>OY728141.1:421194465-422576592 GCA_963277665.1 Viscum album | reverse complement strand
AGTAATAATTAGTAATAATTAGTAATAATTAGTAATAATTAGGAATAATTAGTAATAATTACCAATAATTAGTAATAATTACCAATAATTATCAATAATTACCGATAATTACCAATAATTAGGAATAATTATCAATAATTAGGAATAATTACCAATAATTAGGAATAATTACCAATAATTAGGAATAATTACCAATAATTAGGAATAATTACCAATAATTACCAATAATTAGTAATAATTACCAATAATTAGTAATAATTACCAATAATTAGTAATAATTACCAATAATTAGTAATAATTACCAATAATTAGGAATAATTACCAATAATTACCAATAATTACCGATAATTAGTAATAATTACCGATAATTAGGAATAATTACCGATAATTAGTAATAATTAGGAATAATTAGGAATAATTACCGATAATTAGTAATAATTAGTAATAATTATCAATAATTAGTAATAATTAGTAATAATTAGTAATAATTACCAATAATTAGTAATAATTACCAATAATTAGTAATACTTACCGATAATTACCAATAATTACCGATAATTAGTAATAATTACCGATAATTAGTAATAATTAGTAATAATTAACAATAATTAGTAATAATTACCAATAATTAGTAATAATTACCAATAATTACCCATAATTACCGATAATTACCAATAATTAGGAATAATTACCAATAATTAGGAATAATTACCAATAATTAGTAATATTTACCAATAATTACCAATAATTACCAATAATTAGTAATAATTACCAATAATTACCAATAATTAGTAATAATTACCAATAATTACCCATAATTACCGATAATTACCAATAATTAGGAATAATTACCAATAATTAGAAATAATTACCAATAATTAGTAATAATTACCAATAATTACCAATAATTAGTAATAATTACCAATAATTACCAATAATTACCGATAATTACCGATAATTAGTAATAATTAGTAATAATTATAAATAATTTGTAATAATTACCAATAATTTGTAATAATTACCAATAATTAGTAATAATTACCGATAATTACCCATAATTATCGATAATTACCAATAATTAGGAATAATTACCAATAATTAGGAATAATTACCAATAATTAGGAATAATTACCAATAATTAGGAATAATTACCAATAATTAGGAATAATTACCAATAATTAGGAATAATTACCAATAATTAGTAATAATTAGTAATAATTACCAATAATTAGTAATAATTAGTAATAATTAGTAATAATTACCAATAATTAGTAATAATTAGTAATAATTACCAATAATTAGTAATAATTACCAATAATTAGTAATAATTAGTAATAATTAGTAATAATTACCAATAATTAGTAATAATTAGTAATAATTAGTAATAATTACCAATAATTAGTAATAACTAGTAATAATTAGTAATAATTACCAATAATTAGTAATACTTAACAATAATTAGTAATAATTACCAATAATTAGGAATAATTACCAATAATTACCAATAATTACCGGTAAATAGTAATAATTAGTAATAATTAGGAATAATTACCAATAAATAGTAATAATTAGTAATAATTACTAATAATTAGTAATAATTAGTAATAATTAGTAATAATTACCAATAATTAGTAATAATTAGTAATAATTAGTAATAATTAGTAATAATTACCAATAATTAGTAATAATTACCAATAATTAGTAATAATTAGTAATAATTAATAATAATTACCAATAATTAGTATTAATTACCAATAATTAGTAATAATTACCAATAATTACCAATAATTAGTATTAATTAGTAATAATTAGTAATAATTACCAATAATTACCAATAATTAGTAATAATTAGTAATAATTAGTAATAATTACCAATAATTAGTAATAATTAGTAATAATTAGTAATAATTAGTAATAATTACCAATAATTAGTAATAATTAACAATAATTAGTAATAATTACCAATAATTAGTAATAATTACCAATAATTACTAATAATTACCAATAATTAGTAATAATTACCGATAATTACCAATAATTACTAATAATTACCAATAATTAGTAATAATTACCAATAATTAGTAATAATTACCAATAATTATTAATAATTAGTAATAATTACCAATAATTAATAATAATTAGTAATAATTACCAATAATTAGTAATAATTAGTAATAATTAGTAATAATTACCAATAATTAGTAATAATTGCCAATAATTAGTAATAATTAGTAATAATTAGTAATAATTAGTAATAATTAGTAATAATTAGTAATAATTACCAATAATTAGGAATAATTACCAATAATTAGGAATAATTACCGGTAAATAGTAATAATTAGTAATATTTAGTAATAATTAGTAATAATTACCAATAATTAGTAATAATTACCAATAATTAGTAATAATTACTAATAATTAGTAATAATTAGTAATAATTACCAATAATGAGGAATAATTACCAATAATTAGTAATAATTAGTAATAATTACCAATAATTAGTAATAATTACCAATAATTAGTAATAATTAGTAATAATTACCAATAATTAGTAATAATTACCAATAATTAGTAATAATTACCAATAATTAGTAATAATTACCAATAATTAGTAATAATTACCAATAATTAGTAATAATTACCAATAATATTAGTACTATGAAAATAATAAAAAATTTATATAATATTAAAATTATCAATATTTGTAACATGTTTTGCTTTATTCTCAACATATTTAATTCTTAAAGGGTCAATTTTTAGGTCTATCTCAATAAAAAGTTTGCGTCAGTCGTGTATGATGTAAACTCTATAATTATCCTAGCTTGGGTGTTTTTCTAACAAATTATTCAAAACCATTAATGCTTTTATATTTTATAGAAAAATATGGAACAACGAGGTCGTCAACAATCATTATTAGGTGACCGCATATGGATAAATCAACGTAGAAATCCAAACGGTTCTGGTTTAAATCCAGTATATGTAGAGGGTGTGAAGACTTTTTTATCATTTACGGCATCAAATCCAGAATTTGTTTCAGAAGGCAAAATAAAATGCCCTTGTAGAAAATGTGCATTGAGAACGTTTGACACGTTTGACAAAGTGGGGGAACATCTCTTGCGTTTTGGTTTTCAACCAGATTATGTTTTTTGGTATCAACACGGTGAACGCAGTTCCAGAGCAGGTGATACCAACTTGATTCCGGATCCATCCCGGTTTCAAGATTTAGTACATGATGTTGCAGGTTCATCTGTTCAACATACAGAAACTCCGGCTGATATAGCTTCAAATCCTGAGTTGGCACCGTCTGAATTTTATGAGTTGTTGAAGTCTGCTGAGGATGCATTATATCCTGGCTGCAAGATAAGCAAATTAGAAGCAGTTGCAAAATTTATGGCTATCAAATCAGATAACGGAATGTCAAACATCTGTTTTGACCAGATATTTTCTTTGTTTAAAACACTGTTACCCGAAGGAAATGTTTTACTTGCAAATTACTATGAGAGTAAGAGGCTGGTTCGAAATTCGGGACTTACTTATCAGAAGATTCATGCATGTTCAAATGACTGCATTTTATATTCTGGGTAAAATGAGTCGTTGGATAGTTATCCCACATGTGGGCAACTGAGATATAAAGAAGGACAACACGGGAAGTCTGGTTTGATTCCTGTAAAACAGTTGAGATATTTTCCTCTTACATCCAGACTTCAGCGTTTATTCATGTCTAAGAATACAGCGACAATGATGTCATGGCATAAAGAGAATATTTCAACCGATAAAAGCTTGAATCATCCAGCCGATGGTGATTCATGGAAACATTTTGATAGAGTTCATCCATCCTTTGCTTTAGAAGCTAGAAATGTTCGACTGGGCCTTTCCACTGATGGTTTCTGTCCGTTTGGATCTTATGGTAGTCAATATTCATGTTGGCCTATTTTTTTAACTCCGTACAATTTACCTCCATGGATGTTGATGAAGGAGCCATATATCTTTTTGACTTTACTAATTCCAGGACATCCAAAGAAAAATATTGATGTTTATTTGAAACCATTGATTGATGAATTAAATTTATTGTGGAGTACTGGTGTCAGTACATATGATGTTGCAACGAAACAAAATTTCATACTGAGAGCAGCATTGATGTGGACAATTAGTGACTTCCCGGCTTATGGGATGTTATCTGGATGGAGTACACATGGTCAGAAATCATGTCCTTACTGTATGGGAGAGAACAAAGCATTTATGCTCATTTATGGAAAGAAACCTTGTTATTTTGACTATCATCACAGATTTCTTCCAGCTGATCATCCTTTTCGCAGAAACAGATCTCATTTCAGAAAAGGAACAATTGAAAGGGATGGACCTCCAAAAATGCTATCAGGTTCGGAGTTAAAATCAGTTGTATTTTCATTACCTCCCATCACTTTTGGTCCCACAATAAACCAACAGAAAATTTCTGGTTTTGGGAAAGAACACAATTGGATTAAACGTAGCATATTTTGGGATTTGCCATATTGGTCTGATTTGTTGGTCCGACACATGTTAGATGTCATGCATATTGAGAAGAACTGTTTTGATAATTTGTTTCATACAGTTTTGGATACGCCAGGAAAGAGCAAAGACAATGTAAATGCACGTTTAGATCTTGCCCAAATTTGCAGGCGTCCAGAATTGGAACTGTTTGAGAATGTCAGAACAGAAAGGTTACTGAAACCAAAAGCAGCTTATACACTGTCTAAAGAAAACCGTTTATTATTTTGTCAGTGGATTGCAGATTTGAGACTTCCAGATGGTTGTGCTTCCAATTTGGGTAGATGTGTAAAGAATGGTCATATTACTGGATTAAAACGTCATGATTGTCATGTTATAATGGAAATAATTCTACCCATTGGATTAAGAGGTCTGTTGAATTCTGTGATTTGGGATTCCATAACAGACATGTCTCATTTTTTTTGGGAAATTTGTGCGGCTACAGCAGATTATGATGCTCTAGGCAAACTTGAAAAAGATGTTGTTGTGATTATATGTAAACTGGAAAAAATATTTCCGCCGTCTTTCTTCGACTCAATGGAACATTTGATGTTACACTTGCCATATGAAGCCAAATGTGGAGGTCCATTACAGTTTCGATGGATGTACCCATTTGAAAGATGCATACAAAAATTGAAAAGAAAAGTACGTAACAAAGCATCTGTTGAAGGATCTATTGCAGAAGCTTATTTGCAAGAGGAAATATCTTTTTTCTGCTCCCATTATTTTGAATCTGAGTATCCTTCAAAACACAACCGAATGGGACGGAACAAGAGGAATATTGATGAAATGGACAATCAATTATCTATTTTCAACCAGCCAGAGCTTGGTTTTGGTGGAGTTTATGAACGCTGGCTTTCAGATGATGAACATCATAGAGCTCATACGTATGTTCTGCTCAACTGTGAAGAGATGACATCAATTGTACTATAAGTGTTTATATCACTTATTCTATCATTTATGTTACAGTAAATAACTTTGGTTTTTATAGGTTGTATGATAATCATATCAAGAAACAAATTCCACAAATTACAGCAGCTGCTCTCAAAGAACGTCGACTGAAAAATTTCTCTCAGTGGTTTCAAAAACTGGTAACATAAATTCTTTATCTTTTAGCAACTCATTCAATGTATAGTTTACTATATTGATAATTATTTCACAAATTTTCAGGTGTCTCGACATGCTGATAAAATTGACAAACGGCTGTGTGTATTGAGTAACCCACCTTCCAAACTTGTTAAAACTTATAATGCATATGTAGTGAATGGATTTCGATTTCACACACATGCATATGGGGAATCGAAAAAAACAATGAACAGTGGAGTTAGCTTGAGAGGATCTCATCATCGAGAAAATGAAGTTGAATTTTATGGCATACTTAATGAAATCATTGAACTCTGTTATCTTGGAAAACATTACATAACCATGTTCAAATGTCGGTGGTTGGATACAGAGAGAGGCGTGCGTGTTCATCTGACTCATGGAATCATCGATATTAAATGTAAAAGTGTTCTCGCAGTAAATGAACCATTCTTATTGGCTCAACAGGCACATCAAGTTTATTACGCAAAGTACTGTGCTACATCAAGAGACTTGACTGATTGGTGGAGTGTAATAAAAATCTAAATTCGAGACAATCAGTTTAGTCAAAGTGAATGTGATTTCACTGATGTGCAAAGAATTGAAGTTTTTCAAGAGAGTACTCAAAATCAATCTTTTTTACAAAGAGACATGAGTATCGATGACGACACCCCACATTTAAGAGTCGGCAATGACGATGATGTTAATGATGTCACATATGAATTTGAAATGGTAAGAGATGAAGCAACTGTAACTCGAATGGATATCGATGATGTTGAGGAGGAATATGAAGATGACATTGACATATATGAAGATGATGATGAAGATGAACACTGATAGAATTCCATGGTATTTATATACAATCATAATATGTATATATGTATATATAATAGTAATTATCAATTATTTTCTAACAACATTAACATTTTCTATTTCAGATGGACGATGCCACATTTCGTGAGTTGGCAGATGCTGACCTGCCTTTCGATGCGGATGAGTTGCTGGCAGATGACCCTCAGCCTGCAGGCACTCCAGGGAGTACGCAGAGGGGGCGCAGTCTTGCACGATTGATGATTCCTGACCCCGTCCCCGAGTGACGTCCACATCTTGGGTTTGATCCACGCACACAGAGGTGTGATAACCTATGTGATAACCTGTGTATTTGACTAAGATTTCATTAATCTATTCACATAATAAATGTTTATTATTTTTACAGTTTTCCGCATATAGCAGTCGGACAGGGCAGCGCTATTTTGCGCAACTATTTCTCTCAGCCGTGGACCACATGGGAGCAGATTCCCATTGATGTGCAGCAGGCCATGTTCGGCCATTGGTTGGTACGTACGTAAATAAATAATTTTTATTTTGAAAATTATTTCATTTCTAACTTGATATTTTGATTTATTTGTAGGGTTTATGGTATCCGATCGAGGATACCATGCGTGACGCCATCCACGAGGCATGGGAGGTGGCCATGCGTGATCGCCTTCGTCAGTTTTTGCACAATTTAAGAAAAGCTTCCATGAAGAAAGCAGGAGTGTCAGATTTTGACGAGTCATGTAGAGCACACCGAACAGAGTACATTTCATCCAATGTATGGGATGGATTATGTGCGCACTGGTTGAGTGGTGCCTTTCAGAGGAGATCATCGGTGGGGAGGTAGAATCGGGGGAGACAGGAGGTGACTCATCGAGCTGGGAGTCGTTCTTTCAGTACTCATAGACAGCATCTGGTACGTACATTATTTATAAATATTTTATATAACTATAAATATTAATATTTTATTTTTTATTCTTATAGGCTGTCTAACACCCCGATATTACGGAGTACGACGTATATCGGAGGATGTATAGTGATCCTGCTACTGGGGAGCTCAGAGGTGATCGTCAGCATCACATCGTGGTCAGTATTATTTGTTTTCAAGTTTAAAAATTAAATACATATAATATATTCACAATTTTAATTTTAAATTGCAACTACAGGAGTCATATGAGGCCGCAGTGTCACATGCCCGACCTGAGAGTCAGGCCGAGCCATCAGATCAGACCACTGGCCGTCAGTTTGATGAGGCGGCATGGATGCAGGCTACCCAGTATTCCTTCGAGAAGGGCCGGGTAGTTGGTATCAGCTCTCGACTGACTCTCGGAGATTATTATGCCAGTGCTGCGATGTCAGCGTCCAGCTCGAGAGGAGCTCGTGCATCTTCTTCTGCTACACAGTATGAGGATCAGTTGCGATCTCAGACTGCACTGATAGAGAGTCTCCGACAGGAGCAGGAGCAGATGCGTCAATAGCATGAGGAGGAGCGTCGATGCCAGCAGCAGCTATACGAGGAGCAGACGAGTCGGTGGCAGCAGCAGCATCAGGAGCAGATGGAGTACATGTACCGACTCACTCATGCTTTAGGGATGAAGTTTCCTCTACCACCATCTGCAGATCCCCCCTCCCCCCTCCATCAGATTAGAGTTTGTTTTTATGTTATAAAATTTGTGAAATCAAAATATGATTTTTTTTCTATTCGTAGTTTCTGTCTCATTATAAAATATTAATAATATTATATTTTTAAATAACAATATTAATATGAATAATAATATTATTTATATTTTATAATATTAAATTATATATATATATATTAAAATTTTATAATATTATAATTTAATTATATTTTTTTGTAATACTTGAATTATTTTAATATTTGAATGTAAAATAATTCTATTATTTTTATATTAATTAAAATAACTTATTAATATTTTTTTTATGAATTATAATTCTAATATTATTATATTAATTAAATCATTTATTAATATTCTATTATTTTTTATTTTTGAATTATAATTCTATTATTATTATATTAATTAAAATAATTTATTATTTTTATTTGTGAATTATAATTCTATTATTATATTAATTAAAATCATTTATTAATATTTTATTATTTTTTATTTTTGAATTATAATTGGATTATTATTATATTAATTAAAATAATTTATTAATAATTTTTTTTTTATTTTTTTTATAGTATTTGAGACGGGATACTATGCCCGTCGCAAATAGTATTATTATTATATGCATTAAAATAATTTATTAATAGTTTTTTATTTTTTTTAAAATAGTTTTTGCGACGGGTCCCGTCGCAAAAACTATTTGCGGCGGGCCCGTCGCAACAGGTATTTGCGACGGGGCCCGTCGCAATTACTATTTGAAAAGTTTTTTACAAATATACGGAGTACTATTTGCGATGGAGATTCTCCCCGTCGCGGAAAAAGGCTTTAGCGACGGGCCCGTCGCAAATAATTGTTGTTGCGACACCGTTTTCAGCAACGGGCCATTTGCGACGGGCCCCCGTCGCAAAAAGCCATTTGCAACGGGATCCCGTCGCAAATGATTCGTCGCAAATACCTGTTTTTCTAGTAGTGTTCCAGTTTTGCTCCTCTTACGTTTTATTTGACATAAATTGAGTTTAAAACCTTGATTGAGCATTTTTCCAGCATTTTCTGGTTTTTCCAAGTATGGATTTCCTTTTTCACGTCTTTATTTGTGTATCATGAGGAGTGAGTGTAATGATGCCTCTTTTGTGAAAACAGTTGAATCCAACTTTTAAAGAAGTAATAAATGGGAAGAATGATGATAACAACGATAATCAGACTATTATGAAAATGGTCTAGGAATGCATTGATGATCATTTTGTGTTATCTATTATCTTTGATTTGATGTGAACTTTATGGGCTGTAATCCTTCTAAAAATTATGGTCATTGGTGGTCTTTGTTTGTGCACTATGGTATCTTGTGAATAATTGTTGTAAATATCAATCCACTAATCGTGTATACCCGGTTAAATAAATGGACCCCTTGGATTAAAATTGTGTTGTGATCACCCCTGAATAATGAAAGTGGAATTAAAGAACGAGGGTTGTTTAATCTAAATACACCTTGTTGTTTGGTGTGTTTGTGTGTTGTGTATGGTTCTGTTTGACTTTGTATTGCATTGTTCATGTGATGTTGTGGCTGGGAGTGTGGTTGTGTGAATGGGGTGGTACGGGTGGTGTGATGGTATCTCAGGTTGAGAGATTGGTTTATTGTGGAATAGATGAACTTTTTATGCAGTGGGACTACATCTGGGCAGTGGTTGGGCAGTGAGGCTATAGTTTTGGGTTTTTCTATGTTTATGTTACTTGGTGTGGTATTGTTATGCAACGAGGCTGCCGAGTGTGGTTGGGATGAGGTGTGTTGGGGGTTAACTTATTGAGAGGAAGGACAGGGCGACATGGATTTGAAGAATGATAGCGACAATGGTCTGATTGGTGTTCAAGAAAGGGGAGTGTGCAGTGGGACTGCAATCTGGTTGAGCTTTATTGTTTGATGGATGTGGTACTTTTTAGAAAATGGGGTTGCTGAGGATGGTTTGGGAGAGATAATTTTGAAGAAGGATGGTGTTACCTTGCGTGGTCCTTTCACCTGGATTTTCCAGAGAGTTTTGTGAAGTGTGTGTGGGTTATGATGTTACCTACAGTGTGTTGTGTTTGGTAGTTTCCCAGGTAGGGATGGAATAAATAAATAAATGAATTATTTAATTTAGAATGATAATTGGTTGAATGGATTGGATGAGATTATGAATTAAGTTTATGGCTTGCAGTGTGGTTACGCATTAGAGGTGGCGGTAAGGGTAGTTTTGTGTGGCTGGTTGGTTGTTTTGAAAATCCATAGGTTGAGCTGAGTGTTTGGTACACACACATACACACACACACACACACACACACACACATATATTTCCTTGTGATTTCTATACGCACCCCACCTGTGTTGAGCACTATGTGTCGAAAACCCCCATTGTTATAGGGGAGGGTGTCCTTTCCCAACATCTCAGTGAGAGGATAGATGGTTGTTTATTGGCTTTCTCTGCTCCCTCTTCTAGGAATTAGTATCCCAAGTCTCTTCAGGCAGGTTGTGGTGCAGTTGTGAGGCCCAAGTGTCTGTGGGTGAGATGTGTTTTCCCAGGTGTCTTTGGGATAAGATACGTTATGTTTTCCCAGGTGTTTTCAGGATGAGGTTGTGGTTTTATGGCTCAGGTGTCTATGAGCGGGATGTGATGTGGTTGTGGACCATGTGTTTGCAGGTGGGATGTGGTATGTGTCCTAAGTGTGTGTGGGAAGGTTGTGTTAGTGGGGCTTGTGGAAGAGCGTGGTAGCATCAAGACGTTCCCCATTAGAGATAAGTAGTTAACCAGTGGGAAGCAGTGCGGGGTACCCAAATATTGATGTGCTTATTATATTACTTTACTTGACTTGCGTTATTTGATGAGTGTACCTTGGTGAGATTTGGGATGGATAATATACCTTGTTATGTGCTTTTGGGTTTTACTATATTTTCACAGGGGCATTAGTATGCTTCTCTTACTTGTGCATGAGTGAATTTGGCTTTTCTCTACTGAGTATACTTGTATGATCACCCTATGTATATAAACCACGTTCAGGTTTCCAGGAGGACTATGTGGACCATTATAGACATTACTAGCTCAGACATTGGGGATAATTATTTTGTCGCTACTTAGCTTTTCTTTTGGTTTTTTACTTTGGAAGCTCTTGATTTTGTATCAGTTACACTTTAAACATGCACGTGGGATAGATTTTGGATTATTTTATATATATGTATTGAAGTCATTTTGAGGTTGATACATCTTATCTTTCGATCTTGGTTACTATAAAAAGGATAATGTCTCCCATTTTTCAGAGATTTCTATAGCCTTGGTGGTGGTCGCCACCCCAGGGCCTACTGGAGGTGGGACTCGAGGGTCATTATCTCTCTTTCATCTTGAAGAAGGAAGATCACGACACTTTTTCATCCCTTACCTCATCATGAAGGAGGTTCATGACACCCTTGGTATTCAATATCCAAACATAGAGGCTAATTTCGAACTCAAATCGGGTTCGATTCATCTTTTACCTCATTTCCATGGGCTATCCGGTGGGGATCCTCATCTTCACCTCAAAAAATTCCAAGTGGTGTGCTCTACCATGAAGTCTTACTGAAGAACAAATCAAAATTTGAGCACTCTCTTTCTCCCTAGATGACTCTGTCAAGTCATGGATCTACTACCTCCCTCCTAGTTCCATAAACGCATGGAATGACATGAATCAACTCTTCCTAGATTTTTTTACCGCTACTCAAACTGTTTCAATCCGAAAGGAAATTAGTGGTATCCATCAATTCCCCAATGAATCACTCCATGAGTACTCGGAGAGGTTCAAAAATCTTGTGACAACCTGCCCACACCACCAAATCTCTGATTAACTCTTGATCCAATACTTCTATAACGGGTTATTGGCTATGAAGCAAACTATCATCGATGTCGCAAGTGGCATTGCTCTTGTTGACAAAACATCTAAAAATGCATAATATCTCATAAGAAATATGGCTGCAAACATGAAATAATTCTATACTCAAGCACATGCTCAAGTCAAACAAGTCCAAAAGAATCGATCCATAGAGCCCAAGAAGATGACCGAGTGGATGAGTGAGCTTACAGGTCTTTTGTGATAACCATTCGTGGATTCCAAAGCCCCAACCTCTTCTTCCCCATAATCTTAGTTTCCTAAACATGTCAAAAACTGTGGAATTTGCAGCTCACCCAACTGACACATGTCTACAACTACAAGATGATCCATCAGATTCTTCCAGTCCAATGAAGCTCATATGCTCAATGAAACACCAACCCTCAAAGTTGCTTCCAATAATTTCTTGCATTTTTTCTCCTGTGCGCTAGGTCTCCTGCCGGATTCCCCAGATTTGGCGACCTGCGATCACTTTATGTTGGATTCTCAGTCACCTAGCCAGCTATATGCCTCTCCTGTTATGCCTTCCGATCTGACGTAGCACTACTCCCTCAATGCGTGTGGTGGCCCCCTTCTACGCTGCTCTCCCGACAGCCACCTCCCTTTCCCAGCGGAACCATTTTTGCGTGATCCTTTGAGATCTAGATTATTGTCTCTCATGTCCATTGGCATGCCCTCATGTTTCCTCCACCGTGGAGTAGCACCTCGGCCACCTTGGATCTGGGCCCTTTGGTGCCGCCAGATCCTGCAACGACTGCAGAATCACTGCCTCCCGTTGTCGGCCCCACAAGTGCAACTTTCCCGGTGCTAGTGTGGCTTTCCCGGCATATCATCGACCGACCCCACTAGTGTGGATTTCTTGGTGCTCTGTCAACCAGCCTGGTCTGTGTGGTTCCTCTGCTGTGCTTGTGACATCTTCTTCTATCCATCATCCTAAGGGGGAGTTGCGATCTTGAGGGGGATTAAATATAATGGTCTGTGAGTCATGTATCTCTCCTTATTACGTAGGACTTGCATGTCTAAGGTTGTTTTATGTAATTTACATTAAATAATTCATTGGTTCTCCTTACATGCATGTGAGTTATAAAACATATTTAATAAAAGGAGTATGTGAAGGCATACCGAGGCCGTTTAAGATGAGACCAAGGTGAAACCAACCTGTACAATACATAGGTGCACAGAGGGAATGCGGTAACTCATGTCAAGACCAACAAAAAGTTTTATCTTAGGGTTATAGGTTGATTTATTGTCTGCTCAATAAATCAACTATTAGATAAAACTCATAACCATGTCATTTATTTATTTATTTTATTTATATCTTATGAATGATTTATTTTATAGATGCAAAAACACAATCACATAAATTAATGGACTAATATGCAATGGTAGAATTAAAATAAATGAATTATGCATAAATGTTTTATCTTGTCAAAAACCCATTTTATTATAAAGGTTATTTTCGAGTCCCACATCAGAATATTCCACCGTGTAATCTATTTTACTCATTTATAAAAGAATGTCTCCACCTCACCTTGAGGTAAGGATAATTTTCCTTCTACATGGTATTAGAGGAAAAATCTCGTTAATTTTTTTCCTGTTGCCCTCATTCCTCCTAAAGAATCTCTCCCTATAGACTCCTAGCTTTGCCCAGCCCCAACCTTCCCTGCAGACTTTGGACTCCCGGCCCTGCCCTACCCCACCCTCCCTACAGACTCCTAGCTCTACTAGGACTCGCCCTTCTCTTCGGCCTCTCGTCTTCGCCGGCCCCCACACTCCCTGCGGCCTCCCTCGCGCCGACTGGACCCACTCTCTCGATGGATTCTCGACTCCATCCGGCCCCACCCTCTTTGCGGATTACCAGCGTCGTCCAACCCCACCCTCCCTACGGATTCCTAGAATCGACCGGCCCCACCTTCCCTTCGGCCTCCCGATCGATGCGGCCTCCTATCCCTTTGCATCCCATGACACGTCCCAGCCTACCTCTGACGCAAATGACTAAAACACCCTCCTGTGACGATCTCCTGACCTTGATCACCTCATGGATTCCTAACATCACTCAACACCTCCCTCCCACGGCACGTCTAGCCCACTTCCGACACGGACGCTCGACACTGCTCTCTAGGAAGAACCACACCCGCTTGCGGCCTCCCGAATTCACGACCAGCCCCCACCTCCTATGGTGATTTTTAAGCCCCTCTAGTGGATTTCCACATTTACCCATCCCCGGCTTCGACACGGCCTCCCGACACCCACCTCCCTTACGACGTCCCAGCCCAGCCTCTCTCGGCACATCCCTATTTTTCTCTCCTCGGCACATCTCGACCCTGCCTCTGACATCGCCTCCCGCACCCAACCTCTTTGGAACACTATTGATCATCCCCTCATCTCCAGATTTCAGCCTTTCCAATGGATAAGTCTTCTGTCATGCCTCCATTGATCACCGCCTTCACCGGCCTGGTTGATGAGCAGTTTGAATCAAACAATTTTTCAGTCTGGCGGAAGATAGTACTGATGTAACTCACTATCATGGACCTCAAATCACACCTCAAGGATCCTTCGCCAACATCTTCAAATACCAAATACAGACCATGGAATCTTGTTGACAACAATATCTTTGCCTTACTTGTCAATTTCATGGACTGCTCCCTGAAGGAAATCACTTGAACCACCAATACCATTAAGTAACTCTAGGATTCCATAAACCTTATGTATTTTGAAAAAATAACTTAACATGGGTGTCTGACATTCTTCAGTGCCTTTCGCTCATCCACTAGTAAGCCCATCCATTTCCGACGAGGGAGAACCAAAGTACCAGATGAGGGGGAGGGTTTACCACGTGATTCTTGTTGGATTGGGTTATACTAGATACACACAAGAGGGGGACAGGGTGAATTGTGCCTTTTTCAATTTCTTCAAATGGTCGTGATTTTCCCTTTTATCTTTATATCAAATATTTAGCAACAAAAAATAAATAGCACAGGACACATGATGTATAGTGGTTCAGGGAACAGAAATCCCCTAGTCCACTCCACCAATGCTCTACTCCACGAGTTTGGTGATTTTCACTATCTGGTCCTCTTAGACCGTTCCACAACTAAGTACAGGCAGTTGACACCTTTGCAATATTAATTCTAAATAAATCCTTCTAGTTCATACACAGAACCAAATATACAGCTTAGAACAAGAAACTGATCACTCAAGATAAAAGAGTATTTTGTTCGTTGAAAATACTTTCCCAGTTGTTCTTCACAATTGCAATAGCACGCAATTGATAGTAGATGGATCTTCATCTTTAAAAATGATGATCTTTGGGTAAAAGTAGTTCTAAGCTGATCTAGTTGCATTATATCTTTAAATGTCATTCGCAACTTTAATAGTAGTTGATTCACAAAAATATATTTGATGTTGATCAGTAAATCTTCAGTCGAGTTTCTTCTTCTTCAGAAGACAGAGCTTTTTCGCTCTTCGTATCACCATATCTTCTTTTCAATAATTCTTCCCCCTTTTTTTGAAAAAAAAATATAGGTATATATAGAATAAAGACGATCATTCTCCTTTTAAATTTAGATCCACAAAATTCGCCTTTAGAATCGCAATATTCAAAAGAATGAATAGAAGAGCAGTCGTAACTCCCCTGAAAATTGGGCATGAAAAGCTCCTCTTTAATTGACCCTTTGAATCACAAATAAACGACTTTGAATCAGTCAAAGACTTGATTTAAATTTGGGCTTTTAATCTGGATATAAATCAGCCTGAAAATCTTCATAAATACCATTGCTTTAATAAAGTCATAATTTAAACACCTGACGTCAAATGTAGGGTTGAACTGTATAACACACATTCTATGAACGTAAGGTTCACAACATAAGGTTGATCTCAAACGTAAGGTTGATCTCAAACGTTTCTCTTCAACTCTCAAATATATGATATATAATCCATACTTTTCAATAAAATATACAGTTTTTCATAAAAGTAAGGTTGATGAACCATACTTTTATCTTTAGCTTTCAAACGTATGGTTGTTCATAAAAGTAAGGTTGATGAACTATAATTTTAAGAAATGAACTTATCATTCCATACTTACGTAATGATATTCTTCCATACTTTGCTGATTTCCCAAATGTAAGGTTCCTTCTAAACGTAGTGTTCCTTCCAAACGTAAGGTTCCTTCCAAATGTAGGGTTCCTTTCTTCATACTTTGCCGATAAAATATGGTTATTTTACCATAATTCTCTGATATCTCATAGAGTAAACACCGTATTTCATCCCTATGCTATGCTTCTCAACGTAGGGTATGAACAGTGTTTCTAGAACACGCTAAAAACGATTTCCGAATACTTTAGCAATTAATTATCGCTGTTCAAATACTTAAATATTTCTTCTAGAAATAAGAATATAACAAATATTAAATTCCTGAAATACACTTAAAATTAAAATCATTAGAATAAAAAATAAGGGTATTTGTGAGCATCAAAATAATCATAAAGAGATAGAGTAATGTTCTCAACAATCTCTCCCTTTTTAATAATAAAATTATGTATTGTTGAAAACAACACTTGCTCAACAATGCTGAGGTGGAGTAGTCAATTGGGGAGGAAGTGGGCTTCCCACATGATGCTAAGGTGGAGCAGTTAGTGGGAGAAATACCTAAGGGTACAAGTGACAGCAGGGGAAGGAGGTTAGAGGAGGGAATCTGAATTGGTTATATAATGGTGGGGTCACACAGGTTGAGGGAACATCCTTTTCTCTTTCTGTTAGTCGGCCAAGGCTTGGGTAAGAACTCCTTTGGGAAAAAAGACTCCCAATTGTACTTTCTTTACATGTTCTCTTATCCTTGTGAAATTACGGTTGTCTCTAATGGCAGTTCTATTGACCAGAGCCTTTTTCTTGTTTCAAGTGTGAAAGATTCTTATCATAGTCTTTCCATGTGCTAGTACACAAATTCAGCTCCTAAATCTTTTAAACCTCTTTAAATCCTTTTATTTATGCTTCATAAATATAATACATGTAATGTAATAAAAATAATCAACAATGGAAATAAAATACTTCTCCATTTGTTGACTACTTCCTCATTGGCTTGTAAATGTTAGAGTGAACAAGCTCCAAAGGATGAGTAGTTTGTATCTCAACCCTTTTGTGTGGAGAATTCACAATCTTTCCCTTTTGACAAGTGGAACATATCCAATTCTTTTCTATTTTAAATTTAGGAACATCACAAACATTGTCTCCATAAATAATATTACACGTGTTCTTTTGTCCAAGAAGGCCAAGTATTTGATGGCACAATTTATTTTCTTCTCTTGTGCTTAAATAATAAGAATTTTCAGCATCACCAATTTAAAACAAATTGTCTCTTGTTCGTTTTCCTCTTGTAAAGATATATCCATCTTTCAAGAACTTCACAACAAACCCATATTTCTAAATGATCACTTCATTTCCTTCATTACATAACTGAGACATGCTAAGATTGTGTTTCAGTCCTTCAAAACATAACATGTTTCTATATTTTAATTGATATTTACTGATGAATGCTGATTCAACACCTTTGATTTTGAGTGACTCATCATTTCAAAAGATCACCAATCCCTCTTTCAACTTTTTAACATCCTTGAGAATCTTTATATCTCCTGTCATATGAGAAGAACAACCATTGTCCAAAATACATGGACATTCTTCTTTGAATGATTTGTATGCAATATCACAAACCAAAGCCTTTTATTTGTCTTTCTATTTCTCATTTAGAGACTTCTCATCATTATCTCTTGAGAACATTTGAGCTGGTAAAATAACAAGACACCCTTTTCTCACAATGTTCACAAACATCTTCTAATGGTTGAACTCTACATTAAATTTTCAATTCAGATTTCACAAACTGTCTCTGAATTGTTTTCTTTTGAGTGAGATAACCCCCTAAATTTTTGTCTTCCAAACCATTTAACTCATCATTGTATTGTTAATTAAACCAACACATACTCTCCACGTTCCCAAAGCCTCCATGGTACCAGTAATAACCATAAAAAGCATACTTTCCTTGTAGATATCTTGTTGTCCAAACTGTGAAATTGTCTTTAAATATTATTCCCATCATTAATTTTGGATCCTTTATGCAAACCAAAATTTTGATGAACTCATATGAATCTTACTTCTTCATAAATTATTCTTATCCCTTTTTTCTTCACCATTTATAGAAGTTTTTTCATTCAAGTTGGTGAACTCGGAATTTCCAGTATCTGGAAAGTCACTTGATTTTGCAAGAAACTTGGGCTCTTCTTGATTTGATTATTCTTCCCAGACACAACACAAGTATCATTAGTGTATTACTTTTCATTTTAGATTGATCTTTGGTTATTTCCATAATCCCTAACCTTACTTGAGCTTTCCCCAACTTCATGAATGGAGTTCTAAAAATTTAGCTTAGATTTTTCAAGAAATTTTTCCATACTTATACATTTTGGTTGTAAAAGCTTGAAATCCTTTCCTTTTTCCTTTACTCCTTCGATATTGACTCTTGAATTCTTAAGTTGAGCAACAAGTTTGTTCAAGTTACCAAATTCTTCTTGCAACTTTAATTTGTCTTTGATAAGAACAGATTCATTGCTTCTAGAAGATTGATTTTCCTTCTTCAGATTTCTTATCTCCTTTTCCAACTTAGAGATCATTGAGAGACGCTCCTTGAGTTATCTTTTCAGCATGAATTACATTTTAGTTTCTTCATTGTAGTAAAATGTGTGATTGATCTACACCTAAAGCGTTTAAGTGGAGGTTTAACTTTAAACCTTCCCTTGACTCTTCTCACATTTCTAGAGATTAGAGACATCATCTTATCAAACTTCCAGCACAAATCAGAATAGAAATGAGAATGATCAACATCTTCTTCATCAACCTTCTTTTTATTATTCTCTTTCTTTGAGTCTGTAAAAGATATTTCTTTTTCAACCTTACACTTCTTGATAACACATTATCTTTTCATCTCATATGCAATAAGAATACTATGTAAATCATCTGGAGGAAGTAATTCTGGATACCTGACTTCAAGAGTAGAAACTTTAGCATCAAATATGTCTGGTAAGATACAAAGTATCTTCTCAACACTGCAGTATCTTCCAATTTATCACCATAACTTCTTATTGCACTCACAATCTCATTAACTCTTGTAAATAAGTCAATTACAGTTTCATATTCTTGTATTTTAAGATCTTTATATTTCAATCTCTAAATCTGTAGTTTAGCCTACTTCACCTTCTTATCACCTTCATAGATATTTATAAGTTTATCCTAGATGATTTTGGTTGTCGTGATACCTCTCACTTTGAGAAATTATTTCTCAGATAATGATGAAAGTAAAGCATTCCCGACATGACCATCATTCTCAATATTTCTTTTATCTACTGGTGTCAAAGCAATGTTCTCACCATGAGGTGGAAACCCAATTTTTTTAGCATCAAGAACTTAAAAATTGGTTAATATAAGATAAAGCAACATCATTTCCTAATAGATATGATAATTTTTCTCATCAAGGGTTGGAATCCCCTTGTTATTCACAGAATTATGATTGTTCATGATGAACATTGGAGATTCAGAACCAACCACTTAGAATAGAGAGAAACTTCTTCTCAAACTTCAAGTAACAAATCACCAACAAGGGAAACCTACCTCTGATGCCACTTGAAAAGACACCTCCTTGATCAATGAGGAATCACTCGGGGGGGGGGGGGGGGTGAATCAGTGATTCTAAATCTTTTACATTTTCTTAGTGAAAAAACCTTTGTCACAGGTTAAAGTGAATCCTGATCATTGTTCAACATACACATGAAAGAGGGGGACAACATATTTACAAGGTTTATCTCTAAAAATGGGAAGGTTAGTCCTTGGCATGATCTGGATTCCACGATATCATTCGACCCACTAGTTTCAACATGTAGGTACAACAAGCAGGGTTTATCCTTGAACTCATATTACATCAAGTATCCCTACTGTGATAGTGCATCCCACACTGAAATAATGAATACATAATTTTTGGTATC
The DNA here is from genome assembly GCA_963277665.1 of Viscum album. Taxonomy (NCBI): domain Eukaryota; kingdom Viridiplantae; phylum Streptophyta; class Magnoliopsida; order Santalales; family Viscaceae; genus Viscum; species Viscum album. Next base: position 422,556,632 of record OY728141.1, on the reverse strand, counting down.
AACAAAATAAAGTATTCCAAACATAGTCTTAAAATTCTGATGTAGTGATCCTCTTATCCTTCTTCAACATATAGAACCACAAGTATGATCTTTTCAATATGTGACAATAAGAACATCAACTTTCTTCTTCTTTTCTTATGAAAACCTTTTCTCTCAATTTTTATTCACACTACTCCAACTACATAGCAACACCCTCTTTTTATTGTTTAAATTTGGATGTAAAATTCAAATTCAAACCATCAACTTCTTTTTCAAGATCACCCATTAGATCTTTAGTTCCAATGGATCATAATCATCCATTTTGAAATTGATAGTTATTGTGGATTGAAATAACCACCAAAGTCATCAGATGAAGCCTAGTAGCCATCCTCCTTGATAATTTTGAGAAAAAACTTCTACGGCGTGGCCCTAGGCACTATGAAGCAGCCCTTCAGTTTTTAGCGATTTACAAGAAACCGTTATACATGGATGATTCATTGTCTGGTTGTTGCAACATGAAGAGTCTGAAATATCTAGAACCACAGAAATTCATCACTAGTGCTCCATAGTTTGGTTTGAACACTACGACATGGAAGTGACAATATTTCTAGTGGCACAAAAAACTGACCCGACCTCTTCTGTGACATGGCCAAGGGGTTGCAGTGTGGAGGTGTCAAAATCTCCAGTGACACCAAAACCGACCCAGCCTCCTCTACAACATGGAATTCTCTCTACGTCACGGTCATTGATACCATGGTCTGGTCCTTATCTTGTGTTGTGGTCCACCACTTCTAGATAGCTCCACTTTCTCCCTCAATTTTTCCGTCATCATGAACTTAACTCATGATATATTGGAACTAAGAATATGTCACTTAGCATCATCAGATTTAATCACATGGAGTATGATTTATGTATTGAAAACAAAATATAACAAAATTAATCATATCCTCTTCCCTAAATCTTCATTCTCACAAAAAAATAACAACCATCTCTTGGTCTCGACAGTTTGCTTCACAGAGGAGGCACACACACCACCGACTTACGTTGGGAGGAGGCACGCTACCAGTTGCACTCGCAAGCCAATAACCAAGCACATAATACACCAAGGCCACAATAATATGCCAATAACCATTTCATAATCAAACAATCCTTGAAGCATCATCCATGTCAAACCACATTTTTATTGAAAACCATTTTCACAAACCATTTTCATAATCCAAAAAAAGCAACCAATTTTAAAATCTACATTTTTAAATCACACAACAAAACCCTTCTTTCAACAATATCCCATTTCACCCAAAAATCTCCAAATCTTCACCCAATGGGTTTCCACTAAGATTTCACTCATCATATTCACAATTAATTTCAAGAAAAACAAATTAATTGCAACCAAAACCACTAGTTCTAAATAAGTGGAGTTGAGAGAGAATCCGCCACCTTTAGGGTTCCGGCAAAATCGACCCACAAGTAACCACACCACAAATCCCGTGAATGCACCACCGAAACCGCTCTAAATCCTCTTCCCTATCATCAACAAGCCCTAAAATCATCACTATAGGATAAAACAACCCTATATGCACACAAAATGAATATAGATCTGGAAAACTGAGAGAGGTGGAAGAGTAGATCTTGAGAAAAACCAAAGAGAAACCAAAAGAAGAGACTTACCTGGGAGAAACCACCTTCAAACCACCTTGAAACCCCTTCAAATCTCTTCCAAAATGAGTGAGAGTGCCCCTCAAAACCTTGAGGACCGAAAATACTAAGCGAGGCTCGAGTGGGAGAAAGTTTGAAGTGATTTAGGTCAATATTGAGTGTTCCTATTAAAAAAACAACTTTAATGGGCCGTACGGTTAGCTCGCACGGTTTGACAAACCATGCGGTAACCATGCAGAAGCTGCTGCCTCGAAGGCATCTTGCACGAACTCCTCGCATAGTTAGATGAACCATGCACAAACTGTGTGGAACCCCACTATCTTGAGTTTCACGGTTTCCTGGGATTCTCGCATGGTTTTCCCTAATCATGCTCAAACCGTGCAACCCTAAAAAGGCCTCCAAAACCTTCTAAAACCATTCCAAACTCTCCCAACCTGTTCCAAACTCATCCTAAGCACTTTAATCACATAAAAAGGAATAAGAAAGGCTACATACCACAAAATGGGGATGCTAAATTCTCCCCACCATTGGAATTTCCATCCTCAGAAAGTTGAGAACTATCTCTTTGCCGAAAGATCTCGGGCCATTGCTCGACCATCTCTTTGCCGAAAGAGCTCGGGTCATTGCTCGACCATCTCTTTCTCCTGATCTCAAGTCTCCTACTGAATATGACCATGCTACCATAAAACATGAACTAAATTGATTCTTTTACCACATGAGACTCTCTCTTGCCTATCCACAATCTTCATTGATACGTGAACCAAAGAAGCATTCAGTTCTAGCTCAACATGATCCCAATGAAGCACATGGTCACGATCTGACTGATACTTTTTCAACTGTGACACATGAAACACATTGTACACTACACTAAACTGTGGTGGAAAAGCCAGCCGATAATCCACCTCTCCAATCCACTCAAGTATCTCAAAAGGTCCAATATACCTTGGAGATAACTTACCCTGTTTTCCAAACCAATAATGTCCCAACCTAGGATAGATTCTCAAAAACACATGATCAACCACATCAAATGATAACGGTTGTCGAGAATGGTCCACATACAATTTTTGAAAACTTTGAGATGTCTCTATCCTCTTTCTAATAAAATTGATCTTCTCCATAGTCTCCTGGACAAGGCTCGGTCCAATCATCGAAGTCTCACCCATTTCCACCCAACATAGCAGAGAACGACACAGATTCCTATACAATGCCTCAAAACAGAGCCATATGTATTAAAGCATGATAACTGTTATTATAGGAGAACTCCACCAATGGTAATTTATCCTCCCATGAACCACCAAAATCCATCACATAAGCCCTTAGCACATCCTCCAAAGTTTGTATTGTCCTCTCGGATTGGCCACCCATCTAAGGATGATACATCGTGCCCATCGTCAACTGTGTCCCAAGGGCTTGCTATAAGGATTTCCAAAAAACGAGATGTGGACCACAGATCTCTATCTGATACAATTGAAACCGGAACACCATGCCTCTTTACCACTTCTTGGATATAGATTTTGGACAGTTCCTCCACCATATGAGATTCATGAATCGGGATGAAATGAGCCGACTTTGTGAGCCGATCCACAATCACCCATATGGCATCGTGTTTCCTGACCATTTTCGGGAGACCCGTTACAAAATCCATAGCTATTTGATCCCACTTCAACACTAGAATAAGCAAAGATTGCAACATTCCTGCTGGCCACTGATGCTCTGCCTTGACTTGCTGGCAAGTCAAGCATCTCGAAACAAACTCAACCACTTCCTTTTTCATACCAGCCCACCAAAACTACACTTTCAACACCTTATACATCTTGTGAATTCTATGATGGATATCCCACATGGAATGATGATAAGCCCTAAGAAGTTCCTCCAAAAAAGATACTGGTACCACCATCTGATTCTGAAAACACAAAACTGAATTCCCATTTAGTTCCCAACCTTTAATGGTCTCTCCACTATTGAGTTTCGACCTCATTTCTATACACTCAAAATCAGATGTTTGTGCCCATTTAACCATTCCAACCAAGTCAAGAATCAATGAAACTAGAAATAAGACCACTCTGTCACCCCGGTCCTCACATTCCAACTACATGTCAGTTATGGCCGACATCAACTGTCACTGATCCAATGCCTGTTTCACCACCTAAGCCTATGATTTTATACTCAATGCATCTACCACTGAATTTCCCTTACCCGGTGTGTACATTAATTCAAAATAAAATATTTGGATATATTTCATCCATCTCCTTTACCTCAAGTTCAAATATATTTGTGATAAAATATGCTTTAAACTCTTGTGATCGGTGAACACCATAAATTTCTCACTGAAGAGATAATGATGCCACATTTTTAAAGCATGAACCACTACCGCCAACTCCAAATCATTTGTTTGGTAGTTCTTCTCATGAAACATCAAATATCGTGATCCATATGCAATCATGTGATCCCACTACATGAGAACACACCCCAACCCTAAGCTTGACGTGTCACAATACACCACGTACCTTTTTCCTAATTCAGGCAAAACCAAGATTGGTGCTGATATAATATGACCCTTTTGCTCTTCAAAGAATTTCTAGCATTGCTCATCCCATTGAAATGAGATATGATTCCTTGTCAAAGCTACCACCAGTGAATCCAATCATGAGAAATCACGAACAAAACGTCGATAATATTTAGCTAGACCAAGGAAGCTCCATATTTCGAAAACGTTCTTCAGCAGTTTCTAGGAGATAATAGCCTCTATATTTGTCAGATCAACTGAAAGACCTTTCTCAAAAATAACATGGCCAAGGAAACGAACCTCCTATATCCAAAATTCACACTTTAACAATTTGGAATATAGCCGATGATCCCTCAATATCCCCAACACTATCTCCAAGTGCTTCTCATAATCTACCCTTGTTCTTGAATACACCAGTATATCATCAACAAATACCACCACAAAAAAATCCAGATATCTCTAAAATATCCAATTCATCAATGCCATGAACACCGCCGGTGCATTCGTTAGACCAAAGGTAATAACCACATACTTTTAATGGCTATATCTACTATTAAAAGATATTTTGGGGATATCCTCCTTCCTTACCTACAATTGATGATATCCTGACCTCAAGTCAATCTTGGAGAACCATTGAGCTCCCCTCAACTGGTCAAACAAATCATCAATTCATGGAAGTAGGTATCAGTTCTTTATCATAAGTTGATTAAGTCTATGATAATCAACACAGATCCGAAGATTTCCATCTACCTTTTTAACAAACAAAACTGGAGCTACCCATAGAGATGTGCTAGGCCAGATGAAGACTTTGTTTTCTAGCTCCTCCAACTGCACCTTTAATTCCTGAAATTCTATTGATTCCATTTGGTAAGACAAAAGTGAGTTAGGACTAGTCTCTAGAAGGAGATCAATCATAAACTCTACTTCTATGATGGGTGGAAACCCTACGAATTCTTTGGGAAAGACATCCATAAACTGATCCACAACTTCCAAAAGAACACTTTTCTCAACACCTTCCATAGATGTTAATGAAAAAACTGCTAACTAATACAAGATCATTCCAAGAGCTAGTGATAACAAATCTGTTGCACCCAAATTTTCCTCCTTCTCCCTTATAAAGAGATGTTCAATGTCATCCTCCATCGTAAAACTAACCATTCACGCATAAAAATCGATGTGGGCCTTAAACATCGCCAAGCAATCTATTCCTAGGATTACGTCATAAGCATCCATCTCAAGAATTGAGAAATCCCACATCAATTCAATATCGTTCACAACTAAGCAACATGATTTACATAGGAAGGCTCAACACTCTCTTTGGCCCAGAGAAGTTTGAAGTTTCAAAACATAAGGCATCATTTCCACATGTAAACCCAACAAATCAACGATGTGAGAATCCATAAAAGAATGCAAAGCTACTGTATCAAAAAAATACTTGCATCAAGGTAGAATTTAAAAGAATTATACCTCACACCATGGATGGTCCCGACTGATCATCAACCACAACCTATTAAACTTTTAACAACTTATTGATTACCACACTCTGCTCTTTATTTCCCTGCTAAGGAGTCATGATGTTCCTCAAATAACCATGACTAACTTTACTCTACTGCCAAAGGGTATACTGCTACCCCCGTCCCATGTGGCATAAGACCCTTGAGGAGGGTCATAGACACCCAACCTTAGAGCATTCTGACAATAATGCTGAATATTACCCATCTTCTTACAATTATGACATGCTCAAGGTTGTTTCACACAATTCCACCTGATGTGTTCCATAGAGCCACACTGAAAACATCATATCTTACTCTGAGGCTTCAGAGGAAGATTCACCAATCCTACCATCGGATTCTGAGTCATAGTCTCACCCTAAAAATAAGTTTCTCTCTTCTGCTTGAACCCAGTGTTCATGTTCCCACTATTTCCCATGGGTATGGACATGCTTCCCCCGCCGGTAGCCCCCAAAAGATATCACTCAGTCACCATAGCTCTATTCACCATTTCCGTGTAATCATCTATACACACCACTGCTATCTTAGACCAAATTTCCTACCTCAACCTAGCTTCAAAAATTTATGCCTTCAACGATGTATTACCTTCCACCTTAGGTGAAAACCGCACTAAGTTCATAAACTTAGCCACATATTCCGTTACCGACAAATTTCTTTGCTTCAAACTGAAGAAATCTATTATGTGCTGAATTCTGAACGTATGAGGGTAGAATATTTTATTAAACAACTCCTCAAAACCCTCCCATGTCACACCTTGGTCCATCCCATTTTGTACTGCTAGATCCCACCACTAAAGGGAAATATCTTACAACATGTATGTGACTAACTTCACTTTCAGCTCTACTGGTGTTCCCAAGAAGTCAAAGATCCTATTCATTCTATTTATCCATGCTTCGGCCTTTTTGGCTCTGAATCACCCCTAAAGATGGGTGGATTCTGCTTTTGAAACTGAACCACATGATCCACATGATTTGGTTCATCCCATTTATTCCCACTTTACACAACTTGGAAAGCTTGCACTATACTCTACACTAGCTGCTGATTCAAATAAGGCTCAGGTGCAACCACATTTTCAGCAGCTTCCTTTGGTTGGTCTCTACTACGCCTACCCGGTGCCATTTCTATCAACACAAAAACAACCATAAGTCCCATACCCATAGCAAGAAAAGGATTACGATTCAAATTCAATTACATAATAACTATCACAATTAGAATTTCCACAAGTTCACATTTTCCCATGTTGCACTATTCTAAAAAATCCACCATGTTTTGAAAATCAACCCATTTTCAAAATACCACTAGCTTCTATGTTTCAAATCCTTTCGTTTTTAAACCCAATTTAGATATCACCCCATAAATCATTATAACCCAATGAAATATGCATCCTAGTGGGAAGTCATTTATACCATGCATGCCATGCTCATCTCATTGGCTACACCCACAACAATGAGATATCCAATGCCTATAAGTGTCTCAAAACACTTATGTACCCAACTCCCTGGTAACTTAAAGTTCAATATAAAAGGGTTAGCTACGTACTTTTATTCTATACATTCTAATTTCCGACATTCCTATGCCTTGATACCATCCCGACTCAAGGAATAGACAAAGAACTAATGTCAACACCAAGACCAATGATAAACTCTAAAGGACCGAACAACTGCTCTCACTTGAAATCCAAGGACCGAACAAACTGACACCACTTGTAACACCCCACCCCAACTCATTGGATAGAGAGGGCGGAGGAATGCTACTTGGCCTTAAGCAATGTTTCCAAGGTGCCAAAGGATGGAAATAAATTCCAAGGGCTTCATGAATCATTGGGGAACGATTTGACCTTAAGATAAAATAAACCAACCAAACAAGCCATTATCAACAAACTACATGATGCATGTTAACAGATTAGCCCAACCCATACATTACCAAAATACAAGCAAACTATTCCATAAGAATTCCAAAATGCCAATACAACCAAACCAAATATCAGAGTACCAAATAGAAAACTACACAATAAGACCCCAAATAACTAAGACACCAACATAGATCCACACCAAGCTCTATGCACCAAGCTCTATGCTCCAAGCAACACAACATCACCAAAGCATCATGTGGAACCACTTGAAAATTGAGATGCTTTACTCTTACCTGTGTCCCAGAATAAAACATCTACAAAATCACCAAAGTTCCAAAGAATGGGTGAGTAATAATACTCAGTAGGTTTTCCCCAAATAACTTCCCTACACACTCCACTATCATAAAACTGCTAGCACAATTATATAAAACAATTTATATAAAACAAACAATAGTGAAACAATTACCACAAGCCAAACAAACCCTTGACAAGACACCCTTACCATATCCACACTAGCACAACCATTCCCATATTGAATAGAAATACACAACAAAGCAAACAACCACAGCGACACTTCCCATCTAAACCCGTTTACTACCTCCTCAATCAAGCAGTACTTCTCGCCCACTTATCCTTGATGGTGGCCCTTCCGTCCAATCTCCATCCTCTTTTTATAGTGGCACTTCCAACACACTTCACATCATTCCAAACACAAACATACCATGCAAAAGCTAATAACCAAGTACATAATACACCAAGGCCACAATAACATGGCAATAACCATTTCATAATCAAACAATCCTTGAAGCATCATCCATGTCAAACCACATTTCAATAAAATAACATATTTATTAAAAACCATTTTCACAAACCATTTTCATAATCCAAACCAAGAAACCAATTTTAAAATCTATATTTTTAAATCACACAACAAAACCCCTCTTTCAACAATATCCCATTTCACCCAAAAATCCCCAAATATTCACCCAATGTGTTTCCACCAAGATTTATCACATCATATTCATAATTAATTTCAAGAAAGAAAAAATAATTACAACCAGAACCACTAGTTCTAACCAAGTGGAGTCGAGAGAGAAGCCACCTACCTTTAGGGTTCTGATGAAATCGACCCACAAGCAACCACACCACAAATCCGGCGAATACACCACCGAAACCACTCTAGATCATATTACTTATCATCAACAAGCCATAAAATCATCACTTTAGGCTACAAAAACCCTATATCTACACACAAACGATGTATATCTAGAAAACTAAGAGAGATGGAAGAGTAGATCTAGAAAAAAACCAAAGAAAAACCAAAATAAGAGACTTACTACGGAGAAACCACCTTCAAACCACCTTGAAACCCTATCAAATCACTTCCAAAATGAGTGTGAGAGACCCTCAAACCCTTGAGAAAAGAAAATCCTGAGTGAGGCTCAAGTGGGAAAAAGTTTGGAGAGATTTAAGTCAATCTTGAGTGTTCCCATTAAAAAAAACAACTTTAATGGGCCACACAGTTAGCTCACACGGTTTGACAAAATGTGCGCTAACAATGCGAAAGCTACTACCTCGAAGGCATCTCGCATGACCTCCTCGCACAGTTAGAAAAATCGTGTTCAAACCGTGCATGACCCCACTGCCTCGAGTTGCACGGTTTCCTAGGATTCTCGCACAGTTTCCCCTAACCGTGCTCAAACTGTGCAACCCTAAAAAGGCCTCCAAAACCTTCCAAAACCATTCCAAACTCTCCCAACCCATTCCAAACTCATCCCAAGCACTTTGATATCATAAAAAGGCATAAAAAAGGTTACATATCTCAAACCTAGGGTGCTAAAATATCGTATTTAATGATATTCCCATCCCATCCATGGAATATGATTTTCCTTATAATAAAAGATATTGTATCATACTATGATAGTGATATTCCCTAAATCCTATATATATATGTGACGTGTTTAGGCTTATATCATAGTTTATGATATATGTATATTTATGTCGTATGGTATGACATAGAGAAAACCAAGGAATGCCACTTTACAATGACCCAAAAATTTCAGTGTTGGTGGATTGAGAGGCAGTTCAGTTTTCTCATCATTGGGTGGACAAGTGAGTTTGATTTTTTTGGATTTAGATCAAGGAACAGGAGTTTTGATCAAGTTTTAAATGATTTATGGGATGTTTTTGGGGTGGTAACTTGGTATAAGTACTCCCGAAGTGAGTTATCGGGTGTTGGAGGATGAAATTTTATAGGAGGAAAAATATTACGCCACAATAGGGGCATTGTGGCGTAGTGGGGTGTTGTGAAAGGTTAAGTTTTTGGGTGCAGGGGTTAGGTCACACCATAGTAGAATGGGTTTCATTATGAACCCAATGCATGAGATTTAAGTTTTAGAGTCTGAGGAAGGGTCACTCCGAAGTGGGGGTAGGTCACGCCATAATGGGTTGGTCGTTGGATTTTGGTGCGTCTTTAGAGTAGGGTGCTGCAGCATGAAGCTTTGGTCATGCCACAATGAGACCCTGAGTCTAGGGCATTGAGCTTTGCCACCTAGGGCCACTTCATAGCATTGCTCGGATATGGGGCATTGCTCTGTGATGGCTAGGGTCATGCCACAATGCATCCTTATGTAGTTTTTTAAAGGGGATTTTGGTAATTTATTAAGGGTCCTATTTTGGAACCTCTTTTGGATCCTTTGGCTTCACTCGGTCAGAATATGGGAGAGAGCCCCTCTTTAGCTCTCTCATTCTCCCCCTTTACCTTCCTTCAACTCGGGTTGTTTGGAAGGGTTTCATCATGTGGATTCGAGGTATGATCCTCCCTTTATCTTCTTATTCTTCCTCTTTGTCCCCCTCTAATTTTAGGTCACCCAACTATGGTTTTGGAGAGACAATTCATATGAAGCATGGTGAAATCATCCAAATTCATGGGGCTTTGGTGTAAATCTTGTAGATGATGTCTCTGGAAGAGGTTTTCATATCGTTGTTCCTCATTTAGCTTCAGGTATGTCAACCTACATATTCAATTAATTAAATGGTGTTATGGTTGAGATAGGCACTTGTGGGCTCATTGGTGGATGGTATAATCTTGGGATTGATTTATGGACCATTGATTGAGGTAAGTGGCTTTTACATTACAGAGTCTCTTGGTTATTGGATTTCATTATGTTTGTGTGATCATCATTATGATTATTGTTGGCATGATTTCATGACTTGTGTGATTCCACTCCATAAATTGGGATGGGATCATGTTGTCCAAATAGTCAACAAGGACCACATAACTTGCTAAATGGTTTATTAGAGACACCTTGATCGAATTAGTGATAACGACCCTATTTATAGATTTTTTGGTGGCGTGAGTTGGATTTTCAAGGTAAATGAGCTTTTATGTAAAATGTATTTCTAAATGAAATGGTTTAAAATAAAATTTCAAGGTAAAAAGGGTTATTTAGAGTAATGGTTTTGAAATGGAATTTCAACCAAATAGGGGGGGGGGTGTCTAAAGAACATTTCCATTGGGATTTTTCCAAGGTCCTTATGTGAGTAAAGAAGGCATGTGATTCATTTTCTGAATGGTTTGTAAAAAATATTTTGACGTTTTTAAGGGAAAATCAAGAGGGATTGGTTTGAAATTTATTTTTCTATGTTTAACCTCATGTGGGTAATTCCTATTTCCTAAATTTTGAATGCTTGTTTGTGCTTACTAATTACAATTGCTTAGAATGTTGATCTGGTTTCTTAAGGATGTGAAATTTTATAGGAATACTTTACCATGTTACGATGTTTGTATGCAGTTTTATAGATTGTCATGCATGCTGGTGCATGAGTTAGCTTGATAATGTCCTGCATGTGGTAACCAAGTGCTTGGGTTAGTTTGAATTGATGTAATTGACCCCTCAAAGGGTATAGATTGGTTAAATGTATTGGGTTTGATAGAGATATTCATGGTTCCATGAAGTAAGGCGGGATTATCCTCTTGGGTAAATTGGGACTAAAGTGAGATTTTTGGGCTTGGTTAAGGCTTGGGTGACCTAGTGGTTTGGTATAGGTTTTGGGTGATTAATCCTTTAATTATGATGGTATTGTATAAATTAGAATGGTTGGTGTAGGAAACCTTGAGGGTATGGTTTAGGAGAATCCTATGTATTATACTTGTGATGACATCGGGTTTGGAATGTTCCATGGGGCAGTGGTTGTCCATTTGACATTTCTTGATTATTTATGTTATCGTTGTCTATTTATTTATATGTTGACATGGATGGATGTCACCACATCTTGGGTGAGAGGACAGTGGGTTTTGATGCGATGGCATGAGATTGTTGATGTTGTGGCCACCCTAAGTGAGAGGGTTGGGCTTGAGATGTTGTTGTGTAGCCTACCCCAAGTGTGAGTGGATGGCCTGTGATATTATTGTGTATCCTCCACTAAGTGAGAGGGGATGGTATGATATGTTTTTGTGGAATCCCTTGAGTGAGAGGGGATGGTCTAAGATGTTGATGCATGACCTCTCTGGAGTGAGTGGGGATGGTCCAGGACTTGATATGTGACCAACCCTGAGTGAGAGGGTGTGTTTGAGGGCTTGGTATAAAACTTGATTAGGAAAATGATACGTGATTGTGCCTTGAATGAGAAGGTGCCAATCATTTTATGAGATGTATTGTGGCATGGGGTGGCTATATTACCCTTTTCATTGGCCAAAGTAGGTGGGTTCAGGTGTCGTAGCATCCTTATTAGCACACGACGACCTGACACATTTATTTGCATGTGCATCTTGTGTTATGTTTCTAGGTGGGTGGGTTGCATGAGCATGAATTTTACTCTTTTATGTTTTGAATACACATCTATGTGATCACAATAGTACTTATTATGTTGATGAAATCATGGGAATCCCACTGGGTCATTATACTCACCCCTATCTACGTAAACGACATGGGTTTCAATGTATGTGGGTAGACCTTCATGTTTCTTTTCAGGCATAGGTATCACTTGAAGATAGACATATGGTTTGGGTTTAGCAAGTTGTGGAGGATGAGAATTCGATGAGGAGGATCATGTGAGTTTTTCCAAAGGCCATTATTGTTTACTTTTTAGTTTTTTTCTACATATGTATTGTCCAATGTGCCCTTTGTTTATTTATTTTGATTATGACTATTGTATGAATCCATTGCTGCTAATTTGTTAGTGTTGGTGCATTATATAGACCATTTAATACTTTATATTTTGGGCTGCGGTGGCCCTCTTGGATCCCTATTCACGTCTACAATGTTTTTGTATGTCTGTTATATAGATGGTTCATGTTGAATTTTTGATAGATTCAGGCTTGTCCCTCAGGTTTTACTTTTAGGGGCATAGTCTCCCCATGAATGTTTTAAGCCCTTGCTACTAGTCGAAAACCTCTAGTGTGGAGGGTGGTGAACCTGAGGTCTTGTAACACCCCTACTAGGGTTTATTTTAATCGATCTAGGATAAGGTGATAAAAAGTGGAATCATAGCTTATTTTGAGATGAGAGAATATTAATTATAGGTGGAGATAGGTTGTTGGGACTTGGGAGATGGACTGAGAGCATTACTGTCCAGTATGGATTCCATTGAAACCTAAGTTACCAGGGGAAGTCTAGTATATAGACTAGGCACTTTAGGATGAGTGAGGTGTTGGACCGTGAATCTCGATGTAGGATGGATGAGACTCAAGATGATTCATAGGGCTTGACTAGAAGCTAGTAACCCTTTTATGCATCATGATAGTGACGTGCTCAGTACACGATGAACACTCCTATGAGCGATGTTTCTTAACATATTGACCTATCAAGACCCACCATTAATTGAATCAATTTATAATACATTTTATGATCTTTCAAATAAATTATAATGGGTGATTAGATTAATAGGGATTAAATTGTCTTTTTTGATTGATTTTTTATAGTGTTTGTTCTACCTCTAGAAGGAAGTGATTTTCGGGATGTTCAATTTTAAGGAAAAATCCCTATTTTGAAATAAAACTCTTGTGGTGGCACAATGCATAAATAAAATAATTTTATAAGCTGGTTTTACTTGAAATGGCTCATAAAGCTAGTGATTTTGAAATGGTTTGAGATTTTATAGTTTTAATAAAAATATGAGAAAATGGTTTTTGAAACCAGATTTGGATTTTGAAAATAAGATTGGTTTATTGAAAAATTAAGGACTAGTAAATCCAAGAATTCTGGGTTTTTGATTTTGGTGAAAATCCCTTGTATTCCAAGGCATGTTTTGAAAACTAAGGTTAATTTTGGTGTGTATAAAATGAATTGAATGAGTTTTTAAATAACCAACTGATACTTGTAAAAATAGGGTTATTGGTTTTCAATGGTTAGACTGAGAATGACCTAGGTGTTTGGATTGTATGCTTGTATTTATAACCTGGTTGTTTTAAGAGAGCCGCTTATGATAACTGGGTGTTTAGAAAGAGTCTTGAGTATCCATATGTGAGTTTTGATGGTTTCATAGTTTGGACTGGTTGATTTGGTTTTCACTAGATGATTATTATGGTGGGGAGCACCATTTGTCAAAATTATCCATCATTGGTTGGTTTTTATGGTGGGGAGCACCATAGGCTCTAGTTAGTTCTGATTGATGGCATGTAAGTGTTTTATAATTGATGGGGGCATTGTGCTATATCTCAGTGTCTTGGTGTCGAGTATGAGTAGGGTGGTCAGGTGAAAAAAATGGATTTGGAGAGCATCAATGAATGACTTGGAGTGAAATAACACCAGGGATATGGTGGTGGTTGTGGATAGAGTTTTGGGAATCTCAATGAGTGGGTAGCCTAACTTTTAGTGAATATTGTGCCTTGGTGTTTGGAGTTGTGAAATGTAAGCTCACTTGACTTTTAGAGGTATAACGCAGTGAGTTGGAGATGAATTGATGACCAATATAGGCCAGGATTTATAGTCGAAGGACCTCTATAGATTCTCAAGGATGAGAAGTGTTATAGTCGATAGTTTATAATGACCTGTAAATTTTAGTGTCAATTGATTGGGAGGTGATTCAGTTTTCTCATTGTTAGGTGGAAAAGTGAGTTTGAATTTTTGGATTTATATTGAGAAACAAGAGTTTTGATTGGGTTTTAAATGATTTATAAGTTTTTTTGGGTGGTGGTTTGGTTTAAGAAAACCTGAAGTGAGTTATCATGTGTTTTTGGATGAAATTTTACAACATACAGAAGCTCATACCACAACATGGGGAATTGAAACATGGTGGGGTGTTGCATGATATTAAGTTTTTGGGTGTAGGGGGTATGTCACACCGTAATAAAATGGGTTACACCATGATCCCAATGCATAATATTTAAGTTTTAGAGTTCAGGTATGGGTCATTCCATAACAGGGGTGTTGTTCCATGAAGCTTTGAACTCATAGGAATGCTTGGTTCTCGAATCTAGGAAAGGTTTACGCCATAAAAATTAGGTTACATTGTGACATCCTCAACCATGTCGTAGTGGGTTAGTCATGAGGTTTTGGTGCATCTATGGAGTAGGTTGTTGTGGTGTGAATATTTGGTCACGCCATAATAAGACCCTGGGTTTAGAGTGTTGTTTCGTGATACCTAGGTCCACACTGTAGTATGGCCCAGATATGGGGCATTGCACTGTGACAACTAGGGTCATGCCGTAGTTTGGCCTGAGTGGGGGGAATTGCACTGTGAAAACTAGGGTCATGTCATAATGCACCCTTGTGTGGTTTTTCTAAATGGAAATTTTGGTAATTTACTGATGGTTCTATTTTGGAATCCCCTTGAGCTCCTTTAGATTCACGCGATCAGAAGAAGGAGAGAGCCCCTCTTTGGGTCTCTCATCCCCCCTTTGTCTCCCTTTAATTTGGGTTATTCATAAGGGTTTCATTATGTATATTTGAGGTAATATCTCTCCCTTATCCTCCAAATTATTCCCCTTCATCCTCCTCTGATTTTAATTTTCTCGACTATGGATTTGAAGAGATGATTCCTCCAGAGAATGGTTGAATCTTCCCACTTTAGGGGGCTTTGTTGTGTGACTTTTAGAGGAGGTTTTAATGTTTTCATTCATCATTTATCTTGTGGTATGTCACCCTACATATTTAATTTGTTTTTTTTATTTTGGGTAGAATTGTATTTTTAATTAGCTTTGTAAATTGGGGATTTTGTACGACTTAGGTGTGAGTGTGTGTTGTGAGTGGACTGAACCCCTTGGATTGTGGTTTTGGTGGAATAGGGCTAACCAATGAGTTTTTTATTGATTATTCCATCATGGGATTTTGGTTTTAAATGTTTTTATTAATAATTTAATGGTGTTGTAGTTGAGATAGGTTCCTTTGAGCTCATTGATGGATGGAACATGCTTGGGATCGACCTATGGATTGACAATTGAGGTAGGCAACCTTTACATTACTGAATCTCTTAATTATTGGATTTCATTATGTTTATTTTATAATCATTATGACTATTTATGGCATGTTTTCATGAATTATGTGATCTCACCCCATAAATTCAGATGGTATTACGTTTTCATAATAGTCAACAAGTACCGTATAGCCTACTAAATAGTTCATTAGATATGCATGTTGGAGTTGGTGCCCTAGAACCAACAACTTTTTACTTTTGATTACCTATATATCCATGGTCTTAAATATTAATAAATATCTTATTACATGATGAGAATTCATCTTCATAACATTAATGTGATAATGTCCTTAGAGCATCTGTCACATCAAAAGTTCATAACAACTATATCACGAGTCACATAGTTATATGTATTGATGAAAGCTTTGATGGCATATGGCCATAGTTAATGAATAAGTCAAAAAAAGGTTTTATCCCTTCCAAGTTAGTGGAAGTAAATATCTTAATCCCTTTGATTAGAGTGGAACTATCACGACCTGCCTTCACCGAGATAAGGGAAGTGATATCAAATTGCCAGACCCTTCCTTCATCAAGTTAAAGGATAGATAATGACCCCTGAGTCCCACCTTCAATTGGCCCCTAAGTGGCGACTAGCACTAAGGGTATAGAATCACACGTAATATAGAAGGCATTACCCTTTTTATTTAGTAGGATCGGGAGATATGATGGTAAAAACCCAAAAAACTCCAAAACTAAAGGTGAAAGTAAATCCAAAACTCATTCCCATATGCATGTTCAAAGATAAACCCATACAAGTACAAGAAAAAATCCAAAGGGAAAGTTCCAAAAGAAAGAAAAGAGCAACGAAAACTGTCTCGATGTCCGAGCTAGTAAGGCCCCGCATGGTCCCCAAAGTCCTCTTGGAAACCTGAAAGCAATTTTGTATACGTAGGGTGAGTATAAAAGTATACTTAGTAGGGAAAACCAAAATCTCTTGTGCACAAGTGGGGAGACAATCTAATGCCCCGTGAGAAAATAGAGATAACCATGACACCTAGAAAGGAAAACTATCCACCCAGACTCACCAAGGCACACTCCCCAAATAACATAAGTCAGGTAAAGTAATAATAATTGCACATCGACATTTGGGTGCCCTGCACCGCTTTCCCACTGGTTATTTAAGACATCATGTGCATCAGACCTCCCCCGTCATTTTCACTATAGTCCCACTACCACCCCAAAAACAACCTTATGGGCCACCACAACCACACATCCTGTCCACATATACCTAGGCCACTACAACTATACATAACCACGCCCGAAGAAACCTGGTCTAGAACAACAATCGCTACGCCCGAAGACACCTGGGCCTCATCCCGAAGACACTTGGGAAACAAACCTGCATGCACACACTTGAGCCAACCACCACAACATACCCTGCCCGAAGAGTCCTGGGATAAAAATGGACCTCAGGCCATCATAGCCTACCTGAAGAGTCTTGGGCTACTTGGGAGAGGGAGTATAATAGAGATAATATCTAGACACCCAATAGGATGTTGGTAAAAACACCCCATGAAATGGGGGTGTTTGGAATAAAGTGCTCAACATGGGTGGGGTGCATATGAGAAACATAATAACTACAATCTATACATATAATTAGTAAAGAACTCATCCCAACCTAATAGTTCTAAAACCATCCCATACACAAATACCATCGTTTCTATTCATTCATACAAAATCACAACAACCACAACTAGAGCACAAATCATTCCTGGAAAATAATTCCCCATTAAACTTATTCTTGTTATCATATTCAAGTGATTCCATTTAAATAATTCTTTACTACTGGGCAACTAACAGGCATAGCCACAAGCCAAGGAAGTAAAAATAGCCAAACAGTAATTTAAGCATTCACACCCAGTTCTCTTGTAAAGTCACAACAACAAAAGGGATCCGTGAGATCCCTCGAAGTACTGAAAAAAACCCAAGCCCCATCATATGAACCCATATAGCCTCAGGTCCACAACCAAAAACTCAACAATAGGGGATCCCATCCCCATCCACGTCGACCCACATGACATCAAGTAGAGCCACTACACATATCACCAGAATAGAGCAAGGATGTTTTTTCCAGATTTAACCACACCATTCATAAGTTCCTTCTTTCCATTTGGTTAACCGGGGTGATCACACAAGGATTATTATTCATTGGGAATCCATTTAATCAACTGAGTTTACGTGATTAACCATTTTCCATGTTACATTCATTCAATCACATGATTATATAGAAAAACATAGGATCATTAGTGCACAAGGAAGGACCACCAATGGCCACAATTTTCAGTGGACAAAAGCCCATACAATTCATAATATAACAACAAAGGTATAACACAACAACAACATCATCATTACCACCCATTCATTCTTTAAAGGTTCATTTATTATCTTTTTTAAATTTGGTTTCATCTACATCCAGAGGTAATACCATCATACCCACCCTGCATGATGCATAATAAATAGAGATGAAGGAAGAATCCTTACCTGGATGATTACTGATCAAAGTTTTCTTCCTTGTGCCAAGAGATGGGGATGCACTACTTATAGGGGAGGAAATCCAAGGACTCCAAGAGTGAGTAGAAAAGGCTCCAGTACTGGCGCACAACTAGCCTCAGGCAGAGGGACTCCAAACGCACCAAGGAAAGGAAAAGATACTAGCCCAAAAAGAAACTCAGTGCGATAAAAGGTGAGATCTTGGAGTTACGAGATATGAAATCTTGAATGCCTTTAAAGTAAGATCATTGTTTCTCCACACGGTTGGGTAGTTACACACGATGGAATTAATTGTTATTTAATAATTATCCTCTAAGAGGTGGCAATAACAGCTGTGAGTTAAAGGGTTTCCTTTAAATGGGGAAAAACCACATAACAATGGTGAAGCTCAAAAGTACAGGAAGAAGGGGTGACACCGAGGAAAAAGCCACATGTTTTGGTAAGTTAAGGGTTTCTCGACTCTTGGGGGATTTTAGATATCATTTATGGGCTTTAAAAACGACCTTGAACCACTTTAAAAGGTTAAAAAGACTTAAAAGTAGCATTATGGGAAAACTGGGGAAGGAAACCCCGACGCACCTCTATGGTTGATTGGTGAGACAGATCAGTGAAGCCGATCAGTGTGACTGATGGGTGAAACCGATCGGTGAGACCGATGGGTGAAACCGATTGGTGAGATCGATGGGTGAGACCGATGGGTGAGACCGATCAGTGAGACCGATCAGTGAGACACCGATCGGTGAGATCGATGGGTGAAACTGATCGATGAGACCGATCGGTGAGACACTGATGGGTGAAACCGATCATTGAGACCGATCAATGATACTGATGGGTGAAACCGATCAGTGAGACCGATCAGTGGCACTGATAGGTGACACCATGATGACACACTTCCACTGACACCAACATCCTCCTGACTCACCGATGGTGTCTAGGACACCCCAACACTTAGAATTTGGAAAATTAATGGACTAAGAGGGCCCGGTCCATTACATCAGATACCTCTCAAACTATTTTAGTCCTTAAGAATACAAGAGTAACCCGAAAAACCACTCCAGAAGATACGTCTCAGGGAAAAACCACCCCAAACATCCATACGAACCCCAAGGATCACAATGTCCCGACACACAGATCAAGGAGTTCTTTCCTCCATGTCAAGATACTATCGGCTTTGGGCGGCACTGACTCACCCGCATGGGTTTAATCGCATACGTGCTGATGCGCCTTGATTAGGAATCAGGTTCTCCCTTCCCCACATATCAAGACTTTTCATAAACATTCACAAGTTAAGGAAACAACTCATCTCATAACCCAACAAGGTCAAAATTACATCAAAATAGGTAAAAAAACAAGAACATAAAAGAAGGTTCAGAACAACAACTCAAAATATCTCTAGGTACTGGGCGTGCATTTGAGCTTCTCACTCCCAAGTACTCTCCTCAAGGCCACCGTGCCTCTACAACACACAAACCGAAGTGACGGTTCATCCATGAATCACTTCCTCATTTCGATCCTAAATCCTCACTAGTCACTCCACAAACTTAGTGTCATACCCTATATCTAACTCTCCCCAGTCATTGACATGGGAATTATCATGTAGATATCGATGAAGTTGGGAGATGTGGAAAATGTCATGGATCTTTCCAACTGAGGTGGAAACGCCAGCTGATATGCCACCTCATCGACTCTCCCCAACACTTCGAAAGGCTCGATGAACCTAAGAGAGAGCTTGCTACCCTTGACGAACCTTCACTGCCCATGTCGAGGGGAAACCTTCAAGAACACATGGTCTCCAACCTCAAACTCCAAGGGTCTCCTCCTACGATCGACATACGACTTCTGCCGATCCTAGGCTACCTTCATCCTCTCATGCACAAGATGAACCTTCTCTATTGTGCTCTGCAATACCTCTGGGCCAAGAACACCTACCTCCCCAACCTTAGTCCAGCACACGGGCGAACGACACGACCTCCTGTACAAGGATTCAAATGGTGCCATGCCAATAGTAGAGTGATATATATTATTGTAGGCAAGCTATACTAAGGGAAAATTCCATTCCCATGATCCCATGAAGTCCAAAACACATGACTGTAACATATAATCCAACATCTGGATGGTACGCTCTATCTTTCCACCTGTCTGGGGGTGGAAATTAGTGTTAAGGCGTAGCTGGGTTCCAAAAGCATGCTGCAATCTCCTCCAGACTCGTGAGGTAAACCATGAATCCCTATCCAAGACTATGGACCTCAGAAATCCATGAAACTGCACCACCTCATCCACGTATCTCCGTGCTAAGGCATCCATCACACTCGACTCCTTGATCGCTATGAAGTGAGCTGATTTCATCAGTCAGTCTACCAATACCGAGATAACATCACAACCTCCTTGAACCCTAGGTAGACCTATGACGAAATCCACTGAGATTTCATCCCACTTCCACTTGGGGACATCTAAAGGCTACAAAAAATCTCCTGGGATGTGGTGTTCATCCTTCACCTGCTGACACACCAGGTACCTTTCCACAAACTCCACCACTGCCCGTTTCACCCCGGGCCACCAAAACTATTCCCTCAGGCCTCAGTACATATTGGAAAATCCTAGGTATACCGCTACGAGTGAGTTATGAAACTCATGGAGAACTACCTTGCAAATTGTCTTTGATACAAACAACTTCCCTTAGAAAAACATCCAATTCTGACCATCCTATGACCACCCTTCTGGAGCATTGCCTTAGTCAACGCGATCGCACATCACTTCACTCTCTAAGTCTACCTATTGGGACTCCTCCAACTACTACAACATAGAGGACTGCACTATTATCTGAAATAGACAACCTCTACCACCATCCACCCTTGCATTCAGGTGTAAGGAATCCAACTCCTCCATTGCCTTCTAAGCATCCACAGATTCCTGAACAGCTTCCCTCTGTGACTTCCTGCTTAAGGCATCGGCCACAACATTACCCTTACCTTCAGTGTAAGAGATCTTGAAGTTGTAGTCCTGAATAAACTCCACCCACCTTCGCTGTCATAAGTTCAGGTCCCACTAGGTAAAGATATGCCTCAAACTCTTGTGATCTATAGAGACCACAAAGTACTCCCTGATGAGGAAATGTCACCACAACTTCAACGTGAACACTACTACTACAAGCTCTAGGTCATGGGTGGCATAGTTACGCTAATGAGGATGTAACTTCCTAGAGCCATAAGAGATCACTCCCCAATTCTACATTAGCACACACCCCAATACAAGTCTAGAAGCATAAAAAACACCTCAAACAATACATCTTCCTTTGGAAACCTGAGCACTAGAGCACTGACCAACCTTTCCTTCAGATAACTCAAAGCTACCCGACACTTCTCACTCCACACGAAGGCCTAGTCCTTTCTGGTCAAAGCTGTCAAAGGAGATGCAAATCGAGAGAATTTGGGTATAAAAATCTGATAATATCCTTCCAAACCGAGGAAACTACGAACCTCTATCACATTCTTGGGTGCTTCCCAAGAAACAACCACTACCCCTTGCTGAGACACCACGTGTCCCATAAAATGAACTTCTCGTGTCAAGAACTTGCACTTGGACAGCTTCCCATAGAGATGGTGATGTCTAAGGATCTCCAAGACCATCCTGATGTGCTTAGTATGTTCCTCCTATGATCTTGAGTAGATCAATATTTCATCGATGAACATAATGATAAACTGGTCTAGAAACTCACGGAAAACAGAGTTCATGAGCCCCATGAACACAGTAGGTGTGTTCGTAACACCGAATGACATGACTATAAACTAAAAGTTCCATACCTACACCTGAAAGTAGTCTTCGGGATATCACTATCTTTCACCCTTAATTGGTGATACCCAGACCACAGATCGATCTTAGAGAACCAACATGCTCCCTTCAGCTTGTCAAAGAGATTGTATATCCTCAGAAGAGGGTAACGATTCTTGACCGTTACCTGATTTAGTCTCCGGTAGTCTATGCACAACCTAAGACTACCATCCGGATAACCTTAGGGATTTACCATAATTGTGCTTTTATAGAGGTAGTATTATGTCAAGCATTTAAAATAAAAAATATATTTATTTATTATTTATTTTTTTATTTATGCTTGAAACTGAACTTTACTAAAAAAATGATGCTTAAAAATATTATATCATGCCTAGGGTAAAAGTCACTCTTCATATTTAATGGCAGCCTTAGATTTCTGATATGAAACTTTGTTCATGAGTTATTTAATTATTTATAAAAAATGTGCGTGGATGATATAATATATTTAATATTTTTATTATATCAATAACAAGACTCCTAGTGCTTTGAAACCTCATGATGACTCAGTTCCTAGACTCAAAAATATTCCTTAAAATATTACAAATATTTATAAGGAAAAAATTGATTCATTACAACTCATAACTTACAGTCAGTTCATTACTTTACTTATTTTGGGAAAATCTAAATTTCTTACAGCATGATCTTTTTGTTCAATATTTTATTATTTAACTAATTAAAAGTTTATTCAAATTATTCTAATTATTTTAGTTATGTGTAGAATAAATATATAATCTATTAACTATATTGTAAATTCATTAATGGAGAAATATCATGGAAATATTTATGGAAATAATAAGTTTCATTTTATTTATTCTATTCTATATTTTTTGTATATTTTTATCATTGATTACTATAAGTTTATGGGAGTGATTTTTATTGTTCCATTTATTTTAAAAACTCTAATTTATTTTAACAAGAATATTGGAAGTGTTTCAAAGTCATTTATACATGAATAAAAGAGTGAAAGAATTGTCTTATAATGAGCGTGATAATTCAAATTATAGGTAAATAGTATTATTCTAAAGTTTTACTATTTTATAACATGGCATAATATGATTAGATATTTAGGCGCTCCTTCATACTCTATAAGATATAGATTTAATGATACAAGATAATCCATTGGAATGTGATCAAGGGGGAATGTGATTAAATAAACTCAACATAGTTTATTCAATAGATAGATAGTCACAGATAAGCATACAATAGACATATATAAGCATGAAACATTCATATAAGAATTGATAGGTTTTGAATCTCTACTACAACTACTTTTTCATTTGAGTGGTAATGAAGGACATCAATGTTTAATCATCAACTACTAAAGTGATCAAAGTTCTTGATCTACATCAACATTTATCATCTTCTTCCCAACTATTATTCTTAAGTTATTGTGGGTTTTCATTATTATATATTTTTATCTTATGTTTTTGATCCTATAGTTGGTTTAATATTTTCTCATATAAAATTTTTCTTTCTATTTTATTCCTCTTATTCAAAATGAAGGGTGGTTTGTGACTCCCAAAAAAAGTTCAGGTGGGTTGTGAATCCTATAAAATTTAGTTAGGGTTACACCACCAGGTGAGAAAAAGGTACGTCTATAATTGGGTTATCAATCCTAGAAAAAATTGAGTTTCTTAGCGAAAACCAGCATTCATGTTGAGTAAAGAATATTGAAGAGTAGAGTGGGATATTGGTTATCTGAACTATTGTAAAAATATTGTTTGTTCATTATTTAATTTTCCACTACAAATTTTTTACTGTTTATTACTCTAATAATTATAATTTGTTTAAATTTTTAAAAATGACTATTGACCCCCTCAATACCATCTTTCGACCTCACTGGGACCTAACACTCACTATAATAAGGACACCCAGTGAGGATATCCTATTCCTTATCCAAAATACAAGTTAAACCTTCCATGGTAATACCCTCAAATAGGAATTAATACCCTATGACTGATCCTTGAGTAATAATGTGCCTATAAGGGCATCCAAAAGATAACTACAATATTCACTGATCACTGATCAGAAAACTCACCCATAGGGGAAACCACAAGAGTCCCTCAAACTCATCTCAACATAATCTCAATAGCACCTAGCCGTAACTTCCATCCCACAATGTCAACTTAGCCCAATGGCTCTAACTGTTCCAATCCTCAAACATTGGATTTAAAACCTCAAGTGAGTAGTCTAGAACCTTGACCACTCAAACCTCAAGAAATCAGGATAAAAATACTCATTCAATACATTGATAGATCCCATATTTGGGAACCATCCAAATGAACATCAAAACGAATCACCATGACACACTAAATATATGACAATCACAAAGATCATAACCCTCACTCAGGACTCACAGCTCATAACCCAAACTGCAGGAGGATTCTGAATCAAAACCTCAAAGAAAACCTCCCACCAATACTCACCCAGTATAAAATACTATACATATGACCTCTAAATTATGAAAGTATTCCACCATTGTGTCCCTCAAGGAAAAATGATCAAAATTGACTACTCATAATTCCAATTCTGACTCCACAGTAATAAAATATGAAAAACGCATACAAGGGGGGAGTACACAGCATGTACCACATGTACATAGTGTGTTCTAACAAAGATCCTCCCTATCTATGTTATACATCCCACTTAGTGTTTACTTCTCAAAGTACATGATGTCTCTCTCATGTACATGGAGTGTACCCTACATGGTGTGTTTGGTTGTGTACCTTAGCCCAACTCGATGTGCACCATGCCCAACTACATGATGTACACCAAAAACACATGTTGTGTAAGTCACTTAAGGTACCTAGATATATACCTTATATGGTGTCGTTTAAGTACCCTACATAGCCTATGGTTATAAAATTCAGTTGGTATTTGGTAGTGTACACTACATGGCCATGTTCCCTCGACATGGGGTATCTTTCCATGCCCCTTTACACACCCTAAGTCACCCCTATACAGCGTATCCCAAACACAAAAGTCATTTTTCCCTTTTCTTTAAATCTTCCCTGAATTAGAAGAACACTCGGTGTGTGTTCTTGAAACTCCACACTACGTGATCAGGTTTCCCAAATAGAAATCCCTTTGTGAATTCCCAAAACCCTTAAAACTCCCAAAAACAACCCATCAGGGCTCTCAAGGAACCCCAAACAATACAAAAATAATATTTAAAACTAAAAATGTGGATTTGAGGCTAAAACATTAAAAAGGGATAACCACAGGTGTAAAATTCCAAAGATTTACTCTTGAATCTTTGTAACACATCTATTTCATCCCAATATACCATCGAATGATGATCCCAGTGTGATCCCCCACTCCCTCCTTCCTCTCCTCTCATAGATGAAGGTGAAAAGGGGGTAATACCCCATGAGAATTCATGACAATCCAAGGGGAGCAGTAGAAAAGAAGGTGGAAAGAAAAAGGAAGGAAAAAATAAAAGGAAAAGAAAAGAAAATGGGGAATGACCTAGAACTTGACATGGGGTTATGTCACACCTAGGAAAACCCCCCATTCTGAAATCAATTATGGAGTCATAATCTCAATATGTTACTCCATTCAAAGTATTTCACGTTTTTAATGTGCATGAATAAATTAATATTTAATTAATTAAATATTAAATATTTCTTGAAAATTAAAACGGCTTGGAATTCCACCAAACTCTTATAATAGAGTAAATACCCTATTCTAGGACCAAAGTGGTTGGAAAAATTATCTAAGATCGCCTCATAAGAGAAATTACCATTTTACCCGCAAAAAACCCCAAAAAAATCTTAAATTCTTCCTGATTTTTTTAACTTGTTATGATGTGGGCCATTACAGGATGTAACCCCCCAAGTATATGATGGTTCTAGGTTGGGATTCCCTAGGTATATGTTGTATGAGTTTTCAGGGAAGATGATGTATGTGATATTGTAATGTCCCAGAATTTCTGTATAATTTTTTTTTAATAATATGGAATTATTTCGAGACAGAGAAATCTGACGGTGCATGATTCTGAGGCCCGGAATGCTCGGAATGATCCGTCAAAGTTTTGTTAAGCTTTAATTAGCGCGCGTAAGCAGTTTTTCTGAAAAAAGTGTAATAACTCTTAAACGGTTGTCCGGATCAGAAATATGAGGGCACTGTTTTGTTTAGGATGGCGGGTTTACTCAAGGTGCGACTTAAGTTTAGTAGGTGTAGGCCTCCTGTGAGAAAACCCGAAAATGGCATAACCGTAAATAAAATAATTAAATAAAGTTATTTTATTTCTCAAATGATTATAACTCATGAACGGTGACTCGGATTAAAAATTCAAGACCACTGCTAAACTCATGAGGGTATGCTTTCTTTAGGCAAATACTAACATTGGCCAGTGCGGGCCAATGATGGAAGTTAGTTTTTTGCCGTAAATAAAATAATTAAGTGACAATTATTTTATTGTTAAAATTTATAACTTATAAAGAGCAACTCGGATTAAAAATTTGAGAGTACCGTTGAGTTTTTTGGGATGTTTTATCCTTAGGTGAAGCCTAACCTTGACCGGCGCAGGTTGAGGGTGAACATTAATAATTTATTGAACTTTTTTAAGGTGTGTTCAGTAAACGTGCGGGTGGCGTTTTCTAACTTTTAAACTGGTTCTCAGATTAAAAATTTGAGGGCACCGTTGAATCCGCAGTGCCAGGATTCACTTAAGGAATACTTTACTTTAACCGCAGTAGGTCTAGAGAAAAATTTAAGTTTTGTGACTTTTTAAAAGAAATGAAATAAAATTATTTTATTATTTTATTTTTCTTTCTTATCCTCCAACGGGCAAGCGAAGTGTGGGGCATGCGATGTGTCAAGCCAATAAATGGCTTGACCTGTCAATCCTAAGTAACAACGTCATTGGGGAATTAGAAAGGTTCCTAATTTATGAGCCCCCATTAATTCCCCACGCCGTTACTTACCCTCCCCCACTCCTATATGTATGGATTTTGGGGAGAGATATCGGCACAGCTTCGCCAAGCAACGAAGTGTTGAATGAGTGTCGTGACGCCGAACCCTTAGAGGATAGAGTCGGTCCCAGCGGGAGGTGACAGGTGACACTAAACCACGAATCGGAGGACGACGTACGAGCAGCGTTGTTGGAAGCCTGTTGCGGGAACGAAGAACACCGACCCACCTTCAAGCGCGGGTGTTTCTCCGGCGATTCAAGGTAGGGAGTTTATTCGTTTATGCATCTTAAATATTTTCCTCTTTACCTTTCTTGAATAATACGAAGAACGTGGACAAACCGACTAATGGGTCGATCCGCGATTCATTCATTTTAGCGGGAGGTTGTTGTAGGGTATCTTTGTAGGGTTTTGATTGTTGTTTAAATTCAATTGATTATTAAACCCTTAATCCCCATCATGTTTACAATCTAACGCGGAGGGCGCGGGCCTAACAAACTTGGCCCGAACCATCCGCTATCTTGCTATCCTTGCACCACCATGGAAGACCACCAGCGCAACGACACCAACCGGCTACATTGGGGATAGCGCGTCGGCGCACGCTGCAAGAGGAGGCTGCGGCACAAAGCCGCAGCAATCATCAGAGCGGTCGGCACCGACCGGCCGCAGATGAGGCGCGGCACACCGTTGCGCGCCACGAGTGAGCAAAGGGGTTCATAGCTCGTCAGTCATGGAAACCGGAGGAAGGAGGCTGGCACACCGGTCGGTCGTGGGTGGCGGAGTTGTGCGTCGTCGCACGCCGCTAGAGAAGGCGACCGGCACACCGGCTGGTCGTGAAGGAAACGGCAGAACCCGCTCCAACGGGTCTCGCGTGCCACCTGGTGGTGCCATGTGGCATCGCCGCTGCGAAGAATACTGAACGTCCTTCGACTGTTCGGGAAAAACAGGGGTCTCTCCCCCTGTGGCGGCTAGGGCGGATCCCCCTTGCGGGTTGAGCCGCACGCGGCCAGGCCGCCGCCCAGCGGGCCGCCCCCTTGCGGGCTGTGCCCTACGAGGGTCGGGCCGCCCCCTTGTAGGCCGCCCCTTTTCAGGCAGGGCCGCTCTTGTGGGCCACCTTTTCAAGCCACCCTCTTGCGGACCAGGCCGATCCCGCCGCGGCCCAGCCCAGACCAGGTCGGACCGGACCCAGGCCCAGAAACACTTAAAGGGTCATATCTTGAGAACCGGACATTCGTTTGACGAACCGTCTGCGGAGTTGGGATAATTGGATCAAGACAGTCCTTTTGGTATACTTATCTTGAGTTTTGGATATAGTTAGATTACGGATTGGTTGGATCGAACCTGAATCCAACCGGGCCCCCGAAACTAAAACGCTTATAACTCACAGACCGGGCATCCGATTGATGCACTGTCTGTCGCGTTGGAACCCTTACGACAGGGCGGTCCTTTGGGTTACTCTTTCGTGGAGCTTTTTTGCGGTTGAAGTACGACCGATATCTCGACGGTAGATTCCACGGAACTCGAGTGCACCAGGTGCGAGGAATTCAGTGGCTGGCAGTGAGGCGGAGGTTAGAGAAAGATCATACAAAGGTCAGCGCTTAGCGATCCTATGTGGGTCAGCGCATGTCGATCCTGTATTGGTCAGATCCTGTGTGTGTCAGCGCTCAGCGATCCTGTGTGGGTCATCACATATCAATCCTGTGTGGGTCAAATCCTGTGTGGGTCATCGCTCAACGATCCTGTGTGGGTCAGCGCATACCGATCCTGTGTGGGTTAGATCCTATGTGGGTCATTGTGGGGGTTAGTTGCCTATCGAATTTGGGCAGGTTGGATCCTGTGTGGATCATTACGGTGGTTAGTACTTATCGATCATGTGTGGGTCAGACTTCATATGGTCAAAAGCAATGCCTCTTGACATAATAAGATGATCTAGCTTCGCGACTAATAATTTGTACTTCTATACTTCACTGAAAACCTGGTTTGAGCTGAGACTCTGTTTGAACTAAGACTTTTACCTTTGTGGTATTATCTTCGTGGTGATACCTGTGTGGTACTTTTACCTTCATGGTGTTATCTTCATGGTGATACCCGTGTGGTACTTTTACCTTCGTGGTGTAACCTTCTTAGTGTTACCTGTGTGGTACTTTTACCTTCGTGGTGTTACCTTTGTGGTATTCTTACCTCATGTATGAGATATGTATATCTTGATAACTTAGGTATATGTATGGGTATATACCTAAGTAGAGTTGATGTATTGCTTTGTGGTTTTCCTTTGTGGAACTTTAAGAGACTTATGGGATCTCAGGGTCCCTACTGAGAATCGTTATACTCACCCTTGTACGGGCTTCGCCTGCACCTTGTTGTGTCTTATGCATATGACGTACAGCATTGATCGAGGATGAGGGAGTTTGGACTGGACGGTACTCAGAGGCAGACCATTTGGTGTAACGTGATGCAGGGACTACTGATCGTGAGTTGTACCTATCCTTCAGGTAGGATCCGTGGTGGACAATCCAGGAGCTGATTTTCACTTTTCAATTGTATTTTTACTTTTGAGTTGTACTCATACTTTCAGTTGGGCTTGTATTCTGACCCCTTTACTTTCAGAACTCTTTTTACTACAGCAATTTACTTAGTGGTTGCTTCTTTTTGCGTTCTACTCTGTGTGTTTGTACAGGTTTAAAGGCAATGTCTTCCCGTTTTAGGGATACGTCTTTTCGGTGCTAGTCACCAGCCCCTGTCCTATGGAAGGTGGGCTTGGGGTAGTCCTGACACGGGCCCCGGGGGATGGGTCATGACAAAGTGGTATCAAAGGAGTTCAGTTCTACCGAAGAACTAGGACTCTGATCTTTTCTGTGTGGCAATAGTGTTAAGTGTTATGAGTGTGGTTTTCAGTTTGGGGAATCCAGTGTTGGTGCAGCGGTCGACGTATCCATACACCAGGACCCTGAATTCTGATTTATGACTCAACGTACGAAAACACTGATTGCGTGTGTTTTTGAAAGTTTTTTTTATGATTTCTTTGAATCATCTCACCAGGCATAACTTAATGACGGTGGTGCACCTGTTCCTTATCAGGATGCTGCCACATAGACAGCCAGCCTAGATTCCTGAGAGAGTAAACGATAATGGCCCACTAAGCGATGAGGCTCCAGTGTAGGGCCCTCTTACTGTGTTGGCACCTTCGGGTGGTGTACCAGCTGCACCACCACCTGTTGGGAAGCAGTTACCACCAGCCGCACTAGAAGATGGTGCACGCTGACTGAGCGTGTTGCATAAGTTCCAGCAGTAGAGGCCTCTGAGGTTTCTAGGCGACATAGATCCCCAGGCAGCTGAGGACTAGCTAGAGGTTGTGGCTAGAGTTTTCTGCCTAGTTGGGACACCAGCAGATCATATGGTGATCCTAGCTGCTGGTCTTTATCAATGTGTGACCATGAGGATAATCCACATGGTGATGAGGCTTCGGTACATGGACTGTTTCCCAAGATGGTACCTTCGGGTAGTGTGCCAGCTATATCACTACTCGTTGGTCAGTAGTAACAACCGGTGGTACCGATAGAGGACACATGTAGTATTAGTGTCTTACATGTGTTTTAGCATCAGATACCCCTCAGGTTCCG
The DNA here is from genome assembly GCA_963277665.1 of Viscum album. Taxonomy (NCBI): domain Eukaryota; kingdom Viridiplantae; phylum Streptophyta; class Magnoliopsida; order Santalales; family Viscaceae; genus Viscum; species Viscum album. The sequence goes on along the minus strand of OY728141.1, from coordinate 422,525,862 downwards.
AGGTGAGCCCAATTCACAGGCGGCTAAGGATTGGCTTGAGGAGGTGGTTGAGTTTCCATCTAGCCAGGGCACCATTCGATCAGATGGTGGTCCTAGTAGAGAGCCTTCTATGTGGCTCAGCAGGATGATGATAGGGTTTAGGTTACCCTGATCTTGAAAATAGGTTACTTTTCTGTGGACAAGCTTGAGAACCTTTCTCAACGAAGGGGGTCTCTTTCCTTAAAGAGCTAAAGGATGAGAGTTCCCCAGAGCTTTTAAAGCTTCGGCAGGACGACATGTCGGTAGCTGAGTATTCATCGAGGTGTACCGACCATCCTAGGTACTCGATGAGTATAGTAAGATCAGTGCTTTAGGGCTCAGACCTCCGAGCAAGGTGTGTTTAAGGACACTCAATCCACCATTATTCCTCTATACATTCCTACTAATGTTTGGGTGCTAGAGAGAACCTTTCTGGATGAATGTTTTTTGGCTGAGCGAATACACCCGGTGAATGTTAGCAGTATGAAAGTAGGAAACTGATTCCAGTCTCGGAGACTTAGGTGTGTAAAATGTTTCAGAGAGAGGACGTGTTAGGGACAGATGAATCTGCAAGGCAGCAGATGTGGAAGTGGGTCTAGGAGAGCAGCATGATGTGGTATACTTTTTGACATGTTACAACCACCACCCCAATGTGGTCCCCACTAGGCTCAGGGAGCTGGAGGACAGGGGAAGGGAGTATCTGCATGCGGTCAAGGAGTGTGACTCAAGGTCTCCATGAATGATTAGAGGTATGGTCTATGTCTACTACTAGTTGTCGTATTAATAGACATAGGAACTAATCATTCCTTCTTTCCGTGAATCTTGTTCAAGACCTAGAGTTTTCGATTAAACTATTGACTTGACCCTTACGTCTAAAGATACCTTTGGGAGGAGACTCAAAAATCACACTTGTTGACGGTGTGATCTGACCCTTGAGGAAAGAGTTTCGGTTGGAACCTTTTGGTGGCAGTGTCGAGGCCTTACGACGTTAGTTTGGGTATGGACATGACATCCACAGTTCATACTTATATTGAATGTATTAGGAAAAAAGGTTTCGTTTACCTACAACATTTTAATGGGATTTTCCTTGGTCAATGAAAAAGGAAACCCAGGCAGCACAGGATAAACTCATGCAAAGGAGGGTGCAGTCGATCACTCTTGGGTCAGCCAGCCTTACCCTCGTGGCAGCGGGGGTTTTGAGTTTTTAGTTCCCAACAGAAGTGGCAGAGTGTGGGGACATGCTTTCAAAATATGTTTCTAGTTTTACCTCCCCGAAGGGAGAGGGACTTCTACTTTGGCTGGGTACTACTGAAGTTTTGAACCAGACTTATCTAGGCTAGTGGAACCCTTATCAGCTTTGACGAGGAGGGGAGAATCATTCCTATGGATGGAGAAGTGTTATCAGAGCTTTCAAAAGTTGAGATAGCGACGATGGCTAGAGTTCCTCCAAGATTATGACTTTGAGATAGTCTATACTCCTGGGAAGTGGAACGTGGTAGCAAACGCACTCAGCAGGAGCTCTGGTCTACAACTGCTGAGTGAGGTGTCATAACAGCTAGTCGGGCTGCGGATATCCTTCATGGATAAAGATAGATCAGCTTACCTCGAGTCTATGACTGTCACTCCCCCAATTCTTCAGCAAATTCGGGGGGCACAGCTTGAGACGTTGACTGCGAGGCCCGACGTGCTCAGATATCCTTAGGACGGTCTCCTGAAGGATTTTCTGAATGTGGGGAGCACGTCATTCTCTTCATAGGACACACCATGGTACCAGTGATTCTTTGGGAGGCGGTGTTGATGGAGTTTCATACATCCCCATTAACGGTACATCCTGGAGTGGTGAGGATGTACCAGAACCTCTGCCATCAGTACTGGTGGCTAGGGATGAAGGAAGCAGTGGCAGAATTTGTATCATGATGCCTCACTTGTTAGCAAGTGAAGACTGCACAGAGACGGTATAATTCTTATTCTGACAGGAGATAGATACCCTTGGAGTCTGAGGAGGGAGACCATGTCTTCCTATGGGTCTCACCTCGACGAGGATTGCGAAGGTTTGGTCAGGCGGAAAACTTTCTCTGAGGTTCATCAGACCTTTCCAAATTCTCAACAGAGTGGGTGAGTTGGTGTACTGTCTATCTTTTTCCCCACAAATGCACCTAGTGCATAATGATTTCCATGTGTCGCGGCTGAGGAGATGTGTACATGATCCATTCCACATTATCAACTAGGGAGAGTTAAACTTTGACGATGGGGTGACTTTTACGGAGTTCTCAGTGGAGATAGAGGATCGAAAGGAGCAAGTACTTCTTGTATGGTCGATTCCTCTGGTGCGAGTTCAGTGGAAGCATGGGGACCTCTAGAAGAGCACATGGGAGAAGGAGACTCAGATTCGTGCCCAATACCCTCATTTGTTTGATTTGCCTTTGTTTTGGCTTTTGAGGACGTAAATCCCTAAGGTATGGAGAATGTAATGTTCTAGAATTTCCGTATAATTTTTTTTTAATTATATGGAATTATTTCGAGACCGCAAAATTTGACGGTTCATGATTCCGAGGCTCGAAGTACCCAGAATGATCCATCGAAGTTTTGTTAAGCTTTAATTAGCGTGCGTAAGCAGTTTTCCTGAAAAAAGTAGAATAACTCTTAAACGGTTGCTCGGATCAGAAATCTAAGGAAACCGTTGCATTTAGGATGGAAGGTTTACCCTAGGCACGACTTAAGTTTAGTCGGTGCATGCCTCCTATGAGAAAACCTGAAAATGGAATAACCGAAAATAAAATAATTAAATAAAGTTATTTTATTTTTCAAATAATTATAACTCACGAACAGTGACTCGGATTAAAAATTTGAGACCATCGTTGAACTCTTGAGGGTATGCTTTCTTTAGGTAGATACTAACGTTGGTCGGTGTGGGCCAAAAATGGAAGTTAGTTTTTTGCCATAAATAAAATAATTAAGTAACAATTATTTTAATGTTAAAATCCACACCTTCTAAACAGTAACTCGGATTGAAAATACGAGAGTACCGTTGAGTTTGTTGGGGCATTTTCTCTTTAGGCGGAGCTTAACCTTGACCAGCGTGGGTCGAGGGTGAACGATAATAATTTATTGAACTTTTTTTAAGGTAAGTTTAGTAAATGCACAGGTGGTTTTTTCTAACTATTGAACTGGTGCTCGGATTAAAAATACAAGGGAACCGTTGAATCCACAGCACCAGGATTCGCTTAAAGGAAACTTTACTTTGACCACAGTAGGTCTGGAGAAAAAAGTTAAGTTTTGTGACTTTTTAAAAGAAATGAAATAAAATAAATTTATTATTTTATTTTTCTTTCTTATCCTCTAACAGACAAGCGGAGTGTGGGGCCAGCGATGTGTCAAGACAAAAAATGGATTGACCTGACAATCCTAAGTAACGATGTTGTTGGGGAATTAGGAAGGTTCCTAATTTATGAGCCCTCATTAATTCCCCACGTCGTTACTTACCCTCCCCCTCTCCTATATATATGGAGCTTGGGGAGGGGTATCGGCATAGCTTTTTCAAGAAACGAAGTGCTGAATGAGAGTCGTGATGCCAAACCCTTAGAGGATGGAGCCGGTCCTAGCGAGAGGTGACGGGTGACACCGAACCACGAACCGGAGGACGACGTACGAGCGACGTCATTGGAATCCTGTTGTGGGAACGAAGAACACTGAACCACCTTCAAGCACGAGCATTTCTCTAACGATTCAAGGTAGGGGGTTTATTTGTTTATGCATATTAAATGTTTTCATATTCCGCGTTCTTGAATAATACAAAGAACGTGGACCAACCGACTAACGGGTTGATCCACGATTCATTTGTTTTTTTGCGGGAGGTTATTGCAGGGTATCTTTGTAGGGTTTTGATTGTTGTTTAAATTCAATTGACTATTAAACCCTTAATCCCCCTCATGTTTACGAGCTAACGCGGAGGGCGCGGGCCTAACAAACCCAGCCCAAACCCTCCGCTATCTTGCTATCCCTGCGCCTCTATGGAAGACCACCAGCGCGGTGACACCAACCGGCTACGTTGGGGATAGCGCATCGACGCCAGCCGCAAGAGGAGGCTGTGGTACAAAGCTGGGGCGATCATCGGAGTTCCCGGCACTAGATGGTCATGGAGGAGGTGCGGTGTACCGTTGCGCACCGCCGGTGAGCAAAGGGGGTCACGGCTCGTCAGCCGCGGCGACCGGAGGAAGGCGGCCGGCACACCGGCCAGCCACGACGGAATCAGCAGGACCCACTCCAGTAGGTCCCGCGTGCCACCTGGCGGCACCACGTTCCACCGCCGCTGCGAAGAAGACCAAACGGCATTAGACCGTTCGGGAAAAATGGGGGTCGATCCCCCGTTGGCTGCTAGGGCGGACCCCCCTTGCGGGTCGCGCCACACGCGGTCGGGTCGCCGCCCAGCAGGCCACCCCCTTGCGGGCTGCGCCCTACACAGGTTGTCCTTTTTTAGGCCAGGCCACACTTTGTGGGTCAGGCCACCCCCTTGTGGGCCGGGCCGGACCTCGGCCCAGTGGGCCAAGCCCACCGCGACCCAGCCCAGACTGGGTCGGACAGGACCCGGGCCCAAAAATACTTAAATGGTCATATCTTGAGAACCAGACGTCCATTTGATAAACCGTTTGTGGCATTGGGATACTTGGATCGAGACGATCCTTTTGGTATACTCCTCTTGAGTTTTGGAGACAGTTGGAGTACGAATGGGTTGGATCGAACCCGAATCCAACCGGGCCCCTGGAACTAAAAGGCTTATAACTAACAGACCGAACGTCTGATTGACGCATCGTCTGTCGCGTTGGAACCCTTATGACATGGCGGTCCTTTGGGTTACTCCTTTTTGGAGATTTTTGGTGGTCGAAGTACGACCGATATCTCGAGGGCAGATTCCACGAAACTCAAGCGCACCGGGTGCGAGGGATCCAGTGGTTGGCAGTGAGGTGGAGGTTGCAGAAAGATCATACGGAGGACAGCGCTCAGCGATCCTATGTGGGTCAGTGCATACCGATCCTGTGTGGGTCATATCATGTATGGGTCAGCACTCAGCGATCCTGTGTGGGTCAGCACATACAGATCCTGTGTGGGTCAGATCCTGTGTGGGTCAGCGCTCAGCGATCATGTGTGGGTCAGATCCTGTGTGGGTCATTGTGGGGGTTAGTTACCTATCGACTCTGGGCAGGTTGGATCTTGTGTGGATCATTGTGGGGGTTAGTACCTATCGATCCTATGCGGGCCAGACTCTGTATGGTCAGAAGTGGTTCCTCTTGACAGGATAAGATGATCTAGCTTCGCGACTGATCATATGTACTTCTATACTTCACTGAAAACCTGGTTTGAGCTGAGACTTTATTTGGAATAAGACTTTTACCTTCGTGGTACTGTCTTCGTAGTGATACCTATGTGGTACTTTTACCTTCGTGATACTATCTTCGTGGTGATACTCGTGTGGTACTTTTACCTTCATGGTGTAACCTTCGTAGTGTTACCTGTGTGGTACTTTTACCTTCATGGTGTTACCTTTGTGGTATTCTTCTGTCATGTATGATATGTGTATATCTGTGTAACTTATGTGTATGTATGGGTATATACCTAAGTAGATTTGATGTCTTTCTTTGTGGTTTTCCTTTGTGGAACTTTAGGAGACCTACGGGGTCTCAGGGTCCCTACTGAGTATCGTTATACTCACCATTGCATGGGCTATGCCCGCACCTTGTTGTGTCTTGTGCAGATGACGTACAACATTGATCGAGGCTGAGGGAGCTAGGACTGTACGGTACTTGGAGGTGGAACATTTGGTGTGACATGATGCAGGGACTACTGATCGTGAGTTGTACCTACCCTTCAGGTAGGATCCGTGGTGGACGATCCAGGAGCTGCTTTTCACTTTTCAGTTGTATTTGTACTTTTGAGTTGTACTCGTTCTTTCAATTGGGTGTGTATTCTGGCCCCTTTACTTCCAGTACTCTTTTTACTACAGTAGTTTAATTAGTGGTTGCTTCTTGTTGCGTTCTACTCTGTGTGTTTGTACATGTTTAAAGGCAATGCCTTCCCATTTTAAGGATACGCCTTTCCGGTGCTACTCGCTAGCCCCTGGCCTATGGAAGGCGGGCTTGGGGTAGTCACGACATGGGCCCTAGGGGATGGGTCGTGACATATATGATGTTTTAGGGGTGGAATTAGCTAAATGTATTCTATATAAGGTTTTAGGAAGGATTTTTTTTCTAGGCGTATGTAATATGAGGTTTTGGGGAGAGTTTTCCCCTTGGTATATACTATAGAAGGTTTTGAGGATATTTTTCCTCTGGTTATAAGTGATATAGTTCCGAGTAGGATATGGGTCACCCATGTTGATCCCAAGAGATGTTTTATGAAGTTTTTTGGGACTAAATGTGAATTTTTTAAGATTTTTTTTAGAATAAGTTTTCCCTAGCATGTGACAGAGAATAAAAAATAAAGAATATTGAGTGGATATATATGTTGTGTTTTTTTATTATCAATACATAAATCATATTTAAAATTGAGTGATATTTGGTGTTTCATTTGAGGTGAAGAATATTCCATGGTTCTAGAGTATTTGAAGGTGATTGGTATGGATTTGGAGAAGTTTGGTAGTGTATGTAAGTGTTTTTAAAGTAGAGTAGTTTTGGTCATAAATTAGTCTCTAAGTCCTCAGAACTTCATAAGAGTCATTCTGAGTTCATAAGGATGATACTGTAACTTTTTTAGGGTCATTTTAGACTTCATAAGAATCATCCATGACTTTATAAGATTCATTCAGTTCATTAGATATTAAAAATATAACCAAGGCATGACTTCATAAGAGTCATTTTATGACTTCTTAAGGATCTTCCATGACTTAATTATAGTCATTTTTTAGTTAATAATAATCATTCTATATTTATAGGTATTACTCCCTAAGTTTATAAAGACTGACTTCATAAGATTCATGGATAAGTTTGTAAGAGTCATTCAAACTTTGTAAGTATCATTTTTGAACTTATTAAGAGTCATTTTGGGACTCATTTAGAATGTGAAAAATGTAGAAGACTCGCTAGACTTAATAAGATTCATTTGTGACTTTATAATAGTCATTATTGACATCGTAAGAGTCATTTCCTACTTTGCATGATTCAGTTACTTTGTAAAATTGTGAGTTCTCTGAAGAATGAAAAATTTTAGAAATACCAGAATGAATTATTCTGAGGAAAATTAAATCATATGATGTTGAAGTTGTGCATTCATGAATTAAACATCACAAAGGGTTTTTTGATTCATGCAAAGGGATAATATGGTTTATTTCATGAATAATATTTTATCTCCACAAAGGAATAAAAATAAAGTTATATTTGAGGATAACTATTTGGACACATCATAATGCATATTTTTGTGCCATGATGACCTAGAAAAAATTTGAAATTGAAGAAGAAGAAATAAGTAGGAGGAATAAGAAGAATAATTTAAGGAGTAATTGTTCACTTTAATTTGAATTTTAAATACAAATTCTAAAATAATGTTGTTTTTTTGTGTGAGATAGATGTAGCAGGGGTCTTGCATGCATGTTGTAGTGGTTATACAAGAATATGAGAGTTGTGCATAGAAAAATAAAGAGAAAATATTCAGTGTAGTTTATAGTATAAAATGATCAAGCAGATTATTTTAGCGAGAGAATAAGTGTATTATGCATTATAATTCATACATGAATAATACAGTACTTGCAGATAGTGCAAGTATAATAAAATAAAGAGAAAAAAGAACACATTGGTTTGTACATAATCATCACAACTATGATTTGTGGTGAAGAAGAATATATTCAAACATTTTCTTAAGAGTGAAGAAGTGTGGGTTCAATTTTATATTTTTGAGAGACAATCATCAAAGGAAGAAGGATAATCCTTACCTCAGCAGAATAAAAGATAGCAGTGTAAATTAGTCGAGAGAATTTTTGAGATACATCAGTAATGATTTTATTATATCATGATTAAAGGATATATCGGCTCATTTGTATTCATGATAGTGATTCTAGTGGATCATATGGTCTTGGGTCAATATGGTCCATGTCAAGGATTAGATACTTATTTTGAGAAGTGAATCGTATAAATTATGTAGTGAGATTTCTCACTTTAACAAGTTAAAGAGGTTAATTTCATAATAAATCATAAAAATGAAGAATAAAATCATGGTTTAATAATTCACCCCCACCAGTGAACCTATATTGTGCCTAAGTACATCAATTGGTATGAGGGAAGACCAATTTTCCTCCAAAGATCAGATGTTTGAAGTTTATTTCTTTAATAATTTTGAACTTGGTTGGTGTTTAAGTTCATTTAATAAAGTCTCTCTATGTGGTTGAATAATTGGTCTCAAAAAAATTTAAAAAATATGGACAACTTTAATTTAGTGAACAGTAAGGGGATTCCCACTTTTTTTGGGAAGAATTATTACATATGAAAAATTGAATATTGTCATATCTTTTTTCTATCAGTCTTAATGTACTGGAGGCTTCCACTGATGGATTTATTCCTCATACTGAAGAAACTACTATGACAGTAGTAGATATTGAGAACATAGAGAATTATGGTCATGCTCAAAATTCCATTTTTTTCATCTCTATCAGAGAATGAATTTATCAAGGTAAAATGTATCAGGATAGAAAAATACATATAGGATAAATTAGAAAACATTTATGAAGGCAATACAAAAGTGAATCAAGTTAAGCTAAAAGTTTGAATATTAAAGTGTTAAGATCTAAAAATAAGTTATGAAGAAATAGTTAATTAATACTTCACTAGATTAAATAAAATTGTGAGCACTGTTATAGTTTTTGGTGAGAATTTGGGGGATACTATGGTTATTGAGAAGATACTATGTATTTTTTCCAACTGGTTTGGTTTGAAGGTTTCACCACTAAAATAATGAGATATAGGTACACTTCCTTTAAATAATATGCATATAATCCTAATTATATTTGAAATTTTGAAGGAAAATTTTTTCAACAAGAAGGTAAAGGCTGATAAGGAAATTTCCTTAAAATCATTTAAAAAGGGAAGAGTGTGAAATAAGTTAATATTGATTAAGTGAATTTGAATTTAGATAAAGATATTGATGTGAAGTTTAAAAAACTCATGTCACTGATATCAAGAAGTTACCAAAAAGGAAAAGGTAAATTTCATTGTAAATTACCTTTTAAATTCTTCAGTTGTGGGGGTATTGGAAATTTTGTTGTTAACTATCCAAGGTAGGAAGAAGATAAAAATGAAGAGACTGAAGATGAAGATGATAAGTTAATAATTTCCTTGAAGAATAAATCATCAAAGTATTCTTTTAAATGGAAAAGTGAGAATTTCCCTAATTTTAAAAGGATAAATTTTTTATCTAAGTGTGAAGATAGTGATTATAGTGTGGATAGTGAAGAGGTTGAATCGTCCAACAAATATAGTGAAAGGGTTCTTATTGAAAAAGTGAATGAAGAGGAATTCAAAAATGATAATAACAGTAGTGATAAAAGTGAGAAATAGATAGAAATAGAGTTCATGTTAAAGTAGGAACTCAAATAGTGTCCCTTAAAGACTTCAAAATTATATAATGAGAATAAGAATGTGAAGAAGGGTTTTCAACCATATATCAATAATAACAGTTATCATTCTAAAAATGATTCAATGTTGATAAATTATATTTACATATTTAAGAAGTTTCTCAATTAGGAGAAATGGATAAAGTTTGAAATAAAATAGAAGGTCGGAGTAAAGGATAAGGAGCTTGTGTCTTTCCAAAAGAAATTAATCAATACACAAAGGAAATTTCACTTGTAAAAATCCAATTTTCAGAATTATATTCATGAAGTTGAAGAATGTGTTGGACTACTTCAGTTGTTCCAACATATCCCATGTGATTTATGTTTTGATGATCTCAAATACCCTTTCTCTATTACTAATTTTTTTAAGTATGTTAATCAGGTTTAATCATTATCTAAGTCATTCGGCTGTTAAATCTACAATTTTTATAAGTTTGTTGAATTTTTCCCAAGTACGGAAATTTGGCTATGTGAGTTATTTGACTACATGGAGAAATAAATATGTCGAGCAATCAGTTACATTAATAAACTATGTGAAGAAAACACCTACATGAAATGGCTACATCACAAAATTGGCTATGTGAAAATTTCCTGCATTGATGAATCACCTATGTGAGAAATCTCCTACATAGATCAAATGGCTACATGAATCGATTACATGAAATAATTGGCTACATGTTTTTTATATATGGTAAATTTAGCTATGTGGTTCCAAATGGATATGTAATTCCTTCTATATCAAAATTTGATACATGAGCAAGAAGCCTACATGGAGAAATTTGGATGCGTTAAGAAAACCTATGAAATTCACCTATATGGATAAATTGGTTGTGTGAAGAATGCCTATACAATTTGTTCGCGTAGATCAATCAGCTACATGAATTCAAATTAGTGGAATTCAACTACATGGTGATCTAGAATTGGATATGTCATTCTGTAACCTACTATTTATTACCATTGGTGTACTTTCAGTGGAAATTAATGTTGTTGTTCATGAATTAACTATTGGTTTTCTTTATGGTAAAAATCAATATAAAAATATATAAGTACCGGTAGAAAAAATAAGTAAAAGGAAAATTTAATGGTTAGTATTATTGATGAGGTATTTCTAAGTAAAGGGCATGTGAAATTTAATTCCAAGACCTGATTTTATGGATCTTAAGATGAGTAATTAAAATAGAATATTTTCATGATTTTAAACATGTGTGAAGAATAAAATATCGACAAGAATAGAATATCTTGCACCTTTATCATAGAAATATCTCTCAAATAACTCTGTGTGCTGCTCTGTTTTATTCAAAAAGAAAAAGAAGCTTCAAGTTCAATAGTTACGCTATCAAGATCATCATTGTTGTGTTAAGATGACTCTCCATGAGATGATTTTTAATCATATTAACTCTCTTGGAGATTTATTCTCTTATGTCAGTTGTATCTTATAGCTGTGAGCATCATCTGCAAACTCATTGTTTATTCTCTCTTTTGGTGTAAAGTTTCCTGGAAAAAAGAAACTCAAAGGATAGTGTTTGTAAAGCCTTGTTGGAACCTTTTTAAAATCTTATAATATTGTACCAGGTGTTTAATTCTTACACTTAGTCATGTAGTCCCTATAAAAAGGACTAGTAGTCCCTGGTAAAATTATTGGTCTAGTGAAAATCATTAAACCCTTGGAGTTGAGCATTGGTGGAGTGGACTAGGGGATTTGTGTTCCTCGAAACACTATAAATCTTTGGTGTCTAATCTATTTTCTTTGTGATTTTATTTCCACTGTGTTCATGTGTTAATAAAATTTCATAAGTAATCATATCTTTAAATAAGGTGGTTTTCTAAGTGAAGAGAATTCCAATAACTCAATTCAACCCACCTCTTGAGTCTTGGTGCAGTTAGTCTCTGACCATCAATTGGTATTAAAGGAATTTAATTTTGAGTTCTTAGCTATCAAATGTTTAAGTATTAATATATTTTTGATAATATCTTTTATGACTGACAATAGAGGAATTATACCAATGGTAAGATCTCCCTACTTTAATGGTGAAAATTATGAATGCTGGAAGACATGAATGATAATTCATTTGAAGAACCTTGGCCTCAAGGTTTATCTTAAAGTCAAGAAGCCTTATGAAATTCAAAATAAATAGCTTGAAACATGGGATATTAACACTAAAGCTATTTATGATCTAAACTCCAAAGCTATGAATTCAATAATATGTGGACTAGGTCCTAATGAGTTCCACATAGTTTCACAATGTAAAATGGCTCATGAAATGTGGAATAATATATCAGTAGCTTATGAAGGAACAGACAATGTAATAACTCTCAGATAAAATACTTCCAATCTAAATTTCTATGTATTCATAATGATGGAAGGAGAAATAATCACTTAGTTGAATAGAATAATTACTGAGGTTTTAAATAATTATTCTTCTTTAGGAACACTCATTCCTGAACCAGATCAATCCTTAGAAATCCTCATAATTCTACCACCTAGATGGAGTGGAATCTCGACCACCATTAGTCAATCGACAGAGGTCAAAAAATTTAAAATAAAAGATCTTATTGGAATTCTTATGATGTAAAAGTCTAATATGGAAGATGAATCTAGAAATCATAGATTGGTTTATAATGAGAATGCTTCTTTGAAAGTCTCAACTTCAAAATATGGTAAGAAGAGTAAAGAGATACAAGTGGATGTTTCATATGATGAGGATACCTCAAGAATTTATTCTTTAAATAGTGAACTTGCACATTTTTCAAGAAATTTTAAAATGTTATATAACAAGAGAAAAGGTTTCAAGAAACCCTTAAATAAGTACAAGAAGCAAGAGGTAATTACTAAATAAGTTAGATGTTATGAGTGTAAGAATCTTGGGCACATCAAGCCATACTTCCCTCAGTTACAAGACAAAAAAAATTGAGAAAATGTATTTCAAGAAAGTTATATATAAGAATAAATCCAATAAAGTAACATATAGTGATTATAAATATTCTAGTGATTATACATCCTCAAATTCAGAAGCTAAAATTTCTAATCAAAAGGCTAATATGTGCTTTATGGAACACTCAGATGAGGTAAAATTTTATTATTATTCTAGGCATGAATCTGAATCATAAAATGAAAATTTTTCTAATGGGGAATTAAATGAATATTGTAACATGATGGAAACAAAACATGAATCACTGAAAAATAAAAAAAAAGTCTTAAAAAGTCTTATAATGATGTTGTAATTGAAAAAGAGGCTTTAAATAAACAAATTTTAAATTTTAAAACCAAGCTAGAAAATTATATTATTTTCTATGCTAAACGTGATAATAAGATTAAAATCTTGAAAAAGTAATCCCAAAACTCTAAATATTCTAAAAAAATTACAAAAGGTGAAAATTACTTGACTCGTATTCTTGGAAAAATAATGTTTAGAAAAATAAATTTGGGATAGGAAGCCAAGGTGAAAAAAAAATTATAAAAACTATTTTGTATCTAGTTCTAAGATTAATAAGTTTTCCAAAGTTACTTGTTTTCACTATGGAGAATTAGGGAACTATGATAATAATTTTATTTTGAGAAACCCTCAATTTTGTGCAATTAAACATGCCTTTCTTTCAAAAAGTTTTTCAAAATTTAGTGTTGTATTTTTTGGAAAACACAACTAGATTTGGGTTCCCAAATATTTAGTTTCTACCATTAATAGACCCAAGAAAATATGGGTACCAAAGTAGTTTCTTTTTTAAATTTTCCTTATAGGGAAAAAATTATAAGAGCATCAATGAAAATTTGTATATAGACAGTGGATTCTTAAGACATGTGAGTGGATATTTCTCTAATTTAAACTCCCTATAAAAATTTAATGGATTCTATATCACATTTGGTGATAATTCCAAAGGAAATATTATGTGAATTGGATAAGTTGGAAATCCAAGCTTAGTCCTCATCAACAAAGTTCTACATGTGGAAGGATTGAAGCACAAGCTGATAAATATTTCATAACTTTGTGATAAATATTATTTTATAGATTTTTATAATAACTATTCTTCTATTTTCAAAGATAAAATTTTTAAATTTAAGGAACCCATAATATATAATGTTTATACTCTAGTTATTAATTATTTGAGTAAATAAAAATTAGACTATTTAAATACTAAAACAAATAAATCTTGGATTTTGCATAGAAGATAAGGAAACTGTAATGTCTAGTATTTGATAAAATTTTCCAAAATAAATTCAGTTTCATATTTCACTCGACTTAAATTGAATAAAAAGAAATTATATGATACATGTCAAATGGGAAAGTAACATAAGTCATCTTTTAAACCAATAAAATAGGTTGATACTTATAGAAACCTATAACCTATTCATATAGATTTGTTTGGACAATCTAGAATTTTGAGTCTAAGAGTAAAATATTATGTGTATGTTTTATTAAATAATTTCCCTATATTTATTTGGGTTTTATTTTTTATTTTTAAGAGTGAAGAATGTTATGTTTTTATAAGTTTTTATAAACTGGTTCAAAAATATAATGATATCAAAAATATTTATTTGAGAAGTTGAAGGTACCAGGGTGCACAACGGAAGCTGGTGGGTTGAGGAATTTAAAAAATTTCATGGTAGGGATGATGAGACTTGTCGTCTCTAGTGATCCAAGCACCATTACGGTCTGAAGATCTCATGTGAATTAAAAAGAGAACAAAAATTAAAAATGAAATCATTCTTTGTTCAAAAGCAAAGTGCATGTGACTGTATCCCATAGTCGACAACTATTTCTTAAAGGATATGAATTAGAACCACTCTAGATCATCCCAACGCACTTCAATAATATTTACTCTCATCGTTCATCGAATTCTAGGTGCTAGCATAGAGCTCCGATGAATCCTTCGGCATCACAACGATCACCACGATCCATTGCCTTTGATCTTTTGAATGTGTGCTTGGATCAGTGCTCAAAGAGAGACTTTCTCTCTATAGAAGATGGGTAGAGAGATAGGCTCTCATTATGTTGTAATGAACATCACACACATGAGCTTCTCATCTCCTACTTATATAGTGGGATGATCAAAATACCTGAAAGGGTTCCCCGACCCCCAGAAATAAATCACCCACTAAATAAAAAAAATTATGATGAACTAAACTACATCATAAATATTATTTATATATTATTACATACTCATAACATATATTAAATATATATTACATGATAAAATTGAGTCATTTAGCTTGACTCGTAATTCTCGCTAATATTAAACGAACCTAGAATATTAAAATAATATTTGTTCAGATAATATTATTCTTCATATTTACTTAAAAACTTGTAAATAATTTTAATAAATAAACTCAACCCAATTATTATTTACTATAATAATAATGAATTTATGTATTTATCGATGATCAATAAAACTAGAAAACTCTCAGACCCCGTGGTGGGGACCACCATATCCTATGTACCTATTCACCAAAATATGGAATATTCTTGAATATTTTATTCTGTGTAACCCTCTAGGCCCTAATCTTGATAGTAGTTATTAGTATTTACATACTAACAGCAGATTCTATAAACCCATCAAGGAACCTAAAGAGATCATGAGTAGTCATAGAAACAACCACCAACCTACGAACATGTACTATGTAATATAATCTCTTTGTCTTTAGATATCTCATAAATCAGGACATACACTTGTGTCATCATCTTTTCTTGATTGATTATTCATTTATCTAACCGGACTGATTTACCATTGATTGCTTTAGACAAAGACTTATGAAGGTACTACCATCCTGATTAACCAAGCTCAAGATATATTACTTCATCAACTCAAAATAAAAAAAAATCCATCTTGAACATTCAACCAATGCCATAACACCAATAACTCACCCAACACAAGTTACCTCACCATGATTTCATTATCAAGGTTTTTCCTTGCATCAAAGTACGTGACCAAATGGCACCCATTTATAATCATCTCAATTCAGGAGACTAATACACATTTCCATAGATAGGAACAACCAATGATACCCAAAATATATGGTGTTCCTATTAGTGATTATATCCACATGACCTCACCTACTAGAGATCACCAAGTACGAACTTCATAAGAAAAAGTCTTAATGCTTATGAGTCCCCATCACTTGATAGTCAAACATATATTGTGTCCAGTTAGTATGATGTATTTATACCATAGTACATTTGTTAAAGATTAATGTTATAGTATCTCAAGGTTCTCGTTATAGCCTAGGATTTGTTATAACCTTTTGATACAATAATCAATCTTTGAACATTACCATTTAAATATTAGATGTAGAAATGTCTACACTATAATGGTGAGAGTACATCATGCATAACTCATTGTATCCATGATATGGTAATCAAAAGTTCCGTTTAGTTAGTTCTAGGGAACCCACTATTATAACACTCCCACTTTCACTAGAGAAAACTTTATAACCATCCTTGTTAGCGCTCACATGATTAAGATAATGTTTATGTTGAGTCATGACTTTAGTTTCTAGGTATACCATGTTTCATATGTGTGCCAATTATACTAAGTGTGGCCTCACCACCTTGAGTAAAATTTCTCAAGAGATGTAATCTCCCAGTATATCCCCTTTTACACTATAAAAACTTTACATCTTGACTTATACTAGTAATATAATTATCATGATGATAAAACTTTACATACTATGTATGATTCCAATAACTAGAACAAATCATTGTGTTTAATATGCCCCTTCTTAGTTTCCTCCAAAGTTATAATGTACTCGATATTTGTAGGTATGGCTACCACTGGCTTGTATGAGATTGTATTGCTCATTCCCTTAGTCTGACTGTGATATTAGATCATATTTATTTAAGGAAGACTAATTTTTGTCCCTTAAAAACTAGTATACCTTCTTCTCCATATACCAAGTATATATTCATTGTACTTTCTCTAGTACTATTGGATAGTTGTGACTACTTACCTTATAGTTATCCTGGATATAATTAATATTTTCCTATCATAAAGTATATATTGGAAATGTCATTTCTTGTACATATCATGGAATATGTGATTAATCCATCCTTGAAGAATATGTAATTTCAACTCACCAGTATAATATCCTCATATGCCCATGCATGTCTACTTGGAGAGATTTATGCCATGTGACACTAGTAACAATTCCATATAGAATTGTTCATACTTGTATTTTTCAATACATTATTAATATATGTACGATTGACTACATCTAAGAAACCGTTAAACCTACCTCAGTAGATCTTGTTCCCTAAAACATGGGTTTCTAATTTAATTCAATCTCTGGAGTATTACTTTCATTATGGTCTTAGCTAACTATAACACCAATAGTTTTTTCCATATGTTACCAAACATATTGTACTTGGAAAACAATGGTACTCCCACAAACCACTAGTAGACACATGGAAAAGATTCATTCCAAATTAATATTTTATGATCTTGTTTCTTACTTTAATCCTGAACTATATTTGAGTAACATCCAGCCCTTATGGGTATTCTATGTCATCATCCATTTCTGGTTGTGTCATATAAACACCTTCTAAGAACGTTGTTCTTGACATCAAATTCACAATAATATGATCATAGAAATTAGCTATGAAAATTAAAATTCTAATGGATTTTATCATAATGACTTGGTATAACCAATCGAGCCTTATTGGTACCATGATTGTACCATCCATGTATAATCTCACTTGAATACCCAATGTTGTATTCAAAATAACAAGCCCCCAGTACTTTGATACATAGAATCCACTATTTAATTGTAATTGATCTTATCAATTTTAGCTAATTTCAATATACTTCATACTTTTACTAATCATTATTCTCAATGAATAAAGGATCACCAGACTTGGTGAATATAAAACCACCACCATGGTTTTATCCTTCCTATGCAATTGTGTCTTTGGAACATTCCTTTCCCCATGTGGAACTCATTCCTATGCTAACTTCTTGTGCATCTTTGGCATTGACTAAACCCAAGTCAATATGTCTCCCACTATCTCAAATAGATATGTGTACCCTTTTATAGAAATATAGTACATCATTCGACTATAACCTTTCTATCATAGGGATTTTTTTAATATCCTAAGAAAATTTAGGATGATTAATTTAGATACACATTGGGTTTTACTTGATGAAAGTTTGTTTATATCCTCAACAAACTCTTTCCATCTTAACATATGTTCATATGAAATAATGGTCTTCCATCATACTATAACTCATAGGATATCCATTTTTTATTATAGTTGGAATATGGTCATGGGATAATGTCATTATTTTCAAAGCACATCTTAAAATATAATGGAACGTTCTGCAATGATTATTAGTCTCAACATTGATACTCCTTTTACTAACAACGTTTCACTTATGTGTATAAGGAAATATGTGTTTTGGAATTACTCCACGCAATATTTTGTTGATAAATGTTAACATGTAAGACTTATCATATATCCTTCTTATTAGCATCATAACCCTGATGTGGATAGAGTAATGTGCGTTTAGGAAATACTCCATGCTACATTTTTTCGAACAATATTGACATGTAAGACTTATCATTGATCCTCTTTATTATCATCATAGCCCTGATGTGGATAAGGTAGTGTGTGTTTACTAATTACACCACGCTATATTATATTGATCAATGAATTCTTGGTCAATATATTCTTCGGCAGACCAACCCAAAGTAACTCATATCTTCTGACCATGTTAATACCATACTTCAATTTCTAATAAATACTTAAAGGAATATTATGAATATTTATCACTAGATTACCCTTGGAATATTTATCACTCTCTAGCCGAACTAATTTCGAAATCTTTGTGGCATACCTTTATTTCTAAAGGTTTCTTTGTCCAAACTAAATAAGTATATATATCGATAATACCTAAGGTTTTTAGCTTCACTGAGTCTAAATACCATACTGGGTATATCCTTGATGACCACTTTTATTTTTAACAAATAATTATCTTTCCACAACTGGGTATATCAGTTTTATATTTTATATTCATCAAATATTGCTTATGATTCAAGTATTACTGAACTATTTATGAAGCACCACAAAAAACATTCATTCCTAAAATGGAATAATGTATCTTTGTGTCCAAAGGACATGTGAGATAAATTGTGTGGTAATACTCAATAAAATTTCAACTTGGATCATTTACTTGTAAATTAGAAGTTATGTGCTTCTCATCGTTGACTTAGGAAACACCCTTTCTCAGCTGCTTGGAGAATACACCTTACTTCTTGTAATATTTATGTACTTAATTAGTTCATTGTATTTAAATAAACATTTGATATACATATTTTATTCAATACCCAATAAGTATGATCAAAACATTACATTATAATTTATGAATATACCTAAAGAAGAAGTGACTAGTTTCTTCTTTAATTCGGTTCATTGCGATTAAACTTCTATATATTTATTTCATGATATGCAATGTAAATAACCTCTTGTTTAATAACCAACCTATTTTATATTTAAAGTAAATTGCAAATTTTCCTTTAGAATCTCTCTTTCCGTTATTCTTTTCACCTTATCTTTCAAATTTTTCTCCATAAAAATTAAATATTATACTTTCTTTAAATTCTTATTTACTTGGTGAAACTTACCCAAAAGGTGACAAAGTGTTTTCTCTATACGGACCATTTTATAATCCAAAAAAAACTTGAATATATGGGAAAAATAATATAAAAATGGGATGATTTTAAAGATCATGATCTGCCTTTCAATTTACACAAATCCAGTGTAATCATCACACATTCATATCCTACTTCACTATCTTCTTATAAGCTTCTAGGTGATAATACTTCCTGTAATATCATTCATATCCCAATGTAGTATCCACAACTAACATCATACGTTGATGATAGCATTATGACATACCTGTCATATGCTTTATATATGAGCCTCCTATATTCATATTTTAAACACCCTCGCTTTCTAAGGTGTCTTAACAGGTATTGGGACACCGGCACCTTGAATTTTCCATATCATAGTATTGTGCACAAGTGCTTATACTGCACTTGGAAATTTATACTATTTTGGACATTCACTTTGTCCAATATTATCTTAGTGTATTTATGGTATTGCATTCCATTTTATATAAAAATAAAATCTAGTAGATTAGTACTTTTTATCTTGTTTACCGATTTAGACATTATTGATTAATTAATTTAATGTATCTCACTATTTTATCAAATTCTAGGAACCCTTTGTACTAGAATCAGAATACTATGTCACTTGAGTATTCCAGTGGAAAGGATCCTTGAACCTCCCCTCATATTCTACAAACTCTGGCTACACCACTACTTAGAGAGTTCAATGTAGGAATTTGGCTGGCCACACCACTACTTTTATATATTGAGTGAATTCCCAACTTCTTAAATTATAAACTTGATTTACTCAACGCTTGTCTCTAAAGTTTCAAAAAGCTACATTTGGTTACTTATTTGCTTCGAACTTTATTTAATTCAACCCATCACTCTCATAAGAACTCTCAGGTGGTAAGAGTCATCCTCAACATTGGATGACGAGTACCCAAAACACCTGATTTCGTTCAAATTAAGATGATGGAAGGTTTTTGAGACTTAATATTTCTTTGAGAGTTTTTAATATTTTTCTAAATGTAATTCATTTCTATTAATCTTGTTCAATCTGTGTTGTTACTCTCACAACTGAACATTGATAGAAAAACATTCATCGCTTTATGCATTTTTCTTATTTATTATTTTATATGTGTTTCCTGCTATCATGAAAAATCATAAAATAATAAACAAATAAACAAAAGGAAATAAACTACCTAACTGGTTTTGAGCATCTAATATTGGTTGATCCATTTAAATTTAATGGATCAACCATGACCTAGGGGAATCATACCTGAGTCCTAGCTTAACTCATGATGTAGCTCATCCCCATACAGTGCATCCACTTCTCATCTGGATTTCGCCTTGTCTTGGTGGAGTCCACATCATAACTATCATCATCAAAAGGTATAAGTGTACTTGCATGCAGGTGAGGGGGGATAGGGGTGCAATATAAAACATACAAATTTAGACACAAAGTCCCTTATACATATTGATTGAAAAAATGATGATGTGCAAATCGTCTTAATTATTTACAGTCATCACACATAATTATAAATAATTAATTAAATTAAATTAACTAGACACATACATGTCGGCCAACTACTCAAGATCGTTCAGCGGGTAAAATAAATGCGTGATAAAAACTAAATTGCAATAAATTAAATTATGAGAGCGTTTAATTAAATTAAATGAGTTAATTAAATTAAAATATTTTAATTCTATTCAATGGAGGTGGGACCGGTGTGGATGGATGGGATCTGACCAGATCTGGTTAGATCTGGCCGCTCATGATGGGCGTCGAATACGCACTACCAATGAGGACGGCGATTTGGGTTCCCAGTGGGGCCTGGTTTGTTTTTTGATGGTGAGGGTGACAGACAATGTCGAGATTGTGTCGGCGAATGCAAGAGGCGGTGAGAGCCTGGTAACGTCGGCACAGTGCTGCGTGAAGGGGATAAAGAGGCGGCCCCTCGACCGGTCCAGGGAGGAGGATGGATGAGGGTGACCCTTGGATGGGTCCCCTCTTTTTCCTTCATCCGTACAAAAAAACAAAAGGAATCCACTTTTTTTAACATTTCTTTCTTGACCAAGTGGGTCATGACACATTTTTCCACCATTTTTTTTATCTTCTTACTCCATTTTTGTATCCATGTGGAAAAATCACAACCACCCTCCCCCATATTCAAAAATAATAATATTTAAGCTATTAATATAATAATTATTACATCTAAAATCCACATTATCAGTGGAATAAAACATGTCCAGAAAACACTATCTCGTCCATGGTGTCAAATAGTTTGGGATAACCAGAATCCAACAAATTTTCCTCCACCTAGTGAAATAACATATATAAAAATATGTTTTAAAATTTTAAGACACGAAATTAAAATGAAAAAGATATATAAAAAAATTAGATCACCATAATTTTCCCATTTGACCTCGGATCAATTCACAGTCGAGAAAACTGATGAGACCAATTTAATACCCTCTACTCAATTTTAATGAGACTTAATTTTTCTTGGGGCATATAATTTACATGATCCGTATGAAACCAATTGAAGGTACCAGGGCATGTAGTGGAATCAGTGGAGTAGGGAATTTAAAATTTTTCATCTTTAGGATGATGATACTTGTCATATATGATGATCCAAGTCCTGGTAAGGTCCGAGGATCTCACATGAATTAAACAGAGAATCAAAATTAAAAATGAATTCATACCTTGTTCAAAAATGAAGTGCATGCAACTATATCTTGTAACTGGAGACCATTTCTTGAAGGATGTGAAGATGAACCCATTAGGATCATCCACGCATGCTTCAAGAATCTACACACTCATCATTCATCAAATTTTAGGTGCTAGTGCGGAGCTCTGATGAATCCTTCAGCATTGCGATGATCACCATGATTTGTTGCCTTCAATCCGTTGAAGGTGTGCTTGGATCTATTCTTGAAGAGAGACTTTATCTCTCTAGAAGGTGGGAAGAGAGAGATGATCTCATTCCATTTAAATGAAAAGCACACACCTGAGCTTCTCCTCTTTCTTATGTAGTGGGGCGATAAAATACCTGAAAGGGTTCCCCGCACCCTATAAATAAATCACCCACTAAATAAGAAATAAATAGTTATGGTGAACTAAACTGAATCATAAATATTATTTATATTTTATCACATACCTATAATATATATTAAATATATATTATGCAATAAAACTGAATCATTTAACTCGACTCATAATTCCCACAAATATTAAACGAACCTGGAATATTAAAATAATATTCGTTCAAATAATATTATTCCTCATATTTGCTTAAACACTTTTAAATATTTTTAATAAATAAATTCAACCCAATTATTCTTTACATTAATAATAATGAATTTATTTATTTATTGGTGATCAATAAAACTGGAAAACTCTTAGACCCTAATATTCTCTCTCTAAATGAAAAAAAAAACGTCGCTAAATACAAATTTTGGCGTAGTGTGTCCCTAATATTCTCTATCTCTATATCTTGATGATGGATGATATCCTCAATATAATATATAATACCATATGTAACAATATGATGTTTGGGATCCTCAATATATAACTCGCAATAAATGGGAAGCTATAGAGAAGGAGGTGTAAGAGTTGGATAATTAGGAGGAGTAGAAGAGTGAGATCTACAAGAGGATGTGGAGTAGGATCTACAGGCGGAGGTGGAGTGGGATTAGAATCCCGAAACTCTCTTTGCATATCTGCAGACATTAACTATACCGAAGCTCTAATCCTATCCTTCATCATCTCACTCATATTCTAAAATTTAGCTTCCAAAGATTCTTTTTTTATATACATCCTCCATTGAAGAAGCTTTATAATGACCAAATACTTTTTTTATCGATACATCTATTGTGTATCCACATACATGAACCGAGTGTTCAGGCTTTCCCAATGTCGTAGCTAGAATATCCATCTGACCCTCAACCATGAAGGTCCCTTATGTTCTCTACTCAAGGGAATACAGTTTAGAATATTTAAAAAATTCAGTAGTGAATCACAATATATAAATATGTGATTTAACTTAAAGAACATAAATATATTAAATAACTTCTTACAATCCTCCCAACTACAACATTTGACTCTTGCATAAGATATTTTCCATTTTTTCTCTTTCAGGTCCTCTTCCATTTCTCATGTCTAGCTGGGGGTCAGCCTTTATGGAGCCTAAAGACTCAGCTCTTAGTTTCTAAAAAATTTCAGCCATCATTTTTTCTTTCAATAACATATACCCTCCACAATATAAAGTATGAGGGTATGTGTTTTTGGATTGGATCTACTGATGATATATCCTCATTTTCTGAAAATTAAGAATAAATAAATCTTTAATGTGATCATTAATATAAAAAAACTTATAAAACCCAACATTTCACTTACAAAAAATTCTTCTTTTCATTTACTTTCAACAAACTTCTTCCATTTACCTTCATCAAAAAATGGATATATATCACATGAATCTTGATGTTGTCAATCCCCAAAAATGAATTATGTTGTGAGGTTTGATTTAAAATCACTTCATCTCCTAGAATCTAAACCTAAACGTTTCTTCCTGACCCCTCCAGTATCAGGTATATCAAATATCATCTGGTAATAAGAGGAAAAAATATATTAGTAAAAACATTTCATGATAAGTAAAATAATAACAAATGACCTTACCAAAATTTTCTCACATAACTGAGATATAGTCACTTTGTCAACACTTCTCCAATTATAAATCAAAATACTAACTTTTCTTTAAGCTTACACTACAATAAAATTATTAAATTGTTTTACATTTGGAACCCTAGGAATATCATCATTAAAATCAACTAGTATCCTCTGGAATCGACTATGGGAAACTAATAATTTTGGTAAATGCGTGTATCCATGTTTACCAACCCTCGAACTCTTTTTTCCCCTATAGAAGTAGATGAATGTTGTGCAGAAGGATGAGAAGTCACCTCAATAGTAGTATGTCTACGGTCCTCCCTAGAAGTATGTGTATGGTCCTCCTGAGAAGTATGTGGTGGATCATATTTTTGACCTTCCATTATCCTACAAATAAAAGTAACAAACAATTAATACACAAATATCCAAATCCAACTATTACATATAAATGTAAATGAAAATGAAAAATGATCGACCAGAAAGTAAAGAATACTAAACACATTTTTATTCATATTTTTTTAAATAGTAACTAAAATTCTAACAACATCAATGACAGATTAAATGATATAAATAAATGAAAACAAATCCAAAAATGGTGTGTGAATGACAACAATTAGTACAAAAAAATACAAATCCAACTATTACATATAATAGTAAATAAAAATGGAAAATAATCCCAAAAAAGTAAACTAAACTAAATGCATTTTTATTCATATTTGTTAAAATAGTTAACTAAAATTCTAGCAACATTAATGGGAAGTGAAATAATATAAATAAATGAAAATAAGTCCAAAAATGATGTGTGAATAGTAAAAATGCTCTAACTTATTACACCATTTTTTACACCAAAATGAATATTTTTTGAATATATTATTTTATACATTTTTTATATTATTATTTAACATATTAGATTAAAATTAATTTTTTTTCTATAAAATCAACAAATACATAAGTTAAGTTAGGTTAAACATGATAATTAAACAAAACTAAACTAATTTAAACAAACTATTTAACTTATTAATTATAATATTTGTTTAATAAAGAAAATAAAACTAATATATCTAAAATTTTATTAAATTTAAAAATGTAAACAAAAAATAAATATATGTTACCTGTAATATTAAGAAATTACGAAAGGATTTTTTCCCCAACTTCCTTCCTCATAATCATTCCTTATGTCACAAACCATATCTATGATGTGATCATCAATATTATCTATTAATCTTTCCATAGAAGTTGGGATATCACATATATCAGCATCTTTGTTAAGTTTTCCATCACCAAAATACTATTTTTTCCTTGTAAAATGATAGGGCACTACATATTGGATGGATCAAGAACATAGAAAAAAAATTCATATGTTTCCATGATAAAAGGATCAGTTGTGTATTCCAATTTATTCAGATTAACTAGAGTCATACCAAATTCATCATGCCTGACACTGTTGTTACCAATAACCCATTTTTAGTTAAACACTGGAACTCAAAATTTAATGTAATCAACCTCCCATAATTCTTCAATGACTCTGTAATATGTACTTGATGTGGAGATTGGATTTTTGACTTTGGTACTCAAAAATACATTGTGTCTATGAACACCAATACACTACTATTTTGAGTCACACTTCCGTTATCCTAATATTTCATATGAAATGTATAGCCATTGATGTCATACCTGAACCATGTTATCAAATTTAAACTTGGATTGTACTCTAACCATCTCAATGTTTCTGATGTATATGATCTGCTATGAACGGTCTCTTTAAACCATGGAAAAAAAGTTTTTTTATGCTCATTCAAAATCCACATATATTTTTTTGGATAAAATTGTTTTAACACATTACTATTCAATGTTCTATATAGATAAACATCATATATATTATTCAAGATGTATAAATATACCTTCTTTATCTATTCAAATGTCAACGATTTTACTTTCAAGCTATAGATCCATGTTCTCCCATAATTGACTCGTTCATGGTGAGATGTAGGCAAAACTTTGTGTTTCACTATAGACAAATAGCTTGTACAAAACTCTACAACCACCTCATAAATATATTTCTCAATAATTGAGGCTTTAGGTTGATATGTATTCTTAACATATACCTTCAATATCTTCATTTATCTTTCAAAATGATACATCCAACATAGATATAAAGGTCTGCAAATCTTTATTTCTCTCACCAAATGAACCATTAGATGCAACATGATATCAAAAAAAATATGGAGAAATATACATTTCCATTTGAAAAAGTATAGAAACTACGTCATTCTCTAAAATTTTCAATGAATTCAAATCAATCACTTTGTTGCAAATTGAATTGAAAAAATAACACATCTTTATGATAGTCATTATGACATGGATGGGTAATATACCTTTTAATGAAACTGGTAGGAGTTTTTTCATCATGGCATGACAATTGTGGGACTTCATGCCTATCAACTACAAATATTTTAATGGCACACAATTTTTTACATTTGAAGAATAACCATGCGGCACTTTGATATCATGGAGACACTAAAAAAACTAATTTTCTCCATCTTGGATAATGTATGAAAAGTTGGAGGCAAGTATGTTTGCCTTCCATTATGAGTGGGAGCTAACTCCAAACATATTCCCATTAAGAGTAAGTCCAATCTTGCATCCAAACCATATTTAGTATTTTCTTTAATATATAACAATGTTCCACTCAAACTTTCATAGATATTCTTCTCCAAATGCATGATATCAATGTTATGTTTGACCTCATGATATATTCAATATGGTAACTTAAAAAACATCGATCATTTCTTCCAAATATTTCTATCATTACCAAATTTGTGTATCTATCTGAATGTGACATCAATTTTTTTCACCCTCTTAAAATACTAATTGGTTGAAAAAGGTTTGGAGCAATATAAAATTCTTGTGAGATGATGAATTCCTTTATTAATCTTTGATAATAGTGATCTATATACAAAAACCTCCAATGAACCATGTATAATGTCTTTCTCCCATGTTTCAGTTGATAATATGAAGTCTATTTATCGCAAATTGGATAAGATTTATGCCCTTTAGCACTCTATCCAAAAAAATTTCCATATACTAGGAAATCATTTGTCATGAACATAATCATTACATTCAGTTAAAAAAGTTCCATTTTATAAGAATCATACACCCTAATACCTTCCTCCCATAAAAGTTTCAAATCATCAATTAACGAGGATAAGAAAACATCAATTTTCAAGCTATTTTGATCCAGTAATCATTAAATTCAACATGGCATATTTTTTTCAGACAAAATTTAGGAGATAAGATGTAAATTACTAATAAAATAGGCCATGAACTATATGGACTACTAAGGCTTTGATATGGATTCATTATACCTGTGCACACTCTAAGTCTGAGATTTATAACTTCGTTTCCAAATATAGGAAACTATTGATCAATGTTCTTCCATTGTGGGCAATCATCTGTATAACATAATTTTCCATCACATATACACTCATTTACATGCCATCTTATATTTTTGAATCATTTGAATTTAAAATTAAACATTTCAAGTGAGGAATTATAGGAAGATACCAAATTTCCTTGGTAGGAGTCTCTATAACTACTAAATCAGCCTGTGAGTTTTCTTTCAACTTATATTGTGACATCCCACATTAAGGGAACTCTAACAGACATTTGTATTCCTTACTATATAGCACACAGTTATTTGGGAAGTCATGTATTTTCTTATAACCCAAACCCATTGGATATAATATTTTCTTCACTTTATATTATGAATATGAAAGATCATTTTCTTAAGGAAGTATGTTTTTCATTAGCTCTAGAAACTCTATAAAAATATTGTCACTTCATCTATTTTTCTCTTTCAAGTTAATCAATCTTAACACCATTTATAAAACCTTAAATTTGGTACAACCTGGATATAATGGTTTTTCATCATCACCTTATAAATGCTCAATTTCCTATTAATTATCAATTTACTATACTTCAATATCATGAATCATTTCTTCAATTTGGTCAGACTTATCATCTTATAAATCATCGTCATCAACAGATCTATAATTCCGTCTAGTTTCTCCATGATTAATCCAAGGGTTGTAAATCAGACTAAAACCATGAAAAATTAAATGATCTTTGATCTTTCTTCTTTTCAACTTATTCATATTTAAACAATTCATCCATAGACAGAAAAATGTGTCATTGTTTAGAATATTTCATTCAGAAAATTCCAAAAAAGCATCAACATTCTCCTCATGTACTTCACTTACTCGTAGTGTAGTAATCTAACTTCAACTCATTATTATCTATAACAAATATCTAAAATTTAAAATAAGTTATTATATTTTCAAATTTAATTTGAAATTTAATTTTATAAATAAAAAAAATCATAAAATGTTTCAAAAAAAAAGAACATATTTAATTAAAAAAATATAACTTTGAACATGTTAAACTATCATTTTTTAATAAAAAAATCACATACCTAAAACTAAAAACAATCATTTATCAATTTAAAAAATAACTAAGATGTAATAATAACTAGAACTCTAAATACAAATACTAAAGATAAAGCGGCTTCAATGGAAAATTGGAATAGAAAATCCAAATGAAAATACCTTGGATACACAGAATATCAAAACAATAAACACAAATCATAAATTGATATCGAAACCGGTATGATTGAGAAGGTGAAACCAATGGGAAGAATGGTCAAGCAGAATCCAACGATTGGTGATGGTGGATGGCGGCAGTGGATGCCAACTAAAAGAAAAAGAGACATTGATAGAATATTGGAACCAAAAATATAAAATAAAATACCTTGGATTCATGGAAAATGGAAAAATAAACACAAAACATAAATTGAAATTGGAACTGGGGTGATTGAAAAGGTGACACCAATGTTAAGAATGCACAAGCAGTGGCCGACGACTGGTGAGAGTGGACAATGTATGATGGTGGATTCCAAATCAAAGATAAATAAATATCAATAGAAAATTTGAACCAAAAATACAAATTAAAATACCTTAAATTCATCAAAATGGAAACAATAAACACAAACTGTAAATGGAAATAGGAGCTGAAACAATTGATAAGGCTACATGAAAAAAAATAATGCACAAGTGACATCTGATGAGGGGTGATGGTGGACAGAATGTGGTGGTGGATTCCAAATGAAATATATTCATGGTAATGATTGAATAAAGAAGATATTTGAGGCCAATTATCAAAGAGTGAAGAGATTGAGTCCACTCATAAAAAATTGAAAGGGTTAGGGTTCACCACATGAGAGAAAACTGAATTCAGTCGTGTGATAGAATGAAATAAAAATGATAGATACCGACCCCTTATTACAATTATAAATATTTTACATGTTGGTTATTTGATAATTGATGTAGAAAAGAAGATTTTTCACATTTTTTATTAAAGAAAAGACATGAAAAACTGATTTTTTTTCACATCATTTATTCAGTAACTGATGTGAAAACATGGATTTTTCACATCAGTTATTGAAGAACCAATGTGAAAAATTATTTTGTTTCATTTTCCATGTTGATTATTGAATAACTGATGTGAAACATCACTCTTTTCATGTCGGTTATTGATGAATCAGCTTGTTAAATTATTGTATTTTATTTTTCACATTGGTTCTTCAATAACAGACTTGAAAAGATTATTTTTCACTTCAGTTATTAAAGAACTGACATGAAAAGTATCCAAGTTATATTTACCATTTTTGTTATAAAAAACTGATGTGAAAAATGTGTCTGGAAAAATGAATTTTTTATTAGTGATATGAGATGTGAACATTTCTTTGATAATAAAAAGGATGATGATATAGAACTTGATTTTAGTGAACTAAATACTGAAAGGATGTATACTAGTTAACCAGAAAGTGTGCTTCCTAGATATCCTAGAACCATAAAGAATCATCCCTTAGATTTTATTATTGGATATTTAGATGATGGGATTATAACTAAAAGAAGGGTAAGAACCCCTATATAATTTTTTTCCTTTCTATATCTATTAGGACATAAAACTATGGAATAATCCTCAGTGGATGAGAGTTGGATTTTAGAAATACAAAAATAATTAAATCGGATTAAGAGGAACAAGATATGAAAATTAGTTGATAGAATCTATGACTATCTTGTTATAGGAACAAAATGGGTTTTTAGGAATAAACAGGATGATCATGGTGTGATCACTAGGAATAAGGCTAGACTAGTTTCTAAAGGGTATAAACAAGTAGAAGGTATATATTATGAGAAGATATTTTCACCTGTAGCTAAACTACAATCCATTAGGATACTCCAAGCCTATGCATCTTATATGAATTTAAAATTATATCATATGGATGTAAAATATACATTTTTAAATGGTTTTCTTATAGAGTAATTTTATGTTGAACAACCTCCTAGTTTTGAAAATCCCCATTTTCTAAATTATGTTTTCAAACTTACTGAATCTCTTTATGGATTTAAACAAGAACCTAGAGCTTGGTATAAACATTTAAGTTGTTTTCTTTTATCAAATGGTTTTTTAGAAATAAAGGAACATCCTACTCTTTTTAATAAAACTTCATCTTCAAATATTTTGTTAGTTCAAATATATATTGATGATGTAATTTTTTGTCTAAAAACAAAAATTTGTGTAATGAATTTTCAAAACTCATGAAAGAAGAATTTGAAATGAGCATGATGGGTGATTTAAAATATTTTCTAGGTTTTTATATTTATCAAAAAGAGTTTGGGAATTTTTTGAATCAAATTAAATACATAATTAAATTACTTAAAAAAGTTTGGACTCGAAAATTTCAAAGTACATGTTACTCTAATAAGTTCTAATGAATAGATTGACTTGGATGAAGATTAGAAACCAGTTGAAAACAATAAATATAGAGGAATAATTGGGAGTCTATTATATTTGATTGTTATTAAACTAGAAAATATGTTTTTAGTATACTTATATTCTAGATTCAAAGAAGATCCCAAGATATCTTATTTAAAATATGACATGAGGATTTAAAGGGATTTAAAAGGAACAAATTCTCCTTCCTTAATTTTTAAAAAAACTTATAATTTCAATTTGAATTCGTATTCAGATGCTAACTTTGGTGGTTATATACTAGACATGAAGAGTACTTCCGAAACCTTCCACTTTCTAGGAAAATCCCTGATATCCTAGTCTAGTAAGAAACAACACTCTACTGCATTATATACTACTAAAGTAATGTATATAACTGCTAGTGGTTGTTTTCAATAGGTGCTATGGATAAAACACACCTTATTGGATTTTGGATTCAATTATAATCAAGTCTCAATCAAATGTGATAACACAAGTGATATCAACATTTCAAAAAAAATGATAAATCATTCTATAACTAAGCATATAGATCTAAGGCATCATTTCTTGATAGACCTTGCTCAAAAGGGTGATATTAATCTTGAATTTATCTCTACTGAGAACCAGTTAGCATATATTTCTTAATATATTGTATTCCATTGTTTTTTATTTATTTATTTATTAATTTTAATATATAATTGACCCAAAATTTCAAATCAGGTATGTAACCCTTTTGTGAATCAGGGACACCTAAATTACATTGATCCCTCGACCCTTTCTATCTTCACCTACATTTCTTCTCTCTGAAATAGAACTATCACCCTAATATTCCCTCATATCTCTCTTTTTGATTCCCTTTCAACTTTTAACCAACCTTGATCCATGGTAAAGTAAAATCATGGAGATGATTGAGGATCTGGTTCTTTTAAGAAATTGAAATTGGGTGGTGTGTCACATAGGGTACTAGCTGGAAAATCCATAGATATGGTTTGGTAGAAGAATACCAAGATGCATCTGAAGAAAATATTTCATTTTCAAGGATGGGAGTTTCTTTTCGATGAAAAAAATGGGTTATTCTTTTTTGGGAAGAAGTGAATGAGTTCATGAGGAATGTCGGGTTCCAGTTTAATAAAAAAGAGGATATCTTATCATAAAATGTCAATGAGAAATCTATGCTTGTTTTATTAGTATAAATGGCCGAAATCATTCATTCTTCCCATTTGTGGGAGTTTATCTTTATCCAAACTTTGGTTTCTATGAGTGAGATAAGACCAACTGAGGTTTTCAAGTTCATTTTTGGAACCTATGCTTTTGAGAATAATCCAGTAAAGGATTTAGATCCTGAATAGAATTCCCTTTGTAAGTTTATCTAGATAGAAATTTTTAAGAGAGTTGGATAAATGGATAATGTGTTGTTTCAGGATATGTATCTCTTATATATCCTAATCAATAGTCTAAATATGAATCTTCCAAGGTATATAATGCGGTTTATGCATCATTTTTGTAAAGGTAAAGGGAAGATGAACTATTATCCTTATGGAAATATTATCCCCCTAGTACTAAAGAAGAGAGATGGGATCTTAATGAGAGAGTGGTTGTGAAATTTCATAAAAGTAATACCCTTTCAGATGTGATCTTGAAGAATATTTTCTACTTCTAGGATACAAATTCAAATTCTTGTAAATCTATTAGATAGAAAGGTGTACCTTAAGGTGATCCATCCCAAACCTTAAAACCTTGGATTACAGCACCTACTGAGATGGTTCCTTTTAGGGAGGTGCCGGAGTCAATAGTTTCTAGACTAGAGTCTCAGTTTCAGGTAATAAGACCTATTGTAAAAGAGCCAATCCAGACCCGAGAAGCTAATGTTGTTGAAGATGCTAGATCTTTTCATCATATGGAGCCATCTATTGAGACAACTGTTGTAGATCTGGTGGAAAGATTAGTTGGAATTGTGTTAGGTGTTCTATTTGAAGTGGACAGATCTGAACTAGAAGTGGAGCACCCTGAAGTTAATCCAATTATTTCTGGATCATCTTCTCGTGGAGATAGAGCTGGAGATATGATTATGGAGACTGCTCCTCATTCTCATACACCACCTATGTCATCACCTCCTCTTGTGTATGAGGATACACCTTCTTCAAGTAAAGGTTATAATAGTTATGATATACAAACACTTTACTCATTTATCATGACTAAGTTTGACAATATCAGAGGATATTATAATTAGTTAAAGAAGGGGTTGATAAGTTTTATTGATGAGATCAAACATCTCAAGGGGAGTTCTGTTTCCAAAGCCTATTTTGATAGGTTGGCTAGGATGATGGCAACCTAAACTAACCTGATCAAAAGCCTACACCTAGTGCCTTTTATTCAATCAGTTTCCTTTGGGGTAAGTGATAATATATTGGAGGAAATGAGAGCTTAGGTGAATGAGATTAAGGAATATTTTTCTACTTCATCTAAGATCAATGATCTGAGTGTTCTTATTTTACCTCAAAGGAACATGATTCAAAATCTTACTATAATTCAATCTGATATATCTAAAGATGTTGTTGGTGATATTTAGAGTGTAAAGTTTGAAATGAAGGAGAGATTAAATAATTTTAAGAGTATAGTGGGATGTTATCTTGTATTAATCAAGAGGTTTTATCCCTCTATATCAATTATATTATAGCCTTTAGTGGGTCCTAACCTTCATACTCAGTTTGATCAGATTTCTTCAAAATTGAATTCTCTCTCTTCTCTGATTCAATATCTTCAGTGGTATATGTTCATACTTATGCTAATGAAATATTTCAAGAAGGATCTTTTGGATGAGTTTCAGGACACTAGAGAAACTGTTAGGAATCTATGAGTTGGGAATGATGTTTCTTTTAATGACCATGTGGGATATCTTAAAGAATTAGTAAGTGGAAAAGTAAAATATATCATGGAAGTTTCTCAAAATATTCAAAGAATGATCATAGATTTAGTAAGTCTAGTATCTATAAATCATCAGTGCATTATAGACTTGCTGGTAAAGATTTATGGGGAAGTTAAAGGTTTGTACTCTGACACTTTAGAAGAGGATATTGGTTCCTCATAGTATAAGGAAACTCTAGAAATTCCATTTTCTCTTATAGGGAGAGAGCTTATTATTTATAAGAATCTCAAGATTATTACTTCAGTGAAATATGCAGTTATACCTACCCCTCTAATACCTTCTCATGTTGTATATGTTGCTACCAGTACCTTAGTTCTCAACCACATTTGAGTGTAGTTCATAACATAGCTCAATTTTTAGTGGGGTTTCTTGAAAATGTGGAAAGGAAACTACAATCTATGATTGGATGATTGATCAGTGTACAAGGATCTATTGATTGGACCCTATAAAAATTGGTTTCAGAGTTTCCAGTTTCCACCTCTATTTCTCATCCTGCTCTTGTATTTATTAGTCCTCAAAAAATTTCCTTTGGTCAACTTGAATACTTTAAAGGAATGTTGAATAATGGTTTAGAAGTTTTTTCCAACGTGCATAGATAGACATCCAATTCTATTTTGGTCTACAAGTCAGATATCTTTAATAGGATTAACATGTGTGCAGATTCCATGTTCTATCTAAGAGGTAGAAAAACTCTCGGACCAGCTCCTCTAAATACCTTTCAACGTTCCAGACAAAGAGTTGATGCATTTTATGATCGAGCCATCATTTATAGAAAATATCAATCCAAGGTGGATGTTTCCTTAACTACTAAAAGATATACTCAGGAGATACATCTTCAAGGCCTCCAAAGAAGTTAGATTTTTTGCCTTATAATTCCTATGATTTCATCATTGCTTCAATAAATCTTGAAAAATTTCTCAACCAACCTACTCAGAGACCAAGATAAAGATCGCTTATTGGCAATGAAGAAAGTGTTGTGGTAAAGATTGGGAAATCAGTGTTGCCTCCGGTTATGGACCCTCTTATTACCTATCACTCCTCTTTTACCTTTAAGAAACCTCCATCCAAACCTCCTAATTTTTACCCAATCCATAAGCCCAGGTTTTCTAACTAGTATGTTGTATATGTGTTTTTGGGGGTGTTGATTGGATGTACTCTTATACAAATGTTGATAATTAATGAAATTATTCAAAATCCATTTCTTATTTGTTTTTTAGCAATTGTTTTCATTTAATGTTTTATTTATTTATTTATGTTTTCTTTGCTGTTTTACTAAATTTTAAGTCCTTCCATAATTTGTATTCAGTTTCAACATTGTACTTAATTAGATCATAACTCTAAGTGATAAATTAATAGTGTTTTCATCATATTACCCTTCATTTTAAAAGACATAAAAAGGGGGATAAGTTTACCCAAGGGGGATAAGTCCTATTATGGAGAGAAGTTTCATAATAGGGGAGAACCACCAAAGTGAGAGAGGTGTCTAATTTAGGGGGAGAAGAAAAGTATAAACACAACATTTTAAAAGAAATATGTATATTATTAAGTTTTCTATAAAATACTATGAAACCATTTAAAAATTTCATGTTTAATGTATTATGGGTTTTTTGATCATCAAAAAGGGGGATATTGTTGGACTACTAGTTTGTTTCCAACATATCCCATGTGATTTATGTTTTTATGATATCAAATAACCTTAATGTGTTACTAATGTTTTTGCTTTTTAAGTGTGTTCATCAGGTTTCATCATTATCTAAATCATTCGGAAGTTAAATCTTCAATTTTTAGAAGTTTCATGAAATTTTACTAATCTTGTAAATTTATCTATGTGAGGAATTTGGCTATAGAAAAAAATGGATATATTAAGCAATAATATACATCAATTGTCTATGTGAAGGAAATTCCTACATGAAATACCTACATCATGAAAACATCTACGTGAAAATCGCATACGTTGATGAATCGCCTACATGAGAAATCGACTGTGTAGATCAAATGTATATGTGAATCAATTATATGGATTAATCGGCTATGTGATTCAGATACGTGTTGAAATCGGCTATGTGGTTCTAAATGGAATACAATATTTTAATGGCACAAAAATTTTTACATTTGAAGAATAACCATGTAGCACTTTGATATCATGGGGACACTGAAAAAAAAACTAATTTTCTCCATCTTGGATAATGTATGACACTTGGTGGCAAGTATGTTTTCCTTCCATTATGAGTGGGAGCTAACTCCAAACATATTCCCATTAAGAGTAAGTCCAATCTTGCATCCAAACTATATTTAGTCTTTTCTTTAATATATTACAATGTTCCAATCAAACTTTCATAGATATTCTTCTCCAAATTCATGATATCAATGTTATGTTTGACCTTATGATATATTCAATATAGTAACTTAAAAAATATTGATCATTTCTTCCAAATATTTCTATCATTACAGAATTTGTGTATCTATTCGAATGTGACATCAATGTTTTTCACCCTCTTAAAATACTAACTAGTTAAAAAAGGTTTAGAGAAATATAAAATTCTTGTGAGCCAATGAATTCCTTTATTAATCTTTGATAATAGTGATATATATACAAAAACCTCCTATGAACCATGTATAATGTATTTCTCCCATGTTTCAGTTGATAATATGAAGTCTATTTATCGCAAATTGGGTAAGATTTATTCCCTTTAGCACTATATCCAGAAAAATTTCCATATACTGGGAAATAATTTATCATGAACATAGTCATTAGATTTAGTTAAAAATGTTTCATTTTATAAGAATCATACACCCTAATACCTTCCTCCCATAAAAGTTTCAAATCATCAATTAACGATGACAAGAAAACATCAATTTTCAAGCTATTTTGATCCAGCAATCATTAAATTCAACACGACATATTTTTTTCAGACAAAATTTAGGAGATAAGATGTAAATTACTAATTAAATAGGCCATGATCTATGTGTTCTACTAAGGATTTGATATGAACTCATTATATCTGTGCACAGTCTAAGTTTGAGATTTATAACTTCATTTACAAATATAGGAAACTATTGATCAATGTTCTTCCATTGTAGACAATCCTTTGTATAACATAATTTTCCATCACATATCTACTCATTTACATTCTATATTATATTTTTGAATCATTTGAATTTACTAGTAAACATTTCAAGTGAGTAATTATAGGAAGATACCAAATTTCCTTGGCAGGAGTCTCTGTAACTACTAAATCATCCTGTGAGTTTTCGTTCAATTTATACTGTGACATCCCACATTAAGGGAACTCTAACAGATATTTTTATTCCTTACTATATAGAACACAATCATTTGGGAGTCATGTATTTTCTTATTACCCAAACCCATTGGATATAATATTTTCTTCACTTTATATTATGAATATGGAAGATCATTTTCTTGAGGAAGTATGTTTTTCATTAGCTCTAGAAACTCTATAAAAATATTTTCACTTCATCTATTTTTCTATTTCAAGTTAATCAATCTTAACACCATTGATACAACCTTAAATTTGGTGCAACCTGGATACAATAGTCTTTTAGCATCACCTTATAAATGCTCAATTTCCTATTAATTCTCAATTTCCTATACTTTAATATCATGAATCGTTTCTTCAATTTGGTCAGACTTATCATCTTGTAAATCATCATCATCAATAGATCTAGAATTCTGTCTAGTTTCTCCATGCTAAATACGATGGTTGTAAATCAGATTAAAACCATGAAAAATTAAACGATCTTTGATCTTTTTTCTTTTCAACTTCTTCATATTTAAACAATTCAGGCATAGATAGAAAAATATGTCATTGTTTAGAATATTTTATTCAGAAAATTCCAAAAAAGCATCAACATGATCCTCATGTCTATCACTTATTCGTAGTGTAGTAATCCTACTTCAACTCATTATTATCTATAACAAATATCTAAAATTTAAAATAAGTTATTATATTTTCAAATTTAATTTGAAATTTAATTTTATAAATAATAATAAAAAATCATAAAATGTTTCACAAAAAAAAGAACATATTTGATAAAAAATATAACTTTGAACATGTTAAAATATCATTTTTTATTAAAAAATCACATACCTCAAACTAAAAACAATCATTTATCAATTAAAAAATACCTAAGATGTAAGAATAATCAGAACTCCAAATAAAAAATAGTGAAGATAAAGCAGCTTCAATGGAAAATTAGAATAGAAAATCCAAACGAAAATACCTTGGATACACAGAAAATCAAAACAATAAACACAAATCATAAATTGATATCGAAACTGGTATGATTGAGAATGTGAAACCAATGGGAAGAACGCTCAAGTGGAATCCAACGATTGGTGATGGGGGATGGCGGCAGTGGATGCCAACTGAAATAAAAAGAGACATAGATAGAATATTAGAACCAAAAATATAAAATAAAATACATTGGATTCATGGAAAATGGAAAAATAAACACAAAACATAAATTAAAACTTGAACTAGGGTGATTAAAAAGGTGACACCAATGTTAAGAACATGCAAGCACTGGCCGACGACTGGTGAGAGTGGATGGTACGCGATGGTGGATGCCAAATCAAAGATAAATAAATATCAATAGAAAATTTAAACCACAAATATAAATTAAAATACCTTAAAATTCATCAAAAATGGAAACAATAAACAGAAACTGTAAATTAAAATAGGAGCTGAAACAATTGATAAGGCTACATGAACAAGAATAATGAAAAAGCGGCATCTGATGAGGGGTGATGGTGGATGGAATGTGGTGGTAGAATCCAAATGAAATATATTCATGGTAATGATTGAATAAAGAAGATATTTGAGTCCAATGATCAAAGAGTGAAGATATTGAGGCCACTGATCAAAAATTGAAAGGGTTAGGGTTCACCACATGAGAGAAAACTGAAGTCAGATGTGTGATAGAATGAAATAAAAATGATAGATACCGAACCATTATTACAATTATAAATATTTTCCATGTTGGTTATTTGATAATTGATTTATAGAAGAATATTTTTCACATTGTTTATTAAAGAAAAGACATGAAAAACTGATTTTTTTCACATCTATTATTTAGTAACTGATGTGAAAACATGGATTTTTCACATCAGTTATTGAAGAACTAATGTGAAAAATTATGTCATTTCATTTTCCATGTTGATTATTGAATAACTGATGTAAAACATCACTCTTTTCATGTCATTTATTGATGAATCGACTTGTTAAATTATTGTATTTTATTTTTCACATCGGTTCTTCAATAACCGACTAGAAAAAATTATTTTTCACTTTAGTTATTGAAGAACTGACATGAAAAGTATCCAAGTTATATTTACCATTTTGGTTATAAATAACCGACGTGAAAAATGTGTTAGGAAAAATATATTTTTTATTAGTGATATGAGACTTGAACATCTCTTTGATAATAAAAAGGATGATGATATGGAACTTGATTTTAGTGAACTAAATCCAAAAATGATGTATACTAGTGAACCAGAAAGTGTGCTTCCTAGATAGCCTGGAACCCTAAAAAAACATCCCTTAGATTCTATTATAGGAGATTTGGATGATGGGATTATAACTAGAATAAGGGTAAGAACCCTTATATAATTTTTTCATTTCTATCTCTACTAGGACCTAAAACTATGGAAGAATCCTCAATGGATGAGAGAAGGGTTTTAAAAATAAAAAAAGAATTAAACCGGATTAAGAAAACCAGATTAAGAGGAAAAAGGTATGGAAATTAGTTGATAGACTCTATGACTATCTTGTTATAGGAAAAATGGGTTTTTAGGAATAAACAGGATGATCATGGTGTGATCACTAGGAATAAGGCTAGACTAATTTCTAAAGGGTATAAACAAGTAGAAGGTATATATTATGAGAAGATATTTTCACCTCTAGAAAAACTACAATCTATTAGATACTCCAAGCCTATGCATCTTATATGAATTTAAAATTATATCATATGGATGTAAAATCTACATTTTTAAATGGTTTTATTATAGAGTAATTTTATGTTGAA
Source organism: Viscum album (assembly GCA_963277665.1). Taxonomy (NCBI): domain Eukaryota; kingdom Viridiplantae; phylum Streptophyta; class Magnoliopsida; order Santalales; family Viscaceae; genus Viscum; species Viscum album. The sequence goes on along the minus strand of OY728141.1, from coordinate 422,486,183 downwards.
CAACATCCTAGTTTTGAAAATCCCCATTTTCTAAATTATGTTTCCAAACTTACCAAACCTCTTTATGGCCTTAAACAAGTACCAAGAGCTTGGTATGAACATTTAAGTTCTTTTCTTTTATAAAATGTTTTTTTAGTATTAAAGGAATATCCTACTCACTACTAGAAATCTGACCTTTCCCAACGCTTTTATACCAATGGTTTTTAAAAATCGTTGGTATAGGTCCCTTTTCCCAACGGTTTGGCCAAACCCCTGGGAAATCCCACTTTGAGGCCACCTTTCCCAACGGTTTGGCCAAACCGTTGGGAAAAGTCCACTTTGTGGCCACCTTTCCCAACATTTTGGCCAAACTGTTGGGAAAGGTCCCCCATATATCAACATTCCACCCAGAATTGAATCCAGAATTAGGACTTATACTAACGGTTGTCAAAACCGTTGGTATAGGTCATTTGAATTTTTATCAGATCTTCTTACCGAGAACATTATATAAATAAAAATTTAAAATAATTATGAGAATACATATATATATTTATGTAATTATGTTCACAAAAGTCATGTTAGGTTAGTGGTTAAGTCGTTTAATGATAAACTAGGGGTCCTGGGATCAAATCCCAGTGAATGTTTTTTTTTGAAATACATATATCAACGGTTCCATAACCATTGGTATAGATTTTCATATTACTTATACCAACGGTTTCCAAAACTGTTGGTATAGGTCTATACCAACAGTTTTCCCAAAACCATTGGTATAGACCTATCCCAACGACTTACTTGGCAACGGTTCTCCAAACCGTTGGTATAGGTTAGTTTTCCAGTAGTGACTCTCTTTAATAAAAATCCATCTTCAAATATTTTGTTAGTTCAAATATATATTGATGATGCGATTTTTGGTATACAAACAAAAATTTGTGTAATGAATTTTAAAAACTCATGAAAAAATAATTGGAAATGAGCATGATGGGTGATTTAAATTATTTTCTAGGTTTTTAGATTTATCAAAAAGAGTTTGGGAATTTTTTGAATCAAAGTAAATACATAATTAACTTACTTAAAAGGTTTGTACTCAAAAATGTCAAAGTACATGCAACTCCAATGAGTTCTAATGAAAAGATTGATTTGGATAAAGCTTAGAAACTAGTTGAAAACAATAAATACAGAGGAATAATTGGGAGTCTATTATATTTTAAAGTTATTAGACCAGACAATATGTTTGTAGTATACTTGTATTCTAGATTCTAAGAAAATCCCAAGATATCTCATTTAAAATATGACATGAAGATTTAAAGGGATTTAAAAGGAACAAATTCTCCTTCCATAATTTTTAAAAAAACTTATAATTTCAATTTGAATTCGTATTCAGATGCTAAATTTGGTGGTTGTATACTAGACATGAAGAGTAATTTGGGAACCTTCCACTTTCTAGGAAAATCCCCGATATCCTAGTCTAGTAAGAAACAACACTCTATTGCATTATATACTACTAAAGTAATGTATATAGCTACAAGTGGTTGTTTTCAACTGGTGTTGTGGATAAAACACACCTTATTGGATTTTGGATTCAATTATAATCAAGTCTCAATCAAATGTGATAACATAAGTGACATCAACATTTCAAAAAAAAATGATAAATAATTCTAGAACTAAGCATATAGATCTAAGGCATCATTTCTTGAGAGATCATGCTCAAAAGGGTGATATTAATCTTGAATTTATCTCTACTGAGAACCAGTTAGTATATATTTCTTAATAGATTGTGTTCCATTGTTTTTTATTTATTTATTAATTTTAAGACAGAATCGACCCAAAATTTCAAATCAGGTATGTAACCCTTTTGTAAATCAGGGACACCTAAATTCCATTGATCCCTTGACCCCTTCTCTCTTCACCTACATTTCTTCTCTTTGAAGTCAAACTATCACCCTAATATTCCCTCATATCTCTCCTTTTTATTCCCTTTCAACTTTCAACCAACCTTGATCCATGGTAAAGTAAAATCATGGAGATGATTGAAGATCTGGTTCTTTCAAGAAATTGAAATCAGGTGGTGTGTCACACAGGGTACTAGTTGGAAAATCCATAGATATTGTTTGGTAGAAGAATACCAAGATGCATATGAAGAAAATATTTCAGTTTCAAGGATGGTAGTTTCTTTTTGATGAAAAAAATGAGTTCTTATTTTTTAGGAAGAAGTGAATGAGTTCATGAGGAATGTCGGGTTCCAGTTTAATGCAACAGAGGATATCTTATCATCAAATGTCAATGAGAAATATTGGCTTGTTTTATTAGTATAAATGGCTGAAATCATTCATTCTTCCCATTTGTGGGATTTTAGCTTTATCCAAACTTTTGTTGCTATGAGTGAGATAGGACCAACTGAGGTTTTCAAGTTCATTTTTGGAACCTATGCTTTTGAGAATAATCTAGTAAAGGATTTAGAGCCTGAATGGAATTTCCTTAGTAAGTTTATCTAGATAGAGATTTTTAAGAGAGTTGGATAAATAGAGAATGTGTTGTTTCAAGATATGTATCTCTTATATATCCTAATCAACAGTCTAAATATGAATATTCCAAGGTATATAATGCGGTTTATGAATCATTGTTGTAAAGGTAAAGGGAAGATGAACTATTATCCTTATGGAAAGATTATCCCCCTGGCACTAAAGAAGAGAGATGGGATCTTAATGAGAGAGTGTTTGTGAAATGTCATAAAAGTATACCCTTTCAGCTGTGATCTTGAAGAATATTGGTTAATTCTAGGATAAAAATTCAAATTCTCGTAAATCTATTAGATAGAAAGGTGTACCTTAAGGTGATCCATCCCAAACCTTAAAACCTAGGGTTGGAGCACCTACTGAGATGGTGCCTGCTAGAGAGGTTCAAGAGTCAATAGTTTCTATACTAGAGTCTCAGTTTCCGATAATAAGACCTATTGTAGAAGAGCCGATCCAGACCCGAGAAGATAATGTTGTTGAAGTTGCTAGATCTGTTCAGCACGTGGAGTCATCTATTGAGATAGTTGTTGTAGATCAGGTGGAAATATTAGTTGGAATTGTGTTAGGTGTTCTATTTGAAGTGGACAGAGCTGAACTAGAAGTGGAGCACCTTGAAGTTGATCCAATTATTCCTGAATCATCTTCTCATGGAGATAGAGCTAGAGATATGGTTATGGAGACTGCTGATCATTCTCATACACCACCTATGTCATCACCTCCTCTTGTGCATGAGGATACACCTTCTGCAAGTAAAGGTTATAATAGTTATGATATACAAACACTTTCCTCATTTATCATGACTGAGTTTGAAAATATCAGAGGATATTATAATGAGTTAAAGAAGGGGGTGATAAGTTTTAATGATGAGATAAAACATCTCAAGGGGAGTTCTGTTTCCAAAGCCTATTTTGATAGGTTGGCTAGGATGATTGCAACCTAAACTAACCTGATTAAAAGCCTACACCTAGTGCCTTATATTCAATCGGTTTCCTTTGGGGTAAGTGATATAGTGGATGAAATGAGAGCTTAGGTGAATGAGATTAAGGAATATTTTTCTACTAGATCTGAGAATAATGAGTTGAGTGCTCTTGTTGTACCTCAAAAGAACATGATTCAAAATCTTCCTATAATTCAATCTGATATATCTAAAGATATTGTTGATGAGATTTAAAGTGTAAAGTCTGAAATGAAGGAGAGATTACATAATTTTAAGAGTATAGTGGTAAGTTATCTTGGATTAATCAAGAGGTTTTATCCCTCTATATCAATTATATTATAGCCTTTAGTGGGTCCTAACCTTCATACTCGGTTTGATCAGATTTCTTCATAATTGAATTTCGTCTCTTCTATGATTCAATATCATCAGTGTGATATGTTCATACTTATGCTAATGAAATATTTCAAAAAGGATCTTTTGGATGAGTTTCAGGACACTAGAGAATCTGTTAGGAATCTATGAGTTGGGAATGATGTTTCTTTGAATGACCATGTGGGATATCTTAAAGAATCAGTAAGTGGAAAACTAAAAGATATCATGGAAGTTTCTCAGAATATTCAAAGAATGATCATAGGTTTAGTAAGTCCAGTATCTATAAATCATCAGTGCACTATAGACTTGTTGGTAAAGATTTATGAGGAAGTTAAAGGTTTGTACTCTGAAACTTTATAAGAGGATATTGGTTCCTCATAGGAAACTCTATCAATTCCAGTTTCTCTTATAGGGAAATATTTTATTATTTATAAGAATCTCAAGATTATTACTTCAGTGAAATATACATTTATACCTACCCCTGTGGTGCCTTCTCATGTTCTATATGTTGCTACCAGTACCTCAGTTCTCAACCATATTTGAGTGTAGTTCAGAATGTAGCACAATTTTTAGTGGGGTTTCTAGAAATTGTGGAAAGGAAGCTACAATCTATGATTAGATGACTGATCAATGTAAAAGGATCTATTGATTGGACTCTATAAAATTTGGTTTTAGAGTTTCCAGTTGCCACATCTATTTCTCAGCCTACTCTTGTGTTTATTAGTCCTCAATAAATTTCTTTTGGTTAACTTGAATACTTTAAGGGAATGTTGACTAATGGTTTAGTAGTTGTTTCCTATGTTCATAGACAGGAATCCAATTATATTTTGGTCTACAAGTCATTTATCTTTAGTAGGATTAACATGTGTGTAGATTCCATGTTCTATCTAAGAGGTATAAAAACTCTTTGACCAGCTCCTCCAAATTCCTTTCAAGGTTCCAGACAAAGAGTTGATGAATTTTATGATCCAGCCATCATTTATAGAAAATATCAATACAAGGTGGATGTTTCCTTAACTACTAAAAGATATACTCAAGGAGATACATCTTCAAGACCTCCAAATAAGTTGGATTTTGTGCCTTCCAATTCCTATGATTTCATCATTTTTTCAAGAAATCCTAAAAAATTTCTCAACCAACCTACTCAGAGACCAAGATAAAAATATCTTATTGTAAATGAAGAAAGTGTTGTCTTAAATATTGGGAAATCAGTGTTGCCTCCAGTTATGGACCCTCTTATTACCTATCACTCCTCTCTTACCTTTAAGAAACCTCCATCCAAACCTCCTCATTTTGACCCAATCCATAAGCCCAGGTTTTCTGACTAGTATGTTGTATATGTGTTTTTGAGGGTGTTCATTGGATGTACTCTTATACAAATGTTGATAATTAATGAAATTCTTCAAAATCCATTTCTTATGTGTTTTTTAGAAATTGTTTTCATTTAATTAATTATTTATTTATTTATGTTTTCTTTGCTGTTTTACTAAATTTCAAGTCCTTCCATAATTTGTATTCAGTTTTAGCACTATACTTAATCAGATCATAACTCTAAGTGCTAAATTAACAGTGTTTTCCTCATATTAACCTTCCTTTTAAAAGACATAAAAATGGGGAGAAGTTTACCCAAGGGGGATAAGTACTATTATGGAGAGAAGTTTCATAATAGGGGGAGAACCGCCAAAGTGAGAGTGGTTTCTAATTTAGGGGGAGAAGAAAAGTATAAACACGTCATTTTAAAAGAAATATATATATTATTTATTTTTCTACAAAATACTATAAAACCATTTAAAAATTTCATGTTTAATGTCTTATGGGTTTTGTGATCATCAAAAAGGGCGAGCTTGTTGGACTACTAGTTTGTTTCCAACATATCCCATGTGATTTATGTTTTTTATGATATCAAATAACCTTCATGTGTTACTAATTTTTTTGTTTTTAAGTGTGTTCATCAGGTTTCATCGTTATCTTATTCATTTGGAAGTTAAATCTACAATTTTTAGAAGTTTCATGAAATTTTCCTAATCTTGTAAATTTATCTATGTGAGGAATTTGGCTATATGAAAAAATGGCTATGTTAAGAAATCATCTACATCAATTGTCTATGTGAAGGAAATTCCTACATGAAATAGCTACATCATGAAAACATCTATGTGAAAATCGCATACGTTGATGAATCGCCTACATGAGCAATCGACTATGTAGATCAAATGTATCCATGAATCGATTACATGGAGTAATCGACTATGTGATTCAGATATGTGTTGAAATCAACTACGTGGTTCCAAATGGATACATAATTCATTCGGGTATGTCAAAATTGGATACATGGGTAAGAAGCCTACATGAAGAAATTCAGCTACATAAAGAACGTTTATTAAATTTTCCTACGTGGATAAATCAATTACGTGAAGAATGCCTACGCAATTTAGATATGTGGATCAATCAACTATGTGAATTCAAATTAGTGTAATTTGACTACATTATGATCCAAAATCATCTACATCATTCTGCAACCTATTATTTATTACCATTTGTGTACTTTTAGTGGAAATTAATGCTTTCATGTATGCATTAACTATTATTTTTCTTCTTTATGGTAAAAAAAATTATAAAAAGTTGCAATTATTGAGGGAAAAAATATGTACAAGGATAATTTAATGGTCAGTACTGTTACGGTGGTATTTCCAAGTAAGGGCATGTGGAATTTAATTCCAAGCCTTGGTTTTATGGATCTGATACTGAGTAATTAAAAGAGAATATTTTTCATTATTTTCCTCATGTGTGAATAAGAGAATATAGACAAGAAAAAAAGATCTTGCACCTTTTTCTTAGAACTCTCTCTCAAATCTCTCTATGTGCATCTCTATTTTATTCAAAAGTAAGAAGAAGCTTCAAGTTCTATAGTTTCATTACCAAGATCATATTTTTTTGTTTAGAAGAATATCCTTGAGATAATTTTTATTCTTATAATATATCTTGGAGATTTTTTATCTTCTATCGATTGTATCTTACAACTCTAAGCCTCATCTATAAACTATCTATTTATTCTCTCTTGTTGTGTGAAGGTTCTTGGTAAAAGAACCTTGAAGGATGGTGTTTGTAAAGCCTTTTTGGAGCCCAGCTAAAAGCTCCTGATATTGTAATAAGTGTTGAATACCTAAACTCAGTCATTCATTCCCTAGGAAAATTACTAGTAGTCCCTGGTAAAAGGATTTATCAAGTGAAAATCACCAAGCTCTTAGATTTGAGTGTTGGTGGAGTAGACTAGGGGATTTATGTTCCCAGAACCACTATAAATCTCAGGTATCTAATCTTCTTTCATCATGATTTTATTTACACTATGTTCATGTGTTAAGAAAATATCATAAGTAACCATATATTTAAATATGTTGGTTTTCTAAGTGAAGAAAATTCCAAGAACTCAATTTAACCCCTCTTGATTCTTAGTACAGCCAGTATCTGGCCAACAGAATGCTCAAGGAACAAGATTGTAAAGGAAATTAAAGTATCATAGAATGATAATATTAAATTTTTCCATAAAATATATCATTCAAAAAATTAAAAGGTTCCTAAAAGTTTTGGTAAAATATATGATTCAAATTCATAATAGAATAAATTCATGTTTATGAAAAAATAAGACGATTCTTAGAAATCTAGAATTTCGGAGCACTTATTGGAAAGAAAAAATTGCTATGAATGGTTGTTTGAAAATTTATAGAAATAATTATAATGTGGATATAAATATTTTTTGGTTTTATGGACATTTTGGTTCACAAAAAGGATCCAAGATTGATGGAGAGAGGATGGAAGAAGAGCATGTGTCAACATCTGGAAAAAAATATATTTTCGGTGGTAAGTATGAATTTATGGATATTCTTACCATGGTAGTGGTTTTTTTCACTTGTAATAATATTTTGGTTTAATTAATAATATCACTATAATTTAATATATTATGAAAGACAAAGTTTGAGGGGTATTTATCCCACTCAAAATAAAAATCTTCAGAAGCAGTCTGAAAATTCAGGACTTAAGGTTGGAAATAAATTCTAACTATTAGAATAATTTCATGTATGGTGTGACCAACTAGGTCACTTTACTGAATATTTTATTACTATTATACCTGAACAATTGAGTATAAATAATAATACTCAAAAATATCATAATAATAAAGTGAAAATAAATGAGAAATTTTTTATTATTGAAGTTTCACACAAATCATCATAAAAGAAACATCCATGGATATTGGACAGTGGATGTTCATCTCATATGATATGAGATATGAAGATATTAAATTATGTTAATAATTGAAAGAAACCATTTATGTCCTTTGATAATGGTGGGTCACTTTTTTTACTTTTTGTTTCTCTTATTATAAATATAATAAAAAAGGGTTTTATGGATAAGTGTGTCCTAGATTTGTGATGAAAACCATGAAGTGGTATTTCAAAAGAATGAATGTGTTGTGAATAATTTAAAATACATATTTTTTGTGATTATAGAAAAATTTACTTGAGGTAAATTATTTCAAATTGGTAAAACTATGAAGAAAAAGATACATTGTAAAAAGAAAAAAAAGAAGCATTTGTAAAACCATTAGAGATTTGTGACTCTAGAATGGGTCAAAAAACCTATCTACTCAAGAAAAATTCTAAAGATATGATATCAAGAAGGATAGATCAAATAAAGGCTGAATAAGAAGGTGTTTCCATTTCAGGACAGCAGTGTAAAAATTCCGAAAATAAATAAGTCAAGATCAGTAAGAAGAAATAAGCTTTAGCATGTCACTTTTTTTAAGTTAAAAAGAAAATGATTGCTCTTAATCTGAAATGGGAATTGAAAAATAATTTGGCTAGTCAAAGTGAGTGTTGTTCAAAGGGGGATATGACTATCATTCCATGGAGGTTGAAGAATAATTCTTAGCCTTCATTCATCAAAATATAAGGTATGAAAATATATCTCCTCTCTCACTTGTTTATTGGATATTATTTTCAAAGGGGGAGAAATAAAGCATAAATAAATTATGTGTTTATCCCTAAAATGTATTCAAAAAGGGATATAAAACTATATGGGAGTTAAATATAGAGATATGTGTTTTACCTATTTGGGGAGATATCACTATAAAATCCCAACCTTGATGCCACATATCAGTGCCCCAATCCAATCGGTTATGTGACCTCAGGCGTGCCTCCCCATACGTCAGAGGCTTCTGACTAGTAGCAAGGGTCTAATATATATAAAATGGAGAGACTATACCCTCTTTATCAAAGTATCACAACAATGGAAATTAACCAAGAAATAATCAAAATACAATAACCAACAACCAGAATAATACAATAACCAAAAAAACAATATCACATGATGAAGCAAAACTAAAAACAATATCCAAACTAAAGCAATAAATATGACATTCCATAGTACGTGTCATGTGTTAATGAAAAACCCAAAAATAAAGACACTGAAAACTCCAAGTGGGTCCCAAAACCATGTATGGTTCTCTCATTCATGCTCCATCCTGACTCAGCCATCTAATAAATGGATTTTTCCCTTATTCTATCTAGAAAACATGAAGTCTATTCAGGTACTGATCAGGAAACCTGAGTAGGGTGTGAGTACAACTCAGTAGGGCACCACCAAAAACGTCTAAATCAATATCTATTTAATAATGGTGCATGAAGTTTTATAAATAATAAAGTTCCAACAATAATGTAAATAGTTCATATAATATTTTATTCTTTATTTAACCATATTTTATCCTGGGTCCATGAGGACACCCAACAAATCAATACCGGCTCTGACCCATGCCATAATCTAAACCATATCACATAAGGAGTCACAATTCATTATATCATGGGATTTCATTATCCATTTAATTTCAATTTTATATCATGACTGCTTGGAACCATAGTCCAATGCCAAAATTTTAGGCCTAGAATGCCATGTGTAGCACCCTATGAGTATTTAGACCATCAGTACCTATCTCACACCCTGTTTATCAATCAATCGCATATGGGTATTTGGAGCATCATTCAGTGTCCCACACTCATACATCATTCAATCACATATGGGTATTTGGAGCATCAGACTTTGTCCTGCACTCATATATCAATCAATCACACATATATTACATATATCACATCAATAAAGGTTAATCAACATTAACCCCATTTATATCATTTTGCATCATGGTATACCATATCAATTATCAAAGAAATAAAGTCTCATCACTTTAATTCACATGGAATAATATGAACAATTCACTATTAAACCATTTATCAACATTTAACTATATTATTCATTAACCCTTCAAGGTTAAGCCAAACATCCCTTTATACCCATTAATCAACCAATTCACCATTAAATTAATCGATAAACTCCACAATCCCATCAATTGACCAATTCTATAACCCCATTATCCCTTTAATTTCATAATTACAAGTCAACCAATTTCAATTTCCCCAAATCAACCCAATTCATTATCACATGGAAATTTAATTTAATCAATTCAATTTTAGATGCAATTTTCCAGTCATAGAAATTTCAGTTTCACAATTACATACTCGTAATTAAATCAAGACTATGGGATTTGCAATTTAGACCACCTACTTCAAGATCATCGATGGACACTTTCCAATAGAAATCCCCAAATTGAAGTTGAACGTTCAATTTCACAACAAAGAACGAGATCTAGATTGAAAACCTAGATCCAATATCAAATGGAGTTAGATCTATCAAAACCTAGATCCAAACCCATTCCAATAGAGAAAAATTATTCCCTCTTCATCGGGAAAGAGAGACGGGAAATAAAGGAATCCAAATTGGGAGAAATCACTTACCGGGAGAGGTGCAGATCCATCAAATGGATCTTTGATTTTCCAAGAATGAATTTTAGAAGCCCTTGGAATCCATATTGAAGCCTCTAAAATGTGAGAAATGAGTTAGGGTCGAGTTGGGTAGAAATAGAGTGAATTTTGGGCATTTGGAAATTTTATAACTAATTTTCGGGGGAATTAAATCTCACGCACATGATTTCCTAAGCAGGGGCACACTGTTTGCCAAACTGTGTGCCCTAACCATGTGCCTCTCCTGTGGGGGTTCACGGTTCCTCCTAAGAGGGTGCACAATTTGACAAACCATGTAATCAGTCTCTGTCTATAGTTGCATAGTTTTCTAGGGTAGGGTGTGCGGTTTGGGAAAATCGTGCACCAACCGTGCACTTCCCAAAACCCCTCCAAAACTTCCGAATTTTCACCCAAACTCACCCAATACATACCTCAACCAAAATATATCCAAAACAAGTCAAAATAGAACTTGTAAATGAGATGGTGACATCACCAGAAAAAGTCAAGATATTATAGTCTCCCCGCCTTATAACGGCTCATCCTCGAGATGTACTCCCAAGCATCTCTAAGATTACGAGGCAAAAATATTGGGCCAATGAGCTCATATATCCATTTCTCTCTCCTATGTTTCCTCCAGAAGACACCCATGTTGCCCCAATACATGAACTATCGACACAAACTTTCCCCACAACACTTTCTCACTATGATCCAACACATGTATCAGATGCTCCCCAAAGGACACATATGTCTCAAACTCAATATCATCCACATAGATCACATGAGAAGGGTTGGGGTGATACCTCCAAAGTTTTTACATATGAAAAAAAATCATGCATAGCACTGTAACTATATGGAAGATCCAATTGGTACACCACCAGCCCAATTCTCTCAATAATCTCAAAAGGTCCAAAAAACTTGGGCACCAACTTATCCCACCTCCAAATCCCGTGGTGACCCAATCTAAGTGGAACCCAAAGGAACGCACAATAATCCTATGAAACCTATAGGGGACATCGACTTCTATCCTCATACAAATTTTGCCTACTCTGATCTATAGCCATACATTTTTGAACCAACTAAACCTAATTTGATCCACAACCTAAGGCTCAATGACCTCGTTCCAACTAAAACTTCTGAGACACAACCAGGTAACAACCTTCTATTCAAGTCCCTTTATAAAAAAACCAAACTAACACTCTTTTTCACAACTGAAACATCAAGATCCTCCCCATTATACTCTTGAGTTCAAAACCACTGACTTTCAATGTTTGGAACCTCTATCATCAATGAAGACCACTAGAACCTCTACTCAAAATTCCAAAATAAACCCAATGCATTTCCCAACTCATCACGCCCAGGCTTCCATAAGCACTCCATCCAACATTTTCATCCAGCCTTTCCATAGGAACCACCATGAATAGACACAAATCTTCCATTCATGCATGAACCAAGGACCACTTGAATATTTTCCATGTCTTTCTTCCAACCCCAAAATGCACTTATCATTTAAGCATCATCCAAAGGTCGATTATAACTCACCACATCCTTTTTTTTTTACCCAAATATGTTGATCCATCCTCAGATGACCCATTCTAGAAACACCCAAGTTCCACTATCGACATGTTACTCCATCACCAAACCACAACACCTTATCATTTAAGCACACCACCCTCATCTGAGTTCACTTACTAATTTCTATCACCGAATTCTAGTGAAATTACACTATAAAATAATTTACTGCTCCCTAGTCCATCTTCGGGTTATACTTCCATCACTAATACATTTTGAAACAACCACTCCGATTTTCTTTTAGAACCATACCTAGTCTGAAGTTAAAGTTAAACTTAAACAATCACCACATCCAAGAAACACTTGTCCTTTCCCAAGTAATCCCAACATGTACTTTATCAGTTACTTATTGGCATCATGATGCCACAACATCCAACTCATAGTCAGCTCCACACACCTACAAACCCACTAGCATGAGGTTTATACTCCCACAACTAACACGTCACTCCCCACCTTATGAGTGTCATTATCATCGCTTTGTCAAGAAATTCCAATCACCATGGCCCCTACTTAAATCAGAATTTGAACCCTAAAACTTAGACGAGGTGGTATAGCTTTTCATAGGACAAAAAAACAAACATCAACCGCTACCCATTCATAGCTTTTGAGAATGGATCCCATGGAATTTGGCAACCTCCAGCCCATCCTAAGAACCTCATCCATAGATTGTTGATGGTGTAATTCCCACCATACAACTCCACATATACCACTCCATGAGTGAAACCTCCAAGAGGCCCCATATCCAACCAAAACACATTCAAGTAGCTAGGTGTGAAACCATAGCCTCTCAGCATACCTCGGATGATGTTAAGGTATTGGACATGATAATCACTAGCTAAAAGTATGCTAAGAATTAGTCAATTAAAACCACTATAATTTCTCCATAACTGATATTACCTCCCACTACTGACTTGTTGAAAGTCTCGGGCTTCCCTGCCCACCAACATCTCATCAACATCCGGCCACCACAACTCAAGTGGGGTTTCCAACCAAAATAACCACCACTTCACGACTCACTACCAAGTATCCATGAACCAACTCTTCCTATGGAACTACCTCCACCCACCCCTCGAGTTATTCCAGCATGACTTTGGAGACTCACAAGAAAGACACAATGTCTCACCGCACTGATCCAAAACCAAACAGTCCCTCGCAAAACCAGGCATTGTGAATCCCTAGAATGATCCCAACACCCAGTCCTCTTTATAACCCTCAAGTTAATGCAACCTCCTACGATCATTCATTGAACTCAACTCAAGATTCCATTAAACAAATAACCCCAAAGTTAGTCCCAAATGCCTATTCACATAACCAACCATGCCTCCTGGTCAGCTAGCCTCATCAGACTCATGGTAATTCAACATTTCTCTCCAAGGACCCAACCATTTGTATAAACAAGATCAACCCAATGACTACCCCTCATCTCGGGTGTCACTTATATATCAAAAGTTTCAATCTATGCTTTGATCACCCTTGTCTTGTCCGTCCAAAATCAAAATTGATTTCTACCTCAAACACCATCAAAACCACAACACCAGGTTTTCAAATGATATTTCCATCCAAAAATACCCTTACGACCAACCATAACCACTAAAGTACTTCTCTTAGAAAGAAACTAAGGTGTGACCACGCACTTTTACCAAAATCAATGGAACTAACGGTGCATTGATTTCACCTCTTAAGCAACCACCTATGCTTCACATTCCAAGGCACCTGAAACTCTGGTCTAACCTACTTTGAGGCTACCCTCGATTTTCCAAGTTTGTAGACTCATAGCCACAACTCAAGTCATATCTCTAAAACCATTAACTTTACCACTTAGTCCTTTAGACCAAACCCGAACTAGGATACACTATTTATGTTCCAATGCAGAAGCCCAAACGTCCACCTACATCACACGCATCAAAAGGCACTCTTAATCTGGCTAACCCCTCTTATAGGTCACGCTCATATGTCAAATGGAACCAACTCCCTAAATTGGAGTCACATATAACAAGGGACACTGGTTGTCCCTATAAGATATACACATCAAACCTAAACCAACTCTCTACTCACAGGAAACATCCTACCCCATTCTAAACACTGAGTCCAATGCACCAAACGACCATGTACTCTAGGTCCTACACCAGGGGTACTTTCCCACACATATCAGTACTATGAGCCCAACTCCCACTCTAGGTTCCAAAACACAACCCGCAAGATCCCAACTCACAAGGGTTACCATATTCACAGTTCTAAACAACATCTCACAACCCTAAGGCCTCACAAACTATAACTGAGTTCTCAAACTAGGGAACTATCACTGCCCAAACCACCTATACCAAGGGAAAAATAAACAACATGAAAGATACTCGTTTCCAACACCTCATGGTTCCATCATCTGTATAAAACAAGAAAGGTTCTCACTGAACTTCTCTTCCCCTCTTATACCTGGAACCAATAGTGGCTCTTGTTCCACAAATGGAGTCTCATTTACACCCATGTCCTCCTGTTTTCTTATCAACAATCATCATCATGGATGCATGTATCTACAATTCCAAACACACATCTTAGGACACATTTCATAGCATCATTACATTTACAGGGATTCACATAAATCCATAGCAATTCGTCCCCCTTATCTCGCCACATGGTCAAAACCGAGGCACTATCAGTACCCTTAACCATCATATATATAGGTCATGGTTAATAAAGGGTGAACACATTCTCATATTCAAGTTTCTCATTAGACACCCATTTTCATCATTTTACACTTTTCAATTCCATATTAGGCACCATTTTTAGTTCAATTACACAATAAAGGAATAACATTTCAATTTCAACAACTTACCCAAAACATACTTTCTCATGCATGCCTAAAAAATGATGCATGTCACAATAATTCATGAGTTCCTAGAATGATGCATGCTTACTCAAATCTCATTCTATACTGGTCCATGAGTCAAGTCTCATAAATTCTCATAAATAATAATCACATCACACGAAAAGTGCATCACTCAAGGTGAAATAACATTCAACTGTAAAAACACACATCAATAATAATAATCCTACCCTAGGTACTTGGTTTTAACCCCATACATGGGTTAGCTACTCACATGCATGAGCTCTTAACCAAGGTCTGACTCATCCAATTCTCCTATCTAACTTTCCCAAATAGTAAGATAAAAGAAAGAAAAGAAAATTTCCTTTGATACCACTTTATAGCATCCTGGCCTGGATGCCACATATCGATGCCCTGAGCCAGTCGATTATGTCACCTCAGGCATTCCTCACTGTATGTCAGAGAATACCGACTAGCAATGAGGTTCTAATATATATAACATGGGGAGACTATGCCCTCTTTATCAAATCAGCACAAGAGTAAAAATTAACCAAGAAATAACCAAAAGAAAATAACCAACAAGCAGAATAATACAATAACTAGAACAAACTAGTATCACGTGATGAACCAAAACTGAAAACAATATCCAAACTAAAGCAGTAAATATTTCATGCCATAGTACGTGTCATGTGTTAATGAAAAACCCAATAATAAAGACACTGACAACTCCAAGAGGGTCCCGACACCATATATGGTTCCCTCATCCATGCTTCATCCTGACTCATCCATCTACCATAGGGATTTTTCCCTTATCATGTCCTACAAATATGATGTCTATTCAGGTACCGATTAGGAAACCTGAGTAGGGTGTGAGTACAACTTAGTAGGTCATCGCCAATGGCATCTAAAACAATACCCATTCAATAATAGTGTATGTGGTTTTATAAAGAATAAAGTGTAAACAATAAGGTAAATAGTTCATATAATCAATTATTCTTTATTTAACCACATTTTACAATGGGTCCATGAGGACACCCAACAAATGAATACCTGCTTTGGTCTATGCCAGATTCTAAACCATATCACATAAGGATTCACAATTCATTATATCATGGGATTTCATTATCCATTTCATTTCAATTTTATATCACGACTACTTGGAACCATAGTCCAATGCCAACATTTTGGGCCTAAAACGCCATGCCTAGCACCTCATGAGTATTTGGAGCATCATTAACTATCTCATGCCTCATTTATCAATCAATCACATATGGGTATTTGGAGCATCATTTTGTTCCCCACACTCGTATATCAGTCAATCATATATGGGTATTTGGAGCATCAGTCCTTGTCCCACACTCGTATATCAATCAATCACACATATATCACATGTATCACATCAACCAAGGTTAATCAACATTAACCCCATTTTATCATTTCATATCATGGTATACCATATCAATTATCAAAGCAATCAAGGTTAAACACTTTAATTCACATGGAATAATATGAACAATTCATTATTAAACCATTTATCAACACTTAACCATATAATTAATTAACCCTTAAAGGTTATGCCAAACATCCCTTTATACCCATTAATCAACCAATTAAATATTCAATTAATCAATCAACTCTACAATCCCATAAATTTACCAATTCTATAACCCCATTATCCCATCAATTTCATAATTACAAGTCAACTGATTTCAATTACCCCAAATCAACCCAATTCATTATCACATGAAAATTTAATTTAATCAATTAAATTTCAAATGAAATTTCCCAATCATGTAAATTTTACTTTCAAAATTACATACCCGTAATTAAATAAAGACTGTTGTATTTTCAATTTAGATTATCTACCTCAAGATCATCGACAGACGCTCGCCAACGGAAATCCCCAAATTGAAGTGGAACGTTCAATTTCACAATGAAGAATGAGATCTAGATCCAAAACCTAGATCCAAGAAAAAACATAATTATATCTATAAAAACCTAGATCTAAACCCATGAAAATAGAGGAAAATTTCTCCCTCTTCATCGGGAAAGAGAGACGAGGGAGAAAGGAATCCAAATGGAGAGAAATCACTTACTAAGAGAGGTGAGGATCCATCAAACACATCATTGATTCTCCACGAAACAAGTTCATAAGCCCTTGGAATCCATATGAAAGACTCCAAAAATGATAGAGATGTGTTAGGGTTGAGTAGGGTCGAAATATGGTGAAGGCCGAGGGGGTCGGGAATTTTAAAACTAATTTTTGGGGGAATTAAATCTCGTGCGCACAGTTTCCCGGGCCAGGGCACACGGTTTTCCTAAACATGCACCTCTCTTGTGGGGGTGCATGGTTACTCATAAGAGGGTGCATGGTTTGAAAAAACATCAACCAACTATGTAATCCCTCTCTGTTTGGGGTTTCACAGTTTTCTGGGGTAGGGCGCATGGTTTGGGAAAACCATGAGCCAACTATGCACTACCTAAAACCCCTCCAAAACTTCCAATTTTTCACCCAAACACACCCAAGACATTCCTCAACCAAAATATAACCAAAAAAAGGAAAAATATATCTGTAAACGAGCTAGAGACATCTCCGTAAAAGGTCAGGATATTACAATCACTTATTTATGGGGAGCATGTATTTACAGAGAATTGTTAAAAGGGGAAAGTTGTGTGGTTAGTATATTAGTGTGTGAGTTTTATACACTATTTTAAATGTTTTTATGAGTATGTGTATATGAATCTATCATAAACTTGTTTCATGGAAAAGAAATTAAGTTGAAATTTGTTTGATTCTCATTTGATCTCAAGTGATATCAAGGGATAAGATAATTTGATTTTTTTATTGTTATCAAAAGGATTAAGAGCTGTGAAGAAAAAAAGAGTTATTATCAAGTAATATCACAAGTAGTATCACAAGTGGTATCAAATGGATTGGAGATGAGAATGTAAGTCATTATTTCATATACAATATGATATTATTATTCAATGTTCTTTTTTATGGCATCAAGTTTGCTCAAGTGGGCTTAGTATTATTGAACGATGACTTGTTGCTCAGTTTATAGAGTTTGAAAGTGATTTATGTTCCTCAGTTGCTAATAAAATCCAAAGAATATATTATTGAGACCAAGGCATGTTTTGGGAATATTTTTGAGATGTGGGTTTAATTTGTTAAGATTTGTTTTAGAATAAGTTTTCTCTGGCATGTGGTATTTTTTCTAGAGAAGAAGAATTGAAGAAGATTGAGTGGATATGGTTATCGTGTTTGTTTTTATTATCAATACATAGATCATATTTAAACTTAATTTATATTTGGTATTTCATTTTAAGTGAAGTATATTCCATGGTTCTTAAGTAATTTAAGATGATTAGAAGAGCTCTAGAGAAATTTAGTACTGTTTGGAAGTGTTTTTTAAGTGGAACGATTTTGGTTGGAAATCTTCCTAAGTCCTCAGAACTTTGTAAGAGTCATTACAAGTTTGTAAGGATGATTCTATACATTTTTAAGGGTCATTTTTTACTTCATAAGGATCATCCATGAATTCATAAGAGTCATTCGATGTAGCGGGTATTAAAAATATGGCAGAGGTTTGACTTTGTAAGAGTCATGCAGCACTTCGTAAGTGTTATTTGGACTTTGTACGGATCAATCCTTGAGTTCATAAGGATGATTTTTTGACTTCATAAGATTAATTTTATAAATTCTTAAAGATCATCCCTGACTTTATAAGAGTCATTTTTGAGTTCAAAAGAGTCATTCAAACTTCATAAGGATGATTCCTTTAGTTTGTAAAGATGATTCCATGACATTATAAAAGTCATTACTAAGTTCATAAGTCATTCAGACTTTGTAAGTATTGTTTTCAAACTTCATAAGATTCATTTTGGGACTCAATGAAAATATAAAAAAGGAAGAAGACTTGATGGACTTCATAAAATTCATTTGTGACTTTGGAAGGGTCATTAGTGACTTCATAAGACTCATTTCCTACTTCATATGAGTCATCTCCTTTGTGAAAGTATGAGCTATTTATAGAATGAAAAAGATGAGAAATACCATAATGAATTATTTTTAGGAAATTTAAATCAAATGGTGCTAAAGTTGTGCATGCATGTACTAACCATCCAAAAGGGATTTTTGATTCAAGAAAAGGTAGAAGATGGTTCGAGTCATGGAGAAAATGTTTGCACCATGAAGGAAGAGAAATGAATTCATAGTTGAGGATAATTGTTTGGCCATGTCTCAATGAATATTTTTTTGCAATGATAACTAGGAACACATTTGAAACAGAAGAAGAAGAAGAAAACAAAAAGAAGAAGCTGAAGAAGCAGTTGTTCATTTGAATTTGAATTTGAAAGTCAAATTTAAACATGATGTTGTTTTTGAGAAAAATGAGCGCGGAGGATCTTAAATTGAGAAATTTAAAACATTACACAAGTCGGAATAAAGGTATTTTACATTTGTCCCTAGTAAGAAGAGGATCCATTTCATTAGGAATAGTGTTGTTGTGTATGCTCCCTTGTTCCAACACCCCTTTGTTTGCAAGTCCATCTGCAATGTGATTCGCCTCCCAGAAGGTGTGTGTGATAAAGTAGCTCAGAGAGGAGATCTTTTCAATACAATTTATCCACTTACCTTCCAGTTTCCATGATAGTCTTGTTTGACCCATCCTTATTGCATGAACCACCGTGGCTGAGTCACATTCAAACCAAATGTTGTTCCAACATCGTCGAAAAGCGATGTCCACTGCGTTTATGAGTGCCATCATTTCAGCTTCCAATGTTGTAGCATGCCCACAAGGACCATAACTACACGTCACAACCTCCCCATATTGATCCCTGAAAATAACCCCGAAACCTGAGGGTCCCGGGTTTCCTTTGGAAGCCATATCCGTGTTGCATTTTAACCATCTAGTGAAGGGGGCAGTCCATATCACCTTCATCATACCCCTTGGCTTGGGATAGTAACCTGCAACCTTTAAGCTCCTGAGAATCATACACTCCCTGACCGAGGTGTTACAATTCTCATTAATCAGTGAATTGGCATTTCGGATGGCCACCAAAATACTGCTAATTGTAGTGGCTTCATGAAATCTTGCATGCCTATGAACAGAGTTATTGCGAGCCCTCCAAACAGCATGTAATAGTTCAACACATGCGACCTGCAACAGAGCATTAACCCGTTTGGATTGCTGGAATTCAAGCAGATGCTGTATAAACTGTGTAACAGAGTGAGTATTGGGGGGTTCTAGCTCAAATATATTTAGAACCATGTTCCAAAGAGATGACGCCGTGTTTCAGGGCAAAAACAAGTGGTCGACATCTTCTATATGCTGACCACATAGAGCGCATCTCGAGCATAAAGAAATTTCAAGCCTCTGAATGTTCACCTCCACTGGAATTTTATTGTGATAAAGTCTCCAGATTAGTAAAAATCTAGAGGGAAGCAACCATTTTTTATCTAGTGCACCAATCCAACATGTCTCGCCCTGCATCATGTGTCTGTAGAAATTTTTGGAGTTCAGCAGTCCATCTTGAGACCCTTCCCATAACAGCATGTCCTCATGTTTGATAAAGTCATAATTATCAATAATGGAGGCAATGACTTCTAGAATTTCACCCCTGTGTTTAAGCTGGTCTTTGATGGATCTATTCCTGTCAATGATCTGTTCCTCATTGTTTAATCTGTCAATAAGTGATGTGCCAGTCCAGTTGGTGGTCTAGAATTTCAGACTTGAGTCTGCATTGACCACCCATCGCGAGTGCTTCATGATTGTGCTGAACACCATTCTCAGGCCATGCCAGATTGAAGAGTCCATGTATTCATGCTTCCCATTAAATGGAGCAAGGGTCTTACATACATGTTTTATCAGTTGTATGAGAAGATGATAGTTAAGGACAAAAAAATAAATAGAAAATATTCAGTGCATCGTATGATAGAGAATAATCAAGAAGATTATTCTGGAGAGAGAAGAAGTGTGATGTATAGTGTAATTTGCATAGGAAGAAAAGTTTGAATTTAGGTAGTGTAAGTAAAAGAAAAAGAAGATAAATATGAACATGCTAGTTTGTGTGTGATCATCACAATTGTAATGTGTGGTGAAGAAGAAAATAGCCACACCTATTCTTAATAGTGAAGAAGTATGGGCGCACTTTTAAATTGTTGATAGACAATCATCAGAGGACGAAGGATAATCTCTACCTCATTAGAATGTAAGACAACAGTGCATAGTGGTCATGAGACTTGTTAGGAAATAGCAGTGATAATTTTCTTGTATCGTGAGTAAAGGATATACCCTACTCATTTATATACATAATGGTGATTCTAGTGGATCATATAGTCTTCGGTGAGTCCAAAATCAATCCAAGGATTAACTACTCATTTTGAGTAATGAATCTTACAATCGAGTGTCCTTTTTTTATTACTTTTATTGATGGGTGTGAGTTAAGTAGTGAGATCACTGACTCTAACAAGTGACAAAGGTTGATTTTGTTAGATTTTATAAAAAAATGGACCATTGTTCACTGATTCACCCCCCCCCCCCCAGTGAACCTATATTGTGTCTACTACATCACCTTGGGTGTATGATATCATGATATGGTTCTGAGTAGGACATGGGTCCCTCAGGTGTATGATATTCTTATGGTTTCGGGGCAGGACATGGTTCCCCCTGGGTGTCACTCTCATGGTTCTAGGGTTGGATGTGGTTCCCCCTAGGTGGTACTCTTTATGCTCAAAGACATCTGGCACTACCCGAAGCATGTATGGCCAATCATGGGTGTCACCTTAGAATTCAAGGATCGAGAGTTGTTATTTTATTACACTTTTGCACTTGTTTATTTATTCTGAGCATATCACATGTGCATACATTGTATCTATTAGTCATGTTAGGGACACCAATGGTGTGGCCTACTGAATTTTACTCACACCATACTCGGGCTGCCCTAAAACTTTGGTTCCTAATCATACCTCATTTTTAACAGGTTTTGATAGGGTAGAGGCCTAGTGTTGATCGATCCGGAGCAGCTCAACAGGGATTAGAGATAGGGATGAGGTGAGGCTCAAGGGTGGTAGTAAAACCTTGGTGTATTTATTTAT
This sequence comes from Viscum album, assembly GCA_963277665.1. Lineage (NCBI taxonomy): Eukaryota > Viridiplantae > Streptophyta > Magnoliopsida > Santalales > Viscaceae > Viscum > Viscum album. The sequence continues at coordinate 422,464,051 of OY728141.1, read as the reverse complement.
TTATTTTATTTTTATATGTGATTGACCTGATGGGCGATCAGTCGAGATATATAATTGTATGCTTCCGCATTACATTTATTATAGCATTATTCTTGTTTATTTATCTTTTGTGTATTATGATTATTATTGTAGATGTTGTTTGGTTATTTTCATTATTTTAGTTGTTCTTATGAGGCTATAGTCTCTTCCCAGTAATATCTTATACTCTCCCTAATAATCAATAGCTTCTGGCATACGGGGAGATGTGTTTGAGGTCACATGACGACCCATATTGGGACACTAGTGAGTGGTCTCAAGCTAGGGGAACGTTACAATATATATATATATATATATATATATATATATATATATATATATTAAAACCGATCCCAATGGTTCAATCATCGGAACGCTAGTTAAACCTTTGAACCATTGAACTACTCCTTTCACCAGTTTAGTAATAGGCATGGTTTTAATAATTATACAATTATGTATTTCAAAATAACCACATGCATTATAAATCAATCTCAAGAACATTAAACTCCCAATCCAACTCATTTCTTCACACTAAAATAACACATAATCCAATTAACCCATGAAATCCCATTCTAACTATAGCATTCCCAACTCAATCAATTCACACCATTACTTAGTAATAGGGAAAAAAATACAATGCATCTTAATTTAATCCTAACATGCTAAATTTAAAAACTATTAAAATCATGAGTCCTTTGAGCTTTCATTTAGCTATGACCTAATGGAAACTCATTTTCCACTACAAAACCCCAATGATTTCCTTGGCAAATTCTAGGAAAAATCAAACATGACTATCATCTAAGTTATCTCTTGAGACATTGACATGGTTAGATTCATGATTTCCCTTTTAGTAACACCTATCATATTCATATGAAACTTATTATGTCTCAATCCATAGTCTACCCATGTAGATAAATAATTATTCAAACCATTTTCTAAAACTATTATCCTGTGATCCAATTATGTTTGACCCAAACAAACCATTCCATCAACAAGGGAACTCTCATGAATTAAAAAAAATCATAAATGTGATGCTTAAAATATATCATAAGCCCACAAATAACGCATTGGGGGCATAATCAATCATAAAATCACTATTTAATAACAAATAATATATCAAAATTTCATCAAAAATCCAAGAGAGGGATGAGTGTTCCTCATTTTATCCTAGGAATAAAAAATAGAGTAAATTTAACCCATGCTTTTATTTGAGTGTATAGAGTGTGGGTCAACTAACTTACCCATACATTGGTTCATACCCAAACTAAAATTTCAACAATTAAAGGCTTATCTCCTAAGGAAAAAACTCCTTCAATATTTTGTAGAATTTCATTCCAAAATCATACTAATAAATTCCACCGCAATTATTTTTATGAAGAAAATATCATTTGAAACTTTTAATAGAAAATCAAATCTCAATGAAGCTAGGGATGGCAACGGTCGGGTACATGGAGGTTAATTTAATCACACGTAACTTCCTGTTTCACTCACTCAATCCAATATTGCCCTTTGGATTTGTGATTTAATATCTCACGCAACCACTCAAAATCCCTTTAATCTTTCGCACTCCCATTTTAATGATCTGCTAGCCTTGAAATTTCCCATTTAATGATATGTGGTCTGACTTTTCTACTGGAAATCGTCAAACACAAAAATAAATAAGTCGATTAAAACGAAGAATTTAATCCTTCCCAAATTAATTCCAAAGTATTCCAAAGTATTAAAAAATGTGATCATTGCCCTAAAATAATGGAGAATATTGGAAGTGAAAATCAAATAAAAAGTCACAATTTTTTTCATTTTGGAAACTCCACTTGAGTGTGGGAGCCTCATCGAATGAAACAAGGCTTGTTTTGAAAGCTCTGCTTGAGTGTGGGGGTCTCAGCAGTTTAGACAAGGTTGGTTTTGGAAACTCCACTTGAGTGTGCAAGCCTCGAGGTTGGTTTGAAAATTGCACTTAGGTGTGGGGGTGTTGGTAAGACAATGATAGATGTGGCATAGAGTCAGAGTTATCTTGGGGTTGAGGTGGGAATATGTGGGAGAGTTGGTTAGCATGGATTGAGGGTGTTATCTTTGGGTTGGGGTGGGAATACGTACATATGACACTACTACAAAAATGTGACAAGGGGTTCCCCTAGGTCAGTAGAGTGTATAGCTCATCGCAGGTTTCGATTTGATATGTTGTAGAGCTCAAACGGACACACGGATCAAAAGTTAAGATCATTTGAAGTTCAAATCATGTTTTCAACTTATCCTAGACCGTTAATTAATTCATTTAATTTTTATGTCATTCAATTGTTATTAAATGACTATTACTCGATAATAATTAGCAAATTATTAATTAATATTATTCTTAAATTATTTTATAAGTCATTTTCACTAAATATCTTATATATTAAGTGTAAATGTCTATTTAACCTTATCAAAATGATATTTAAAAAATACATATTATATTTATATCAATATAAATATATTTATATATTTATATATTTATATATATTAATATATTATTTTTAATGAAATATAGTTTTTTTAAACACTCTTTATCAACGCTAAAAACTATTGTTTTAGAAAATTGTATAGGTTGCGTGCTTGTATTGTGGACCTTATGGTCACGTTGTATTTATGTTTGTATGTATACATTCATTACATTCCACTGCATATAATTTTAAAGGGATGGAGTTTTCATATGAGTTGGGTTTTCATATTGTTCCTCATCATAGCCTTTGGCGATCGAGAGATGGCGCCAAGGTCGAGTAACACTTTGATTCGACTCGAGGTTGGGTTTAAGTAGCCAAACCGGGTCGGGATGTTACAAGTATGTTGAAAATGTTAAAATGGATAAAGTTAAAAGCATTGGTCATTTCATAACGTATAAAACATTCAAACTTCAAGTAAACTCCTTCATTTAATGAAGGGGTTCTATTTAAAAGATTTTAGGAACCTCATTTCGAGATTTGTGAGATCGTTCACAAACAAGAAGAAGCTCTCTGTCATTCTTCTTCTCTTCTAAACTTTTGGGCGATGTTAGCATGTCATTGGAGATAAAGGTCTTGCCACATCATTTGGCGAATAAATTTGATCAATGGATTCCTACAAAGGTGAGTGCATCACTGTAGTCGCTAAGAGGACTTCATCAACCTCACTGATCAAGCAAGGATTAAGATCAACAGTAAGGTATGCATAGTTTTTTCATTTCATTTTACTGTTTCCTCTCCCGATCGATCTTGTGGTTTGATTTTATGTTTTCTTCCTCAGCATTTTGGGCATAGAGATGTTCTATGAAACCTTTTAATTTAATATAGAGATCTAGAAATCATGTCCATTGACTTTGTGAATTTTAATGGATATTTCATTGACCATGGGCATTTAAGATGTCAAATTGTGAGTTAAATGATCTCAAAAATGAAATTTGAGTACACCATTAGGTCAAAGTGGGGGTGCTTACCTTGAGATACAAGTTGGGTACAATTTTGGGTTGTCGATGGAAGTTGGGAGAGATTTTGATAAGATGCATAGTTAGTTGCACGATAAAGAAAATTGCGCATTTTGGAAATTTGGAGGCATAGAGGAACATGCACTTAGTTGCATGGTTAGTTGCACGATTAGCCTAAACCGTGTATTTTGAGAAAAAAATGAAGAGGAGAATGCACAAATAGATTTAGCATGGTTATGTGATTTGACTTTTGACAACCTAAAAACCCTCATTTAACTCCCCTAATTGACCCTAACACCTCATTTGTCATTTTGGGCTTCCTTAGTGATTTTTAGTGCTCTCTTTCAAAAGATTAATGAATTGTTGTTGTTGCATATTCAAATCGTCACCATTTAATGTTTAGTGGATTAGATTATGATGATGTGATGTTCAAAATTATTGCGAGGGATTTAATTATAGATTTAGGACTTCAATTTTGATTATGCGGACACAAAAAATCACAATAACAAGTCTTGATTTGAAAAAAAATGAATCCTGAATGGAGAATTGAGGTGGGTGGCTCTGAATTCTTATCATTTTTATTTTCAATGTAGATGTATCATGTTCTACTGGTCTGTGATGATTTCCTATACATGATTTTCTAATTAAGATGATTTGAGTGATTTATTTGTATGAAAGAGAGTTAGAGTGGCTACATGATCTATGTAAGGGAGGGATTGATTTGATTCCGTTGATTATTGATGAAATGTGGTGTTGAAATTGTAAGAGGTGGGAATGAGTTATTGGATAATTGATATATTTTATTTTAATTTTTTCTTGTCTCATCGTGAGATGATTATTAAATGAAAAGGAAATTTGATGTTGTAATCCGAATGTAAGTAGCATTCCGAGGATGGTCAGATGTAGTATTCCAAGGATGGTCAGATGATGTATTCTGAAGAGAAAGATTGGATGTGGTACTCCATTATTTTACATAGCCATGCCTTGATAAAACCCACAAATCGATTGCCAAAATTCTACAACATAAAGCACAAAGCTATTTCAAGACAACCACATGCATTCCAACTCAACCTCTCACACACACTTTACATTAAAAGGGGGCCGGTGTAGGTAGGTTTGGTGGGTAGCCAACCCCCCGCCCCCAACCCAACTAGCGAAGTAGGGCAAGGGGTCTGGAATGTCGGTAAAAGACAGAGGTTTCCTTCAATTTTAGCATCACTTGCAATTCCCTTCATTTATATTTTTTGATGTTTATGAGATGTATTCTCCATTATTTAAGAGAGCGATTACAATGGTATTTTTCTTGTAATAGTGTGTACACTCGCATTTTACCATAGTGAGACCCTTCTATTTGCCAATGATTTTTTACCCCTCTTCATTTGAAAGTTTTTCCACGTTAGATCTGGTGTTCATTTTTCCGTAGTACTTCACTTTATTTTTATCTCGCATTCATTACCACACCAGTGGGTCGATCATTTTCAGTCTAAACAATTGGAATATGAGACTAATTTTGGCCTATTGGTGTTCACTTTTTTGGATACTAATAATTCTCATTAATTTGAGTGTGCTTTGTGACTGCGACTCGAAGTGATCTTTCACAATATAAAAAAATTATTGAGATTATTACACACTGTTGTAAAATAAGAGGTTCTGGACTGATGGTGTGCCCAAATGATGAGGAAATTCTAGATTGAAAAAAACAATAAGAATAATTTTTCATTATGGAAAATGAAGTTGAAAGCAGTGTCGCAAAAGGTTAATTATCTACTAACAATTAACAAAATATCAGCGGGTGTGGCAGGTGAGGAATGGAATAACATGGAGAGGAATGTTATTGTCGAGCATTATCATGCATTGTTGAGAAAAGGACGGAGAATGGAATTGGGGATAATCTGACACGGCTATACAAGGCCAAGTCATTACACGATAAAATTTTTATGAAAAGAAAATTATACACTTCGAATGGAAAAGTCGTCATTGGTGGCTGACCACATCAACACATTCAATACCATGTTCGGTCATCTAACAACGTTGGGCTACAAAATTGAGGATATTGAACGTGCAAATATTTTGCTTCAATGTTTGCCGGATTCGTATGATCAGCTCATCATCAACCACACCAACAATATCCTAACGAATATATTACTCTTCAATGATGTTACGACTGTGGTTCTTAAAGAATAAAGTCTGCAAAAACAAAGGACAAATAGAAAACTTCGTACCAAACGGAGGCTCTGTCAATAAAGAGGAAGGATGTTGGAGCATAGGTGAAATCATAACAAACTCAAATCAAGAAGCAAGAATAAGAATTTCATATGTTACAATTGTTGTAAGAAGGGGCATGTCAAGGACTATTGGAACAAAAAAACAGTAGAAAGAACTCCCAAGGAAATGCACTTTTGGAAACAGAGAGTGAAGCAATGACGGGTGTTGGAGGTAGACGACATCTCAACGACACATGAATAATCAGCTTAGGAGCAACATGACATATGGCGAGTCGACAGTAATAGTTTGATCGGTATAAACTTGTCCCGAAAGGACTTTTGTACATGAAGAACGATCATTCCTTGAAGATCGTTGGAGTCGGTACCTTTAACGGCATATGGTGCAAGACTATGCCTGGAGAGCAGTCTTTTTTATAATTTAACAGCATGTGGTGCAAGACTTGCACCAAGAAAAGAGTGATGAAAATTGTGAAAAGCGTGCTTGTGGTGATGAAGGCGGAGAAGATCTCAAAGAACTTGTACATGTTTATCAATAAAACGTAAAAGGACATAGAGATAATTGTCGCATCAACTACCTCAACAAAATCATTAACGGTATTAGGACATCGAAAGCTTAGTCATGTGTCTAAACGATGCCTGAATATTCTTGTTGATCAGAAGTTGTATGGGCTTACAAAGGCATCTTTACCATTTTGTGAGTATTTTATGTTGAGCAAGAAACACAGGTTGAAGTTCATGATTTCAACGGTGAGGAGCAGGAAGATCTTAGAGTTCATCCATTCTAACGTTCAGCAAACATCGCTTTTATCTCTGATGGCAAGGTATTTTGTATCATTCATTGATGATTATTCCAAGAGATGTTGGTGTACCCAATCAAGAAAAAAGCGGATGTTTTGAAGTCTTCAAAAACATTCAAAGCATGGAAGGAGTTTCAATCCGAAAAGAATATCAAGTGTTTGAATACTGATAATGGTGGATAATATACAAGCAAGGTGTTTGATAATTTTTATCAACATGAAGACATCAAGAGACATTTCATAGTGACGTACACTCCTCAGTAGAATGGAGTGGATGAACAGAACCATATTGGATATAACAACGGCGATGTTGAAGACTGCAGGGGTTACTAAGACGTTTCGGACAGAAGCATTGAAAATCATTTGTTATGTGATCCATCGATCACTTTCAGTGGTGATTGATTTGAAAACACCGATAGAGATGCGGATTGATAAACTTATTGACTATTCTCAACTACATGCTTTTGAAAGTCTCATATATGCATTACTTAATGACCAGGAAACATTGAATTCGAATTCAAGATCCAAAAAAATGTATCTCCTTAGGATATGTTAATGGTGTGAAGGAGTATCGTTTGTGGGATCTCAATGCCCACAAACTTATCATCACCAAGGACATCATTTTCACAGAAGACATGGTGGAAATGACGATTGATGTAGACATAGATAATGAAAATAAGAAAACTAAAACAGTCGAGGTGGAGGATAAATCAATGGAAGAACATGTTTCCCCAAAGGCATTGCCCAAGCATGATAATCAAGTATCAGTCAAGTTTGGACCACAGTGGTCAGCTTAGGAGAAAAAAACGCTAAAATGGCACTCAAACTGCACCACTGAAAGCAATATTAAGCATTGCTTATTAATAGGGAGTGGAGAGTCATCTTTTATGGAGGCAACCCAGAATCCAAACGTATCCTCATGGATTACAATAATGCAGGATAAACTAGCAGCTCCAAACAAAAACAAGACTTGGGATCTAGTTTCATTACCTTATGAAAGGAAGGATATCATCAACAAATGGATCTTTAAGATCAAGCAAAATAAAAAGGACTATCTGGATAGTTATGGTGATGTGTGCTACACTCAGTTTACATCTAAAGTAATTAGGTGTAAAGACAGATTTTCTTCATTGTAGTCTTGATAACGAAAACCATACGCGCCAATTAGAAAGTTTTACAGAAGAAGGTAAAGATAAGTTGGTTTACAGATTTAACAAATCTTTGTACGATCTTGCCCTCACAAGCGACTGGGGTGGCGTGAAGAGTTGGAGTTTGGATCATGTGTCGCAGAGTCAAGTCCTCGGGCGCGTTTCTTTCCTTGTGTGTTGTACATAAAGATTGCACGCCAGTGGAGAAAGTGTGAATATGCCGAAAATTCACTAAAAAAAATATGACAAATTTCATGACATACAATTGATTATGACAAGTACAAATGATACAGATCCTCAAGCAACTTTAAAAGAGGTGTGACCACGATGTTTGACAAATAAAAAGAATGCTATATTATTAATTCTCAATCAAATCTTCAAATAGGGGATATGTCAACACCCCAACCATAAGGGGACAAGGGTTTGGTAGATGGTCAAACCCCACCAAACTCAATCATTGGAGGAGCAAGACAAGAGGCCAGGACGACAAAAGCCTCCGATTTTATCATCAACAAGCAACAATCCCTTCATTTATATTGTCTGGTATTTATGAGATGTATTCCATGTTGAAAGGTAAATCTGACTCGGCATTTCATTGAGGTTTAGTGTGGGTCAATTAACTTACCTATACCTTAGTTCACCCCAAACTAAAATTTCAATAATAAAGGATTGTTGCATTTTATAAAAATTCATTCCAAAATCATTTGCCCCTATATTCCACCTCAATTATTTTTAGCAAGAAAACGTCATTTGAAACTTTCATAAAAAAAAAAAAAAAAATCAAATCTCGTGAGATCCAATTTCAAGCATCGCCTCACCCTCGACATGAGACTATCTTAGCACCCACAGCATGCAAGGAACCCCAAGAAATATACACGAAATCAATACAAAAATCAAAGCCATAACACCCATATAAGCACCACACAACCAGATAAAGGGAGAGGTAGGGGGGCGCGAATGACAATTTGTACCCATTAATTGAATACACGACAAGATGGTAATCGGGTTTTTATAGAATTAGGGTACCAAATTCAGAACCCAATTAATATCGGATGGGTAAAAGACTTAGTAACCAAACCCAATTAAATTATTTAGTATTAATTTACCAGCCAAGTATTTTTAAATGACAGTAAAATTATAATTTTTTTTATTTATTTCTTAATTAAGTTTATATTAGATTTTAAAAAAAAGTATGAATTTGAATCCAATTAAATTAATTATTATTAATTCATTAAATATAAACTTTAAAATGATAATAAAACTACAGAAGTTAATTATTTAATTGGATATCCATTAATTTTAAAATTTTACACTCACGGATACCCAACCCGTTGCCAAAGGGGAGGGGGAATGCGAGGAGAAAAAGGAGATTGAACTCACCAAGTTATATAGAACGCACCACAAAAGATCTCATCAACCAGTACCCCTGCTACACATTTACAAATTCAAGATCCCAACAGAACACTACATCTTAATGGTCAAATTGGCTTTAGAAAACCGTACCTCCATTCACGCAGTTCACGGTCTTTGTCAAACCCTCATTCTCATCCGAGAAGGTCTATGGTTGATTAGAGAGTTGGGGAGATCGAAGAAAGTACTTACTGTTATTTAAAACTTTTGATGGCAGTTCCAACAAATTATGTAAACAGATAATTGATGTTATTTAAAAACATACCTCTTGTTCTTTACCTTCACCGGTTTCCCGAGCGTCGATATATCTTTGATGCTGGCGATTTCAAGAGCCCTAGTGCAAACGGGGAAGCCGCAGTCATCCCGGGATGCCAGAATCACACCAGAACCAATGCAGCTTCTTCCCTGGTAGAAGGCTGTGAACTGTCCTGCTGCCAGGCCCTGATCGTCTTCAAATAACCGGACAACACCGACACTTCCACCCTCCACACGCAAACTGCATTTGTAGAAACCGGGACCATGCCGCACCTGGAAGAAGAAAACTTTACCGTGATTCATTAATTCACAATTCCACAAGAGATCAAGACATTGTGATCAAACCTTGCAATGGAGCAGGTTCGCCTGATCTGGAGGGAACCCGCCTAGCCACTTCAATGACCCCACGCGGAAGAGACGCCTCTCTTTGTCAACAGAGTGGTAGTTTCTTGACACGAACACCACATTGTTTTTCACATCCTTTTGGACAACATACCTGACATAAAATCCATCACATAAAATTTACTTAACAGTCGGAAAAACAAGTTGTCAGCCTATAAATAAAAAATTAAACATGATGCTTAATTTTTGGTGCCTTTAGTTGCTCAAACTTAAGCAAATCAGTTGAAATAGTTGAAAACATTAAAATTTATCACAGCATACCAGGGCCCTCCAGAGAGATATAGACCTTGGCGTTGACCAATTGTGTAGAACCAAAACCCACGGTGTTGTCCGAGAAAATCGCCTGTCTCTGCTTCCAAGATAACTCCTTCCATCTCCCCAATATGCTGTGCAACAAATTCACTGAACTTCACCTGCAACACGAGGCCCGTTAAAAATATAAATTTTTATATAAAAATATATGCACGGGATTAAGAATCGAATGGAGGTCTGGCATTGAATAAAATATTCAACCATATATTCATTGCCTTAACTATTTTCTAGGTAGGAATATTTTCAGTATTTTATGATTACTTTGCGTTGTAATCTTAAATTGCAGACGAAAATCACTGCAACCAGTTTGCAGGACTTGACTGCAATCACCTTACAGTTGTAATGCCATATTGCAGCCAGAGATGCTGTACTAAATGTTATGAAGTGATTGAGGGGATGACGCACATATCTGGCCGGTGGGAGGGCTGCCTTGCAGAGGAGCAGGGCACTGAAGAGGGGGCAGGCGCACTTCAGGGGATGACGCACATATCTGGCCGGAATTGGGGAGGCTGCTCGAAGGCAGGGAGGTGTCAACTAGCTTGTGATTGGAGGGGCCGCTCTGGGAGGCTACTGCGACAGGACGGGCCGAGCGCGGTGCCAAGTGGCAGCAACCATAGAGGAGCCCATGCCGGACAGGATCCGGCCGGATCTTGGCCGGATCTGAGAGAGGGGAGGCCGCTGGAGACTGACGCACGCAGAGAGGGGCCGCCTGGAGTCTGTCGCGCGCACAGGGAGGCTGTGCAGTGGTGGGCTGTCGCGCGGGAGAGGAGTCGCAACGAAGGGAGCCAGCGATGACTGGATCCAGATGGGATCCGGCCAGATCTGGGAGAGCAGGTGAGGGAGGCGAAGCATCAACGGGAGAGGGGGTCGGCTATAAGCGCCAGATCGGTGAGGGTCGTCGCTATGGAAGGGGCGACGGGAATCAGGGAAGTCGCAGGGAGGCCGTCGCGGGAGGGGGTGGCGACGGGAACAAAGGCACTGGACGGGAACCAAGTCGCGCGGCGGGAGTAGCCTTGAAGCCGCTTGGAGGGTGGGCCGAGAAACAGAATGGGAGGCGGGGCCGGAGCGACTGTGGAGGGGCCATCGCCGTCGGAAAGCCACACGGACAGAGCGCGGGCGGAGGCGTCGCACAGGGTAGCGGTGCAGCAAAGGATCAAATGACGTTGGAGGGCCGCGCGGCGGGATGCGGCCAGAGGGTGCCGGCGACAGGAGACCGCAGAGGGGGAAGCCGCCTGCGACGGGAGGAGACGGAGGTGGAGGGGCGGCAGCTGTTTTAGGGCTCGATGGCCTTTGGCTAGAGAGCCGCCGCCCCTCACTGGGGGAATTATCGCCGAATACCCTAGATGGGGAAATATAATATGGGTGGCGAGGCTCGGGTTTGGAAAACCTCCCTCTGATACCATGTTAAATGATACAAAAGGAAGACCCGAATCCCCAAGGTACTCTCTAAAGAAGGTCTTGACGTTCTTTTATAATGAATAATTAAGACCACATCGGACCATAAGTCTGATGTGGGATACAGACTGCAACAGTATCATAAGATCATAGTAACATAGAAAATGTGCCAGCAACATATAACATAGCATAAACATGGTGGACAAAGTCTCATAATGGATTAGGTTTACTTCCCAATCTCATACATAACGTCTCATGCGACAAAAGCTTTAATCAATGCATTTGAACGCTATCTGAATGCACTCATCATAACATGTACATGCTTATGTGTGTCACAAAAAGAAATCAATCTTAAGCCATAAACATAAAAATTACCCATAGAAAGAAATGAGTTACATTTGACAAAAGAACTTATGGCGTGTATTACCCCGTCAAAGGGAGAAGAAGCAGGGTATACATGTGAAACATATATACAGAATTTAGAAGTATTCCATAACATTAAAGAGAGATAAGATGAGTTAGAGAGAGAACGATCATAACCCGGAAAAAAAAAAGATGGTTTAAAGAGATCTCTTACTTTGAGTCTAACTCGTCACATACGTTCTTTACTTCCAGAATAATAAGCTAATGTTAATTATTTATTTGGTTAATAATCTTTTTCAAGTTTATTATTCATGTTATATTCAATTACTTAATCATTTAGGTTCATGTCGGACATTTTGACGATATTCAGCTCATATGTCCAAAATCACTTTGGTAAGTTGATTAAGATCGAAGAGATTATTAATTCATTATATCCAGAATAATAATCATAAAATAATTAACATTTGTATACATCAATTATACTTTTAAAATCAACCATGAAATATGGTTATGAAAAATGAACTACGTTACAATCATAGAGACAATAGGCCATAAGTACACATTAGTAACGTTTCCATTTTTTAATGATGATGATGGAAAGAAGTGTTATTTTATCTTTCCAAAATGATCATTATATCATAAATATCATATTATTTCTTTAAATACACTTATATATATCATCCATGTGATACGGTACTAAAGAACGAATCGCATCGCTTCGTGGAGGTGGTAATCCACACGTGCACACGAACGACGTTATCACCTTTTAATGAATGAAAAGGTAAGAAAATATATTATATATTACTTTTCCAGAATGATAAATGTCATTAATATCAAATATATACATTAAATTCATCATCATTAATAGTTGTGAGAGACGTTGATGGAAAGCTAATTACATCAGTTCACAAGTCAGTAATTAGTCGTACACACGAACGATGGTTTCGTTTCCCATTTTATGGAAGAGGAGATGGATGTGGGTTATGCAATTAACATAATAACATTAGACCGATGTTATTATAACAACATGGTTTAATAAGATTTGAAAAAGGTGGAAGAAGAAATAAAACAAAACCCTTGGTTAAGAACGATAACTCATCTTCAGACAGTCTCTTTATGTTTGCATCAAAAGTCTTCCTATAAAGATTTTCTAATCAAACCAAGCCCTCTAGTACGTGAGAAGGGAAATGAGGGATTCGGACAGAGTTTGATCATACCAAAAGGCTTTTGAAGTGTGAAGAAAAGATGAGAGGAGGTTCCATTTTATAAGTGATAATGAGTGACATTTTATAAATACCCAAAACTATTCAATAATAGAAAGTCACTCTCAACCTTGAGTGATATATCATGACTAAAAAAAATAAGCCTTACTAAATATGAAATTCACTTATTCAAATAAAAATCCTGTGTGTAAAATTAATTTTAACACAAACGTATGTAACGTGCAAAACCCTGTTTTAACCATAATTGCGACCATTATTTTTTACTGCTTTTACTATTCATTATTACCAAAAATTAAGTTAGCTTTAGTACTTAATATTAATTATGCTGATTACAAATATGGAATTCATTTTATCAAATTGAATTTAGAGAAGTTGCAGAATTTAATTTAAAATTAAACTCGCAAAACGAGGCAAAAAACGATTTCAGGAAAATGCATTTTTCAACCAATAGATGATCATATATTTACTTTGACTAACAATCATCATTATATGAATTTCAATTCATATAAATAGATATATAATCTATAAATTTCATTTAAATTTTTCCTTACTACGGGTTATTTTAATTAATTAAAATGGACAAACTTTATGCACTTAAAAAAAGTTGGCATAAAACCGCGTTTTTAAGCATAAACTTATACCAAAATTGTGAAAATTTGTGATTCAAATGAAATTAATTAGATTAGTCTAAATCAAATGGTTCATATGTCACTTCAATACCAAATCCAAAATATAATAGGGATTTTAAATTACTTGATTTAATGAAAAGAAATGATTGGATTTGAAAATCGGTAATTTTCACCATTCACTAAAAAATCAATTATTTTAGAATAATTTCAAAATTTCACCGAAAGTTAATTTTAATATGATGATTTCAAAAATGAAGTTTGTTTTATCAAATACATTTTCTAAAAGTTCAAGAAATTAACTATAATATTTGCACACAAAAAACAATAAATCAATTTTGAAAGACATTTTTTTTAAAGAAAATGTCTTCATTAAAAATTGAGTGCTTATTTCCTATGCATTTATCAATACATTTATATTGATTAGAACCTTCATATATATTTCATAAATCATTTAATCCTATTTAAACCCGTCAATTTAACAGCTAGGTTATAACGATCATATTAATCATGGTTCGTTTTGCCTCGGTGTTGCATATACTCTATCGAACATAGTTTTATTTTTAAAATCTTGAGGTGTTACATTCTTCCCCTCTTAAAGAATTTCGCCCTCGAAATTTCATATTACATACTAAGGTGAAAACAGGTAATTTCTGCTTCATGGCTTCCACAGATTCTCAGGTTGCCTCTTCATATTTATGGTTCCACCATAATACTTTGATCAGGTGATTTATCTTGTTTCGTAGAACCTTCTCTACAGTCCAAGATATTCACCGACTTCTCCTCATAAGAGAGATCGTTTTCCAGTTGTACCACCTCTGAAGTCCAAAATATTCCGTTGTGTTCTGCACTACCTCTGGGCCAAGAACACCTGCCTCCCCAAACTCGGTCCAGCACACGGGCGAACGACACGACCTCCCGCACAAGACTTCAAACGGTGTCATGCTAATAGTAGAGCGATATCTATTATTGTAGGCAAACTCTACTAAGGAAAAGTGTCATTCCCATGATCTCCCGAAGTCCAAAACACATGCCCGTAGCATATCCTCTAACGTCTGGATGGTCCGCTCTGTCTGCTCATCTGTCTGGGGGTGGAAAGCAGTGTTAAGGCGTAGTTGTAGCTGGGTGTCAAAAGCATGCTGCAATCCCCTCCAGACTCGTGAGGTAAACCTTGCATCCCTATCCGAGACTATGGACCTCGGAACTCCATGCGACCGCACCACCTCATCCACGTATCTCCGAGCTAAGGCATCCACCGCACTCGACTCCTAGATCGCCAGGAGGTGAGCTGATTTCGCCAGCCGGTCTACCACTACCCAGATAGCATCGAAGCCTCCTTGAACCCTGGGTAGTCCTGTGACGAAATCCATCGAGATGTCATCCCACTTCCACTTAGGGATATCTAAAGGCTGCAACAAACCTCCTGGGACGCGGTGCTCAGCCTTCACCTACTAACACACCAAGCACCTTGCCACAAACTCCGCCACTGCCCGTTTCACCTCGGGCCACAAAAATTGTTCCATCATGCCTCGGTACATCTTGGAAACTCCTGGGTGTACCGCTACGAGTGAGTTATGGAACTCATGGAGAACTCCCTCGCGAATCGTCTCTGGGACAAACAACTTCCCTCGGAAAAACATATGATTCTGACCATCCTCTGACAACCCTTTCAGAGCATTGTCTTGGTCAACCCGATCGCGCATCACTTCACTCTCTAAGTCTCCCCACTGAGACCCCTCCACTAACCGCAACAGAGAGGACTGCACTGTCATCTGAAACAGACAACCTCTACCACCATCCACCCCTGCATCTAGGTGTAAGGCAGCCAACTTCTCTATTGCCTTCCAAGCATCCACAGATTCCTGAACAGCTTCCCTCTGCGACTTCCTGCTCAAGGCATTGGCCACAACGTTCCCCTTACCTTCAGTGTAAGAGATCTCGAAGTTGTAGTCCTGAAGAAACTCCACCCACCTTCGATGACGTAAGTTCAGGTCCCGCTGGGTAAAGATATGTCTCAAACTCTTGTGATCTGTGAAGACCACAAAGTGCTCCCCGATGAGGTAATTCCGCAACAACTTCAATGCGAACACTACTGCTGCAACCTCTAGGTCATGGGTGGCATAGTTACGCTCATAAGGACGTAACTGCCTAGACCCATAAGAGATCACTCCCTGCTGCTGCATCAGCACACAACCCATGCCAAGTCCAGAAGCATCACAAAACACCTCAAACAACACCCCTTCCTCTGGCAACCTGAGCACTGGAGCACTGACCAACCTTTCGTTCAGATAGCTGAAAGCTGCCCAACACTGCTCACTCAACACGAAGGCCCGGTCCTTTAGTCGAAGCTATCAAAGGAGCTGCAACTCGAGAAAAGTCGGGTACGAACCTCCGATAATAGCCTGCCAGACCCAGGAAACTACGAACCTCAGTCACATTCTTGGGTGCTTCCCAAGAAACAATCGCTTCAACCTTTGACGGATCAACCGCTACCCCTTGCTGAGACACCACGTGTCCAAGAAAATGCACTTTTCGTGTCAAGAACTTGCACTTGGACAACTTCCCATAAAACTGGTGATGTCGAAGGATCTCCAAGACCATCCTGAGGTGCTTAGTATGTGCCTCCTCTGATCTTGAGTAGATCAATATGTCATCAATGAACACAATGACGAACCGGTCCAAAAACTCATGGAAAACAGAGTTCATGAGCCCCATGAAAACAGCAAGTGCGTTCGTAACATCGAACGACATGACTACGAACTCAAAGTGTCCATACCTGCACTTGAAAGTAGTCTTCGGGATATCACTGTCTTTCACCCTCAACTGGTGATACCCAGACCGCAGATCGATCTTAGAGAACCAACATGCTCCTCTCAGCTAGTCAAAGAGATCGTCTATCCTCGGGAGAGGGTAACGGTTCTTGACTGTTACTTGATTCAGTCTCCGGTAGTCTATGCACAGCCCGAGACCACCATCTACCTTTTTCGTGAACAAGACCGGAGCACCCCATGGCGACACGATGGGTCGGATAAAACCCTTGTTCGTCAGATCGTCAATCTGAATCCGCAACTCTTGCAACTCAGAAGGCACCATCCGATAAGGAGCCATCGAAATCGAACGGGCACCGGGTTGTAAGTCTATCCCGAACTCAACGTCACGTCGAAGGGTCTGGATTGGATGTTATTTCTCATTTTTTAATGATTAATCACTTCTTTTAATTGAGAATTTTGTTTGACGATCTTAATACTTCGTCCTTTTTGAATTTTTAAGGTTACACACTTAGTGCTAATAAGAATATTTACCTTGGAGTGCTCATAAAAATGATCCTCCAAGTGTATAGGTGATTAGCATTAGGTTTGTGTTGTTATTAAACCAATAAATGATAAATTTGTTTTGATCTCTTTAAATGAATCACTCTTGAGTATAAGAAATTGAAATCGTTAAAAAGGAATTTCATCCAATCCATCCCTTGTAATAACCTACGATCCAACCTTTCTCATAAATTGAATTCACTTAGGTATCTTAGTGTTAATTCAAACTATCTCAAATCAAACTCAAGTTGGTCACTTCATAGCTAAATCTCCCTCTTAGAATGTATGTGTCTTTAAGTTTCTTCTCAGGACTCTAAGAATTCAACAACTTAAGCTACACTACAAGCGACCGCTTAACCCTAAAAACTTGGATAAATTTGGACGAGATCGCTTCTTTTTAATGAATAGGACCGGCGCACCCCACGGTGAAACACTCGGACGTATAAAACCCTGTTCCAGATTCTCTTGTAACTGTTTTTTCAGCTCTTCCACATCAACGGTGAGATCATTTGGTAAGGAGCCTTCAATATGGGCAGAAATCCAGATATAAGTTCGATTGAGAACTCAGCCTCTCTGTCAGGAGGAAAACGAGGCAACTCTTCGGGGAATACATTAGTATAATCTCTCAAAATGGGCATGTCTTCAAACATGATTCTCTCTTTTGTCTCAATCATTAAAGCTCGATATGTTTGCTCATAAGACAATAACATTCAGGCTTGAACCGAAGATTCCAGGGGAGATTCATCCTCCTCCTTACACTTATACAGAATTGAAGGATAACTTGGGACGTGAAAAGCAATCTCTCTCTCTCTCTCTCGATAGTTGATGTTGGCTTTATATAAGAACAGTTAATTCATTCTCAATATAGCATCAAACTCCACTAAAGGAATTAAGATTAGATTTGCGGAAAGATTCAGTCCACAAACATTGACTGGGGATGAGTTATATACTTGGGATGCAAGAATTGCTTCGTTTGTTCTCACAGAAAGCTCAACCCCAAGTTTTGAGGGTGTGTTTGAATAGTTCTACTAAACTAGCAAGATATGAAGGAATGTGTAAAACCCGAATCAAATAGTATATTCGCTATTTTTTAATGAATAATGTTGGACCCCATTTCAGTTTAATGGGTATTTGTGAGTCTCACATCGGACTTACCCTCCTTGTAATTTGTTTTACTCATCTATAAAAGAATGTCTCCACCTCTCATTGAGGTAAGGGGAATTCACCAACAACATGGTATCAGAGGGAAATTAATCCCGAGCCCTCCCTCCCCTGCGGATTCCTGGTTCTGTCTGGCCCCGCCTCTCTCCCCTCTGCCCTAGCCATTCCCAGCGGCCCTCTCTCTCCTGCGCAGCTCCCCTCCCGGCGGCCCTCTCTCCCGGCGCGGCTCCCCTCCCAACGGCCCTCTCTCCCGGCGCCCTCGCCCAGCGGCGCCCTTGCCCCGGCGCCCTCGCCCAGCGGCGCCCTCGCCCCGGCGCCCTCGCCCACCGACGCCCTCGCCCCAGCGCCCTCGCCCAGCGGCCCCCTCGCCCCGGCTCCCGGCACGGCTCCCGGCGTCTCCCCTTCCCGGCGACCCGGCGTCTCCTCCCAGCGGCCCTATCTCCCTCAGGCGGCTCCTCGGCGCCCCTCTCCTGCGCGCTCGACCGGCGACCTCACCTGCAGCCTTCTCAGGCAGCTCCATCCCAGGCGGCTCCCTTCCAGCGCGCGGCTCCCGGCAACCCCACGCCAGCACCGCCCTCCTTGCGCGCTCGTCCCGGCGACCCAGCGCCGGCCGCGCCTTCCCCGGCTCTTCCCGGCGCTTCCCGCTCTCGCCCACCGTTCTGGTTGTTCCCGACGACCGCGCCACTCGCGCCTCTCGTCGCCCACCATGGACGCTTCCTCAGTTCTGCCTTCCCTGATCACCGCCTCCTCTCGGCTTGTAGATGACCGGTTGGACGCCACAAATTTCTCCGTTTGGCGGAAGACGGTCTTGATGTCCCTGCGCGGCATGGGCCTTCATTCTTATCTTGAGAATCCTCCACCCGCCATGACTGACACCAAATTCGACTCTTGGCAACTTGCGAATAGCAAAATATTCGCATTACTGGTCAACTCCATGGACCGAGATGAACTGCAGGCTCTCGAGGACAATCATACATGGGATCTGGCCCCCCTCCCTGCGGCAAACAGGCGGTCGGCTGCAAATGGATATATACGCTCCGTCTCAATCCCGATGGCTCTCTTTGTCGCCTCAAAGCCCGGCTTGTGGCGAAGGGCTTTGCTCAGACATATGACATCGATTACTTTGAGACCTTCTCTCCGGTAGCCAAGATGGCCTCTGTCCGCCTGTTCATATCTCTGGCTGCTCATCATCACTTGCCACTTCATCAACTGGATGTCAAAAATGCCTTTCTCCATGGCTTTCTTGACGAAGAGGTCTACCTGCGACAACCCCCTGGCTTTTCTGCATCTGGTGCCGACTCCCATGTCCGCCGCCTTCGTCGCTCCCTCTATGGCCTCAAGCAGTCTCCTCGGGCTTGGTTCAGCCGCTTCAGCACAGTCGTCACATCCTTTGGCCTCTCTCGCAGTATGAAAGATCACACCGTCTTCTTCCGTATGACGACGCATGGTTGTATCTTGCTCGTGGTCTATGTTGATGATATCATCATCACAGGGAGCGACTCCACAGGAATCGCCAACCTCAAGGCGCACCTCCACCACCACTTTCACATCAAAGATCTGGGTCCCCTCACCTACTTCCTTGGCATCGAGGTCTCCCGTTCTGAGGACTCTATCTCTCTCTGCCAACGCAAATATGCTCTTGATATCTTGCAGGATGCAGGTTTGAGCACAGCGACTGCAGTGGACACTCCTCTTGAGCCTGGGGAACGATCTCTCCATACCGACTCGGAACCATTTCCTCATCCCGAGAGCTATCGACGTCTGGTGGGTAAACTTAACTACCTCACCATGACAAGACCTGACATTGCCTACGCCGTTGGCAAAGTCAGCCAATTCATGGAGCATCCAACCAGATCTCAGTGGGATGTTGTCCTCCGCATTGCCAAATACATCAAGAAAGACCTTGCACGTGGCCTTCGGTACTCACATTATGTTCATCTTGATGTTGAGGCCTTCTGTGATGCGGACTATGCCGGTTGCCTCGCTACCCGCAAGTCTACTTCGAGATTCGCCGTGTTCTTCGCCGGAAACCTAATCTCCTGGCGCAGCAAGAAGCAGACTGTCGTCTCCAGATCGAGTGCCGAGGCCGAATACCGCACCATGGCCACGGTCACCACTGAGATCTTCTGGCTCCATCACCTCCTCCAAGAGCTCGGCTTCCCAGCACAGACTTCTGCTCATATCTGGTGTGACAATCAGGCAACTACAAAGATTGCCTCGAATCCCGTCTTCCATGAACGAACGAAGCATATCGAGGTGGACTGCCACTTTCTTCGACAACATCTGGGGCAGAACCATATCAGCTTTGGTCATATTCCGACGACGGATCAGCTTGTTGACCTCTTCACCAAAGGCCCTCCCGAGAGCTCGCCTTGACTCTCTCACTACCAGGCTGGGTATTCACAGCCTCTATGGCCCAGCTTGAAGGGGAGTATGAGATGGTCTTTGTGTCTTGTCTTCTTTTTTCTTTGTGGGACTCAATCCAATCTGGGCATGTCCAGCTTGAGGGGGAGTGTTGGACCCCATTTCAATTTAATGGGTATTTCTGAGTCTCACATCGGACTTACCCTCCTTTTAATTTGTTTTACTCATCTATAAAAGAATGTCTCCACCTCTCATTGAGGTAAGGGGAATTCACCAACAACAAATAACTAGGATATCGATCACCACATCGTTGTTGGGATCCACCTCAGCAGTAGTGAAAGCAGATGCACTTCCTTGTTCTCTAGATCTTGGAAGTTGTTGTCATTGATTATCTCTGACAACCCTTGGTATAGGACATTGATGATATTACATATTCATTTATGATTTTACATTACTCCCATCACTGATTTTTTATTGAGAAATGATTAATTTCTAGTCAATGTTCATGTTTTGATCATAAAAACACAAGGAGAGCATTGTTTGAATTCGTTTAATTACACTGCAGTTTAATGTTTTTGTAGAATGGAGAAACTCACTTACCTTCAAGGTGAGGTGGGGCTCTTCTTTTATAGAATGAAAATGCGGAATGTACAAGGGAGTATTCCGATGTGGGACTCGGAAATACCCATAATAATACAAAAGAGGGTTTAACAGTTTTGATCATATCTTTTGATATACTGATCCAAATGATGTGATTCTTGTTTTGTAGTGCTCCTGATTCAAATTTCAACAAATCATTCAATTGAAGCTTTGGATAATTCGACCATCTAAAGGGTCATTTGGACCGCACAAGAAGGCCGAATGAATCTGTCAAGAAAACTGGACCAGCTGTGAAGTTAAATTTTCTGGGCTCAATCTAGAAATCTAAATTCGTTGATACTCCACCAAAAGTCCAAGGACATTCCATTACAACTTGGATAAAAATTTCAAGGTCCAACTCAACCAATAAGGGACCCAATTAATGCAGGAAAGTCAAGCCCACAATTCTTGACTTTTCTCCCACTCAAGTCCGATGTGGGATGCAGACTCCAACACTCCCCCTCAAGCTAGGTGTACCTAACTTGGACACATAAAAAAAAAAGCAAGCAAAAGACGTTGCAAACACTCCCCCTCAAGCTGGACATACCCAGCTTGATTACAAAACAAGACAAAAACAGAATAAAAGATAAAAGCGCCATGGATGTTGCTCTTCTGCACGAAGATGAAGGATGTTGTTGAAAGAGATTTGCCAAGCCGCTCAAGCAATGCCGGTCGACGGAGCGCCGGGAAAGCCGCACTGGCAGTGCTGGTCGACTAAGCGCTGGGAAATCTGCACAAGCGGGCCGGTCGTCGGAGCGCCGGGAAACTGCATGGGCAGGCCAGCCGTCAGAGTCGCCAGGAAAACCACATAGGCGGGCCGAGCATCAGAGCGCCGGGAAACCAAAGGAGCGCCGGCATGGGGGCGGGGGCTGCCGCAGGTGGAGGCCGGCATGGAAGGAGCACCACAGGAGGCGTCGTGCAGGGCGACGCGCAGCGAGGGAGCCGCTGGACAGCAACAGAGCCATCGGAGTTGGCGCACAAAGAGGGGAGGTCGTCCAGCAGGAATGAGAACCTCCAAAAGGGAGAGGGGAGGGAGCCGTCGAGAGGGAGATGCCGGCAGGAAAGGAGATCCGTTGGGATGGAAGCGCGCCAGCAGGCAGGGCCGAGAAAATCCGCAGGAGGCGGGGCCAGCAGATCCACTGGAAGGAGGGCCGGGAGCCGCGGCGAAAGTTGAGAGGGAGCCGGCGCACAGAGGACGCCTAGGGCGGGAGGGAGTCGCCGAGAGGATGGTCCGCCGGGGAGGCAAGGTCGGGCTTCGCCAGGAAGCCACAGGAAAGGCGGGAGGCGCCGGGAAATGCTACGGGAGCCGGGAGCCTTGTTTGGAAGCAGGGCCACCGGGGTGCACCGCTGGAGCAGGGAGCCGCTGGGATCGCGACAGGAGGGATCCGCCGGGAAGGGAGCCGGCGTGGAGGGTCGTCGGGCGAAGTCGCCAGAGAATTGTGCAGGAAGGTCGTCGCGCAAGAACAGTGCAAGAAGGCCGACGCGGAGGAAGGCCGTCGTCGAAGCCATCGAAAGGAGGCAGATCCGCGGCTGGCTGTCAGGATCGCGGACGGCGAGGCGCGCGCTTGAGGGTCGTCGGGATCGGGACGCCGGAAGTCGCGCGGACAGCGGGAGAGAATGCGCTGGAAGCCATTGAACGGGAGGCCGGGTCGTGCGCGACGGGAGAGGCGGGAGGCGGCAGTCGCCGAGAATCCGCAGGAGAAGGCGAACCGATAGTCGCGCGGGAGGCGAGGGCCGTCGCGCGCATCGGGGAGAGGCGCCAACAGGAGAGAGATCCGCCGGAGATGCAGCGGGCAAAGCGGCGCACGGGAGGGCCTCAGGCGGGATGGGTGAGTCGTCGCGGCGCGCAGAGGGAGGATTCCGCCGAGATTGGAGGGATAGCCGGCAGGGGGGGCGGCGGGAGAGATCTATGGCTTGCTGGCCATGGAGGTCGCCGCCCCCCCAACCGGGAGAAACCCTAGAGGCCGACGAGAAAAAAAAAAGAAATAAAACGGGAGGGAGGGTTCGGGATTAGGTTCCCTCTGATACCATGTAGAATGATAAAAAAGAGAGACCTGAATCCCCCAAGGTGTGCTCTCGAAAGGAGCCCTTGGGGTTATTTTATAATGAATAATTAAAACCATACCGGACCTCAAGTCCGATGTGGGATGCAGACTCCAACAACCTAAAACCCATTCACATTGTGGCCTTTGAAAAATTCTGAATAAAACTGGACAACATCACATGGTTTAGGAAAACAGCCATAACTTTGACCCCAAAAGTCCAATGGCCTCCAAATTTGGAGAGTGAACTTTCCATGTCTATATCTACAACATTTTAAGAAGAAAATATCTCGAGAGTCGATTTTCTAAATGGTCAAATTGGTGATCCAACTTGAGGGATAGTTTTGAAATGCAAACAGTCCACCACCTTAGACTATAAATACACTCCCCTCTTCTCCTTGTAAGAGGTTGGCACTTCAGCACTTGAGAAGCATTGGCATGACCATAGCCTTTCCAAAGGCCTGGGAAGACTTGCCATACTCTTGTTTCAACAAGAGACACCTCTCCGCTTTTATTTTCATGTTCGTTTGCATTTGTTTCCAATTGTAATCGCTCAAGTTGTTTTCATTTCAATTTCGTGTAATGAATGGTTTCCATTATATAAAATCCTTTCTTAATCCAACTTTTTTAGATTTGTTATTAATTTCTTAAAATAAATTCAATTCTGTTAGAATAGCTTTCCTATTCCACATTCTCATTCAATCCAAATGCGTGTTTAACTCCCTTCATCGTTCGTGTGTGTTCGACGCACTACTCTTATCTTGTCCCGTTCTTTTTCTTCTATTTTTAACTTATCAACATAAACGTCATAAACCAGATTATTAACCATCTCAACGACTGAGTAAATCTCTCATTGAGGTGAGTCATAATTTTGAGGAGGTAAGTGATTGAGAGCTTTTGGTCGTTTAATATTTCTTTAAATTGATATTGTGTACGTTGAACTTAAAATGTCATGGATTAATGACATGTTTTGTTTGACATGTGGATTCTATGAAATATTTGAACCACTAGTACACATTGGTTCATAAAATATTGAACCTTCCATCAACAAGAATTGATTGAGATCAATAACCTAGTTGAGACTCGACTTAAAGCCAAAACATTTGGAAATTCCAATAAAAAAAACATCTTGTGAAGTGGGTGTAATTTAATGCAATATATAGCAAAACTCAAAGATATCACATGTTTAACTCCCTAATGAACTCACCACAATCATTGTTGAATTATTAAACCAAATCCATCAATTATTCATTTCAGCTGAACTCTACAAACAAAACCCCCATTCAAACGACAAAACAAAAAAAACAAATTACTCCAAAATATAGTATCATCATCGATGATACAACCCGAGTGCCGCTATAAACATTAGCATAGCACCGGGCCTTTAAAAGGTAGATAGGCGACAGCGGACTGCACTTCAAATGGCGTTGTTTCCAGGGATGGTGTAATAAGTAGTCAATTGTTTTTGTTTTTTGTAAAAAAACAATAAAAAAAACAAAAAAAATCAAAAAAAATCTAAAAAAAAAACACAAAGAGAACTCAACTTCTTTATTCTTTCAAAATTTCTCTAAATGCCCCGTAGCCTTCCAAACAATAGGTAAGATTTGTTTGACCCTGAAAACGAGCGAAGTCTTCACCGACTGAGGAACATTAGAGATAATCAAATCACTCAAGGCCAATTTATTGTTCATCCAATTGAACTAGATATGGTCAATACTATGGAAGAAACCCTTAAAGAACTCTCTGCTCCTGATATGAATTACCGACCCCTTTGTAATGACTCAGACCCCTCCGGTCCATTCCTTCGTGAAAATCCAGTGTTTGGGGTGTTTTTGGGGGCCTCAGTGACTCATTTCAAGAGTTTGCCAGTTTTTCAGTTTTTCCATCGGTGAGTCAGAAGTCGGTAGCTCAGCGTTGGTGGCTCAGCGTCGGCAGGTCAAGGCGTTGGTTGGTCGGGGCGTCGGTGGGTCATGGCGTCGGTGGGTCAGGGCGCCGATGGGTCAGGGCGCCGGTGGGTCAGTGCGTCGGTAGGTCGGGCGTCAATGGGTCGGGCGTTGGTGACTCGCGTCGGTGAGACAGGCGTCGGTTGGTCACGTCGGTGACTCACTGTCAGTGGGTCGCGTCGGTGACTCGCTGTCGGTGAGTCACTGTCGGTGACTCGTGTCTGTGACTCACCCATCGGTGAGTCATTTCCAGCATTTTCTGGTTTTTCCAGTTTCGTCCCACTTACATTTTATTTGGCGTAAATCCAATTTAAAACATTGTTTGAGCGTTTTTAAAGGCGTTTCAAAGGATATTAATTATATCTTTAATATCCTAACGCTCCCGGGACTTTGAAATAGTCAAACCGCATAATCTTGACCACGATTCGGTTTTAATGGCCCTTGAAACCGTTTCCCTTCCGTTGATATAAGATTTGGCTCTTCTAAGTCGAGATCCTCTTGCCCGTGTGTTTCCATTTTTCTCTTGGTGCACCCAGAGTCTTTCTTCCCCGAGGAGTCGTGTGCCAGTGTTGTAGCACTCTGTTCGGTTTTCACCTGGAGTCTTTCCTGCTATTCGCGCGACCCCCTGTTTTGGCGTAAAGAGGAATCGTTGGTCGCCTGTTGTTCCAAGTAGGGATTTCCTTCGTCACTCCTTTCTTTGTGTATCATGCGGAGTGGGTGTAATGATGCCTCTTTTGTGAAAACGGTTGAATTCAACTTTTAACGATGTAATAAATGGGAAGAATGATGATAACAAAGATAATGGGACTGTTACGATAACGGGTTGGGGATGTGTTGGTGATCATTTTGTGTTATCTGTTATCTTTGATTCGTGATGTGAACTGTATGAGCTGTAAGCCTTCTGAAAATCATGGTCGTTGGTGGTTTTTGTTTGCGCACAATGGTAGCTTGTGAATAATTGTTGTAAATATCAATCCATTAATCATGTATACCCAGTTAAATAAATGGATCCCCCTGGATTAAAATTGTGTTGTGGTCACCCCTGAATAATGAAAGTGGAATTAAAGAGCAAGGGTTATTAAATCTAAATACATCTTGCTGTTTGGTGTTGTAACACCTCAAGCTTCCACGGTACGTTTCCCTTCGAATAATGCAATAGCGTGTGTTGTACGCAACCTCGAGTTCTAACACACACCACAACTAATTAAACTAGCCGTTGTGAATAGTAATACCTACTTTTTGAAATCATATATATTTTATATTTCAAAATGGACTTCATTTTTGGATTCGGAATATTGAAATTAGCCTAGGGTGAAATTTTGGTACTTTTCGGATAACTTTTATATTTTGATGAATAGTGAAAATTACTAAATTTTAATTAAAATCAACTTTTTTAATCAAAATAATTAATATTGATAAATTATGAATTTGAGTGGTTTTAAAGTATATTTAGAATATATTTTTACCATTTAATTTAATGTTTGTCATTGGACATAATTTTTACAATTAAACCAGACATAAACAAGTGTCAATCTTTTGATAGTTATTATCTCTTAAAAACACGCTTTTTATTTTAACGGGAATTAATTTTAAATTAATTTCTGCCACTTCTGTGTTTTGAATTTGGAAAAATGGATTACATATTTGGAATCAGGATGTCCAAATTATGTAAATAGGTAACTTTTATTTTTACACATTTTGAATAATTACTGCGGTAAATATTTTATTTACCATGGTTAAAGGGTAAATCCGGTAAATAAGGGTTAAAAAATAATATTATAATAATACAAAATTACCCTAAAACGTGTCCTAACCTTATTGGTGGACACATACCCGACCATGGGCATCCTTGGGTCGATTTGGGGACCCCTTAGAGCCACTTGTATGTGGTAGGGACACATTATATTAATAAAGTTAAAATAAAAATAAAAATGGCATAAGCTTACATCTTTTAGAAGAACAATTTTTACATAGGGTTATACATGTTGGATTTTCGATTATAAATATTCATTAGAAAGCTAAAAAGATTTCCTACATAATGATATTTTATTTATAATTTTTAGACATCAAATAATTTAAATTATTAATGACACAATAATGATGCAATGTTTACCTCATTAATAAATCATATAAATAAATAAGATTATAATGATTAAAATATTATCTAAAACCTGTCCAATTCTTATTGGTTGATGTTATTTAGAAAATGAGTCATCTTATCTTCGACCTCAATGATTTTTGGACCATTATAAACCGAATATAATTATATTATAAAGTAATACTTTCACTCTTTCCTAAAGAGCCCCTCCTCTCCCTTATAAAAGGAGACCACTTCTACTCATTCCTCACACCTCTCAAGCCACTTGGCTCGTCCAAACCCTGCCCAAATACTCTCCCAACTTCCCTCACTACAACCTAGAGGCCTTAGTTTGATCAGAAAGCCAACCTAAGGAGCCCTTTTGATCAAATCAAAAGGAAGAACCCGAAGAAGAGGTAATGTTTTCACCACCCCTTTTCAAGTTCCTTTCTTCTTCCACTTCTTCTTTCTTTGTTCTTACCATTCTAAAATAATAACTCCAGTATCTCACATATACTGTGATGTTATTATAAATATGGTACAACCATATTCAGTATTCTATCCACCCTTTGAATAACATGTCACCATACGTGCGTACGTACGGCTTACCGTCTCCACGTCGTGGTGTAATTGTTATTCAATATATTATTATTCGGATGGGTATAATAATGATGTGCAACTCATGTAAATAATAAATATAACATGTAAATTATTCTGTATATATGATATAACATCCATTTATATATTATTTTAATATCAAAAGAATGATATTGTCGCTCGTGCGTACGTACGGACTACCGTCTCCACAAACGCGATAAGATTCATTCTCCATCGTATCCATTCAAGTATAATTATCATTTGATGATTTAAAAATGATGTTTAAGGACTTGATATCATTCTGGATATGAATAATATACAACTTATCCATTACAAACATGGCTTACGTAACAAAACATATAAAATAAATCAAGTAATTTAACACCCGAAACAACGATAATACTAAGATATTATTATCAAATCAATATTAAAAGATCATATATGATATCATATTAATGTATATGATTCTTTTATAATTTAATAACAATTATTTCACCATTATACAGGAGGTTAACCTACCCCAACCAAGGAAAAGTACAAGGTAAGGGTTATTTCAAAATCTCTTCATTATCCGAGGTTGTTTATATGTAATAATCTACTGGGATCTCTTTATCATCCACATCCATGTTTCTTCAAAATGTATTTCAAAACATTGTTATTATTTACAAGAATATGGGTTAAAGTCATTTATAGCCTTGTTTGACTTTTTATAAGAGGTTTATAAAGGAATCTTTCCGTCGTTTTCAAAACAAGGTCTTTTTTAACCTTTTCGACAGAATTAAGGTAAGAATGTTTTTTTTAACTTCTACGGCGGGTGCGGCTATTTTCCGCTGTTATAAAATCTTCAAAGCTTCCCTTACAAGCTTATAAGATTATTTTCAAAGAAAATGTTTTATTTTATATGGATCTTAAATGATTTCAAAATAAAAGGAGATATTTCTTTAAAAAGAATTTTGATTTCATCTATGTCAACATCCTTTGATGGATTTTAAGATTATTTGAAGTTGATTTATTATGATACAAAACTTCTATATTGTATTGAAGGTTTTGTGATATGTTTGACTGTGGATGTGCTATTTTTATACCATTCATAGTTTATGGTGAAAGTATTGACATTTCGTATGCTAGTTTTAATACGAATGTTTATGTTATGTTTAAACCTTTTCATATGGGAATGCATTGGACTTAATATGTGACGGGTGGAGCCCGCTATAGCTCCTCGATGCATCGGTAGGTCTCATGAGACAAACTAGTGTCTTAGCACAAGGCCTTGGCAAAATCTTATTTGTAGTCTTGGCACGAGGCCTTGGCTATGTGGTTATGATAGTCTGGCATTATGCATTCCATCATTATGAAAGTGGTTATTGATATTTCATGTGATTATTCGATTAGTAGAATATCCATGTGAATAAGTAAATGGCATTATTTCATTTTATTTATGTCATACTATGTTGAAGTTAAAGTTTAAAAGGCTTTTGTTTTAGTTATACATTGCCTTAAATGTTTATTCTTATTTATGAAAGTTTCCGCTATATTGTTATCCTTACTGGGCATTTGAGCTCACCTCTTTTCTATGTTTTATTTTCCCAGGATGTGAAGAAGTAAATTATGAATGACTTGCAGGGATATTATGTGGGGATATGAGTGTGGATTATGGAGACATTATGTTGTTGTAGTAGTTTTTCATTTTATGATGTAATGTAAAACTTATGAATATATCTAGTGTTTCCAAGGCTACTAAACCAATCGGTCTTTCGAGATTTGATCTTTCTTGTGATCATGCCAATGTTATGTAATTAATGCACCGACTCTGGGTAACTGGGGTCGGGGCGTTACAGGTGTGGTTGTGTGTTGTGTATGGTTCTGTTCGACGTTGTATTGCGTTGGTCTTGTGATGTTGTGGTTGGGAGTGTGGTTGTGTGTATGGGGTGGTACGGGTGGTGTGATGGTATCTCAGGTTGAGAGATTGATTGATTGTGGAATAGACGAACTTGTTATGCAGTGGGACTGCATCTGGGCAGTGGTTGGGCAGTGGGGCTGCAGTTTTGGGTTTTTCTATGTTTATGTTACTCGGTGTGGTGTTGTTATGCAACGGGGGTGACGAGTGTGGTTGTGATGGGGTGTGTTGGGGGTTTGCTTGTTGAGAGGAAGGACAGGGCGGCATGACTTTGAAGAATGATAGCGACATTGGTTGGACAAGTGTTCAAGAAAGGGGAGTGTGCAGTGGGACCGCAATCTGGTTGAGTTTTATTGTTTGATGGATGTGGTGCTTTTCAAACAGCGAGGTTGCCGAGGATGGTTTGGGAGAAATAATTTTGAAGGATGGTGTTACCTTGCGTGGGCCTTTCACCTGGAGTTTCCAAAGACTTTTGTGACGTGTGTGTGGGTTATGATGTTACCTGCGGTGTGTTGTGTTTGGTAGTTGCCCGGGTAGAGATGGAATAAATAAATGAATGAATTGTTTAATGCAGAATGATAATTGGTTGAATGAATTGGATGGGGTTACGAAAGTCTATGGCTGGCAGTGTGGCGAGTTTTTTTTTTTTACATTTTTTCAAAAAAAAAAATTGAAAATACATCTAGGTAAAAAAAAAATTATTTTTTTACCCTTCAAAGGAGGCACCTGGTGTGCCGCCTTTGGGGGTTTTTTCGCCCAGGGCAAGGCGGCACATGGTGTGCCTCCTTTGCCCAAAAATAAACCGCAAAGGCAGCACACCAGGTGCCGCCTCTGCATAAATATTTTTTTTAAAAAAATTTATTTTATTTTTATTTTTTTGTTTTGTTTTGTTTTCTACATATATATATATATATATATAAAACAAAACTTTTTAGCAGAATTTTTCTGCTATTTAATATTCAACAGCACTGCCATTACAACAGTCTGGATTCTGACAGAAACTCTCACCCTGGACTCCCTTTTATAAGGGGGCTTGCCCTGAAATCATACTGCATTTCCGATGTGGGATTATGGTTCTTTTTTTTTTCTGCGCAGTATATTCTGTGTTTCTGATGTGGGATTCTGTTTCAAGTACGCGACTTTGAAAGACTATAAAACATAAAATATAAGACCAACATAAATGAAATTTTAAACATTGATTAAACATATAAGGAATAGTTGAAAACAAAAATAATTTCATAAAAAATGTTGATACAAATTAATTTATAAGCTTTCAAAACCACCTACTTGAAACTTAAACATATTTCAAGTACGTGACTTTGAAAGCTTATAAAAGATAAACTATAAGACCAATATAAATGAAACTTTAAACATTGATTAAACATATAAGAAATAGTTGAAAACATAAAAAACTTCCTAAAAAATGTCCATAAAAATTAATTTATAATCTTTCAAAACCGTCTACATGAAACTTAAAAATGTTTCAAGTACGCGAATTTGAAAGACTATAAAACATAAAATATAAGACCAACATAAATGAAACATTAAACATTGATTAAACATATAAGGAATAGTTGAAAACCAAAAGAAGTTCCTAAAAAATATTGATGAAAATTAATCTATAAAGTTTCAAAACCGCCTACTTGAAACTTAAAAATGTTTCAAGTACGCGACTTTGAAATACTATAAAAGATAAACTATAAGACCAATATAAATGAAACTTTAAACATTGATTAAACATATAAGAAATAGTTAAAAACAAAAATAATGTCATC
The DNA here is from genome assembly GCA_963277665.1 of Viscum album. NCBI lineage: Eukaryota > Viridiplantae > Streptophyta > Magnoliopsida > Santalales > Viscaceae > Viscum > Viscum album. The sequence continues at coordinate 422,432,638 of OY728141.1, read as the reverse complement.
AAAATTGTTGATTATAAATAATTTATATGTTTCAAGTAAGAGGTTTTGAAAGCTTCTAAATTATTTTTCATGGATATTTTTTTTGTTGTTTTCAACTATTTCTTATATGTTTAATCAATGTTTAATGTTTCATTTATATTGGTCTTATAGTTTATATTTTATTGGCTTTCAAAGTCACGTACTTGAAATATGTTTAAGTTTCATGTAGGTGGTTTTGAAAGCTTGTAAATTATTTTTTATCAACATTTTTTATGAAATTATTTTTTTTAACTATTTCTTATATGTTTAATCAGTTTTTAAAGTTTCATTTATATTGGTCTTATAGTTTATATTTTATAGGCTTTCAAAGTCACGTACTTGAAATATGTTTAAGTTTCAAGTAGGTGGTTTTGAAAGCTTATAAATTAATTTGTATCAACATTTTTTATGAAATTATTTTTGTTTTCAACTATTTCTTATAAGTTTAATCAGTGTTTAAAGTTTCATTTATATTGGACTTATAGTTTATGTTTTATAGTCTTTAAAAGTCGCGTACTTGAAACAGAATCACACATCGGAAACGCAGAATGTACTGCGCAGGAAAAAGAGAACCAGAATCCCACATCGGAAATGCAGTATGGTTTTCAGGGCAAACCCCCTTATAAAAGGGAGTCCTGGGTGAGGGTATCAGTCAGAAACCAGACTGTTGTAATGGCATAACCGCTGGATATTAAATAGCAGAAAAATTCTGCTGAAAAGTTTTGTTATATATATATATATATATATATAAAACAATACAAAACAAAAAAAATAAAAATAAAAAATTTTAAAAAAAATATTTATGAAAGGCGGCACCTGGTGTGCCGCCTTTGAGGTTAATTTTTGGGCAAAGGCGGCACACCATGTGCCGCCTTGCCCTGGGCGGAAAAACCCCCAAAGGCGGCACACCGAGTGCCGCTTTTGGGAGGTAAAAAAATAATTTTTTTTACCCTAGTGGTATATTAAAAAATATTTTTTGAAAAAATGTAAAAAAAAAAAAATTCCAGTGTGGCTATACATTAGAGGTGGCAGTAAGGGCAGTTTTGTTTGGCTGGTTGGTTGTTTTGAAAATCCATAGGTTGGCCTGAATGTTTGGTACCTATAAATATATATATAGTTCCTTGTGATTTCTATACACACCCCACCCGTGTTGAGCACTACATGCCGAACACCCCCATTGTTATGGGGGAGGGTGTCCTTGCCCAACATCCCGGTGAGAGGATGGATGGTTATTTATTGGCTCTCTCTGCTCCCTCTTCTAGGCATTAGTAGCCCAAGTCTCTTCGGGCAGGTTGTGGTGCGGTTGTGAGGCCCAGGTGTCTGCGGGCGAGATGTGTTTTCCCAGGTGTCTTCAGGATGAGATACGTTATGTTTTCCCAGGTGTTTTCGGGATGAGGTTGTGGTTTTGTGGCTCAGGTGTCTACGAGCGGGGTGTGATCTGGTTGTGGACCATGTGTTTGCGGGCGGGATGGGGTATGTGGCCTAGGTGTGTGCGGGCAGGTTGTGGCAGTGGGGGCTTGTTGAAGAGCGTGGTAGCGTCAAGACGTTCGTCGTTAGAGATGAGCAGTTAACCAGTGGGAAGCGGTGCGGGGTACCCAAATATTGATGTGATTATTATATTACTTTACTTGACTTGCGTTATTTGATGAGTGTACCTTGATGAGATTTGAATGTATTTTCACAGGGGCATTAGTATGCTTCTCTCACTTGTGCACGAGTGACTTTGGCTTTTCCCTACTGAGTATACTTGTATGCTCACCCTACATATATAAACTGTGTTCAGGTTTCCAGGAGGACTACGTGGACTGTGTTGGACATTACTAGCTCGAACGTTGGGGATAATTATTGTGTCGCTACTTAGCTTTTCTTTTGGTATTTACTTTGGAGGCTCTTGATTTTGTATCAATTACACTTTAAACATGCATGTGGGATAGATTTTGGCTTCTTTTATATATATGTCTTGGAGTTGTTTTGAGGTTGATATATCTTATCTCCCGATCTTGGTTACTATAAAAAGGGTAATGTCTCCCATTTTTCTGAGATTTCTATACCTTTAGTGCTGGTCGCCACCCTGGGGCCCACTGGAGGCGGGACTCGAGAATCATTATCTCTCTTTCATCTTGAAGAAGGAAGGTCACGGCACTTTGTCATCCCTTCCCTCATCATGAAGGAGAGTCGCGACACCCTTGGTATTCAATATCCAAACATGGAGGCTAATTTCGAACTCAAATCGGATTTGATTCATCTTTTACCTCATTTCCAAGGGCTATCCGGTAGGAATCCTCATCTTCACCTCAAAGAATTCCAAGTACTATGCTCTACCATGAAGTTTTACTGAAGAACAAATCAGACTTTGAGCATTCTCTTTCTCTCTAGCTGACTCCGTCAAGTCATGGCTCTACTATCTCCTTCCTGGTTCCATAAACGCATGGAATGACATGAATCAACTCTTCATAGAAATTTTTTTATCGCTACTCGAATTGCTTCAATCCGAAAGAAATTAGTGGTATCCATCAATTCCCCAATGAATCACTCCAAAAGTACTGGGAGGTTCAAAAAGCTTGTGGCAACGTGACCACACCACCAAATCTCCGATTAACTCTTGATCAAATACTTCTATGAGGGGTTATTGGCTATAGAGCGAATTCTCATCGATGTCGCAAGTTGCGGTGCTCTTGTTGACAAAACATCTACAACTGCACAAGATCTCATTAGCAATATGGCTGCAAACACGCAATAATTCCATACTCGAGCACATGCTCAAGTCAAACAAGTCCAAAAGAATCGATCCATAGAGCCCAACAAGATGACCGAGTGGATGAGTAAGCTTACAGGTCTTGTGCGACAACCAGTCGTGGCTGCCCCAACCACTTCTTCCCCACAATCTTAGTTTCCTGAACATATCAAAAACTGTGGAATTTACAACTCACCCAACTGACACATGTCCACAACTACAAGATGATCCATCGGATTCTTCCGGTCCAATGAAACTCATATGCTCAACGAAACACCAACCCTCAAAATTGCTTCAAAGTACAAAGTTGTGTACTGTTTTATTAAATTTTAAATAAAATTAAATAAGATAAAATTAATTAATTGATTAATAAGATAATTAATCAGATTAATTCGTACGTGTTTTATCTTATCGAAGAAAGAATTGAAATAAATGCTAGCTGGTTGTTTTAAATACGTAGTCGTTGCATGTGAACAACCAATCATGAGCTTTAACTAGACCTGTGTATGTGTTGGTTTTAATTTGTTGGAGTCTGCATCCCACATCGGACTTCTGGTCCGGTGTGGTCTTTATTATTCATTATAAAAGAATATCAAGGCCTCCTTTAAGAGTGAACCTTGGGGATTCGGGTCTCTCCTTTTATCATTTAACAAGGTATCAAAGGGGGTATTCTAACCCAACCCCACCCTATCTTTTTTTTTCCTTCCCGACAGGCATTTAAATCCCCCCCCGCTGGGTGCAATGGCCCCTCAGCCCTAGGGCAGTCGGCCGCCCCCTACCATCTTCCGAGTGCATCCCTTGTCGGCCTGTGCGGTTTCCCGACCACCACCTCCTGCGCGGATTCGCTGTGCTAGACGAACGTCGACGGTCCCTCCCTCCAAGCGACTCCCTCCTGTCGGCACCGTCTCGCATCGGCACCTCTAGGATTCGCGACTCCTTCGTGCGGGATTCCTCCCCGACAACGTCTCACCCCCCGCATCCAGCGCGACGCGTCCCGTCGCCCTCCGAGCGGTTTCTCGGCTACTCCCGCCCGCACGACGCGGTTCCTGTCTCCCCGACGTCTGCCTCCGACGCGGCACCGTACCGGCCCACCTCCTTCGCGACACCCAACCCCTGCCTCTCTCGCGGCCCCAGCCCCGCGCCCCTTTCTCCTTCGACGCGCCAGAGCTCCTTCTACAACGACGTTGCCCTTTCACGCATTTTTTTTCTCCTATGCGCCAGCGCTGCTCGCCATGTCTTCTACCAGATTCCCCAGATAAGGCGACCCGCGATCACTTCCTGTCGGCTTCTCAGTCACCTGGCCGGCCGTCTGCCTCTGCCGTTGTGCCTTCCGATCCAACGTAGCACTGCTCCCTCAATGCGCGCGGCGGCCCCCTCCTGCGCTGCTCTCCCGGCAGAACCATTTATGCGCGCTCCTTCCAGATCTAGAACGTTGTCTCCCATGTCCGCCGGCACGCCCTCACGCTTCCTCCACCGTGGAGCAACACCTCGACCGCCTTGGATATGGGCCCTTTGGCGCTGCTAGATCCCGCAACGACTCTGCGGAATCACCGCCTCCCGTCGCCGGCCCCGCAAGTGCGGCTTTCCCGGTGCTAGTGTGGCTTTCTCGGCATATCATCAACCAGCCCCGCTAGTGTGGATTTCTTGGCGCTCCGTCAACCGGCCCGATCTGTGTGGTTCCTCTGCTGCGCCTGCGACATCTTTTTCCATCCATCATCCTGAGGGGGAGTTGCGATCTTGAGGGGGAGCTACGATCGTCGATTGTTTCTTTTTATTTCATCTTGTTTTGTAATCAGGCGGGGTATGTCGAGCTTGAGAGGGAGTGTTTGCAGTACGTTGATTGCTTTGTTTTTTCTTTATGTATTCAAGCTAGGTACACCTAGCTTGAGGGCGAGTGTTGGAGTCTGCATCCCAAATCGAACTTCTGGTCCGGTGTGGTCTTTATTATTCATTATAAAAGAACCTCAAGGCCTCCTTTAAGAGTGAACCTTGGGGATTCGGGTCTCTCCTTTTATCATTTAACATAATTTAATTTTATTTCATGAGTTTACAATTATTTATTATTAAATTAAATATAATGGTTTGTGAGTCATGTCTCTCTCCTTATTACGTAGGACTTGCATGTCCAAGGTTGTTTTATGTAATTTCCATTAACCAATTCATTGGTTCTCCTCACATGCATGTCAGTTATAAAACATATGCAATAAAAGGAGTATGCGAAGGCGTACGGAGGCCGTTCAAGACGAGACCAAGGTGAAACCAACCTGTACAATACATGGGTGCACAGAGGGAATGTGGCAACTCGTTTCAAGACCGGCAAGGAGTTTTCCCAGGGTTATAGGTTGATTTATTGTCCGCTCAATAAATCGACTATTAGATAAAACTCATGAGCATGTCATTTATTTATTTATTTTATTTCTATTTTATGCATGATTTATTTTATAGATGCAAAACCACAATCACATAAATTAATGGACTAATATGCAAAGGTAGAATTAAAATAAATGAATTATGCGTAAATGTGTTATCTTGTCAAAACCCCGTTTTATTATAAAGGGTATTTTCAAGTCCCACATCAGAATACTCCACCGTGTAATCTATTTTACTCATCTATAAAAGAATGTCTCCACCTCACTTTGAGGTAAGGAGGATTCGTCATCTACATGGTATCAGAGGAAAAATCCCGTTAATTTTTTTTTCCGCTGCCCTCATTCCTCTCGAAGAATCTCTCCCTACAGACTCCTAGCTCTGCCCGGCCGCACCCTTCCCTGCGGACTCCGGACTCCCAGCCCTGCCCATCCCCGCCCTCCCTGCGGACTCCCGGCTCTACCTGGCCTCGCCCTTCTCTTCGGCCTTTCGGCTTCGTCGGGCCCCACCCTCCCTGCGGCCTCCCTCGCGCCGACCGACCCCGCTCTCCCGGCGGATTCCAGGCTCTATCCAGCCCCACCCTCTTTGCGGCTTCCCGGCGTCGTCCGGCCCCGCCCTCCCTACGGCTTCCTAGCACGTCTCGGCCCGCCTCCGACGCAGACGACCGGAACACCCTCCCGTGACGATCTCCCGGCCCCGATCTCCGCGTGGCTTCCCAACATCGCTCGACACCTCCCTCTCGCGGCACGTCCGGCCCGCTTCTGACGCGGACGCCCGCCACTGCTCTTCAGGCAGAACCCCACCCGCTCGCGACCTCCCGACTTCGCGACCAGCCCCCACCTCTCGTGGTGATTTTTCGGCCCCTCCAGCGGCTTCCCACCTTCACCCAGCCCCGCCTTCGACGCGGCCTCCCGGCACTCGCCTCCCTTACGACGTCCCAGCCCAGCCTCTCTCGGCGCATCCCGATGTCGCTCTCCTCGGCACGTCTCGGCCCCGCCTCTGACTCCACCTCCCGCACCCGCCCTCTTTAGCGCACTATTGATCATTCCCTCATCTGCAGCTTTCAGCCTTTCCAATGGCCGAGTCTTTTGTCCTGCCTCCGCTGATCACCGCCTTCACTAGCATGGACCTCAACTCACACCTTGAGGATCCTTCGCCAACATCTTCAGATCCCAAATACAGACAATGGAAGCTTGCTGACAGCAAGATCTTTGTCTTACTTGTCAATTTCATGGACCGCTCCCTCAAGGACATCACTCGAACCGCCAATACGGTTAAGTAACTCTAGGATTCCTTAAACCTTATGTATTTTGATACAAATAACTTGGCACAGGTGTCCGACGTTATTCAGCGCTTGTCGCTCATCCGCGAGCAAACCCGTCTATTTCTGACGTACTTCATGGAATGGAAAGCTCTTTGGGGTGAATTGTTTGAGCTGCGGCCCATTCCCCATGTTGGTTTGGTGTAGCGACGCGGACTTCCAGTCGTCATTCACTGTAGCTTCTTGAACTTCCAGCCGACAGCCATTGTAGCACTTTTGACTTGAGTGGCCGTCTTTCACTGTAACGATGCGGACTTTCTGACGGTTGGTGGAATAGTGCTTCGTCCTCTACATTAGCCCATTTTCGGGCTAGGGTTTTTGTGTGTGTGAGAGAGAGAAACTCCTGCAAATTGTGCTCCCAGATTTTTTATAGTGAAGTTATTCAGTCACTCCGTGGACGTAGGGATTATTCTCGAACCACGCAAATCCTTGTGTTCTTGTACTTTTTTTCCATTTTACTCTTCTCTGAATCATTGTTTTGTCGTTGCGACTCCCGATGTTTCCGCATCAACTAAAGGTTGAGTTCGGGATTCTCCAACGATGGTTATGGAAGAAGGCAAGGTGAAGATCGATCACTTCGATGGAACTGACTTTGGTTTCTGGAGGATGCAGATCGAGGATTATCTTTATCAAAAAAAGATGCATTTACCAATTCTGGGTCTAAAGCCAACGGACATGGAGCAGTCGGAGTGGAAGCTGCTGGATCGGCAGGTTCTGGGCATTGTGCACCTTACGTTGGCAAAAAACATGGCGTTCAGCATCAGAGAAGAGAAGACGACGATTGATCTGATGAAAGCTCTCACGAATATGTACGAGAAGCCTTCTGCGGCAAACAAGATGCACTTGATGCGACGATTGTTCAACCTGAAAATGGTTGAAGGAAGAATTGTTGCAGACCACATCAACGAATTTAACACCATCATAAGTCAACTGACATCGATGAAAATTGATCTTAGTGATGAGGCATGTGCACTGGTTTTACTGTCCTCTTTACCTGACAATTGGGAAGCAACTGTAACAGCTGTAAGCAGTTCTTCGGAGAATTCAAAGTTGGCTCTGAAAGATGTACGAGACCTGATCCTCAGTGAGGATATATGAAGAAGAGAATCAGGTAGATTCTCTGGTTCTTCTCTAAACGTTGAAGAAAGAGGAAGGTATCTGCAATGAGACAATCGTAGAGAGCGATCAAAGTCAAGAGGGAAAAGCCGAGACAAGGCAAAGGGGGTTGGTCCTACCTGCTGGACTTGCGAGAAGAAAGGACATGTCAAAGAGTACAGAGATAAACGGAAGGTGTTTGAAACCAGTGGAGCAAACACGGCGACTGAAGGAACCAATGATGTGCTGCTCCTGAGTGTGGATAGTCAAATGGAGTGTTAGATTTTAGACTCGGGACGTCTTTCCATTCGACATCGAAAAACGGTTTCCTGAACAATTATGTTTCTGGAAACTTCAGTAAGCTACATCTTGTTGATGATGAACCCTTGCAGATTGCGGGTAAAGGAGATGCACGGATCAAGACCAACAGTGGGAGTTTGCTGGTTCTGGAAAACGTAAGGTATATCCCTAGTTTAGAAGAAATCTCATTTTTGTTGGGCAACTTGATGATGCAGGCTTTAGTACCATGTTTACTGGTGGTGCCTGGAAGATTACAAAGGGAGTTATGGTCATAGCTCGGGGAGCAAAAAATGGTACTCCGTACAACATGACAGAGACTTGCTTGAACATGGTGGCATCAATAAATGCGACCAGAGATTCCCAATTGTGGCACTACAGGCTAGACCACATGAATGAGAAAAGGAACAAGGTGCTGGCAACAAAAGGGCTGCTACCAGAGTTGAAATCGGTGAAGGTTGGTTTATGTGAAGATTGCATCTTTGGAAAGCAGAAGAAGGTATCATTTGCAAAAGGAGGCAGAACACCGAAGGCTGAGAAGTTGGACCTGGTGCACACTGATGTTTTGGGGCCTGCACCAGTACATTCCCTTGGAGGGTCACAATATTATGTGACATTTATTGACGACTCAACAAGCAAGGTATGGGTCTACTTTCTAAAAAGCAAATCTGACGTGTTTAAGATGTTTCAAAAGTGGAAGATCATGGTGGAGAATGTGTCGGGAGAAAAACTAAAATGCTTGAGGTCGGACAACGGTGGAGAGTACGGCAGCAATGAGTTCAGAGAATTCTGTTCTGATAATGAAATTCGGTGGGAGAAGACAATTCCAAGTACACCGCAACAGAATGTTGTGGCACAGAGGATGAAGAGGATGTTGAATGAACGTGTCAGGAGTATGAGGTTACACTCGGGGTTGCCCAAGACCTTTCGGGTTGATGCAGTGAACATGGCAGCATATCTCATCAACAGGAGTTCATCTGTGTCAATGGGAGAATGTCTACCCGAGGAGCTCTGGTCTGGTAAGGTGGTAAGACTCTCACATTTACGAGTCTTTGACAGTTTGGCACATGTTCATGTTGATGCTAATGCAAGGGACAAACTTGATGCCAAGTCCAAAAGATGTATCTTTATTGGCATGTATCTTTATTGGATATGGTGCTGAGGAGTTTGGTTTATCGCTTTTGAGATGATTTCAACAAGATAATCATCAAGAGCCAGAATGTGATATTCAATGAAGGTGTCATGAACAAAGATCGTCATGCGGGGAACATTGGATCAGAGTGCAAAGAACAAGTGAAGCTTGAAGGTGTACTTGATCATGAGACATCGGAACCGATGGAACCTACTACTCCAATGGAGTTGAGGAGATCAACAAGGGTGAGAAGACCTGTGCAGAGGTATTCACCATCCTTACATTATCTGTTATTGACTGACGGTGAAGAACCAGAATGCTTTGAAGAAGCAATGCAGTTGAATAAGTCAAGCAAGTAGGAGTTGGCTATGAAGGAGGAGATTTCCTCATTGCATGATAACAACACTTGAGAGTTGACACATCTGCTAAGAGGAAAGAAAGCATTACAGAACAAATTGGTGTATCGGGTCAAGGAAGAACATGATGGCAAGAGGAGGTTCAAGACAAGGCTGGTGGTGAAAGGTTTTTGTTGGAGTCTATATCCCACATCGGACTTGTGGTCCGATGTGGAGTTTATCATTCATTATAAAAGAACGCCTCCTCCTCACTTTGAGGTAAGGAGGCAAGGGGGTTTCCTCATTCTACATGGTATCAGAGCAGGTTTGATCCCTCCCTCACATATTTTTTTTTTCCGATCTAGGGTTCTTTGCAATTCCCCCGTGGGGGGAGGCGGCCTCAAAGCCCCGTAGGGTTACCGTCGTCGCCCCTCCGCCTCTGCCATGCGCGGCTCCCCGGCGGGTCTCCCTTCCCTCCCGAGCGGTAGCCTCCCGCTCCGACTCTGTCCGGCAGCTTCCCCCTCGGTACGCCTTCCCTTCCGGCGCGCGCTCCTCCTGCGAGCAAGCTCATCCCGTCCGGCGGGCTTCCTCCCCCGGCGTCTCCTCCCTGCTGCGCGCGACGCCGACGCCGCTCCTCCGTCGCGGTTCTACACAGTTCCAGACGACCGCGGCCGGCCCGGCTCTCCTCCCCGACGGCTTCGCTCCGCCCCGCGGCTCCCATCCCTCCTGCGGCCCTTCCTCCTGTGCGCACAGCACGGCCCGACGCCTCTCTTCCGCCGGCATCCCCCTCCAGGCGCAGCTCCCGGCTCCCGACCCAGCCGGCGCGCCCTCCTCCTGCGCCCGACCCCTCCCTGTGGCGGATCTCTCCCGGCGCCAGGCCCCGCCTTCACTGTGGCTTCCCTCGCGCCGGCTTCCCTCACGCTGGCTCTCAACGAGACTCCCAGCCCTCTCCATTCCTGCAGGCTCATCCAGCCCTCGCCGGCCTCCAGCCCTGCCAGCCCCTCTCTGCACGACAGCCGGCCTCCATTCCTACCGGCGCCTCCGACAGCCGGCCTCCTTTCCTGCCGGCGCCTCCGACAGTCGGCCTCCAGCAACCGGCCTCCACCCTTACCGGCCCCTCCTCGCCGGCGACCTCCTCCGGCTTCCAGCGCCGCCTCCCGGCCTCCTGCTCCCTCGCCGGCCTCCTCCTGTGCCCCTCTTCCGGCAGCCAACCGGCTCCAGTTTCTCCCTGCGGCTGCCCAGCTTCAAGTTTCGGCTCTCCGGCACCTCCTGCAGCATCCCTGCCTCGCCGGCATCTCCCGACGACTCCCGGCAGCCGCATCTCTATCCGCCGGCACGTCCATTCGCTAGCGCAGCAGCTCGACCACCTAGGATTTGGGTCCGTTGGCACCGCCAGCTCCCGCAACACTTCTGCGAAATCCCCGCCTCCCGTCGTCGGCCCCGCAAATGCTGTTTTCCCGGTGCTAGTTTGGATTTCCCGGCGTTTCATCGACCGGTCCCACTAGTGCGGTCGTCCTGGCGTTCCGTCAACCGACCCAGTCTCTGTGTGGTTCATCTGCTGCGTCTGCGACATCATCCATCCATCATCCTGCGCAGGAGCTTCGATCGTGAGGGGGAGCAGCAGCCTTTGCAGCGTTCTTTTTATTTCGTCTTGTTTTATCATCAAGCTGGGCATGTCCAGCTTGAGGGGGAGTGTTAGCGTCTGTTTTGTTGATTTCTTTTCATTATGTGTCCAAGCTAGGTACACCTAGCTTGAGGGGGAGTGTTGGAGTCTGTATCCCACATCGGACTTGTGGTCCGATGTGGAGTTTATCGTTAATTATAAAAGAACGCCTCCTCCTCACTTTGAGGTAAGGAGGCAAGGGGGTTTCCTCATTCTACAGTTTCCAACAGAATGAGGGAGTAGATTTCACTGAAATATTGTGACATCAGAAGACTTGCATCTTGAGCAGCTTGATGTCAAGACTGCTTTTCTTCGTGGAGATTTGAAGGAGGACATCTACATGCAACACCCTAAGAGGTATATTGAGTTTGGGAAGGAAGACCTGGTATGCAAACTCCAGAAGAGCTTATATGGATTGAAGCAGGCACCAAGGCAGTGGAACAAAAAGTTTGAGTCATTTATTTCTAAAAATGAATATAAACGATGTGGCATGGGTCAATGTTGCTACATCAAGTCCTTTGGTTATATTGCTTCTGTATGTGGATGACATGCTCATTGCAGGATCATGTATACAGAGAATTGATGAGTTGAAAGGAAAGTTGGCTGAGGAGTTCGAAATGAAGGATCTTGGAGAAGCTATCAAAATTTTGGGGATGAAGATCAAAAGAGACCGTGCGACTGGAACCTTAATGTTATCACAGGCTGACTACATTGGGAAGATTCTGAGAAGATTCAGTATGCTGGAAGCAAAGACAGTCTCTATTCCCCTAGCGGGCCATTTCAAACTCTTAAAGGAGCAATCACCGAAGACGGCAGAAGAGGTTGAGTACATGGCAGAGGTTCCATACGCATCAGCTTGGAAGTTTGATGTATGCCATGATCTGTGTTGGATTGGTGTAGCCCGATTCGATTGGGCTGAATGCTTGTGACCCGTACTGCGCACCGGCCCGCAACTATCGCGGGTCGAGCTCCGCAGGCCGAGCTCCGCGGTGAGCTCGTTGAGGGTTGCAGGGAGCAACGCGCCCCTACTCTGAGGGCCCGAGAGCCGAAGGGCCTCGGTCCATTTTTTTTGGTATTGTAGCATCTCTGACACACTGTAGCAGAGCTGACCGACCGACACCAACGGAGCACTGTAGCAGTGTGGACTTTGGAGTCATCTTTACTGTAGCCTTTTCAACTTCCATCTGGTAGCCACTGTAACTTTTGACTTGAGTGGCCGCCTTTCACTGTAGCAACACGGACTTTCTGTGCAGTTGGTGGAACAATGGATCGTCTTCTCCATTTGTAGCCCATTTCGGGCTAGGATTTCTTACTGAAAAACTCTGTAATTGTGCTCCCCAATTATAGTGAATATTCTACCTCTCTATGGATGTAGGGATTATTCCCAAACCACGTAAATCATTTTGTCCTTGTTCTTTTTTTTCCCTATTACTCTTCTGTGATCCGTTCTTTGCTTCGTTGCTCCCAGCGTTTCCGCAACAGTCTGCACTCGACCTGACATCGCTCATGCAGTGGGAGTTGTGAGCAGGTATATGGCCAACCCTGGAACAACATTGGGAAGTTTTGAAGTGGATACTAAGGTATTTGAAGGGCATCAATGAGGTATCTCTGTGCTTTGGGAAAAGAAATTCATTGCAGGGGTATGTGGATGCTGATCTTGGAGGTGACGTTGACGGTAGGAAGAGTACCACAGGTTATGTATTTGTGAAAAAACTGCGATAAGTTGGATATCACAACTGCAGAAGGTGGTGGCTTTATCCACCACAGAGGCAGAATACATTGTTGTAACAGAAGCGGGAAGGAGATGATTTGGCTGAAGAACTTCTTGGATAAATTGGGAAGAAAGCAAGAGGAGAATGTATTACACTGTGACAATCAGAGTGCTATACATCTTGCAAAGAACTCAGTGTTCCATGCTCAGACAAAGCACATTCAGTTGAAGTACCATTTCATCAGAGGTTTGGTACAGGATGGGTTGCTGACATTACAGAAGATTTGTGGAACCAACAATCCGACAGACATGTTAACAAAGCTCATGGTAATACAGAAGTTGAGGCACTGCTATGCCTATGTTGGTCTTCACTGATGAACGGAGGATGAGAGGCGGAATAAGGGAGGACACGATGGGAGCACAAGAGGAAAACAACTTATATTTCATGAATCGTCAAGTTGAAATTGAAGCTGTGAAATGAAAACTCACGCACTAATGAGTGAAGAAGAGGAAGAGCTCAGATTAAATATGTTGTCTTAGTCAGTGGCATCGAAGCATAGCAACGTAGTGGATCAGGCTCCAAGTGGAAGATTGTTGGTTTGGTGTAGCTCGATCCGGTTGGGCTAAATGCTGGTGGCCCATACTACACACTAGCCCGCAACTTTCGCGGGTTGAGCTCTGCAGTGAGCTCGTTGGTGGTTGCCGGGGCAACTCGCCCCTGCTCCGGGGGTCCGGGGGCCAGAGGCCCTCTAGCCCAAATTTTGTGACATTATAGCATCTTTGACCACTGTAGCAGAGTTGACTGACTGACACCGACAGACACTGTAGCAACATGGACTTCCAACCGTCATTCATTGTAGCTTTTTGGACTTCCAATCGGCATCCACTGTAACACTTTTGACTTGGGTGGTCGTCTTTCACTGTAGCGATACTGACTTTCTGACGATTGGTGGAATAGTGGTTTGTCCTCTACATGAACCCATTTTCAGGCTAGGGTTTTTGTGTGTGTGTGTGAGAAACTCCTGCAAATTGTGCTCCTGGATTTTCTATAGTGAAGTTATTATGCATCTCCGTGGACATAGGGATTATTCCCAAACCACGTAAATCCTTGTGTTCTTGTTCATTCTTTTCCCTTATACTCTTCTCTGAATCGTTGTTTTTTCATTGCGACTCCCGACGTTTCCGCATCACCCCAGACACCGGAGGCAGCCTTGGCCCAGAGGGACCAATTGTGCCTCTTTAGCCTTCTTCATGGCCTCGATCCTGAATATGTGACGACGGTCACGGAGATGCTCACCAGCCCCTCTTCGCAAGAGATTCCAAAAGTGTATCATCACCTTGGAAAGGCTCATCGGGCACTTTTCTACCGGGTTATTCAGCATCTCTTGCCCACACTGGTGGCTCCACTGCTTTTGTCAGTCGTCGCTCCCCAGCCTGGATGCTTGACTCAGGTGCATCAGACCATCTCACAGGTGATGCAGGTATGTTATCCACCTACCATCCATGGTTCCTCAGTCATCACTGTCGCTAATGAATCTACTATCCCGATTGCGAGCTTTGGTGCATGCTCCTTGAATTCATCTATTCACCTGTCGTCTGTGGCACATGTGCCTCAAAATCTTTTTAACCTTCTCTCCAAAAGTAAGCTTACAAAGGACTTCAATTGTAGTGTCATCTTTACTTCTTTTGATGTTGTGTTTCAGGAGCGGACGACGAATCAGGAACTTGGTAGAAACCAACTTTGGGACGGGGTATACATGTTCGATGGACCGACATCAGTCGCCTGTACCTCTCCCTCTGCTCGTGCATTGGACCTTTATTCTCGGTTGGGACATCTACTCGCCTCCGCCCTTCATCAACTTTTTCCTGATATTAGTCTGCATGTTTCCTTTCATTGCGAGTCGTGTAAATTTGTGAAACATCATCACACTTCATATCTTCCTCAAGTGGTTACACGGGCCTCCAAACCCTTTGATTTGGTTCATTCAGGTGTATGGGGTCCCTATGTCGTCTCAAGTCACTTAGGGTGTAAATATTATATATCCTTCATTGATGATTTTTTTCGAATGACTTGGTTGTATCTACTTCGTGATCGGTCTGAGGTGTTATCTACTTTTCAGATTTTTTACCATGAGATTCATACCTAGTTCTCCATCTCCGTTAAATGTCTCCACTCTGACAATGGGCTAGAATATTTATCTACTTCCTTTAAGCAATTTCTCAAAGCGAACGACATCATTCACGATGCATCTTGTCCTGATACACCACAGCAAAATGGAGTGGCAGAGCGAAAACAACGCCATATTCTGGAGACTACTCGTGCCCTCCTATTCCACCGGCGGGTGCCTCTTCTCTTTTGGGGGGATATCATCCTTACTACTACATACCTACTCAATCATTTTCTTTCTTCTATCCTTCAAGGGGAGACTCTGTTTCGGACTATGTTCTACTCTTTCCCTTTTCACTCTCTTCCACTCCGTGTTTTTGGATGTCTATGTTATGTCCGTAACACTCGTCTCAACCGCTCCAAACTCTCTCCCAAATCCACCTGTTGCATCTTCCTCGGATATTCACCCACACAACGCGAATACCGATGCTTCTCTTCAGACTTACGGCGATATATCATCTCTACTGACGTATCGTTTGTTGAGAGCACTCTTTTCTCGTTTCCCTCTCCCCATCCAGACATCATCATCGATGATTGTCTTCCTCTCATCAACCACACCCCTCTGGTGTCTCCCCCTGTTAATCACCGGTTTGGTAATGTCTACTCATGTCGCCCATCAACAGTGCCCCCCGTCCGGACCGAGGATACCATCATCCCAGCTTCGTCCGATGCTCCTGCCCCGGCACCAGACGACTTGCTCATTGCACTCCGAAAAGGTACTCGTTCTTGTCAGGATACTCCTCTCTATACATCTTCCTACAGAAGACTTTCCGATCTAGAGACGATATTTATTCCCCGCACAGTTGGCGATGTCAAATCTCACTCAGGGTGGCTACAAGCGATGCAGGATGAATTACAGGCTCCGGAAGACAACCATACTTTGGATCTGGTCCCCCTTCCGACAGGCAAACAGGTGGTCGGCAGCAAATAGATTTATATGGTCCGTCTCAATACCGATGGCACTCTCCATCACCTCAAAGCCCCACTTGTGGCGAAGAGCTTTGCTTAGACATATGGTATCGACTATTTTGATACCTTCTCTCCAGTTGCAAAGATGGCATCGGTCCGATTATCCAACTCTATGGCCGCTCATCATCATTGGCCCCTTCATCAACTGGATGTCGAGAATGGATTTCTCCATGGCTTTCTTGAAGAATAGGTGTATCCGCAGCAACTCTCAGGATTTCATGCCTCCGGAGCCGACTCTCATGTCTGTCGACTTCGTCGCTCTCTTTATGATTTCAAGCAATCTCTTCGTGCTTGGTTTGGCCAATTCAACACCTTCGTCACCGCATTTAGGCTCCCTCGAAGTATGAAGGACCGCACCGTCTTCTATCGTACGACGTCTTTCGGGTGCATCCTGCTGGTGGTGTTTGTTGATGATATCATCATCACTGGGAGCGACTCAACTGGAATCGCCCAACTAAATGGGCATCTTCACCACCACTTTCACACCAAAGATCTCGGTCCGCTAAAAAACTTCCTTGACATTGAGGTCTCTTGAGCCTGGGGAACGGTCTCTCTATAACAACATGGAACTCTTTTCTCGCCCAGAGAGTTGTCGTTGTCTTGTGGGAAAACTAAATTATCTCACCATGACGTGTCAGGACATTGTCTGCATTGTTGGCAAAGTGAGCCAATTCATGGAACATCCGACCAAATCTCAGTGATGTTGTCCTCTGCATTGTCAAGTACATCAAGAAAGACCTTACCCGTGGTCTTCGGTACTCACATCATGATCATCTAAATGTTGAGGTCTTCTGTGATGTTGACTATGCGGGTTGCCTTGCTACCCAGAAGTCTACTTCTGGGTTTGTCGTTTTCTTGGCAGGTAACCTTATCTCTTAGCGCAGCAAGAAGCAGATTATCGTCTCCAGATCTAGTGTGGAGTCCGAATACCGTATCATGGCCACGGTCACTACTGAGATCTTTTGGCTTCGTCATCTCCTCTATGAGTTTGGCTTCCCACCGCAGACGTTTGCCCATATCTAGTGTGACAATCAAACAGTCACGAAGATTGATTCTAATCCTGTCTTCCATGAACGAACGAAGTATATCGAGGTGGACTGTCACTTTCTTCGCCATCATCTCGAGTAGGACCATATCAGTTTCAGCCACATACCGATGGCAGATCAGCTTACCGACATTTTCATCAAAGGCCTCCCGAGAGCTTGTCTGGACTCTCTCACAGTACCAAGCTGGGTATCCACAACATCAAGGACCCAGCTTGAGGGGGAGTATGTATGGACTTGTTCGATGTCGTCTTTCTTTTCTGGGACTCTTGGTCCAAGTTGGGCATGTCCAGCTTGAGGGGGAGTGTTAAACCCCGTTTTATTATAAAGGGTATTTTCGAGTCCCACATCAGAATACTCCAACGTGTAATCTATTTTACCCATCTATAAAAGAATGTCTCCACCTCACCTTAAGGTAAGGAGAATTCGCCATCTACGTATTTGAACAAGGTTAATCCCTTACATAAAATCCACTTAATATTAATAAAACATGTGAAATATAAAATAAGAAAATTTACGAAAAATAAACAAGATCTCTTAAGTTAATATTAAGTCATTAAATCTTTCATCATCTGAATTAAGATAAACCCATAATTAAAGTGTTGATTCAGCCTCGAGAAGTATTAACTAAAATAGTGGGTCGACTTAACTCAATTTGTATTGGGATTAATGGTCTTAGTGTGTCCAATACAAATTTGAAGGGAAGTGTTGAGGAAATCTGAGTCGGAATTTATGGATTGGGGAGTCCACCCTACGGATAGTGATGCGTCATGAACGGAAGACTTACGTGCTAGAATCATCAATCCATGATTCGTTTGGTAAGGAGTCAAGTGATGAGGAGTCTGTTGTCTATGATCACCTGAACGATGCGCTAGATGTTCAATGTTTAATGTTGTCATCCAAGTCTAATGAACTCATGAAGTCGCATGAAAGCATGGATGCCTATAGCATGCTCTAGTATCTCCAGGATCTTTATCAAGAGAGAATAAGACCGAAACGGTTTGAGATATCCAAGGCGCTCTTCACAAGCTAACTGGAGGAAGGTGCGTCAGCTGGGCCTCATGTAGTCAAACTTATTGGCTACATTGAGCGTCTAGAGGTTCTAGGATTTAAGCCACCCGAAGAAAGAACTGTGCACCGATCTCATTCTTTTATCACTCTCTTAGAGCTTCTCGAGTTTTGTAGTAAATTTCAATATGAACAGCATAGAGAAGTATCTCCCAGATCTTCTCACTCTACTTCGCCAAGTTAACAAGGATATAAAGCGCGAAAAAAAGGTCCAGCAAAGAACTAAGTCTAAAACTTTTTCGCAATGCTCTTCCAAGAAGAGAATGATAAGGAACAAGCAAAGGGACAGGACCTTATCTATTTTGCATGCGACAAGTGTCACTGGAAGAAAAACTACACTCAAACAAAGAAGCAAGAGGAAGCTTCAGACGCGTTTGTTATCAACTGCAATTTATTTGTTTCTACAAATTGGGTATTAGATACAACATGCGGTGCTCACCTATATATTCAAATACAGGAACCAAATAGATTCTGAAAGATTGTTCGAGGAGAGGTAGATCTACGAGCAGCCAACGGAGCAAACTTGTTGCCATTATTGGAGATTACCATCTCACATTGTCAGCTTGGTTCAAAAAGATTTTGTAATTATGTGCTTTCAATCACCAAAAACATTATTTATGTGTCCAGACTTGATACCGATGGATTTATTTTCAAATTTGAGAATAAATATTCATTTTTTTACAAAGAAATCATTTGTTATGGTAGGACATATTTAAATATCATCTTTAAGTGTTGGATTACACTAGAGTAATGGAAATCGATAACAAAAATAGTTCACGACTCATAACACACCCAACTATGGCATCACCAGCTAGGTCATGTAAACGAAAAGCGTTGACCAGATCACACCAAGATGGATATTTGGATTCATTTGAACTAAAAACCACTTGGTGTTGTCATGCATGTTTACAAGAAAAAATGACCAAAGCTTCATTTAGTGGAAAAGGTGAAAGGGCCACGAAGTTTCTTGAGTTAGTTCATACCGATGTGTGTGGATCATTTTCAATTGAAGTTAGGGGTGGGTACTCAAACTTCGTAACTTTTACTAATGATTTTAGTATATATGAGTATGTCTACTTAATGAGGTATAACTCAGATTCTTTTGATAGATTTAAGAAATATAAGAATGAAGTTGAGAACTAGCTTGGTAAGAAGATTAAGAGGTCCAACTCAAACCGTGACAGAGAATATCTTAATCAAGACTTCATTGATTATTTACGGGAGTTTGGGATTCTATCCCAACTCACTCCTCATACACCATAATGGAGCGGTGTAAGAGAAAGGAGGAATTGTACCCTGTTAAACGTGGTGAGATCGATGATGAGTCATTCAAGTCTTTTATTATCCTTTTGGAGATACGCATTACAGACACCAGCTGAGTGCCAACTAAAGCAGCAAACAGTGTTCCATATGAACTTTGATATGGAAATAAACTCGTGTTGTCACATGTACAAGTGTGGGGATGCGAAGCGTTAAGGCTATTTCTGGCAAAAAAAACTTGCACCTTGGGCACCAAGTGTATCTTTATACAATATCCCAAGAAAACAAGGGGATATTACCTATATAACCCTTCAGATAAGAAGGTTGTGGTTAACAGACGTCTCACATTCCTTGAGAGGGATCTCTAAAAGAGATAGTAGGAGCAAGATAGGCTTCAATGAAGTCGTGGGCTCAAGATACACAAGAGTTGGCACATGAACAGATTCTACTAAAACTCGTGGAAGAGGGCGTTCCGGAGACACAAGTACTGCGTAGGAGTACGAGAGAGATTATAGAACTAGAACGATATGGTTTTCTAATCACCGAGGATGGTAACTCATTATTAGTTGATAATAATGATCTTGCAACCTACAAGGAAGCAGTAAGTGGCACGAAAACTATAAAATGACAAGAAACTGTGAATTCTAAAATAGATTTCATGTATCAAAACTAAGTCAGGATTTTGGTAGATCCTCTAGTGGATGTAAAGCTCTTTGGTTGCAAATAGGTATTCAAGAAGAAACTAGACATGGATGGACAAGTCGGTACTTATAAGGCGCGGCTAGTCGCAAAAGGGTTCGAATAGCATCAAAGCATAGACAAAACCTTTTTACCAGTTGCTGTGTTAAAATCCATCAGAATTCTACTTGTCATCGCAGTTTACCATGACTATGAAATTTGGAAGATGAATGTCAAAAACAGTTTTCCAGAACGGGAACCATCAAGAAGATGTCTAAATGACACAACCAGAAGAGTTTGTGACTTCAAAGGATGCACATAAGGTATGCAAGTTGCAAAGATCCATTTACGGATTAAAACAAGTATCTAGTTCATGGAATATTTGTTTTGATAAAGCCATAACGGAATTTGGTTTCATAAAGAACGAGTGTGAGTCTTGTGTCTATAAGTGGTTTAATGAGAGTGTGGTCGTTTTTCTAATAGCTTATGTCGATGACATACTACTTATTGGAAACAAAATACCAGTCTTACAGTCCGATATAAAGCCTGGTTAAACACATGATTCTCCATGAAGGTGGAGGCGAAGCAGTATATATTCTTGGGATCAAGATTCATCGTGATAGATCCAAGAGGTTGTTTGGGTCAAAGTACATACATTGACAAGATACTGAAAAGATTCGGCATGGAACAATCCAATAAGGGATTGTTGCCATTGTCGCATAGCGTTCATCTTTCCAAGAAAATGTGTCCTTAGACACATGAGATACAGAGGATTGCAATGACTCCATACGCATCGTTGATTGGGTCAGTCATGTATGTTATGCTATATAATAGGCTAGATGTAGCCTACGTCTTAAGTGCAGTAAAAAGATATCAAATTGACCCAGATGACCACCATTGGAAGACGGTCAATACTATCCTTAAGTATTTAAGGCGTATAAGGATATGTTCTTGGTTTATAGAGCATATGAGGAACAAGTCATCGGGGGGTATGCAACGAGACTTCACTCTCAATGGAGGCGTTGTGAGCAAGAAGAGCTCAAAGCAAGTTGTGGTCGTCGATTCTACAGTGGAGTCCAGGTATATTGCAGCTTTTGAGGCAGCTAAATAAGCGGTTTGGATACGCAACGTTGTCCAAGAACTTGATGTTGTCCCTAACAGTAAAGACCCTATCACACTATTGTGATAATACTGTCGCGGCAACTCTTGCAAAGGAGTCAAGGGCATATTAGCGGACGAAGCATATACTTCAAAAGTATAATCACTTGGATTTTTCACAGAAAGGTGTCGTCGCAATGAGCAAAGTTTCCACATAAAACAACATGGCACACCCCTTGACTAAAGCCTTAACTCAGCAAAAACATGATCATCATGTGAGAGCTAACAGACTGAAATTTATTAGCAGTTGGTTCTAGTCCAAGTGGGAGTCTGTTGGAGTTAGCGTCCTAGAACCAATTGTTTGTACTTTAGATAGCATGTATATTCGAAGAATTGAATATTGATAAAACATCTTATTATATCATGTTCATTGTTCTGCATGACTTTAATGTAATAATGTCCTAGAATATCTGTCGCGTTGAAAAAGTCAAAGCACTTCTCCATTATGATGAGAACCTTAAAATGTCATGGTGATATTCTTAAATATAGTTCGACTGTCAGATAACAATCTATGATGCGACACATAGAATGTTGACAGTCAGGTGCAAGTACTCGTAACCAAATGACACCTCATCTCATGAAGTTCACAATTGGTAATCTCAAAGGCGGAAAATTATGAGAACAAACCCACAAATAGGAATTCCACATGTTTATGTGCTACTGGATATTCTTGTCTGCAAGCATGTGTAATGATCCTTAAGACTTTAAGATTATTATTAATGCATATCATGACCCGCGCACTTCGATATATTATCGTAAACCATGATGAGAGAATTCATGGCGAAGTTAGGTATGTTGGATGCGTCATGAATGACAGGTTATTAATGAATAAGTCGAGGAACGATTTGTCTCTTCCATATTTATGAAAGTTAATATCTCGACTCTTTGATTGAAATAGACTCGTCCCATTAAATTCTATGATCATGGTGTAACAATGAGTTTATTTCAGGTAATCAAGGAAAGACGTATCAAACATGAGTTAATGACACAAGTCTACCACATGTTTGATGAGATATCGTGATAAAGGGATTATATTACAGTGATCATTCGTATGCGGTTGATGTCGTTGTGACATACCTTCTTCCTCTATGGATGTTTTCACCCATTGTTAGACAGTAAATTTGAACTTTAGGCAAATCCGTCTGATGCCACTGAGAAAGGGGCCTAGAGGGTCACACACAAAGAGTTTCCGTCAATCTCAATTAAATATTATTTATTTAACAATTGGAATAAATATTATTCTCCAGACCGAGAAATAATATTTATTTGAGATTTATTAATCGATTGCAAATATTAAATGAATATTTATTCGCAAGATAATTGTTTAATAACGTGAATATATATAATATTTATTTTTTGTTATTTAATAAATAATTTATTTAATTATGCGAATATATAATAATATTTATTTGTCACATTGTGAATAGAATATTTATTTTAATTTATTAAATGAACAACATTTATTAAAAATATTTATTCAAGAATTTAATAAATGACGAGGACGAACGGACCGAGTTTCAAATCTAATGATAAATATTTATTTATCATATTGTAAAATGAATATTTATCATTGTGCAGATTAGCGCATGCTATGAAGTAAAATAATATTATTATTTTATTACATGGCATGGGGTCTCTTTTGTGTTTAATATATTATTAAGGGTCATTGTGCAATTAATTAAATATTAAACCCTAACCCTAGGCCTATAAATAGACCGCTTAATCGTTGTACACAACGAGTTCCTCTCAAGATCTCTCTCCTCTCTTCCTCTCAAGTTCGAGAACAAGAGAAAATTTATTAAAGTCCGAAGGAGAGTGAAGCAATCAAAACAAACTCAAGATGATCAATCGACCGCGCTAACACCCGGCGTTTTATCGGCATTGTTCAGCGCTTGAATGAGCACTGTGTGGATCACCGCTAGAGGGCTCTACTTTTGATAGAAACCCCCACACGAACAAGCAACCAAGAACAAACTCCTTTGTATGTAAAACAATATAGTGATCAGAATTACAGAGGTGATGAGTCGAAGAAGCATAAGAAAGGAGATGAAGACTAGAGAGGCTGTACAAGCTCTCCTGCCCAAGCCAAATGGTCGAACTCACAATATTCCCTTTGTTGCCTCCCTCACAACCCCCTGCTACTTATTAATAACAAATCCCCCCTCCACGTGGTCCTAGCCTAACAAAATACTAACCGCATTCTAACTAATATTCCCCTACTATAATGACGTGTATACCCCTACTCCCCTATAGCAAGTCTCTATTAGCTTTGGATCCTCGATACGCAACAACGTTACACCAATCGAGTTAGAACGACCAACACCCTCAACGAAAAAAGATCTCAAGACCAAAGTAATCTTTCTCTTGCGGTTAAATTAATTATAAAATCGACGTGAAAAGATCTTCTCTTGGTTTCAGCGTTTTCTTTGTCAATGTTTTTTGGAAGAAAAAAAAACCGTTGGTCATGACATTCATGTCTTGTACATTGCAAATGATCCATCGAATTAGACAAAACTGAGTTGGTCATTGGCCTAACAGGCGCTTCGACTGCGTCTGGAACCATCGGAAACGTCGTGCAGTTCATTTCGAGGAAAGGCGGCTTGTTTTTTTTAAGCTCGGGTCTCCTCGCTCCAACTTCACTTCTTCCAAGGTAAGTCATAAGTTAGTTGCGCAATATTATGGCCCTTTTCACATTCTTGTCAGAATTGGAGTTGATAAGTTGTTGCTTATCAGCTTGCTCTTCCAAAGAATAGTAAGGTACATCCGGTTTTCTATGTTTCCCTGCTTAAGTTGGTTGTTGGTGATCATGACAGTCAAGCCTTACCTCGGCACTTTTTGGGCAACACCGAAGATCAGGTTCTCCCAAAAGGCCATTTTAGACACGAGAGGTTGGGGTTGTCAATGCGAGTGGTTGGTAGTGGGGTGGTCATCCTATTGAAGAAGCTACTTGGAAAAATGTTGAGTTGTTTCATGCTCAAGTCCCTTGTTTTCACCTTGGGGACAAGGTGGTTTCTTCAGAGGGATGGAAATGATAGGGTGGTCAAGGCTGGTCACATGAGTCCTCAGCCACTTAGGACTTATTCTACGAGGAGAAAGGAATGCTAGAGGGCAGTTTGGTAATTGGTTCTGGGCTGAAGATTATAAGTGGTTTCTTTGGTCGGTGGAAGGGGGCATAGGGAAAAACAGATAGGCAGCTCGGCTGATTGGAGGAGGTGGCCTTGGCTCCAGCAGAATCTTCCAGGAGAGTCTTCTTCAAATTGTAACTTTTGTTTCTCTCTTCTAGCGAGCTCTGTAATTCTGT
This sequence comes from Viscum album, assembly GCA_963277665.1. Lineage (NCBI taxonomy): Eukaryota > Viridiplantae > Streptophyta > Magnoliopsida > Santalales > Viscaceae > Viscum > Viscum album. Next base: position 422,408,321 of record OY728141.1, on the reverse strand, counting down.
TTCCTATCATTCATGTGATTGTTCATCCAGAGATTACAGACTGTAACTAGCAAGCTATGGAAGAATTCTGGTTATTTCCTCCTGTAAACCTATCAATGGGTCTCGCACTTTCACAGGCAAGCATCATATAAGCATAGCTCATATCAAATATATTATGGATCAAATTTTGGTTAAAATAATTTCCATTGCAGAACTAATCGGTTGTATGAGTGGCCCCTTCTATAATTTTTCAATGTGCACAGGAGTTGGTGGTAAGAGGAATACCTTGCCAAGGAAGCATATTCCCTGTGAATCCTTTCGATCTTTGTTAGGCAAGTCAAACTTCATCGCAAGCTTCCGGACCTCGCCCTGAAGAGGCAGCAACAAAAGGATGAAAATAAATACACAGGCCCCCAACACACTGAAATGTAAAATAGCACAAATCCATTGCAGGCAATTATAACAATTGGTATGTTAAGGGAAAAAAATAAATTCACTGTTGAAACCATACAAGCTCATGCCTTAAGCACGAACAGATGAAGTCACGTGGCGGAAAAATTGATTTTCAATAACCTTTGGGATGCATCCAAGTGGAAAAATAAGTTTCTTGAGCTGGGCTTGGGAAAGATGTGAAAGAAAGTATGTTTGATCCTTGACCTGAAAAGGCAAAAACAATAGATATCAAGGACGAGCAGTATACAAATACAGAGTTCAAAGTGACAAAACTTGTTATTGTCTACTATAAACATCACAATCAGTGGCACAAGAGCAATATAAAACTAAAGGGTAAAAATGAACAGAAAAAAAGAGCAACAACAAACTCAATGCATTCTTAACCAAACACCACCTAAAAAACAAAAAATAACAATCTTGGAAAGATGAATACATAAAAAGTCACTATCTTAAAAATTGATCTTCCTAAATTTTTTTGCTTTGAAAATGCGATCACTCCAGTCAACTAATTAAAACTACAAGCAAAAAAAATAACAATAGTAATAATTATACATAGTCCTTCAGCTCATCATGATAGGAACCCAAGCAAAGGTAGTAGTGTCATTGTTGGAAGGGGGTGGGAATATTATACGGTTGTGGGGGAAGGGGGAATTCGATAGTCGGTTAGGGGGGGGGAGGTTCTGGGCCCAGGTAGAGGAGAGGGGATATCCGTTAGAAATAAAACACAGGGGGTGAGAGGCAAGCAGGGAGGAAATATTCTTGGAATCGGCCGTGAGGCTTGGAATCGGCCTCTGGCTTGGGAATCGGCCTCTGGCTTGGGCGGGGGTCACTCCCGGAGTGTCTTCTTCATCTTCTTCTTTGGTCCAACGTGCCTCTCTTCCGCCGCTGGATCGCGTCTCAAGGAGCCGCCTACTGTTTTCATCCAGCACCACCGCGCACTGTCAGCGCCTTCTGCAGCTGAGGAGGCCCACACAGTCACCTTTCATCACAGACCGCACGCACAGCGTTTTTTTTCTTTGCTTTCTGTTCCCCAGCTTCATCGCAACCAAAGGCAACACGCCCTTCCGGCGTTCGGTTTAAGGAGGCGTGCACGGTCCAGGACACGCAATGTCTTCTTCACACCTTGTTCTGAGGAGTCGTGCCCCACAGTTTCTCCTCTTCATCGACCCAAGCGCACCCTACCGGCTCATCATTCGACGAAGACGCACTCCAGGATTCCTCTCTCGGCGCCCGCGCACACAGCGGGTTCATCGTTCGACGGAGGCGCACCCAGCTGGCTTAGCACTCAGAGGCCGCACACCGTCGGCTTGCGTCGGACGCTCGAGCAAGGACGTTCATGAAAATACACCTCCTGGATCAATAAGGAATCACCGAGATGTGGGTGAATCAGTGATTCGAAATCTTTTATGTTTTCTTAATGAAACAACCCTCGTCACCGGTTAAAGTGAATTTTGATCGCTATTCAACACACACACACAAGAGGGGGACAACAGATTTACAAGGTTCGCCTCTCAAAACGAGAAGGGAAGTCTTTGGCATGAATTGGATTCCACCGAGATCATACGACCCACTAGTTTCAACATGTAGGTACAACAAGCAAGGTTTATCCTTTAACTTGTATTACATCAAGTCTCCCAACTTTGATACTGCATCCCACACTGAAATAATGAATACAGAATTTTTGGTATCAAAAAAAGAAAGTCTTCCAACCATAGCCTTCAAATGCTGATGTAGTGCTCCTCTTCTCCTTCAACATGTAGAACCACGGGTATGATCTCTTCACACTGTGCATGGCACAGCAACTTCTTCTGGTCTTCTGCGCATTTTCTCTCAATTTTTCTTCACACTACACTTCAATTGCACGGCATCACTCTCTTTCTTCTATTGTTTAAATTTGAATTTCAAATTCAAATTCAAACCATCAACTTATTTTTCAAACTCACCCTTTGGATCTTTAGCTCCAATAGATCCTAATCATCCGTTTTGAAATTGGTAGCTATTGTAGACTGAAACAACCACCAAAGTCATCATCTGCCTCGAAACTGCCCAGAAAACACTTCTATGGTGTGGCCTTGGGCATTACGGCGCAGCCCTTCAGTTTTCAGCAGTTTACAAGAAACTGCTATGCATGGTTGCAGCATGGTCCAGCTGCTGCAGCGTGGAGAGTCCAAAATATCCAAAACCACAAAAATTCATCACCAGTGCTTTGCAGCGTGGTCTGACCACTGCGGCGTGGAGGTGCCAATATTTCCAATGGCACCAAAAACTGACCCAGCCTCTGCACCGTGGCCAAGAGGCTGCAACGTGGAGGTGTCAAAATCTCCAGTGACACCAAAAGCGACCCAGCCTCCTCTGCGGCGTTGACTTCTCACTACACTGTGGTCATTGATACCGCGGCGTGTTCCTTGTCCGACATCGTCGTCCACCACTTCTTGCCACCTCCACTTTCTACTTCAATTTTGCTTGTAGCATGAACTTCATTCATGATATATAGGAACTAAGAACACATCAATTAGCATTGTCTAATTTAATCACATAGAATATGATTTATGTATTGACAACAAAAGCCAACAAACATAATCATGTCCTCTTCCCCAAATCTTCATTCTCACAAAAACATAACCATCAAAGCACCTCTTAGTCTCAACAATCTCCCCATTTGGATTTTGTTGGCAACCAAGGAACATAAACCACTATTATACTTTGAAGCCTTACCAATGGATCAACATTCAATAATTTTAAGCCTACGTGAGCGAACTCAGTGTAGGAAACAAGAACATTGAATAATAAATATCATGTGGTCCATAAAATAGTGATCTATATGCAGCTTGCTTAAACACGAACTTCACAACCTTCAAACTGAACTTCATCACCACAACAACTTTTCTTTCACACCTGAAACATTCATACAACCACTTACAATAAACTGTTAAAACAGTTCATACATGCTGAAATCACAACTTATCCCTTTTAATAACTCTGTGTTACCCCCAAAGGTAACACATATCAATGGATATTACCCCTATATTGTATAATCCCCCTTTAACAAGCAATAGGAAGCTAAACATAAAGAGATTTATGTTGTCAGTTATTATTCCCCTTTGACAACAATATCCAAAGACAAGACGAGAGAGGGGACAAAAAACACCATACTTTAGCCCTGTAAAGAGTGAGGTTGAACACCTAACATCAACCTCAGATTCTGGAAAGCTTCCTTCGACAGTGGCTTGGTGAACACGTCCGCAATTTGTTCCTTCGTAGAAACAAATTCCAATTTTAACTCATTCTTCTCCACTAGCTCTTTGATTAAGTGATATTTTATATCTGTTAAACTCAGTTTATTGTGTTTCTGGGTAAAGGGTGTTTCTCAGTCTCACATCGGATTATTCCGACTTGTAAATCTTTTCCTCTATCTATAAAAGAATGTATCCGCCTCTCCTTGAGGTAAGGAAAATTCACCATTCTACATGGTATCAAAGGGTAACTCCCGATGATTCTTGTTTCCCTCCCATCAGCTGCGCTCCGCCCTCCAGCAGCGGAACCCTCTCTATGCGCTTAACCTGCGACCCTCCAGCACGGTTCCTTCCTACCGGCGGAACCCGACCTCGCCTCCCTGTGCGGCCTCCCGGCACCCTCCAGTGTCGGCATCACCCTCCCGCGAGGCTTCCCCCCTTGCGCCCTAGCCTGATCACGCGCCTCCTGCAGCAGCCCCATCTCCTTTCTCTCCTCCCTCTTCCCATCCAGACACCACCATCGATGATTGTCTTCTTCTCATCATCCACTCACCTCCGACTCAGGTGTCCCACTCTGCTGATCACCGGTTTGGCACTATCTACTCTCGTCGCCCATCGAATGTGTCTCTCATCCAAGCCGAGGACACTATCTCCCTAGCTTCATCCGACGCTCCTGCTCCGACAACAGACGGTTTGCCTATTGCATTGCGAAAATGTACTCGTTCTTGCCAGAATACTCCTCTTTACACATCCTCATACAGAGGTCTTTCTGCTCTGGAGAAGATATCTATTTCTTGCACGGTTGGCGACGCCAAATCTCACCCTGGGTGGCTTCAAGCAATGTGGGATGAATTGCAGGCTTTGAACGACAATCATACTCAGGATTTGGTCCCCCTTCCGGCAGGTAAACAGGTGGTCGACAGCAAATGGATTTATATGGTCCGCCTCAATGCAGATGGCACTCTTCATCGCCTTAAAGTCAGACTTGTGGCAAAAGGCTTTGCTCAGACATATGGTGTCGATTATTTTGATACTTTCTCTCCGGTTGCGAAGATGGCATCTGTCTGATTATTCATCTCTATTGTCGCTCATCATCATTGGCATCTTCATCAACTTGACGTCAAAAACGTCTTTCTACATGGTTTTCTTGAAGAAAAGGTATATATGCAACAACCTCCTGGCTTCTGTGTCTCAAGAGCCGATTCTCATGTCTGTCGACTTCCACTCTATGTGGACTCAAGCAGTCTCCTCGTGCATAGTTTGGAAGATTCTGCACCATGTCACTACATTAGGCCTATCTGAGAGTATGAAGAACCACACTGACTTCTACCGCACGACGTCCTCCGGTTGTATCTTGTTGGTTGTCTATGTTGATGATATCATTATAACTGGGAGCGACACAAATGGAATCTCCCATCTAAAGTTGTATCTTCGATGACAATTTCAAACCAAAGATTTGGGTCCACTCTGACATACTTCCTTGGCATTGAGGTCTCCCGTTCTCCGGACACCATCTTTCTTTGCCAAAGGAAATATACTTTGGATATCTTGAAGCATGTTGGTTTGACTCAGGCAACTGTCGTTGACACTCCTCTTGAGCCCGGGGAACAGTCTCTTTATGACAGCACGAAACCATATTCTCACCTAGAGAGGTACCATTGTCTTGTGAGAAAACTCAATTATCTCACCATGACTCGTCCAGACATTGTCTGCGCTGTTAGCAAGGTTAGCCAATTCATTGAACATCCAACAAAATCTCAGTGAGATGTTGTCCTACGCATTGTCAAATACATTAAGAAAGATTATGTCTGTGGTCTTCGATATTCACATCACGATCATCTGAATATTGAGGTCTTCTGTGATGTTGACTATGTTAGCTGCTTAGCTACCCGGAAATCTATGTCTGGCTTTGCCATTTTTCTGACAGGGGACTCAATCTCATGGAGCAGCAAGAAACAGACTGTCGTTTCCCAATCCAATGCTAAATCAGAATACCGTGCGATGGTCGCGGTCACTACTGAAATTTTTTGGCTTCGTCATCTTCTCCGTGGGATTGGTTTCTCACCACAGTCATCTACTCATATTTGGTGTGATAATCAGATAGCCACGAAGATTGTTTCTAATCCCATCTTCCATGAACGCACAAAGCATATCGAGGTGAACAGACACTTTCTTTGTCATCACCTCGAGCATAACCATGTTAGTTTCAGCTACATTCTGACGGCTTATCCGCTTGTCGACATCTTCACCAAAGGCCCCTTGGGAACTCGACTTGATTCTCTCTATACCAAGCTAAGTATCAACAACATCAGCGACCCAGCTTGAGGGGGAGTGTGTGGTCTTTGTTAGTGTCTTCTTTTTTTTGTGGAACTCTTTTCCAAGCTATCATGCACTAGCTTGAGAGGGAGTGTTAAACATAGTTTATTGTATTTCTAGGTAAAGGGTGTTTCCCAGTCCCACATCGGATTATTCCGACTTGTAAATTTTTTCCTCTATCTATAAAAGAATGTCTCCACATCTCCTTGAGGTAATAAGAATTCACCATTCTACAATATCAATGTGTTTGGACCTTGAATGTCGAACTGGATTTTTTGAAAGGTTAATTGCACTTTGATTATCACATCCCAAGAGTAATGAAAACGTCAATTCAACTTTTAGAGCTTCTAGTTGAGTCTTCATCCACATGAATTGTGTTGAGGTTTGAGTGGCAGCCACATATTCTACCTCAACAATGCTCAAGGTTACTAAATTTTGCTTTCTTTAATGCCAACACACACATCTCTCTGGAAGAAAGAAAAGTCCACCAGATGTAGACCTCTTATCATCAACACAACTTGCCCAATCTGCATCTGAATAACCAAACAGATCAAGCTTCCCTTTGTTGTCATATTTCAACCCAAAATCTGTTGTGCCTCTGATGTATCTAAGTAGTCTATTTCAACCAAAAGACTCTTTTGATGCACTTTGATGCCTGACACAAAGTGTAACAACATACACAATATCCAGTCTTGAAGCTTTCAAATAAAGTAAACTTCCAATCAGCTTGCAGAATTCCCTTGGTTCAACTTCCTTTCCCTGTTCATCTTCTTTTAACTTCGTTCCTACAGAAATTGGTGTAGAAACAGGCTTCAAATTCTCCATGCCAAATTTCTTCAACATCTCATTAGCATACTTCTCTTGAGATAGAAAAATATAATCCTTTGCTTGAGAAATTTGTAAGCCAAGCATGGACATTTCAAAAAGCTTTTTCATTTTATTTGCAAATTCTTCACAGACTCCATTTTCAGCAAAAATAATGTCATCTACATAAACAGTGACAATGAGAGATACCTCGTTATCATCTTTAATGTAGAGATTGTTGTCAACTCTCCCTTTTTGAAATTCAACTTCTTCAGAGGTGTCAAGCTTAAAATACCAAACTCTTGGGGTTTGTTTTAAGCCATATAAAGCCTTCTTTAACCTGCAAACACAATTCTCATCTTCACCAAGTAAGAAACCACGCGGTTGTTCAATATATACCTCTTCTTCCAAATCGCCATTGATGAAAGCTGACTTGACATCTATTTAAAAGATTTTGCATTACCTTTGTGTTACAATAGCAAGAAAAAATCTTATGGTTTTTGTTAAGAGTTAAATGTTTTTAACATTTGTATCCCACATCGGTGTGGGTAACCCATTGTACGCCTTTTTTGATTTATATATTGAGCACCCTACCTCATTGCAAGGTACGGGTTTCCATTATAACATGGTATCAGAGGGATAGGGTTTTTTTTTCCAACCCTCCCTCCCAGTGCCTCCAATGCACCGAAACCCTTAGGCGTCGGCCCCCCTTTGCTCTGCTTCCCTACGAGCTTCCCGCACCTGGCGCGCACCCTCCTTGTCGGACGCTCCCTTCGCGACGCACCTCCCTTAGCGTCGCTTCTCCCCGACGAAGCCCCCCCTCGCGGCGCCCTCCCTCCGCGTCGCACCTCCCTGACGAAGCCCCCCCCCCCTCGAGCATCCTTTTGGTTGTCTATGTGGATGATATTGTTATTACTGGCAGTGATGCTGTCGGCATTGATCGACTCAAATCTTTCCTTTATCAAAATTTTCAAACAAAAGATTTGGGTCCACTGATATTTTCTGGGAATTGAGGTCTCCATATGCAACAAAGGAACCTTTTTATCTCAGAGAAAGTATGTTCTTGATCTTCTGCAGGAGACTAGCATGACTCAAGCTGACTCGGTTGACTCACCCCTTGAACCGGGAGAAAGGTCACTTCATACTGACAGTGAGATTTTTTCATCACCTGACAGATATAGACGACTTGTTGGAAAGCTCAACTACCTGACAATGACTCGACCAGATATTGCTTGTGCGCTTAGCAAAGTGAGTCAGTTTATGGAATCTCCAACAAAAACGCAGTGGGAGGATTTTCTTCGCACTGTTAGATATGTGAAAAAAGAACCAGATTTAGGTCTTCTATATTCTGATCATGGGCATACAGATATTGAGGTATTTTGTGATGCAAATTATGTTGGATCTCTCTTCTAGGAGATCTATGTCTGGCTTTGTGGTATTTATTGGAGGAAATTTGATCTCATGGCGAAGAAAGAAGCGGACAGTTATCTCCCGATCTAGTGCAGAGTCGGAATATCGTGCAATGGCATATGTAACTGCAGAGATTATTTGAGCAGAACAAATTCTACAGGAGATCGGGAATCCTGTCAAGAAACCGACACATATCTGGTGTGACAATCAAGCTGCTGTCAAAATTGCCACAAATCCAATCTTTCGTGAGCGGACCAAGTATATTGAAGTTAATTGTCATTTCGTTCGAGAAAACTTTGAGAAGATCACCTTCAGCCATGTTCACACCTTAGATCAACTTGCAGATGTTCTCACAAAGAGGGTGTCTGGACCACGTGTCCAATTTTTATGTAACAAGCTGGGCATGATAAATATATATGTCCTAGCTTGAGGGGGACTGTTAAGAGTTGAATGTTTTTAATATTTGTATCTCACATCGGTGTGGGTAACCCATTGTACTCCTTTTCTGATCTATATTGAGCACCCTACCTCATTGCAAGGTACGGGTTTCCATTATAACAGTTTCAAATCTTGAAATCGGTGCAAAGGTTTCATCGAAGCCAACTCCTTCAATTTGGGAATAGCCTTTACACGTCAATCTTGCTTTATTTCTCACTACTTCACCTTTTTTTGTTCATCTTGTCTCGGAACACCCACTTTGTCCCAATAATGTTCTTTTTAGGGGTTTGGGTACCAACTCTCAAGTTTCATTCGTTTCAATCCGATTCAGCTCTTCATTCATTGCATCAACCCACTCATGATGTTTCATTGCTTCTTCCACATCTTTAGGTTCAACTTGAGAGAACAATGAGATATGAAAGTTTGTAATCAAAGTTCTTCTACTTTGAATATGTTGTCCATGATTTCCAATTATATTTTGAACTCGTACCTGCTTTCTCAACCTAGGATGATGTGAACAAGATTGTTTTTCATCACTTGTATTTGATTAATCAACTTCTTCATTTGGAACCTCTTCATTATTCTCACCATTTTCTGAAGCTTCACATTGTTGTTTGAAAAGAACAGATTCATCGTCATCACTTTTGAAGCTCATTCTTTCGTGAGAGTTCACTTCATTTACATGTTCCATCACTTTCACATCAACAGCATCAATAATCTTTTCTGTCTCATTGTTATAACAACGATATCCTCTTCCATTTGGAGGATAACCAAGGAAGATACCATAACACCTCTTCTTTCAAATTTGCCCAGATTTTCACCTTTAACTTTGATAATGCAGGGGCTGCCAAACACTCTAAATTAATTCAAACTTGGAAATTTCTTGTAATACATCTCATATGATGACAAATCTGAACTTGGCCTGTAAAGACAATGATTTTGGATATGAATCGCTGCTCCAATGGCTTGTCTCCGGAAATAATGAGTTGTGTCATGCACTAGCAACATAGTTTGAGCCATCTCCACAATATTTCTATTCTTTCGTTATGTCGCACCATTTTGTTGTGGTGTGTGTTAGGAATATAGGGGTTGGCAGAGGGTTGTTGAGGACTTATTGGAGGGTGTTCATAGTTGGGCTGTTAGAGGAGAGGGGAATATTCTTGGCTGGAGGTTGTTGGGCTGTTAGAGGAGAGGGAAATATTCCTGGCTGGAGGTTGTTGGGTTGTTAGAGGAGAGGGGAATATTCTTGGCCGGAGGTTGTTGGGCTGTTAGAGGAGAGAGAGGAATATTCTTGGCTGGAGGCTGTTGGGCTGTTAGAGGGGAGGGGAATATTCTTGGCTGAAGGGGGACCACCTGGAGCAGTTGGTTGGTTGGAGGGGGCTGGGTGGGCCTCTAAATATAGGGGGCCAGTGTTAGGAAGAGGCACGGATTTTTCTGGAATATTTTCACAGCAGGTTGCTGTTGAGGGCTGGTTCGTTGGAACGACCAGCAGGAGGCTCGAGAGTGGTCTTCCACGGGTTTCCTCTCTTTCTCTCACTCTCCTTTCTTTTCTCTCTCTCCTTCCATTGGTGTATTTCTGTTAGTTTTCTGCTATTGTAATTCTGCTGCAACTTCGAAATACACAGTTCACTTCTATTTCCTCCCTCTCATTTTTACATAACAAATTGGCGACTCCAAATAGCCGCGCTAGAGAATCACTTGTTGCTAGGGAAGAGGGAGCAGAACGCCGCTACAGAACCGTCATCACTACAGTGAAGTTTTGACGTGGGGAACCAGTACGTTGAAAAGCGGACGCCGACTGCTGTGTAGGCTTGTCTTCAGTCTAGGATGGAGTCAAATTTTGCTACAGGGGTACAAAATATGCAAACTCAGGCAGCCGTGATACAAGAGCTACTATCAGTTGTAAAAAAAACAGTTGTTGTTCTTACGAGCAGAAGTGAGGGAACTGGAGACGCAAGAGTCTTGTTGCTGAGATTCTAGGAAGCGAGGTGACGAAGTTGCTGCTTGTACGTTTGGTAGCGACTGTGTGGAGCAGCGGCTTGAAAACAAACTGGTAAGTTCTGACGAGGTAATATCTGATTCGTATTTTAGCATGGAAGTGGATCAAATGACTGTGAATGGAGAGACAAAAGGCTTGAGGAGTTTTCAAGCTAGACAGAAAAGGATCAGCAGTGAAGAGTTGGAGGAACAGCTTGAAAACAGTCCAGAACGACTTGTTGTGGTATACGTTGCACCAAATTTTAGTTTGTTTAAGCTTGAAGAATTTCTTATCGTGGGTGAGTTGAAAAGTAAGTTTGAGTCTGAGACAACTTATGAGTTGGACAAGCTGTTCAAAACGGAAAATATGGTTGTTGGGGTTGGAAACAATGGATCGCGAGCAGTACAGCCAGCAGCAGTTGGGAGCTACGGACGACTACTAACAATTCGAGTAGAGCAGCCTTCGGTGTCAGTGATGGAGGATATTAGCTACAGCAAGGGCGCCTTTGCACCTAGGATGCCTAGGAAATGTGGCCTACCTAGCATCAACATACCTTGTACATGGCATCCACTGTAAACATACCTTGTACATGGCATCAACTTTTTCCTGTTCCAGCTCAAAGATAAGGAAAACAACGTTGTCCAGGGTGCAGCACGTTCCCTTTAAGATGCCGACATTTTTCCAACATGTAAAGCCTTATGGATATGTTGGTTGTACTTTGGTTTCCTTTGGGAATTGTGTTATAGTGGAGAAAAAGGGCTGGACATGCAGGAGTCAAGTTTGAGGTTGGATGGCATTCATGCGGAGTGTTCGAAAGAGGACTCCAAATTCTAGAGGTGTTAACAGGGATGTAATAATTGTTTCAAAGCCGGCTGTCCCTACAACATCAAAGATTTTTCAGGGACTTTGTACAGGATTTGTTGCGCAAGGTGGTGATTTTTCTGAAGGAACTGGTTATGGTGGTGTTAGCATTTATGGGGGAAAGTTTTCAGTAAGCACCTTACACTGGATCATTGTTGATGCTCGCATACTGAAGGCAATTGCTATTGAACATTCAAAAGATGCGGATTCGGCTGTAGAATCCATTCTATTGGAGGTGCTTCCTTTTATGTCCAAGCAATCTGATGGTCAGATTCCTTCCATTGACTACAAGGGCCCTCGAAGTCCAAAACCCAGAAAGTCAAAATTTCCGATGGAGTGTTCGCCTACAAATTCAATGGCTGTTGAAGAAGTTGTTGTTGGTCCCTCTTCCTGCCGGGGAACTACAGTTAGTATGGATGCTGCTATTGTTGATCATATGGCCAATGGCTTGCGTGAGGATTCTGCCTTGTTAGATGGGGATTCAGTGGGTTCTTCAATTTCAAAATTTTACAAGGCGAATGATGGCCATGATCATGTGTGTGGAAAGGCTTGTAGTGGGGCTGGTGAGGATTCACAGTTTTGTCAATCCAACATTGTCAAAACTGCACCCAAACAGACCTCTGTAGGATCTCCACTCTCTATCGTGCTGGGAAATTTTGAAGGCAATATCAACTTGAATAATTTGTGTGCTGCTGTCTCAAAGGAGTCAATGACTATGAATCATGGACACAACGATACAGAGCAAATCCCTTCAAATATAATTTCAGTGAAGCTAGATATTTCACAAACAGCTCGGTTTCCAGATTTTCCAGAATTTGTTGTGCTGAATGCTGCTAGGATTCATGGCTGCTGGAAAATGGAGCATGTTTGGGCAAGGTTAGGATCGACTATACTTGTTGGAAAATATACCCCTAAGTGCATTAGAGGAACCAACAAAAGCAATTTACAGTTGCAGTCCAGTGGTCATGTTTTAATATCGGGTCTGATACTCTTGGTTAAGCTTGAAGGAGGTGATTTAAGCACTGAAGAAGAAGTCGTATAGAAAGAGGAACAAGGAACTTAGTTTTGCTGTGGAAGGAAAATTAGTCCGAGTTGTGGAAGAGTTGTTGGCCCTTCAAAATAAGCATCTAGAGGAGAATAATTCGGTCTCTAAAGAAGTGGTATAGAGAACCGTCTGGATTTCTTCAAGCATGATGTCGGAGCTAATTCTACAACCACCCTGTTGTTCCGGAATTCAAGCTGCCCATCCAAGATTTGAATTTGTTGGTGATGATACATGGGATGATGGAGACCGAAAAGGGGCGCACGAACCACCACACCGGAAAGCACTTCATCGTCGCAAAGGGCCCAGCCGAGTAATACAAACCCACCTTGAGGACAAGGTGGTTTTTCAGCACGGGGGAAATGTTAGGAATAGAGGCTGGCAGGGGGTTGTTGAGGACTTATTGGAGGGTGTTCATAGTTGGGTTGTTAGAGGAGAGAGGGAAATATTCTTGGCTGGATGTTGTTGGGCTGTTAGAGGAGAGGGGAATATTCCTGACTGGAGGCTGTTGGGCTGTTAGAGGAGAGAGGGGAATATTCTTGGTTGGAGGCTGTTGGGCTGTTAGAGGGGAGGGGAATATTCTTGGCTGGAGGGAGACCACCTGGAGCAGTTGGTTGGTTGGAGGGGGTTGGGTGGGCCTTTAAATATAGGGGGTCAGTGTTAGGAAGAGGCGCGGATTTTTCTGGAGTATTTTCATAGCAGGTTGCTATTGAGGGTTGGTTCGTTGGGACGACCAGCAAGAGGCTCGGGAGTGGTCCTCCACGGGTTTCCTCTCTTTCTCTCACTTTCTTTTCTCTCTCTCTCCTTCCATTGCTGTATTTCGGTTAGTTTTCTGCTATTGTAATTCTGCTGCTACTTCGAAATGCACAGTTCACTTCTATTTCCTCCTCTCATTTTTACATAACAGTGTGTTTGGCGCACTAAGTTCATGACGAATGCCATGTTTTTCAAGATATGATTCAAATCTTCCACTGGTATACTCGGCACCATTATCAATTCGAATCTTCTTCAAAGAGTAACCACCCATTTTTTCTTAGAGGTTTTTAGGGTTTTTATTAGGGTCTTTTAGGGTTTTGAGCATTTTTAGGTTTTTTTTTTGAGTTTTATGTTTTTTTAAGTTTTTATGGTTTTATAAGGGTTTTTCAGGGTCACGTTGTATCCCTTGACCCCAGGGGTCCTGTCCGTGTAAACGGCCTGTGTCTTCATCCCGTGTTCGTGTAGAAGTATACGGCGTGTAGGATGCCCGTGTGGTCTGATAGAGCCCGAGCCAACCCCGCTGACTGGATAGTCTATTCTAGACGATGGAGAACCAAAGTACCAGGTGAGGGGGAGGGCTGCCCACGTGATGCTGAGGTGGAGCAGTTAGTGGGAGCAGTACCTAAGGGTACAAGTGGAAATGCAGCAGGGGAGGCGATAAGAGGAAATCTGAATTGGTTATATAATGGTGGGGTCACACGGGTTGAGGGAACATCTTTTTCTCTTTCTTTTAGTCGGCCAGGGCTTGGGCGAGAACTCCTTTGGGAAAAAGGACTCACCATTGTACTTTATTCCCATGATCTCTCATCCTTCTGAAATTCTGGTTGTCTCTAATGGAAGTTCTGAGAACCTTTTTTTCTTTCTAGTGTGAGAGATCCTTATCAGCTTGGTCCGGCCTGCCGTTATTTTTCCCCTGTCGGAGCGTCTGTTGTTGTCTTCTTATCTTGTCCAGACAACCTCCTCCATTGTTGTCGTTCTCCATGGAAACTCGCCAGCAATCTCAGATGGATCTTGTGGAACAACGGCTGGATGCGGTAATAGAGCAATTCTCTTCATTGTCATCTTCAATTAACACTTTATCATTGGGACAGGATGAATGTCGTTCGTATCTTACCACTATTCTTCGACGCCTCGACAAGCAATCGGTTTCTGACGTCCCTCCATCTGCTCAGCTCACCACTAATTCGGCTACGCCCTTTGTTCCAGCATGTGATTCTGCTCCTCCCGAGGCCCCCCCTTCCACCACCTATAGGTGATCCTCTCTTGCCCAATACTACGATGGCCGCTCCTCGACCGCTCGATCTTCCTCTTTTTGATGGTACTGATCCCCGGGGGTGGATTTTTCATGCCGAATTATATTTTCGAGTCCATCATACTCCCAACCCTGTAAAGATCCAGCTCGCTCAACTGAGTATGGAAGGTCGTGCAATTCATTGGTTTACTATTTTGATTGAAGCCCATCCGCACATATCCTGGCCACTCTTGAAGGAGAAACTCATGGAGCATTTTAGTGGACTCACACTTCAAAATCCCTATGAAGAGCTTGCTGCTTTTCAACAGTTAGGCTCGGTTATAGATTATATGGAACAATTTGAATATTTGGTTTCCCTTCTTCCTCGGTAACCCGAACAGCAGTATGTTGGTTATTTTCTCAACGGAAGATATTCGAAATTGGGTACGCATCCATAATCCTTTGACTCGCATTCAAGCCATGCATATTGCTCGGCATATTGAACTTCTCTTTCGTAAAGGTGCTCCTGCTCCTCCCTGTCGCACTGTTTTTCCATCTCCTTGCCAACTCTGTCACCCACCCTCCTACCAGTCTTCTCTACGCCCTCTACCTTTGTCCATATGACCAGTCCTCCTTCCCGTCCTTGGCGCCCTTCTCCCCTCCACTCGCCTTCACCAATCCTCCCACAGCCCTCCTCCAGTACCCGCACTGTTAAGCATTTGACAACTCAAGAATGGAAGGATCACCGCAAGAAGGGCCTCTGTTTCCGCTGTGGGCTTCCTTATTCACCAATGCATAAATGTTCCGATCCTAAATTGCAGGTGCTTTGTTGCGGAATCACCGGGAGACAGAACGACAGAAAAACGAGAAAACGAAAGAAAGAAAAGCAACAATGAACACGGCGATTTACGTGGTTCGGGAAAAATCCCTACGTCCACAGGAGAGGCAGAACTTCACTATGATTCGGGAGCACAGAAATTACAGAGGATTTCCAACAACAAAACCCTAGCCCGAAATGGGATACATATGAAGAAGACGGTCTACTGTTCTGAATAGTAGTCCGCGTTGCAATAGTGATCGGCGGCTCACTTTGTCAAAAGTGCTACAGTGTCTGTCGGCTGGAAGTCAAAAAGCGCTACAGTACTGTTGACCCCGAAGTCCGCACCGCTACAGTGTCTGTCGGTGTCGGATCGGGCAACACCAATCCAACACTTTTGTTAGGAGAGGATGAAGAATCCCCAACCGATTTATCTCCTTTCCCAGACACTTCCAGCCCCCCGACCCCCTATTGAAGTTGAATGTGTGGTGCTAGCATATCATAGCTCGGCTTCCTCCTGCTCTGAGCCGATCCCTCATATTGGTGACTGTTCTTCTATAAAAGTGGCGGCCACCATTGTTGGCATACCAATTCTGGTTTTAATTGACAGTATATTTCCCCAAAGCTGGCCAAATTATTGAATCTTCCGATTCATGCTTCCACCCAAATGCATAACAAATTGGGTGACGGCCACCAATTATGGTCTTAGGGGGTCTCCCACAACCTTCCTCTTACTGTGGGTGCCTTCACCTCCCTTTTTGTTGTTCATGTACTAGACATTGGCGGCCTGGATCTCATCCTTGGCATTGCTTGGCCACATACCTTGGGTGACATGCATATTAATTGGCAAACCATAACCATGCGTTTTTCTGCTGCTAGCCAGCACCATACCATTTACGGGGCTCTCTCAACTTCTTTGCCAACCCGGCCACTCTCTAATGGTCCCCTCGATTCAATTAGCACAGGCAAACAACGCCTTGTACTTGGCAGTTGCTCCAGCAGCCGTAATTCCGCCTTAACAGCGGAACAGCATCAAGCCTTGCAGACCCTTTTCACAGCTTTTCAACAAGTTTTTGTAGATTCTCTAGGCTTACCCCCACGCCGCCTCCGCAACCACGCCATCCGCCTTCACCCACATCAGGGACCTGTTTCAGTTCACCCTTACCACTACCCCCACATCCAGAAAAATGAAATTGAGAGACAAGTTCAGCAACTGCTTCAGTTGGGCTTAATCCGCAACAGTACCAGTGCCTTTTCCAGCCCAGTACTTCTTGTTAAAAAGAAAGACGATTTGTGGCGTATGTGTGTGGATTATCGCTCCCTCAACAAAGTCACAATACCGGATAAATTTCTCATTCCGGTAGTTGAAGAACTCTTCGATGAACTTCATGGGGCAGCTTATTTTTTCAAATTGGATCTCAAATCTGGATACCATCAAATCCGCATGCGTGAAGAGGATATTGATAAAACAGCATTCCGAACACATAACGGCCATTATGAATTCTCAGTCATGCCTTTCGGCCTCACCAATGCTCCATCCACCTTTCAAGCTACAATGAATGATCTCTTTCGTCCTTTTTTACGTACTTCTGTCCTCATTTTTTTTTTATGGCATCCTTATTTATAGCCCGGACTGGTCGACTCATATGCACAATTTGCAGGCAGTTTTTCAGGTGCTAGCTGCTGGACAATTCTTTGTTGATCACAAAAAATGTCACTTTGGCCAACAGGAAATCGAATACCTTGGTC
This sequence comes from Viscum album, assembly GCA_963277665.1. Classification (NCBI taxonomy): domain Eukaryota; kingdom Viridiplantae; phylum Streptophyta; class Magnoliopsida; order Santalales; family Viscaceae; genus Viscum; species Viscum album. The sequence goes on along the minus strand of OY728141.1, from coordinate 422,391,254 downwards.
ATGTTATTTCACAGGCTAGGGTATCAATGAATCCAGCCAAAATCCAGGCTGTTTTGGATTGGCCGGTACCAAATTCTGTCTGGGGCGTCCGCGGGTTTCTTGGCCTCACTGGTTATTACCGCAAGTTTATTCATCATTATGGTTTGGTGGCACAACCCCTCACTGCCCTTACAAAAAAGGATGATTTCACCTGGACCCCTGCTGCTCAAACACTCCTTTCAGTTGCTCAAACAGTTAATCACCTCGGCCCCAGTCCTCGCACTCCCGGAATTCTCCAGCGATTTTGCGCTGGAATGCGATTCTGGTACTGGGGTTGGCGCCATTCTTCTGCAGCAAAACCGGCCAATTGCCTTTTTCAGCAAGGCTTTATCCCCTCAAACACTGGCCAAGTCCACTTACGGAAAGGAGGTTATGGCCTTGGTTTTGGCCATCCAACACTGGCGTCCTTATCTTCTTGGTCGTTCCTTTACGGTCTACTCGGATCACCGTAGTCTCAAATACCTCCTCCAGCAACATATTACCACGGTTGACCAACAATGTTGGATTGCCAAACTGCTTGGATATCAATTCGATATTAAATACAGACCGGGTCGCGAAAATTCTGATGCCGATGCGTTATCCAGAAAACAAGATTTTAGTGAGCTACTTATGTTGCATTCTGCTCCTGTTTGGCCAGAGGCGTCAACACTTACTGAGGGCCTTCTCTCCGACCCTTACCTTGCCAAAATAGTCTCAGCATCACAACATCAACAGCCCATCGCTGTTGGCTTTTCTTACACTCACAGCATCCTTCTCTACAAGGGTCGCATCGTCCTTCCAGCAGCTTCTCCCTAGATATCATGGTTGTTAACGGAATTTCATACAACTCCATAAGGGGGTCACCTTGGCTACTACAGAACTTACCGCCAGCTGGCTGACACCATTTATTGGGTTGGCATGAAGAAACGGGTGCAACATTTTGTCCAACAGTGTGATATCTGCCAACGAAATAAGTATTCTACACTTGCCCCAGTCAGTTTACTCCAGCCATTAAACATCCCTTCTTTGGTTTGGGTTGACCTCTCTATGGACTTCATTACGGGCCTCCCTAAATCCCATGGTTATGAAGTCATTTTGGCGGTTGCGGATCGCCTTTGTAAGTATGCTCATTTCATCCTCCTCAAGCATCCTTTCACGGTCAAAGGGGTGGCTGATGTTTTTATACGAGAAATTGTCTGTTTACATTGGATTCCCAATTCCATTGTCAGCGATCGGGACCCTATCTTTCTCAGTCGTTTTTGGAAGGAGCTTTTTCGCTTACAAGGTACCACTCTAAAATTTAGTTCAGCCTGTCATCCTCAAACGGATGGTCAAACGGAGGTCATTAACCGGTGTTTGGAAACATATCTCCGCTGTTTTGCGGGAGAGCAGCCCAAGACTTAGACATTTTGGATACCCTGGGCAGAACTTTGTTACAATACTTCATGGCATAGCTCTATTAACACCACGCCATTTGAAGTTGTTTATGGCCGCAAGCCTCCCTCCCTCCTCAGCTTCCTTCCCTCTGACCTCAAAGTTGTTGTTATCGTCACAGCTTTAGGGGACCGCCAGGAGGCCTTGGCTCAACTTCGCCACCATTTACTTCGCTCCCAAGACATCATGCGTCGCCAAGATGACCCTCATCGGCGCTCCTTGACCTTTCAGGCAGGCGATTTTGTTTACCTCAAACTTTGACCTCATAAACAGCGGTCGTTGGGCCACCGTATCAACCAGAAATTATCCCCACGTTACTATGGCCCCTTCTCTGTTGTCAAACAGATTGGCCTCGTCGCGTATCAACTGGCATTACCCACCACAACTCATATACATCCCATTTTTCATGTCTCCCAGTTAAAACCAGCAGTGGGCCAGCATCTTGTGCAAGCACAGCTTCCCCAGACCTTCTCGATGATCCAGTGGACTGGCCACATCCGAAGCGTATTATGTCCACCCGAACAATGAGGCAAGGTGATTTTCAACTTACCCAATTTCTGATTCAATGGGCTGGCAAACCACCCAAAGATGCCACTTGGGAAGATAAATTCACCCTATAAAACCAATTCCCTCATTTCAGTCTTGAGGACAAGACTGACTCTTCAGGGGTGGGCAGTGATAGAGCCCGAGCCAACCCCGCCGACTGGATAGTCTATTCCAGACGAGGGAGAACCAAAGTACCAGGTGAGGGGGAGGGTTGCCCACGTGATGCTGAGGTGGAGCAGTCAGTTGGGGAGGAAGTGGGCTGCCCACGTGATGCTGAGGTGGAGCAGTTAGTGGGAGCAATACCTAAGGGTACAAGTGACAGCAGGGAGAGGCGGTTAGAGGAGGGAATTTGAATTGGTTATATAATGGTTGGGTCACACAGGTTGAGGGAACATCTTTTTCTCTTTATGTTAGTTGGTCAGGGCTTGGGCGGAAACTCCTTTGCGAAAAAGGACTCTCGATTGTACTTTCTTCCCATGTTCTCTTATCCTTCTGAAATTATGGTCGTCTCTGATGGAAGTTCTGTTGAGCAGAGCCTTTTTCTTCTTTCTAGTGTGAAAGATCCTTATCATGGTCTACCCATGTGCTCGTACACAAATTCAGCTCCTGAAACTTTTAAACTTCTTTAAAGCCTTTGATTTATGCTTCATAAATATAATACATGTAATGCAAGAAAAATCATCAATAATGGAAATAAAATACTTCTCCATTTGTTGACTACTTTCTCATTGGCCCGCAAATGTTAGAGTGAACAAGCTCCAAAGGATGAGTAGTTTGTATCTCAACCCTTTTGTGTGGAGTATTCACAATCTTTCCCTTTTGTTGGAGTCTGTATCCCACATCGGAAGTCCGATGTGGAGTTTATCATTCATCATAAAAGAACGTCTCCTCCTCACTTTGAGGTAAGGAGACAAGGGGGTTTCCTCATTCTACATGGTATCAAAGCAGGTTTTTTTTTGAAACTCGATCCCTCCCTCCCTGTTTTTTTTCTCCCATCAGCCTTTAGGGTTTTTCCCCGTCCGGGGGGCGGCGGCTCCCATCCATATAGTCGCCCCCCCCCGCTGCTCCTCCCGGTCGCGTCGGCCCTACGGTTCCCGGCCCCGCTCCTCCATCTCTGGCGGAAATCCCCTGTCGGCGCTCCTCCCGCCGCCCCTCCGGGCTCGATTCCCAGGCATCTTCCGGCGTTCCCCCCCCCCTCCCGACGCGCGCACCTCCATCCGGCCTGCGGCCATCATCCAGCGCGCGCGGCTCCCGGCGGATCCTCCCGTGCGAGGCCATCGCCCGCGCCTCTGCTCCTGCGCGACGACCGTCGGCGGCCCTCAAGTGCGCGCAGCGCCTCCCGCGGATCCCCCGACTCCCTCCTCGCCCTCCTGCCTGGCGCGGCTCCCCGGCGGCCCTCCTGCCTGACGCGGCTCCCAGCTCCCCGGCGTCCCGGCTCTCCGCGTCACCCTCCTGCCTGGCGCGGCTCCCCGGCGGCCCTCCTGCCTGGCGCGGCTGTTGGAGTCTGTATCCCACATCGGACTTGTGGTCCGATGTGGAGTTTATCATTCATTATAAAAGAACGCCTCCTCCTCACTTTGAGGTAAGGAGACAAGAGGGTTTCCTCATTCTACACCTTTTAACAAGTGGAACATATCCAATTCTTTTCTCTTTTAAATTTAGGAACATCGCAAACATTGTCTCCATAAATAAGCTTACAGGTGTTCTTTTGGCCAAGAAGGCCAAGTCTTCGATGGCACAGTTGATTTTCTTCTCTCGTGCTTAAATAACAAGAATTTTCAGCATCACCAATTTGAAACAAATTGTCTCTTGTTTGTTGTCCTCTGGTCAAGATACATCCATCTTTCAAGCACTTCACAACAAACCCATCTTTCTAAAAGATCACTTCATTTCCTTCATCACATAACTGAGACACGCTAAGATTGTGTTTCAGTCTTTCAACATACAGCATGTTTCTGTATTTCAATTGATCTTTACCGATGAATGCTGATTCAACACCTTTGATTTTGAGTGACTCGTCATTTCCAAAGATCACTGAACCCTCTTTCAACTTTTTAACATCCTTGAGAAGATTTAGATCTCCTGTCATATGAGAAGAACAACCGTTGTCCAAAATCCATGGACATTTTCCTTTGGATGCTTTGTAGGCAAAATCACAAACCAAAGCTTTTTCTTTGGCTTTCTCCTTCTCATTTAGAGACTTCTCAGCATTCTCTCTTGAGCACATTTGAGCTGGTAGCATAACAAGACACCCTTTGCTCACAACGTTCACAAACATCTTCCAATGGTTGAACTCTATTTTCAGTTTTCAATTCAGATTTCACAAACTGTCTCTGAATTGTTCTCTTTTGAGTGAGATGACTCCCCCTCAATTTTTGTCTTCCAAACCATTTAAACTCATCATTGTATTGGTAATTAAACCAACACATCCTCGCCATGTGCCCAAAGCCTCCACGGTACCAACAATAACCATAAAAAGCATATTTTCCTTTTAGATATCATGTTGTCCGAACTGCGAACCTGTCTTTCAATCTTCTTCCCATCATTAATTTTGGATCCTTTATGCAAACCAAAATTTTGATGAACTCCTCTGACTCTTCCTTCTTCATAACTTCTTCTTAGCCCTTTTGTCTTCACCATTTATAGAAGTTTTTGCATTCAAGTTGGTGAACTCGGAATTTCCGGTATCTGAAAAGTCACTTGATTTTGCTACAAGCTTGGCCTCTTCTTGATTTGATTCTTCTTCCCAGACATAGCACAAGTATCATCAGTGTTTTCCTTTTCATTTGAGACTGATCTTTGGTGATGTCCATGATCCTTGACCTTACTTGAGCTTTCCCCAACTTCATGAATGGAGTTCTGAAAATTTAGCTTGGATTTTTCAAGCGCTTTTTCCATACTTACACATTTTTGTTGTAAACGCTCGAACTCCTTTCCTTTTAACTTTACTCCTTCGATCTTGACTCCTGAATTCTTAAGTTCACCAACAAGTTTGTTCAAGTTACCAACTTCTTCTTGCAACTTTAATTTGTCTTCAATAAGAACAGATTCGTTGCTTCTAGAAGATTGATTTTCCTTCTTCAGATTTCTTATCTCTTTTTCTAACTTAGAGATCATTGAGAGACGCTCCTTGAGTTATCTTTTCAGCATGAATTACATTTCAGTTTCTTCATTGCAGCAAAATGTGTGATTGCTCCACACCCAAAGCATTTAAGTGGAGGTTTACCTTTAAACCTTCCCTTGCCTCTTCTCACATTTCTAGAGATTAGAGACATCATCTTATCAAACTTCTAGTACAAATCATAATCGAAATGAGAATGATCAACATCTTCTTCATCAACCTTCTTTTTATACTTCTCGTGCTTTGAGGCTGTAAAAGAGATTTCTTTTTCAACCTTACACTTCTTCTTGATAACACATTATCTCCTCATCTCATATGCAATAAGAATACTATGTAAATCATCTGAAGGAAGTAATTCTAGATCCCTGCCTTCAAGAGCAAAAACTTTAGCATCAAATCTGTCTGGTAAGATACAAAGTATCTTCTCAACACTGTAGTATCTTCCAATTTATCATCATAACTTCATATTGCACTCAAAATCTCATTAACTCTTGTAAAGAAGTCAATTACAACTTCATCTTCTTGCATTTTAAGATCTTCATATTTCAATCTCCAAATCTGTAGTTTAGCCTGCTTCACCTTCTTATTGCCTTCATAGATATTTACAAGTTTATCCCCGATGCTTTTGGTTGTCGTGATACCTCTCACTTTGAGAAATTCTTTCTCGAATAATGATGAAAGTAAAGCATTCCCGACACGACCATCATTCCCAATATTTCTTTTATCTGCTGGTGTCAAAGCAATGTTCTCAGCACGAGGTGGAAACCCAATTGTTGTAGCATCAAGAACTTCCGAACCGGTTGATAGAAGATAAGGCAACATCATGTCCAGACAGATATGATAATTTTTCTCATCAAAGGTAGGAATACCCATGTTATTCACTGAATTATGATTGTTCATGATGAACATTGGAAATTTAGAACCAACCACTTCGAACGGAGAGAAACTTCTTCTCAAACTTCAAACAACAAATCACCAACGAGGGCAACCTCCCTCTGATGCCACTTGAAAAGACACCTCCTGGATCAATGAGGAATCACTGAGGGGGGTGAATCAGTGATTTCTAAATCTTTTACATTTTCTTGGTGAAACAACCGTCGTCACAGGTTAAAGTGAATCTTGATCATTGTTCAACACACACACGCAAGAGGGGGACAACATATTTACAAGGTTCACCTCTCAAAACGGGAAGGTTAGTCCTTGGCATGATCCGGATTCCGCGAGATCATACGACCCACTAGTTTCAACATGTAGGTACAAGAAGCAGGGTTTATCCTTGAACTCATATTACATCAAGTCTCCCTACTGTGATAGTGCATCCCGCACTGAAATAATGAATACAGAATTTTTGGTATCAACAAAAGAAAGTCTGCCAAACATAGTCTTCAAATGCTGATGTAGTGCTCCTCTTCTCCTCCTTTAACCCGTAGAACCACAGATATGATCTCTTCAATCTGTGCCAATATGCACATCAACTTTTTTCTTCTTTTCTTATGCACACTTTTTCTCTCAATTTTTCTTCACACTAATTCAACTGCACAGCAACACCCTCCTTTTATTGTTTAAATTTGAATTTCAAATTCAAATTCAAACCATCAACTTCTTTTTCAAGCTCACCCTTTGGATCTTTAGTTCCAATAGATCCTAATCATCCATTTTGAAATTGATAGTTATTGTGGATTGAAATAACCACCAAAGTCATCAGATGAAGCCAAGTCGCCATCCGCCTTGAGAATGCCGAGAAAACACTTCTACAGCGTGGCCTTGGGCATTACAGCGCAGCCCTTCAGTTTTCAGCGATTTACAAGAAACCGCTATACATGGCTGCTGCATTGTCCGGTTGTTGCAGCGTGAAGAGTCCAAAATATCTAGAACCACAAAAATTCATCACTAGTGCTCTACAGTTTGGTTTGACCACTACGGCATGGAAGTACTAATATTTCCAGTGGCACCAAAAACTGACCCAGCCTCCTCTGCGACATGGCCAAGGGGTTGCGGCGTGGAGGTGTAAAAATCTCCGGTGACACCAAAACCGACCCAGCCTCCTCTGCGGCATGGACTTCTCGCTAAGTCGTGGTCATTGATATTGTGGCGTGATCCTTGTCCTGCGTCGTGGTCCGCCACTTCTAGCTAGCTCCACTTTCTCCCTCAATTTTGCTTGCATCAAAAACTTCACTCATAATATATAGGAACTAAGAACACGTCACTTAGCATCATCAGATTTAATCACATGGAGTATGATTTATGTATTGACAACAAAATCCAACAAACTTAATCATATCCTCTTCCCTAAATCTTCATTCTCACAAAAACATAACAACCATCTCTTGGTCTCGACAGTTTGCTCCGCGGAGGAGGCGCACACACCACCGGCTTACGTTGGGAGGAGGCGCGCTACCGGTTGCACTCGCAAGAGTGGAGAGCACCGCCAGTTGCACTACCGCTTGCAGAGTACTATTTCAAAAACAAAAGAAAAATGAAACTGAGACAAAAAAAAACATGCCCAACTTTTCTGTTAAAAAAATCAACTACATAAACAAATCAATGACAACGTTGCTCGATGGGGCGGGGCAACGCCTACTGCGGATCAACACCATGCTCTTCAAGACATCGCAGGAGCAGGCCCAGTTCCAAACATCCCGCGCCACCCGACTGCGTCGCCTAACGAAGATGCCGCATCATGAGAAGTGGTGACCTTCACTCATGTCGACAAGCAGGAGGAGATGTCTATTTTTTACCATTGTAATCCACATGACTTGGCGAAGCTGCAGCAACAAACAGAGGAGCACACTCCATCCCCACCAGTGAAGGGGTGCCAGGTAGGGTTAATGCACAGTCCACAGCGATCATGGAGGACACACTTTGCGATGAGGCGGCTCGACTTGTCTTGACGTCGACGCTACTTGAAGGACATTATGCCACGTCTGCTGCTACACAAGCAAAGCAAGGCGACAAAACAGCATTGTCAGGATTGGCATCAATAATGGAAGCTTGGACGACAGTACAAGAAGCTCAAGCCACACTCGGAAAATCCTGGTTGTCGATTCAATCTGGTGCATTTTTCTCGAAGTTACATGGAGAGTTGCTAGCCCATACAAACGTGCGGAGCATCTAGGAGATTACCTGGGGAATATGTGAAGCAAGGGTGCCTCGCCCCCATAAAGTAGGGAGGACCATCTGGGAGATCGCTTGGCTTGCCTGCATAGCAAGACCACCTTTTTTCAGTCTTGAGGACAATATCGTTTCCAGGGGGGTTATAGGAACCCGAGCAAGGGTAGTAGCGTCATTGCTGGAAGGGGGTGGGGAATATTGTTAGACGGTTGTGGGGGAGGGGGAATTTATTAATCGGTTAGGGGGGGGGGGCCACGTAGAGGGGGAGGGGATATCTGTTATAAATAAGAAGCACAGGGAGAGAGGCGGGCGGGGAGGAAATATTCTTGGAATCAGCTGTGAGGTTTGGAATCGGCCGTGAGGTTTAGAATCAACCTTTGGCTTGGGAATCGGCCTTCTAGCTTGGGCGGGATCACTCCTGAAGTGTCTTCTCCATCTTCTTCCTCCACCGGTTTGTATTCTTTGTAACTATATTTCTATAATACAAGAAGTGAGTCCTTTGTCACTATCACACCACATGCAAAAAAAAGAAAAACCCACAATGGTGGCAGCCAATTACTCTATTTATGAAATTATTTTCCACAATATCACTATATATTGCATTTATTTATAATAAAAAAACCAAGGCCCGCTTAAGAGTGACAATCACCATCTTCGGTCTCCGAATGACCAGGTTTTTAAAAAATCAAAACCATAATTGAGAATAGCCAATTGAGAAAAAATGGTGTAACACGGAAACCATACTCAGTCTCTGAATGATCGCATTTTCAAAAAAAATCAAAACCATGATTAAGAAGAACCGGTTGAGAAAAGATGATGTAACACGGAAATCCGCATATGTGCAATTCAAATGATTACCATATCCTCTGACAGCTCTAGAACAGATGGCTTGTCTGTTGAAGATGAGTGAATAACATTTGCATAATGCCCAGAAGCAATGTAGTCAAAGCCCATACTGTCGATGGCCACCATGAATGCTCCTATACAGAAAAATAAAATTTCATGCAGAAAATAAAATTGAATAAAAATGTGTAATAAAGATGTTAAAAGATGACAGCAATTTAAAATGAAAAAATACCAAATTTAATTCTTGTGTTGCACAAAACATCTGGGTTAGGGGTACGGCCAGAACGATACTCCTCGATAATGTAGGAGACCTGTGACATGGGCCACCAAAATTAAAGTGCTTCATTCTGCTACCTAGGGTAAAAGAAAGGAAGAAAAAAAGAAAGAAAAGAGCATCACACTGAATAAACAAAACCATAACATCATCAATAACATCAAAAAGAAAACAGTTGATGAGAAAACAACTAGGAAAATTGGCTTGTTGCCGAGAATGGTGAAAAAGGGCTATGCATACCACATTTTTCCAATATTCATCGGTCAAATGCACAACTTCTAGTGGTACATCAACCTGAAGAAAAATGCAACCGCGCTTCAGTTAGAAGACCCTTGTCTGCAACTAAGGTAACAGAAAAATCAAGCTAAACACTGCTGACCATAGATGTGAGAAAAATCTTTTCAAGGAAATCATGCTCATGTGAACCTTCATATGAAGGCATTGAAATAGAAATAGCGCAGATCAAAATTGATATGTGGAAGCACAAATAAGATTGTGAGATTGAAAGTAATTGATGACTACTGATGAAAAAAAGGTGAATAAACTATACCGAGATTATCAAAATGAAACAAAATAATAATTTTTCCAGAAAAGAAAGTGACCTGCTCGCAAACAGATTTTGCATACTTCATATCTTCTTCCCATGGACATTCAGACCAGAAATTCTCGAAATCCTCCTGCAAAACACAAAGCATCAAACATTTGAGAATGCTTCAATTGACAATGACATCAATTTTAAACTACAGAAAAGGCTTCAGACATCACTGATAACTTTGGAGACTGATAATCCAAATAAAGATATGATAAAGATATGATAAAAAATATTCGCAACACAGCCATACAACACTAGCTTAAAAAAAACAACAAAAACATGGGCCTTGGTCATGCCGTTTAACAATAAAAACACTAGAGAGGTTGTGTATGTAAAGGCGTTTTTAATTTCAAAGAGCCAGAAAACGAACCCATAATTTCCGCAGCACCCACGGAGAATTAAGCCATGGACCCAAAGGTCAAGCTTCTGGAGGTATATGGATTTGGAGAAATACTATAAATTTACAATCTAACCGTGATTATGAACATTATAACAGCATGATAGTAGTTGATGGGTATTTTTTAAAGAAGTGGCTGCATCGCCCGTCTTTTTGATTGAGAAACCTAGACCATAATATAGACATAAGCATAGAGTTCAACTTCGTTACACTTGAGATAACAAAAATGACAAAATAACACCGACTAGCGTAATTGGAAAAACAAAATTAATCTAAATAAACTCTTACCAAGTGCTGGATTTTTAAATTAGCATCGTTTGAAAGAAAAAATGGACAATTTTATTTAGCTCTCCTCACCATGCACTCGTTTATCGGTTCAGAAGAAAAAAAGGATGTAAAAGACGCGCCAAAATCTATACATAAAGAACGTACTTGGAACCAAATCTTAAGGTAGAAGGCAGTGCAGGAATGGCCGGCGGCGTGGAGAAGCCGGAGCGCCACACTGCTATCGACGCCGCCGCTGAGAAGAACCGCGACTTTGAGGCGCTCATGCGGCATGGAGCAGGAAAGGAAGGGTCCAAGAGCGGCATCACAGCACTTCAGGTGAGGTGAGGCTGGAGGGACTGCAAAGACAACACGGAAAGCCCTTGGCGAGGGCCCAGGGTTTCGGAGGAAACTAAGAGCGAGCCCGCGATTAAACGGGAAGGGGGGGGGGGAGGGAACGTCTGGGAGTGGGACTGCAGTGGCGGAGAAACACAGGTGAGAGTCGCGGGATAGTGGCCATGGACCGAGTGGCCATGGACCGAGATCATGGATCGACCGGGCAGACAATAAAAGATAAATCACTAAACACGTGTGTAATGGTATCATTGGTGGAAATGTATTTCAAATATGATTTTCAAAAAAAAATTCAAAAAAAGACAAACAGGTGGGGTTTTAAATTGTTTATCAAAATGTGTTATTTTTATCATATTTAGGTATTGGGATACAACGATACAAAAATACTCATGTGCACATACACGCATCCCAAAACACTCAAACCCGAGACCCCCCCTTCCCATCATAGAAGCGTGGCCGTTAGACCATGCCCCACAGGGCTAAATTATTTATCAAAATGTATGTTGAGGGCACGGGTAACAGTTTGGCAATAAGACAGAGGTTGTTGTCAAGGAGGTCAAACTATCCATGTAATAGCGACAGTTCTGAAAAATCTGAACACGTCATTTCTTATTATGAAACCACTTCATTTGACATGAGAAATGGGTTTTGAAACATGGGGCAATGCTTTGATTTTTTAGAATGTCCTACACGATTAATGTGAAAACTGGACAGTTGTCTGATTCTAGTACGATGAAGGTTTATAAGGATCGAATAACATTTATTTGATGCAATAGAAGACATCGAGAAACCTTTAAACCAGTATCAATGTGACGTGAAACTGAAACCATGCACAAAATGAATATTAAGTGTACCTTACACTGAAGTTGATCACAGTTCCTGTCTTGAACCGCGCTTTTCTGAGAAGCAGTCAAAGGACTCCTTCCTCCACAATGTATCCACAGGTTGACCTAAATACCCAACGTTCGGGTGGGATTATCCTTCACGACACGATATGTCGGTGTCTCTTGAGGTAAAGGAAGAAAGAGGGAGAGAGCTTCAGCTTTAGAGAATCCACCAGAACCACACATAAGTTTGGATACCATTTTCATGGCCTTCGGCTTCTACATATAAGCCTCGAGGATGCTCCTTGAGCCTTCTATACATTTACTCTCAGTTATATAACGTATGAGTAAAGTGTCGGTTACGACATTTGAAACCTTTGATCATCTATCCATTCTCTCAAACATTTCATCATATGAAACGTTAACAATTAATGATAGTCGTATGTGGAAAATTCTTGAACGTTAACACTTAGCATTTGAATGTGATAATCAATTACATAGTGTTTTGCGAATTATTCAATAAGATTATTCACACAACACTGTCTTACGATACAACTAAATTGTACACTAAGATCGTACACTACTATGATATCATCATATCTGTAACATCCCGCCTCATCTCATTGGCTTGAGAGGGTGGAGGAATGTTACTTGGTCTTAAGCGACGTTCCCAAGGCGTCAAAGGCTGACAATAAATGCCAAGAGCTTCAAGAATCATTGGGGAATGATTTTTCCTTAAGATAAAATCAACCAACCAAACAAGTCATTATCAACAAACTACATGATACATGTCAACAAAGCAACTCAACTCATACATTACCAAAAGACAGGCAAACTATTCCATAACAATTCTCAAATTCCAATACAACCAAACCAAATATCAGAGTACTACACAACAAGACCCCAAAGAACTAGGACACCAACATAGCTCCACACCAAGCTCCATGCTCCAAGCACCACAACATCACTAAAGCATCATGTGAAACCGCTAGCAAATTGAGATGCTTTACTCTTACCTGTGTCGCTGAATACTACATCTACAAAAGCACCAAAGTGCCAAACTAGGGGCGAGTAATAATACTCAATAGGATTTCCCCAAATGACTTCCCTGCACACGCCACTAGGATAAAACCGTTGACACAATTATATAAAACAATTTATATAAACAACCAATAGCGCAACAATTACCACAAGCCAAACACGCCCTTGACAAGCCACCCTTTCCATATCCACACTAGTACAACCATTCCCATCTTGCATAGCAACACACAACAAAGCAAACAAACATAGTGGCACTTCCCATCCAAACCCGTTTACTACCTCCCTAATCAAGCGGTACTTCTCGCCCACTTATCCTTGATGGTGGCCCTTCCGTCCACTCTCCATTCTCTTTTTACAGTGGTACTTCCCACCCAATTCACATCATTCAAAACACAAAACATATCATGCACAAGCCAATAACCAAGAACATAATACACCAAGGCCACAATAACATGCCAATAACCATTTCATAATCAAACAATCCTTGAAGCATCATCCATGCCAAACCACATTTCAATAAAACCACATTTTTATTGAAAAACATTTTCATAGACCATTTTCATAATCCAAACCAAGCAACCAATTTTAAAATCTACATTTTTAAATCACACAACAAAACCCCTCTTTCAACAATATCCCATTTCACCCAAAAATCCCCAAATCTTCACCCAATGGGTTTCCACCAAGATTTCACACATCATATTCACAATTAATTTCAAGAAAAACAAATTAATTGCAACCAAAACCACTAGTTCTAACCAAGTGGAGTTGAGAGAGAAGCCACCTACCTTTAGAGTTCCGGCGAAATCGACCCACAAGCAACCACACCACAAATCTGGCGAATGCACCACCGAAACCGCTCTAGATCCTCTTCCCTATCATCAACAAGCCCTAAAATCACCACTCTAGGCTAAAATAACCCTAGATCTACACACAATGAATATAGATCTAGAAAAATGAGAGAGGGGGAAGAGTAGATCTAGAGAAAAACCAAAGAGAAACCAAAAGAAGAGACTTACCTGGGAGAAACCACCTTCAAACCACCTTGAAACCCCTTCAAATCGCTTCCAAAATGAGTGAGAGAGCCCCTCAAAACCTTGAGGATCGAAAATCCTGAGTGAGGCTTGAGTGGGAGAAAGTTTGAAGTGATTTAGGTCAATCATGAGTGTTACTATTTAAAAAAACAACTTTAATGGGTTGCACGGTTAGCTCGCACAGTTTGACAAACTGTGCGCTAACCGTGCAGAAGCTACTGCCTCGAAGGCATCTTGCACGGCCTCCTCGCACGGTTAGAAAAACCGTGCACAAACCGTGCGGAACCCCACTACCTCGAGTTGCACAATTTCTTGGGATTCTCGCATGGTTTCCCCTAACCGTGCTCAAATCGTGCAGCCCTAAAAATGCCTCCAAACCCTTCCAAAACCATTCCAAACTCTCCCAACCTGTTCCAAACTCATCCCAAGCACTTTAATCACATAAAAAGGCATAAACAAAGGCTACATACCTCAAACTATGGGTGCTAAATTCTCCCCACCATTATACTTTTCATTTGAAGAAAGTAGAGAACCATCTCTTTGCTGAAAGAGCTCGGGCCATTGCTCGACCATCTCTTTGCTGAAAGAGCTTGGGTCATTGCTCGACCATCTCTTTCTCCCGCTCTCAATTTTCCTCCTGAATCTAACCATACTGCCATAAAACAGATACTAAATCGATGCTTTTACCACGCAAGACTCTATCTTGCTTATTCACAATCCGCATTGGCACATGAGCCAAAGAAGCATTTAGTTCTAGCTCAACATGTTCCCAACGAAGCACATGGTCACGATCCGACTGATACTTTTTCAACTACGACACATAAAACACATTTTGAACCACACTAAACCGTGGTGGCAAATCCAACCGACAATCCACCTCTCCAATTCGCTCAAGTGTCTCAAAAGGACCAATATATCTTGGAGATAACTTACCCTGCTTTCCAAACCAATGATGTCCCAAACTAGGAGAGATTCTCAAAAACACATGATCACCCACCTCCAACGACAATGGTCATTGATGATGGCCCACATACGATTTCTGACGACTTTGAGACGTCTCTATACTATTTCTAATAAACTTGATTTTCTCTGTAGTCTCCTAGACAAGGCTCGGTCCAATCATCGAAGTCTCACCCGTTTCCACCCAACATAGAGGAGAACGACACAAACACCTATACAATGCCTCAAAATAGAGCCATATGTATCGAAGCATGATAATTGTTATTATAGGAGAACTCCACAAATGGTAAGTGATCCTCCCATGAACCACCAAAATCCATCACACAAGCCCTTAGCATATACTCCAAAGTTTGTATCGTCCTCTCGAATTGACCACCCATCTAAGGATGATACGTCATGCCCATCGTCAACTGTGTCCCAAGGGATTACTGTAAGGATTTTCAAAAATGAGATGTGAACCATATATCTCTATCTGATACAATCGAAACCGGAACACCATGCCTCTTTACCACTTCCCGGATATAGATTTTGGACAGTTCCTCCACCATATGAGATTCACGAATCAGGATGAAATGAGTCGACTTTGTGAGCTGATCCACAATCACACATATGACATCATGTTTCCTGACCGTTCTTGGGAGACCTATCACAAAATCCATCGCTATTTGATCCCACTTTCACACTTGAATAAGCAAAGATTACAACATTCCTGCTGACCACTGATGCTCTGCCTTGACTTGCTGACAAGTAAAGCATCTCGAAACAAACTCGACCACTTCCCTTTTCATATTAGCCCACCAAAACTATGCTTTCAATGCCTTATACATCTTCTAAATTCCAAGATGGATAACCCACATGTAATAATGATAAGCCCTAAGAAGTTTCTCCCGACAAGCTACTGGTACCACTATCTGATTCCAAAAACACAAAACTGAATTCCCATTTAGTTCCCAGCCTTCAATGGTCTCTCTGCTATTGAGTTTCGACCTCATTGCCATACACTCAGAATCAGATTTTTGTGCCCGTTTAACCATTCCAACCAAGTCAGGAATCAACGAAACTGGAAAGAAGACCACTATGTCGCCCTGGTCCTCACATTCCAACCACATATCAGTTATGACTGACATTAACTGCCACTGATCCAATGCATGTTTCACCACCCGATCATATGATTTTCTACTTAATGCATCTGCCACCGAATTTCCATTACCCAGTGTGTACATTAAGTTAAAATAAAATATCTGGAGATATTTCATCCATCTTCTTTGCCTCAAGTTAAAATCTCTTTGTGAGAAAATTTGATTTAAACTCTTGTGATTGGTGAACACCATAAATTTCTCACCGAATAGATAATGATGCCACATTTTTAAATCATGAACCACTATCACCAACTCCAAATCATGTGTTGGGTAGTTCTTCTCATGAAACCTCAAATATCGTGATCCATATGAAACCATGTGATCCCCCTACATGAGAACACACCCCAACCCTGATCCCGATGTGTCACAATACACCATGTACCTTCTTCCTAATCCAGGCAAAACCAAGATTGGTGCTGATGTAAGACAACCCTTTAGCTCTTCAAAGCATTTCTGACAATGCTCATCCCATTGAAATAAGATATTCTTCCTTGTCAAAGTTGTCATCGGTGAATCCAATCATGATAAATCACAAACAAAACGTTGATAATAGTCAGCTAGACCAGGGAAGCTCCGTATTTTGAAAACGTTCTTTGGCAGTTTTTAGGAGATAACAACCTTTATCTTTATCGGATCAACTAAAAGACCTTTCTCAAAAATAACATGGCCAAGGAAATGAATCTCATGTATCCAAAAGTCACACTTTAACAAATTTACATACAACCGACGATCCCTCACGATCCCCAGCGCTATCGCCAAGTGCTCTCATGCTCTACCCTTGTTCTTGAATAAACCATTATATCATCAAAAAATACCACCACAAAGGAATATATATATCTCTGAAATATCTAATTCATTAATTTCATGAACACCACTGGTGCATTCATTAGACCAAAGGGCATAACCACATACTTGTAATGGTCATATATACTTTTGAAAGCTATTTTGGGGATATCCTCCTTCCTTACCTACAATTGATGATATTCTGACCTCAAGTCAATCTTAGAGAACCATTGAGATCCCCTCAATCAGTCAAACAAATCATTAATGCATGGAAGTGGATATCAGTTCTTTATCGTAACCTGATTAAGTCTATGATAATCAACACAGAGCCTCAAAGTTCCATCCGCCTTTTTAACAAACAAAACTGGAGCTGCCCATGGAGACGTACTAGGCCATATGAACCCTTTGTTTTCTAGCTCCTCCAAATGCACCTTTAATTCCCACAATTCTTTTGATGTCATTCGGTAAGACAAAAGTGAGATAGGAATAGTCCCCAGAAAGAGATCAATCGTAAACTCCACTTCTCTCATGGGTGGAAACCCTGAGAATTCTTTAGGAAAGACATCCACAAACCGATCCACAACTTCTAAAAGAACACTTTTCTCAACACCTTCCACTGATGTTAATGACAAAGTCTCTAACTGATATGAGATCGTGCCAAGAGTTGGTGCTAACAAATCTGTTGCACCCAAATTTTCCTTCTTCTCCCCTCTAAAGAGATGTTCAATGTCATCCTCCATCATAAAACTAACTGTTCGTGCATAGAAATGGATGTGGGACCTAAAAATAGCCAACCAATCCATTCCTAGGATTATGTCATAAGCATCCATCTCAAGAACTGATAAATCCCGCATCAATTTAATGTCTTCCACAACTAAGCAACACGCTTTACATTGGAAGGCTCAACACTCTCTTTGACCTAGAGGAGTTTGAAGTTTCAAAACATAAGGCATCATTTCCACATGTAAACCCAACAAATCAATGATGCAAGAAGCCATAAAAGAATGTGAATCTACTATATCAAACAATACTTGCATCAAGGTAGAATTTAAAAGAATTGTACTTCGCATCGTGGATGGTCCTGAATGATCATCAACCACAACCTATTCAACTTTGAACAACTTATTACTTGCCACACTCTGCTCTTTATTTCCCTTATGAGGAGTCGTGATGTTCCTCGAATCACCATGACTAACTTTACTATGCTTCCAAAGGGTATGTTGTTTCCCCCATCTTGTGAGGTATAAGACCCCTGAGTAGGGTCATGGACACCCAACCTCAGAGCATTCTGACAATAACACTGAAGATGCCCCATCTTCTTACAATTATGACATGCTCAAGGTTGTGTCGTGTAATCCCACCTGATGTGTCCCGTAGAGCCACACTAAAAACATCCTAGCTTACTCTGAGACTTCGGAGGAAGATTCACCAATACTACCATCAGATTCTGAGTCATAGTCCCACCCTGAAAATAAGTTTCCCTCTTCCTCTTGAACCTAGCATTTGAGTTCCCACTATTTCCCATGGGTATGGACTTTCTTCCCCTACCGGTAGCCCCAAAAAGATCTCACTCATCCACCATAGCTCTATTCACCATTTTTGTGCAATCATCTATACACAACACTGCTATCTTGGACCAAATTTCCTGCCTCAACCCAACTTAAAAAATTCATGCCTTCAACAATGTACTACCTGCCACCTCAGGTGAAAACTGCACTAAGTTCATAAACTTAGCCACATATTCTGTTACCGACAAGTTTCATTGCTTCAAACTGAAGAAATCTGTTGTGTGCTGAATTCTGAATGTATGAAGGTAGAATTTTTTATTAAACAACTCCTCAAAACCCTCCCATGTCACACCTTGGTCTGTCCCATTTTGGACCACCAGCTCCCACCACTGAAGGGAAAGATATTCCAACATGTACGTGACTAACTTCACTTTCAACTCTGCTAGTTTTCCCAAGAAGTCAAAGATCCTATTCATTCTATTCATCCATGCTTCAACCTTTTTGGATATGAATCACCCCTAAAGATGGGTGGATTCTGCTTTGGAAACTGAACCGCATGATCCACATTCTTTGGTTCATCCCCTTTATTCACACTTTACACAGCTTGGAAAGCTTGCACTATAATCTACACTAGCTACTGATTCACCTGAGGCTTAGGTGAAACCACATTTTCAACATCTTCCTCTAGTTGGTCTCTACAACGCCTACCCGGTTCCACTTCTATCAATGCAAAAACAACCATAAGTCCCACAACCGTAGCAAGAAAAGGCTTACGATTAAAATTCAATTACATAATAACTATCACAATCATACTTTCCACAAGTTCACATTTTCCCATGTTGCACTATTCTGAAAAATCCACCATGTTTTGAAAATCAACCCATTTTCAAAATACCACTAGCTTCCATGTTTCAAATCCGTCCATTTTGAAACCCAATTTAGATTTTTCAAAATCCATAGATTCATATCACCCCATAAATCATTATAACCCAATGAAATATTCATCCTAGTGGGAAGTCATTTCTACCATGCATTCCATGATCATCTCGTTGGCTACACCCAGGACAATGAAATATCCAATGCCTATAAGTGTCTCCAAACACTTATGTACCCAACTCCCTGGTAACTTGAAGTTCAACATAAAAGGGTTAGCTACATCCTTTTATGCTATACATTTTAAGTTTAGACAATCATATGCCTTGCTACCATCCCGAATCAAGGAATAGACCAAGAACAAATTTCAACACCAAGACCAACAATCAACTCCAAAGGACCGAAGAACTGCTCTCACTTGAAATCTAAGGACCGAACAAACTGATACCAATTGTAACATCTTGCCCCAACTCATTGGCTAGAGAGGGCGAAGGAATGTTACTTGGACTTAAGCAACATTCCCAAGGCACCAAAGGCTGGCAATAAATTCCAAGGGCTTCAAGAATCATTAGGGAATGATTTGACCTTAAGATAAAATCAACCAACCAAACAATCCATTATCAGCAATCTACATGATGCATGTCAACAAAGTAACCCAACCCATACATTACCAAAAGACAAGCAAACTATTCCATAAGAATTCTTAAATGACAATACAACCAAACCAAATATCAGAGTACCAAGTGGAAGACTACACAATAAGACCCCAAATAACTAAGACACCAACATATCTCCACACTAAGCTCCATGCTCTAAGCACCACAACATCACCAAAGCATCATGTGGAACTGCTAGCAAATTGAGATTCTTTACTCTTACCTGTGTCCCGGAATACAAAATCTGCAAAATCACCAAAGTTCCAAAGAAGGGGTGAGTAATAATACTCAGTAGGATTTCCCCAAATGACTTCCCTACACACACCACTAGCATAAAACTGTTAGCACAATTATATAAAACAATTTATATAAAACAACCAATAGTGCAACAATTACCACAAGCCAAACACACCCTTGCCATGACACCATTACCATATCCAAACTAGCACAACCATTACCATCTTAAATAGCAACACACAACAAGTCAAAAAAAACATGGTGGCACTTCCTGTCCAAACCCATATACTACCTCCTCAATCAAGCAGTACTTCTCGCCCACTTATCCTTGATAGTGTCTCTTCTGTCCACTCTCCATCATCTTTTATAGTAGTACTTCCCACCCACTTCACGTCATTACAAACACAAATATACCATCCACAAGCCAATAACCAAGTACACAATACACCATGGCCACAATAACATGCTAATAACCATTTCATAATCAAACAATCCTTGAAGCATCATCCATGTCAAACCACATTTCAATAAAAGCACATCTTTATTAAAAAACATTTTCACAAACCATTTTAATAATCCAAACCAAGACACCAATTTTAAAATCTATATTTTTAAATCACACAAAAAACCCCCTCTTTCAACAATATCATATTTCACCCAAAAATCCCCAAATTTTCACCCAATGGGTTTCCACCAAGATTTTCAAATCATATTCACAATTAATTTTAAGAAAAAAAAATTAATTGCAACCAAAACCACTAGTTCTAACCAAGTGGAGTTGATAGAGAAGACACCTACCTTTAGGGTTTCAGTGAAATCAACCCACAAGCAACTGCACCATAAATCCGGCGAACGCGCCACTGAAACCACTCTAGATCATATTCTTTGTCATCAAAAAGCCATAAAATCATCACTTTAGGCTAAAAAAACCCTAGATATACACACACAAAGGATTTATATCTAGAAAGCTGAGAGATAGGTAAGAGTAGATCTAGAGAAAACCCAAAGATAAACCAAAAGAAGAGACTTACCCAGGATAAACCACCTTGAAACCACCTTGAAAACCCTTCAAATCACATCCAAAATGAGTGCGAGAGCCCCTAAAACACTTGAGAACTAAAAATACTGAGTGAGGCTTGAGTGGGAGAAAATTTGGAATGATTTAGGTCAATCCTGAGTGTTCCCGTTTTAAAAAAACAACTTTAATGGGCCACATGCTTAGCTCGCACGACCTGAAAAACTGTGCGCTAACCATGCGAAAGCTACTACCTTGAAGGCATCTCACATAACCTCCTTGCACAATTAGACAAATTTTGCACAAACCGTGTAGGATCCCACTGCCTCGAGTTGCACGGTTTCCTAGGATTCTTGCACGGTTTCCCCTAACCATGCTCAAATTGTGCAGCCCTCAAAATGCCTCTAAAACCTTCCAAACCCATTCCAATCTCTCCCAACCTATTCCAAAATCATCCCAAGCACTTTAATCACATAAAAATTCATAAAAAAGGCTACATACCTCAAACCTAGGGTGATACAATATCGTATTGAATGGTATTCCCATCCCATCCATGGCATATGATTTTCCTTATAATAAAATATATTGTATCATACGATGATAGTGATATTCCCTAAATCCTATATAGATGTGACATGTTTAGTATTATATAATAGTTTATGATATATGTATATTTATGTCGTATGGTATGGCATAGAGGAAACCAAGTAATGTCACTTTACAATGACCCATAGAGTTCAGTGTTGGTGGATTGAGAGGCGGGTCAGTTTTCTCATCATTGCGTGGACAAGTGAGTTTGATTTTTTGGATTCAGATCAAGGAACATAAGTTTTTATCATCTTTTAAATGATTTATGGGATGTTTTAGGGGTGTTAACTTGGTATAAGTACACCCAAAGTGAGTTATCGGGTGTTGGAGGATGAAATTTTATAGGAGGAAAAATATTATGCCACAATAGGGGCATTGTGGCGTAGTGGGGTGTTGTGTAAGATTAAGTTTTTGGGTGCATGGGGTAGGTCACAACACAATATAAGGGGTTGCGTTGTGAACCCAGTGCATGAGATTTAAGTTTTAGAGTCTGAGGATGGGTCACTTCATAGTGGGGGTAGGTCACGTCTTAATGGGTTGGTCGTGGGATTTTGGTGCGTCTTTAGAGTAGGGTGTTGCAACATGAATATTTGGCTCCTTTGGATTCACTCAATCAGAAGATGGGAGTGATCCCCTATTTGGATCTCTCATTCTCCCCCTTTACCTTCTTTCAACTCGAGTTGTTTGAAAGGGTTTCATCATGTGGATTTGAGGTATGATCATCCCTTTATCTTATTGTTCTTCCTATTTGTCCCCCTCTAATTTTAGGTCACCCAACTAAGGTTTTGGAGAGAAAATTCATACGAAGCATGGTGAAATCATCCAACTTTATGGGACTTTGGTGTATGAATTGTAGAGGAGGTATCTAGAGGAGGTTTTCATGTCGTTGTTCCTCATTTAGCTTCAGGTATCTCGACCTACATATTTAATTAATTCAATGGTGTTATGGTTGAGATAGGTACTTGTGGGGTCATTGGTGGATGGTATAATCTTGAGATTGATTTATGGATCGATTGAGGTAAGTGGCTTTTAAATTACTGAGTCTCTCAGCTACTGGATTTCATTATGTTTGTGTGATCATCATTATGATTATTGTTGGCATGATTTCATGACTTGTGTGATTTCACTCAATAAATTAGGATGGGATCATGTTGGCCTAGTAGTCAACAAGGACCTCATAACTTGCTAAATGGTTTATTGGTGTCACCTTGATTGAATGAGTGATAACGACCCTCTTTATGGATTGTTTGGTAGCATGAGTTGTATTTTCAAGGTAAATGAGCTTTGATGTAAAATGGATTTCTAAATGAAATGGTTTAAAATGAAATTTCAAGGTAAAAAGGGTTATTTAGAGTGATGGTTTTGAAATGGAATTTCAACCAAATGAGGGGGGTGTCTAAAGAACATTTCCATTGGGATTTTGTCCAAGGGCCTTATGTGATTAAAGAAGGCATGTGATTCCTTTTCTGAATGGTTTATAAAAAATATTTTGACTTTTTTAAGGGAAAACCAATAGGTATTAGTTTGAAATTTATTTTGGTATGTTTAACCTCATGTGGGTAATTACTATTTCCTAAAGCTTGAATGTTTGTTTGTGCTTCCTAATTATGATTACTTTGAATGTTGTTCTGGTTTCTTAATGATGTGTGATTTTATAGGAAGACTTTACCATGTTATGATGTTTATATGCAGTTGTATGGACTATCGTTCATGTTGGTGCATGAGTTAGCTCGATAATGTCCTGCACGTGGTAACCAAGTGCTCGGGTTGGTTTGAATTGATGTAATTGACCCCTAAAAGGGTATAGATAGGTTAAATGGATTGGGTTTGATATATCTCTACATGGTTCCATGAAGTAGGTTGGGATTATCCTTTTGGGTAAATTGGTACTAAAGTGAAATTTTTGGGCTTGGTTAAGGCTTGGGTGACCTAGTTGTTTGGTATATAGTTTTGGGTGATGAACCCTTTAACCGTGATGTTGTTGGATAAATTAGAATAGTTAGTGTAGAAAACCTTGAGGTTGTGGTTTAGGAGAAACCTATGGGTTATCCTTGTGATGACCTCATGTTTGGAATGTTCCATGGGGTAGTGGTTGTCCATTTGATATTGCTTGATTATTTATGTTATCGTTGTCTATTTATTTATAAATTGACATGGATGGATGTGACCACATCCTGGGTGAGAGAACAGTGGGTTGTGATGTGATGGCATGAGATTGTTGATGTTATGTCCACCCTAAGTGAGAGGGTTGGGCTTGAGATGTTGTTGTGTAGACTCCCCCAAGTGTGAGGGGATGGTTTGAGATGTTATTGTGTGTCCTCCCCTGAGTGAGAGGGGATGATATGAGATATTTTTGTGTGGAATCCCTTGAGTGAGAGGGGATGGTCTGAGATGTTGATGCATGACCTCTCTGAAGTGAGTGGGGATGGTCCAGGACTTGATATGTGACCAACCCTGAGTGAGAGGGTGTGTTTGAGGGCTTGGTATAAAACTTGATTAGGGACATGATATGTGATTGTGCCTTGAGTGATAAGGTACCAATCGCGTTATGAGATTTATTGTGGCATGGGGTGACTCTCTTAATTTTTTCATTGGACAAATCAGGTGGGTTCAGGTGTCGTGGTGTCCTTATTAACACACGAAGACCTAACACATTTATTTGCATGTGCATCTTGTGTTATGTTTCTAGGTGGGTGGGTTGCACGAGCAGGAATTTTAATCTTTTATGTTTTGAATACACATACATGTGATCAAAATAGTACTTAGTGTGTTGATGAAATCATGGGAATCCCACTGGGTCATTAGACTCACCCCCTATCTACATATACGACATGGGTTTCGATGTATGTGGGTAAACCTTCATGTTTCTTTTCAGGAATAGGTATCACTTGGAGATGGACACATGGTTTGAGTTTAGCAAGTTGTGGAGGCTGTGGATTTGATAAGGAGGATCATGTGAGTTGGTACAAAGGCCATTATTGTTTACTTTTTAGTTTTTTTCTGCATATGTATTGTCCAATGCATCCTTTGTTTATTTATTTTGATGATGACTATTGTATGAATCCATTGCTGCTAATTTATTAGTGTTGGTGCATTATATAGACCATTTAATACTTTATATTTTGGACTGTGGTGGCCCTCTTGGATCCCTATTCATGTCCACAGGGTTTTTGGATGTCTGTTATATAGATGGTTTATGTCGAATTTTCTACAGATTCAGGCTTGACCCTCAGGTTTTACTTTTAGGGGCATAGTCTCTCCATGAATGTCTTAAGCCCTTACTACTGGACGAAAACCTCTAGTGTGGAGGGAGGTGAACCCAAGGTCTTGCAATGACCCTAATAGGGTGTATTTCAATCGATATAGGATAAGGTGATACAAAGTGGCATCATAACATGTTTTGAGATGAGACAATATTAATTATATGTGGAGATAGGTTGTCGGGACTTGGAAGATGGACTGGGAGCATTACTGAACATTATGGATTCAGTTGAAACCTAAGTTACCAGGGGACATTTAGTATAAGGACTAGGCACTCTAGGATGAGTGAGGTGTTGGATCGTGAATCTCGATGTAGGATGGATGAGACTTGAGATGAGTCATAGGGATTGACTAGAATCTAGTAACCCTTTTATGCATCATGATAGTGACATGCTCAGTACACGATGCACACTCCTATGAGCAATGTTTCTTAACATATTTCCCTATCGAGATCCACCATTAATTGAATCAACTTATAATACATTTTATGATTTATCAAATACATTATAATGAGTGATTAGATTAACAGGAATTCAGTTGGCTTTTTTGATCGATTTTTTATAGTGTTTGTTCTGCCTCCATAAGACAATGATTTTCGGGATGTTCAATTTTAAGGAAAAATCCCTATTTTGAAATAAAAATCTTGTAGTGGCACTATGTGTAAATAAAATAATTTTATAATCTGGTTTTACTTGAAATGGCTCATTGAGCTAGTGATTTTGAAATGGTTTGAGATTTTATAGTTTTAATAAAAATATGAGGAAATGGTTATTGAAACCAGATTTGGATTTTGAAAATAAGATTGGTTTATTGAAAAATTAAGGACTAGTAAATCCAAGAATTATGGGTTTTCAGTTTGGGTGAAAACCCCCTGTATTCCAAGGCATGTTTTGAAAACTAAGGTGAATTTTGGTGTGTATAAAATGAATTGAATGAGTTTTTAAATAATCAACTGATACTTGTGAAAATAGGGTTGTTGGTTTTCAATGGTTAGACCGAGAATGACCTAGGTGTTGGGATTGTGTGCTTGTATTTCTAACCTAGTCGTTTTGAGAGAGCCGCTTATGACGACTTGATGGTTGGGTGTTTAGCAAGAGGCTTGAGTATCCATATGTGAGTTTTGATGGTTTCGTAGTTTGGACTAGTTGATTTGGTTTTCAATATATGATTCTTATGGTGGGGAGAACCATTAGTCGAAATTATCCATCATTAGTTGGTTTTTATGGTGGGGAGCACCATAGTACCTAGTTAGTTCTGATTGATGGCATGTAAGCGTTTTATAATTGATGGGGGCATTGTGTTATATCTCAGTGTCTTGGTGTCGAGTATGAGTAGGGTGGTCAGGTGAAAAAAATTGGATTTGGAGAGCATCAATGAATGAATTAGCATGAAATAACACCAGGGATAAGGTGGTGGTCATGGATAGAGTTGTGGTAATCTCAATGAGTGGGTAGCCTAACTTTTAGTGAATAGTGGGCCTTGGTGTTTGGAGTTGTGCAGTGGAAGCTCACTTGAATTTTAGAGGTATAACGCAGTGAGTTGGAGATGAATTGATGACCAATATAAGTCAAGATTTATAGTCGAAGGACCTCCACAGATTCTCTAGGATGAGAAGTGTTATAGTTGATAGTTTATAATGATCCATAAATTTTAGTGTCAATTGATCAGGAGGTGAGTCAGTTTTCTCATTGTTAGGCGAATGAGTGATTTTGAATTTTTGGATTTATATTGAGGAACAAGAGTTTTGATTAGGTTTTAAATGATTTATAAGTTTTTTGGTTGATAGTGGTTTGGTTTAGGAGCACCTAAAGTAAGTTATCATGTGTTGGTGGATGAAATTTTACAACATACAGAATTTCAGACCACAACATGGGGCATTGCAACATAGTGGGGTGTTGCATGATATTAAGTTTTTGGGTGTAGGGGGTAGGTCACACCATAATAAAATGGGTTACACCATGACCCCCATGCATAATATTTAAGTTTTAGAGTTTAGGTATGGGTCATTCCAAAATAGGAGTGTTGTGCCATGAAGCTTTGAACTCGTAGGAATGCTTGGTTCTGGAATCTGGGAAAGGGTTACACCGCAAAAATTGGGTTACACCGTGACATCCTCAACCATATCATAGTGGGTTAGTCATGAGGTTTTGGTGCATCTATGGAGTAGGGTGTTGTGGTGTGAAGATTTGGTCACACCATAATATGACCCCAGGTTTGGAGCGTTGTTTCGCGATGCCTAGGTCCACACCGTAGTATGGCCCAAATATGGGGCATTGCATCATGACAACTAGGGTCATGCCATAGTGTGGCCCGAGTTGGGGGAATTGCACTATGACAACTAGGGTCATGTCATAATTCACCCTTGTGTGGTTTTTCTAAAGGGAAATTTTGGTAATTTACTGGTGGTTCTATTTTGGAATCCCCCTGAGCTCCTTTAGATTCACTCGATCGGAAGAAGGAGAGAGCCCCACTTTGGGTCTCTCATCCCCCCTTTGTCTCCCTTTAATTTGGGTTATTTAGAAGGGTTTAATCACATAGATTTGAGTTAATATCTCTCCCTTATCCTCAAAATTATTCCCTTTAATCCTCCTCTAATTTTAATTTGCTCGACTATGGAATTGGAGAGATGATTTCACTAGAGAATGGTTGAATCTTCCCACTTTAGGGGGCTTTGTTATGTGACTTTTAGAGGAGGTTTTAATGTTGTTGTTCATCATTTAGATTGTGGTACGTCACCCTACAGATTTAATTTAATTTTTTTTATTTTGGGTAGAATTGGCTTTTGAATTAGCTTTGTAAATTGGGGATTTTGTATGGCTTAGGTGTGAGTGTGTGCTGCGAGTGGACTGAACCCCTTGGATTGTGGTTTTGGTGGCACAGGGCTAACCAGTGAGTTTTTTTATTGATTATTCCATCATAGGATTTTGGTTTTAAATGTTTTTATTAATAATTTAATGGTTTTGTAGTTGAGATAGGTGCCTTTGAGCTCATTGATGGATGACACATGCTTGGGATTGACCTATGGATTTACAATTGAGGTAGGTAACCTTTACATTACCGAATCTCTTAATTATTGGATTTCATTATGTTTATTTTATAATCATTATTACTATTGATGACATGTTTTCATGAATTATGTGGTCTCACCCCATAAATTCAAATGTTATTATGTTGTCCTAATAGTCAACAAGTACTGTATAGCCAACTAAATAGTTCATTAGTTATTCATGTTGGAGTTGGTGCCCTAGAACCAACAACTTTGTACTTTTGATTACCTATATATCCATGGTCTTAAATATTAATAAATATCTTATCACATGATGAGCATTCATCTTCATAACATTAATGTGATAATGTCCTTAGATCATTTGTCGCATCAAAAGGTCATAACAACTCCTTGCTATGATGAGGTGCTATGACAATATTCTTAAATACATGTTCTATGATTGATGACATATATCTAATGAGATATAGATGATGCAGGTTATCAGGTGTTGGAGGACCATAAGACACTGATACTTATTCTCATAATGTTTGCACTTGGTAATCACCAAGAGAGGAGGTTATGAGAACAAACATGTCCATAGGAATACCACACGTTGTATGTGTCATTGTATATTCCTATCTATGAGCATGTGTTTTATTCCTTTAGAATTGAGATTATTATTAATTTATATCATGAGTCACACAGTTAGATGTATTGATGAAAACTTTGATGTCATATGCTCATATTTAATGAATAAGTCAAAAAAGGATTTGTCCCTTACAAGTTAGTGAAAGTAAATATCTTAGGCCATTTGATTAGAATGGAACTATCACGGCCTATCTTCACTGAGATGATGGAATGGATAACAAATTGTTGGACCCTTCCTTCCCTAAGTTTAATGAGAGATAATGACCCCTTAATCCCACCTTCAATAGGCCCCAGAGTGGCGACTAACACTAAGGGTATATAATCAGACGTAATATGGAAGGAATTACCCTTTTTATTTAGTAGGATCGAGATATACGATGGTAAAAACCCAAAAAACTCCAAAACTGAAGGTAAAAGTAAATCCAAAACCCATTCCCAAATGCATGTTCAAAGATAAACCCATACAAGTACAAGAAAAACTCCAAAGGGAAAGTACCAAAAGAAAGAAAACAACAACGAAAATTATCCCGATGTCCGAGCTAGTACGGTCCCACACGGCCCCCGAAGTCCTCTTGGAAACCTGAAAGTAGTTTTGTATACATAGGGTGAGTATACAGGTATACTCAATAGGGAAAACCAAAAGCTCTTGTGCACAAGTGGGGAGAAAATCTAATGCCCCGTGAGAAAATAGAGATAACCAAAACACCTAGAAAGGAAAACTATCCACCCATCCTCACCAAGGCACACTCCCCAAATAATAGAAGTCAAGTAAAGTAATAACAATAACACATCAACATTTGGGTACCCCACACTGCTTTCCCACTGGTTATTTAAGACATCCTACACATCAGACCTCCCCTGCCATTTTCACTACAGTCCCACTACTGCCCCAACAACAACCTTATGGGCCACCGCAACCATGTATCTTGTCTGGAGACACCTGGGCCACCACAACTATACATAACCACACCCAAAGACACCTAGGCCAGAACAACTACCACCATGCCCGAAGACACCTGGACCTCATCCCGAAGACACTTAGGAAACAAACTTACCCGCACACATCTGGGACAACCACCACAACATACCCTACCCAAAGAGTCTTGGGATAAAAATGGACCTCATGCCATCACATGCTTCCTGAAGAGTCTTGGGATACTTGGGATAGGGAGCAGAAATGATCTAATATCCACCCACCCACTAGGATGTTGGTAAAAACACCCTCCCCCATGAAGTGGGGTTGTTCAGCACAGAGTGCTCAACATGGGTGGGGTGCGTATGAGAAACATAAGAACTATAATTTATACATATAGGTAATCAATCACTCATCCCAACCTAAGGGTTCCAAAACCATCCCATACACAAACACCATTGTTACTATTCATTCATACAAAAGCACAACACCACAACCAGAGCACGACTCATTCCTGGAAAACAATTACCCATTAAACCCATTATTTTTATCATATTCAAGTGATTCCATTTAAATAATTCTTTACTATTGGGAAACTAATAGTCATAGCCACAATCTAAGGAAGGAAAAACAGCCAAGCAGTAATTTAATCATTTACACCCGGTTCTCTTGTAAAGTCACAACAATAAAGAGGATCTGTGAGATCTCTTAAAGTACTGGAACCAACCCAAGCCCCATTATACAACCCCACATAGTCTTAGGACCACAACCAATAACTAAACAATAGGGGATCCCATCCCCATCCATGTCACCTCGCGCGACATCAAGCAGAGCCACCACACATATCACCAGAACAGAGCAAGGATGTTTTTTCTAGATTTAACCACCCCATTCATTAAGTTCCTTCTTCCTGTTTGGTTAACCAAGCTGATCACACAAGGATTATTGTTTATTGGGAATCCATTTAATCAACTGAGTTTACATGATTAACCATTTTCCATGTTACATCCATTCAATCATAGGATTAACCAAAAAAATAGAGGATCATTAGTGCACAAGTAAGTACCACCAACAGGCACAATTTTCAGTGGAAAAAATCCCATACAATTCATATTATAACAATAAAGGTATAACACAACAACAACATCATCATTCCTACCCATTCATTTTTAAAGGTTCATTTATTATCTTTGTTAAATTTGGTTTCATCTACATCCTGAGGGAACACCATTATACCCACCCCACATGATTCACAATAAATAGAGACGAAGGAAAAATCCCTACCTGTATGATTATCGATCAAAGTTTTCTTCCTTGTGCTAAGAACTGGGGATGCACTACTTTCAGGGGAGGAACTCCAAGGACTCCAAGAGTGAGTAAAAAAGGCTCAAGTACTGTCTCACAACTAGCCTCGGGCAGATGGACTCCAAATGCACCAAGGAAAGGAAAAGAGACAAGCCCAGAAAAAAACTTCGTGTGATAAAAGGCGAGATCTTGGAGTTACGGGATATGAAATCTTGAATGCCTTTAAAGGAGGATCATGGTTTCTCCACACGGTTGGGTGGTTACACACGATGTAATTAATTGTTATTTAATAATTCTCCTCGAAGAGGTGGAAATATCGAATGTGAGTTAAAGGGTTTCCTTTAAATGGGTAAAAACCATGTAACAGTGGTGAAGCTGAAAAGTACAGAAAGAAGGGGTGACACTGAGGAAAAATCCACATGTTTTGGTAAGTTAAGGTTCACCTGGCTCTTGGGGGATTTTATATATCATTTATGGGATTTAAAAATGTCTGTGAACCACTTTAAAATGTTAAAAAGACTTAAAAGTGGTGTTACAGGAAAATGAGGAAGGAAACCCCAACACACCTCTATGGCTTATTGGTGAGACAGATCGGTGAAATCGATTGGTGAGACCGATGGGTGAAACCGATCGGTGAGACCGAAGGGTGAAACTGAACGATGAGATCGATTGGTGAGACACTGATCGATGAGACTGATGGGTGAAACGGATCGGTGAGACACCGATGGGTGAAATCGATCGGTGAGACCGATGGGTGAGACTGATAGGTGAAATCGATCGGTGAGATTGATCAGTGGCATTGATAGGTGACACTATGGTGACACGTTTCCACTGACACCGACATCCTCCTAACTCACCGATGGTGTCCAAGACACCCCAACACTTAGAATTTGGAAAAGTAATGGACTAGGAGGGTCTGATCCATTACATCAGATACCTCTCAAACTATTCTCGTCCTCGAGAATATAAGAGTAACCCAAACAACCACTCTGAAAGATACCTCTCGGGGAAAAACCACCCAAAACAGCCATATGAACCCCAAGGATCACATTGTCCTGACACACAAATTAGGGAGTTATTTCCTCCATGTCAAGATACTATCTGCTTTGGGTAGCACTAACTCGCCCGCACGGGTTTAATCGCATCTACGCTGATGCGTCTTGATTAGGAATCAGGTTATCCCTTCCCCACATATCGAGACTTTTCATAAACATTCACAAGGTAAGGAAACAACTCATCTCATAACCCAACAAGGTTAGCATTACATCATAGCAGGTCACAAAAACAAGAACATAAAGGAAGGCTCAGAACAGCAACTCAAAACATCTCTGGGTACTAGGTGCACATTTGAGCTTCTCGCTCCCAAGTACTCTCCTCGAGGCCATCATGCCTCCACAACACACGAACCAAAGGGATGGTTCATCCACAAAGCACTTTCTTCTTTCGATCCTTAGTCCTCACTGGTCGCTCCACGAACGTAGCATTGTTCCCTATATCCAACTCTCCCTAGTCAATGACATGGAATTATCGTGTAGATATCGACGAAGCTAGGAGATGTGGAAAACATCATGGATCCTTTCCAACTGAGGTGGAAACGCCAGCTGATATGACACCTCACTGACTCGCCCCAACACTTCAAAAGGCTCGATGAACCTAGGAGAGAGCTTTATCCCATTGTCGAACCTTTGCTACCCATGTCAAGGGGAAACCTTCAAGAACACATGGTCTCCAACCTCGAACTCCAATTGCCTCCTCCTACAATCGGCATACGAACGCTATCTATAAATTCTGCTTTTCTCTTCTAGTGTATGTAGTTCTATTTCCTATTGTTCATGTAATTGTTCTTCTGGAGACTATAACTAGATAACTATAGAATAATTCTGGTTATTTCCTACTATAAACCTCTATCATTTGATGATTTCATTGAGTCAATAAATTGCGCCACTTGAGGAGGCAGGATAAACTATTGGTGAATGACATTAAGGATGGAGACACGAGTTGTGACGATGTAAACTATAGTGACTCAATCCTTTTATAAATACTATTACGTGATTTTTAAATATAAATATGCAATAAATACAACCCAAAGATCACGAGGCTTAGTGTATTTAAAAAACTAGGTTCATAATACATTGAAAGGAAACCAAAACATGACATCATTATTTTATTCTCCATAATGAGTTCCTAAATCCATTAAAACTCCTAAAATTTCATGATAACTAGGGAATACATAAAAGAAAGAGGTGAGTTAAAAAGTTCAATAAGAGAATAAACATGATAAGGAAACATAACGTATGAATGAAAGGTATAACATGATGACATAAAATAAAAGGCTCATGAATAATCACATTGAATCATAATATAAAGAACATGGTATTATAAGATCACAACAACATAGAAAATGTGGCAACAACATATAACATAGCATAAACATGAGTCAATGTTAACTGCCTAGACAATACCACATGGTGGACAAAGTCTCATAATGGGTTTAGGTTTACTCCCCAATATCATACATAACATCTCATGAGAAAAAATATTTACCCAATGCATTTAAATTCTATTTGAATGCACTCATCATAACATGTATATGCTTATGTGTGTCATAAAAGGAAATCAATCTTAAGCCATAACCATAAAAATTACCCATAGAATGAAATAAGTTACATTTGATAAAAGAACTTATGGCATGCATTACCCCGTAAAAGGAAGGAATAAGAAGCAGGGTATACATGAGAAACATATATATAGAATTTAGAAGTATTCCATAACATTAAAGAGAGATAAGATGAGTTGGAGAGAGAATGATCATAACCCAAAAAAATATAGTTTAAAGAGATCTCTTACTTTGAGTCTAAATAGTCACACACATTCTTTACTTCTAGAATAATAAGATTATTTTAATTATTTACTTGGTTAATAATCTTTTTCAAGTTTATTATTCATGTTATATTCAATTACTTAATCATTTAGGTTCATGTCAGACATTTTGACGATATTCAGCTCATATGTCCAAAATAACTTTGGTAAGTTGACTAAGGTCGAAGAGATTATTAATTCATTATATACAGAATAATAATCATGAAATACTTAACATTTTTATACATCAATTATACTTTTAAAATCAACCATGAAATATGGTTATGAAAAATGAACTACGTTGCAATCATAGAGACAGTAGGCCATAAGTACACATTAGTAAAGTTTCCATTTTTTAATGATGATGATGGAAAGAAGTGTCATTTTATCTTTCCAAAATTATAATTATATCATAAATATCATACTATTTCTTCAAATACAATTATATATATCATCCATGTGATATGGTACTAAAAAATGAATCGCATCGTTTCGTGGAGGTGGTAATCAACACGTACACACGAATGACGTTATCACCTTTTAATGAATGAAAAGGTAAGAAAATATATTATATATTACCTTTTAATAATGATAAATATTTAATTAATATCAAATATATACATTAAATTCATCATCATTAATAATCATGAGAGGCGATGATGGAAATAAAATTAGATCAGTTTGCAAGTCAGTAATTAGTCATACACACGAACGATGGTTTTGTTTCCCATTTGATGGAAGAGGAGATGGATGTAGGTTATGAAATTAACATAATAACATAAAACTGATGTTATTATACCAACATGGTTTAATAAGATTTGAAATATGTGGAAGAATAAATAAAACAAAACCCTCGGTTAAGAACGATAACTCATCTTTGGACAGTCTCTTTATGTTTGCATAAAAAGTATTCCTATAAGGGATTTCTAATAAAACCAATCCATCTAGGACGTGGGAAGGGAAATGAGGGTTTTGGAAAGGTTTTGATCAAACCAAAAGGCTTTTTAAGTTTGAAGAAAAGATGAGAGGAGGTTCCATTTTATAAGTGATAATGAGTGTCATTTTTATAAATACCCAAAACTATTCAATAATAGAAAGTCACTCTCAAGATCAGTGCCTAAAAAATTGATAAATGATGTAGTGGATGGAAGATAAGATCGATACAAACCACTATTAAAAAAGAAACATGTTTTAAACATGTTATTCCATTTACCTTTTTGGTTACTCGGTTTTACCATTTTAATTTTCACCATAGTAACTAGTTTTTACTTGAGTGATATATCATGCCTAAAAAAATAAGCCTTATTAAATAATTTAGATCCATTTATTCTAAATATGAAATTAATTTAATCAAATAAAAATCCTATGTGTGTAGAAAATTAATTTTAACACAAATGTATGTAAAGTGCAAAACCTTGTTTTAACCATAATCACGACCATTAATTTTTACTATTTTTACTATTCATTATTACAAAAAATTAAGTTAGTTTTATTAATTAATATTAATTATTCTGATTAAAAATATGGAATTAATTTTATCAAATTGAATTTAGATAATTTGTGGAATTTAATTTAAAATTAAACTCGCAAAACACGACAAAAAACAGTTTTAGGAAAATGCATTTTTCAAGCAATAGATGATCATATATTTACTTTGACTAACAATCATCATTATATGAATTTAAATTCATATAAATATATATATAATCTATAAATTTCATTTAAATCTTTACTTACTGTGGGTTATTTTAATTAATTAAAATGGACAAACTTTATGCACTTAAAAAAAGTTGGCAGAAAACCGCGATTTCAGCATAAACTTATACCAAAATTATGAAAATTTGTGATTAAAATGAAATTAATTAGATTATTCTAAATCAAATGGTTCATATGTCACTTTAATACCAAATCCAAAATATAATAGGGATTTTAAATGACTTGATTTAATGAAAATAAATGATTGTATTTGAAAATCGGTAATTTTCACTATTCATCAAAAAATCAATTATTTTAGAAAAATTTCAAAATTTCACCCTAAGTTAATTTTAATACGCTGATTTAAAAAATGAAGTTTGTTTTATAAAATACATTTTCTAAAAGTTCAAGAAATTAACTATAATATTTTCTCACAAAAAAGCAATAAAAATCAACTTAAAAGACATTTTTTTAAATAAAATGTCTTCATTAAAAATTGAGTGCTTATTTTCTAGGTGTTTATCAATAAATTTATATCAATTAGAACCTTCATATATATTTCATAAATCAGTTAATCCTATTTATACCCGTCAATTTAATAGCTAGGTTATAACAGTCATATTAATCATGGTTTTTTTTGCCTCGGTATTGCGCATACGCTATCAAACATAGTTTTATTTTTAAAATATTGAGGTGTTACATTCTTCCTCTCTTAAAGAATTTTTCCCTTAACATTTCATATTACATACTAAGGTTAAAATAGGTTATTTCTGCTTCATGTATTCCATAGATTCTCATATTTCCTCTTTATATTTATGGTTCCACCATAATACTTTGATCAGGTGATTTATCTTGTTTTGTAGAACCTTCTCTACAGTCCAAGATATTCACCAGCTTCTCCTCATAAGAGAGATCATTTTCCAGTTGTACCACCTCTAAAGTCCAAGATATTATGTTGTGCTCTGCACTACCTTTGGGCCAAGAACACCTGCCTCCCCAACCTCGGTCCAGCACACGGGTGAATGAAACGACCTCCTGTACAAGGGTTTAAACGGTGTCATGCTAATAGTAGAGTGATATCTATTATTGTAGGCAAACTATACTAAGGGAAAATGTCATTATCGTGATCCCCTGAAGTCCAAAACACATGCCCGTAGCATATCCTCCAACATCTGGATGGTCCGCTCTGTCTTCTCATCTGTCTGGGGGTGGAAAGCAATGCTAAGGCATAGCTAGGTGCCAAAAGGATGTTGCAATTACCTCCAGACTCGTAAGGTAAACCATGCATCCCTATCCAAGACTATAGACCTCGAAACTCCATGTAACTGCACCACCTTATCCATGTATCTCCGTGTTAAGGAATCCACCCCACTCGATTCCTTGATCGCCAGGAAGTGAGCTGATTTCGTCAGCCGGTCTACCACTACCCAGATAACATCACAGCCTCCTTGAACCCTAGGTAGTCCTATGGAAAAATCTATCAATATTTCATCCCACTTCCACTTGGGGACATCTAAAGGCTACAATAAACCTCTTGGGACGTGGTGCTCATCCTTCACCTACTGACACACCAAGCACCTTGCCACAAACTACGCCACTGCCCGTTTCACCCTGGGCCACCAAAACTATTCCCTCAGGCCTCGGTACATCTTGGAAACTCCTGGGTGTACCATTATGAGTGAGTTATGAAACTCATGGAGAACTACCTCACACATCATCTCTGGAACAAACAACTTCCCTTGAAAAAACATCTGATTCTAACCATCCTCTGACCACACTTCCAGAGCATTGGATTGGTCAACCCAATCGCGCATCACTTCACTCTCTAAGTCTCCCCACTAAGACTCCTCCACCTACCTAAATAGAGAGGACTGCACTGTCATCTGAAATAGAAAACCTCTACCACCATCTACCCTTGCATCCAGGTGTAAGGTATCCAACTCCTCCATTACCTTCCTAGCATCCACAAATTCTTAAACAGCTTCCCTCTAAGACTTCCTGCTCAAGGCATCAGCCACAATGTTCCCCTTACCTTTAGTGTAAGAGATCTCAAATTTGCAG
Source organism: Viscum album (assembly GCA_963277665.1). Lineage (NCBI taxonomy): Eukaryota > Viridiplantae > Streptophyta > Magnoliopsida > Santalales > Viscaceae > Viscum > Viscum album. The sequence goes on along the minus strand of OY728141.1, from coordinate 422,353,911 downwards.
TCCTGAAGAAAATCCAACCACCTTCGCTATCGTAAGTTCAAGTCCCGCTGGGTAAAAATATGCCTCAAACTCTTATGATCTATGAAGACCACAAAGTGCTCCCTGATGATGTAATGCTGCCACAACTTCAATGCGAACACTACTGCTGTAAGATCTAGGTCATGGGTGGCATAATTATCCTCATGAGACGTAACTTCCTAGACCCATAAGAGATCACTCCTCGCTGCTGCATCAGCACACACCCCGGTCCAAGTCCAGAAGCATCACAAAACACCTCAAACAACACCCCTTCCTCTGGAAACCCGAGCACTGGAGCAATGACCAACCTTTCCTTCAGATAACTGAAAGTTTACAGACACTTCTCACTCCACACGAAGTCCTGGTCCTTTCTGGTCAAAGTTATCAATGGAGATGCAACTAGAGGGAAGTCGAGTACGAACCTCCGATAATAGCCTGCTAGACCCAGGAAACTACAAACCTCCATCACATTCTTGGGTTCTTCCCAAGAAGCAACCACTTCAACCTTTGATGAATCAACTGCTACCCCTTGATGAGACACCACATGTCCAAGAAAATGCACTTCTCGTTTCAAGAACTTGCACTTGGACAACTTCCCATAGAGTTGGTGATGTCGAAGGATCTATAAGACCATCATGAGGTACTTAGTATATTCCTCCTCTGATCTTGAGTAGATCAATATGTCATTGATGAACACAATGAATAACTAGTTTAGAAACTCACGGAAAACAGAGTTCATGAGCCCCATGAGCACAACAAGTGCGTTCGTAACACCAAATGACATGACTACGAACTCAAAGTGCCCATACCTGCACCTAAAAGTAGTATTTGGGATATTACTATCTTTCACCCATAACTGGTGATACCCAGACCATAGATCGATCTTAGAGAACCAACCTTCTCCCCTTAGCTGGTCAAAGAGATCTTCTATCCTCAAGAGAGGGTAAAGTTCTTGACGGTTACCTGATTCAATCTCTGGTAGTCTATGGACAGCTTGAGACCACCATCTTCCTTTTTCTTGAACAAGACCATAGCACCCCATGGCGACACGTTGGGTCGGAAAAAACCCTACTTCATCAGATCGTCAATCTGAATCCACAACTCTCGCAACTCAAAATGCGTCATCCGATAAGGAGCCATCGAAATCGGATGTGCACCGAGTTGTAAGTTTATCCCAAACTAAACGTCAAGTCAAATGGGTAGAGTCACAACATCCTTGGGAAAGACATCAAAGAACTCTCTAACTAATCCCGTAACATCCATCATCTCAACATCCATTGATTCTGCTGAAAGCTCGAACAACTTAGAAAGAAGAGGCTTCACACACCATCTCCCCACCTGAAAACTCTGTTCGCCCAAAAAATCCACACGCTGGCCATTCTCATCGGAGAACATGAATCTTCTCCAGAAGCTGTCGATAATAGCATGCACATAAAATAGTCAGTCGATGCCTGGGATGACATCGTATGGCTGCATTTGCAGTAGAAGGTGATTCCCACTAGACTAATGCAGCCCCAACATCAGCCTCAGTGCCTCTATTATTTATATCCCTACAAGTTGATTAAGTGAAAAGTTTTCTTTAATTGTAATGAAGTGGACAATATATAAGACGATCCACCACAACCCATATGAAATTATTTCCTCTTGATGTCATTGAAAACCAATGACAAATTTCATGGTGATGTTTACCCATTTCCATATAGGTATGGGTAATAGTTGCATCATCTCCTTATACTTTTGTATTTCAGTCTTCACTTTCTGAAATATTAGACACTTTGATGTATATTCCACAATCTCCTCCTTCATATTGTCCCACCAATAGTGTTCTCTAAGATCTTGATAAGTCTTCGTGCTGCCTGGGTGGATGGAGAAGGTCAAGATATGTGCATCATTTAACAACTCTTTCTCTTTCTCGGGATTTGATGGTACACATAATCATGACTCAAATCTTATAACTCCATAAATTTTTAACTTCGAGGATTTCTCTTTTCTTAAAGCTTCCCCCTTTCAGAATTTCCACGTCATCTTTTTGAGCATCCTTTATCTTCTTTAGAAGGGATGGTTGAGCAATCATTTGAGAAATGAATGATGGTGTTCCTTCATGATTCTAATGTTCATCCTTTTCAAGTCTAAGAAGATTGGATCCTTCTCAAATTTCATCAGTGATATGGTTGTCAGATCCTTTCTAATTATAGTATTTTTCACTTTGTTTTCCCAGAATGGTAATGGATTGAGCAATTATAATCCTTGATTATCTCTAACCATATTCATCGATTCATATTAAGCTCCTTCTCTATGAATATATATTTGAGAATCTTATAATCCATATATATTTTAGACTTATTCTCAAATAGAGATAATGCCACCAAGAATCAATGCAAATATCACTTCACCCAACTCTAGAAAATTTATTTTTTGTATTCAAGAGGAGAATTCTACGTCATGGATTGAGGTTCCTGAATATTGCTTCATTGATTATTTTTTAAAAACACCAATCACTGAACCATTGGGAGAAATAAAAAACTTTGAGTCCATATCCATTCCTGAAACCAGCCTTTCCAATTTGGTGGTCGAATCTTATGTTCAAAAGGAAACAATTTTGTTGAGAAATTTTGAAAATGAAATTGAATTCGATTCAAAGTCTTGACCTGTGTCTAAAAGTGTTAGTCAACCCGAGCTCAAATTCAAGGTCCATACATCCTCTTTCAAGTATTACTTTATAGGGATAATCAAAAACATTATGTCATCATTTTATCCTCTATTGATGATAATAAAGATAAAATTATCCTTGATATCTTAAGTAAGATTAGGAAAGTAATTCCCACAGGCGAGCGGGGTGGTTGGGGTGGGAGGGGATTGGGGAGTGCGTTGTGGGGTCGAGTCCCCAAGCGTGTTTTATTTCCTTTCATGCGTTGTAAAGGAAAAAAAAATTACGATTAAAGCAATTGGATGGACCCTTTTTGATATTCATGGGTTTAACCAATTCATTGGGCTGTATGGGTTTTCTTCAATTAATTTCAAAACCTTCCTATCAACCCCATTGGAGACTCAATCCTAATCTAATTAATGTGGAGAAATATTTAATACTTAAAATGTTAAAAGTTAGTTTTGGTTATGTTGGTGTGGTTCATGTTGAGTTAATGACATTAAACAAAGCGTTTTTCGGGAGGCAACCTAGCTTTTACCTGTACATTGACTCGGTATTTGGAGTTCCCAAATAAATAGGTACGTTTTTTAAATCTTTTCCTTTTTTATTTTCTTGTTTTTATTTAAGGTAACCTCTTGGGGTTTCCATGGTTTCTAATATAGTTTGTTTGTGAGAAAAAGGGGCTATTGAGGTCGAAGTTTTTTTTCCCAAGGAAATCGCCTATATCAAAAAATTCCACACCATTCTACCATCTACTACAGGGAGTCCATGAGTGACATAGGGATCAAAAGATCATTTTTTTGTGACATAGCCTTATCAGTATAACACCAGGTGACATTGTTCCATTAATCATTTTCAAATTTTAATTTTGGAATTCCACTCCTCAACCACTACCCCTTCTAAATTTTATTTTCTTTAAAAACTGGGGACAATGTTATTCTAATTTGGGGGTGAAAATAAAGAAGAAAAAAGTTCTATGTCAAATAAAATTTTATATGCATAAATGGAAGGAAAAATTTCTTTTACCTTGAACATGATAATACACATTACCAACTTTGAAATTAATTATCAAATAATTTTTCATTCCTTGATTATGATTTTAATCCATGTTTAAGTTCATGAGCATAGATTTTGGAAAGTGTGGATGTGTAATGTGATTTTACACTATTTATATTCTTGTTCATTTAATGAAAAAATCACAACACACGTCCTTTAGATTGTGGGGTATTAGTTTGAATTCATGGGGTCCCATAATAAATAGAATAATTTTAGTGATCATTTTAATTTTAAAATGAGTATTCAATATATATATATATATATATATATATATATATATATATATATATATATATATAATTGTGTGTAGAGTAATGGATTGACCTAATGTGTGGCTTTCGGCACTTGGGGATCATGACTCCATAGTTGTCTGGCATAGAGCTGAGCATTTTATCTCTATTTGTAGTGATTTTAATTTGTTTTTGATTGAGTTAACTCAAGATGATGACCAAGTATGTGAGCTAAGGTCTTTGAGTCTGGGAGTCATTGACAAAGTCTCGCTATAGGGGTTTTGATTGAGTTCAATTTCAATTACCATAGCAAAAGTGAAAAAAAAACAAAAAACAAAAAAACACTCATATTAATATTAAATGTGATTACACCTTGTGCTTCCATATTTCCCCCTTGAATAAAGATGAACACTCATGTCTATTGTGAGGCACAACACATCATCATGCCTGATTGAAATTGGATGAAATGTGGTGATGAATTTGAACAAAAGAATTGGCTTGGGCTTGGGATATGCTTATTAATCTATCTTGTGTTAAATGATTTTGGTGGGTTTCATAATGGTTTGGTATGAGGTCTTTTTGTGTGCATTGTATATTAAAATGTTTTTGGAAAAAGGAATTCGAATTTCATATTTTTGAGATACTTTTTGCTCAGGACTAACAAAACTCAAGTTAGGGGTGTGATTAGCCACTGAAAGATACCAACGTTCATTGTTAATGTAGAATGATAGAAAGGTACACCCAATACCCAAAATGTCTCTCTAAGGGAGACATTGGTGTTTATTTAAAATTAATAACAAAAGATGTCATGATACCTAAGTCTAATGCGAGACTCGTGTCAACTTAACCTGTAACACTCCCCCTCAAGCTATGTGTACCTAGCTTGGATACATAATTAAAGAAAATAAAGAAAAAAAAACACTGCAACACTCCCCCTCAAGCTGGACATACCCAACTTTATTACACAACAAAACATAATAAAATATAAACCATCATGGCTACTCTCCCTCAATAAGTTGATGGATGATGTTTTTGAAAAAGATTACGCCAACCAAGGAACAACATTCGTATGCACTGCCCACTGGTTTTACTCCATCTGTTGCGCTTCCGTGCATGGATGCGAAAGAAAAGATGACCAACATAGAACTCTCACACTCCCTTGTTGAGGACGAACCTTGCTTCAAGACGTAAGATGAAATGGAGACCAATAAACAGCCTCAAAACGACCGAGTGAAATGATGCCTGACTTTAAACACAAAAATTACCAAGGTGAAACGACATCTGAATTTGTGGACCCAAATTGCTGAGGTGAAATGACGTCTGAATTTGCAGACCCTAAAATAACGAGGTGAAACAACATCTATTTTTATAGACTCTAAATTCCGTTTGACAATAAAGGTATGAGGAACAACAAGGAGCATCATAGAACCTGATAGAGGCAAAGAAGTCATTTTGCAGCAGGATGTATGCGAGCAAGGAACAGATTTAAAGAAGACGATCAGAAAGGGGGGTGTCAGTGATCTAGGTGGAGGGTTTGGATGCCAACAGACATCGCGAAGGGAGCCTCTTCTAGATCAATGTTGCCACATCAGGTCGGCCCTCTGGAGGGAGTAAACACCCAAGAAAGGAGACACTCAGGGAAGGGGTGATGCAGCTGGATATGAGGGTGTTGCACAGAGGTGTGAAGTCTCACAGAGATCTGCTACCTGGATAGTTGAGGGTGGCACACCTGATGTTGCTAAAGGCGCAGGAGCACAAGCAGGGAGGCACGCCCGCAATAGATGTCGTCGTAAGGGTGGGTGATTTCGATGGGGGTTGGAGATAGAGGCTTGGAGGTTGACAATGGTCCTGTCCAAGGGCAGGAGATGCCCCAATGATGGAGGATGGAGGCAGGTCGACAGAAGCAGGCATCTTAGATGGGAACAACGTCTGGTCGGGCTGGCAGCTGACGAGGATCAGAATGGAGGCGCGACAGTTGACGGTGCTCCCGACACGGGGGGGTGGCTACCTAGGAAGGGGCTCCGCGAGGGGTCAATACCCAAGAGGAGTGTCACAAGGGGTTGCTACCCAGGAAGGGGTGTTGTGAGAGATAGCAGGGGGGGTGGTGATCTGTGGAATGGCTAGATCAGGAGTCTTGAAACGAGGCTCCACTAATTCGGTAGGGGTAGAGTTTCCTGAAGATGTGGAAAGTGATGGCAAATATGATGAAGAAAACACTCACGATGAGGATAGTAGTGGGGATAATCTTCAGCCCAAGGGAGTCATCAGTGTAGAATCAAAGCATATTTCTGCCAGAAGCTCCATCTCCGCCTTCGCCGCTGGTGCTTAAGGCGCTGTTACCGATTGAGGAGGCACCAATTCTCCTGTAGCGCATTCTGATAGTCATAGCATTTGAGCCGTGAGGGGTCACAGTGCCTGGTCGTGTTGTCGCCGATGTTTTAGACTATGGGTCAGATGATCCTCTCGCCATTTTTTTACAGGAGTCGTCGCTAGGAAGTCAGCTCGCAGGGAGTCAGCACGCAGGGGGCCAACACTACTAGATCCATCGCGTGGGAGAAGGGGTGCGTCAGGAAAGGGGGGTGTGGTGAAAAGGAGAGATGTGCAAAGGGAAGGGTGGAAGGTGATAAAGCAGTGTTGCGGATGACGATTGCACACGGCGGGGGTCGACCATCAAGGGTTTCATCATAGAGAGGTCTCATCAGATTTGATCAAGCAACACCGATTGGAGGGAGGGGCGATGACATGTGACTAATGGCTCCCAGGCCATGGATCCCCCCCACTCAGTGGATAATTGTGGGTTTTATCTGAGAGAAAAGAGAGGGAGGGTGGTCTAGAGTCAGAGAACCCACTCTGATACCATGTAAGAATGATAGAAAGGTATACCCAATACCCAAGATATCTCTTTAAGGGAGGCATTGGTGTCTATTTATAATGAATAACAAAAGATGGCATGATACCTCAGTTCGATGTGGGACATAGGTCAACTTAACCTCTAGCAGTTAATATGTATAATTTTCATGTGCATCATTATTTATAAACAACATTTTTAATGGATTTTACAAATTGAACATTATTTCACATTATGATTGTAATTCCTTCATAAAATGCACTATTACATGATACATTTGTTAATTCCTTATAAAAAACTCAATGGTCCTGATTTTATTTTATTATTTCATTTTCAGGTTTTCCATTCAATTGGAAATATTTCATTCTTCTGGATAACTTGAAGAATCGCATTAGAAGATAACCAAAGTGTAATTTCATTCCAACACATTCTGGGCGAAGTGAAAGGGATAGGTGACCAATAAAATGACTGTTGCGGCCAAAATCCAAGCTCAATGATTCTAAAATTTGAACTGAAGATAGAGGACATCCTAAAGAACATTTAATTAAAAAGTGTCACAAGATAATTCTGATATTTTAATGGAGTTCCAGACAACCCAAGTTGAAGATTAAATTCTGGGCCAAATTATGCAACCCAGAAAAAAATCCCACCATTTTGATCATATCTCAAAAAAACTACATCCATTTGGGCTGAAATTTTAGAGGCAGTCAAGGGACATCCTTATCTTCATTTTCTTATTCTATGACCCACCCCAATTAGGTCATCTATAAGCTCGTTTTGGCACCTCTGTTTGGTGGATGCGAGCTACCTCATATTTTTGTTAAGGGTGGAAAAGTCTTCGCTCCATTAACTTTCCACCTACTTTGGCCTACCAAGATTAATTAGGGTGACTTCAATTATTAGATGCTCGACCCAAGGCTTCTAAAATTCCTATTTAAAGCAGTGGTGTTGGAGTAGTTGAGGATTCATGGTGTTTGTTTCATTATAATGTTATGGTGTTGCTTTGTCTTTGTAATCACATTTTTTATCATGTAAGTTATTCAATTCACTTTAGTTTCATAATAAACATTATTCTCCTCTTATTCTATTATTATTCATATCATGTTGATACTGTTTCCTCAAGGTGTGAATGTATTCACACCAAACCTTGTGAAATTCTTCACACAACGGTGGAGTGATCGTTATTTCATTGTTTTTCACTTCTTCAATTCTACGCTCATTAGTCTACTTCCTGATTCCATTGAAATCATTGCATCAATGGAGGGTTAACCCTCTTATGGGTTGATCCAATAGAGGATCAAGGGTATGTATTGGATTTTATTTCTCATTTTTTAATGATTAATCACTTCTTTTAATTGAGAATTTTGTTTGACGATCTTAATACTTCTTCGTCCTTTTTGAATTTTAAGGTTACACACTTAAAGTGATAATAAGAACATTTACCTTGGAGTGCTCATAAGAATGATCCTCCAAGTGTATAGGTGATTGGAATTAGGTTTTTGTTTTTATTAAACCAATAAGTGATAATTTTTTTTGATCTCTTTAAATGAATCACTCTTGAGTATAATAAATTGAAATTTTTAAAAAGGAATTTCATCCAATCCATCCCTTGTTATAACCTACGATCTATCCTTTCTCATAAATTTAATTCACTCAGGTATCTTAGTGTTAATTCAAACTATCTCAAAACAAACTCAAGTTGGTCACTTCATAGCTAAATCTCCCCTTAGAATGTATGTGTCTTTAAGTTTCTTCTTAGGTCTCTGAGGATTCAACAACTTAAGCTACACTACAAGTGACCTCTTAACCCTAAAAACTTGGATAAATTTGGGTGAGATCACTTCTTCTTAATGGATAGGACTAGCACACCCCATGGTGAAGCACTCTGACGTATAAAACCCTTTTTCCATATTCTCTATTTTTTCAGCTCTTTCAAATCAACGGTGATCATTCGGTAAGGAGCCTTCAATATGGGTAGCAATATAGATATAATTTCGATTGAGAACTCAACCTCTCGGTTAGGAGGAAGATCAGACAACTCTTTAGGGAATACATTAGTATAATCTCTCACAATGGGAATGTCTTCAAGCATGATTATCTCTTTTGTCTCAATCATTAAATCTAGATATGTTTTCTCATGAGACAATAATATTTGGGCTTGAATAGAAGATTCCAGGGGAGATTCATCCTTCTCCTTACACTTGTACAGAATTGGAGGATAACTTGGGACGTGAAAATTAATCTCCCTCTCTCGATAGTTGATGTTGGATTTATATAAGGATAGTCAATCCATTATCAATATAGCATCAAACTCCAATAAAGGGATTAAGATTATATTTTTGGAAATTTGGTCCACAAACATTGACGGGAAAGGAGTTATATACTTGGGATGCAATAATTACTCCGTTTATTGTTCTTAGAGATAGCTCAACCCCAAGCTTTGAGGGGGTGTTTGAATAGTTCTACTAAACTATCAAGATATGAAAGAATGTATAAAACCCTAATCAAATAGTATATTTTCTATTTTTTAACGAATAACTAGGATATCAGTCACCACATTATTGTTGGGATCCAACTTAGCAGTAGTGAAAGCATATGCACTTCCTTGTTCTTTAGGTCTTGGATGTTGTTGTCATTGATTATCTCTGACAACCCTTGGCATAGAACATTGATGATATTACATATTCATTTATGATTTTACATTACTACCATCACTGATTTTTTATTGAAAAATGATTAATTTCTAGTCAATGTTCATGTTTTGATCATAAAAAACATAAGGAGAGCATTGTTTGTATTCGTTTAATTACACTATAGTTTAATGTTTTGATCATATCTTTCAATATACTGATCCAAATGATGTAATTCTTGTTTTGTAGTGCTCCTGATTAAAATTTCAACAAATAATTCAATTGAAGCTTTGGATAATTAGGCCATCTAAAGGGTAATTTGGACCGCACAAGAAGGCATAATGAATCTATCAAGAAAACTGGACCAGCTGTGAAGTTATATTTTTTGGTCTCAATCCAGAAATCTAAATTCGTTTATACTCCACCAAAATTCCAAGGAAATTCCATTATAACTTGGATAAAAATTTCAAGGTCCAAATCAACCAATAAGAGACCCAATTGATGAAGGGAATTCAATCCCACAATTCTTGACTTTTCTCCCACTCTAGATGTCTAATTGAGCTGTAATTTTGTGAAGAGAAAGTCAAGATATAGGCACCCAACTTTTTAGAAATGATTTGGATTTGAGGGAGTCTTTCTGAACTAAAACCCATTCACATTGTGGCCTTTGAAAATTTATGAATAAAACTGGACATCATCACATGGTTTAGGAAAACAACCATAACTTTGACCCCAAAAGTTCAATGGCCTCCAAATTTGGAGAGAGAACTATCCATGTTTATATCTAAAATATTTTTAGAATAAGATATCTTGAGAGTCAGTTTTCTAAATGGTAAAATTGGTCATACAACTTGAGGGATAGTTTTGAAATGCAAACAATCCACCACCTTGGACTATAAATACACTCCCCTCTTCTCCTTGTAAGAGGTTGGCACTTCAGCACTTGAGAAGCATTGTCATTACTATATCCTTTCCAAAGTCCTAGGAAGACTTTCCATACTCTTTTTTCAACAAGAGACACCTCTCTACTTTTATTTTCATGTTCTTTTGCATTTGTTTCCAATTGTAATCACTCAAGTTGTTTTCATTTCAATTTCGTGCAATGAATGGTTTCCATTATATAAAATCCTTTCTTAATCCAAGTTTTTTAGATTTGTTATTAATTTCTTAAAATAAATTCAATTATGTTAGAATAGATTTCCTATTACACATTCTCATTCAATCCAAATGCGTGTTTAACTCTCTTCATCATTCGTGTGTGTTCGACGAACTACTCTTATCTTGTCCCGTTCTTTTTCTTTTATTTTTTACTTATCAACATTAACGTCATAAACAAGATTATTAACTATCTCAACGAATGAGTAAATATCTCATTGAGGTGAGTCATAATTTTGAGATGGTAAGTGATTGAGAGATTTTTCTCGTTTAATATTTATTTAAATTGATATTATGCACGTTGAACTTAAAATGTAATGGATTAATGACATGTTTTGTTTGACATGTAGATTTTATAGAATATTTGAACCACTAGTACACATTGGTTCATAAAATATTGAACCTTCCATCAACAAGAATTGATTGAGATCAATACCCTAGTTGAGGCTTGACTTAAATCCAAAACATTTGGAAATTTCAATAAAAAATCATCTTGTGAAGTGGGTGTTAATTTAATGCAATATATAGAAAAAATCAAGGATGTCACATGTTTAACTCCCTAATGATGAACTCAGCACAATAATTGTTGAATTATTAAACCAAATCCATCAATAATTCATTTCAGCTAAACTCTACAAACAAATCCACCATTCAAACGACAAAACAAAAAAACAAATTACTCCAAAATATAGTATCATCGTCGAGGATGCAACCCAAGTGCCGCTATAAACATTAACAGAGCACTAAGACTTTGAAAGGTTGATAGGCGACAACGGACTACACTTCAAAGGGCGTTGTTTCCGGGGATGGTGTAATAAGTAGTCAATTGTTTTTGTTTTTTGTAAAAAAAACAATAAAAAAACAAAAAACAAAATCTAAAAAATCTAAAAAAACACAAAGAAAACTCATCTTCTTTATCCTTTCAAAATTTCTCTGAATGTCTCGTAGCCTCCCAAACAATCCATCAGATTTGTTTGACCCTGAAAACGAGCGATGTATTCACTGACTAAGGAACATTAGGGATAATCAAATAACTCAAGACCAATTTATTTTTCATCCAATTGAACCAGATATGGTCAATACTATGGAAGAACCCCTTAAAGAACTCTCTACCTTGATATGAATTACCAACCCCTTTGTAATGATTCAGACCCCTCTGGTCCATTCCTTTGTGAAAATCCAATGTTTGGGGTGTTTTGGGGGGCCTCAGTGACTCATTTCAGGAGTTTGCTAGTTTTTCAGTTTTTCCATCGGTGAGTCAGGCAACGGTAGCTCAGCGTTGGTGGCTCAGCATTGGTAGGTTAGGGCGTCGGTCGGTCAGGGTGTTGGTGGGTTAGGGTGTCGGTGGGTCAGGGCGTCTTTGGGTCAGGGCGTCGGTGGGTCAGGGCACCGGTGGGTCAGTGCTTCGGTAGATCAGGCGTCGATGGATCAGGCATTGGTGACTCACGTTGGTGAGACAGGTGTCAGTGGGTCACATCGGAGACTCACTGTCAATGGGTCGCATCGGTGACTCGCTTTTGGTGACTCGTTTCGGTGACTCACCCATCAGTGAGTCATTTCCAGCATTTTTTGGTTTTTCCACTACGGAAAAAATGGGTATTTGCGACGGGATTTATTCCCGTCCCAAATAGCCCCGTTAAAAACTTATTTGCGACGGAGGTATTTGCCCGTCGCAAATAAGTAGCCTTTTGCGACGGGATAGCTTTCCCCGTCGCAAAAGAACTGGCGCGCTTTGCGCGCCAAATCGCAGGAAACATATTTGCGACGGGAATATTCCCCCGTCGCAAATAGTATGCCGGCAGGTGGTTATTTGCGACGGGTCCCGTCGCAAATAACTATTTAACCGTTGACCGTAATAAATGATGGCTAAGGTATTTGCGACGGGATACCCGTCGCAAATAATCTAACCTATAAATACCCTCATCCGTTTTTTTCAAATCATTCTCAAACTCCATCTTCTTCTTCTCTCAAAATTCTATTTCTAAAGTTCAGTTTTTCTCAAGTTTAATTTTTTTCTCCGGAGTTGATATTGAAGTTTTGAAGAACGATCAGAGATCAACCTCAGATCAATTTTCAAGGTATTTATGTTCATTTTAATTTAATATTTATTTTAAATTTTTTATTAGTTTCAATTATTCTTAATTAGTTGTAATTTAATTATGTTTACATTGTTTTGTTACTTAATAAATTTAAATTATTAGTATTGTTCATAGTTAATGGTAATTAGGAATAATTAGTAATAATTTTTAATAATTAAGAATAAATATTAATAATTAGTAATAAATACCAATAATTAGGAATAATAACATTATTACATTATTAGTATATTTTATTATTAATATTAAAATAATATAATTTTTTATATTATATACAATTCTCCTTTCATCTCTGTGTTTTCTGTCTCCACATGTATTATTTGTATGTGGAGACAGAAAACACACAGATGAAAGAAGAATTGTATATAATATAGAAAATTATATTATTTTAATATTAATAATAAAATATACTAATAATGTTATTATTCCTAATTATTGGTAATTATTCCTAATTATTGGTAATTATTCATATAATTACTAATAATTAGGAATAATTACCAATAATTACCAATAATTATCAATAATTAGGAATAATTAGTAATAATTAGTAATAATTACCAATAATTAGTAATAATTACCAATAATTAGTAATAATTACCAATAATTAGTAATACTTACCAATAATTAGTAATACTTACCAATAATTAGTAATACTTACCAATAATTAGTAATAATTACCAATAATTAGTAATAATTAGTAATAATTATCAATAATTATCAATAATTAGTAATAATTAGTAATAATTACTAATAATTACCACTAATTAGTAATAATTAGGAATAATTACCCATAATTAGTAATAATTAGTAATAATTAGTAATAATTAGTAATAATTAGGAATAATTAGTAATAATTACCAATAATTAGTAATAATTACCAATAATTATCAATAATTACCGATAATTACCAATAATTAGGAATAATTATCAATAATTAGGAATAATTACCAATAATTAGGAATAATTACCAATAATTAGGAATAATTACCAATAATTAGGAATAATTACCAATAATTACCAATAATTAGTAATAATTACCAATAATTAGTAATAATTACCAATAATTAGTAATAATTACCAATAATTAGTAATAATTACCAATAATTAGGAATAATTACCAATAATTACCAATAATTACCGATAATTAGTAATAATTACCGATAATTAGGAATAATTACCGATAATTAGTAATAATTAGGAATAATTAGGAATAATTACCGATAATTAGTAATAATTAGTAATAATTATCAATAATTAGTAATAATTAGTAATAATTAGTAATAATTACCAATAATTAGTAATAATTACCAATAATTAGTAATACTTACCGATAATTACCAATAATTACCGATAATTAGTAATAATTACCGATAATTAGTAATAATTAGTAATAATTAACAATAATTAGTAATAATTACCAATAATTAGTAATAATTACCAATAATTACCCATAATTACCGATAATTACCAATAATTAGGAATAATTACCAATAATTAGGAATAATTACCAATAATTAGTAATATTTACCAATAATTACCAATAATTACCAATAATTAGTAATAATTACCAATAATTACCAATAATTAGTAATAATTACCAATAATTACCCATAATTACCGATAATTACCAATAATTAGGAATAATTACCAATAATTAGAAATAATTACCAATAATTAGTAATAATTACCAATAATTACCAATAATTAGTAATAATTACCAATAATTACCAATAATTACCGATAATTACCGATAATTAGTAATAATTAGTAATAATTATAAATAATTTGTAATAATTACCAATAATTTGTAATAATTACCAATAATTAGTAATAATTACCGATAATTACCCATAATTATCGATAATTACCAATAATTAGGAATAATTACCAATAATTAGGAATAATTACCAATAATTAGGAATAATTACCAATAATTAGGAATAATTACCAATAATTAGGAATAATTACCAATAATTAGGAATAATTACCAATAATTAGTAATAATTAGTAATAATTACCAATAATTAGTAATAATTAGTAATAATTAGTAATAATTACCAATAATTAGTAATAATTAGTAATAATTACCAATAATTAGTAATAATTACCAATAATTAGTAATAATTAGTAATAATTAGTAATAATTACCAATAATTAGTAATAATTAGTAATAATTAGTAATAATTACCAATAATTAGTAATAATTAGTAATAATTAGTAATAATTACCAATAATTAGTAATACTTAACAATAATTAGTAATAATTACCAATAATTAGGAATAATTACCAATAATTACCAATAATTACCGGTAAATAGTAATAATTAGTAATAATTAGGAATAATTACCAATAAATAGTAATAATTAGTAATAATTACTAATAATTAGTAATAATTAGTAATAATTAGTAATAATTACCAATAATTAGTAATAATTAGTAATAATTAGTAATAATTAGTAATAATTACCAATAATTAGTAATAATTACCAATAATTAGTAATAATTAGTAATAATTAATAATAATTACCAATAATTAGTATTAATTACCAATAATTAGTAATAATTACCAATAATTACCAATAATTAGTATTAATTAGTAATAATTAGTAATAATTACCAATAATTACCAATAATTAGTAATAATTAGTAATAATTAGTAATAATTACCAATAATTAGTAATAATTAGTAATAATTAGTAATAATTAGTAATAATTACCAATAATTAGTAATAATTAACAATAATTAGTAATAATTACCAATAATTAGTAATAATTACCAATAATTACTAATAATTACCAATAATTAGTAATAATTACCGATAATTACCAATAATTACTAATAATTACCAATAATTAGTAATAATTACCAATAATTAGTAATAATTACCAATAATTATTAATAATTAGTAATAATTACCAATAATTAATAATAATTAGTAATAATTACCAATAATTAGTAATAATTAGTAATAATTAGTAATAATTACCAATAATTAGTAATAATTACCAATAATTAGTAATAATTAGTAATAATTAGTAATAATTAGTAATAATTAGTAATAATTAGTAATAATTACCAATAATTAGGAATAATTACCAATAATTAGGAATAATTACCGGTAAATAGTAATAATTAGTAATATTTAGTAATAATTAGTAATAATTACCAATAATTAGTAATAATTACCAATAATTAGTAATAATTACTAATAATTAGTAATAATTAGTAATAATTACCAATAATGAGGAATAATTACCAATAATTAGTAATAATTAGTAATAATTACCAATAATTAGTAATAATTACCAATAATTAGTAATAATTAGTAATAATTACCAATAATTAGTAATAATTACCAATAATTAGTAATAATTACCAATAATTAGTAATAATTACCAATAATTAGTAATAATTACCAATAATTAGTAATAATTACCAATAATATTAGTACTATGAAAATAATAAAAAATTTATATAATATTAAAATTATCAATATTTGTAACATGTTTTGCTTTATTCTCAACATATTTAATTCTTAAAGGGTCAATTTTTAGGTCTATCTCAATAAAAAGTTTGCGTCAGTCGTGTATGATGTAAACTCTATAATTATCCTAGCTTGGGTGTTTTTCTAACAAATTATTCAAAACCATTAATGCTTTTATATTTTATAGAAAAATATGGAACAACGAGGTCGTCAACAATCATTATTAGGTGACCGCATATGGATAAATCAACGTAGAAATCCAAACGGTTCTGGTTTAAATCCAGTATATGTAGAGGGTGTGAAGACTTTTTTATCATTTACGGCATCAAATCCAGAATTTGTTTCAGAAGGCAAAATAAAATGCCCTTGTAGAAAATGTGCATTGAGAACGTTTGACACGTTTGACAAAGTGGGGGAACATCTCTTGCGTTTTGGTTTTCAACCAGATTATGTTTTTTGGTATCAACACGGTGAACGCAGTTCCAGAGCAGGTGATACCAACTTGATTCCGGATCCATCCCGGTTTCAAGATTTAGTACATGATGTTGCAGGTTCATCTGTTCAACATACAGAAACTCCGGCTGATATAGCTTCAAATCCTGAGTTGGCACCGTCTGAATTTTATGAGTTGTTGAAGTCTGCTGAGGATGCATTATATCCTGGCTGCAAGATAAGCAAATTAGAAGCAGTTGCAAAATTTATGGCTATCAAATCAGATAACGGAATGTCAAACATCTGTTTTGACCAGATATTTTCTTTGTTTAAAACACTGTTACCCGAAGGAAATGTTTTACTTGCAAATTACTATGAGAGTAAGAGGCTGGTTCGAAATTCGGGACTTACTTATCAGAAGATTCATGCATGTTCAAATGACTGCATTTTATATTCTGGGTAAAATGAGTCGTTGGATAGTTATCCCACATGTGGGCAACTGAGATATAAAGAAGGACAACACGGGAAGTCTGGTTTGATTCCTGTAAAACAGTTGAGATATTTTCCTCTTACATCCAGACTTCAGCGTTTATTCATGTCTAAGAATACAGCGACAATGATGTCATGGCATAAAGAGAATATTTCAACCGATAAAAGCTTGAATCATCCAGCCGATGGTGATTCATGGAAACATTTTGATAGAGTTCATCCATCCTTTGCTTTAGAAGCTAGAAATGTTCGACTGGGCCTTTCCACTGATGGTTTCTGTCCGTTTGGATCTTATGGTAGTCAATATTCATGTTGGCCTATTTTTTTAACTCCGTACAATTTACCTCCATGGATGTTGATGAAGGAGCCATATATCTTTTTGACTTTACTAATTCCAGGACATCCAAAGAAAAATATTGATGTTTATTTGAAACCATTGATTGATGAATTAAATTTATTGTGGAGTACTGGTGTCAGTACATATGATGTTGCAACGAAACAAAATTTCATACTGAGAGCAGCATTGATGTGGACAATTAGTGACTTCCCGGCTTATGGGATGTTATCTGGATGGAGTACACATGGTCAGAAATCATGTCCTTACTGTATGGGAGAGAACAAAGCATTTATGCTCATTTATGGAAAGAAACCTTGTTATTTTGACTATCATCACAGATTTCTTCCAGCTGATCATCCTTTTCGCAGAAACAGATCTCATTTCAGAAAAGGAACAATTGAAAGGGATGGACCTCCAAAAATGCTATCAGGTTCGGAGTTAAAATCAGTTGTATTTTCATTACCTCCCATCACTTTTGGTCCCACAATAAACCAACAGAAAATTTCTGGTTTTGGGAAAGAACACAATTGGATTAAACGTAGCATATTTTGGGATTTGCCATATTGGTCTGATTTGTTGGTCCGACACATGTTAGATGTCATGCATATTGAGAAGAACTGTTTTGATAATTTGTTTCATACAGTTTTGGATACGCCAGGAAAGAGCAAAGACAATGTAAATGCACGTTTAGATCTTGCCCAAATTTGCAGGCGTCCAGAATTGGAACTGTTTGAGAATGTCAGAACAGAAAGGTTACTGAAACCAAAAGCAGCTTATACACTGTCTAAAGAAAACCGTTTATTATTTTGTCAGTGGATTGCAGATTTGAGACTTCCAGATGGTTGTGCTTCCAATTTGGGTAGATGTGTAAAGAATGGTCATATTACTGGATTAAAACGTCATGATTGTCATGTTATAATGGAAATAATTCTACCCATTGGATTAAGAGGTCTGTTGAATTCTGTGATTTGGGATTCCATAACAGACATGTCTCATTTTTTTTGGGAAATTTGTGCGGCTACAGCAGATTATGATGCTCTAGGCAAACTTGAAAAAGATGTTGTTGTGATTATATGTAAACTGGAAAAAATATTTCCGCCGTCTTTCTTCGACTCAATGGAACATTTGATGTTACACTTGCCATATGAAGCCAAATGTGGAGGTCCATTACAGTTTCGATGGATGTACCCATTTGAAAGATGCATACAAAAATTGAAAAGAAAAGTACGTAACAAAGCATCTGTTGAAGGATCTATTGCAGAAGCTTATTTGCAAGAGGAAATATCTTTTTTCTGCTCCCATTATTTTGAATCTGAGTATCCTTCAAAACACAACCGAATGGGACGGAACGAGAGGAATATTGATGAAATGGACAATCAATTATCTATTTTCAACCAGCCAGAGCTTGGTTTTGGTGGAGTTTATGAACGCTGGCTTTCAGATGATGAACATCATAGAGCTCATACGTATGTTCTGCTCAACTGTGAAGAGATGACATCAATTGTACTATAAGTGTTTATATCACTTATTCTATCATTTATGTTACAGTAAATAACTTTGGTTTTTATAGGTTGTATGATAATCATATCAAGAAACAAATTCCACAAATTACAGCAGCTGCTCTCAAAGAACGTCGACTGAAAAATTTCTCTCAGTGGTTTCAAAAACTGGTAACATAAATTCTTTATCTTTTAGCAACTCATTCAATGTATAGTTTACTATATTGATAATTATTTCACAAATTTTCAGGTGTCTCGACATGCTGATAAAATTGACAAACGGCTGTGTGTATTGAGTAACCCACCTTCCAAACTTGTTAAAACTTATAATGCATATGTAGTGAATGGATTTCGATTTCACACACATGCATATGGGGAATCGAAAAAAACAATGAACAGTGGAGTTAGCTTGAGAGGATCTCATCATCGAGAAAATGAAGTTGAATTTTATGGCATACTTAATGAAATCATTGAACTCTGTTATCTTGGAAAACATTACATAACCATGTTCAAATGTCGGTGGTTGGATACAGAGAGAGGCGTGCGTGTTCATCTGACTCATGGAATCATCGATATTAAATGTAAAAGTGTTCTCGCAGTAAATGAACCATTCTTATTGGCTCAACAGGCACATCAAGTTTATTACGCAAAGTACTGTGCTACATCAAGAGACTTGACTGATTGGTGGAGTGTAATAAAAATCTAAATTCGAGACAATCAGTTTAGTCAAAGTGAATGTGATTTCACTGATGTGCAAAGAATTGAAGTTTTTCAAGAGAGTACTCAAAATCAATCTTTTTTACAAAGAGACATGAGTATCGATGACGACACCCCACATTTAAGAGTCGGCAATGACGATGATGTTAATGATGTCACATATGAATTTGAAATGGTAAGAGATGAAGCAACTGTAACTCGAATGGATATCGATGATGTTGAGGAGGAATATGAAGATGACATTGACATATATGAAGATGATGATGAAGATGAACACTGATAGAATTCCATGGTATTTATATACAATCATAATATGTATATATGTATATATAATAGTAATTATCAATTATTTTCTAACAACATTAACATTTTCTATTTCAGATGGACGATGCCACATTTCGTGAGTTGGCAGATGCTGACCTGCCTTTCGATGCGGATGAGTTGCTGGCAGATGACCCTCAGCCTGCAGGCACTCCAGGGAGTACGCAGAGGGGGCGCAGTCTTGCACGATTGATGATTCCTGACCCCGTCCCCGAGTGACGTCCACATCTTGGGTTTGATCCACGCACACAGAGGTGTGATAACCTATGTGATAACCTGTGTATTTGACTAAGATTTCATTAATCTATTCACATAATAAATGTTTATTATTTTTACAGTTTTCCGCATATAGCAGTCGGACAGGGCAGCGCTATTTTGCGCAACTATTTCTCTCAGCCGTGGACCACATGGGAGCAGATTCCCATTGATGTGCAGCAGGCCATGTTCGGCCATTGGTTGGTACGTACGTAAATAAATAATTTTTATTTTGAAAATTATTTCATTTCTAACTTGATATTTTGATTTATTTGTAGGGTTTATGGTATCCGATCGAGGATACCATGCGTGACGCCATCCACGAGGCATGGGAGGTGGCCATGCGTGATCGCCTTCGTCAGTTTTTGCACAATTTAAGAAAAGCTTCCATGAAGAAAGCAGGAGTGTCAGATTTTGACGAGTCATGTAGAGCACACCGAACAGAGTACATTTCATCCAATGTATGGGATGGATTATGTGCGCACTGGTTGAGTGGTGCCTTTCAGAGGAGATCATCGGTGGGGAGGTAGAATCGGGGGAGACAGGAGGTGACTCATCGAGCTGGGAGTCGTTCTTTCAGTACTCATAGACAGCATCTGGTACGTACATTATTTATAAATATTTTATATAACTATAAATATTAATATTTTATTTTTTATTCTTATAGGCTGTCTAACACCCCGATATTACGGAGTACGACGTATATCGGAGGATGTATAGTGATCCTGCTACTGGGGAGCTCAGAGGTGATCGTCAGCATCACATCGTGGTCAGTATTATTTGTTTTCAAGTTTAAAAATTAAATACATATAATATATTCACAATTTTAATTTTAAATTGCAACTACAGGAGTCATATGAGGCCGCAGTGTCACATGCCCGACCTGAGAGTCAGGCCGAGCCATCAGATCAGACCACTGACCGTCAGTTTGATGAGGCGGCATGGATGCAGGCTACCCAGTATTCCTTCGAGAAGGGCCGGGTAGTTGGTATCAGCTCTCGACTGACTCTCGGAGATTATTATGCCAGTGCTGCGATGTCAGCGTCCAGCTCGAGAGGAGCTCGTGCATCTTCTTCTGCTACACAGTATGAGGATCAGTTGCGATCTCAGACTGCACTGATAGAGAGTCTCCGACAGGAGCAGGAGCAGATGCGTCAATAGCATGAGGAGGAGCGTCGATGCCAGCAGCAGCTATACGAGGAGCAGACGAGTCGGTGGCAGCAGCAGCATCAGGAGCAGATGGAGTACATGTACCGACTCACTCATGCTTTAGGGATGAAGTTTCCTCCACCACCATCTGCAGATCCCCCCTCCCCCCTCCATCAGATTAGAGTTTGTTTTTATGTTATAAAATTTGTGAAATCAAAATATGATTTTTTTTCTATTCGTAGTTTCTGTCTCATTATAAAATATTAATAATATTATATTTTTAAATAACAATATTAATATGAATAATAATATTATTTATATTTTATAATATTAAATTATATATATATATATTAAAATTTTATAATATTATAATTTAATTATATTTTTTTGTAATACTTGAATTATTTTAATATTTGAATGTAAAATAATTCTATTATTTTTATATTAATTAAAATAACTTATTAATATTTTTTTTATGAATTATAATTCTAATATTATTATATTAATTAAATCATTTATTAATATTCTATTATTTTTTATTTTTGAATTATAATTCTATTATTATTATATTAATTAAAATAATTTATTATTTTTATTTGTGAATTATAATTCTATTATTATATTAATTAAAATCATTTATTAATATTTTATTATTTTTTATTTTTGAATTATAATTGGATTATTATTATATTAATTAAAATAATTTATTAATAATTTTTTTTTTATTTTTTTTATAGTATTTGAGACGGGATACTATGCCCGTCGCAAATAGTATTATTATTATATGCATTAAAATAATTTATTAATAGTTTTTTATTTTTTTTAAAATAGTTTTTGCGACGGGTCCCGTCGCAAAAACTATTTGCGGCGGGCCCGTCGCAACAGGTATTTGCGACGGGGCCCGTCGCAATTACTATTTGAAAAGTTTTTTACAAATATACGGAGTACTATTTGCGATGGAGATTCTCCCCGTCGCGGAAAAAGGCTTTAGCGACGGGCCCGTCGCAAATAATTGTTGTTGCGACACCGTTTTCAGCAACGGGCCATTTGCGACGGGCCCCCGTCGCAAAAAGCCATTTGCAACGGGATCCCGTCGCAAATGATTCGTCGCAAATACCTGTTTTTCTAGTAGTGTTCCAGTTTTGCTCCTCTTACGTTTTATTTGACATAAATTGAGTTTAAAACCTTGATTGAGCATTTTTCCAGCATTTTCTGGTTTTTCCAAGTATGGATTTCCTTTTTCACGTCTTTATTTGTGTATCATGAGGAGTGAGTGTAATGATGCCTCTTTTGTGAAAACAGTTGAATCCAACTTTTAAAGAAGTAATAAATGGGAAGAATGATGATAACAACGATAATCAGACTATTATGAAAATGGTCTAGGAATGCATTGATGATCATTTTGTGTTATCTATTATCTTTGATTTGATGTGAACTTTATGGGCTGTAATCCTTCTAAAAATTATGGTCATTGGTGGTCTTTGTTTGT
Source organism: Viscum album (assembly GCA_963277665.1). Lineage (NCBI taxonomy): Eukaryota > Viridiplantae > Streptophyta > Magnoliopsida > Santalales > Viscaceae > Viscum > Viscum album. The sequence continues at coordinate 422,331,057 of OY728141.1, read as the reverse complement.
GCACTATGGTATCTTGTGAATAATTGTTGTAAATATCAATCCACTAATCGTGTATACCCGGTTAAATAAATGGACCCCTTGGATTAAAATTGTGTTGTGATCACCCCTGAATAATGAAAGTGGAATTAAAGAACGAGGGTTGTTTAATCTAAATACACCTTGTTGTTTGGTGTGTTTGTGTGTTGTGTATGGTTCTGTTTGACTTTGTATTGCATTGTTCATGTGATGTTGTGGCTGGGAGTGTGGTTGTGTGAATGGGGTGGTACGGGTGGTGTGATGGTATCTCAGGTTGAGAGATTGGTTTATTGTGGAATAGATGAACTTTTTATGCAGTGGGACTACATCTGGGCAGTGGTTGGGCAGTGAGGCTATAGTTTTGGGTTTTTCTATGTTTATGTTACTTGGTGTGGTATTGTTATGCAACGAGGCTGCCGAGTGTGGTTGGGATGAGGTGTGTTGGGGGTTAACTTATTGAGAGGAAGGACAGGGCGACATGGATTTGAAGAATGATAGCGACAATGGTCTGATTGGTGTTCAAGAAAGGGGAGTGTGCAGTGGGACTGCAATCTGGTTGAGCTTTATTGTTTGATGGATGTGGTACTTTTTAGAAAATGGGGTTGCTGAGGATGGTTTGGGAGAGATAATTTTGAAGAAGGATGGTGTTACCTTGCGTGGTCCTTTCACCTGGATTTTCCAGAGAGTTTTGTGAAGTGTGTGTGGGTTATGATGTTACCTACAGTGTGTTGTGTTTGGTAGTTTCCCAGGTAGGGATGGAATAAATAAATAAATGAATTATTTAATTTAGAATGATAATTGGTTGAATGGATTGGATGAGATTATGAATTAAGTTTATGGCTTGCAGTGTGGTTACGCATTAGAGGTGGCGGTAAGGGTAGTTTTGTGTGGCTGGTTGGTTGTTTTGAAAATCCATAGGTTGAGCTGAGTGTTTGGTACACACACATACACACACACACACACACACACACACACATATATTTCCTTGTGATTTCTATACGCACCCCACCTGTGTTGAGCACTATGTGTCGAAAACCCCCATTGTTATAGGGGAGGGTGTCCTTTCCCAACATCTCAGTGAGAGGATAGATGGTTGTTTATTGGCTTTCTCTGCTCCCTCTTCTAGGAATTAGTATCCCAAGTCTCTTCAGGCAGGTTGTGGTGCAGTTGTGAGGCCCAAGTGTCTGTGGGTGAGATGTGTTTTCCCAGGTGTCTTTGGGATAAGATACGTTATGTTTTCCCAGGTGTTTTCAGGATGAGGTTGTGGTTTTATGGCTCAGGTGTCTATGAGCGGGATGTGATGTGGTTGTGGACCATGTGTTTGCAGGTGGGATGTGGTATGTGTCCTAAGTGTGTGTGGGAAGGTTGTGTTAGTGGGGCTTGTGGAAGAGCGTGGTAGCATCAAGACGTTCCCCATTAGAGATAAGTAGTTAACCAGTGGGAAGCAGTGCGGGGTACCCAAATATTGATGTGCTTATTATATTACTTTACTTGACTTGCGTTATTTGATGAGTGTACCTTGGTGAGATTTGGGATGGATAATATACCTTGTTATGTGCTTTTGGGTTTTACTATATTTTCACAGGGGCATTAGTATGCTTCTCTTACTTGTGCATGAGTGAATTTGGCTTTTCTCTACTGAGTATACTTGTATGATCACCCTATGTATATAAACCACGTTCAGGTTTCCAGGAGGACTATGTGGACCATTATAGACATTACTAGCTCAGACATTGGGGATAATTATTTTGTCGCTACTTAGCTTTTCTTTTGGTTTTTTACTTTGGAAGCTCTTGATTTTGTATCAGTTACACTTTAAACATGCACGTGGGATAGATTTTGGATTATTTTATATATATGTATTGAAGTCATTTTGAGGTTGATACATCTTATCTTTCGATCTTGGTTACTATAAAAAGGATAATGTCTCCCATTTTTCAGAGATTTCTATAGCCTTGGTGGTGGTCGCCACCCCAGGGCCTACTGGAGGTGGGACTCGAGGGTCATTATCTCTCTTTCATCTTGAAGAAGGAAGATCACGACACTTTTTCATCCCTTACCTCATCATGAAGGAGGTTCATGACACCCTTGGTATTCAATATCCAAACATAGAGGCTAATTTCGAACTCAAATCGGGTTCGATTCATCTTTTACCTCATTTCCATGGGCTATCCGGTGGGGATCCTCATCTTCACCTCAAAAAATTCCAAGTGGTGTGCTCTACCATGAAGTCTTACTGAAGAACAAATCAAAATTTGAGCACTCTCTTTCTCCCTAGATGACTCTGTCAAGTCATGGATCTACTACCTCCCTCCTAGTTCCATAAACGCATGGAATGACATGAATCAACTCTTCCTAGATTTTTTTACCGCTACTCAAACTGTTTCAATCCGAAAGGAAATTAGTGGTATCCATCAATTCCCCAATGAATCACTCCATGAGTACTCGGAGAGGTTCAAAAATCTTGTGACAACCTGCCCACACCACCAAATCTCTGATTAACTCTTGATCCAATACTTCTATAACGGGTTATTGGCTATGAAGCAAACTATCATCGATGTCGCAAGTGGCATTGCTCTTGTTGACAAAACATCTAAAAATGCATAATATCTCATAAGAAATATGGCTGCAAACATGAAATAATTCTATACTCAAGCACATGCTCAAGTCAAACAAGTCCAAAAGAATCGATCCATAGAGCCCAAGAAGATGACCGAGTGGATGAGTGAGCTTACAGGTCTTTTGTGATAACCATTCGTGGATTCCAAAGCCCCAACCTCTTCTTCCCCATAATCTTAGTTTCCTAAACATGTCAAAAACTGTGGAATTTGCAGCTCACCCAACTGACACATGTCTACAACTACAAGATGATCCATCAGATTCTTCCAGTCCAATGAAGCTCATATGCTCAATGAAACACCAACCCTCAAAGTTGCTTCCAATAATTTCTTGCATTTTTTCTCCTGTGCGCTAGGTCTCCTGCCGGATTCCCCAGATTTGGCGACCTGCGATCACTTTATGTTGGATTCTCAGTCACCTAGCCAGCTATATGCCTCTCCTGTTATGCCTTCCGATCTGACGTAGCACTACTCCCTCAATGCGTGTGGTGGCCCCCTTCTACGCTGCTCTCCCGACAGCCACCTCCCTTTCCCAGCGGAACCATTTTTGCGTGATCCTTTGAGATCTAGATTATTGTCTCTCATGTCCATTGGCATGCCCTCATGTTTCCTCCACCGTGGAGTAGCACCTCGGCCACCTTGGATCTGGGCCCTTTGGTGCCGCCAGATCCTGCAACGACTGCAGAATCACTGCCTCCCGTTGTCGGCCCCACAAGTGCAACTTTCCCGGTGCTAGTGTGGCTTTCCCGGCATATCATCGACCGACCCCACTAGTGTGGATTTCTTGGTGCTCTGTCAACCAGCCTGGTCTGTGTGGTTCCTCTGCTGTGCTTGTGACATCTTCTTCTATCCATCATCCTAAGGGGGAGTTGCGATCTTGAGGGGGATTAAATATAATGGTCTGTGAGTCATGTATCTCTCCTTATTACGTAGGACTTGCATGTCTAAGGTTGTTTTATGTAATTTACATTAAATAATTCATTGGTTCTCCTTACATGCATGTGAGTTATAAAACATATTTAATAAAAGGAGTATGTGAAGGCATACCGAGGCCGTTTAAGATGAGACCAAGGTGAAACCAACCTGTACAATACATAGGTGCACAGAGGGAATGCGGTAACTCATGTCAAGACCAACAAAAAGTTTTATCTTAGGGTTATAGGTTGATTTATTGTCTGCTCAATAAATCAACTATTAGATAAAACTCATAACCATGTCATTTATTTATTTATTTTATTTATATCTTATGAATGATTTATTTTATAGATGCAAAAACACAATCACATAAATTAATGGACTAATATGCAATGGTAGAATTAAAATAAATGAATTATGCATAAATGTTTTATCTTGTCAAAAACCCATTTTATTATAAAGGTTATTTTCGAGTCCCACATCAGAATATTCCACCGTGTAATCTATTTTACTCATTTATAAAAGAATGTCTCCACCTCACCTTGAGGTAAGGATAATTTTCCTTCTACATGGTATTAGAGGAAAAATCTCGTTAATTTTTTTCCTGTTGCCCTCATTCCTCCTAAAGAATCTCTCCCTATAGACTCCTAGCTTTGCCCAGCCCCAACCTTCCCTGCAGACTTTGGACTCCCGGCCCTGCCCTACCCCACCCTCCCTACAGACTCCTAGCTCTACTAGGACTCGCCCTTCTCTTCGGCCTCTCGTCTTCGCCGGCCCCCACACTCCCTGCGGCCTCCCTCGCGCCGACTGGACCCACTCTCTCGATGGATTCTCGACTCCATCCGGCCCCACCCTCTTTGCGGATTACCAGCGTCGTCCAACCCCACCCTCCCTACGGATTCCTAGAATCGACCGGCCCCACCTTCCCTTCGGCCTCCCGATCGATGCGGCCTCCTATCCCTTTGCATCCCATGACACGTCCCAGCCTACCTCTGACGCAAATGACTAAAACACCCTCCTGTGACGATCTCCTGACCTTGATCACCTCATGGATTCCTAACATCACTCAACACCTCCCTCCCACGGCACGTCTAGCCCACTTCCGACACGGACGCTCGACACTGCTCTCTAGGAAGAACCACACCCGCTTGCGGCCTCCCGAATTCACGACCAGCCCCCACCTCCTATGGTGATTTTTAAGCCCCTCTAGTGGATTTCCACATTTACCCATCCCCGGCTTCGACACGGCCTCCCGACACCCACCTCCCTTACGACGTCCCAGCCCAGCCTCTCTCGGCACATCCCTATTTTTCTCTCCTCGGCACATCTCGACCCTGCCTCTGACATCGCCTCCCGCACCCAACCTCTTTGGAACACTATTGATCATCCCCTCATCTCCAGATTTCAGCCTTTCCAATGGATAAGTCTTCTGTCATGCCTCCATTGATCACCGCCTTCACCGGCCTGGTTGATGAGCAGTTTGAATCAAACAATTTTTCAGTCTGGCGGAAGATAGTACTGATGTAACTCACTATCATGGACCTCAAATCACACCTCAAGGATCCTTCGCCAACATCTTCAAATACCAAATACAGACCATGGAATCTTGTTGACAACAATATCTTTGCCTTACTTGTCAATTTCATGGACTGCTCCCTGAAGGAAATCACTTGAACCACCAATACCATTAAGTAACTCTAGGATTCCATAAACCTTATGTATTTTGAAAAAATAACTTAACATGGGTGTCTGACATTCTTCAGTGCCTTTCGCTCATCCACTAGTAAGCCCATCCATTTCCGACGAGGGAGAACCAAAGTACCAGATGAGGGGGAGGGTTTACCACGTGATTCTTGTTGGATTGGGTTATACTAGATACACACAAGAGGGGGACAGGGTGAATTGTGCCTTTTTCAATTTCTTCAAATGGTCGTGATTTTCCCTTTTATCTTTATATCAAATATTTAGCAACAAAAAATAAATAGCACAGGACACATGATGTATAGTGGTTCAGGGAACAGAAATCCCCTAGTCCACTCCACCAATGCTCTACTCCACGAGTTTGGTGATTTTCACTATCTGGTCCTCTTAGACCGTTCCACAACTAAGTACAGGCAGTTGACACCTTTGCAATATTAATTCTAAATAAATCCTTCTAGTTCATACACAGAACCAAATATACAGCTTAGAACAAGAAACTGATCACTCAAGATAAAAGAGTATTTTGTTCGTTGAAAATACTTTCCCAGTTGTTCTTCACAATTGCAATAGCACGCAATTGATAGTAGATGGATCTTCATCTTTAAAAATGATGATCTTTGGGTAAAAGTAGTTCTAAGCTGATCTAGTTGCATTATATCTTTAAATGTCATTCGCAACTTTAATAGTAGTTGATTCACAAAAATATATTTGATGTTGATCAGTAAATCTTCAGTCGAGTTTCTTCTTCTTCAGAAGACAGAGCTTTTTCGCTCTTCGTATCACCATATCTTCTTTTCAATAATTCTTCCCCCTTTTTTTGAAAAAAAAATATAGGTATATATAGAATAAAGACGATCATTCTCCTTTTAAATTTAGATCCACAAAATTCGCCTTTAGAATCGCAATATTCAAAAGAATGAATAGAAGAGCAGTCGTAACTCCCCTGAAAATTGGGCATGAAAAGCTCCTCTTTAATTGACCCTTTGAATCACAAATAAACGACTTTGAATCAGTCAAAGACTTGATTTAAATTTGGGCTTTTAATCTGGATATAAATCAGCCTGAAAATCTTCATAAATACCATTGCTTTAATAAAGTCATAATTTAAACACCTGACGTCAAATGTAGGGTTGAACTGTATAACACACATTCTATGAACGTAAGGTTCACAACATAAGGTTGATCTCAAACGTAAGGTTGATCTCAAACGTTTCTCTTCAACTCTCAAATATATGATATATAATCCATACTTTTCAATAAAATATACAGTTGTTCATAAAAGTAAGGTTGATGAACCATACTTTTATCTTTAGCTTTCAAACGTATGGTTGTTCATAAAAGTAAGGTTGATGAACTATAATTTTAAGAAATGAACTTATCATTCCATACTTACGTAATGATATTCTTCCATACTTTGCTGATTTCCCAAATGTAAGGTTCCTTCTAAACGTAGTGTTCCTTCCAAACGTAAGGTTCCTTCCAAATGTAGGGTTCCTTTCTTCATACTTTGCCGATAAAATATGGTTATTTTACCATAATTCTCTGATATCTCATAGAGTAAACACCGTATTTCATCCCTATGCTATGCTTCTCAACGTAGGGTATGAACAGTGTTTCTAGAACACGCTAAAAACGATTTCCGAATACTTTAGCAATTAATTATCGCTGTTCAAATACTTAAATATTTCTTCTAGAAATAAGAATATAACAAATATTAAATTCCTGAAATACACTTAAAATTAAAATCATTAGAATAAAAAATAAGGGTATTTGTGAGCATCAAAATAATCATAAAGAGATAGAGTAATGTTCTCAACAATCTCTCCCTTTTTAATAATAAAATTATGTATTGTTGAAAACAACACTTGCTCAACAATGCTGAGGTGGAGTAGTCAATTGGGGAGGAAGTGGGCTTCCCACATGATGCTAAGGTGGAGCAGTTAGTGGGAGAAATACCTAAGGGTACAAGTGACAGCAGGGGAAGGAGGTTAGAGGAGGGAATCTGAATTGGTTATATAATGGTGGGGTCACACAGGTTGAGGGAACATCCTTTTCTCTTTCTGTTAGTCGGCCAAGGCTTGGGTAAGAACTCCTTTGGGAAAAAAGACTCCCAATTGTACTTTCTTTACATGTTCTCTTATCCTTGTGAAATTACGGTTGTCTCTAATGGCAGTTCTATTGACCAGAGCCTTTTTCTTGTTTCAAGTGTGAAAGATTCTTATCATAGTCTTTCCATGTGCTAGTACACAAATTCAGCTCCTAAATCTTTTAAACCTCTTTAAATCCTTTGATTTATGCTTCATAAATATAATACATGTAATGTAATAAAAATAATCAACAATGGAAATAAAATACTTCTCCATTTGTTGACTACTTCCTCATTGGCTTGTAAATGTTAGAGTGAACAAGCTCCAAAGGATGAGTAGTTTGTATCTCAACCCTTTTGTGTGGAGAATTCACAATCTTTCCCTTTTGACAAGTGGAACATATCCAATTCTTTTCTATTTTAAATTTAGGAACATCACAAACATTGTCTCCATAAATAATATTACACGTGTTCTTTTGTCCAAGAAGGCCAAGTATTTGATGGCACAATTTATTTTCTTCTCTTGTGCTTAAATAATAAGAATTTTCAGCATCACCAATTTAAAACAAATTGTCTCTTGTTCGTTTTCCTCTTGTAAAGATATATCCATCTTTCAAGAACTTCACAACAAACCCATATTTCTAAATGATCACTTCATTTCCTTCATTACATAACTGAGACATGCTAAGATTGTGTTTCAGTCCTTCAAAACATAACATGTTTCTATATTTTAATTGATATTTACTGATGAATGCTGATTCAACACCTTTGATTTTGAGTGACTCATCATTTCAAAAGATCACCAATCCCTCTTTCAACTTTTTAACATCCTTGAGAATCTTTATATCTCCTGTCATATGAGAAGAACAACCATTGTCCAAAATACATGGACATTCTTCTTTGAATGATTTGTATGCAATATCACAAACCAAAGCCTTTTATTTGTCTTTCTATTTCTCATTTAGAGACTTCTCATCATTATCTCTTGAGAACATTTGAGCTGGTAAAATAACAAGACACCCTTTTCTCACAATGTTCACAAACATCTTCTAATGGTTGAACTCTACATTAAATTTTCAATTCAGATTTCACAAACTGTCTCTGAATTGTTTTCTTTTGAGTGAGATAACCCCCTAAATTTTTGTCTTCCAAACCATTTAACTCATCATTGTATTGTTAATTAAACCAACACATACTCTCCACGTTCCCAAAGCCTCCATGGTACCAGTAATAACCATAAAAAGCATACTTTCCTTGTAGATATCTTGTTGTCCAAACTGTGAAATTGTCTTTAAATATTATTCCCATCATTAATTTTGGATCCTTTATGCAAACCAAAATTTTGATGAACTCATATGAATCTTACTTCTTCATAAATTATTCTTATCCCTTTTTTCTTCACCATTTATAGAAGTTTTTTCATTCAAGTTGGTGAACTCAGAATTTCCAGTATCTGGAAAGTCACTTGATTTTGCAAGAAACTTGGGCTCTTCTTGATTTGATTATTCTTCCCAGACACAACACAAGTATCATTAGTGTATTACTTTTCATTTTAGATTGATCTTTGGTTATTTCCATAATCCCTAACCTTACTTGAGCTTTCCCCAACTTCATGAATGGAGTTCTAAAAATTTAGCTTAGATTTTTCAAGAAATTTTTCCATACTTATACATTTTGGTTGTAAAAGCTTGAAATCCTTTCCTTTTTCCTTTACTCCTTCGATATTGACTCTTGAATTCTTAAGTTGAGCAACAAGTTTGTTCAAGTTACCAAATTCTTCTTGCAACTTTAATTTGTCTTTGATAAGAACAGATTCATTGCTTCTAGAAGATTGATTTTCCTTCTTCAGATTTCTTATCTCCTTTTCCAACTTAGAGATCATTGAGAGACGCTCCTTGAGTTATCTTTTCAGCATGAATTACATTTTAGTTTCTTCATTGTAGTAAAATGTGTGATTGATCTACACCTAAAGCGTTTAAGTGGAGGTTTAACTTTAAACCTTCCCTTGACTCTTCTCACATTTCTAGAGATTAGAGACATCATCTTATCAAACTTCCAGCACAAATCAGAATAGAAATGAGAATGATCAACATCTTCTTCATCAACCTTCTTTTTATTATTCTCTTTCTTTGAGTCTGTAAAAGATATTTCTTTTTCAACCTTACACTTCTTGATAACACATTATCTTTTCATCTCATATGCAATAAGAATACTATGTAAATCATCTGGAGGAAGTAATTCTGGATACCTGACTTCAAGAGTAGAAACTTTAGCATCAAATATGTCTGGTAAGATACAAAGTATCTTCTCAACACTGCAGTATCTTCCAATTTATCACCATAACTTCTTATTGCACTCACAATCTCATTAACTCTTGTAAATAAGTCAATTACAGTTTCATATTCTTGTATTTTAAGATCTTTATATTTCAATCTCTAAATCTGTAGTTTAGCCTACTTCACCTTCTTATCACCTTCATAGATATTTATAAGTTTATCCTAGATGATTTTGGTTGTCGTGATACCTCTCACTTTGAGAAATTATTTCTCAGATAATGATGAAAGTAAAGCATTCCCGACATGACCATCATTCTCAATATTTCTTTTATCTACTGGTGTCAAAGCAATGTTCTCACCATGAGGTGGAAACCCAATTTTTTTAGCATCAAGAACTTAAAAATTGGTTAATATAAGATAAAGCAACATCATTTCCTAATAGATATGATAATTTTTCTCATCAAGGGTTGGAATCCCCTTGTTATTCACAGAATTATGATTGTTCATGATGAACATTGGAGATTCAGAACCAACCACTTAGAATAGAGAGAAACTTCTTCTCAAACTTCAAGTAACAAATCACCAACAAGGGAAACCTACCTCTGATGCCACTTGAAAAGACACCTCCTTGATCAATGAGGAATCACTCGGGGGGGGGGGGTGAATCAGTGATTCTAAATCTTTTACATTTTCTTAGTGAAAAAACCTTTGTCACAGGTTAAAGTGAATCCTGATCATTGTTCAACATACACATGAAAGAGGGGGACAACATATTTACAAGGTTTATCTCTAAAAATGGGAAGGTTAGTCCTTGGCATGATCTGGATTCCACGATATCATTCGACCCACTAGTTTCAACATGTAGGTACAACAAGCAGGGTTTATCCTTGAACTCATATTACATCAAGTATCCCTACTGTGATAGTGCATCCCACACTGAAATAATGAATACATAATTTTTGGTATCAACAAAATAAAGTATTCCAAACATAGTCTTAAAATTCTGATGTAGTGATCCTCTTATCCTTCTTCAACATATAGAACCACAAGTATGATCTTTTCAATATGTGACAATAAGAACATCAACTTTCTTCTTCTTTTCTTATGAAAACCTTTTCTCTCAATTTTTATTCACACTACTCCAACTACATAGCAACACCCTCTTTTTATTGTTTAAATTTGGATGTAAAATTCAAATTCAAACCATCAACTTCTTTTTCAAGATCACCCATTAGATCTTTAGTTCCAATGGATCATAATCATCCATTTTGAAATTGATAGTTATTGTGGATTGAAATAACCACCAAAGTCATCAGATGAAGCCTAGTAGCCATCCTCCTTGATAATTTTGAGAAAAAACTTCTACGGCGTGGCCCTAGGCACTATGAAGCAGCCCTTCAGTTTTTAGCGATTTACAAGAAACCGTTATACATGGATGATTCATTGTCTGGTTGTTGCAACATGAAGAGTCTGAAATATCTAGAACCACAGAAATTCATCACTAGTGCTCCATAGTTTGGTTTGAACACTACGACATGGAAGTGACAATATTTCTAGTGGCACAAAAAACTGACCCGACCTCTTCTGTGACATGGCCAAGGGGTTGCAGTGTGGAGGTGTCAAAATCTCCAGTGACACCAAAACCGACCCAGCCTCCTCTACAACATGGAATTCTCTCTACGTCACGGTCATTGATACCATGGTCTGGTCCTTATCTTGTGTTGTGGTCCACCACTTCTAGATAGCTCCACTTTCTCCCTCAATTTTTCCGTCATCATGAACTTAACTCATGATATATTGGAACTAAGAATATGTCACTTAGCATCATCAGATTTAATCACATGGAGTATGATTTATGTATTGAAAACAAAATATAACAAAATTAATCATATCCTCTTCCCTAAATCTTCATTCTCACAAAAAAATAACAACCATCTCTTGGTCTCGACAGTTTGCTTCACAGAGGAGGCACACACACCACCGACTTACGTTGGGAGGAGGCACGCTACCAGTTGCACTCGCAAGCCAATAACCAAGCACATAATACACCAAGGCCACAATAATATGCCAATAACCATTTCATAATCAAACAATCCTTGAAGCATCATCCATGTCAAACCACATTTTTATTGAAAACCATTTTCACAAACCATTTTCATAATCCAAAAAAAGCAACCAATTTTAAAATCTACATTTTTAAATCACACAACAAAACCCTTCTTTCAACAATATCCCATTTCACCCAAAAATCTCCAAATCTTCACCCAATGGGTTTCCACTAAGATTTCACTCATCATATTCACAATTAATTTCAAGAAAAACAAATTAATTGCAACCAAAACCACTAGTTCTAAATAAGTGGAGTTGAGAGAGAATCCGCCACCTTTAGGGTTCCGGCAAAATCGACCCACAAGTAACCACACCACAAATCCCGTGAATGCACCACCGAAACCGCTCTAAATCCTCTTCCCTATCATCAACAAGCCCTAAAATCATCACTATAGGATAAAACAACCCTATATGCACACAAAATGAATATAGATCTGGAAAACTGAGAGAGGTGGAAGAGTAGATCTTGAGAAAAACCAAAGAGAAACCAAAAGAAGAGACTTACCTGGGAGAAACCACCTTCAAACCACCTTGAAACCCCTTCAAATCTCTTCCAAAATGAGTGAGAGTGCCCCTCAAAACCTTGAGGACCGAAAATACTAAGCGAGGCTCGAGTGGGAGAAAGTTTGAAGTGATTTAGGTCAATATTGAGTGTTCCTATTAAAAAAACAACTTTAATGGGCCGTACGGTTAGCTCGCACGGTTTGACAAACCATGCGGTAACCATGCAGAAGCTGCTGCCTCGAAGGCATCTTGCACGAACTCCTCGCATAGTTAGATGAACCATGCACAAACTGTGTGGAACCCCACTATCTTGAGTTTCACGGTTTCCTGGGATTCTCGCATGGTTTTCCCTAATCATGCTCAAACCGTGCAACCCTAAAAAGGCCTCCAAAACCTTCTAAAACCATTCCAAACTCTCCCAACCTGTTCCAAACTCATCCTAAGCACTTTAATCACATAAAAAGGAATAAGAAAGGCTACATACCACAAAATGGGGATGCTAAATTCTCCCCACCATTGGAATTTCCATCCTCAGAAAGTTGAGAACTATCTCTTTGCCGAAAGATCTCGGGCCATTGCTCGACCATCTCTTTGCCGAAAGAGCTCGGGTCATTGCTCGACCATCTCTTTCTCCTGATCTCAAGTCTCCTACTGAATATGACCATGCTACCATAAAACATGAACTAAATTGATTCTTTTACCACATGAGACTCTCTCTTGCCTATCCACAATCTTCATTGATACGTGAACCAAAGAAGCATTCAGTTCTAGCTCAACATGATCCCAATGAAGCACATGGTCACGATCTGACTGATACTTTTTCAACTGTGACACATGAAACACATTGTACACTACACTAAACTGTGGTGGAAAAGCCAGCCGATAATCCACCTCTCCAATCCACTCAAGTATCTCAAAAGGTCCAATATACCTTGGAGATAACTTACCCTGTTTTCCAAACCAATAATGTCCCAACCTAGGATAGATTCTCAAAAACACATGATCAACCACATCAAATGATAACGGTTGTCGAGAATGGTCCACATACAATTTTTGAAAACTTTGAGATGTCTCTATCCTCTTTCTAATAAAATTGATCTTCTCCATAGTCTCCTGGACAAGGCTCGGTCCAATCATCGAAGTCTCACCCATTTCCACCCAACATAGCAGAGAACGACACAGATTCCTATACAATGCCTCAAAACAGAGCCATATGTATTAAAGCATGATAACTGTTATTATAGGAGAACTCCACCAATGGTAATTTATCCTCCCATGAACCACCAAAATCCATCACATAAGCCCTTAGCACATCCTCCAAAGTTTGTATTGTCCTCTCGGATTGGCCACCCATCTAAGGATGATACATCGTGCCCATCGTCAACTGTGTCCCAAGGGCTTGCTATAAGGATTTCCAAAAAACGAGATGTGGACCACAGATCTCTATCTGATACAATTGAAACCGGAACACCATGCCTCTTTACCACTTCTTGGATATAGATTTTGGACAGTTCCTCCACCATATGAGATTCATGAATCGGGATGAAATGAGCCGACTTTGTGAGCCGATCCACAATCACCCATATGGCATCGTGTTTCCTGACCATTTTCGGGAGACCCGTTACAAAATCCATAGCTATTTGATCCCACTTCAACACTAGAATAAGCAAAGATTGCAACATTCCTGCTGGCCACTGATGCTCTGCCTTGACTTGCTGGCAAGTCAAGCATCTCGAAACAAACTCAACCACTTCCTTTTTCATACCAGCCCACCAAAACTACACTTTCAACACCTTATACATCTTGTGAATTCTATGATGGATATCCCACATGGAATGATGATAAGCCCTAAGAAGTTCCTCCAAAAAAGATACTGGTACCACCATCTGATTCTGAAAACACAAAACTGAATTCCCATTTAGTTCCCAACCTTTAATGGTCTCTCCACTATTGAGTTTCGACCTCATTTCTATACACTCAAAATCAGATGTTTGTGCCCATTTAACCATTCCAACCAAGTCAAGAATCAATGAAACTAGAAATAAGACCACTCTGTCACCCCGGTCCTCACATTCCAACTACATGTCAGTTATGGCCGACATCAACTGTCACTGATCCAATGCCTGTTTCACCACCTAAGCCTATGATTTTATACTCAATGCATCTACCACTGAATTTCCCTTACCCGGTGTGTACATTAATTCAAAATAAAATATTTGGATATATTTCATCCATCTCCTTTACCTCAAGTTCAAATATATTTGTGATAAAATATGCTTTAAACTCTTGTGATCGGTGAACACCATAAATTTCTCACTGAAGAGATAATGATGCCACATTTTTAAAGCATGAACCACTACCGCCAACTCCAAATCATTTGTTTGGTAGTTCTTCTCATGAAACATCAAATATCGTGATCCATATGCAATCATGTGATCCCACTACATGAGAACACACCCCAACCCTAAGCTTGACGTGTCACAATACACCACGTACCTTTTTCCTAATTCAGGCAAAACCAAGATTGGTGCTGATATAATATGACCCTTTTGCTCTTCAAAGAATTTCTAGCATTGCTCATCCCATTGAAATGAGATATGATTCCTTGTCAAAGCTACCACCAGTGAATCCAATCATGAGAAATCACGAACAAAACGTCGATAATATTTAGCTAGACCAAGGAAGCTCCATATTTCGAAAACGTTCTTCAGCAGTTTCTAGGAGATAATAGCCTCTATATTTGTCAGATCAACTGAAAGACCTTTCTCAAAAATAACATGGACAAGGAAACGAACCTCCTATATCCAAAATTCACACTTTAACAATTTGGAATATAGCCGATGATCCCTCAATATCCCCAACACTATCTCCAAGTGCTTCTCATAATCTACCCTTGTTCTTGAATACACCAGTATATCATCAACAAATACCACCACAAAAAAATCCAGATATCTCTAAAATATCCAATTCATCAATGCCATGAACACCGCCGGTGCATTCGTTAGACCAAAGGTAATAACCACATACTTTTAATGGCTATATCTACTATTAAAAGATATTTTGGGGATATCCTCCTTCCTTACCTACAATTGATGATATCCTGACCTCAAGTCAATCTTGGAGAACCATTGAGCTCCCCTCAACTGGTCAAACAAATCATCAATTCATGGAAGTAGGTATCAGTTCTTTATCATAAGTTGATTAAGTCTATGATAATCAACACAGATCCGAAGATTTCCATCTACCTTTTTAACAAACAAAACTGGAGCTACCCATAGAGATGTGCTAGGCCAGATGAAGACTTTGTTTTCTAGCTCCTCCAACTGCACCTTTAATTCCTGAAATTCTATTGATTCCATTTGGTAAGACAAAAGTGAGTTAGGACTAGTCTCTAGAAGGAGATCAATCATAAACTCTACTTCTATGATGGGTGGAAACCCTACGAATTCTTTGGGAAAGACATCCATAAACTGATCCACAACTTCCAAAAGAACACTTTTCTCAACACCTTCCATAGATGTTAATGAAAAAACTGCTAACTAATACAAGATCATTCCAAGAGCTAGTGATAACAAATCTGTTGCACCCAAATTTTCCTCCTTCTCCCTTATAAAGAGATGTTCAATGTCATCCTCCATCGTAAAACTAACCATTCACGCATAAAAATCGATGTGGGCCTTAAACATCGCCAAGCAATCTATTCCTAGGATTACGTCATAAGCATCCATCTCAAGAATTGAGAAATCCCACATCAATTCAATATCGTTCACAACTAAGCAACATGATTTACATAGGAAGGCTCAACACTCTCTTTGGCCCAGAGAAGTTTGAAGTTTCAAAACATAAGGCATCATTTCCACATGTAAACCCAACAAATCAACGATGTGAGAATCCATAAAAGAATGCAAAGCTACTGTATCAAAAAAATACTTGCATCAAGGTAGAATTTAAAAGAATTATACCTCACACCATGGATGGTCCCGACTGATCATCAACCACAACCTATTAAACTTTTAACAACTTATTGATTACCACACTCTGCTCTTTATTTCCCTGCTAAGGAGTCATGATGTTCCTCAAATAACCATGACTAACTTTACTCTACTGCCAAAGGGTATACTGCTACCCCCGTCCCATGTGGCATAAGACCCTTGAGGAGGGTCATAGACACCCAACCTTAGAGCATTCTGACAATAATGCTGAATATTACCCATCTTCTTACAATTATGACATGCTCAAGGTTGTTTCACACAATTCCACCTGATGTGTTCCATAGAGCCACACTGAAAACATCATATCTTACTCTGAGGCTTCAGAGGAAGATTCACCAATCCTACCATCGGATTCTGAGTCATAGTCTCACCCTAAAAATAAGTTTCTCTCTTCTGCTTGAACCCAGTGTTCATGTTCCCACTATTTCCCATGGGTATGGACATGCTTCCCCCGCCGGTAGCCCCCAAAAGATATCACTCAGTCACCATAGCTCTATTCACCATTTCCGTGTAATCATCTATACACACCACTGCTATCTTAGACCAAATTTCCTACCTCAACCTAGCTTCAAAAATTTATGCCTTCAACGATGTATTACCTTCCACCTTAGGTGAAAACCGCACTAAGTTCATAAACTTAGCCACATATTCCGTTACCGACAAATTTCTTTGCTTCAAACTGAAGAAATCTATTATGTGCTGAATTCTGAACGTATGAGGGTAGAATATTTTATTAAACAACTCCTCAAAACCCTCCCATGTCACACCTTGGTCCATCCCATTTTGTACTGCTAGATCCCACCACTAAAGGGAAATATCTTACAACATGTATGTGACTAACTTCACTTTCAGCTCTACTGGTGTTCCCAAGAAGTCAAAGATCCTATTCATTCTATTTATCCATGCTTCGGCCTTTTTGGCTCTGAATCACCCCTAAAGATGGGTGGATTCTGCTTTTGAAACTGAACCACATGATCCACATGATTTGGTTCATCCCATTTATTCCCACTTTACACAACTTGGAAAGCTTGCACTATACTCTACACTAGCTGCTGATTCAAATAAGGCTCAGGTGCAACCACATTTTCAGCAGCTTCCTTTGGTTGGTCTCTACTACGCCTACCCGGTGCCATTTCTATCAACACAAAAACAACCATAAGTCCCATACCCATAGCAAGAAAAGGATTACGATTCAAATTCAATTACATAATAACTATCACAATTAGAATTTCCACAAGTTCACATTTTCCCATGTTGCACTATTCTAAAAAATCCACCATGTTTTGAAAATCAACCCATTTTCAAAATACCACTAGCTTCTATGTTTCAAATCCTTTCGTTTTTAAACCCAATTTAGATATCACCCCATAAATCATTATAACCCAATGAAATATGCATCCTAGTGGGAAGTCATTTATACCATGCATGCCATGCTCATCTCATTGGCTACACCCACAACAATGAGATATCCAATGCCTATAAGTGTCTCAAAACACTTATGTACCCAACTCCCTGGTAACTTAAAGTTCAATATAAAAGGGTTAGCTACGTACTTTTATTCTATACATTCTAATTTCCGACATTCCTATGCCTTGATACCATCCCGACTCAAGGAATAGACAAAGAACTAATGTCAACACCAAGACCAATGATAAACTCTAAAGGACCGAACAACTGCTCTCACTTGAAATCCAAGGACCGAACAAACTGACACCACTTGTAACACCCCACCCCAACTCATTGGATAGAGAGGGCGGAGGAATGCTACTTGGCCTTAAGCAATGTTTCCAAGGTGCCAAAGGATGGAAATAAATTCCAAGGGCTTCATGAATCATTGGGGAACGATTTGACCTTAAGATAAAATAAACCAACCAAACAAGCCATTATCAACAAACTACATGATGCATGTTAACAGATTAGCCCAACCCATACATTACCAAAATACAAGCAAACTATTCCATAAGAATTCCAAAATGCCAATACAACCAAACCAAATATCAGAGTACCAAATAGAAAACTACACAATAAGACCCCAAATAACTAAGACACCAACATAGATCCACACCAAGCTCTATGCACCAAGCTCTATGCTCCAAGCAACACAACATCACCAAAGCATCATGTGGAACCACTTGAAAATTGAGATGCTTTACTCTTACCTGTGTCCCAGAATAAAACATCTACAAAATCACCAAAGTTCCAAAGAATGGGTGAGTAATAATACTCAGTAGGTTTTCCCCAAATAACTTCCCTACACACTCCACTATCATAAAACTGCTAGCACAATTATATAAAACAATTTATATAAAACAAACAATAGTGAAACAATTACCACAAGCCAAACAAACCCTTGACAAGACACCCTTACCATATCCACACTAGCACAACCATTCCCATATTGAATAGAAATACACAACAAAGCAAACAACCACAGCGACACTTCCCATCTAAACCCGTTTACTACCTCCTCAATCAAGCAGTACTTCTCGCCCACTTATCCTTGATGGTGGCCCTTCCGTCCAATCTCCATCCTCTTTTTATAGTGGCACTTCCAACACACTTCACATCATTCCAAACACAAACATACCATGCAAAAGCTAATAACCAAGTACATAATACACCAAGGCCACAATAACATGGCAATAACCATTTCATAATCAAACAATCCTTGAAGCATCATCCATGTCAAACCACATTTCAATAAAATAACATATTTATTAAAAACCATTTTCACAAACCATTTTCATAATCCAAACCAAGAAACCAATTTTAAAATCTATATTTTTAAATCACACAACAAAACCCCTCTTTCAACAATATCCCATTTCACCCAAAAATCCCCAAATATTCACCCAATGTGTTTCCACCAAGATTTATCACATCATATTCATAATTAATTTCAAGAAAGAAAAAATAATTACAACCAGAACCACTAGTTCTAACCAAGTGGAGTCGAGAGAGAAGCCACCTACCTTTAGGGTTCTGATGAAATCGACCCACAAGCAACCACACCACAAATCCGGCGAATACACCACCGAAACCACTCTAGATCATATTACTTATCATCAACAAGCCATAAAATCATCACTTTAGGCTACAAAAACCCTATATCTACACACAAACGATGTATATCTAGAAAACTAAGAGAGATGGAAGAGTAGATCTAGAAAAAAACCAAAGAAAAACCAAAATAAGAGACTTACTACGGAGAAACCACCTTCAAACCACCTTGAAACCCTATCAAATCACTTCCAAAATGAGTGTGAGAGACCCTCAAACCCTTGAGAAAAGAAAATCCTGAGTGAGGCTCAAGTGGGAAAAAGTTTGGAGAGATTTAAGTCAATCTTGAGTGTTCCCATTAAAAAAAACAACTTTAATGGGCCACACAGTTAGCTCACACGGTTTGACAAAATGTGCGCTAACAATGCGAAAGCTACTACCTCGAAGGCATCTCGCATGACCTCCTCGCACAGTTAGAAAAATCGTGTTCAAACCGTGCATGACCCCACTGCCTCGAGTTGCACGGTTTCCTAGGATTCTCGCACAGTTTCCCCTAACCGTGCTCAAACTGTGCAACCCTAAAAAGGCCTCCAAAACCTTCCAAAACCATTCCAAACTCTCCCAACCCATTCCAAACTCATCCCAAGCACTTTGATATCATAAAAAGGCATAAAAAAGGTTACATATCTCAAACCTAGGGTGCTAAAATATCGTATTTAATGATATTCCCATCCCATCCATGGAATATGATTTTCCTTATAATAAAAGATATTGTATCATACTATGATAGTGATATTCCCTAAATCCTATATATATATGTGACGTGTTTAGGCTTATATCATAGTTTATGATATATGTATATTTATGTCGTATGGTATGACATAGAGAAAACCAAGGAATGCCACTTTACAATGACCCAAAAATTTCAGTGTTGGTGGATTGAGAGGCAGTTCAGTTTTCTCATCATTGGGTGGACAAGTGAGTTTGATTTTTTTGGATTTAGATCAAGGAACAGGAGTTTTGATCAAGTTTTAAATGATTTATGGGATGTTTTTGGGGTGGTAACTTGGTATAAGTACTCCCGAAGTGAGTTATCGGGTGTTGGAGGATGAAATTTTATAGGAGGAAAAATATTACGCCACAATAGGGGCATTGTGGCGTAGTGGGGTGTTGTGAAAGGTTAAGTTTTTGGGTGCAGGGGTTAGGTCACACCATAGTAGAATGGGTTTCATTATGAACCCAATGCATGAGATTTAAGTTTTAGAGTCTGAGGAAGGGTCACTCCGAAGTGGGGGTAGGTCACGCCATAATGGGTTGGTCGTTGGATTTTGGTGCGTCTTTAGAGTAGGGTGCTGCAGCATGAAGCTTTGGTCATGCCACAATGAGACCCTGAGTCTAGGGCATTGAGCTTTGCCACCTAGGGCCACTTCATAGCATTGCTCGGATATGGGGCATTGCTCTGTGATGGCTAGGGTCATGCCACAATGCATCCTTATGTAGTTTTTTAAAGGGGATTTTGGTAATTTATTAAGGGTCCTATTTTGGAACCTCTTTTGGATCCTTTGGCTTCACTCGGTCAGAATATGGGAGAGAGCCCCTCTTTAGCTCTCTCATTCTCCCCCTTTACCTTCCTTCAACTCGGGTTGTTTGGAAGGGTTTCATCATGTGGATTCGAGGTATGATCCTCCCTTTATCTTCTTATTCTTCCTCTTTGTCCCCCTCTAATTTTAGGTCACCCAACTATGGTTTTGGAGAGACAATTCATATGAAGCATGGTGAAATCATCCAAATTCATGGGGCTTTGGTGTAAATCTTGTAGATGATGTCTCTGGAAGAGGTTTTCATATCGTTGTTCCTCATTTAGCTTCAGGTATGTCAACCTACATATTCAATTAATTAAATGGTGTTATGGTTGAGATAGGCACTTGTGGGCTCATTGGTGGATGGTATAATCTTGGGATTGATTTATGGACCATTGATTGAGGTAAGTGGCTTTTACATTACAGAGTCTCTTGGTTATTGGATTTCATTATGTTTGTGTGATCATCATTATGATTATTGTTGGCATGATTTCATGACTTGTGTGATTCCACTCCATAAATTGGGATGGGATCATGTTGTCCAAATAGTCAACAAGGACCACATAACTTGCTAAATGGTTTATTAGAGACACCTTGATCGAATTAGTGATAACGACCCTATTTATAGATTTTTTGGTGGCGTGAGTTGGATTTTCAAGGTAAATGAGCTTTTATGTAAAATGTATTTCTAAATGAAATGGTTTAAAATAAAATTTCAAGGTAAAAAGGGTTATTTAGAGTAATGGTTTTGAAATGGAATTTCAACCAAATAGGGGGGGGGGTGTCTAAAGAACATTTCCATTGGGATTTTTCCAAGGTCCTTATGTGAGTAAAGAAGGCATGTGATTCATTTTCTGAATGGTTTGTAAAAAATATTTTGACGTTTTTAAGGGAAAATCAAGAGGGATTGGTTTGAAATTTATTTTTCTATGTTTAACCTCATGTGGGTAATTCCTATTTCCTAAATTTTGAATGCTTGTTTGTGCTTACTAATTACAATTGCTTAGAATGTTGATCTGGTTTCTTAAGGATGTGAAATTTTATAGGAATACTTTACCATGTTACGATGTTTGTATGCAGTTTTATAGATTGTCATGCATGCTGGTGCATGAGTTAGCTTGATAATGTCCTGCATGTGGTAACCAAGTGCTTGGGTTAGTTTGAATTGATGTAATTGACCCCTCAAAGGGTATAGATTGGTTAAATGTATTGGGTTTGATAGAGATATTCATGGTTCCATGAAGTAAGGCGGGATTATCCTCTTGGGTAAATTGGGACTAAAGTGAGATTTTTGGGCTTGGTTAAGGCTTGGGTGACCTAGTGGTTTGGTATAGGTTTTGGGTGATTAATCCTTTAATTATGATGGTATTGTATAAATTAGAATGGTTGGTGTAGGAAACCTTGAGGGTATGGTTTAGGAGAATCCTATGTATTATACTTGTGATGACATCGGGTTTGGAATGTTCCATGGGGCAGTGGTTGTCCATTTGACATTTCTTGATTATTTATGTTATCGTTGTCTATTTATTTATATGTTGACATGGATGGATGTCACCACATCTTGGGTGAGAGGACAGTGGGTTTTGATGCGATGGCATGAGATTGTTGATGTTGTGGCCACCCTAAGTGAGAGGGTTGGGCTTGAGATGTTGTTGTGTAGCCTACCCCAAGTGTGAGTGGATGGCCTGTGATATTATTGTGTATCCTCCACTAAGTGAGAGGGGATGGTATGATATGTTTTTGTGGAATCCCTTGAGTGAGAGGGGATGGTCTAAGATGTTGATGCATGACCTCTCTGGAGTGAGTGGGGATGGTCCAGGACTTGATATGTGACCAACCCTGAGTGAGAGGGTGTGTTTGAGGGCTTGGTATAAAACTTGATTAGGAAAATGATACGTGATTGTGCCTTGAATGAGAAGGTGCCAATCATTTTATGAGATGTATTGTGGCATGGGGTGGCTATATTACCCTTTTCATTGGCCAAAGTAGGTGGGTTCAGGTGTCGTAGCATCCTTATTAGCACACGACGACCTGACACATTTATTTGCATGTGCATCTTGTGTTATGTTTCTAGGTGGGTGGGTTGCATGAGCATGAATTTTACTCTTTTATGTTTTGAATACACATCTATGTGATCACAATAGTACTTATTATGTTGATGAAATCATGGGAATCCCACTGGGTCATTATACTCACCCCTATCTACGTAAACGACATGGGTTTCAATGTATGTGGGTAGACCTTCATGTTTCTTTTCAGGCATAGGTATCACTTGAAGATAGACATATGGTTTGGGTTTAGCAAGTTGTGGAGGATGAGAATTCGATGAGGAGGATCATGTGAGTTTTTCCAAAGGCCATTATTGTTTACTTTTTAGTTTTTTTCTACATATGTATTGTCCAATGTGCCCTTTGTTTATTTATTTTGATTATGACTATTGTATGAATCCATTGCTGCTAATTTGTTAGTGTTGGTGCATTATATAGACCATTTAATACTTTATATTTTGGGCTGCGGTGGCCCTCTTGGATCCCTATTCACGTCTACAATGTTTTTGTATGTCTGTTATATAGATGGTTCATGTTGAATTTTTGATAGATTCAGGCTTGTCCCTCAGGTTTTACTTTTAGGGGCATAGTCTCCCCATGAATGTTTTAAGCCCTTGCTACTAGTCGAAAACCTCTAGTGTGGAGGGTGGTGAACCTGAGGTCTTGTAACACCCCTACTAGGGTTTATTTTAATCGATCTAGGATAAGGTGATAAAAAGTGGAATCATAGCTTATTTTGAGATGAGAGAATATTAATTATAGGTGGAGATAGGTTGTTGGGACTTGGGAGATGGACTGAGAGCATTACTGTCCAGTATGGATTCCATTGAAACCTAAGTTACCAGGGGAAGTCTAGTATATAGACTAGGCACTTTAGGATGAGTGAGGTGTTGGACCGTGAATCTCGATGTAGGATGGATGAGACTCAAGATGATTCATAGGGCTTGACTAGAAGCTAGTAACCCTTTTATGCATCATGATAGTGACGTGCTCAGTACACGATGAACACTCCTATGAGCGATGTTTCTTAACATATTGACCTATCAAGACCCACCATTAATTGAATCAATTTATAATACATTTTATGATCTTTCAAATAAATTATAATGGGTGATTAGATTAATAGGGATTAAATTGTCTTTTTTGATTGATTTTTTATAGTGTTTGTTCTACCTCTAGAAGGAAGTGATTTTCGGGATGTTCAATTTTAAGGAAAAATCCCTATTTTGAAATAAAACTCTTGTGGTGGCACAATGCATAAATAAAATAATTTTATAAGCTGGTTTTACTTGAAATGGCTCATAAAGCTAGTGATTTTGAAATGGTTTGAGATTTTATAGTTTTAATAAAAATATGAGAAAATGGTTTTTGAAACCAGATTTGGATTTTGAAAATAAGATTGGTTTATTGAAAAATTAAGGACTAGTAAATCCAAGAATTCTGGGTTTTTGATTTTGGTGAAAATCCCTTGTATTCCAAGGCATGTTTTGAAAACTAAGGTTAATTTTGGTGTGTATAAAATGAATTGAATGAGTTTTTAAATAACCAACTGATACTTGTAAAAATAGGGTTATTGGTTTTCAATGGTTAGACTGAGAATGACCTAGGTGTTTGGATTGTATGCTTGTATTTATAACCTGGTTGTTTTAAGAGAGCCGCTTATGATAACTGGGTGTTTAGAAAGAGTCTTGAGTATCCATATGTGAGTTTTGATGGTTTCATAGTTTGGACTGGTTGATTTGGTTTTCACTAGATGATTATTATGGTGGGGAGCACCATTTGTCAAAATTATCCATCATTGGTTGGTTTTTATGGTGGGGAGCACCATAGGCTCTAGTTAGTTCTGATTGATGGCATGTAAGTGTTTTATAATTGATGGGGGCATTGTGCTATATCTCAGTGTCTTGGTGTCGAGTATGAGTAGGGTGGTCAGGTGAAAAAAATGGATTTGGAGAGCATCAATGAATGACTTGGAGTGAAATAACACCAGGGATATGGTGGTGGTTGTGGATAGAGTTTTGGGAATCTCAATGAGTGGGTAGCCTAACTTTTAGTGAATATTGTGCCTTGGTGTTTGGAGTTGTGAAATGTAAGCTCACTTGACTTTTAGAGGTATAACGCAGTGAGTTGGAGATGAATTGATGACCAATATAGGCCAGGATTTATAGTCGAAGGACCTCTATAGATTCTCAAGGATGAGAAGTGTTATAGTCGATAGTTTATAATGACCTGTAAATTTTAGTGTCAATTGATTGGGAGGTGATTCAGTTTTCTCATTGTTAGGTGGACAAGTGAGTTTGAATTTTTGGATTTATATTGAGAAACAAGAGTTTTGATTGGGTTTTAAATGATTTATAAGTTTTTTTTGGGTGGTGGTTTGGTTTAAGAAAACCTGAAGTGAGTTATCATGTGTTTTTGGATGAAATTTTACAACATACAGAAGCTCATACCACAACATGGGGAATTGAAACATGGTGGGGTGTTGCATGATATTAAGTTTTTGGGTGTAGGGGGTATGTCACACCGTAATAAAATGGGTTACACCATGATCCCAATGCATAATATTTAAGTTTTAGAGTTCAGGTATGGGTCATTCCATAACAGGGGTGTTGTTCCATGAAGCTTTGAACTCATAGGAATGCTTGGTTCTCGAATCTAGGAAAGGTTTACGCCATAAAAATTAGGTTACATTGTGACATCCTCAACCATGTCGTAGTGGGTTAGTCATGAGGTTTTGGTGCATCTATGGAGTAGGTTGTTGTGGTGTGAATATTTGGTCACGCCATAATAAGACCCTGGGTTTAGAGTGTTGTTTCGTGATACCTAGGTCCACACTGTAGTATGGCCCAGATATGGGGCATTGCACTGTGACAACTAGGGTCATGCCGTAGTTTGGCCTGAGTGGGGGGAATTGCACTGTGAAAACTAGGGTCATGTCATAATGCACCCTTGTGTGGTTTTTCTAAATGGAAATTTTGGTAATTTACTGATGGTTCTATTTTGGAATCCCCTTGAGCTCCTTTAGATTCACGCGATCAGAAGAAGGAGAGAGCCCCTCTTTGGGTCTCTCATCCCCCCTTTGTCTCCCTTTAATTTGGGTTATTCATAAGGGTTTCATTATGTATATTTGAGGTAATATCTCTCCCTTATCCTCCAAATTATTCCCCTTCATCCTCCTCTGATTTTAATTTTCTCGACTATGGATTTGAAGAGATGATTCCTCCAGAGAATGGTTGAATCTTCCCACTTTAGGGGGCTTTGTTGTGTGACTTTTAGAGGAGGTTTTAATGTTTTCATTCATCATTTATCTTGTGGTATGTCACCCTACATATTTAATTTGTTTTTTTTATTTTGGGTAGAATTGTATTTTTAATTAGCTTTGTAAATTGGGGATTTTGTACGACTTAGGTGTGAGTGTGTGTTGTGAGTGGACTGAACCCCTTGGATTGTGGTTTTGGTGGAATAGGGCTAACCAATGAGTTTTTTATTGATTATTCCATCATGGGATTTTGGTTTTAAATGTTTTTATTAATAATTTAATGGTGTTGTAGTTGAGATAGGTTCCTTTGAGCTCATTGATGGATGGAACATGCTTGGGATCGACCTATGGATTGACAATTGAGGTAGGCAACCTTTACATTACTGAATCTCTTAATTATTGGATTTCATTATGTTTATTTTATAATCATTATGACTATTTATGGCATGTTTTCATGAATTATGTGATCTCACCCCATAAATTCAGATGGTATTACGTTTTCATAATAGTCAACAAGTACCGTATAGCCTACTAAATAGTTCATTAGATATGCATGTTGGAGTTGGTGCCCTAGAACCAACAACTTTTTACTTTTGATTACCTATATATCCATGGTCTTAAATATTAATAAATATCTTATTACATGATGAGAATTCATCTTCATAACATTAATGTGATAATGTCCTTAGAGCATCTGTCACATCAAAAGTTCATAACAACTATATCACGAGTCACATAGTTATATGTATTGATGAAAGCTTTGATGGCATATGGCCATAGTTAATGAATAAGTCAAAAAAAGGTTTTATCCCTTCCAAGTTAGTGGAAGTAAATATCTTAATCCCTTTGATTAGAGTGGAACTATCACGACCTGCCTTCACCGAGATAAGGGAAGTGATATCAAATTGCCAGACCCTTCCTTCATCAAGTTAAAGGATAGATAATGACCCCTGAGTCCCACCTTCAATTGGCCCCTAAGTGGCGACTAGCACTAAGGGTATAGAATCACACGTAATATAGAAGGCATTACCCTTTTTATTTAGTAGGATCGGGAGATATGATGGTAAAAACCCAAAAAACTCCAAAACTAAAGGTGAAAGTAAATCCAAAACTCATTCCCATATGCATGTTCAAAGATAAACCCATACAAGTACAAGAAAAAATCCAAAGGGAAAGTTCCAAAAGAAAGAAAAGAGCAACGAAAACTGTCTCGATGTCCGAGCTAGTAAGGCCCCGCATGGTCCCCAAAGTCCTCTTGGAAACCTGAAAGCAATTTTGTATACGTAGGGTGAGTATAAAAGTATACTTAGTAGGGAAAACCAAAATCTCTTGTGCACAAGTGGGGAGACAATCTAATGCCCCGTGAGAAAATAGAGATAACCATGACACCTAGAAAGGAAAACTATCCACCCAGACTCACCAAGGCACACTCCCCAAATAACATAAGTCAGGTAAAGTAATAATAATTGCACATCGACATTTGGGTGCCCTGCACCGCTTTCCCACTGGTTATTTAAGACATCATGTGCATCAGACCTCCCCCGTCATTTTCACTATAGTCCCACTACCACCCCAAAAACAACCTTATGGGCCACCACAACCACACATCCTGTCCACATATACCTAGGCCACTACAACTATACATAACCACGCCCGAAGAAACCTGGTCTAGAACAACAATCGCTACGCCCGAAGACACCTGGGCCTCATCCCGAAGACACTTGGGAAACAAACCTGCATGCACACACTTGAGCCAACCACCACAACATACCCTGCCCGAAGAGTCCTGGGATAAAAATGGACCTCAGGCCATCATAGCCTACCTGAAGAGTCTTGGGCTACTTGGGAGAGGGAGTATAATAGAGATAATATCTAGACACCCAATAGGATGTTGGTAAAAACACCCCATGAAATGGGGGTGTTTGGAATAAAGTGCTCAACATGGGTGGGGTGCATATGAGAAACATAATAACTACAATCTATACATATAATTAGTAAAGAACTCATCCCAACCTAATAGTTCTAAAACCATCCCATACACAAATACCATCGTTTCTATTCATTCATACAAAATCACAACAACCACAACTAGAGCACAAATCATTCCTGGAAAATAATTCCCCATTAAACTTATTCTTGTTATCATATTCAAGTGATTCCATTTAAATAATTCTTTACTACTGGGCAACTAACAGGCATAGCCACAAGCCAAGGAAGTAAAAATAGCCAAACAGTAATTTAAGCATTCACACCCAGTTCTCTTGTAAAGTCACAACAACAAAAGGGATCCGTGAGATCCCTCGAAGTACTGAAAAAAACCCAAGCCCCATCATATGAACCCATATAGCCTCAGGTCCACAACCAAAAACTCAACAATAGGGGATCCCATCCCCATCCACGTCGACCCACATGACATCAAGTAGAGCCACTACACATATCACCAGAATAGAGCAAGGATGTTTTTTCCAGATTTAACCACACCATTCATAAGTTCCTTCTTTCCATTTGGTTAACCGGGGTGATCACACAAGGATTATTATTCATTGGGAATCCATTTAATCAACTGAGTTTACGTGATTAACCATTTTCCATGTTACATTCATTCAATCACATGATTATATAGAAAAACATAGGATCATTAGTGCACAAGGAAGGACCACCAATGGCCACAATTTTCAGTGGACAAAAGCCCATACAATTCATAATATAACAACAAAGGTATAACACAACAACAACATCATCATTACCACCCATTCATTCTTTAAAGGTTCATTTATTATCTTTTTTAAATTTGGTTTCATCTACATCCAGAGGTAATACCATCATACCCACCCTGCATGATGCATAATAAATAGAGATGAAGGAAGAATCCTTACCTGGATGATTACTGATCAAAGTTTTCTTCCTTGTGCCAAGAGATGGGGATGCACTACTTATAGGGGAGGAAATCCAAGGACTCCAAGAGTGAGTAGAAAAGGCTCCAGTACTGGCGCACAACTAGCCTCAGGCAGAGGGACTCCAAACGCACCAAGGAAAGGAAAAGATACTAGCCCAAAAAGAAACTCAGTGCGATAAAAGGTGAGATCTTGGAGTTACGAGATATGAAATCTTGAATGCCTTTAAAGTAAGATCATTGTTTCTCCACACGGTTGGGTAGTTACACACGATGGAATTAATTGTTATTTAATAATTATCCTCTAAGAGGTGGCAATAACAGCTGTGAGTTAAAGGGTTTCCTTTAAATGGGGAAAAACCACATAACAATGGTGAAGCTCAAAAGTACAGGAAGAAGGGGTGACACCGAGGAAAAAGCCACATGTTTTGGTAAGTTAAGGGTTTCTCGACTCTTGGGGGATTTTAGATATCATTTATGGGCTTTAAAAACGACCTTGAACCACTTTAAAAGGTTAAAAAGACTTAAAAGTAGCATTATGGGAAAACTGGGGAAGGAAACCCCGACGCACCTCTATGGTTGATTGGTGAGACAGATCAGTGAAGCCGATCAGTGTGACTGATGGGTGAAACCGATCGGTGAGACCGATGGGTGAAACCGATTGGTGAGATCGATGGGTGAGACCGATGGGTGAGACCGATCAGTGAGACCGATCAGTGAGACACCGATCGGTGAGATCGATGGGTGAAACTGATCGATGAGACCGATCGGTGAGACACTGATGGGTGAAACCGATCATTGAGACCGATCAATGATACTGATGGGTGAAACCGATCAGTGAGACCGATCAGTGGCACTGATAGGTGACACCATGATGACACACTTCCACTGACACCAACATCCTCCTGACTCACCGATGGTGTCTAGGACACCCCAACACTTAGAATTTGGAAAATTAATGGACTAAGAGGGCCCGGTCCATTACATCAGATACCTCTCAAACTATTTTAGTCCTTAAGAATACAAGAGTAACCCGAAAAACCACTCCAGAAGATACGTCTCAGGGAAAAACCACCCCAAACATCCATACGAACCCCAAGGATCACAATGTCCCGACACACAGATCAAGGAGTTCTTTCCTCCATGTCAAGATACTATCGGCTTTGGGCGGCACTGACTCACCCGCATGGGTTTAATCGCATACGTGCTGATGCGCCTTGATTAGGAATCAGGTTCTCCCTTCCCCACATATCAAGACTTTTCATAAACATTCACAAGTTAAGGAAACAACTCATCTCATAACCCAACAAGGTCAAAATTACATCAAAATAGGTAAAAAAACAAGAACATAAAAGAAGGTTCAGAACAACAACTCAAAATATCTCTAGGTACTGGGCGTGCATTTGAGCTTCTCACTCCCAAGTACTCTCCTCAAGGCCACCGTGCCTCTACAACACACAAACCGAAGTGACGGTTCATCCATGAATCACTTCCTCATTTCGATCCTAAATCCTCACTAGTCACTCCACAAACTTAGTGTCATACCCTATATCTAACTCTCCCCAGTCATTGACATGGGAATTATCATGTAGATATCGATGAAGTTGGGAGATGTGGAAAATGTCATGGATCTTTCCAACTGAGGTGGAAACGCCAGCTGATATGCCACCTCATCGACTCTCCCCAACACTTCGAAAGGCTCGATGAACCTAAGAGAGAGCTTGCTACCCTTGACGAACCTTCACTGCCCATGTCGAGGGGAAACCTTCAAGAACACATGGTCTCCAACCTCAAACTCCAAGGGTCTCCTCCTACGATCGACATACGACTTCTGCCGATCCTAGGCTACCTTCATCCTCTCATGCACAAGATGAACCTTCTCTATTGTGCTCTGCAATACCTCTGGGCCAAGAACACCTACCTCCCCAACCTTAGTCCAGCACACGGGCGAACGACACGACCTCCTGTACAAGGATTCAAATGGTGCCATGCCAATAGTAGAGTGATATATATTATTGTAGGCAAGCTATACTAAGGGAAAATTCCATTCCCATGATCCCATGAAGTCCAAAACACATGACTGTAACATATAATCCAACATCTGGATGGTACGCTCTATCTTTCCACCTGTCTGGGGGTGGAAATTAGTGTTAAGGCGTAGCTGGGTTCCAAAAGCATGCTGCAATCTCCTCCAGACTCGTGAGGTAAACCATGAATCCCTATCCAAGACTATGGACCTCAGAAATCCATGAAACTGCACCACCTCATCCACGTATCTCCGTGCTAAGGCATCCATCACACTCGACTCCTTGATCGCTATGAAGTGAGCTGATTTCATCAGTCAGTCTACCAATACCGAGATAACATCACAACCTCCTTGAACCCTAGGTAGACCTATGACGAAATCCACTGAGATTTCATCCCACTTCCACTTGGGGACATCTAAAGGCTACAAAAAATCTCCTGGGATGTGGTGTTCATCCTTCACCTGCTGACACACCAGGTACCTTTCCACAAACTCCACCACTGCCCGTTTCACCCCGGGCCACCAAAACTATTCCCTCAGGCCTCAGTACATATTGGAAAATCCTAGGTATACCGCTACGAGTGAGTTATGAAACTCATGGAGAACTACCTTGCAAATTGTCTTTGATACAAACAACTTCCCTTAGAAAAACATCCAATTCTGACCATCCTATGACCACCCTTCTGGAGCATTGCCTTAGTCAACGCGATCGCACATCACTTCACTCTCTAAGTCTACCTATTGGGACTCCTCCAACTACTACAACATAGAGGACTGCACTATTATCTGAAATAGACAACCTCTACCACCATCCACCCTTGCATTCAGGTGTAAGGAATCCAACTCCTCCATTGCCTTCTAAGCATCCACAGATTCCTGAACAGCTTCCCTCTGTGACTTCCTGCTTAAGGCATCGGCCACAACATTACCCTTACCTTCAGTGTAAGAGATCTTGAAGTTGTAGTCCTGAATAAACTCCACCCACCTTCGCTGTCATAAGTTCAGGTCCCACTAGGTAAAGATATGCCTCAAACTCTTGTGATCTATAGAGACCACAAAGTACTCCCTGATGAGGAAATGTCACCACAACTTCAACGTGAACACTACTACTACAAGCTCTAGGTCATGGGTGGCATAGTTACGCTAATGAGGATGTAACTTCCTAGAGCCATAAGAGATCACTCCCCAATTCTACATTAGCACACACCCCAATACAAGTCTAGAAGCATAAAAAACACCTCAAACAATACATCTTCCTTTGGAAACCTGAGCACTAGAGCACTGACCAACCTTTCCTTCAGATAACTCAAAGCTACCCGACACTTCTCACTCCACACGAAGGCCTAGTCCTTTCTGGTCAAAGCTGTCAAAGGAGATGCAAATCGAGAGAATTTGGGTACAAAAATCTGATAATATCCTTCCAAACCGAGGAAACTACGAACCTCTATCACATTCTTGGGTGCTTCCCAAGAAACAACCACTACCCCTTGCTGAGACACCACGTGTCCCATAAAATGAACTTCTCGTGTCAAGAACTTGCACTTGGACAGCTTCCCATAGAGATGGTGATGTCTAAGGATCTCCAAGACCATCCTGATGTGCTTAGTATGTTCCTCCTATGATCTTGAGTAGATCAATATTTCATCGATGAACATAATGATAAACTGGTCTAGAAACTCACGGAAAACAGAGTTCATGAGCCCCATGAACACAGTAGGTGTGTTCGTAACACCGAATGACATGACTATAAACTAAAAGTTCCATACCTACACCTGAAAGTAGTCTTCGGGATATCACTATCTTTCACCCTTAATTGGTGATACCCAGACCACAGATCGATCTTAGAGAACCAACATGCTCCCTTCAGCTTGTCAAAGAGATTGTATATCCTCAGAAGAGGGTAACGATTCTTGACCGTTACCTGATTTAGTCTCCGGTAGTCTATGCACAACCTAAGACTACCATCCGCCTTTTTTGTGAACAAGACTGGAGCACCCCATGGTGACATGCTGGGTTAGACAAAACCCTTCTTCATCAGATCGTCAATCTGAATCCGCAACTCTCGCAACTCAGAAGGCGCCATTCGATAAGGATCCATCAAAATCGAATGAGCACTGGGTTGTAAGTCTATCCTGAAATCAACGTCATGTCAAAGGGGTAGAGTCAAAAAATCCTTGGGAAATACATCCAAGAACTCTTTGAAAAATCTCAGAATATCCATCATCTAAACATCCAATTATTTTTTCTGAAAGCTCGACCAACTTAGAAAGAAGAGGCTCCACATGCTGTCTCCCCACCTGAAAACTCTGTTCGCCAACAAAATCCACTTGCTGGCCATCCTCATTGGAGAACATGACTCTTCTTAGAAAGCAGTTAATAACAACATGCATAGAAAATAGCCAGTCGATGCTTAGGATGACATTGTGTGGCTGCATTTGTAGTAGAAGGAGATCCCCACTAGACTGATGCGGCCCCAACATCAGTCTGCATCCTCGACAAACATCAAACAGATTGGTATGAACCCCAACTATTGTACTCAGTACTAGGGGAATAGAGAGTCTCTCTAGGTATAGGCCCAAGTCATGGTCTAGACCGACTATAACAAAGGAGTTCAAAGCTCTTGAATCAAACAAGGTGCATGCAAAAGTGCTAAACGAGATGATCGTACCTCAAACGACTTCCAACTCTACTGGAACTACTACCTATGCGACATAAAATTTCTCATGCCCATATCCTCTTCCCCTCATCTATCGGCTGCCTCCCCGACCAAAACCTGGTCGAGGTCCCTGAGGAGCACCCTGAGGTTGGCCTCCTTCTACAATGTCTGCTCTGGGAGGAGTGGTAGCTCGCTGTCCCTGCAGCTGCTGCTAAAAGGGCCTGGCTGGAAACTGCTACTGCTGAGGTGGATGCTAAACCTTACCACCCCCACTATACTACACTCAGTTTGGGCACTAATTCTGAAGGTGCCTATGACTACCACAAATGAAGCACCTCAGTCCTAGGCCCGCATGGAAAGGGCGGGGATCGGGAGATCGAAACTGGAACAACTGGGGCCTTCTCCCCACTAGCCGAAACCTAAAATGCCCTGACGCTGGAGGCCTGTTATTGAAGGACTTCCCCTTTGATGAGACAAACTGGCTCCCCTCTTGTGGCACACCTCCCAGAGTGTTCATCCTCTCCACCACTTCAGCCTTCTTCTAGACCTCCAAGTACGGCAGTAGAGTGACGGGAGTAACAACATACTAAAGAGAAGGTTAGAGTGCCTCCTTTAAACATCTTGCCTGAGACTCCTCATCTGAAAAATGGTCTAGAGAAAAAAATGATATCCTTGAACTTGATCCCAAACTCCCTCACTGACATACTCCCCTACTAAAGGGAGAGTAGCTCCCGCCTCTTCTCAGCCTTCATCATAGAAGAAAGGAATTCTGCCTGAAACTACTTCTCGAAGTCAGCCCACAAAATATCACTCTCCATCCTCTCTCCAAGGTAGGTCATACACCAATAATGAGATGCTCTTCTCATTTGAATGACTGCTAATAGAACCCAGTACTCAGCTGGATCCTGGATCAAGCTGAAAGCTATCACCAACTCCTTAATCCATCTTTCGGTCTCCATGTCTGAGATGTTGCCCTTGTACTTCCTGAGGGTCTGCCGCTGAAAGGAATGAAGAGTCTTCTACCACTAGTCATCCTTCTCCTCTCAATCAGTCCTTCGTTGAGCAACCAAATCAGCCTCTCAGGCCTCAATCACCCACACTACTCGTGGTCTTCATCCACGTGCCATAGCTTCAAGGTAAACAAAGAATGCCTAAGTCTGAGTAGTGTAGAAGATTTATTTTAAATTTTGCTTAAACTTGTTATTTATTTAAACTCCAAGAAAACCTATAACACACAAGAACACAAGTAATTATGATGCACGTACCTTTTGTAGGGTCTCTACCCTACAATCGGTGTAGTCTCACTTGGTCGTTCGGTAGGTCCATAGTCCTTGCTTCAGATCATAGGGGGCCCTAAAATCCTGTGTCCTAGCCAGTCTTCCCTGCCATATTTCACTCACCAAGATTGCCTAACACTGTTTCCCTACCACCCCATGCAATCCTTAATGTGGCAAACCCTGAGCTCCATCCTATCTCTCAACCATCAGCTCTGATACCATTCTGTCACGACCTGCCTTCACCAAGATGAGGGAAGGGATAAAAAATTGCTAGACCCTTCCTTCCTCAAGTTGAAGGAGAGAAATTACCCCCGATTCCCACCTTCAATAGGCCCCATAGTGTCGACTAGCACAAAGGGTATATAATCACACGTAATATGGAAGGCATTACCCTTTTTATTTAGTAGGATCAGGAGATACGATGGTAAAAACTCAAACAACTCCAAAACTGAAGGTAAAAGTAAATCCAAAAAAAAATTCCCATATGCATGTTAAAAGATAAACCCATACAAGTACAAGAAAAACTCCAAAGGGAAAGTACTAAAAGAAGGAAAACATCAACAAAAACTATCCCGATGTCTGAGCTAGTATAGCCCCGCACGGTCCCCAAAGTCCTCCTAGAAACCTAAAAGTTGTTTTATATATGTAGGGTGAGTATACAGGTATACTCAGTAGGGAAAACCAAAAGCTCTCATGCACAAGCGGGGAGACAATCTAATACCCCATGAGAAAATAGAGATAACCAAAACACCTAGAAAGGAAAAATATCCACTCAGCCTCCCCAAGACACAATCCCCAAATAATTCAAGTCAGGTAAAGTAATAATAATAGTACATCGACATTTGGGTACCCCGCACCTCTTTCCTACTGGTTATTTAAGACATACTACGCATAATACCTCCCCCACTATTTTCACTGCAGTCCCGCTACTACCCCAATAACAACCTTATAGGCCACCACAACCACATATCCTATCCACAGACACCTAGGCCACCAAATCTATACGTAACCATGCCCAAAGACACCTGGGTCAGAACAACTACTGCCACGCCCGGAGACACCTGAGCCTCATCTCGAAGACACTTGGGAAACAAACCGGCCCGCACACACCTGGGTCAACCACCACAACATACCCTGCCCAAAGAGTCTTGGGATAAAAATGGACCTCAGGCCATCACATCTTTCCTGAAGAGTCTTGGGCTACTTAGGGGAGGGAGCAGAAAGGAGCTAATATCCATCCACCCAATAGGATGTTGGTAAAAACACCCTCCCCCATGAAATGGGGGTGTTTTCCATGAAGTGATCAACATGGGTGGGGTGAATATGAGAAACATAATAATTAGAATTTATACATATAAGTAATCAAGCACTCATCCCAACCTAAGGGTTCCAAAACCAGCCAATACACAAACACCATTGTTACTATTCATTCATAAAAAAGCACAACAGCCACAACCGGTGCACAACTCATTCCTGGAAAACAATTCCCCATTAAACACATTCTTGTTATCATATTCAAGTTATTTTATTTAAATAATTCTTCACTACTGGGAAACTAACCAGCATAGCCACAAGACAAGGAAGGAAAAAAAACCAAGCAGTAATTTAAGCATTCACACCTAGTTCTCTTGTAAAGTCACAACAACAAAAGGGATCCGTGAGATCCCTTGAAGTACTAGAACCAACCCAATCCCCATCGTACGACCCCACACAGCCTCATGTCTACAACTAACAACTCAACAACAGGGGATCCCATCCCTATCCACATCTCCCCATACTACATCAAGCATAGCCACCACACATATCACCAGAACAGAGCAAAGATGTTTTTTACAAATTTAACCACACCATTAATTAAGTTACTTCATTAAATTTGGTTATACAGGGTGATCACACAAGGATTATTGTTCATTGGGAATCCATTTAATCAACCGATTTTACGTGATTAACCATTTTCTATGTTTCAGCCATTCAATCATAGGATTAACCAGAAAAATAGAGGATCATTAGTGCACAAGGAAGGACCACCAACCTCCATGATTTTCAATGGACAAAAGCCCATAAAATTCATAATATAACAACAAAGGTATAACACAACAACACCATCATCATTCCCACCCCTTCATTCTTTAAAGTTTCATTTATTATATTTGTTAAATTTGGTTTCATCTACATCCTGAGGGAACATCATCATACCCACCCCGCATGATGCACAATAAAGAGAGACGAAGGAAGAATCCCTACCTGGATGATTATCGATCGAAGTTTTCTTCCTCGCGCTAAGAACTGGGGATGCGCTACTTATAGGTGAGGAACTCCAAGGACTCCAAGAGTGAGTAGAAAAGGCTCCAGTACTGGCGCACAACTAGCCTTGGGTAGAGGGACTCCAAAAACACCAAGGAATGGAAAATAGACTAGCCTAGAAAGAAACTCCGTGCAATAAAAGGCGAGATCCCGGAGTTATGGCATATGAAATATTGAATGCCTTTAAAGGCAGATTGTGGTTTCTCCACATGATTGGGTGGTTACACATGATGAAATTAATTTTTATTTAATAATTCTCCTCGAAGAGGTAGCGATAATGACTGTGAGTTAAAGGGTTTCCTTTAAATGGGAAAAAACCACATAATAGGGGTGAAGTTGAAAAGTACGAGAATAAGGGGTGACAATGAGGAAAAATCCAGAAGTTTTGGTAATTTAAGGGTCACACGGATCTTGGGGGATTTTAGATATCATTTTTGGGCTTTAAAAATGGCCTTGAACCACTTTAAAATATTAAAATGACTTAAAAGTGGAGTTAAAGGAAAACTAGGGAAGGAAACCCCGACACTCCTCTATGTCCAATTGGTGAGACTGATTGGTGAGACCGATCAGTGAGACCGATCGGTGAGATACTAATTGGTGAGACCGATGGGTGAAACCAATCAGTGAGACTGATGGGTGAAACTGATCAGTGAGACCAATCGGTGAGACACCGATCGGTGAGACCGATGGGTGGAATTTTTCGGTGATACTGATGGGTGAAACTGATCAGTGAGACCAATCAGTGAGATACTAATCGGTGAGACCGATTGGTGAGACTGATGGGTGAAATCGATCGGTGAGACCGATGGGTGAAATTGATCAGTGAAACCGATTGGTGAGACACTGATCGATGAGACACCGATCGGTGAGACCGATAGGTGAAACCGATCATTGATACTGATGGGTGAAGCCGATCGGTGAGACCGATCGGTGGCACTAATATGTGACACCATGGTGACACATTTCCACTGACACCGACATCCTCCTAACTCACCGATGGTGTCCAGGACACCCCAACACTTAGAATTTGGCAAAGTAATAGATTAGGAGGGTCTGAGCCATTACAGGAACGACCTGATTAAGTTCATGTCCATTGTGGTTTTATCAACTAGTTCATTTTAGGAAAGCCAAAGAATGATATATCAAGCATATAGGTAGATGACACTAGTAGTGTATCCTTCTTGACGAGATATTGAGACAAAGAGATTATATTACATAGTGAGAATTCTTAGGAGGTTATTGTCATTATGATATTACCATCCTTATATGTGGGTGACTTAATGTGTTTTTATACATTGATCTTAGAATTTAGGTTAGTTATTATAATTCCACCAAAAAAGAGACCTAGAGGGTCACACACTAAGTGTATTAAGAACCTTAGTTAAATTCTATATGAATTTAATATTAAAATAAATATCATTCTCAAGTTCTAATAAATAATAATTATTTATGTTATGTTGATCATATAAATATTTTTTTAATGAATAATATAGTGATATTTATTTATTTAAATAAATAATTATAATTCAAGGTTCAATAAATATCGATGAGTTATAACGGACCGATTTAATGGTATGAAATAAATGATAGCTATATATCCATGAGTTTAGTGCATGTTAAGGAAATAATAATAATAATAATATTATTATTCGATGTGGGGTTCACTTAGAAATAAGAGAATAATTAAGGGTCATTCTGTAATAACTTATTCACTAACCAAAGTATATAACCTGATTTATATCATTTCCAGGTTTAGAAAAATGTTGTGAACAAAATTCTCTTGAGAGAATCCTATTAATCCCCAAATAGAAAACTCTCAAGAACTCTCTCAAAACAGAGAGCTTCGATCCTACTCTACCCCCTCAAGTCCCAAGATATCTAGATAGATTCCTCCCAGACTAGAAGGAATTTTAGTTTTGATCAATGAGAACAACACAAGGAAATCGGTCTTTGGAACTAACACATAAAGATACATCCATGACATTTTGAGGTTTTTAGAGTATGTGTAGATTACTTCTAGAGGATTATACTCTTGAATCCTTCATCGTAATAATGGTATGATAAGAGTGGTCATCTGATTCGATGATGAAGAAAGGATTCCAAAACAAAAATTAATT
This sequence comes from Viscum album, assembly GCA_963277665.1. Taxonomy (NCBI): domain Eukaryota; kingdom Viridiplantae; phylum Streptophyta; class Magnoliopsida; order Santalales; family Viscaceae; genus Viscum; species Viscum album. Next base: position 422,291,681 of record OY728141.1, on the reverse strand, counting down.
CTCATTTATAAATTAATTATACATTATATATAAAATATCTTATCTCATAGATTCTAGGGCTGATATTCATCTAGTTATGAGGAGAAATATGAATAAACCGATGAAAACCATTATTGGGCATGAGTCCAACTTCTTCCACTATTCCCTAGAAACTTCAAGTGATATTAGAGCGATCACATATTAATTTATAATGATTTATTAATCATTGATAAATTTATGCATTTAGATGTTAATTTTTCATTTTTGGTTTATTCACTCTTAATATGAAAGTCAAGATATTATGATCATTCACTTTCATATGAACAAGATCATGCTAAGAATAGATAGAGAACACCAAAATATCTCATCTGAAGGTGTTGAAGATTCTGGATGAATAACATGGATGCACAATATGTAACTAAAAAGTGCACATTGTGTACCCATGTTCACTACACTGGGACAAGTTACGGTAATCATGACATGTTGTGTGGGATAATAGTATATGAATTCATTACATGTCACATATTAATCAGGCCATACGACATGCAATTTTAGGGGTTACATAGTGTGTAGATGGCTTACACATTATGTAACTGGCTTACACGCTGTGTAGCCTCACATAGGTTGGATCTATATGAAACATGAAAGTTTTGTGGTCAAAGTATGAGAAATTTATTTAATACACATCACATAATTACTTAAAGTCGATAAACATGGGCTATTTTTTACTACACAACATGTGTCTTGTGTATAAACTCTGTAACACATAAATGTTCATGTTGAATATGTGCTGAGTCCCTAGGCGTGTTATTTGGATGAACACAAAATTAAATACATGACTTTTAGTGAGTTTTATATGATATGTAACTCATACCCATTTGCATGGAGTACATGTTGATCTAGGTTTTACATCGCATAAATTAATTACATATAATGGAAATTAATTGTGACATTAAACCAAACTACACAACGTGTAAATGGCATAAAAGTCGTGTGATAGGGTTTTACAAAGTATTAAATGCCAAATTAATTTTCACATTAATTTTGGAACTACACTCCATTTATTTTTGTCACACATTTCATATACTTATTGGGCATTAAAAGTGGTATACACTGTGTATATTAATGCGTATCATGTGTTATAAATGCCAAGTTGACTACTAGTCTTGAATCATGGAACTATACACCATATAATATCATGACACATCATTTATGCTATATGTTGTATAAAATATATGACCAGGATCATATAGATCATGTTGTGTAATACAAAAGGGTACACACTGTGTTGCCTAAAAAACACTCAATGTTTTTAATTAATTTTAAATTAAATTAAATTATTTAATTTATTTAAAATTACAGAAGATGGGTATCTTAAGGACTATTTGGATATATAATTAAGCTAAATTAATGAATGAATTTATTAATTTGTTAATTTAATCTTAATGAAGAATGAATTTAAATGAATACTAGATAGATTTAAATTCACATTTGGTGCATGTGTGGATGATCATGAGCTTGACCGACCTATGTATGTGTCGTACTTCCTTTAATTTGATTATTATTTCATTATTTTTTATAATAATAATCATTAAATTAAAATGTTGATATGTGTATCATCCCCTCCTCTTATTATATATGGGCCTCCGTGTCCACTGCTTCTTTTATGTAACCCCATGCTTGTCACAAACCAACCCAGATAACCCACCTAAACTATATGATCCCATCTTTTCAAATGATGTATAAACCCTTTAAATTTATATATAAATCTTTTGTTTTATTCTAATGGAAGTTATTAAAGGTTTTAGGAAGGTTTCAAGAGTGTCCATGGATTTTTTAAAGCCTAGATCTCTAGTTTTTTTGGAGAAATAGTTTGAGGCACATGGTTTATGCACGGTTAGGAGTAACTGTAAGGCCTAGTTAGAGGAGGCGCATGGTTAGTTAAAACATACACAAGAGGCCACACAACCATATGAGGAGATGAAAAGACACTATAGAGGGGATCCACATAAGATATTCATTGTTTGACAAACTGTGCACCTAGCCCACACACTCAGTGCCACTTAACCAGTATAGGTTCACAATTAGGCATACAATTTGTCAAACAATGTGGCCAAACTTTTCACCCCTTTAAATAAAGGGAGAAGTGTAATTTTTTCCCTACTTCCTCTTAAACTCAAATCACATTATCTTTTCTATTTTTCACAGTGGAACACATGCCTGGTGATCTACACCTTCTCTCCTCATAGGCTTTGAGCTCCCACCTTTGTCTGAACTCCGATTCACTTGCCATATGTTGTGTTGGATATCCATCAGTAATCACTTCATTCCTTTTATTTATTTTCCTAGGTTATCTCACCCTCATGAATGTTATTTCTAGGTGAGCTAATATATCCTATTTTTAGTGAATTTGTATTTTCATCGATTTCTCCCATTTCATCCCAAATTAAAGGAAGACAATGGACAAGGAGAGTATTACCAAGATAAGTTAGGTGGTCTAGTACTTTTTCCATAAAGTCTAGTTATTTTATAATACACACTATCACGCCGCATGCCAAAATTTCCATATGTTTCCTAAAAACTATAATTTTATTTATTTAAATTGCTAACCTTGTTAGATGAACCCCTGTTGACCCTTATTTATTTTCGGAGGTCTCCCACCTCAAAAAGTTACACCCCCTTTGGGTGTGGTCGTTAAATTACCTTGACTTATTAAATGATAATGTGTTCAAACCACCTTGTAAGTAGTGTCCCCCCATAATTTATTGTCTCAATGTAATTAAATGTAAATTTAGTGGCATGACTATGTCACATTACCCTCATATGAGCAATGGATTATTCCCTTGGTTAAATGGAATGTTAAATGGTTAGAAACCATATTTGTCTTATGTTAAATAATTATATAAATGATTTATCATTATTATTATATCTCATCAATGAATAATGGACTTTGAGACACAATTAAGGCTAGTGTTGGACAATACTTCATGCTTCCTTGACATGTGAAGTTGGGCATGATGTCTCACGTCATTTATTGAACAGTGGAGATGATGCTTCACATTCCTTTAGAGGTTGTTGAACATGGAATTTCACTTTTCTCATTGGGTTAATGGATATGATGACATCTGTATCCCTGATCAAATGCTTGGGCTAGTACCCTATTTACAACATGAGACTCTTATGACTAAGCATGGAAACTTGAGTTATGCCTCAGGTCCTGGATAATATTAATATATATATATGCTTATATATGTCACTATTTATATATTTCATATACATACATACATATTTACATACATACATACATACATACATACATACATACATACATACATACATACATACATACATACATACATACATACATACATACATACATACATACATACATACATACATACATACATACATACATACATACATACATACATACATACATACATACATACATACATACATACATACATACATACATACATACATACATACATACATACATACATACATACATACATACATACATACATACATACATACATACATACATACATACATACATACATACATACATACATACATACATACATACATACATACATACATACATACATACATACATACATACATACATACATACATACATACATACATACATACATACATACATACATACATACATACATACATACATACATACATACATACATACATACATACATACATACATACATACATACATACATACATACATACATACATACATACATACATACATACATACATACATACATACATACATACATACATACATACATACATACATACATACATACATACATACATACATACATACATACATACATACATACATACATACATACATACATACATACATACATACATACATACATACATACATACATACATACATACATACATACATACATGTATATAAATATACTATACTTATATATATATGGTGATGCATGATCAGAGGTATCCTTGCTTAGGCCGAAGTAGGTGGCATCAGCCTGGTATCCTTTAGGAACTAGATTTGACTCGTTTATAGTTTATAATCTTGTTTTATATTAATTATAACCGTACACTATCATTTTATATGCATTGGATGGATATTACTAGACGTTGTTGGTGGTGGCCTACTAAGTATATCCCACACCCCATTCGGGCCTCCAGTTGGTACCAGAATAGACTTCTTAGTTGTATGTAGGGAAAAGGGAAAAGGTCCGGGTATGGATGTTTGATTGTCTACCTGGGATGGAGTATGGGAGTAGAGGACCGAGCTTATGCTCACGATGCTATTGGAGTTAGCTCATACCTTTTTTAATCTTTTTGTATGACCTATTGTATATGTGCGTGCTCTATATTCCATGAATTTCCCTTTTTGTATAGTATCATGACATGACCTTCATTTTGTATATGACACTGGTGATATTTATTTGGATGGTTTATTTGTTCTTTCACTGATTCATATATTTATTATACCACTTCTTCTAATTTATCTATTATTCTATATTGTGTTCCACTCTGACCATAGGGAAGATTCTCTCCACAGACACATCCCAGACCCTCTCTGTTAGTCGTCAACCTTTGGCATATGAGGAGGCATGCTTGAGGCCATGTGGCCAACTGAATTGATGCACCATTTTAGTGGCTTCCGAGTTGGGATGCTACAAAGTGGTATCGAAGAAACTTATTTTTTTCTTTTGTATTACTGTTTGGGAATTTTTAGATAGGATATTGGGAAGTGTTGGAATTTGGTAATGAACTTGTACATGGGAGTAGCTGGTCCACATATAGAGAAAAGTAAAATTGTCTAGGATGAGACTTGTTGTTCTATATTTTAATCTTTATAGTTATACTGATTTCACTGTTGTGTGATGCACTTGTTTTATGATGTGACATTTATGGATTTCTCATTGAACCTTGAATTGGTAAGGTAATAAAACATTGTGAGTGCATCATCATAGGCTTGTAGGGATTCACATGTCATGTATTATTCCATGCCATATAGGTGTATCTCATTGCTTACATTACCTACATTTCATGTGGTTATTGTAAGTTCCTTGATAGTTATATTTGAATTAAAATAACATTTATCATAGAGAGATAAATAACTGGTTATTTAAAGTGTCTTCATCAACCTAAATGGTTTTTTTCTCATATAGCTTGATGGTGGCACTCAAACTAATCAATTATAGAATGTTTGAGCCACGAACCATTGGTCATGTGGGATTAGATGTTAATGGTTGAAATTAAATGGATAAAAATTACAATTTATAGAGATTATGAGCCTCTATAAATTGGGAATGGTGATTCAGATAATCTAACAATTGTAAAGGTTGGTGGCAGTTACATGAGGTACCAAATTGCAACTTATAAATCTTATGCCTTTATAACTTGGGAATGGTGACTTATCTAATTGTAACATGATACATATATAAATATAAATGATTACAAAATTAAATGTATTTAAATCCTTAAATAAAATGGATACTGTTAAATGTGGATACTAATTGCAATGTAAAGAGTGATTCCCTTTATACCTTGTAATTGACACTCCATATACCGAGACCTATATGATGTGATGCAGTACCCTAACCCTCACCCAAAATTAGTAGTGTGAAGTAGGGAGTGACTCTCACAACTCAAATGATCTTTTTCAATTACCTAGAACTAGATTTAGGAGTAGGAAGATGGGTGATGAATCTTTTATAGGAAGGTGTTTTACTTTTACTATTTCTTTTTATATGATATGTTTGGTTATCAAATCTATTTTGAGGCATGCATTTAGAAATTGTAGAAATATGATACCACAACAACCTTGAGTCGATCTCTAAGAAGGTGGTGATGACCATGCTCCAGAGGTGGTGGGAATTAAGCCACCAATGTTACCTCTTGTAGTTCCACTTGAGACACCTTGTATTATACCTAAGTTGGGCCCTGATGCTCAGTTCTGAGAGAGTTTCCTATAATTTATGCAGTCCATACAGGGAACTTCGTGATCTACCTATTCTATGGAAGAATTGACACAAGAGTTCTAGCAACAACACCCACCTACATTCTTATGGGATAATGCCCCCTAGGTCGTCGAGTCATGGCCCAATTCCATGCTTTATATATTAGATCACTTGGAGACACCTCCAGAAAAGAGGGTCAATCTCACAATCTATATGCTACACGATTCCTCCAAGTGATGGTGGGATGTTTTTACCCAAGATAATTAGCACCGGGATATAGTCTAGAAGGATTTTTGGATGAAATTCTATGACTATGTTTTCCCATAGACTCTAAGAGATGAACGATTTAGGGAATTTATACATCTTCACCAGGGTTTCATGCTTGTGATGGAGTATTATAATCATTTCATAGAGATACAATGTTTTTCATCTACTCTCATTGAGGATGAGTTGATGACAATGAGATGGTTTAAGGATGAGATTGTATACATCATCTGATCTCAAGTTAATATCTTCTGGTTGACTATAGTTTCTATAAGATATCAACTTTTCAAATGAGGTATGAACCCTTTAAATTTATATAAATATTTTGTTTTCCTATAATAGAAGTTCTTAAGAGTCCAAGGAGTGGTTCGAGAGCATTTGAGGCTCGTTCGAAACCCGAAGCTCTGTATTTTGGAAAGGCATACTGAATCGCACAGTTAATAGACAATTAGTTCTGATCGTGTGACTCAACCGTGAGGGGTGCTGTAGTAAACTTTAGAGGTGTGAATGGTTTTTTCATACCATGCACCTCAAGCCGCATGACTGTGCGGGGTGCTGAAATGAACTGATGGGGGTTTCACAGTTTTCCCAAACCATTCACCTAAGGATTCACCCTTAGTACCACTTAACCAGTATAGGCACACAGTTTGGAAAACCATGTAGTCAAACCACGTGACCATTTAAAAGTGGAGTAAAATGACCATTTCCCCCTATTTTCCTTAAAAACATAAAATACCTCTTATCCCTTTATTTTACTCCAGCAGCTGGCTGTGTGAGAAGCTCATCCTTCCCTCTTCCTTAGTTTTTGAAGCCAATCCTCTGTCCAAGCTCCAATTTCATCACTGTCTATCACATTGGAAGCATATCAGAAAGATCTTCAATCCATTACCTTCCTTCCTTGGGTTATCTCACCATATTCAATGCTATTTAGGTGTGATATAATATTCCCTATTTTCATGGAATTTTTATTATTCGTTTATTTCTCTCATTTCATCCCAAATTAAAGGATGACAATCGATAAGAAGAGTACTACCAAGTTAAAGTAGGTGGTATAATACTTTTACCTTAAAGTTGAGTTGATTTATGTTACGTGTTATGATGCTACATGTCGTACTTTCTATGCATTTCCTAAAAACTATAATTTTCCTTAATTTAAATTGTTATCCATTTTAAGAATTCCCTTATACACCATTGTCTTCGATGGAGGAAGACCCCTATGACTAGTCCCACCCCTTTAGGTGCTCTTATGAAATTACCCTTGACTTATTGAATGTTTATATGGCCAAACCACATTCTAAGTGGTTTTCTCTTGATTCCAAAATGAATCAACTACTTTAAATTCAATGGAAGTGAGTGGTATGACCACATTAGGTTTCATATATGTAATTAGTGGATTAAGTACTTGATTAAATAAAATGTTAATGACTTGTAAATCATCATTGATCTTGTATTAAATCATTTCCAACTTTTAACATCAATTGTGATATATGGGCATGGTGTCCCATATATTTGTGATATTTGGGAATGATGTACCTAATTAAATGTTATCCATAGGCATGGTATCTCATATACATGTGATACTCAAGCATGACATCACATATAAATGTGATACTTAGGAATGGCGTCCCATATACTTGTGATGCTTGGACATGACGTCCCATATACACGTGATAATCAAGCATGACATCCTGTATACTTGTGATACTCGGGCATAGAGACCCATATGATACATGATACCCAAGAATGGTGTCCCTTATCACTCTATGAGACTTTTATGAATATACATGGACACCTAATTTATGACCCGAGTCCTGGATAGTATTAGTATCTATATATATGGATATATATGTCACTACATATCTAGGCCATATATATACATAAATATTTATATACATAGACTTATATATATACGAGCACATGTTCATAGGAATTCCATCTTATTCTAAAGCAGGTAGTGTTAGCTTGATGTTCTTTAAGAACCAGATCCAACTCGTTTAGAATTATATTTCAGAGTACATTGCTATATATTCACAATGCCATTTTATATGGATTGGTTGGATTGTACTAGACACCATTAGTGGTGGCCTACTGAGTGTATCTCACACCATGTTCAGGCTATCAATTGGAACCCAAATAGATCTTATGGATGTAGGTAGGGACAAATGGAAGCATCCAACTTTGGATGCCTGAATTTCTATAATAGGATGGAGTACATGAGTAGAGGACCAATCTTATGCTCACAATGTTACTAGAGATTGTTTTTGGTCTTTTTGTATAACATATTTTATATGCCTGCTACTCTACTCCCATGTGTTTTCCCTTTTTCTTAGCATTATTCCATGATCATCATTTTTCATATGACATGACAAATGCTTCTTCTTATTATTTAAATCTGAATGTCTTATGCTTCCACAGTTCAATTATTATATTGTTTCTATTGTTTAATATTCTTGTGTACCATTATGTTACACTCTGATCATGAGGGTATAGTCTCCCCACCATACCATTATAAACCCTCACTTCTAGTCAGTAGCCTATGTCATATGGGGAGGCGAGCTTGAGTCCATGTGAACAATCAGGTTCAGTTACTTATGATTGAACCGGGTCTGAGACGTCACAAAGTGGTATCAAAGCCTCTTTTTTTCCTTTTGTATTACTATTTGGGTTATTAGAAATGAGACTAGGAGTGTTTCAGAATTCAATAATGATCCTGTGACTGGGGTAGATAACCTACATATAGGAGAAATCCAAATTACCTATGATGGTATATTGCTGTTATGGTTTTTACCTATTACAACTGTACTAATTTTACTTTTGGGTGACAAACATGATTTGTGGTATTATTATTATTGTTATTATTATTGGGATTTTATTTTTCTTGGCCTAGTATGGAAAGGAGGTATCATTTCATGCATCATAATAAGAACCCAAGGATTCACATTTCATGCATTATTCCATGCCATATAAGTGTATCTCTTTTCTTACATTACTTGTATTGCCTACGATTGTTATAAGTGCCTTGATAGTTATATTTGGAAATGTAATATTATTTATTACAGGGATAGAATAATTAGACTAATTAAAGTTTTTGCATCAACTTAAATGGTTTTTATAGTATAGCTTGATGGTGGACCTTAATTAACCAATTATGCCATGTTTGATCTATGTACCACCAATTACATGGGATGAAAAGTTAGATGATTCAATTACATGAATGAAAATTGTAATTTATAAATCATATAATTTTATAAAATTTTAATGATGATTAATCTAATCAAATAATTTTATATGACTGGTCACATCTTGATACTAGACGTGAGGGTCAGTTGGTAGTTACATGATGCGCCAATTGCAATTTATAAAGAGCATGAGCCTTTATAAATTGGGAATAATGGTTAATATAACTAGACTGTGATATATATATATATATATACATATGAATGAGTATGAACTTAAATAAATTTAAATTCTTAAGAAAAATTGTTACCGTTAAATGGGGATGTCAATCGGAAAGTAAAGGGTGTTTTCCTATGTACCTTGCTATTGACACTCCATATACCAGGACCTCTACCTTGTGATGTGCAACCTCACACCTAACCTAACCTTAGTAGTGGAAAGTAGGAGTGTCTCTTGTGACCCTTATGATCTTATATATCACCTAGACCTAGCTTTAGGAGCAAGAAAAGAGGTGTGAATTTTTAAACAGGAAGGCTAAGTACATGTACTATTTTATTATTTGTGATCCTATATATTATTGAACCTTATCTGCAGTGTGTGATTGGAAATTGTAGAGTCATGTCACCACGAAATCCTTGACTCATATTCTAGGGGGGTGGATATGACCATGCTCTGGAGGTGGTGGGATCTGAGCCACTAGTATTACCTCTAGAAGCATCACCTATGACACCTCCTACTATTCCTAATCAAGGCGTCGATGCTCAATTTTGAGGGATCTTCCTACGGTTTATACAGTCTATGCAAGGATATCTAAAACCTTTACTTAATATGGTAGAGTTTAAGTGATAAGTTTAGCAGTATCACCCTCCTAATTTCTCAAGGGACGGTGGTCCTTAGGATGTTGAGTCATGATTAGAGGCTATGTTATCCATCTATAAGCATCTAGAGATGCCTCTTAAGAGGAGAGTAAAGATTGAAACCTATATACTATGTGATTCTACTAAGATATTGTGGGATGTTATCATCAAGTATGATTGTCATCATGTTATGGCCTGATGGAATTTCAGAAAAAATTCTATGATTACTTCTTCCCTCAGACGTTGAGAGTGGATTGCACTAGAGAGTTTATGCACCTGTAGTAGGGTGTTATGTCTATAATGGAGTATTCAGCTTGTTTCACTGATCTTCAATGATTCTCACCAACACTTTCTGGTTATGTGTTAATGAAAACTAGATAGTTTGAGGATGGTCTCATATATTCCATCTGATTATAGTTGAATATTTTTCAATTGACTACTAATTCAAAAATATTGAACCAGGACCTCATCTCCGAGTGGAACCTGAGGGAAGTTGGCGGTGTGGTCCAAGGAGGTCCAGTGCCAAGAGAGGTAAGTGGTTCATTGAGTGGTAGAAAGAATCACTTTAAGTCGACATGTGACGACAATGACAATCAGATGACTCCTACTGATAGTTACATTGTGTATCACCAGTGTGGGAAGTTAGGGTATAAGATGCCCCATTGTCCCAATGACCCCATGGAATACCAAGAATATGGAAGTATGGTGAATATTCAACATTTTTATAGGTACGTACCACCTCTTCCTAGTAGGGGAGGATTCATATTAGCTCCGCCTTCAGGAGTAGGCTCAGTAGCGCCTCACCGGGTAGGTCGTTAGAGTAATACTGGATGATCAGGTTGAGGAGGTGGACTTGGTCATGGTATCCCAACTTTAGATATACAACACCATTAGAGAAGACCTAACCAGAGTAGTCATGTTTCATCTCAAGGTTTCATATCAATTTAGTTTCATGCAGTGTAACCTATACTAGAGGAGAAGAGTGTTGAGCCTTCTATAGTTAGAGGTATTGTTCTATAAGTCACTAATTTAGTTTTTTACTTTATTCAACACTAATACTTTACATTCTTTCATATCTATGGAAATTATGGAAAGTTTGGGCCTAGAGATAGAGTCATTATGTGGTGTAATGACTCTTAAAACATCATTGGGAATTCGATCTGTGTATGCCGATGTAAGGAATGCCCCTTGAAGATATGTGGTTGTCCTTTTGTGTGGAATCTCTTTGTCCTCAAGATGAAAGGCTTAAAAATCATACTCAATATGGATTGGTTGGAATCTTATCATGATCACATTGACTACAATCATCAGAGGGTGTCTTTCACATTACCCAAAGGTGGTCCTTATATTCACAAGAACAGATGGGATGTCTAGACAAGTCGAGCCAGACCAGAGCATTGTGGGTTAGGCAGAGTGACAACCCAAATTTCTAGTCTTTTTATGAGTGATTGAGGAATGTGACATATAGATTTACCTACTATTGTGAATCGTTTCAGGTATTTATTCCCTAAATAATTTTTGGGAATACCTCCTAAGAGAGAGTTGGAGTTCATTATTGAGCTAGTGTCAAGAGAAACACCAGTTTTCATTCCTCCTTACAGGATAACACCTACTGAGCTGTAGGAACTTTAAAAGTAGCTAGAGTAATTGAAAGCTATGGTTTTTATATGACCCAATAATTCACTATGGGGTTCACTTGTCCTTTTCATCAAGAAGACCAATGATAACCTTAGGCTTTTCATGGATTACTATCGGTTGAACCAACTTACAACCAAGAATCAATATCCACTGACTCGTATATAAGATCTATTTGTTCAACTCCAAGGAGCTCATATTTTCTCCAAGATTGATTTAAGGTCAAGATATCACCAAGTTCATGTGATACCATCAGATATACCACATACAACATTCTATAGTAAGTAAGGATTTTATGAGTATTTGGTCATGTTATTCAGTCTCATGACTGCGCCCTTAGTTTTTATATCTCTAATGAATCGAGTTTTCTATCCGTATTTGGATTCATTCATGGTAGTATTCATGGAAAAAAACTTGGTGTATTCTCATACACGATGTGACCATACCAAACATCTTGATATCACACTTAATACATTGAGAGAGCACCGAAAATATGTTAATCTCACCAAATGTCACTTTTAAATCGACAAGATTCACTTATTGGGTCATATTATTTCATAGGTAGGAGTATATATTGAACCAAAGAAGGTAAGGGTTATAGTTTCTTGGGAGAATCCTAAGAACCTATTTGACATAAAAAGTTGCTTGAGGATGGATGGCTATTACAGATTCTTTATTTGTAACATTTCATGCCTAGTAGAACCTCTTAAAATATTGACTAAAAAGGGTGTTAAGTTCTTATGGTCTGAATGTTGTGAAACAAACTTTCAAGATTTGAATGGAATATTTACATCAACATCGACCCTGATTCTACCAGATTAGGGCAGAAGCTATACATTTTATCGTGATGCTTCAGACATTGGGTTAGGAGCCATTCTGATGTAGGGAGATCAAGTCATGGAATACCGGTCTTGATAATTGATGCCTCATGAGCGTAATTACCTGATGCATGAACTTGAGTTTACAACTTGCATCCATGACTTGTATTGTTGGAGGAATTAACTTTTAGGAGAGTGGTTTGTGGTGTTTATGGACCCCAAAATAATCAAATACATCTTTACATAGCAAGAATTAAATCTCAGACATCAAAGGTGGGTAAAATACCTACAATCCTTCAGTTTTGAGCTTTCTTATACATATGAGAAGGGAAATGCAGTGGGAAATGATCTAAGTTATAAGACTTAGACACAAGTAGTTTGGGAGGAAAACAGTGAGTGGTAGTTGATGACCCTATTTCCTAAGATGCACTTAAAGGTGTAGGACCATGGTGGGTAGCATGTTATTATGGATTTAGTAATGAAATATTATATTCTAGAGTAGGTTAAGATGAGAAAAATTTCTAATCCAAAGAGCTTAAGCCCCAAGGGTGATCATTTTAGGTGAGGACCCACCACCTGACTAGATTGTTGATGGGGATGAGGTCTTGTGCATTCATGGATGCATCTGGGTTTCTACAGACATATGAGAGGAGTTTATTCAATATTCTCATGATTATTCTTGGGAATTACATCTCAGTTCCACCAAAATGTATCGTGACTTATGTCCCTAGTATTGGTCGCTGACAATAAAGAGGCAAATAATAGGTTTTATCGTCTGATGTCCCACCTGTATGTAGGTGAAGGCGGAACATTAGTGACTAGTGAGGCTTTTTCATTCGTTTCCCATTCCTAAGTGGAAATTAGATGATGTCACCATAGAATTTGTGATGGATTTACCTAGGTCACCTCAAGGCAGTGACATTGTATGGGTTATCGTTGATTGGCTGACTAAGGTCACCCACTTTCTACATATCAGAGAGAAATTTTCTATTGAAGTGCTTGATAGGATTTACATTCGATAGATAATACATCTTCATGGTGTTCCCTACTCCATCATATTGGATAGGGATGCTCATTTTACATCACAGTTCTGTCATGGGTTGTAGAAGGACCTTGGTAAATAGGTGATTTTAAGCACAAACTTTCACCCACAGACTGATGGACAATCCAAGCATATGATACAGGTGTTGGAGGACATGATCTGGGCATGTGTCCTCAATTTTAGAGGTTTTTGGGAGAAACACCTACTAATTATTGAATTTTCTTATAATAATAGTTTTTAGACAACTATTGAGATGACTCTATATGAGGCCTTATAAAGCAGGCCATGTTGTTTACCCCTGTGCTGACTAGAGGTAAGAGAGACAGCGCTACTGGGACCACATATCATTCAAGAGAAATTAGCAGTAGTGTATCATATCTAGAAGTGCATGGATACAACTCATTCTAGGAATAAATATTATATCAATGGTTGTTGCTGACCTTTAGAGTCTAAGGTGAGACATTGGGTCTTTCTATAAGTTTCACCTAGGTTGGGTCATAGAGGGATCCAAAGATAGGGAAAGCTATAACCTCATTACGTCGAGACTTTCTAGATCTCAGGGATAGTTAGGCTGATAGCCTATCAGTTAGCCTTACCTCATAGGTATTGGTCCATGAAAGATATATTCCATGTATCTCATCTTTTCTGTTACTTATCGGACCACTCTCATACTTTTAATCCTGAGGATGTTGAATTAGCAGTCAGTATCATTGATCAGAGCATAAATTCTCTCCAAAGCCAGGCCAGTTCCCTTAGTATGGGTGCTATGGTATCATAACCATGTGTAAGAAAAAAACTTGGAGAGAGAGACCAATGTATGTGTTTAGTGGTCGGAGCTATTCTCACACAATCCTTTATCACCCTTAGAATGACAACTTGAGGATGAGTTGTTTTAAGGAGGGGAGATTGTAAGATATTAGCTTTTCAAATGAGGAATGAACCCTTTGAAATTTATTAAAACTTTTTTCCTCTAATGGGAGTGATTAAGAGACCAAGGAGTGGTTAGAGAGTGTCTGGGGCTCATTTAGAGCTTGGATCTCTGGATTTTGGAAAGGCAGAATAAGCCATAAAGTTAGCACACAATTAGTCTTAACCGTAAAACTCAACCATGTGGAGTGCTACAATGAACTGTATAGGGGAACACAATTTGTTTAAATAGTGCCCCTTAGGCCACACAATCATGTGGGGTACTGTAGTGAACCGAAGGGGGTCACACGGTTTTCCAAAACCATGCATCCAGGGCTACACCCTTAGTTACACTTAACCAATATAGGCGTACAATTTTTCAAACTATGCGGTCAAATCGTGAACCCCTTTAAAATTTGGGTAAAATGACCAATTTTTCCTTTTTTACTTAAAAACCTAAAATAATTCTTATCCCTTTATTTTCCTCTAGTAGCTAGAAACATAAGAATCTCCTCTTTCACTCTTCCTTAGGATTTTAATCCAATCCTCTGTTCGAGCTCTGATTTCATCATCGTTTGTCACATTAGAAGTATAATAGTAATATATTTAATATGTTACCTTCCTTACTTGATTTATCTCACCATATTTGGTTCTATTTAGGTGTGTGATGATATGACCTATTTTCAAGGCATTTGTCTTTTTTGTTGATTTTTACCATTTCAACCTAAATTAAAGGATGAAAACTGAATAAGAGAGTACTACCAAGCTAAGGTGGGTATTCTAGTACTTTTACTTTAAAGTAAAGTTGTTTTATATTATGCACTATGATGATGCATGTCAGACTTTCCTCATGTTTCCTCAAAACTATAATTTTCCTCAATTTTGATTGTTAGCCATATTAGGAATGCCCTTATACACCCTTGTCTTTGATGGAGGAACTAGTAGAAAAATGGTCTTTAACATCATTGTTTTAACATCGGTTCTTCAATAATGACATTAAAAGTCCCCATAGAATAATTTTAACATCATTTATTCAGTAACTGATGTTAAAAGTCAACTTTTAACACCGATTCCTAAAAAAACGATGTTAAAAGTCCTCATAGCAGACTTTTTTTACATCAGTTTTTTGAAAAATTGATGTTAAAAGTATACTTTTAACTTTATTTTTTCAAAAAATAGATGTCAAAAATATTTACCAAGTTTTAGATCATTTCCCAAGCTTCGTTTTGACTGGTCATGGATCTAAAATATAATTACAAATCAAAAGTTATGGTCGTTAGAAGTTGGAATTATCTAAGAGAAGTATTAGAGAAGTCCAAATTTGGATGACCATAAATTTTAATCAGTAAGTCTATTTGATATCAACTAGTAGTAAAAACTAAGCTTGGGAAATAAAATAAAACCTCGTAAATATTTTTAATGTTGGTTTTTTGAAGAAATGACGTTAAAAACACATTAATATTGGTTTTTAGTAAAAAAAACATTAAAAGTCTTCTATGAGGACTTTTAACATCATTTTTTTGGAAAATAAATGTCAAAAATGTTTACCAAGATTCGTTTTGACTGGTCGTGAAGTTGAAATAGAATTACAAATCAAAAGTTATGGTCTTCAAATGTTGGTATTCTCTAAGATAAGTCTTAGAGAAGTCCAAATTTTGACGACCATAACATTTAATCTGTAATTTCTTTTGAGCTCCATGAGTAGTAAAAATGAATATTGAGAAATATATTACATTTTGGTAAAAAAAATTATATTGGTTTTTTGAAAAACTAATGTTAAAACCACTTTTAACATCGGTTTTCCAAAAAAACAATGTCAAAAGTCTTCTATGAGGAATTTTAACATTGTTTTTTCAAAAAATCGATATCAAATTTTTATAAAGTTATAGATTATTTACCAATATTTATTTTGACTACTTGTGGATCTAAAATAGAATTACATATCAAGAGTTATGGTCATCGGAAGTTGGACTTCTCTAAGAGAAGCGTTAGAGAAGTCCAAATTTCAACGACCATAACTTTTCATCCATAAGCCCCTTTGAGTTCCATGAGTAGTTGAAACAAATATTGATAAATGAAATAAAATATGGTAAACATTTTTTATGCTAGTTTTTAGTAAAAATTGACATTAAAACTACTTTTAACATCAGTTTTACTAAAAAACGATGTTAAAAGTATGTTTTCTACTTTTGATTTCGGTTTTTGGTAAAAACCAGCATCAAAATTAGTTTTTACATTTGACATTAGTTTTCTATGAATCCAATGTGAAAAGTTATGTTGTGGTATTTTAACATTGGTTTTATAAAAAATGATGTTAAAACCCCAATACGGCAAGGGTTTTAACTTTAGTTATATATTCACCTAACATTAAAAGTAAAATTTCAACTACATGGGTTCAATATTTCAATTTTTTCACAATGCATGTTTCAATTTTTAAAATACCACCTAAATTTTAATACATCACCACCAAAAATGTTTTCATTTACAATATATAAATCCTAATTATTTTTATTTTAACATTTTCTACCTCTTCGATCCAATAAATTTTTTAATACTTCTTCATTCAGTGATTTATACAAGGTATTTATTCTCATCATTTAATTTCTTTATTATTGTTTTTCTTCATCGCTAAAAATCTTGATAAATTTTCTTATGATGATGAAGAATTATTCTGATCGAGATACAAAGATAAAACTTCCACATGATATTCACCAAACGAAGTGAAAAATTCTTTATCAACCGCCGTTTTCATTACCGCATGAGTTATTCCTTAAAAACAAGAGTAATAACGACAAAAAACATATCAATTCGAAGGAAACCACCAAAAGCATTGAAATTAAGTTTAATATTTAAGTTTATTATTTGTTTTTGTCATTTTTTATGTAATTTTTAGTTCATGTTTTTCATGTTATCTTTTAAGTGAGAAATATCTATCGAAACTTAGAGAGGTCCAACTTCCGATGACCATAACTTTTGATATGTAAGTCCGTTTTAGCTCTACGACTAGTCAAATAAAAGTTTGAAAAAAAAAACTCTAGTATGCATATTTTTAAAATTTTAACATTTGTTTTTACTAAAACCAATTTTAAATGTATTTTATTCATTTTATATTGGTTTTTTTATAAAAACAATGTGAAAACATACTTTTTAAATCAGTTTTTATCAAAAACCAACATTAAAAACCTTATGGAATCAGAATTTTGATGTTGGTTTTCCAAAAAACCGATGTTGAAAGGTAAATATTTTACTTTTTGACATCAGTTTATAAAAACCGATGTTAAAAGTTCCACTTTTAACATTGGTGGAAACAACATTGGTTAAAAACCGATGTTAAAATATAAAAAAAATGATGTGAAAACACCTTTTTATACTAGTAAAAAATATCCCTACGACTAGAGCCATCCCTTTGGGTGGACTTATGAAATTCCTATTGAATTATTGAATGTTTATATGAACAAAACACCTTCTAAGTGGTCTTGTCTTGATTCCTAGGTGAATCGACTACTTTTAATTCAAGGGAAGTGAGTGGTATAACCACATTACATTTCCTCTATGTAATTAGTGGATGAAAAACTTGATTAAATAAAATGTTAATGACTTGTAAATCATTCTTGGGATTTTATTATAACATGACCATATTTTAACATAAATTGCAACACACAGGAATTAATTTCTATATATTTGTGATATTTGGGCACGACGTCTCTAATTAAATGTGATCCATGAGAATGACATCCCATATACATGTGATACTCGGGCATGGCATCCCATATACATGTGATAATCGGGAATGGAATCCCATATACTTGTGATTATTGGGCATGGAGTCCCATATACATGTGATACTTAGGCATGGTGTCTTGTATACTTGTGATACTCGGGCATGGTGACCCATATGATTCATGATACCCGAGCATGGAGTCCCTTGTTACTCTATGAGACTCTAACAACTATGCATGGGCACTTGAGTTATGCATTGGGTCCTAACTAGTCTTAGTATCTATATATATGGCTACATATGTCTCTATATATCTAGATCGTATATATATATATACACATATTTATATACATATACTTATATATATATGTAAGAACATGTTCATAGGCATTTCAACTCGGTCTGAAGTAGTTAGTGTCAACCTGGTGTCCTTTAGGAGTCAGATCTAACTCGTTTATAGTTATATTTATGCTTACATTGCTATATCTGCACAAGAACATTTTATATGAACTAACTATTGAGTGTATATTACACCCTATTTAGGCCACCAATTGGTACATGAATAGATCTTATAGATGCAGATAGAGACAAAGGAAAGCATCTAGCTTTGGATGCCTAATTTTTTTTATTAGGATGTGGTATGGGAGTAGAGGATTGAGATTATTCTCACGATGCTATTAGATATATTTTTTGGTCTTTTTTTATTTTTATATATCATGTTGTATATGCATGATGCTCTGATCCCATGTATTTTTCCTTTTTCTTAGACTCATGACATGGTCATCATTTTTCATATGACATAACATATTATTCTACCTATTATTTATATCTAGATGACTTATGCTTCAAAAGTTAATTTATTATATTGTTTCTATTGTTTACTATTCTTATGTACCACTATGCTACACTATGATCGTGAGGGTATAGTCTCCCCACGATACCATTATATACCATCATTGCTAGTCATCATACTCTAGCATATGGGGAGGTGCGATTGAGGTCATGTGGCCAACCGGGTTCAGTTACTTATGAGTGAATTGGGTTCAGGATGTCACAATTTCAGAGATAGTGAACCAATCCATCATCACTAAGTGGAATTTTAGGAAAGTTTATGGTGTGTTCTAGACTATTTTAGAACTAAGATAGGGTAGGGTCTTATCTATTGGGTGAAATAAGTGCCTTGATTCTTCTCATGGGGGAAGTTCCAATCAAACGACATGTACCAACAATTATGTGATATGACACCAGTGTGGAAAACCCAGTCATATGAAGCCCTAATGCAATAAAGATCTAGTTAAATGTCGATCCCATGAAAAAATGGTCCATATGAAATGTTTTTACAAAACCTTTCCCCCAGTAATTAGTGATAAGGGGTCTGTACCGACTCCATATTTAGGATCGAGACCGATAGTTTCGCATCAAACAGGAAGTTGGGTTGCTACCGTCCAATCAGGATGAGGTGGTGAATGTGGCTATGGGATCTAGTCTTTTGAGATCTAGTAATAATAGAGTAGGTTTTCTCAAGGTATTCATGTTGTATCTTAGGGTTTTGGTTGTGGAAAACTTCATATAGTGCAACATATACCAAAGGAGTGGAGCATCGGGCCTTCTACAGTTAGAGGTACTATTCTAGTAGAATCCACTCTAATGTCTACTTTATTTGAAATAGGTGATTCATATTGTTTTATTTATATGGATATTATATGAATTTTGGGCTTGGAAATTTATTAATTTTGTGGGGGTAATGACTCTAGATACTCTATTGGGAATATGATCATATAGTATAAGATGATGAAAAGATTTTCCCCTCGAGGTCAGTGAATTTTGTTTCTTATGAAACCTATTCATCCTATATATGATTAGTTTTGACATAATTCTCAGAATGGGTTGTTTTTACCTCTATTGATCCCATATTGATTGTTATTATTGGAGGGTGTTATTTACATCACTTGAGGGAGGTAATTATATTCACATAGTTAAATGAGATGTTTAGGTGACTCGAGCTGGACCGGAGCATCGTAGACTAGGTTGAGTGACAACCCAAATTTCTAGTCTCTTTATGAGTAATTAGGGACCATGATGTATAGTTTTACCTCTAGTAGTGAATCGTTTTAGGGGTATCTTCCCTGTTGAATTTTCGGGGTTACCTCCTATGAGAGAGGTGGAGTTCATTATTGACCTAAATCCAGGAGTAACAACAGTGTCCATTCCTCCTTATAGGATATAGTTACCCAATCCTTTTACATATATTATTACATGATTTTAAGCATAATTATCCATGAAATACAAACCAAGGATCAAAAAGTATAGTGTATTTGGAGGACTAGGTACATAATTATAAGACATGAAACTAGAATAAAATAAAATCTTATTAATATTCATAATGAGATCCTAACTCTCTTTGATATCATATAACGACATGAGATAACCCGGGGAATACATAAACAAATGAGATGATCTAAAAATACTAGTAAGGTAATAAACATGAGAATTAATCATAGAACATGAGTTAGAAGGCATAACATGAAAACATAAAAGTCATGGCTCATGAATAAAATTACGAAGGCATAACATAAGGAACATGGAATCATATGATCATAGAAACATAAAAATGTGGAATAAAAACATAACATGTCATAAACACGAGTCAAGGCTATCTTCCAAGACTATATCACATGGTTGACAAAGTCCCATAACAAATTAGGTTTACTCCCTAATCCTATACATGATGTCTCATGAGACAAAACATTATTCAATGAATTGGAGTGATATTAGGGCACACACATCATAACATGTACATACATATGTATGCAAAAAAAATTGAACATAAGGAATAATCATAAGGGTTACCCACAGAAAGAAATGGGTTTTGTAATCATGTCATAAGGCAAAACAAAATGGTGTATCATAATGGTATCCATGAAATAAGAGATTAAATAATTTTTGGACAATAATAAAATAAAAATAAGAATATATCATGAATAATCATGTCCAATTGAAGTTAATAAATGAAAAATAGTGTTTAAAAATATTTATAAATGATCCACTTTAGTGCGGTTTAAAGGAAAATATTAAAGGGTCTTTAAAGAGGAAAGGAATAATTGTTTGTATACAACCAGAAATGAACTAAAATATTTTTTCATGATAAAATGAGATATTTTAGAAAAAATTTGGTGGCTTAAAATAGTTTATGGAGTGTACTTGAAAATGGGTAATAAACGAATAAGTTCCCTTTAATCAAGCTTGCTTATCATGATGAATTGAGAAGGGAACCTTTTAAAACATGTATTTCCCCACCAAAGAAGGATGAATTGAACTAGATACATATGTGTAGAAAAAATAAATATAATTTATAATAATTATATAATAATAATTAGTAAATACATCAGGGTAATGAGAGAGAAAGAGCAACCCAAAGGAAAAATGGTGGTTTGAAGAGATCCCTTACCTTATGTCTGAATGTGTTCTGAACTTACACTTAATGTCCTGGATAATCAAATTAGATTAATTAATTACTTAATTAAGAACCTATTATACATTTAATTGATTTATTATAATTTTATTAAGTTAATTTATGTACATTTCTATGATTTATAAAGTTCAATTTCGTTGTTTCAGGAGCATTCATTTTCATGGTTTCATGGTCGGTTTGTTTGTATATAATTATGGAAGTTCTTATCAAATAGGAATAATTCTCTAGAAGTGAAATTATATAGTATTAATTAACATAAAAAAATTTAAATGGTCCCATATATCATTTTTTTTTCTGGTACGAAGATGATTCATTTGATAAAGCATTAATGACAATTTTTTAGTTTATTTTGGCATTTTTTCGATCGCCACAAACTAGTTTCATTTTATCTAATAATATGTATATGTATTAGTTATAGAACATGAAAAAAGTTATAATATACATATTAAAATTTGGTTTAACCATAATAATTGTTTTATGACCATCCTTGAAGGTGGTAATAGAAAACAAAAACTCATTATCCACTAAGACGGAAAATTTCCATAATTTGGACAACAATTTCATTTATTTGAATAAGACGAGAAGAGAAAAGGAGTGGAAAAAATATATTCCATTAGAAATATAAAATTCCAGTATATACATAATACTGGAGTTATTATGATTTTATGGATTAAGAATACTAGGAGAAGGTATAAAAAAGAAATGAAATTAAAAGATATGGTTTAAGAAAGTTACCTCTTGAATATCACCTCCTTGAAGGATCCCTTAAGAAAATTGGAATTAGTCTTTTTTTGAGACCAGTAGATCTTGGATGTGGGAAAGAAGATTAGTAAGGAAATTGGTAATAATATTGACAATATACAAGGCTTATAAGGTGTGAGGATAAGGGGTGGCGAGAGGTGGTATTTATAGGGGATGAGAGGGGTGTTTTTGATTATTATATTCATTAGTTTATTATTTTAGATCAATCCTATCAATATTGTTGATTAATATGAATAAATATAGTAAATGGTTTAGGAGAGTTTAAACCTATGGGTTCTTACATCATATATTACTCAAAAATTCATATATTTGGCTTATAATGTTAAATACCGTAAATTACCATATTTCACTATTCACTGAAAATTCAACTATCTTAGAAAAATTGAAAATATTCACTATAACCATTTTTAAAATGCATATTTCAAATGAAATCCATTTTATGAAAATAATTTTCTAAATATGATAAATTTAATTTTTAAATAAAATCATTGTTTATTTGAAAAATATCAATTTTAATATTATAATCGATTTTTTAACCCTTTAAAAAATTTATTAAAGCCACATAAAATTATCTTATAATTAAAATAAAACATAATATTAATTTATGAATACATTTTGTGATAATAAATTTTATTTTAAGTCTTTATATTAATTATAAAATTGTAAATAAACATTTATGTTTTACAAAAATACCAACACATAATTTATCATTTTAAAACATTTATTTACTTATACCATGATATAAATATATCACTTTTTAATTTATAATATACCCAAAATTTATTTTATACTTTCATAGGTGAGGTTTCTACTCTAATGATCAGATTACTATTCTTAACGTTCAGATTACTATTCTTAATGGTCAGATTACTATTCCAATGGTGAGATTTATAACGGTCATATATGTTCCTTAATTCTTATAAATACCTATTATTTCATTAACTTATACTTTATCCTAAGGTTATATATATACTTTCAAAATGAATATTTTATTATAAAAATATTTTTTATTTCTATAGCTTTGTTTGTGATCACGGTTATTCTAGTGGATTGAGCAGATCCAAAATTTCCCATTTTTGTTCTCTTATTTTCTATTTATATTCCCACTATAATATTTGGCATTATTATTGGTTTATTTTCTGAATAATGTATAATTATTAATTTATGATAATAATGTTTTTATTGGGTTATCTATGTGATGTATGTTTTTATGACATAATTATAAGAAGTAAATTCCATTGATAAAATTCTGGGTCGTTACATTCTTACCCCTTTATGAAATTTTACCCTTGAAATTTTATTTTAAATACTAAGGTGAAAATAGGAGAGGTTATTTCTCTTTCATCACTTACTCTGGTTCCCATGTCACCTCTTCATACTTATGGTTTCTCTATAGTACCTTGACCAAGTGAGTGGTCTTGTTATGTAGAATATTGACTCTACGGTCTAAAATCTTTACCAGCTGCTCCACATAAGTGAGATCATTTTCCAATTGTTCCACCTATAAGTTAAGGACTTGTGTGGGATCTTATATGTAATTCCTCATGAGGGATACGTGGAATACATCATGTACTTGATATATAATTGGTGGAAGTGCTAGTCAATAGGCCACAACTCTAACATGATTAAGAATATCGAAGGGGCCAATATACCTGGAACTTGGATTTCCTTTCTTCCAAAATATCATGAATATCTTCCATGGAGATATGTAGAGGAATAACTTATCATAAAACTCAAAATCTAAGTCCTATTGATGATTATCTACATATCTATTCTATTGACTTTGGGCATCCCAGATATGATGTTTGATAGTCTTTACCTTTTTTTCCATTTCTACGACCATTTCAGGTATCAATAGATTACTTTCACCAAATTCATCCAAACATGTAGACATTATACATATTTTACCATAAAGGTATTCATATGAAGCCATTTGGATTCTTGAGTGAAAACTATTATTATAAGAGATATAGACTAGGGGAAGATTTTGATCCCATCCTCCTTTGAAGTTCATTGAGCATGATCTCAACATGACTTTTAGTGTCTAAATAGTCTACTTAGATTGGTCATCGGTTTGGGTGTGATATGCCATACTGAAGTTAAACTCAGTATTTAGAGCATGTTATAGAATTTTTCAGAACAAGGAGGTAAATCTTGGATCACGATCAGATATAATCGATAATGGTTTTCTATGCAGCCTCACCACTTATCGAATATACATCCATGCAAGTTGGTTGGGTGATAATTCCTCTCAAATCATAATAAAGTGAGAAATATTTGAACTTTAGTATGGATATACATCAAATAAGTGAATCCTCATGGAAGTTAAGGTGATAATGATTACAAAGGTAAATATATTCAATGACCTATGTGTTATGGATGTAGAAAGAATGTAACACCTTAAGTTTTTATGAATTATTATTTTTTGAATAAATTAAATTTATTTGATATATTTTTTTATATGCAACATCAAGTTTAACTTATGTTAAAAAAAAACACCAAGTTTATCTTATGTTACACACAACACTGAGTTTTAACAAATCGCGATATGTCATCAATATTATTATTTAAACATGATTATTATAACCTAACTGTTAAACATAGAGATATGAATAAAAATAACTAATTTTTAAATATTACATATAAAGGTTTTATATAAAGAAAATATATTGATAAAAAAATACTTAATTTTTTAGAAAAGTCTTTATATGTTTTGGAAATACTATTTTCTCAAAAAAATATTGCATTTTGTGAAAAAATAATAAAATTAATTTTTTAAAATTTTATAAAATGTATTTTAAAAAATAAATTTTATTTTTATGTCTACATTTGAAAATTATCTTAGAGTGAATTTCTAAGAATTTTTTGAAAAAATAAATATTTTAGTGAATAGTGAAAAATAATGGTTTTTATTAAGAATTGTCTTTTCATTTACAAATTAAATTTTTTTAAGATGGTTTTAAAAGTAAAATTAGTAAAATTATATATTTATTAATTTAATTTATTTAATTAAAATAAATTTCATGTTGAATTTTTATTTTAAAACTTTCTTTATTATGGAAATTTTCTCTTTGAAACCCCACTTTATTGTCGCATATATAGGTTTAATTTTAAATTAGATAATGGAAATTATGTGAGTTTAATTTGGAAAAATAGATTCAATATTTATAATAATAATAATTTATATTATCTAATAAGTTAAAATTAATTTTTTACCATAATTAATAGTGAAAAATGTAAAAATTATTTACCACGGTTATGGTAAAATGGGTTTACTGAGGGGTCAAACTAAAAATATAAGGGTTAAAAATGACCCAAAACATTTAAAAAACTCATTTTATGGCCATATTTATACCTTATAACCTCTAAGTCTTTATAATTACACATTTCTTATCTTTTTGGGAAATTAAAAATGTGGGCATGCTTTATTCATTTCAAAAATACCAAGTGTATCCTCTCCCCCACTTATAAAAGGTCACCCCTCTCCTCTTCCATTCACACTTCCAAAACCATTTATACCAAAAAATAACTTCCCAAATACCATCTTTAATTCTCTAATATCATCCTATAATCCTTATTTTTATCATAAATCCTACCTAGGATGGATTTTGGTGCAAACCTAAGGAGGTTACCTGAAGAAGAGGTAACATTCTTCAACAAGTGTTTTTATTTTATTTCTTACTCCAAATCCTTAAAATATTATTAAAAAATAATAATATAATAAATAATTATCTTACATATAATTATATTTTATTATTATATGATCATGACCTACATCCATCTCATCTTCCCTCAAATGGGAAACGATAATGTCAGTCATGTGTACGGCGGACTACCGCCTCGTGAACCGATGTGACATGTTTTCCATGAACACCTCTCATGTTTGGGTATGATGATGGATATAATGTATATTTATGATATTTTTAACATAAATATAAATATTTAAATATATTATCCCATATAAATTTTTTACTTTCCATTCTGTTGAGGATACGATAATGTCGATCGTGTGTACGATAGACTACCGCCTCGGGAAGCGATGCAATTCCATTTTCACTTACCTTTTACATGGAAGGTAATAAGGGATAAATTTAATTAATATATGTGATATATATGAAATATAAATTATTATTTAAATTTAATATATTATTTACCTTTATTTCTAGTCATCTACAGAGAAAAAAGAAACAACGTTCATGCGTATATGCTGCCAACCGTCTCCAAAAATGGTGCATTTCATTTTCTATATCTAAATTTATTAGATTAATATATATATATATAATGAATATATATTATATTTATATCATTTTTAAAATTCTTTATATTATTTAACAATTATTAAATTAAGAGGACCAAAAATATCAGACCAAAACATATGTGAAAAACAAACAGTTATTTCTCGAAACGTAATTTTAACAAGGAATTTTTAATAAATAGGTAATGAAAATTCATAATTATATCTTATATAATATGATACATATGATTATGTTTATGTAATATAAATATAATAAACTTATATTTATTATACATAAGGTAAGAAGACATACAAATGAATTCAATACTTAAGTTAAGAAATTTTTGTCTCAATTTTCCTTCTTTGAGACATATGTTATGTCATGAACCAATATTATTTTATGAGGTGTATATACATCCAAATTGACATGTAATGTCATTAATTTATGTATTTTCGTGATATTTTAAGTTTCATTTAATTTTATCATTTCATTGGGGCTTATGATTCAATGTTACCAAAGTGGTAAGAGTTTTATAATACAATCTCATCATTTATTGGGATTGTTTATGATTATGTTTCTGATGATGAAATGTTATGATACATACATCCAAAAATTTATTAATTTTATTCTCATTTATTTATTTCATGATAATACATGATTTCCCTTCATTTTCCTCTCTTAATGTACTTAATATAAAAAAATATTATTTTCAAATTAAATTGACATAATTTCTCTCTTCGGTTGAAAAATAATTTTCCTTCCATATCCATGTTTTCTATTTTTTTTAAAATGTTATAACATTATAAAAAGGATTTATTAAAGAAATTTTTACCCATGTTTTAAATTTTTATAAAAAAAATTAAAAGGGACCTTCATGTAATTTTCTATACAAGACCTGTTAGGTATTTACTAAAAATGTGAAATGAATCTTTATTTTTTTACATGTACAACAAGAATGGTATTTCCCACCACCATTAATGATAAAGGATTTAAATATTTATCTATATATTTCAAAATTTATTTTCAAGGAAAAGTATTTTGAATTTTTTTTATGAATTTTTAGTTTTAAAAAAGTGATTTTCAAAGTGAAAAGGGTATTTTTCTCAAGAAATGTTACAGGTGATATTTCAAAATCATTTTACATATAATATGACATCCTTTTATGTTACTTATGATTTACTTTGTACATGACCCAATGATACCATTATTACTCTTTCTCTTAATGTTTTATATTTATGATGACAATATATTTATGAAACCTGTTTCATTTCCATGGGTTATACCATGATAAAATGTTTATGAAACCTGCTTCTTTTTCCATGGGTTATGCTATAATGAAATGTAAATGAAACCCATTTATTTTCTATGGGTTATAATGTGATTTAATTCTTATGAGACCCATTTATTTTTAGGGGTTTTGATATGATGAATGTTTTGTGATCTTATAACTCACATTGTAGAATTTTTATTATGGGATGGGTGAGACCTATATCTCCCTCCAATGTATTGGGTACATATTGATATCTCATGATATAAAGAGAACTGGAATGGGGGTAAAACCTAGTTTAGTAAGGGAATTTATCCACTATGATAGTCTTGTTATTCAACCTTGAATACTAATATGGATTGGGGAGTGAACCCATTCCATTATGATGGTCTTGGAAATGAGCCTTGAACTACTAAGTTGATGATTTTCTATGATTATGTGTATACCACAAATCTATGTCTTATGCCAATGTTATGATCTCACGGATCATGTAATTTTATTCCTTTATGATTCATGTATTATGAACTACCAATATTTATCCCATAACTCAATTTTATTATCTATGATATGCAGGGTATGGGTTTCGAATGTTATTCTCATGTTCTCATACCTTACGATCTTGATATGTTGATATCCCTATTTTTTAACCTTATTGAGCATCTGAGATCACCCTTTCTTATGTTTCCTTTCCCTCGGTTATGATGAAAGATATTATGTATAATAGGTCTAATAATGGTGATAGTTATGAATTAAATAGTGGGAGATGATATATATCACTTATAGACCAATTTTTTATGGGTATAATTTTACAAAGGAACTAGACTTGAACAATTATAGCATGGAATGTTATGTTATTTAATGAATATTCATATATTAAGATGTAATATTTTTGTATGAGAAGTTTTATTCTTTATAGTTTGTATCAGATAAAAGTGTATTTAAACTTTGGAAACTAGGATGATAAAACTTTATTGATATATCTAAGTATATGTCTAAGGATAAGAATAATGATGAGTCAAAGTATATGAAAATTACATGGAATTTGGTAAAGGATAGAGAGATTGGTTTACAAGAAATTACATCCATATCTGGATACTATAAGTGGATGTGGATATGGAACATATATACTTAGGAGTAATAACTTTGAAAAGGGTAAATTGATCTTGAATTTATCATCACCTGATGTATGACAACAAGCCTTGATGCACACCTAGTTTGACACTCCCAGAGGATATGCTTTGGAAATTCACAAAATCTTTATGAACCATTATGAAGGATTTGAATAATGACTATGAATAACCTAGGATAAACCTGAGGTGTTATAGATTAAACATATGGTGTCATGATTTAGACATACTATAAGTGATTTTCACAATGATGTAGTTCCCCACTATGATTATTGTTGCTTACATTATGTTTTTTTGGTTTTATTTAATGGATGTAACTGGAAGGAACCTTATTAATTCTGAGTGTGATGGACAATGAAATTATTTTCCTCATAAGTAACAAAATTTTATGGGATATGGAATGAAAAATCTCATTACTATGCTTGGACAACTTTCTAAATCCAAAATCCATGCTGAACTTCTAGACAAGAAAAGGAGGGAATAATGTTCTATTGAGTCCTTCATGAGGTAACACCCACCCTCTTTTAGTGGTTATACTAATCCTCTAGCTATGGAGCAATGAATAAACACCATTGAAAATATATTTTCTATTATCTAGTGTTCGTAACATAAAAAATTAATTTTGTCTATCTATCATTTGGAAATCGAAGCAGATCAATGGTGGAATCTCATCAAGAATACAAGGGAACATGATGAAATTGACTCCATGAAGTGGGATGAGTTTAATATATCATTTTTTAATAAGTACTTACCTCATATTATTTACACAAAAATGGAGAAGTAATTCATTGATCTAAGCATAATGATGATGAATCTTTTGGTACATATAAGACAAATTTTACAAGACTTGTGAGGTACACTTATGGAATTATCAACCAACCCAAAAGTACGGTTGATCAATTATTTAGTGGCTAAAAACTAAGTCTCTTAAATGTGTTATCCATAAGTGAATTCAGTAACTATGAAGAAATTTTTCAATGTTCTCTCAAGGTGGAAATGGAGATTAGAGTTATGCATCAATATCATGGTTTTGACAAGGAAACAAAGATAGAGTTCAAAGGAAACTCTAAAAAAGATGGAGAGAAGAAGATGATATTTCCTTTATACCCAAATTGTGGAAGAAAAAATTGAGGTAATTGACTTAAGGGGGCTGCTAAATGTTTTATTTTTATAATATAAGGTCATCTGGAAGTCAAATATATAAGTGATAGAAAAAAGTTAACTAATGATATGAATAGAGAAAGAGCTCCACATAATACACCACCCACACTCTAATGTTTCAAATGCAAGGAATATGGGAATTATGATAACTAGTGAACAAATATGAAGGTTAATAATGATGACCACTATTAGCAACATCTTAATATGAGAGAAAAAGGTAAATCTCATGTGGTCACTATTTCTGACGAGGGGTGTGATAATGATGTGGTGAATGGTATACTTACCAGTCACTCTAGAATTGATAACGTCTTGTTTGACTCTAGATCTATCCATTATTTCATATCTAAAGAATTTTATAAGGGTATCAAGATGCCACCCAAATGATTACATATATAATTAGTAGTGAAAACCCCTAATGGTATGATGATCACATCTCAAGTATATGATTCTTTTCTGATTGATTTTTTTTTGAGAATGTTCTTCCTACAAACCTTGTAATTCTTCCTTTGGTTGAATTTGATGTTATATTAGGAATGGATTGTCTTTATATACATAAACTCCACATTAATATCTAAGTAAGATAAGTCATGTTTGATATTATAAACCAACATATGATCATCAATTAATGTGATGATAAATATGAACTCACGGTGGAAATGACATCCATTTTATGGGGTTTTATTCCTATTAAATTGGGTTATTTATCTCAGATGGTTGGGGAGAAACTATATATTTATGATATTCCTATTATGTGTGAGTATTTTTATTTAAATAAGTTTTATTATATCCTTCTACAAAAACTCAAAGTTGAGTTATCAATAGAGATCATACTTGATGCCACACCTATTTCAAAAGCTCCCTATATAATGACCCCAATTGTGTTACAGGAATTGAAAAAGAAACTCTAGAAGAACCTTGTCAATGGATTCATTCAGCCAAGTGTGTTACCTTGGGGTGAACCTATTATTTTTATTAAAAAGGGATATGGAATGATTTGACTTTTCAATGATTATCAAGAGCTGAACAAGATCACAATCAAGAACAAGTATCCTCTACCTCGTATTAATGACATATTTAACCAACTTCACAAAGCTTAATAGTTTTCCAAGATTGAACTTTGTTCTAGATTTCATCAATTGAGGGTCCATAAGGAGGATATACCCAATTCAACATTCCATACAAGTTATAGACACTATGAATATATATTTATGCCATTTATTCTTACTAATTCCTCTGTTATCTTAATGGATTTAATGAACATAGTCTTTAGAGATTACCTTGATCAATTTTTGGTAGTATTTATAGATGATATTCAAATCTATTAAAAGATCAAGGAAGGGCATGGAGATCACTTGAGAATTGTATTAAATACCCTAAGGAAGGATAAAATGTATGAAAAGTTTACAAAGTGTCAATTTTGGTTGCAAAAGGATTCATTTTTGGGTCATATAATCTCAAGAGAGGGTATATTGGTAGATCCATCAAAGAATAAGGCTATTGAATGTTGTCCCAGACCAACCATGATGACTAATATCCTTAGTTTTCTTGGTTTAGATGTATATTATAGATGATTTTTGGAGAGTTTATAACAACTATCTAATCCACTCACTATGTTAACTCGAAAGAGATCCAAGTTCCTCTAGATCGATGAGTGTAAGGAAAATGTCAAGGAAATAAAGAGATAATTAGTCAGTGCACCTATAATTACATTACCCTGTAGTATATAAGGGTTTTTAATCTATATTGATGCATCCAAGAAAGGATTTGGATGTGTTATTATGTAGAATGGAATGGTTATAGATTATTCCTCATGAAAATTGAAGGTTCATGAGAAAAATTACCCAACTCATGATTTGGAGTTAACCGTGGTAATTTTTTCATTAAAGATATGGATGCATTATATTTATTGGGGAAAGTGTGATATATATACTAATAAAAAAAGTTTAAAGTATATATTCACATATAGGGAGTTAAATATGCACCAGCAAAGATGTTTAGAGCTTATTAAAGATTATGAATCCTCAATACATCACCACCTTGGGAAAGTGAATAAGACGGATGATGCTTTGAATAAAAAGGATCATGATATCTTATCCATGATAAACATCACAAAATATCCAATATTAATGGATTTTAAAAGGATGTATTTATAAACCCTGAAGTAAGGGGATACATCTTATCTTACTCAATTGAATGTACATCTATATATCTAAGTGAAAATTAAATAGGCATGAAAAGAAGATGTATAGATACAAAAAAAGGTTAGAAATGTTACTGAGTTTAATCTTGATCATGATAGAATGATAAGGTTCATGAATAGTGTATATGTTATATCCATATCTAATTTGAAGAAGGAGCTATTATTGGAAGATCATAGTCCTTAATTCTCTATTTATCTTTGATGTTTGAAGATGTATAGAGATTTTAATGAATATTTCTGGTGGGATGGAATGAAAAGAGATATCACAAAGTTTATATATCAGTGATTAGTATGTTAGAAAGTTAAGGCTAAGAAATAAACTTATAATGGGATGTTACATAAATTAACCATACCATAATGGAATTGGGAAAAAATCACCATGGATTTTTTCATCGAACTCCCCAAAACGTCTAAAGGAAATAATTCTATATGGGTTATAGTCGATTACCTTAAAAAGTTATCATAATTCATGGCTATCAGAGAAGAATTATCTCTTGATTATACTTCGATAATATAAATTAAGTAAGTTTTAAGGTTTCATGGAGTACCAAAATCCATTGTGTATGATCGGGATCTGAGATTTACCTCAAAGTTCTAGAAAAGTCTTTAATAGGCAGTGGATGCAAAGTTAAGTTTCAACACTACATATCTTCTTCAAACATATGGTTAGTCTGAGAGAAAAATTCAAACCCTGGATATATTCTGATATCTTCTTATATGAATTTTAAAGGTGTTTGGGATCAACACCTTCCTTAGTTGAGTTTTCATACAACAATAGATTTCACTCAATCATTCAAATGGATCCTTATGAAGTCCTCTGTGGAAATAAGTATAGGACTCCAATGTACTTGAATGAAGTTAGTGAAGGAAAGATATTGGTACTTAATATAGATAAATAAATGTTATAGAAGGTTAGATCCATTCAAAAACACAACAAATAAACTCAAATTTGACAGAAAAGTTATGTTGACAATCACTGGCATGATCTAGAATTTGAAGTTGGTGACAAGGTATTCCTATGAATATCTCCATATAAGAAGATTATGAGGTTTAGAAAAAAGGTAAAGTTAATCCCTAGATACATTTTTCCTTTTGATATTCTTGATCATATTGGGATAGTATCATATCATTTGTCATTTCTATAAAATCTCTCTCAAGTTCATGATGTGTTCAATGTATCTCTCCTGAGGAAGTACATACATGATCCTTCACATTGACTGAACTCAGAGGTCGTACTGCTTGAGATGGATATTTATTATAATAAATAGATAGGGGAGATTATGGATCATATATATAAAGTTCTAAGAAACAAGACCACTCCCTAGGTCAAATTTTTGTGGTGAAACCACCAGTTCAAAGAATCTATGTGGGAATCTAAGGAAATGTTGGGGCAGAAGTATCCTCATTTGTTTGTATCGGTGTGGAAAATTTCGAGAGAAAAAATACATTTTAATGGGGGTAGAATTTAACAACCTAAGTTTTTATGAATTATAATTTTTCAAATAAATTATATTTCATTTATATATTGCATTACACAGAACACTGAGTTTAACTTTCATTACACGTAACACCGAGTTTAGCTCTCGTTACACATGATGCTGTGTTTTAACAAACTGTGATGTATCATTAATATTATTATTTAAATGTGGACATTATAATATAGACATTAAACATAGTGATGTGAATAGTAATAAATAATTTTTAAATATTAATTATAATTCTTTTATATAAATAAAACATATTGATAAAAAAGTACTTAATTTTTTGGAAAAGTTTTTATAAGTTTCGAAAATACCATTTTCTAAAAAAAATGTTTTTATTGCATTATGTGAACAAATAATAATTTTTTACCAATTTTTGAAAATTTATTTTAAAAAATAAACTTCATTTTTAAATCCTACATGTAAAAATTATCTTAGACTCAATTTTTGAGAATTTTCTGAAAAGATAAAATTTTCAGTGAATAGTGAAAATATTGGTTTTTATTCCGGATTGTATTTTATTTTTAAATTTTTAAAAACTTATAAATTATTTTAATATTGTTTTAAAAGTAAAATTATTTCAATTATATATTAATTAATACAATTTATATCATTTTAATCAATTTCATATTAAATTTTGATATTAAAACTATCTCTATATATGAAAAATTTCTCTTTGAAAACCCGCTTTCTCGTCGCATCTATGGGTTTAATTTTAAATTAAATTATGCCAATTCAGTGAGATTAATTTTAAAAAATTGATTATATATTTTTAATTATCATAATATATATTATCTAATAATTTAAACTTAATTTTTTACTATAATGAACATTGAAAATAGTAAAAATTATTTACTACGGTTAAGGTAAAAATGGGTTAAAATATAAGGGTTAAAAATGAAACAAAACTTGTTAAAAATACATTTTATATAGATATTTTTAGATTATAATCTATAAGGTTCTATAGTTACCCATTTTTGAGCTTTTTTAAATATAAAAAACATGGGTACACTTTATTATTTTCAAAAATACCAAGTGTGTCCTATTCCCCACTTATAAAAGGTCACCCCTTATCCTCTCTTCTTCACACTTAAAAAACACTTTTTTTTCAGACAATACCTTCCAAAATCTTTTAATTAATTACATTATCTCATCCTATAAGCCTTATTTTGATCATAAATATATCCTAGGAATGATTTTGGTGCAAAACCTAAGGAGTTTACCCAAAGAAGAGGTAACGTTCTTCAACGAGAATTTTTATTTTATTTCTTCCTCCACCTCATTAAAATATTATTAAACCATGATAATATAAAAAAATAAGTATATTATATATACTAATATGTTATTATTTTATTATCATGGTCTACATATACCTCTTCTTCCCTAAAATGGGAAACGATAACGCCGTTCGTGTGTACGGCGGACTACCGCCTCACGAACCGATGTCACACATTTTCTATAAACACCTCTCATAGTTGGATATGATGATGAATATAATATATATGTATTATATTTTTAACATAAATATAATTATGAAAATATATTATCACATATACCTTTTTTACTTTCCATTATGTGTGGGATACGATAACATCAATCGTGTGTATGATGGACTACCGCCTCGCGAAGCGATGAGATTAATTTTTCACTTATGTTTTACATGGAAGGTAATAAGAGATAAATTTAATGAATATATTATATATATATGAAATATCAATTATTATGGAAAGGTAATATATTATTTACTCTTCTTTCACTTTATTTTTTGTGAAAATGGAAACAATATTCATATATATATACGGTCTATCGTCTCTATGAATGATGTATTTCATTTTCTATCACTAACTTTTATGGATTAATCTAAATAAATATATACTGAATATATATTATATTTATATAATTTTTGCCATTTTATGGATGATGGATCCATGATCAGTGTTAGAGGAATGAAAATACAAAACCAAAACATATGTGAAAAATGAAGCAGTTATTACATGAAAAGTAATTTTGACAAGGAATTGTTAATAAATGGGTAATGAAAATCCATTAGTAAATATTTTATGTCATTATAAATATGATTATGTTTTTTTAATATATGTATAATAAATTATATTTATTTTACAGGAGGTTTGAATGTGTACAAAATAATCCGAGACTTAATGTAAGGGATTTTTGTCTCAATTTGTCTTATTTGAGACATATGTTATGTTATGAACCTATATTCTTTTATAAGGTGTATATTCAGCCCCATTTACATTTAATTTAATAACCCAAACTTTTTTAATGATATTTACTTCTTGAGAAAATGTTTTTTATTTTATTTTTTACTCAACAAAACCATATCTCTTTATTAATGAAGTGAGTATAATTTGAAATGTGACTATCGGGTTTCGAAAGTTATATGAATGTTGGTCAATTATGACCATTGTTCAATGTGACCATTGGAAACTATACTATTTATAATAATTTTAATGTTATAATTAGTGTTTAATAAGTATAAATGATAAAGGATAATTAATACATAAAGGAGAAATAATGACCTCAACCAGTAGAGTCGTGTCGTACAAAGCCCATTTGTCAGATCTTGGGAGGGAGGTAACATCACTGGGGTTCTATCTTAACCAATACTAATATGATCTTCAACAAGTGAAGCTAGAATGAAATTACCTATGGGAGAAGTTCAATTTAGTGGAAATTATCACTTGGACGATGTTAGTATAGTTGCCCCATGAATCTATAACCATCACACACCTTACCCTTAGGTCATATGTAGTTGTTATAAGGGGTTATGTGTCAATGTCCTAGTTACTTAAAGTTAAATTCCATTGTATAAATAAAATTTTTATTCTATCAATTCTGTTTTAAGAATAGATTTGCTTAATAAAATTGAGATGGAATTTGATAAATCTATTTATCAAACAGAAATTGTACTTTCTAGAAAAGATATAAATATTTATAATAAACTAATATATTATTAATAATAATTATTTTAATGGAATAATATGATAAAAACACTCTTATTTAAATAGAAATGATAAATTTTTTTTTCTAGTGTCGGAAATTTTACTTTGCATTTTCGATCCAGTATTATTTTTAATAAATAAAGATTTTTATATTTAAAAGTTATAATTATCATATTTAGATAATTATTATGATAAAATAAATATCATTTTCGAAATCATCATGTAAAAATTAGTTTAGGGTGAATTTATGATAATTTTCTAAAATACTTTATTTTTTTTCATGAATAGTAAAAATACAGTTTGAGTTTTTCGGTATGTTTAATGACTTCATAATTATGTCATAATGATGTAATAACTAATTAAATATAATGCATTACTTAAAATATGATTTTTTTAATATCAAGTATTTTAATAGATTTTAATCAATTTCCAAACCTATAATTTATTTTCAAAAGTCTAAAAAGTAAACTTTAACATTAAAAACATTATTTTTGTGGAAACTTTACTTTTCCATGACATAAGAAGTAATATAAAATTAATATCGACTATTTTGGATTAAAATAACCTAAAATATTACCCAAGTATCCAAAACCATGGGAAAATACCCTTGGAAATCCCATAGTTTTTCATTTTCCACAACCTAGATTTCCAAGGCCCATATTTGGAAATTAATAAACAAATCCTCCACTCTTTCTATAAATACCCACCTATTTTTGAATTTACATTCACTAAAAATACATACTAAATAAATATCTATTACTTTTACCTCCCAAGGAGTTCTCAATCCCCCAAGGTCCCAATCCTCAAGTTTTAGGAACAACTCTTCAAGGTAAGGGAAATCTCTACTTCTCTTTTTCATTCAAGTTCCCTCTTTATGTAGTATGTATTCTAATTTACAAACTTTGTTATTTTGACAATTTGTTTTATACCTTTATTGTAATAATATTATTTTATTAGTGGGAGGCCCTTGTTCCCACTCATTTTAATATTTTCTAAAACCATGTTTTAAACCCATTATGCTGTCAGATTTACTTCTCAAAATTTCTCTTTTATCCTTAAGAAATTATATTTTATTTTCCTTTTGTGAATATCCAAACCTATTTATTTTCCATGGGTATTCACATATATTTAAAAATTATTTATTTTATTTGGGGATTAATATATATGAAACCCACATTTGTCTTTAATCACTTTTTAAAAATGACATGATTTTTTATATGAAACCCGTTTCTTTTATTTTCCACAGGTTATTTATAAAATGTTTTATTATGATCTATGTGGCTCAAATTAATTAATACATATGAAGGTTTTGTGCTTAAAGAGATCCAGTTCATTGATTAAATAATTTAATCTATCGATATGACATGTTTTATGATACCTTAGTGAATAACTGTGGTGATTTTTATGACAACTTAGTGACAAAACCTGGTGATATACTTATGGATGTATCATTTAAATGTTGTATCCACATTTTCATGTTAGGATTAATGTCATTTTTATTATTATATGACTCATGTTACCTTTATCTTTCCATAATGATATCCCTCAAGTTCACTTGTAAATTGTTTCCCTTGCTTTCCCTTACTGGGCCTTATGCTCACCCTTTCCATTGATGTATGTACCCAAGTTATGTGATGTAGTAAATAAACTTAAGATGAACCTTTGAAGAATCCTTTCAAGTGGATTAGAATAATGTTTTAAGCATTCATGTATTATGTACCCTTTTTCCAAGAAAATAAAAATTAAAATATCCTTTGTTTATACAATATAATGAAAAGTTATGTAATAAAAAGGCGGAATGTCATAGTTGGTATCAAAGGACAGTTTAGTTATTTTTAGAAATTAGGATTTGAAAACTTTAGGAATAACCCTAGAGAAAATTTTAAATATAGGAAAACATCCTGGTATTTTGGTGAAGTATTAAGTAAGTGGTTTCTGAGCAAAGAAATCCCCATCTGGATACGAACAAGTGGATGTGACTCTGGAATAGATATATCTAGGGGTAACACCCAAAAAAAAAGCTTTGAGATAGAATCAAAAGGGAATTGGTGCACAATAATGGGCCTTGTTGTAATCCTGGTTTGACACTCTTGGGGGATATGTTTGGTTAATCTCAATATTTTTATGAATCATTATTAAGGATTTATATAAAATGTAATTATTTTTAATGAATAACATATTTGATCACGATGTTTTAAGACATAAAATTACATTATAATTTTATGATTATTAAAATAAAAATGTTTCTCACTAAGGTTTTATATTTTATAAAATGTATGGAAATGGGAGGAACCAAATAAATGCTGAGCGTAATGGACCATGCACCAGCGACACTCTAATAGAATCCAGAATGGAAAAATTCTTAAGAATGATGAATCAACTGAATCGAGTTATGAGAAATAAATTGAATCAAGATAAGAGACCAGATTCAACTTGAAGGAAATTTTTTTCCATTGAGTCCTTTATGCGTCAATAACCACCTTATTTTAGTGGATCTACCAACCCATTGATTGCTGAACAATGGATAAGCTCTATAGAAAATATCTTTTTTTTTATTTCATTTTTTAGAATAAGAGAAAGTCACCCTGGATGTGTACCGCTTAGAGGGAGAAGATGATCAGTGGTGGGAACTGATTAAAAACATGAAACAAAGAATGGAGATTGATTCTATGGAGTGGTAATAGTTCAGGTGAACCTTTTTCAAAAAATATTTCCCCCATTCAATGCGAATGAAAATAGAGAAGGAATTCCTAGAGATGAAGAAGAATAAAAATAAAATTGTGGGAAGCTATGAGATAAACTTTACAAGACTTTCTTGTTACACCTCTGGCTTTGTCATGGATCCTAATGGAAAGGTTGATAGATTATTAGGTGGACTAAGACCCCATATATGAAAGAATCTATCCAATCAAGACTATGAAAACTATGAGGAGATAGTGTAGAGTGCTATAAAGGTTGAAATAGAGTTCAGAGAGACAAAATGGTACCATAGATAGAATTAAAAGAAGAGGTCAATGAATCCAATCTTAGGGAAGAACTTTGATCATGGAAAATGAGGAAAGTAAGTGAAACTTTCCACATGAAACAAATGTGGGAAGAATCACTCAGGGAACTACTTGACTAGGAGTAGAAAATCTTACAAGTGTGGAAGATATGTCCATATTTCTCAGAACTTCCGTAGTGAGGTGAAGCCTCAAATTCTAAACAATAACAACAAAGAGAATATGGTGTAGGCCTAGCCTAAAGTCCAATGCTATATGTGTGGATATCTTGATCACTTTTCTAACCATTGTCCAAATCAGAAGATAATGGAGGGGAATCATCATCAACCCCAGTATAGGCCAAGATAACAAGGTCGGTCTTTTTATATCATGACAGATGAAGTTGAATATCTAAATGATGTGGTAGAAGGTACACTTATTGTTCTCTCAAATATAGTAAATACTTTTCTTGATTCTAGTTCTATGCATTCCTTTATTTCCTCCAAGTTTTCAAAAAATATAGAATCAATCCCTAAACTTATAAAAGTAGAGTTATCAGTCAATACTCCTAGATGGATTATACAAGCATAAAAAGTGTATAGAAACTATAGTATTCACTTTGTAGAGCACAATATCATCACAAATATATTAGTAATTCCCATGATGGAATTAGACACTATACTAGGGATGGAATGGATCTCAAAGTATAATACTAAGATCAACTACAGTATAAAGGAAATCTTAGTAGTCTTAAATGGACAACCAATAGTTGTTTTCAAAGGAGAGATATCTCGACCTATGATTTTTCTAGAATAACCTCCCATAACCTTCTTTATAGAAATTATCGGCGAAGATTAAGAATAAAATGAAAGCATACAAATAGAAAATATCCCCATCTTTCAGGAATACATTAATGTATTTACTGAGGAGTTACCCGGACCTCCCCCAGAAAGAGAGGTATAGTTCTCCATCGAACTCATGTCTGGATATAAGATGATATCAAAGACCCCGTATAGAATAAAAATGTGGATCTGGAGGAATTGAAGAAACAAATCAAAGATCTTTTGTAGAAGGGGTTTATTTAACCACGTGTGTCTCCTTAGGGAACACCTATTCTCTTTCTGAATAAGAATTGTGGATCAATGAAGCTATGCATTTATTATAAAGAACTTAACATGATCATAGTGAAGAACAAGTACCCTCTTCCAAGTATTGATGATTTATTTGACCAGCTTCATGGGGATCAATTCTTCTCCAAGATTGATCTTTTATATGGTTATCATCAATTGAGGGCGAAGAAAGAATATATTACAAAGACTATCTTCTAATCAATATATGGGTATTATGAATTTGTTGTTATTCCCTTTATCTTGACTAACACACCTACTATATTTATGGATTTTATGAATAGAATCTTTAAGGACTTCCTTGATAACTTTGTGGTAGTTTTTATTGATGATATTATGATATATTCCAAAATTCGTGAGGAGCATGAGGGTCATATAAGGCTTATATTACAAACTCTGAGGAAGGAGATTCTATTTGGAAAGTTTAGTAAATGTGATTTTTTGTTACAATAAGTTGCTTTCTTAGGGCACATTGTAACAAATGAAGGAATTTCAGTTGACCCTACCAAGACAAAAGTTGTGGAGGAGTGACCTCATCCTATAATAGTAATACATATTCATAGTTTTCTTGATTTAGTAGGATATTATAGGAGGTTTGTGATTTTTTTTCATAAATTTATAATCCACAAACCAAGTTAACTTGAAAAGGGGCCAAGTTCATCTAGAAAAAGGAGTGTGAAGAAAATTTCCAAGATCTGAATAAGAGATTAGTTACTACACCCGTGTTAACTCTAACCTCTATCAGTGAAGGATTCATTATTTTTAGTGATGCATATCTGAAATGGCTTGGGTCTGTCTTCATGAAAAATGAAAAGGTGATTTCTTATACATCTCAAAAGTTAAAAGAATTATGAT
This sequence comes from Viscum album, assembly GCA_963277665.1. Classification (NCBI taxonomy): domain Eukaryota; kingdom Viridiplantae; phylum Streptophyta; class Magnoliopsida; order Santalales; family Viscaceae; genus Viscum; species Viscum album. Next base: position 422,249,676 of record OY728141.1, on the reverse strand, counting down.
TAGAATTATTCAATGAATAACCTGGAGCTATATGAGGATATTTTTTCTCTGAAGATATGAAGTAACTATCTTTATTAGGAGAAATGTGATATATATATAGACCATCAAAGTTTGAAGTATATATTCACACAAAAGGAATTGAACATGAGACAAATAAGATGGTTTTAACTTATTAAAGACTATGAATATTAAATTCATTATCACCCTAGAAGAGAAAACAAAGTCACTGATGCATTAATTAGGAAATAACCTGTTGCGCTGCTTTGATCAAAGACCTAATAAAATTAGACATGGGAATCATAAGGGAAGGGACATCATCAACCCTATCCAAAATGATTTATCAACCATAATTACTAGATAAGATCAATAAATCTCAAATAAAAATCCTTTTTTACAAAAGAATATAGAGGATGTGAAGAATGTGAAGTTTCCCGAGTTTAATATTGATCAAGAATGTGTACTAAAATTTCGTACAAGGCTATGTGTTCCATCTATTCTGGAAATAAAGAAGGAGATGATGGATGAAGCTCATAGCTCTACATTATCTATAAATCCTAGAATCTCTAAAATGTATAGGGAGCTTCGTGATCATTATTGGTGGGATAACATGAAAAGAAATATTTCCAACTACACTATAAGGTGCTTGGTGTGTCAACAAGTGAAGGACAAGAGACAACTTCCTAAAGGGGTATTAAAACCACTACCCATACCAACATGCAAGAGAGATAATATCACTATGGACTTTTTCACTGGCCTCCCAAGAATATCCAAAGGAAACAATGCGATATGAGTTTTAGTGGACTGACTCAACAAGACTTCCCATTTTATCGCTATTCAGGAAGATTTATCTTTTGAAAAACCTGCCAATATTTACATAAAGTAAGTGGTGAGGTTGCATGGGGTGCCAATTTCTAATTATTTTTATCATAATACAAGGTTCACATCAAAATTATAGAAAATTATTCAACATTCTCTAAATACCAAATTGAATTTTAGTAGGGCCCATCACCCCCAAACTGATGGCCACTCTAAAAGAACTATTCATACACTCGATGAAATACTGAAAACATTCTAAATAGAATTTAAAGGTGGATGGGATAAATATCTCCCATTAGTTGAGTTATCATACTATAACAAATTCAATTCAAGTATTCAAATGGCACCCTATAAAGATCTATATGTGAAGTGATGAAGAACTCATACTTGTTGGGATGAAGTTGGTGAGAGAAATCTTCTTGGGTCTGATCTTGTTCAAGAGATGATAGAAATTGTTCATGTCATCCAATAACACATTAAGGTTACTTAGAGTTGATAGAAGAGTTATGCTGTCAATCGTCGAAGGGACTTAGAGTTTAGTTTTGGTGACAAAGTTTTCCTTCGAATATCACCATGGAAGAGAGTCACACAATTTGAGAAGAAAGGGAATCTTATCCCCAAGTATATTGGCCCCTATGAAATCCTTGATTGCATAAGAGCAGTGGTCTATTAGATTTCCCTTCCAACAAATCTAGATCTAGTTCATGATGTATTCCATGTATCTCTTTTGAGGAATTACATACTTGATCCCTCACATGTATTGAATCATGAGGTGGTATAACTGGAACATGACCTCTTTTATGAGGAGTATCCAGTAGAGATCTTAGACTATAGAGATAAGGTTATATGCAGTAAGACTACCCACCTCATCAAAGTGTTGTGGAGGAACCATATATATGAAGAAGAAATGTGGGAAATGGAGGATAAATTGAGGCAAAATACCCACACCTTTTCTCAATTCAGAGAATGAGTTGAAATTTCTAGGAAAAAATTTCTTAAGGGGGGAAGAATGTAACGACCCATACTTTTAAATAATATATGTTTCCTGAGAAAATGTGTGTTATTTTATTTTGTACTCAACAAAACCATATCCATTTATTAATGAAGTGAGTATAATTTGAAATGTGACCATCGGGTTTTAACCTTTATATGACCATTGGTCAATGTGACTATTGAAAACTATACTTTTTATAATAATTTTAATGTTATAATTAGTGTTTATAAGTATAAATGACAAAGGATAATTAATGCAGAAAGAAGAAATGACGACCTCAACCAGTAGAGTCATACCGTACAAAGCCCATTTGTCGAATATTAGGAGGGATCTAGCATCACTAGGGTTCTCTCTTTACCAAGCCCAAGCCGAGCTTTAATAAGTGAAGATATAACTAAATCACCTATGGGAGAAGTTAAAGTTAGTGGAAATTACCACTAGGGCGATGTTAGCCGAGCCGCCCCATGAATCTATGAATATTACACACCTTACCCTTAGGTCGTATGTGGATGTTATAAGGGGTCATGTGTTGAGGCCATATTTACTTAAAGTGTAATTCCATTATATAAATAAGATTTTTTTTCCGTCAATTCCGTTTTAAGAATAGTTTTGCTTAATAAAATTGAGATGAAATTTGATAAATTGGTTTATCGGACAAAAAATGTACTTTCTAGAAAAGATATAAATATTTATAATAAACTAAAATACTATGAATAATACTTATTTTAATTAAATAGTATTATAAAAACAATCTTATTTAAATATAAATGATAAAAAACTTTTTTTTTCAAGTGTTAGAAATTTTACTATGCATTATCAATCCGCTATTATTTTTAATAAATAAGGATTTTTATATTTTAAAGTTAGAATTCTCATATTTAGATAATTATCCTGATAAAATAAATATCATTTTTGAAATCAGCACTCCAAGATTAATTTAGGGTGAATTTATGATAATTTTCTAAAATACTCTATTTTTTTATGAATAGTAAAAATACAGTTTAAGTATTTTGGGATGTTTAATGACTTCATAATTATATAATAATGATATAATAAATAATTAACCACAATAAAAAACTAAAATATTATACTTTATTAGTATAAAATATTTTAATATATATTAATCAATTTCAAAACCTATAATTTACTTTCCAAAGTCAAAAATGGAAACTTTAACATTAAAAACATTATTTTTGTGGAAAATTTACTTTTACATGACAAAATAAGTAATATAAAATGATGATAGACACTTGTGGATTAAAATAACATAAAATATGATCCAATTGTTCAAAAACATGGTCAAATACCATGGGAAATTCCATGGTTTTTCATTTTCCACAACCTAGGTTTCCAAGGCCTATATTTGGAAATTAATAAAAAAATTCTCCACTTTTTCTATAAATACTCACCCATTTATCCATTTAATTTCACTCTTAATACACCCTCAATGAATCAATAGTATTTTTACCTCCCAAAGAGTCCTCCCAAGGTGTCCTAAATCCCCCAAGGTCCCAATCCTTGGGTTTTAGGAATAACTCTTCAAGGTAAGGGAAATATCCACTTCTCTTTTCTATTCAAGTTCCCTATTTATTTTCTATGTACTCCAATTTCCAAAATAAGTTATTTTGTACAATTTATTTTATCCCTTTAATATAATAAGAGTATTTTATGAGTTGGATACCCTTTTTCCCTCTTATTTTACCATTTTTTTAAAACTACATTTTGTACCCATTATGCTTCCAGATTTACTTCTCAAAATTTCTCTTTTCTCCTCAATAAATTATCTTTTATTTTCCTTTTTTAATACCCAAAACTCTTTATTTTCTAGGGTTATTAACCTATATGTAAAAATTATTTATTTTATTCAGATATTAACATACATGAAACCCACATTCCCTTTCCGTAGGTTAAAAATAACATAATGATCTTGTTTTTAATCACTTTTTAAAAATGCCATGATTTTTTATATGAAACACATTTCTTCTATTTTCCATAGGTTATTTATGAATTTTTTTATTATGATATATTTGGATCACATTAATTAATATATATTAAGGGTGCATCCTAATAGTGCTCCAATGCATTGGGTAAAAAATTTAATCTATAGAGATGACATGTTTTACGATACCTTGGTGAATAACCTTGGTAAATTTTATGAAACCTCAGTGAAAAACCTAGGTGATATTTTTATGAATGTATCATTTAAATGTTGTAGCCACGTTTTTATATTATTATTAATGTATTTTTTATTATGACATGCCTAATGTTCCCTTTCTCTTTCCATAATGATATTCCTCATGTTTTTATTGATATTCCTCAAGATCATTTATAAACTGTTTCCCTTATTGGGCCTTATACTCACCCTTTCCATTGATGTATGTACCTAGGTTATGAGATAAAATTAATGAAATTAGTATGAACCTTTGAATAATTATTTCAATTAGATTAGAATAATGTTTTAATTTTTCATGTATTATGTACCTTTTTCCCCAAAAACTAAACTTTAAAATATCCTATGTTTGTACAATGTAATGAAATGTTATGTAATAAAAAGGCAAGATTACATATGTAATATCATTAATATATTTATTATCATGATATTTTAAGTTTCATTTAATGTTATTCTTCCATTGGGGCTTTCAAGTCAATTTTACCAAAATCATAATGGTTTTATGATACAATCTCATTGATTATCAGGATTATTTGTGATTTTGTTTCTAATGATGAAATAATATGATCCATCTCTAAAAAACTTCATTAATTTTCTTCTCCTATGGTTATGTCATTAGAATCCATGTTTTACCTTCATTTTCCCATCTTTATGTACTCAAGATTCAAAAATAATGTTTTTAAAGTAAAATGACATTATTTCTCTTTCAGTTGAAATTTTTTCTTCTTCCATATCCATGTTTTCTAAAAAAAATTCAAAAATGTTCTAAAATTATCCAAAAAATTTATTAAAAACATTTTTACCCATGTTTTACTTTTTTTTACATAATTTTTTAAAATGAATCTTCATGTCATTTTCCAAATAAGGCCTATTTGTAATTTACAGAAAATGTGAAAGGAATATATATTTTTTATGTATACATAATGAATGGTATTTATCATCTCCTTGAAAGGTAAATAATCTAAATATTACTTTATAAGTTTCCGATGTTATTTTAAAATAAAGGATTTTTAATTTTTTTTTTATGTATTTTTAGTTTTAAAAATCCATTTTCAAAGTAAAAAGGGTATTTTTCTCAAGAAATGTTACAAGTGATATTTCAAAATAATTTTCAATCTAAGATGACATCCTTTGATGATACTAATGATTTAATAGGGATATGATCCAAGGATACCATTCTTATTCTTTCTCTGAATGTTTTAAATTTATGATGACAAGTTGTTTATAAAACCCATTTCTTTTCCAAGGGTTATACCATGATACAATGCTCATGAAACTCACTTCTTTTTTCCACATGTTATGATATAATGAGATGATGAAATATATATATGAAACCCCTTTATTTTACATGGGTTATTATATGATATAATTCTTATCAAACCCATTTATTTTCATGGGTTCTGATATGATGAATGTTTTATGATCTTGTAACACACATTTTATGATTTTCATTATGTGACAAGTGAAAAATATATCTATCTCCAATGAATTGGGTAAAGATTGATATATCATGAGATAAAAATGACTAGAATTGGGAGTGAACCCAGTTCAATAAGGGAGTCTATCCACTATGATATTCATTGGAGTGAACCTTGACTACTATGATGGTTTAGGGAGTGAACTCATTCCACTATGATTGTCTTTTCATTGAGCCTATAACTACTAATTAAATGATTTTCTATGATTACGTGTATGGAAAAAATATATGTCTTATAAAAATTTTATTATCTCATGGATTATATACTTTGATTCCATTAGGATTCATGTCTTCTGAATTTCTAGGATTTATTACACGACTCAAGTTTATGATATATGATATGTAGGGCATATTTTCAAATTTTATTCTCGTGTTCTCATACCATTATACTCATGAAATGTCAATATCTATCTTTTTTACCTTTACTGAGAATATTAGACCAACCTTTATTATATTAATTTTCCTTAGGTTATGATGAAAGGTATTATATAGGATATATATAAGAAGAGTACTAGTTATCAAGAACACAATGAGAGATGATGTAGCTCACTTATGGACTAGTTGTTCACGTGTCTAAGTTTCCAATGACACTAAACCTAAATGATTTTTTATGAGGATCATTATGTTGTATAATGAATATTATTCTATTAATATATAGAATTTATGTATGATAAGTTTGTTTCTTTAAAAATAATCACCTAGGAAAATGTATTAAAATAATGGTAAGATGTTTTATGTGTGGTAAATGAGGTCATAATGAAATAACATTCCAAGGAAAAATGAAGCGTTCAATTAAATATATAAAGGGGAAAGAAGTTCTTCCTGAGGTATCAATTGAACATTTTATATGTGGTTAGAATGGTCATTATGCAAATCAAATTTTTGGGGGGAAATCTCAAGAATGGAATTAAAAAGACCATATAGATGATTTTTTAGCAATACCTAATGCCATTATTGTTGAAGATAAGGAAACTGTAAATGACATATGAAAGGTAAAAATTATATCTTGTTATATGTTTTGATATATTTGAATCTTAGGGATCGATTAATATTTTGTTTTAGGAAGTAAATGTTAAGGAATAATATATAACATATTTGTTAAAGGATTGTGAAGAATGTTGAATGATTGAGGTGTCTACATATAGGGTTTCAAGAATTATGATTTAAGTATGATCATAAGAATTAGTAATCTTTTGATGTTTTATGTGATGGAAGTACTTTTAGAGACATTTATTTTTTAGGTATATGTAACCTTTAAGTTTAAAATGTGAAAAATTTATTTGAGTAATAATTCTCTTTTCATTTTGTAGACATAAGTTTAAAGGTATGGATAACCTTTATGGTTTATATGACCATTGATTTTGAGGTAATTATGGGTTATTAAATTTTTAGTATGTTTATCACATTTCTAGGGATTTTATAAGGATTATATTAGTATTTTCTTAGAAAAATGAAAAATCATAGTCAGTGAGATATCTTGACACATCCATCAAGGTTGCAAGGCTTGAACCCACAACCGAAGGGAGATAAGGGTTTATCAACTACCAGTAGCCTACATGATGTTTTAATTAGTATGAAATTGTTTTTATTTATTTAGTGAATCTTACAAAAAAAGGTTATTCTTATTTTTTCAATATATGTTTTATCATATAGATAACCATGAGATTGAAAAGTGATTTGGAGAATATGTGATTAATGTTATTTCGAAATAAGTTCACTATTTTGGGAATCCTATATAATTAAGGTAAACATAATATTATGGGATTTTATTTGAGGAATAAATGTTGAATTATCTTGAGGAGGAATATAAGATTTTAATGTGGTGATTCATGATATTTATAGAAATTATTAGCATATATCAGAGATTATGTTATTTGGTAAATTATATTTTGGTATGAGAAATTAAGAGTGGTTGATGTTATTTCGAGATGAATATTAAATTTATCTTGGAAGACTATGTGATCCAGTCTATCTAATTTTTTATTTTAAATCTTAGTCTAGAATATTTTGAGGGATTATAAGGATAGTTATTTATTTAATGATCTATTTTTAACTCTAAGTATTACTATTTAATTTTTTAAATTAAAGTATTTTTTATTTGTATGAAGGTTTATTCAATTTGAAATTATCTTATATTTTCCTAAACATTTTAGTTTTGGTTAATATCTACAGATAGGAGAAATATATTATTAACCATTTTCAGATTATGTGATATATTAAAAGTTGATTTTAGTGATTAGAGAATAAAAAAAAATTCATATTGAATACTCATCATTTGGATAAAATGATGATTTTGGGTTGGAAATTGATTAAAGGATAAAATTATTCTTGAAAACTAAGTATATTTCCTAATTTTATTAGTATAGGTAGTAAAATAATTCCTCAAATTTAGGAAAATTATTTTGAAACAAAAGTTTTATTCATTTACTTTTCTTATCAATAAATCAATGGCCTTTTAACCCATTATAGATTTATTATTTTTTGATGGTTAACTTTCTCATGAAAATATTCTCTATCACTCTTTGTTAGTTCTTGGAAGTTAGTTTTTTTATTCCATATCCATGTTTCACTTCCCAATAATGTTTTCATATGTGGAAACCTAGTTATGTATTATTTTATATGACCTTCAAACTTCCCTTTTCAAGTAAAATTTTTATTAACCTTTTTACGATGTATGGATTTTAACAAAGATATTTTGAAAATTCAAACCACTAGTTTTTGTTCTCAAGTTCAAATTTTGAGGATTTAATTTCTTAAATGGGGGATAATGTAATCTCTTGATATTTTTTTAAAGAAATACTACATCCGATAAAATACAAGTTACATAACATCGATCTTAAATGAATAGTGAATTATTATTATTTTAATATGACATCATAACCTAGCCGTTAAATTGGAGGGAATGAATAGTATTAACCACATTATGAAATATATAATGGTAATACTCATTTCTAATTTATTAATCAATTCATTGTAAATAAGTACTCATTTTTTTATTAAAGTCATTTTATTCTTCAAAAATACATTTTCTTAAAAAATGGGTTTTCATTCTTTTTACGAGTGAATATTATAATTAATTTTTAGAAATTTTAGAAAATTAATTTTACAAAATTAATTTCATTTTTAAATTTATTATGTAAAAATTATATTAGGATGATTATTTGAGAATATTCTTGAAAAGATTGATTTTTTAATGAGTTGGGAAAAATACTAATTTTTATTAAAAATTATATTTTATTTTTAAGTATTTCTAAAGTAAAATTATAGTTTGTATTATTTTTAAATTTTAATTAGTTCCTTTTTAACCAATTATGATTTTTTAAATTTCTTTTATACTTTAATTTACTATAAAAGCATTTTATATTTTAAAAGGTCATTTTTTCTAGAAAACTATTTTTTGTCGGGTTTTCCTGTTTGATTTTAAATTAAATTATGAAATTTAAATGTTTTGAATTTGGAAAAAAGGATTCCATATTTTTAATTAGTGGGTACAAATTTTTTAAATTTTTATGTTTTATTTTTGGTAAAAATGAATAGTAACCTTATTAATTTTTTGTTATCACAGTAAATGGTAAATTAGGTAATTAAAGTTAAAAATAAAATGATGAGGATTATAAAATGACCCCAACACTTTCCTTAAGTTTATTTAACGAGTAAATTTTATCCATACACATCCAATATTTGGTTACATGTCCTTTTTTTATTTTGGTGTGATTATAACCTCTATAATATTTTATTTAAAGAAAATTCTAAAATGTCACATTCTTGTTTTTAATAACTATAATATTTTTATCATATATTTAACCAAAGGATATGTTTAGTTATAAATATTAATTTTAAATATAAAATATTTATCTTCATCATGATAATTTATATTTAATTTCTAGTGAATAAATATATACCTCAAATTCTTACACAATGTTAACGTAGTAATTATTCAATTAATAGAAAAATCAAATAATTGATATTAAAAATATTAAAAAAAATATAATTTGAGATAATTAATGTTATCCAAAAAATTTATAGATAAAAATGACATGTTAGGGATATAATAAAATAATTTCTCTTGTTTTACATTTTTTCTCAATGTTATTAAACTCAAAGTAGTGAATAGTTCTAAAAATTGACATTAATAATATTTTATAGTAAATATTATTTTATTAAATGATATAAAATTAATTAAAATATTTTTTTTAGAAAATTTATTATGATATTATTTATAATATAAACCATGGTAAATTTATGGGCTGTTTTTATATGTAGAGTAAATATATTTACCCTCAAAGTATGAAAATCTGTGTTGTCATGGTAAGTGTGAAAGGGGTTAACAAAAGGTTAAAACAAAAAAATAAAGGTAAAAAATTATTAAAAACTCTTATAATTTTATTTTATAATATTATTTAGATCCATAATCATACCATATTCTAAATAATAAGTTTTGATCTATTTTAAATTGAAAATTAATTTATATTAATTTAATATTTTGAGAAATTCCAAGAGTACCCCTCCCTACTCTTATAAAAGGACACACCTTATTCTCATTACTTTACTCTTAAAGAACATTTATTTTGTCCAATTACTACCCAAATACCTTCCTAGAATCCCTAAAATCATTCTATAGTTCTTTTTTTAGGCATAATACCAACCTTAGAAAGCTTAAAGAGTTAATCAAATGAGACTTTCCAAAGAATAAGTATAGTTTTAATTGCATGTTTTGGTTTTATTTATTCTTCCAACTCCTTAAAATATTCTTAAACCATTATAAAATAATAAAACTAGCATAATATATATAATTATATATTATTATGTTAATATAATAACCTATATCCTTATCCAACATCCATCAAATGGGAAATGAATTCATTATTCATGCGTACGTTTGGACTACCACCACTACGAAGTGATGCAATTCATTTTTCATCACCATATCACATGAATGATATATACAGGTATAATTAAAGAAATTATATCATATTTATGGTATTATGTTCTATCTTGTAAGATAAAATAATAATTACCCTCTTTCCATAATGATCAGTGAAAAATGGAAACACTACTCATGCGTACATACGACCTACCATTTTCATTATTGTAATATAGTTCGTTTTTCATAAATATATTTATTGATTAGTTTTAAAATTATAATGGATGTGTAAAAATTATATTTATTCCATGGTTATTATCCTATATATGATGAAGTAATGACTACTACGACCATAGTCAATATACCTAAGTTGTTTTGGACTTATGAACCAAATATCATCAAAACGTCTGATGTGAATTTAATTTATTAAGTAAATAAATATATTAAGGTAAGAGATAAAATAAAAGGAAAAATAAAATTTAAAAATTTTCTTAATAAATTATAAATTAACCTATGTTTATTATTCCAGAAGATAAAGAACATATGTGACATGTTAGACTCAAGGTAAGGGACTTTCTTTTAAAAATATTCTTTAAAGTTTCCCTTATAAATATCTTTTCTTCCATATCCATATGATGGTTCAAAAAAAATATTTAAAGAAGGTTTTTTATATTCTTATATGATCATTTAAATTCATTTTTACCATTTTTTTTATTTTTTTAAAAATTTTCTAAAGGAATCTTTTTAATGTTTTCCAAATAAGGTACTTTGTGTATTTTTTAAAAAATATATGAAAGGAATGTTTTTTTAACTTATACAGCATGAACTGTTTTTTTCGCTGTCATGACTAGTTTTTTCTTTAAATATTATTTTAAAAATTTACATGGTTATTTTCAAAGAATATGTTTTCCTTTATATGAGTTTAGTTTTTTTTAAAAAAATAATTGTTTTCAAATGGAAAGATTATTTTCCTTAAGAATGTTTTAATGATATTTAATGGTATTTATATTTATCGAAGACAACAACTCTTGATTTCACTTATGTTTTATGATGAAATTAAAGTTTTATGTAATTTATTTATGTTATGATTATAGATAATTTTTTATGTGGATGTGTGGTTTCGTTATAAACCAAGGGTGGGTGAACTCGTTATAGCTCTCCACTACAATGGGTAAAGGGAATGAGTTAACTGATTAGGTTTCTCCTAATAGATTATGGGAATATAATGAAATTGTTATTAAAAGTATAACCATGATGGCTATTTAAAGTGTAACTATGATGGTTACTCCAATTATAACCATGATGGTTATTCCATGTGTACTTAAGAATGATATGAAAATGATGCCTCAAGTTAACTACATGATTTATCTGTGCTTGCCATGTGTTTTTATGGAAATCTTATGATTTCACAAGTTAAAGGAAAGTATATTATACTTTGTAAGGTTGAAAAATATAACTCTATGACAAAATTATTATGAGTTTTTCATGATTTAAAAGAAACCTTTATGGATTTTATTTTTCATTTAGTATTTATTATTATAAGTTTTAGAAAAATATTTGGGTAGAGAAGGTGATTTATTAGGTAATAAAATGTTTATTTTGAGTCTAAATTTTATTTTAAAAAGGAAATTTTTATATTTATTCATATAATAACAAATTATTTATTTATTTTTATATCCATTACTGTTTATGCTCATCCCATGTTTTAAAAATATTTTTTACAAGGTTTACTGACGAATAAGTACAAGGATGATGTTAGGATAAAAATTGTTAAGATGTGTTATGAAAAGAAAACTCGTCATGTCTTAAAAGTTTTATTTTGTGAGAAAAATGGATATTGAGTAGAATTTTATAGTTTTTAAAATATGGTATTGTTATGACCTAACTCTCAAAAAACACTAAACCTAAATGATTTTGGGAAAGTAAGAAAGAAAATTCTTGTTTGAAGTCACTATAATGTGTAACTTTTAAGGAAGGGTCCTTATAAATAACCAAAAGAGAAGAAAAGTCAATATTTTCTTAAGAGATAGATCATAATATTTCATCATCATATCTTAATCATAAACAATCTTGATAAATAAGGATATTGTAACATAAAATCCTCATCACTTTGGTAACTTATAAATAAAAACCTCATTAAGGAGAGAACCATAGATGGATATGAATTTCACAATAATTTTCATGATAATTATCATAAAATGCATTCATGGGTATAATTTGTACCATATAAAAGAAACAAGTGGTGAATATGGCATGTGTCTCACATAAGTGAAAGTGAGATAAAAATCCATTACCTCAAGTATTGACTTTCTTCACACACATTTGAACCTCCTATATAATAAATATATTTTTATTATAAATATATTATAGGACTATAATAATATATATAATTCTATATATGATTTACTTATAACCTTTTACCACCCATTTATGAACAATTCTTTATTAAAATAACTGTTTCGAGTGGTAACTGCTTCATTTTTGATGTATATTTTGGTTTAGTAGTTTTGGTAATTATACTTTGATTATGGTTCTATAATATAAATAATGTTAATAATTATATAAATATCATATAAATTTATTATAAACATATTTATACTCATCCATAAAAGTATAGATAGAAAAATAAATTATGCCATTCATGGAGATGGTAGACCATACGTACACATGAACGCTATTTTCATTTTTTGATAGTGGGAATAAAAGAAAGTTAAATATGAATTAACCTTTAAAAAATAATTTTTATATCATATATATCATATATATTCATTAAATATATTTTATTACCATCCATGTCAAAATAAAATGAAAAACATATCACATTGCTTCATAGAGGTGATAGTCCACACGTACACACGAACGTCATTATCATTTTTAAACGGATTGGAAGGTAAGAAGTTAAATGTGATATTATAATTAAGTAAGTATAATTATTTCATAATTATCATATATATATGAATTAAATCCATAATTATATCTATCCTTGTAAGGAGGCTATTTAAACAAATTACATTGGTTCTTGAGATGGTAGTCCACTATACACACGATTGACATTTTCGTTTCCCATTTAATGGAAGAAGAGATGGATATGGGATATAAAATTAAAAAAATAACACCTAATTATATGTTCTAAATTGATGTTATTATATCATAATGGTTTTATAATATTTTAAGGAAGTTGAAGAATAAATAAAATAAAACGCTCAGTTAAGAACAATACCAATTATTCAGAAAACCTCTTTAGGTTAGCACCAAAACAATTCATAGGAGGGTTTCATAATAAAAAAAAGACTCTAGGAAATTTAAATGAATATAATTAAGGGTTTTGTGAAGTTATTGGTTGAACTAAAAGGATCTTGAAGTGTGGATAAGAGAGGATAAAAGGTGACCTTTTATAAGTGGGGTAGGGAACCCACTTGGATATTTCCTAAAAGAATACAAAATGATAATGCCATTCCTAATAATTATGCTTCAAAATAGAAATATATTATAATTAGGGATAATATAAGTCTTAAATATGTCTATAAAATAGTATTTATACAATTTTAATTGTATAAAATACCCAAATATTTTGGTTTAACCCCCGGTAAACCATCCAACGGCCCGAAGACCTTGAATTTTTATTATAATAAAGCCCCTTTTAAGGGAAGAAGGGGGAACCAAAACAGACACCCCTAGTAAACCCATTTTAACTTTAACCACGATAATTAGTTATTCCTATTTTTACTATTCATTATGAAAAAAATTAAGTTGAAATTATTAACTAAAATTAATTATTATAATTCAAAATATTAAATAAATTTTACTAAATTAAATTCAAATATATGGTATGATTTAATTTAAAATTAAACCCACAAACACATTGAAAATGTGGTCTTCGAAAGAAAAAGTTTTCTTAAGTACAAAAGGTGTTTATATCAAAGTTTAAGATAAAATTAATTATAATAACCTAAATTGGATTCATTATAATATAATTAAATAAATTTTACTTTTTAAAACTATTTAAAATGAAATATAACTTTGTAAATTCTTTTAAAAGAAATGGCAATTCTTAATAAAAATCAATATTTTTCACTATTCATCAAAAAATATTTTTTTTAGATAATTATCAAAAAACAACTCGAGGATAATTTTGATATATTTATTTCAAAAATGAAGTTATTTTTTTAAATCAATTTTCTAAAAGTGGACAAAATTATTTTTAAAATAAGAGCTCAAAACACAATAATACCGTTTTTTATAAAAATATAGTTTTTAAGCATAAAACTGAATTTATTCTTATATCATACCTAAAAAATGTTAAATGAAGTATAAAACATCTGATTGAATATATAATAATTAAATTTAATTAAAACTATTAAAAAATAGTGAATAATTTAATTTATTAAGATAAAAACCCATTACTTGCATAAAAACAGTTTTATTATGAAAAACATTTCTTTTACTTTAAAATGATTTTTATTTTAAATTTTATTTCTAATAAATTAATAACCAATGAATTTATTTTATTCTTATGTAAAGAATATAATTTTCCTAATTTATTTATTTCTATTCATACCCTCAAATTTAACAAATATGTGATAAGGATATACTATATTATAGTTCATTTAGAATCGGGGTTGCGTATATTGAAAGATATTGAAGAAATTAAATTTATTTGAAAAACTTTACATAATCTTGGGGTGTTACATGTATAATTATGTACATCATAATAATATAATCATGTTATTTTACCAAGACATCATAAACATACCGTCAATGCATCTTTCCAATACATCATATATAATTGGGAAGATATACACCAAATAATCTGGTTAATTTGTCTCATGATACCTACCAATGCATCATGGTGAATTATAATGTCAAGACCCATACATCACTTACTAAGTACAATTTATTCATCATATGAAATAAATTAATAACCATTTAATAAATAATAAACATTCCTTGATGATAAATATTCATACTGGAAAACTGAAATATAAAATGTAAATATTTTCCCAGTACATATTCAACCAGCCTTAGCAGCCAATAGTCATTTGTATAGGACTAAAAAGTATAAAAATTTTCAATGTTTCCTAAATTAATAATCAATCTATAATTATTATAAAACACCCCCAATCTTATTTATATAATTTTTTTGTTTACACCATATAGATTAATGAGTATATGGTTAAGTCAATAATAGAAATGATTTAGAATACATCCATGATAATAAAGAACATGAAAAAAACATGTCTATTAATTCCATGAATATAAATGTGTTATAATATAGACAATTCCTTTGTAAAATAGAGTGGAAAATGAAAGAAAAAATTTTAAAAATAATTCCTCTTAACAAATTTACAAAAATAAAGTTATAAATCACTTCTAAAACTCTTTTAATGAGGTTTCAATAATACCATCAAAACATTATTTGTAAAATAATTTACTATAATACAATATTGAAAATATACTATACTTAAGTAAGAAAATGTTTAGTGGAAGATAAAAATTTATATGAGTGGATTGAAATCCCTTTTCAAAACTTTTATGATAATAATAACCCTTTCCTTTAAAAAATCATATAATAATCGGAATATATATTACTTTGAAAAACATTTAAATATTATAAAGGAATATAAATCAAGAATAAGGGTCATGATGATGGGAAAATCAATTCATGCATAAAAATTCTAAAAAGGTATTATTTTCACACAATTATAAATAATGTAAAAAATTAAATGTTTATAAAATAATAAAAATATTCCTTTAAAACTTTTGAATAGAAAGTCAAGTAAAAAAAATTGGCCTTTTGAGATCATTAACTATATAAGAAAAATTTCTTAAAACAAAATAAATAATGTGTTTAATGAACCATCCTAGACACCCTAGTACACTGATACCCAAGCCAGTCCTGATATAGAAATTCCCACAGATTCGTGACTAGTACCTAACATCATACAAGCATAAAAAGAGAATGATTTTTCCACAAGATAGTGGAAGATAAATGATGCAATTAGGCATTTCAACACTCCTCAAGTAAAAAGTACCATAATAAAATATGTAAAACAAAACCCAAATAGTACAACATCAAAGGACATAAGATCCATCAAGACCATTTCTCAAAAAATGCATGTAACAAGTGGATCACATCTCCACCAGTCACCTCCATCACTCCAAGTCCCACAAATTAAGTACACCTTCCACCTCTAAGTATATATTTCCCTTTTATTGGAATTGGAATAAGATAATATTCAAAAACCGGAAGGAAAAGGTAGGGTGTGAGCTAAATATCTCAGTATGGTCTCACCATGTTTTCCATTAGAAATTTCATTAAAATTAACTATTTATGATTCCAATTTAAATTAAACAGGGCATGTAAATTTATTTACATATTATTAACAAAACACGTTTTCAACTTAGAAGATGGAATATATATATAAACATCCCTAAATAAACATTTTATATAAATCATGTATACAAAATAGCCGTCTTGGATAAAATAGTTCTATAATAAATGGAATGTATTGTCAAGTCAAACGAAACAAAGTAACATGGTCATAATCCTTGTGTTATGTTAGTTTATATCTATAGGATCCTTACACTTCTCAATCATCATCATAGATCAAAATATGTGCACACACTAAAATAAACATCCTAATAGGGGACCCATTACGAAAAATCAATCAACACCCCATTAGGGGACCCATCATGGGAGATCATGCCGAACTTGGTTTAGTTAGTGTTTACATATTCAATCCATTTCTATGAAGTCAGAGTCCTAGTGTGATTATTATAATCACCCACTAACTACTCAGGATAAAATCTTCTTCAAACAATCAATCAATTAATAATGGTAAATTCAATAATTTCAAATCATTTCATCATTCACAGTTTAGTTTCCCAAATTTAGATTTTAAAATACCATTTCATTTCAAAAGTAAATCATAAGTTTTTATTGAATTCATTACTTTTCAAATAACCTTTTGTTTTAATCCAATTTTCTCAATAATCAGCATTAATCCGTTTCATCAAATACACTTTAAAGTCAAGCCATTATTTTTCTCAAAATCCACCCAATAATTTTAATTTCATTGAAATTGGGGTGCTTTCACAATTCCATGCCATTTTTAAATAAAACATCACATCATCTAAAATCCAGATTTTGAAATCAATTAAAAACTCCTTTCAAATCAATCAATCAATATATGGTTTAAATTATAGGGTAAATCCTTATGGAACCACCTACCTTTAATCATGTGATTAAATCAACACCTGCAACGAGAACATAAACAATAATAGAGGTGAAAGAGATCAAGAGATCAAACCTAAAATTAAGATCCATAAAAATTGAGATTATATCCACAAATAACATGATAATATACCACTTTCTAAGTATTATAGAATATTAGATCAAGAGAAACTATAAGATAGAATATTTACTTATAGTAAAGAGATCCAACGAGATCACTGGTGCTTAGATCTGCAAAGAGAAGACATTGGAGGAGTAAAAATCACCCATTGAGATCCTCCAAAGACCAGTGAATTGTATTAGGGTTCAATGGGGGTGTTTGGAATCTTAAATGAAGTATTGATATTTTTAATAAAATTCTAGGGGGAACTAAAAACTACATGCATAGTTTTTTGGATGGGGTGAACATTTAGTAGTAACTGTGCAACCTAACTATGCGCATGACCTAGGATTCTAGAAAGGGTGTAGAGTTTGGCCCCATGGTTAGTTTAACTATGAACCAATCATGAAAAATCATACTGTACAAGGATACACAATTTAAGGGGTAGTCTCACAGTTTGGAAAAATCGTGCACCCCCTTTTATTGGCTCATCACTGGGCGCACGATTTGTTGGGCCAAACCACATGGGTTTTCCTTACCATGCACCAACCTTGCACATCCCCAAAGGATTCCAATTTTTTAAAAAATTAAACCAAAACAACCTAAGACAATACCCATACAAATTAATATTAAAAAAAATTAGAAGGGTACTAGAAATAAGGTAATAGGATGTTACAATCTCCTCACTATAAAGACTTTCTATCCCCAAAAATCCTATCATGAAGATTCCATATCAAAAAGATGATTCCAATACTCTCTAACCAGTGCCTCAATATCCCAAGTCTCATGCCAATCAGAACTATGCTTCCACATCACATGTACCAAAGGTACATTCTTCTCATAAAGAAACTTTGTCTCAAAATCAACAATCCTTATTGAATGCTCAGTCATGGATAAATTGGGTTCAACATCAATATATTCCTAGATCAGAACATTAGAAGGGCCAGAAAGATACTTTCTAAGATTTGATATATGAAACACATTGTGGATCGATGTCAACTATGGTGTTAAGTCTAAACAGTAAGCCATATTACCAACCCACTCAACGATCTCAAAAGGACCCACAAACCTTGGTGTAATATTTCCATGTTTCCCATGACGTTGGTGACCCAACCAAGGTAAAACTCTCCAAAAAACCTAATCAACAACTAAAAACTCCAACGATCTACATCTATAATCAATATAATATTTATATTGGATCCATGTTGTCACCATTCCTTGACAAATCAATGGAATATTTGTTGTTGTCTCTTGGACCAAACTCGGTCCAACCAAGGAAGCTTTTCCAAAATTCGACCAACATAATGAAGATTTACATGGGTGGATATACAGGGCCCCAAAGGGTGTCATCTTGATGGAATACTAGTAAATCTTATTGTAGGAAAACTCAACCAGTCCCAAATGGTCATCCCAAGCTCCACTAAAGTCAAGAACGCAAGCACGCAACGTGTCTTCAAGAATTTTTATAGTTTATTCTATTTATCCATATATCTACAGATGATATTTCTTGTTCAATATAAATTAGGATCCCAATTCCTCCTGGAGGACTCTCTAGAAATTAAAATTAAACTGATGATCCCTATCAAAAACTATAAAATATGGAATTATATGCAATATGATAATCACTTTTCCATAGAGATTTCCCAAATCCTCAACTTTGGTTGTATCTAGAATGGTTATAAAGTGATCTACTTTGGCCAACATATCAATCAAAACCCATATTGTATTCTTCCCTTAAGGGGTATATGAAAAACCAAACATAAATTCCATAGAAATCTCATCCCACTTCCAAGTCAGTACTAGAAGTGGTTATAGAAAACCTAAAGGTATTTGGTGCTCGAATTTGACCTACTCGCAGGTATAAAAATGTGAAATAAAAACCATGATGTATCATCTCATACCTAGAAACCAGAATCATCACCACATATCATAGAACATCAATGTGGTTTCAGGGTGCACCACCCACTAGGAATTTAGGCAACCCCCCATCATGACCTTTCTCATAGGAAAGGTACAACGAACCAATTTTGAAAATATAGGATACCCTCTGAAGATAAAAACCACTCAAAAATGGTATCCCCACCATAAAGAGAGTCCCTAAATCCATGGAATTCACCATCAAGTTGTTTCTCCCAAAGAATCATCTCGAGAAGAGAGTAAATCAATTGAACATTTTTCAACACAACCTCGATCACATCCTCTCAGATTCCCAAATACAACTGTGAAGAGTGACCCACCAGACTCCACTATTTTGATGATTCTTTAATGGAATGGGTCAAAAGTTTCTATTTTAAAGAATCAGAAATGAAATTCCCCTTACTATGGGCGTAGGAAATGTTGAAATCATAATATCGCAGGTACTCCACCCAATGCCTCCACCAAAGGTTCAAATCTTTTTGATAGATGATATAACTCAAGATTTTGTGTTCAAAATATACGGTAAACCTTTATTTTAAAAGGAAATTCTTCCAAATATTAAGATAATGAATCACCATTGTGAGTTCTAGATCATGGTTTGGGTAATTATTCTCATGTAGCCTACATTTTCTGGAACCATAGACTATCATGTGATCACCTCACATAAGAACACAACCCAAAACCAAACCTGATGCGTCACACAAGACAACATAGCCCTACCCATCCTCTGAAAGATTCAACACTAGAGAATACATCAAAAAATGATCTAACTCATCAAAATAACTCTAAAATTTCACTTCCCACATGAACTTCACTCCTTTTTGAGTGAGAGCAGTCATTAGAGGAGATAACTTCAAGAAATATTTAATGAACTTATGGTAATATCCCTCTAAGCCCAAGAGACTCTCTATCTAAAAAACATTACATGATTACTACCATATCATAAAATCTTTCAACTTTTAAGGATCAACTAAAATACCAAATTATTAGACCACATGTCCCAAAAACTTTACTTCTTGAATCTATAAATTATATTTTGAAATTTTCATGTAAAGTGAGTTATTGCTCAAAATTTTCAGAACTCCTTTCAAATTATGCACATAGTCTTCCTCATTTTTAGAGTAAACAAAAATTTCATCCACAAATACTAAAATGAATGAGTTAAGGTAATCATTGAATATTTTATTCATTATTTCCATAAAACCGAAGGAGTATTGGTTAGACAAAAAATCATAAAAAGGTACATTTAATGGCCATACCTGCTTCTGAAGGTGGTCTTATAAATGTAATAATATTTAATTATCAACTGTTTATAACCAAATTGAAGATAAATATTTGATAACCACTTCTCCCCTTTCAAATAGTTAAAAAAATAATTAATCTGTGGTAACAGATACTTGTTTTTTTTACTGTAACTCGATTGAGTTTTTGGTAATCGACACAAAGGAAAAGTGTCCCATCAACTTTATTTTCAAAGAGAACAGAAACTGCCCAAGGTGACACACTCAGTCATATAAATCCTTTCTCTATAAGATCATACAACTATTTTTTCAACTTCTTTAGTTCATATGGTGTCATATGATAAGAAGGAATAGACACTGGCTGATTACCAAGTACTAAATCAATAGAGACCTCCACCTCTCTAACCAGTGGAAAGCTAGAAAAATCAGATGGAAAATCATTGGGAAAATCAACAAAAACTGGAGGGAGATCATAAATAAAATATTCTCACTACTAGTAAAAATAAAACACTAATATTACCCTAACTAACTTTTTAAAAGGTGGTCCGACTCTACTCGATCTTGGGTTCCATTCTCCTTGAAAAAAATAGAACACCCCATTAGATGCAATATAAGAGACCCGTTGGTGATAATAATCAATATGTCCCTAATGGGAAACCAACTAACCCATCCCAAAAATTATTTCAAGAGGTTTCATTTCCAGAACCAATAAATTCAAGGTAAGCTCAATCTTAGATAGAGAGAATAAATAAAAGGGACATTGGAGACTCTGTACTCTCTTTGTTCTAAGGGGCATAGTAATATCCATCACATAAGAAAAATGATCCATAGAAAAGTTTATAAAATAAACAATATGATTTGATATGAAGGAGTGAGATGCAATAATATCAAATAAATCAATCAATTAATATGAATCTATAGTGACGATACCTCCCATAGTCACTGGACTCACATCAGCTTCCTATGGAGACTCTTCTACTACGTGAATAAGCTTCGTTCTAGATGCCTATGGCTGGAACCACTTAGTTCTTGAAGCACGTTATTTCATAGTAGTACATTTAAGTTATGATAATTTATTATCACTTCATAGAGCATAAAATACATGGTATAACTTCTGAAGGTGACCTGAGTGTCCACATAAACACTAGTGGAAAAAATGTTTAACATGTCGGAATTTTTCACATCAGTTATATATAACCAATGTGCAAAGCTATAAAAATTGATTTATCACATCGGTTATACAATAAACTATGTGATAAATCAATGAGAATCAATTTTTTACATTGGTTATAAAATAATAGACGTAAAAAATAATGAGATTAGCTTTATCACGTCAGTTATAAAATTACTGATGTGAAATATCAAATCTGGACGCTTTATCATGCTGGTTATTTTATAACTGACATGATAAAGAAAATCTCGGAAATTTATCATGTCAGTTATCAAAATAACCGATGTGATAAAGCGCCATTTATAAGGTCATTTATAAAATAACCAACGTGATAAATAATTTTCTACGTTAGTTATTGAATAACCGACCTTATAAACACAAAAAAAAAACAATTTATCACGTTGGTTATTAAATAACTAAGATGATAAAGCTTTTAAATGATTTATCATGCCCCGTATTCAGTCATTTTGTTTTCTTCGATCGGGTGACCTGTGACTCATCTCTCTCACGCGGAAAACCTAGAAAGGATTCTTTGAAGTCGTGCCCTCCAACCTCATTTTCCAACATCATTCATCATCTTTATTTTCAACAGATCTACCAGGTTGACTCACAAAACTCAAGTAAGCCTCACATGGCTCAGTTTCATTTCTTATTTTTCATGATTCCCTAAACTAATTTTTTGAGATGTTATTTTTCTATCTTTGTTCTTGCTATCATGGTAAGTTTCATAGTGTTCTTTTATACCATGCTAAATTCTTTTCTAATAAAATAAACCATGGAAGTGATATCATGAAAGTTTACAATTTTTGTGTGTTCTATCATGTGTGTGCGTGTGTACAGGGGGTGTCCAAGGGGGTGGGGGGGGGGATGTCCAAGTGGGTGGGGGTGTACAAGGGTGGTGGTGGTGGGGGGGGGGGTCTATCTAGGGGTGGGGGTGTCTAGGGGGTGTCCAAGGGGGTGGGGGTGGTGTCTAGCGGGGTGTGGGGGCTGTACAAGGGGGTTGGGGGTGTCCAAGGGGGTGGGGGCGGTGTCTAGGGGGTGAGGTGGATATCCAAGGGGGTAGGGGTGTCCAGAGGGGGTGGGGGGGGGGGGTGAGTGGGATGTCCAAGGGGGTAGGGGGTGTCCAGGGGGTGGGGGGTGTCCAGGGGGTGGGGGGATGTCCAGAGGGGTGAGGGGGGGAGGGGGCTATCCAAGGGGTGGGTGGGTGGGTGGGTGGGGGGGCTATCCAGAGGGGTGGGGGCTGTCCAGGGGGTGGGTGGGGGGGCTATCCAGAGGGTTGTGTGTGTGTGTGTGTGGGGGGGGGGGGTATCCAAGGGGGTGGTGGCATCCAGGGGGTGTCCAGGGGGTGGGTGGTGTCCAAGGGGGTGAGGGGGATATAGGGGTGGGTGTGGGGGTGTCCAGGGGGTGTGGGGGTGTCCACAAGGGTAGGGGTGGGGGTGTCCAGGGGGTGGGGGTGGTGTCCAAGGGGGTGGGGGTGTCTAGGTGGTGGGGGGTGGTGTCCAGGGGGGTGAGTGGGATGTCCAAGGGGGTAGGTGGTATCCAGAGGGGTGGGGGTGTCCTAAGGGGTGGGGGCTATTTAGGGGGTGGGGTTGTTTAGGGGGTGGGGGTGTCCAGGGGGATGAGTGGGCTGTCCAACGGGGGGGGGGGGTGAGTGGGATGTCCAACAGGGTCGGGGGTTTCCACGGGGGTGGGGGTGTCCAGGGGGGTGGGGGGGGGGGGGGGGCTGTCCAG
Source organism: Viscum album (assembly GCA_963277665.1). NCBI lineage: Eukaryota > Viridiplantae > Streptophyta > Magnoliopsida > Santalales > Viscaceae > Viscum > Viscum album. The sequence continues at coordinate 422,225,961 of OY728141.1, read as the reverse complement.
AGGGATGAAGGGGCTGTCCAGGGGGTGGGGGGATGTCTAGAGGGGTGGGGGGTGTCTAGGGGGTGGGGGTGGGGGGGGGTGTCCAAGGGGGTGGTGGTGTCTGGGGGGGGGGGGGTGTCCATGGGGGGTGAGGGGTATTTCCAACAGGGTAGGGGTGTCTAGGGTGTGTGTGTGTGTGGGGGGGGTGTTCAGGGGGTGAGGGGGCTGTCTAGGGGGTGGGGGGTGTCCTGGGGGGTAATGGGTTGGGGGGGGGGGTCCAGGGGGTGGGGGTGGTGTCCATGGGGGTGAGTGAGCTGTCCAAGGTGGTAGGGGGTATCTAGGGGGGTGGGGGTGTCTAGGGGGTGGGGGTGTCCAGAGGGGTGGGGGTGTTGTTTATGGGGTGGGGGTGTCCAGGGGGTGGTGGTGTCCATGGGCTGTCTAAGGGGGTAGGGGGGTGTCCAATGGGGTAGGGGGTTGGATAGCCCCCTCACCCCCTGGACACTACTCCTCCACCCCTTGGACACCCCCACCCCCATGGACACCCCCACCCCCTGGACAGCCCCCCACCCCCTAGACACCCCCTACCCCCTTGGACACCCTAGATAGCCCCTACCCCTGGACAACCCCTACCCCCTTGAACAACCCCCACCACCCCCTGGCAGCCCCCTACCCCCTTGGACAATCCCCACCCCTCTAGACAGCCCCACCCCTCTGGACAGCCCCCCCACCCCCTAGACACCCCCACCCCCATGGACAACCTAAACCCCCTTGGACAACCCACTCACCCCCCTAGATACCACCCCCACCACCATTGGTATAAGGATATTGCAACGAACATCATGCCAACGGTGTGTGAAACTATTGGGATATTCTATCCCAATGGTTTCAAGGGCTATCCCAATGGTTTCAAATCATTGGCATAGGTGTAATTTTCAGTAGTGAATGTATACATATTTTATTATTTATACTTCATATTTCTTATTTACGGAAGGGTGAATTTGGTATCAAGTTGCACCAGGATGTATTATTTGTGTATCTTAAGAAGAAAGGATCCAAGATGAATTTAAAACTGTTATATCTAACTATATTTTCTTTTTAAAATCATTTTCATGCATATATTTTTTAAATATTCATATATTTGTTTTATATTTTAAAATTGTTTTACTTTCAAATTATGATATTTTCATATAAATATAAAATTGGATTATCTTAGAAAGATATATAATTTTGATATTTATTATAGGTAATAATGAGTCAAAGTTGGATTACAGCACATCAAATGAGTAATGAATATGAGGAAGGTGTTGATGATTTTTTGGAATTTTCTAAATGAAATGTTCCAAGCAGTGACATGTTTTTCTGTACATGCCTGAAATGTTTGAATATGAAGAAGTTAAAAATTATAGACATCAAAGATCATCTGATTTTTCATGGTTTTAATCGGAGTTACAGCCCTTGGATTTGGTATGGTGAAACTGGACACAATGTCAGATCTACTGATGATGATGATTTGCAAGATGGTAACTCTGATGGAATTGAAGAAATGATTCGTGATATTGCAGCAGAACAAATTGAGATAAAACCAATAGTTTCATGTCTATATGGTGATGCTGAAAAACCATTATATCCTAGTTGTACAGATTTTACAGTTTTGTCGGAGATGTTAAGATTGATTAACCTGAAGTCAAAACATGGATGGAGTGACAAAAGTTTTACAGAGCTACTTTAATTGTTGAAAGACATTCTTCCAAAAGACAACAATCTTCTAGATTCACATTATAAGGCTAAGAAAATATTATGCCTGATTGGATTGAGATATAAGAAAATACATGCCTGTCTGAATGACTGTATGATATATAGGAAGGAATATGAATTTATGTTAGAGTTTCCTAAATGTGGGACATCATAGTATAAGTTGAAAGAAAAATCACAGGATGATATAGAGATTACAAAGATCCCTACCAAGGTATTTTGGTATCTTCCTATAATTCATCATTTGAAATGTTTATTTGCTAATTCACATGATTCAAAAAAGTTTAAGATGGCATTCTAATGAGTGGATATGTGATGGAAAAATATGATATCCAGCTGATTGTCCACAATGGAAGAAAATTGATGAGCAGTATCGTACATTTGTAAATGATATTAGAAATATCAGACTTGGGTTGTGCACAGATGGAATGAATCCATACCGAACCCTCAGTAGAACACATATTTCATGTCCCTGGTAATTTACAACCTCTCTTCTGAAGTTTGTATGAAGTGAAAATATTTCATATTGAGTATAATGATATCTGGTCTGAAGAAACCCGGAAATGATATTGATTTTTTCTTGTCACCATTGATTGATGATTTGAAACTTTTATGAGAGGATGGTATTAGGGTGTATGATTCTTATAAAATGGAATATTTTCAACTGCATGCAGTGCTTATGTTCACTATAAATGACTTCCCAGTATATGAAAATTTGTCTGGATACAGTGTTAAGGGGTATAAAGCATGTCCAATTTGTGAACAACAGACTTCATATTGTCAATTGCATCATGAGAGGAAAATAGTATACATGGGTCATCGAAAGTTTTTGCCTATGGATTACTCTTATAGAAGACTAAAAAAGGAATTCAATGGCTCACAAGAATTTGATACTTCTCCAAAACCTTTATCCCCTGATGTGTATTTTGAGAGGGTGCAAAGCCTTGATGTGTTATTGGGAAAGACACATAAATCTGGTAATGATAGACATATTTGGAAGAAAAGGTTAATATTTTTTAAGCTACCATATTGAAGATATCATGAAGTGAAACATAATATTGATGTCATGCACGTGGATAATAATATCTACGACAGTTTGATTAGAACATTGTTAGATATTAAAGGAAATACTAAAGATGAATTGAATGCAATATTAGACTTACTATCAATGGGAATACGTTTGGAGTTAGATCCCACTCCTAATGGAAGATGAAAATTTATTCCCTTGGATTGTCATACATTATCCAAGAGGGAGAAAATTATCTTTTTTCAGTGTCTTCATGATATCAAAGTGCCTCAAGGTTATTCTTCAAATGTAATTTTTTTTGTCTCTTTTAAGGATTTGAAGTTGATAGGTATGAAATCTCATGATTGTCATTTCATGATGCAATAACTTCTACCAGTTTCATTGTGTGAAATATTACCCATCTGTTTCAGAAAGACTATAATGAAGTTGTGTTATTTTTTCAATTCAATTTATAATAAGGAGATTGATGTGAATGCTTTGAACATTTTGGAAAAGGATGCAATTTCTATTCTTTTTCAATTGGAAATTTATTTTCCTCCATCTTTTTTTAATATAATGGTTCATTTAATGGTTCATCTGGTTTAAGAAATAAATCTTTGTAGGCCAATTTATCTTTGTTGGATGTATCCTTTTGAAAGGTATATGAAAATATTGAAGGGGTATATTAAGAATCCATATTGACCTGAAGCCTCCATTGTTGAAAAGCATATTTATGAAGAGTTTTCGGAGTTTTTTATGAGCTACTTGGCTGCGGAGGAGCACATAGGTTTGCCTCTATCTCACCCTGAACAAGTTAATAATGAGGGTAGGGGGATTCGTGGCTTGAAAGTCAAATCATTGTCAGCTGAACAGATGAAGAAGGTATAATTATACATCTTGAATAACATAGATGATGCTCAAATGTATATCAAATTGCATATTAATGAGTTGAAACAATGTCATCCAAAGAAGAAAGAAATGTGGATTTTGAATGAGCACAATAAAACATTTTTTCCATGGTTTAAAAAGACCTAGTTCGGTAGATCAAATGTATCAGAGACATTAAGATGGTTAGTGGGTGGTCCAAGTTTAATTGTGATAACATGGTCTGAGTATGACATTAATGGATATAAATTTCATACGAAAGCTCATGACAATAGAAGTGCAGTTCAGAATAGTGGTGTATTGGTGTTTGCAGAAGCAATTAATTTTTAGAGTTCTAAAGACAAAAACCCAATTTCTGCATCAAGTGCATATTATGGAGTCATTGAAGAAATATGGGAGGTTGATTACTTTAAAATTAAAGTTCCTGTTTTTAACTGCAAATGGTTTATCAGTAACAACAATGTCAGACATGATGAATTTGGAATGACAGTTGTTAATTTGAATAGATTGGAAGACACAATAGATTCTTTTATAATGGAAGTACATGCAAAACAGATTTTCTATGTAGTTGATCAATCAGATATGCAGTGTTTTGTTGTTTTACAAGGGAAAAAACAATATGTTGGTGAGGATAAACTTGATGAAGATGATGATTTATGTGATATCCCTACTTCCATGGAAAGATTAGTATAAAATAATGATGAGCATGTTGAAGACATGGTTTGTTCTATAAGGAATGATCACGATGAAGGAATTTAGGAAAACAATCCATTTTTACATTCCTAATTTTATAGGTAACATATGTTTATTTCTTGTTTAAAATTATTATTTTCATAAAATATTAGATATTGTAATTTTTTTCTTTATTAAAATGTGTATTAAAACAAATAAGTAGAAATTTTTGTTTATTTTTGTTTTGTTTAGTTTATTTTATCATGTTTACTATTACATAACTTATATATCTGTTGATTTGTTGAATAAAAATTACTTTACCATGTTTAGAATAGTTTACCATAGTTTACCTTTACTTAACTTGTATATTTATTTATTTTTTTGAATGAAAATTACACTAACATGTTTACCATGTTTACCATCTTTACTATTTTTTAACATGCTTACCAAATTTACCATGTTTACTATTATGTAACTTAGTTCAGTTTTCCATTTTTTATTTACATTAGTATTTTAATATTTGAATTTGTATATTTGTGAACTAATGTTTTCTTTTTTGATTTTAAGGATAATGATAGATCAATCAATTGATCAACCACATGATTCTAGAGATGAGCATCATGATCATACCTCTGGGGAGGAACATTCACATGCTCCTCTTGATGTTCCCCAATCTTTATCATGTGCTCCCATAACGACAAAGAAGAGTTCAAGATTTGGTAAACGTGGATGCACATGTTTACCAAAATTATCACTTGCCCATATCCAGGACTTGAGGATACTGGTTGAGTTGGATGAGAATGATATTCCTAGAGATCCAAATGCAAAATATTTTAAGAGTTTTGTATCAACTCAGGGTAAAAGCAAAGTAAGTATTTTATATGATGATTGGAGAAGTGTGGACAAAGAAATAATATCTTAGTTGTGGGAGAGGATTTTGGTAAGATATTTTTATATTGTTTGACTAATCTTTAAATGTTTCTAGTATAATATGTTTTACCTCTTATTTATCAGATGACATTTGATATTTCTGACACTAGAGGAGTTAGGAAGAAATATTTATTGATGGCTGTCAGGAGATGGAGGGATTTCAAATCAACCCTCACGTCTGATTTCATTTTTGGTCATAGGAATCATCACAATACATGTCATATATATCCTTTTATAGATGAAGAAATATGGAGGAATTTTTTTGAAAGTAGAAGAAAAGATTCATTCTTGGTAAGGGCAATGTAAACTTTTATAATCTTTCTTATATAAATGATCTTATTAATGTTTTGTTAATGATTTATTATTTTTAATTTATAAAAAACAAGGACATATCATTAAGAGATCCAATATAAAAATGTATACCCTCATAGTTTATCTCAAGGATGGTATACATTATTAGAAGAATAAATAATGGCGGAAAAATTACAAAAACTGAGAGCTAAGTCTTCAAGCTCTAGAGATGTTTCCCCTCCATCCCCTCCATATAGACATGAAAAATTTAAGAGATATTATATGAGAAAAAAGGGACAATATCTTTCGGAAGAATCGAGAATCATAGCTGAGAGGACTGCAAGATATTTATTTTATTTATATAAGTTAATTATATTCTTTATATAATTTGAATCATTACAGAAATTTTCAATTAATTAATACAGTATTCTCTTGAGGAGAAGAGCTCACAGGGGGTATTTACAACTATTGGGAGGAAATATATTTTATCTGTAGCATTGGAAAAACCCGAACACGTCGATCGTGTGCGAGGATATCCGACGGGTGTATCGGTAAGAAAAGTGTTGCCACGTTCTTCAACTTCTAACATTTAGGGTGTTTATAAAAAAATAGAATCCTTGGAGGCTGAAGTTCATAATATTAATTAGAAGATGGAGGAAAATATTAGATCATTGGTATAGTCTATGTTTGCAGACATGCAAAGATAATTTCATACTGTAGCTCCCACTCCTCCACCTCCCCCAGCAGACCCCTTTATTTATCCTCCACCTCCGCCAGTAGCTCCCACTCCCCCACCTCAGCCTACAGACACTATTTTTTATCATACTTCTCCACCATAGCTTCCTACTTATTTTGAGTTGTATTTTGATGATCCTCACCATCATATAGTTGCATATGGGATGGTATATTGTATAGGAGATACAGTTCATCATCAATAGTTAGAGGTATAACATCATAGGGTCACTGTACAAGATATTATAGATAGATTAGATCAACTACCATTACCTACAAATGTGGTGACAATAGTTGGACATAGTATCAACCACTTTTTAGTTTGGACATCCAGACTTTGGCGACTCATTACCATAGAGGTATGTATATTATATCTTTTGTTTTATTTTTTATTAAAATTTCAACATTTGAAAACTAATATATTTTTCTATTTATTTTTACAGGAATAATTCAAAGGTAAATAAATACTATATAGACAACAACAAAGAAAAATGAGTATAACATCAGATACATATTCTATTAGTCTTGACCGATTGTCAAGATATTCAAATTTGTTGGCGGATCATTATGAGTTTCTAATGGAATCTCATGTTTGTGGATGTGCAATCAATGTGGGGATTGTGAAAAATTATATCATGAAGATTGTTACTGGAGATAAGTTAGACATCAATGTGGTGAATATTTTTTTCATGTAAGTCTTAACACCTTTCCCTACGTTATATTTATTAAAAATGTATACTTATATATTTTTGTATTAGGTATATTTATAACATGTGTTAGAAGAATGAGCAGACAGATGTGTATGGATTCATGGACCCGCAATTGATTTCCCCTGAAGGACATGCATTGGATGAGGAACAAAGAACACTTTATACTGCTGAAAGATTTGAACAGAATATAATCATGCAATGTTGGATGATGAATTTTTGTGAGGGGTATGAAACATATATCTAGAAAAGTTTTCATTATATTTTAAAATAAAAAACCACTAACCTTAAATTTTCTTTTATATCATTGATCATTGGATGTTATGTTTTTTTTGTATAAGGGAGAAAACACTTTATTGGATATGCTCTGTCCATGGTGATGTGTGGGAAAGTTTTTAGAATATGTTGGAAAAGTAAGTTTCAATTTCTTAATAGTAGTTTATATTATAATGAATTTTAAATTTATCCCATTCGTATTATTATCTAATAGGGGATGGGTCTACTTTCGAAAAAAACAAAGAAAAAGAGTGCCAAGATCAAATATGTAAATGTAAAGGTACATGTTTTTTATAATTTGTACTTTTCTATGTATTACATAAAAATGATATTTTGAATTGACACTCATTTGAACATAATTTTCATGAACAACAAGGCATCTTCGAATGCAAATATTATATATTAATATTTATGTATGAAATAATTACAACTGGAACACTTGTGAAGTTTGACTTGGTAAGATTTCCTTATAAACTTTGTCATAATATTTCATTTGATTTATTCATTATACATGTTAACTACTATCCTTTTAATTTGTATCTATTTCATGACCCTCAACCCTATAGTGCTCAAGATGTCAAACACTTACAAATGGAATGGTCAAATTATTTTACAGGTTTGATTGGATTTTAGTTTGTTTGTAGTGTAAAATGTAATTTTGAATATTGTAATTATAATTGTGTATTTGGTAGTTGTTTTGGTTGAATTTAGGTTTTTTAGTTGAAATTGTAAGTTTTGAATGTTATATATGTGAATGTTTAATTTTTCTCTGGTTCTTCTTATTCTGGTCTAGTTATGATGTTTTTCTGGTTTGAATTCTGGTCTGGTTTTGGTCTAGTTTATGCTTGTTTTATACTTTAGAATAGCAGAATAATGGTTTCATGGGGGGTGGGGGGTGTCTGTGGGGGGCTATCCAAGGGGTATGGGGTGTCCATGAGGAGGGGGTGTCCGGGGGTGGGGGGGGGGGTGGGGGGTGTCCAGGGGGGGTGGGAGGGGCTGTCTAGTGGGGTGGGGGTGTCTAGGGGGGGCTATCTAAGGGGGTCGGTGGTGTCCAGGGGGGTGTGGGGGGAGGGGGGTGTCTAGGGGGTGGGGGGCTGTCTAGCGGGGTGGGGTGGTGTCAAGTGGGTGGGAGGGTGTCCAGGGGGGTGGGGGTGTTCAGGGGGTGGGGGGTGTCCAGGGGTGGGGGTGTTTGGGGGGGTGGGGGTGGAGAGGCTATCCAAGGGGGTCAAGGGTGTCCAGGGGGTGGGGGGGATGTCCAGTGGGGTGGGGTGGTGTCCAGTGGGTGGGGGGCTGTCCAGGGGGTGGGAGGGTGTCCAGGGGGGTGGGGGCTGTCCAGGGGAGATGTTTAGTGGGTGGGAGGGTGTGTAGGGGGGTGGGGGGGGGGTGTCTAAGGGTGGAGGGGGGGGGGGGTGGGGGGATGTCTAGTGGGGTGGGGTGGGGGGTGTACAGGGGGTGAGAGGGCGGGTGGGGGGGGGGTGGGGTGGGGGGGGGGTTTCCAGGGGGTGGGGGTGTCCAAGGGGGTGGGAGGGGCTGTCCAAGGGGGTAGGGGTGTCTAGGGGGTGGGGGGCTGTCCAGTGGGGTGGGGTGGTGTCTAATGGGTGGAAGGCTATCCAGGGGGTTGGCGGGTGCCCACGGGGGGGGGGGGGGATATCCAGTGGGGTGGGGTGGTGTCCAATGGGTGGGAAGGTGTCCAGGGGGGTGGGGGCTGTCCAGGGGGTAGGTGGGTGTCCAGGGGGGGTGGGTGGGTGGGTGGGTGGGGCGGGGGGTTGTCTAGTGGGGTGGGGTGGTGTCCAGTAGGTGGGAGGGTATCCAAGGGGTGGGAGGGGGCTGTCCAGGGGGTGGGGTGGGGGGGGGTGTCCAGGGGGTGGGGGGCTGTCCAAGGGGTGTGGGGTGTTCAGGGGTGGGGGCTGTTTAGTGGGTGGGAGGGTGTCCAGGGGGTGGGGGTGTCCATGGGGGTGGTAGGGGGGGTGTTCAGTGGGTGGGAGGGTGTCCAGGGGGTGGGGGTTTTCAGGGGGGGGGGTGTCTAGGGGGGTGGGAGGGGCTGTTCAAGGGGTGGGGGTGACCAAGGGGTGGGCGGGTGTCCATGGGGGTGGGGGGTGTCCAGGGGGGTGGGGGTGGGATGTCCAAGGGGGTAGGGGGTGTCCAGGGGGGGGCTATCCGGGGGGGGGGGTGTTCTAGGGGGTGGGAGGGTTTCCAGGGGGGTCGGGGGTGTCCTTGGGGGTGGGGGGATGTTCAAGGGGGTAGGGGGTGTCCAGGGGGGTGGGGGGTGGGGTGGGGGGGATGTTTAGTGGTTTTGGTCTATTTTTTGCTTGTTTCAGGTCCTCTTTGGAAGCACATTGTAATGGTTGAACTGTATTATTAAAAAAAATTGGTTTTTACATTGGTTATTTTATAACCGATGTAATAAATGCATGAGAATGGTTTTTTACGTTGGTTATTTAATAACCGATGTAGTATATATCTTTTCATGTCGGTTATTTTTTAACCGATGTGAAAAACCGATTCACAAACTTGTTTATCACATCGGTTATAAAAATAACCTACGTGATAACATTGTGTTTCATGTCGATTTTCTAATAACCGACATGAAAAATGCTTCAGAGGGGTTGTTTATTAAGTTGGTTATTTAATAACTGACGAAATAAAAAACATATTACAGCGGTTATTTAAAAACTAACGTAATAAATCATGACTACGAACTATTTTCCACGTCGGTTTTTTAGGTACCAATGTGAAAATGGCTTCAGATTTCTATTTTTTTACATTGGTTTTAAAATAACCAATGTAAAAAACAATATTTATGATGTATTCTGCAATAACGTTGGCCAAAAACAGACATAAAAAATGAAAAATAACCGATGTAAAAAACATTTTTTTCACTAGTGAAACTAAAGGTCTTATGTGCCTCGGGGAAAGACCATTTCAAATGATCAATGTTTCCACATTGGAATTAACTCATAGGGCCTCTTCTAGACATTGTAGGAGGTCTGAATGAAGCCTGCTATCAAGAACCACCATGAGACTCATCACACTTTCTCTTTACTTTAAAGGAACACAAAAAATTGCCACTGTGAAAAAAGTAACTCCCATCAACCCCGACTTACCATCCAATTCAAGATCAGCCGTCAATGCTCTATCCAACATATTAGCATATGATGTGTGGTTCAACATGAATACTTGAGATCAGATGTCTGATCGAAGACCAATCTAAAATCTTCGATCCTTTAGTTTCTCATTTGTCACCACATTAGGAGAAAACTGAACAATATTAGAAAAGTAGTTTTCATACTATGTCATAGTAATGTCACCTTACTAGAGATTGAGAAACTCCATGGATTACACTATGACCATTGTTTCTAGATACAACTGATTAGTGAATATAACTATAAAGTATTTACACTACAAGCCCTCAAATTTATTCACGGTCACCATAAAATCCCACTATCTACTATTAGGCCCATAAAGCTTGAAGGTATCATATTTCACTTTTATAGCTTCTAGAATTTCTAAGAACTCCAAAAGTAGATTTATATTTTTCAACCAATCCTCAGAATCATGAGGATCATTCAAGCCTTAAAAATATGGTGGCCTCTACCAAAGAATCTCTTGAGCATGATCTCTAGATTCATACCTTTGAGGTTCCACTATTATTAAGAATATTTTAAGAATAATAAAACCTATATTAAATAAAATTTTATTACTCAACTAAAATTACATATATTTAGATGATAAATAATTAATATTATATAATATTAAAAAGGATTGTTCTTTCTCAAATAAAAATTTTTTAAAAGTGTTGAATATTTTATCCTAATAAATTAAATTGATCAGTTTTTAAATATTATATATAAACTAATATAGTAACATTCTTTAAATTGCAAATTTATACGAAATAATATTAAGAACACTTAAAATGTCATTTTAATAAAACCAGGGTTTTCTTTATGTTTTTTTTATTTTTATTTAAAAATTAAATATATAAATTTTACAATTTTCATTTTATAAAATTAACTTCATTTTTAATTCATAATTTCATAATTATATTTGGATGAATTTTTTTTTATTTTTTTAAAAATATTGAATTTTGGGTGAATATTGGAAAATACTGATTTTACAAATACGATCACTTTTATGATATTGTCATAACACAAAAATGATTTTAAATTTTATAAAAACTTATATATATATATATATATATATATTTATAAAGTAAGATAATGCACCTAAAAATACAATTTTGAATTTATAAAATCCATGTTTAACATTTTGAAAACTTAAGTAATATTTTACTTTAATAAAAATTATTTTTAGTGTGTTTCTTTAAATTAATTATCTACGAGGTGGAATTTGGTTTTGTATTATTTTGAAATATAAATAACTCTTATATGGTTCATAATAGACCAATTAATTTCATACAAATAAACAACATTTATAATCTTATCATAAACATAATTTGTATGCTTAAAAATACATTTGTTTAAAAATAGGTTTTTATGCGTTACATGAACTAATGTTAAAATTAATTTTTATTAAACATAAAATTTTATTAGATAAAAGTGATTTAATATTTGGAATATTTATCTTCAAATTGTTTAATAATTTTTTTTAGGAATTAAAATTAAATTACTAAGGTAAAAATTAATTACCACGGTAAAAACCAAAAATGGAAAAAGTGATAAATCCAAGAGTAAAAGACTTAAATATATGATTAAAACATGTTTAAAATGAATTATTGGGGGATAATAAACCTTAAAAAGTCCCTAAATCTATTATTTTACAATTTATATCCACTTTATATCTAAAACATATTCTCACTTTATATTAAAAAGTTCTATTTATAAAAATGTCATTCCCTTCACCTATTAAAGAAACTCACCTCCACCCCATTTATCCACTCATTATAAAGAATTATCTCAATAAAATATATAACATATTCTCTCCCCCACTCTATCCCCATTCCCAAAAAGACTTATTCTTACCAAAATACAAAGCTAAGGAGCCTTAATATGTTATTAAAGAGAGAACATCTAAAGGGAGAGGTAATGTTCTCAACTGAGCACTCAAAATTTTCTCATTTTTCTACCCATAAAACCTATTATATTAATTAAATAATGATAAAATAAGTATTAATAATATAACTAAATGTCATTATACTAATCTAATATCCATTTTCTACCTTCCTCCAAAACCATTTGAAAAATGAAGATGTCGTCATGTGTGCATGTGGACTACCGCCTCCATAAAAGGAGTGTTTGGTTTTTCATCATCACCTTACATGGATGGTTATGAAATTATATTAAAATTATTAATATTATATTTATAACATTATTAAGATTATTAAATTATAAAACATTACTTATCTTCCACCTGATCTATGGAAAATGAACACATCACTCATGTGTACGTACATGCAGACTACCATCTCTTCGAAAGTGACATATTTCATTTTTCACTCTAGTATTTTATTATTTATCAAAATAACTTATAACTCGATTAAATACCTTAAAAACATCTAAATAATATAATTATGTTTCTTTAATTATTATATTATTAAAAATGAATTACTTTCTTAACCATACTCACCCATATATTATAACTTGTTCTTGTTTGGGTGGATTTAACCAACTACATAAAAAATGATATAAATTTATATCATGGGTAAATAAGGAAAAATAATTAATGAAGATGTTAGAAAATAATAAGTAAATAAATATTTTTTTTGTTCTGGAATAGTAATAGTAACATCTAACTTGTTATTATGATACTACCCTTCATTAGTTAAAATTACCAAAACAAGCTTGTCACCAACTTCATCAACATGAATTCTAACTAAAATAATAATGAAATTAAATTAAGATATTATAAATCATTATAAAAAATATATTATGGATCCTATAATGATCTTTGAATGATGAGTTTTGAATCTATAAACAATAATTGACACTTCCATTATGAAACTAGTACTAAACAAACAATCAAAGTGAATAACATCCATTAATGAAAATAAAATATAAATAACTAATATATTTGTAATAGATTATTGTAATTTAAGTTTATAAAATTTTATAGTTATGAATAAGGTTATAAAATAGGTGATCAGGGTAGTTATTTTTTATATAGGAGGCTAGAAAACATTCAATTAATCAGGATTAAAGGTAAGAGTTTTTTGTTAACTCAAACCCCCTTTCTTTGGGTTATAATGTTTCATATTGAAATTCTAAATTCTACTATTAGTTTATTTCAACCTAATATTTTATATTATAATTTATATTTATATATATGTAAAATGAAAATTTTGATTCAAATCTTAATCCATGATGAATTTCTTTCCCAGAAAACCATGACATTGTTAAAAATAGTTCTCATTCTCTTTAACGATGATTTTTCTTCCATATCTATATTTTCCCTCCTTATCAATGTTCTCATTTATATTTGGAAACCAGATTATATGTTATCTCATGTGACCTTAATATTTTCCTTCTCATTTTTAAAAATAAAGTTTTTTTATCCCTTTTTATGATATAGTATTTCAAAAAATTTATTTTAAAATATTAAAATGGTTTTTCTTCCATGATATTTTGTTTTATCTTACGCTCCACATTTCCTTGAGATAATATTTATGTCTTTATTAAGGCTCTATTATTGAAGGTTATTTTTATTAAGAGTAATTTTTTTCAAAAATTTCTACTCCACCTTTTTGAAAATAACTTTTTAAAGTGACATGTAACTTCATTATTCTACGATAATGTTAAAAATGTTTTCCAAAATCTCTTTTTAAGGTTTTTCTGTGTAAACATATTTTTTTCTATTATGAATATTCTTTTTAAAGATTATTCCTTTACATGTATTAATTTTTTTAAATAAAATAAATTCATAATTATTTTAAATTTAAAATAGGTATTTCTGTTTATTTTTAAGACTAATTTACCCAATGATCTTGAAACAATATTTTTCAACTATGAAAACTTCCATAATGATGCTTTTATTACACTGGGTATATGTTATTATACCACCAAAAACCTTATTTCACTATATAACTTATGAAATTTTCTATATAACTTTTTATAAAACTCATCAATTTTCCATGGTTTAATTAAGTGTTGTTTGAAATATGAATTTTTTCATGTTCTCTTGGTACACAAATGTATAGAAGATTATTATTGATGGGTTGGATCCTATATTGACCTCCAATTAATTGGTTTATGTTTTATGTCTCATGAGATTGAAAATGGTATATGGGTTGTTAGATCAAGCCCAATAGGGTACATGGATAGTACCCCAATCCCAAGAGGGTACATAGGTTGTTAACCCAAGATAAATAGGGTACACAGGTACTAGCCTAAGCCCAAGAGGGTACACATGTTGTTAGCCCATTCCCAATAGGGTACACATGCAGTATTCCAAGACCAATATAGTACATGGGTTTTTATCCCAAACCTAAGTGGTTACATGGGTTGTTAGCCCAATCCCAAGAGGGTATATGGGTTGTTAGACTAAGTACAGAAGGGTATAATGGTTTTTAGCCTAAGCCCACTATGTGACGAGAATCAGGTAGCAATGCATGCTCTACTAGGTTATGATTTCTTATGATTTTACTTATGACATATTTTCATGTTATATGTTTATGTTATGTTACCGTGGATTGTGTTTATTGTTTCATGATTATGCACTCATATTCCATGGAATATATTTAATCATTTGAGACTACAAGCCATTATAAAATTCCTTATGCACAAATCTTATTATTATATGTTCTTTTTAATAAGATATTTATCCTATGATCATGTTTTCTCATATTATTATGATCTAACCCATGATGATATATTTACAAGTTTCCCCCTTAATTAACATTTGAGCTCACCCATTCATTATATTTACATTCCCCTAGTTATTAAGACGAGTATAAATTATGCAGAGTCTATAAGGGAGTCTAGTTTGGTTTGATTATAGAGAATTTTTCACAAGTATATTAAAATAATTTTCTTATATATCTAATCCTCAAAGACACTAAACCTTCTATTCTTGGGATTATGTGACTATTTGTGAGATTTAATGTTTAACTTATGGGAATAATGTAAAATAATGATATGTTTATCTTGGTTTGTATCAAAGATGGTGTTTAAAGAATGTTTCTTAGTACCAGATATAAGAGTGTGTGTTTGGGGCACCTCATTACCAATATTTTTGGTTCTTTGATCACTCAAAACATTCTCAACACCCCCTGTACCTCTTTCATCCCTTTATTTTAACTCTTAATCTGAAAGATTTTTAATTACAAACTTTTCATAGAACTTAAAGTTTTGATTTTAGTTTCAAAAAATTTCTTTAATGTCACAACTTATTTTTCAGGAGTTTTAATCCGATTTTCTCACTCCTTGATATAAGTATTAGGGTTAGATATAAAATTAGACCACTCTTTAATTTTCATATTTAAATCCAAAATTTGTTATGGATTTCCTTGGAAAATACTTTGTTCTTACACTAAAATTTTTTAATCGACTAAATTTGAATTTAAGTTGGTCAGTGTACTTTGAAGAAACCTTCAATGGTCCACCTATTTTCTTATTTTTCTTCCTTTTTAAATAATTCCCATTAAGAGCACCGTCAAGATCAACTTTTTGATAAAAAACTCACAATAATTTATTTTCCTCTTCAATTTTAGTTCAAACATTCTCAACCATTTCAATCATAGTATGTTATAAGTATAATTTAAACCCATTTTGACCTTATTTATAGATAATCTCATCATAATATTTATAATTTTCTCACTAATATTTATCATTGAAACCTATTTTTAGATGTATTTATATATTTGAATTTTAATTTAGGGGGATTAATCATTCAAAATTATTTTATGAATTTATCCACACTTTCATCACCTTCTAGGCTCCTTGGACATTTCATAGAAATGTCTATAACCTTTCTACATTTAAATTAAGACAGTGGTGATTTACCCTTAAATATTCCTTTACCTTGTTCGAATTTTCTATCCATAAGTGATACAAATCCATCACCTACATATTATTCTCCATCTTCACATTTATTTAGATCAATTTTCTTCATTTCCTTGAATTATATCTCCTTTTATGAATAATTTGATATACCATTTGTCTTTACACACTACTCAAATGAAACCAAGTTGTTATATAAATTTTCAAGTGAAATATTTTCCAAGTTTCTTTCTTAAATATTTGATACTTTTTAATTATACAAGGTTGGAAATATTCTAATGATTTTCTTAATAATATCCCCATCATTTTTCTCATCACCAAGTGCATTAATGGATCCAATAACCTCAATGATTTTATTGAATAAAGCATCAATATTTTCATCAAGAATCATTTTAAATCATTAACCTTATTGTGAATCAATTGATTTTTTTTCTATTTCACTTTGTGATGTTAGATAATTTTTTATAAATTGACTTAATAGATATGAAAATAATAACCTTCATAAAAATATAATTCAATAAATAATTAGATAGGGAATTTTGTGCCTTTTCATTAGTGTAGATAAAACTTTTATATATTTTATTCAAAGATAATTATATAAGATAACTAATATATATTACATATATAGAAATAGGAAAAAAATCAAGTGAAAGAGGCCATTGATATATTCTCATTTGGTTTTTCAAAAATCAAATAATTGAATCCATCAAAGAATGGAACTTATTTTTCATTTATTTTTTTATCTATATCAAATATCATCCTTTAATAGATTTATCAAGATTAATATATGATCTGATACCACATGTTTCAACTGTTAATTCAATAAGTTACCTTATGACTTTTTCCATTCCTTTATGTTTTTAAAATCACAAACACGTTTCCTTAAGGAAAATTATCTTTCTCTAAGAAATATTTTCTTACGGAAAATTTTATTTATCTAAGAAAAGTTTTATCCTTACTCTTGGTTTTCATTGTCTTATATAGTATTTTCCTAAACCAAGATTAACCATTTTTTTCTAAAATCCAAAAATCGAATCCTTATATGACTCAGAACCTTACAGTTTCTTAGAATCTGAATTCATCAGAATTCAGACTCCAAATTTCTCAGAATTCAGACTCCGAATTCTATATAAATTAGACTTGAAATTCATTATAATTTAGACTCCAAATTATCTAGAATTCAGACTTCAAATTCTCTAGAATTAATACTATAAATTATGTAGAATTCAGACTCATAATTCTCTAGAAATCAGACTCCAAATTCAACAAAATTAAGACTTTGAATTATCTAGAAACCAGACTCCAAAATTTCATTTTTTTCCAAACTCTAAATTCTTTATAAATCATATTTCTAATTCCTCATAATTTAGACTCTGAATTTCTATTATTTTAGAATCTGATTGTTCATATTTTTAGACTCTGATTCTCAATTCCTTAAAAATATGATTAAATATTTTTCTTAAAGTTATTTCATTTCCTTAAAGTAACGTTTCAGTTTATCAGATCCTATTAAACTTAAGTTTCTTAAACATGATATTGTTTTCCTTAAATTTTATTATTTCGTACACATTGTAACGTTTCCCAAGTTTTCTTACATGAAACGATTTCGTACAATTTTTTTTCTAACTAAACGTTGGTTGAGTGACACGTGTACATGTCCCTCCGATATTTAAGAAAAAATATGACTGTTGGAGGGGGGAGATGACCATTGGAAAATTTTCTTATAAATACCCCAACCATTTTAAGAGTTCAATACACATGTTAAAATGAGTTGATACATTGACACACATCTATAGGTTACATGTTGTGATGTTGTGAAGTGATTTATAGAGAGAGAGAGACTCTAATTCTTTGTGCGAATACTGTGAAAAACTTGTTCAAGATGCTAACAACTTGTTTAGCCTACTTAGTATGACTTTGATTGGATGATCAATCGAGGGATTCCAGGGATATGAATATAGAGGTTCCAACTACCTTAAATTTCGAGGGATTCTAGGGATAGGAAGACAGAATCTTATATTCTTATTGAGGGCTTACCCTAGTGTGAGTAAGACAGAATTTCTTAAAAGTATAAATCAAGGGACCTTTATCCAAGGTTTTTGGATACCCATCTCATTGGGTTAAAATATTTCCTACTTGTTTACTTGTTATTGTTACAAGTTTTTATTTCTACTGAAATTTTGTTAAATAAATAAGGCATAACTTTCTTATACTTTCTTATACTTGTATTATCTGATAAATAAAATTCTATACGCTTTAAGGTAGAATTTTTCTAAGTAAACTTTTCTTAAGTTTCCTTTTCAGATCCATATTTCCAGATCCTAAGCAAGATTTTTTTCTCTATTAATAACTAAAGAGTGTTTTCTAATTCACCTTGTTTAAATTTTTTAAACATATATTTTCTTACGGTTAAAAACAAAAGTTTTTAAACTTACAATTCACCCCTTATTGTAATTGAGCATCTGCATTTATATTTTGATCCTACAAAAACCACAACATCCCAAACCACCCTAAGAGGGGGAGGGGAGGGTGAATTATGGTGTGAAATTTAGATATTTTTCTATCATTGAAAACAATAGACTAAATATTTCAATCTTATGCACACATCCAAAACATCTAAATAAAGTAAGTAAACATGATGCCATAATGACTTTTCATGGAACACCACTAAGGGATACTCTAAGGATCATATATAAATGATGTGTTTATATATCATAAAAATCACCATGCACTGCTATGATTATATTTTTTTTAGAAAATTACCACTTCCAATCCAAGGATCACTCCCTCAACCTATCTCTCTACTAACTAATTCAAGACAAGGAATACTAGAATCACCGATACATAAGCCTCTCACAATGTATATAAAAATAATATATAACACCAATCAGTAAGGGTGTTCCACTTTTTCTTAATTCTACTTAACTAATGTGAATCATTAGTGATGCTCTTCATAATAGCTTCTATCCAAATTCCTGATTTAACAATGCTCTCTTCTCTTCTTCAAGAATCATATATTTCAAAATATTCTTCTAATATCTTCAAAATAATAATCCAAAAATATAATACTTGAAACACCAGGTGTGATCCTCTATTTTTCATTCAAATCCATTCATTATAAATGTATTAAATTCACTAATAAATGTTATATTTTTTTCCATAATTCAAGTCACCTATAATATTTAATTTTTAAAAAATTGTATCCATTATGGTGTTGTCACAACTTTCTATGGCATAGTCTTCCTACAACTTTTATCCCAATCCTGAAAACTATAGGATTAAAATTGAAAACATTTGAATCTTTTAGATATTTCAAATATCAAATTTATTTCATATCATGACCTACTGTGATATAATACTTTGTAAACTATGATGTTGTCAACTTCTCTTTCCATCTCTATAAAAAATACAAACTAAAAAACTAATAGATATACTCAACTCATTATTTTTCATCATACCCTGATGGCCTCAAAAATTGTTCCAGGTATCCCAATTTTATATAGGAATTTTGAAATCTTCACATGAAAACCATGACATAAGCTACATTGTGTCTGTATTTGTCTCCTCATTTTCAATCACAAAAAAGAACCATGATCAAAACTTCACCAAACACCATGATCACTCACAATGAGGTCTCCTCATTTTCCATCCAACCATGGATCCAACCATGGTAAAAGTCAACATACTATGGCCAATAAAAATTTATCAAAATAAAAATACTTCTACCATGGTCATAGTCTCTAGCATTCATCATGGCCATCACAACCATGGTGTAATTACCATTATTACTACATCAACTTGTCATCCTTTCAAAAAAAAAATCATCCACCCTTTACAATCTTTCATTTATGATATCCAACATTCTTAACATGAGAAATATAATTCCTAAAATACAATTTCAAGCCATGTATTTACAATAAACACAATATTTAATGACTATGATTAAGAAACCAACTCTTCAAATCAAAATTCTTCACTTCAAGTGACTTTGATTCCAATATTAATCTCAATGAATAATATTGGTTCTAATATTATCACATGTAACTTATATAGTTATGTCCATACACTTCTTCATTCCATCACAATTTAGGGATAGAATTTCATGCCCGTAACATGATAGGATTAATATCATATTGGTTAAACCTCAACTGATGACATGATTAACAACATACCTAACCAACCCTTGATTATCTCAGCTCCATGGATGCCATAAGAAAGGTGTAAAAGTATAAAATTTATCATTATAAGTATCTTTTTAACTTTAGGTGTGGGGTTCAATATGAAACATGCACCCCTAGTATACCAAATACATATTATATGACACAAAATTTGATATAAGTAGTGGTTATTACATCATGAGAAACTCCTATTATTACTCATGATATAATCTTGTATATCTATATAAAACATAACCCATGATAATTTTCACATGTCATCACAACTTATAATACTCCATGAAGACCATAGATTAGGTATAAATAAAAGTATTACTTTGAGTGGTCAATTATCATTTCACTTCATAAATATATACGACCAACATGAAATAATGATAATGGGGGTTCAAAACCCATTGGGTGTAGGGTACTGTAGTAGTACTATAGTAGTGGCGGATACTGTGCAGCACTGTAGCAGGCAGAGTACTGTAGCATTACTATTTACATAATGGGCCTCAGGCCAAAAATTTGGGCATATGGGACATGTAATGGGCTAAATGCACACTAATCCTTCGAGCTATGTAATGGGTCTTCCTATTCCCAATTAAAAGAGAGATCTTTTCTTTGATTTAAATAATAAATGAGGTTTCGGCCCCAACCTTTTAAAAAAATAATCACTCATCTAATCACATCCCATATGAAAGACAACTAGATATGCCTTATGTTTTTTGTATTTATAAGGTTTTGGTAAACACATTACATATAGATACAATTCCTACTATATCTCTATGTGACTATTTGATAAATCCTCCCACTAAACTCATTTAATGTGTAACATCTATAAGTAAAGACTTATTTGAATAATAGTGAGGCTAGGATTCATAATTCTCATGTTCAAACATAATAGTCAAACATCTTTACTACACAACATCAAATAATATAATGTTAATAACTTCTATTGTATACTTATAACTCTTTATAAGTTTATAATTATAAGTTTAAATTCAAAATTTTCCTTTTATAATGTTAAGATCATTCTTTACCAATATACACTAAACTCCTTTAGGATATAAATTTAATTTCACTTTAAATTAAAGTGGTACAATCATTTATTTGATACAATTTGAAATTATCCAAGTTCAAACATGCTCCTACTAGCCTCTTCAAAACTATATTTTCTTCCAAATATATTTCTAACTCAGAAAATCTTTTGTGTTATAAAATAACACTTATTTCCTTTAAGAGAGTATTAAAAAAATTAACTATAAATAACCATATCTTATATGGAATTATATTTGTTTGAAGAAATATTCTAAAAAAACATTTTATTATTTTAAATATTCCATTGATGTTTGTTGGGAAACCTTTCCCTCATATTTTGAAAAATATCTCAAATAAACACTTTTATCATGGATAAAAAATTTAATCTTTTTTTTGTTTAGAATGGTATAGAATTTGATAAAAAGTGAACCATGTATATTAAAAACATAATCTCATTTTATCAATAATAATACCTTTTTATAAGAAATATCCATTCATATAATAAAAATCAATTGATATACAATATGCATCCTTTATTATTCAAGCTTTCACATAATCTGATGCATCCATTTTTCTCAATAAATTTTAATAACTCTGGTTTTTTCTTTTAAAACCTTAGAATATTTTAATTAATATTTATGAATTTAGTTGTGGATTCGATGGGGGGTGTTTCTAGTGTCTCAGATCCTGATACTAATATATTAAAAATAATATATTATTTATAATCCCTACACATGAATGTTCAATAATAATGATTTTTATTTTCAACGGGGCTTCAGATGGAAAAAATGAGACCATGGTTGAGTCCAAAAGGTGGGTTTTAACCTAGGAATAGTGTATGTTTCCCTCACATAAAGTTATAGGGATGTTCTCCATCATGAGTGGAAATAATTAACAAAATTAATAAATTAAATAAATATTTGAGTTAATTGAAATTTAACCTAATTATCATCTATTTAAACATAACCTTCTCAAGTTCCCAAGGTTAGCTACACCAAACATCAGGATTAGAGTGTCTCCATTGGGAGAAGATGTGGGGGATCAAGGAGGATTTGAGAGTGACTAAAGAACTTGAAAATGAATTTCTAATAACACCATAATAGATTTATTATTCTCCAGTGATCATACTATTAATTAGGTAGGACTTGTTATTTTTTATATTCTCCATTCTTGATGATTTTCTATAATGGTTTGTTATTTCTTATTTTATTTTACAATTCATATGGTAAAATCAAATTGAACTAATTTAAATAGCTTGGAACTTCATGGTTTCTTCATAACCAACCCTTACCTAAGTGTTATGCATTGATGATTAGTGGGAAAATTTATTTCTTGATTTTAATTTTATATTTATTTTCCCCATCGTTATTCACATTATCACCACTAGACTTTGATTTTGATGGTGGTTCTACTGATTGTGGATCATCTCGAAGTGTGGTTGATCCAAGATAGTGAATGTTTTAGTTGGGGTAAAACAACTAGGTTCGATGTCCGGAAGAATCACTAAACTATGAAGATTAATGACGGATATTGATGAGAGAGGGTGGTTCTTGTCGGTCAAAGTAGGATGGAAAGAGGGGAGGGGGGGTGAACCACCTTTAAAATTTAGAATAATAAATGCAAAAAAAATTGATTTCGATATGATGAAGTGATAAAGTGATAAATTTTATCCATATAATAAAAAAAATATCGAAGTTAATTAAGAAAGTATACACAATAGAAAATGTATGAACCAAATTTATGCAATTTAGTGTACTGAGATCGAATGATGCAATGTGTAAATTGAAATAGAGTGTAAACATTGTTTGATAAAGTAGTTTGAAAATAGCTTGGTGTGATTCCCTATGTCCCCTACCATTAGGATGAGTGGTTTTTCTTATTCCATTGATTTTAATGGATATAAAAAAACCAATCCCTCCTTTAATTTTTGATGGAAGTAGTAGAAACCCGCCTCTATTGTTTTCATTAGTTGTATCAAGAAACCCATTGTAGAAGGTAGAATGAGAAGAGAAAGATTTTCTTAGCCCAAATACATTACAAATACAGTCTCTTATCTCTCAAAGTATAGAACAAGATAAGATAGATAGATAGATAGATAAAATGGTATATGAGAGCCTTTAATAAGTAAGAAAAGTAAAATTAGATCTTTGAGAGAGTACTTGGAGATTGAGAATAAATTGATAGAGACCATTCATTGAAGAGTTGATATAATTTTTAAGCTTCCATGCCACCAAATTCCCCAATTTATAGCCTCTAAATCTTCAAGTGACATTATGTAATTCTTCCTAGTCATTAATACATTCCAAATACCATTTAAGATCATAGGTCCCCATGAAATTAAGAACTTTGACAAGAGTAATCAGCCCCATCGGCTAGCCAGTGGGCCTTATTGGATCTTCTTGGATCTGCCTACTTCTACCGATTGGCCGGTTCTCTTCTACTGGATAGTTAGTGGAAATATACTGCATAGGGGGGATACTGTCATCACCATTGACTAGCCAGTGTTCGTGAACTAGAAAGCCAGTGCTACTTGATACAAAACACCTCCACTAGTGGCCCTTTAATATTCTACTAAAGACATAAAAGGTTATTATATATTCGTTCCATGACTTTAACAACTCCATTAAGACTTAAACAATATCTTCAAAGCAAATTCAAAATATTCAACAATATAATCTAAATTCAATAAGATTATTTCATTTTTTTCATTAAGACCAACAAATATAATCTTGTCAATGGAACTATTATCCACTCAAATGAAATCATTAGATACAAAACTGAGTGTTTGCAATCATAAAAATAACATGATATAGATAGGTAAAACAATCTTCCCCCTTTTGATGATAAAAAATTCTTAACATAAAAAGATATATCAAGTATGAATCATGTGTTCAAATTTATTAAAGATATCATACTTAATATGGTCAATAGATAAACTAAAATTTATTCAATATACTCAAGAGATATACTAAAATATATTCAATATGATCAAGAAATAAACAAAAATATATTCAATATTCTCAAGAGATAAACTTAAAGTTATTCAATAACATATCCCTTTTTAACCTAAAATATTCTCCCTAATAACCTTATCCAAAAAACCACGAAACATATCCCCCTTTGTGATACAAAATATTTCTCCCTAATAATAAAAAACCTTACCCCTTTTGTGATTATTAAAAATAAAACAAGGGAGGAAAAGGATAAATTATTTATAAAAATAAGGTAATTTAACATAATGTAAAACAATGGTGACACACAATACTATCTCCCCCTTAATGATTATCATAAAATTAAAAACCAAGAAAGGAAAACACGACATGTAAAAAAATGTCCAATCATAAGATATAAATAAGTAAATAACATGAGATAGATTGAAGATAAAATACACATCATCTCAAATTATAATTATATTCATAGAATAATAGAGATGATAATAAATTTCAATATAAAATTATAATATTGAATCTTTAAGATTTTTAAAATCAAAAGATATTGAAAAATAAATAAATAAAAGAAAATTTTGAAAAGAAAAAAAAATTATTTTGAAAACTAGTTGAGGAGAAATAAATAAAATGAAAAAAAGAACAAATTAATTTTTTTAGAAAAGACAACCTCTCTAATTTTAAGAATAAGAAGACATAGGTGATAGAGAGAGAAAGAGGAAAGATATAGTAATGAAGTTTAAGAGGGGAAAGAAAATTTAAATAACCAAAAACCTATTCCCCTAGAGATAAACTTATTTGAAAGAAATAAATGTATCTACCCCTAATTTGGTAAATTTAATCTTTATGTATCATTCATTTAGAAAAAAAACTACATCAGAGTCGTATGATATTTTCAACATCGAGTTTAAACATATTTTATTGATAAAAAATTTATAGCAGTACATAGCTAAAAAATTTCAAAAGTATGTGTATTTTTATACTATTTTGGATTTCGTTCTGAATATATGAGCTAATAAATTTTTTTACATTGAAACAATATTAGTTCCATTAATATTGGAATATAAATATTTAGGAACCCAAACATGTTTAGTATGAGAATTTATATGAGTTATATGAAATGAAAGGTGAATATATTTTGGTCTATAATATCTATAATTTATACAATAAAACTTATAAATTAAATTCCTTGTTTTATGAAAATAATTACAAAACTTTTCTTGAGAGAATACTTTCCAAAAATATTATTTTTTTAGAACTATAATTATTTGAAAAACCAAAACCATGATGATTTTTTACATGCATCAAGAGCCAAAAATCATATCAAAATATTGATCACCATGGATGAATTGAGCAAGACTATTTATAAGTTCTTTGATTTGAGATTCTAAATTCTCAATGTCGGGTTGTTATTTTAATTTCAAAACCAAATAATATTTTTTCTTTAGAAAGAAGATTATTTCTCTTAATAATTTGTTTATATTTATTTGTAATATCTTTGTATTTAGAAATTAGTTCATTACTGAAATTCTCAAGTTAATTTTTATTGATTATAAGAGTAAGAAGAATCAGATGAATGATAGGAAGATGAGGAATGATAAGGAGAGTTATAAATAATATAAGTTACCTCATGACTAACCTAAAGATGTGCCATGTGGAATTTAGGAATTGGGTCACTTGAAGAGGTTTAGTCTATAGAGTCATCGTTGACACTCTAGGTTGAGAATTTAAGATCTTTATAACCTTTTTTTGTTTCAACTTATTTTTATAGATGGGATATTATAGTATGATATTTACCTTCTTCTTGAATTCATAAAATGTCACATACTATCCATTTTTATTTTCCTTCTTGGTATGATGGTTTGATTTATTCTTTATGAGTTTATTCAACTTCTTGGACAAATGTTCAATATCAGCTTTACTTTCAGATGAATCTTCACTATAAAAATATTTAAAAGAAATTTTTCTTTTGGATTATTTGGATTCTTTTATTTATTTAGATTCTTTATTAGATTGTCTCTTCAGAGTGATTTTGTATGTCATAAGAGATATAATTAGTTCTTTGAGCGGCATATTTTTTATTTCTTTTTATTCTTGTATAGTCATCACCTTGGGTGACTAAGAGCCTGGAAAGACTAAAAGAATCTTCTTCAGTATTTTTTTTGTGTGAAAACATCATCACCAAGAGACTTTAAACATTTTTAAATGTCATTAAAACATGTAAACATATTGGTAATATATTTTATTGAATGCATGGTAAAGATTTCAAAGTATTTTCTAAACATATCCAATCTAGTGTCTTTAAATTTATTTATTCATTTTTGTGGGACTTTTAAGAGTTTATATATTTCATGGGTGGTTTTAAAAGTATACATGTGAATAAATTAATTTTTTATTATTTTAATGGAGATTGTTTATGGATTTTCCATTAAGTTCAAAGAGCTATAATATATTTGGGGGGGGGGGAATTTATCTTCCAATTTGTTTATAGGAGTATATCCATGAATATCCATTTTATAAATAGGACAACCTATACTAATAAGAAAGGTATACATGATATTTTCCTAATAAGATTGATTTGAACCATTAAATTAAGGATCAAATTGAAAAGAAATTCGTTTAGGTGCATTTTGAAACTAATAAGAGGATTCCATTTAAAAAACCTTGAAATCGATTAAGATTTTAAAAATTAAAACCAATTTTTGAAGGATATGATTTTTTATAAAAAAACAAATATATCAATTGGTACCAATTATTGTTCATATTATTATAGAAAGAGGGGTAGAGGATGAATTTCCTTTAAAAATTAAAATAAAAAATAAAAAGAAAAAAAATAAAAACAAAGTAATTTCGATACAATGAAACAATAAAGAGATAAATTTGATATGTATTATAAAATATAATATCAAATTTAATTAAGCAAGTATGAATTGTGATAAATGGATTAATCAAATTTATTAAATTATATGTATTGAGATTGGATGATGCAATGCATAAATTTCAATATAGATAAAACACAGTTTGATAAATGAGTTTGGTAGTAACTAAATGTAAGCCCCTACATCTCCTTCCCTCATGTTGAATGGTTTTTATTATTACATTGATCTTAATAGAGATCAGGAAACCATGTCCTCCATTTATTTTTTATAGAAGTTTCAATATACCTACCTCCATTTCTTTTAATCAGTTGTAGTAAGAAACTCATTGTAAAAGGTAGGATAATAAGATAAATATTTTATTGGTGAAAATATGTTACAAATATGATATCATATATCTCAAAGTATATAATAAGATAAGTGAAAGAAAGATAGATATAAAGGTATATGAGAGCCTTTTAGAAATGAGAAATGGAAAATTGGATCTTTGATAGAGTACTTGGAGATTGAGAAGAAGTTTATAGAGATCCATCATTGAACCATTTAGAGAATTTTCAATCATCCAAGTCACCAAGGTCCTCAATTTTATGAAAACCTATATCTTTAATACACATTATTTAATGATTTATTACATAAATATACACTCAATATAACCCCATAAGATCTTGAGGCATAGTGTCTTTGGGAAAATAGGTACATAGAAAATTAACTTGAAACATGTGTAAAACATAATTATTTAAAAACTCTGAAACATCTCCTTGTATTCCAAGGATCTTTTAAAACTACATGGGATAACCTGGGATGTACATAATAAAGGTGTGGGATATAAATCCCAGTAAGGGAATAAGAAAAACATATCATAAGGTAAAATATTACAAGTGATACAAGAGGTATATCAAGGTATTATAAGATGGGTGAGAATCATAATCTTGAACAATGATGCATGACATAACATGATAGTATAAAGGCAACATAGGAATACATAAAAAATATAAAGAATGACATCATAAACATAATACAAGATTAAAACCAAGAAAAAAATAACATAGTGTTCTTAGGATAACCTCCCATAAACCATACATGGAATCTCATGTGATAAGAATATTACCCAATGCATTGGAGGGATATATAATTATGGAATCACCCCTCACTTTTATATCATGTACATGCATAAGTGTGCCACATAGATCATACAACATAAGGATTAATTTCATCAATTTTAACCCCACAATTAGGGATTGTGGGTCACATACATGTAAATCCCCAATCAATTAAGGATAGTTAAAACTAGGTGAATAACCTTGAGTGTAAATGGAGATAGGTATTCACTACACAAATGTTTGGCATGGAAAATCACAGAATAATTTTGGCCACATAACAGGTGTGCATAAAGGTTTATATAAGTGGTGAATAAGAAAGAAATGGGTATCTCATTACTTGGGAATCATAAGTATAGTATTATAGATACATAAAAACATATCCCAAATTGAAAAATTGGAAATAAAAAGGCACGACATAAATCATATTCTTGAATAAAGATGTGAAGGAGAATATCCCTTACCTTGAGAGGGTGATTCTAAAAGCTTAGGAGGAGATTATTAAGAGCTTGGGGGACCTTGGGAAGTCTCTATAGAGGGAGGGATAGAGTAAATTCACACTCAAATAGTTTATTGTAAAGATTAATGTGATGTTGGGTGGGTTTATATAGAAAAAGAGAGGATAATTATTTATTAAAATCTAAACATAGGTTTTGAACTCTATATGATAATGTAATAAAACACAGAAAACTTGACATGTTTTTTCAGATGGTTTATACCAAAGAGGAGTGTTTTGAATTATTTTATAAGGCCAAGAACTGGACACATTAATATAATTACCTTGGTGATGTGGATGTGATTCATTTTTATAAAGAATTGATTTTAAAACCTTAAAATATAATATAGGTTTTAGAAGATTCATTAAGGGTTTATAAAATTCATAAAATAACCTCAAAAAAATTATTTTAAAGGGTTAAAATAATTTTGACCACGGATACTCTTTATAAAATTTATTACATCACTTTGAGACTTTTATGATGTCATAATACACATCATATATTTATACCGTATTTAATTTTGACCCAAAAATTCGAATATTTCCAAAAATTATGAATAAATCACTCTTGGATAATTTCACTATACTTATTTAAAAATTAATATTTATTTTATCAAAATAATTCTCTAAGTATTACACTTTTAAATAAAAAATCCATATTTATTGAAAAATACTGGGTTTTTTACAATAACATCTTTCTTACCCTTATAAAAATTGTTTTTGAATTTGTAAAAATTATATTATAACTTATATTTAATAAATATTATTTAATAATAATATTTTATTAAAATATAATTTATTTCAAAAATTCATTAAAATATATTTTCTTGATTGAAACTATATATTTCCCAAAAATACAATTTGTGTTTAATTCTATCAAAATCTAATTTTTATAAAACATATTGTTTAATCATTATAAAGTAATAAATGATAAATAAAATCCTTATTTTATTAAAAAAATACTATTAGGGACTAGATACATAAAAATTTATTATACCAGTGAATTCCCTAAGGGTAAGGTGTGTGATAGTGATATTTTTATGAGGTGGTTCCATGAAAATTGTTTGGGTCATGATCTCAATGAGCTCAAACTTCTACCATAAATTGTTTTACTCATGGTTTTGTTATTGAATCTTGGATTTGGATTGGTCAAGGAAAAAGATCAATGATATTATCTCCCTCAAAAGCTCAAGTAAATGGGTTTCATAGGGTACAATCCTACTGGTTGAGGTCATCACTTCTTTTGACTTTGTCAATTAGATTTATCATGAACCTATATATATACCAATCATATGTTAAACATGTAACTTCTGTACTATAAATTATTATGGTACTTAATTATCTTTTAAATATGATGTGATATAACTTATAATAATCCAAAATAACTAAAGTAGTGTATGTGTTTTCTATAACTACATTACTGAATGATGAATTTATTTAATCAAGAAGAGAATTTCATTTATAAAAGTTTGGGTAATTATAAATTTGTAGCCTCCAGATCTTCAAAAAACATTCTAGAATTCTTCCTGATCATTAAGACATGTCAAAAACCATTTAAGAGTACCAGGACCCAAGGAAATTAAGAACATTGACAAGAAGAATCATCCCCACCAATGAGCTAAATGATCCCACCAGCTAGTCGATGGGCTTACTGAGATCTTACCATCTCTACCTGCTTCCACTAGCTAGCTAGTGTTCCTCCATCAGTTGGCTGGTGGACTTCTTCTTCATTGGGGGGGAGGGGATAGTGTCCTCACCATCAGCTGGACAGTGGCTCTGCACCTGTGAGCTGATGATACCTACTATAAATCACCTTCACTAGTAGCCCTTAAAGATTCCAACAAAGACTTCAATGGCCATTCTAGATTACTTCCATGACTTCAACAAGTCTGTTAATACTTAAACAAGATCTTTAAATCCTCATCAAAATATTCAACAAGATTATTAAACTTCAATAAGATTTAATAATTTGTTTCATTAAGACTAAAAAATGGAATCTTAACAACAGAATTGTCATCCACTCAAATGAAATCATTATATACAAAATTAAGTGTGTATGATCATGAAAACATAATGAGATATATAGGTACAATAGTTATCTATATGATGATAGAGGAATATGACTTGTGAGGGTATCTATGAAACCCATTTTCTAGCTAAAGTAGTCATACATAATCCATTGAGAGTCTAGGTAACCCATATGTGATAATCAGAGAAGTTTTGGTCATTATTGAGGTGAGAAGGGTGTAATTGGTGTGAAAATCAAAGTGAGTGTGAGTTCTATTCATAACCCTCCACACCAAGGTGCCACTTGGCTGTGTCATGGAACCCCTTTTTCTATAGCCCAAGATAAAGCATGATCTAGTTACAAACCATGGAGTGGGTCTCACCTTGGTACTATAAAAATGGTAATCAGATTTATACCATGGTGTAGTGGATGCTGTTTTTACCCCCAAGTGTTTTAGTATCCCATAGACAATCATCACAACATGGTCCTACCGACCGCAATGTGGTATCTCTTCCTAGACCTACATGGGTGATGAAATAAGCATAGAGGATTCCCCCATTTAACATAGATAGTCCATAACATTGCATTAAAACAAATGGGCATGTTAATGCTGGGATAAACACTCTACTATATAAAGATCCATTAAATATGGTGTGGTGATTCACAGAATGAAAATTTTTATACCCGACTTAGTAGAACACCATGAAACACTAACACATGTTGTATAATTCTTCCATACCTAGTGACTTTTCATACCCCCTTGCTTGGAAAATGGATTTTGGAATTTGAATATCCCATCTTGAGTGTTTTTCACGTAAAACATGATGGTTTACTTTAATTCAATATCATAGATGAGATGCAAGGTGATATGAGCAGTTTAATCTCTTAAAATTTGTATAGACGATGATGGGGATTGAGTATGAAATTAAGAGTGTTCTTGGGGATTAATACCCTTCTCATCAGGTTATCGGAGTCACGTAATGAGTTCAACCCCCACTATCCTTAGGTATAGTTGGAAATTCCCCTTGTTTGTGATGTGTTTCTCAGGACTATGGATCCACTACCTGCAGATTAGATAGGATCAATATTTTACCCAGAAACTAAAGGATGTGATCCTCTCTCTGTAGAGTCAATATTACCCTATCTAAGAGCCTAGTCATATTTTGGATCCTCTACTAGAGTCTCTATCCCTCCAGATATTAGGGGCATTATAACGTCCTAGGTTTTTGAATCGGGTTGAAAACCTATCCCATTTTGAATTTTTTAATTAGTGGGTATTACAAATTCTTTTTTTTCTGATCAGAACCAAATTCTGAGAGTTCCATCAGCCTTATATCATGTTTTTGTATGGGTTTAGTGGTTTATCCAAAGCCTTAGGTGTTTGGAAGGGGTTTTAAGAGTGTTGAAGGCCCAAAGGCCTATTTTTGAGTTGCAGGTCAAGGTGCACGGTTTGGGGTAAATCATGTGGCCTCTTCCAACTAACTGTGAAACCCCCTTTTCACTGAGAATGGTTTGTAGGAAACCGTGTGAGTGGGGTGTATAGTCATGCAACCATGTCTGTATTTTTTACAGAGGCTTCTGCATAATTTTCCCATGGTTTGAGAAAACCTGCGGAAAGCCACATGAGTAGTGTCATATAGATGGTATCCTCGCATTGTATCCCGCAAGGTTTCCACATGGTTTGGAAAACCATGAAAGATAACCATGTGACCCTTGAAAGAGGAAAAATTATGATTTCACCTCCCTCATTATGGTTTTTATCTTCTTTTTCCTCCTGGTTCATGCATACAGTAGTGGGGGCACTCGTTTTTTCTTCCTACTTTGGATTTTGATACCATCTCTTCATCGATGATTTGTTCTTAGATCCATTGAGTGCATTGTAACCATAGTAGTAAGGATTTACTCACCCTTTCACCTATTCTTCTTTACCTTCTCCTCATGAAGCACTAAATCTGTTTGAGCCATTTTACCCTATTTTCAGAGAGCTCTACATAATCGTTGATTTCTTCCAAATTTTTTTAAGTTAGAGGATATTATAGGATGTGCCTATCTCTATGAGTCCAAGGTAGGTGGTGCATGAATTAATTTATGTTTTTGTGGTCATTTTGTTTCATGAACCAATCTGGTTTACCACCCAAACCGGTGCCCGACCCGGTCCGTGGAATGAACCAAAGGGTGTTCCTGATCCCCACGATCTAGGACAATTTCCCATGTATCAAAAGTAAAGCGTGGGAACAGTTTACCTAGCTTAATAAAAATAAAAAAATATCACTTTAAGTAAGCCAAAAATAAAAATACACACCCAAACAAGCCTTTAACATTTTCTAGATTTTAAGTGTACAAATCAACTCAAAACTCAAAGAGGACTACAATGAAAAGAAAACCAAAACATCAACCCATACCTCTATGCTAAAATATGAGTAACATCCTCAAGCCACTGCCACCAAGATCCATACCGAGATCCACAAGACACTCAACCTACCAACACTAGACGTCTTTTATTTACCTAGAACAAACAAGAAACAAGATCTGCATACACCCAAATGTGTATGTAGGGTGTGAGCCAAAGCCCAGTAGGATGCCACCTAGGAAAGAGATTCCATGCCATAATATCAAAAAGATAATCTAACATGATCATTTAAATTCATGATTTAAAAACATTTATAAGAAAAAAATTTATTAGGTAAATAGTTAATAAGGAAAAACTTGAAGGGAAACCATTTCAAAAACACTAACTTAATGAAAAAGAAAATTTATAAATAGAACACACACTCAAGTGGTCCTCCATATACCGACGGGTGGCACCACATCATGAATAGTAGAGCACCATGTGTAAATCTTCTAGGGTTCATCTAGCTCAAGTGGGACCCTAGAACCTCGTACCTTGGTGAAAGGTGGTATTATAACCACAACCGTCAGTTTCCTCATGCACAAGCCACTGGAGAGGAGAAAAATCCAAAGTTCTAGTGGAGATAAATCATTATCATAGTTTAGTTAGTGTTTCAAGCGTCAATCTAGCTAATTGAAACCGGGACAAGCCACTTCTGTATCACTAGCATACTAGTTATAGTCCTCCCACCTAGATACCTAGGATTCCCTTATGCTTGAGTTAATGTTCACATGTCACATATATCACCACCACAATAGCCCAATGTCAAGAATTTCAAGGAAACCACCATTTTCCATAAAACCAACCATTTTCTATTTTACTCACACCAAAACCCCACATTTAATATGTTTTCCATCACTCAAAAAATTCAAAGATTTTCCTATTTACAAACTCAAGAAAATACATAGTTACAACCAACCAAATCCATGGGCCAAGACCCTTTATAAAGACACACATACATTAAATTCCATTTTTAAAACAAGCTTTCCCACCATTTAAACAAGGTACAATTCATACTCAAAAGTGAAAAACAAGGTTAATATGCCAAAAATGATCCATTTCCCATTGAAAATACCATTAAAACACACACGCACCATAATTACCTTTGAAAACACATTTCGCACCCTCCAAACAACCCCTAAAACCCTCTTTAGAAACATTACATTATAACACACACAAAAACATAGGCATTCCCCTTTGTAAAAAATCATTTCTAACCTATAAACACACCAACCGCTTCAAGAACACCATTAACACCACATAAAAAAACCAAGGAACACATTTATAAACTCAAAAAAATATATTAAATTCATCTAATAATGTTAGGTCATAGAACCACCTACATCATGTGAAGAACCTTTTAGAAAATGGTGTGAAATCCCATCCGTAACTAAACCACACCACAAGGAGGAATGAAGAAACCCTAACCAATAGGATTAAACCAAAAAACCCAAGATTAAAACCCTAAAAGGGACACCCAACCCATTATAGAAGAGAAACCCCAAAGAAGAGGGAACAAAATCCTAGAATAAAGGAAAAAATAAGGGAGAAGAGACTTACATGAGGGTTACTTGAAGAATCCAATCCAAAACACCCAAAAATAGAATCCCAAGGGATAGGAGAGGATGGGGGAGGCACACCTAGGTCTGGGGAGTCCGTGAGGGTTGAGAAAGGGGGAGAAATGGGGTAAAATTGGGGAGAGAGGAAAATAAAACCCCAAATTTTAATGAGTTGGAACAACCCCACGGTTAGTCCTCAAGGTTTCCAAAACCATGTGGAGATCATGAGGTTGCCTCTGACGAAGGATTTCCAGCCGCACACTTACATGGGATGTGGTGCACGGCTATGCAGAGGCCGTGCGATAAGTTTTTTCTCTTACTAAATGATTTCTTAGGTTGGCGCATGGATACTTATAACCATGCACAAACCACACACTTCAATTTTTCTAGCCCAAAAACATACATTTTTCTAAAAAACTCAAAGGAAACCCAAGAAGAAAAGCTAGTCCAATGAAAAATAGAAATAATACTCAAAAAATTCAAACCTGTCACATCCGGTTCCTGAGAGACTAACCCAAAACTAAACCCGAACCAGAACAAATGAGAATTCAAAAACCCAGGTTTGACATTTTGGGGGTGTGTATTTTAGCATTCTATTGGATATTTGAGAAATACAATTTTTATATTGATTTATTGATGTTAAATTGTATGTATGACCTTATGGGATGCCTTTGGTCATGCCTGAACCATATTTGCTTGTGCAAGGCTGGGTTAGAGGACATCAACCACCTTGGGTAGTTAGGATGGGGAACATTCTTGATTTAAATTGAGTTTTTTTATTTAATTTGATTTGATTAGTTGAAATTGAGTTAGTTAATTCAATTATATTCAATTATTTTGTTTACCTACATTGTTCAATTCAATCGTATTAAATTTAACTGATTTTCCATATTGAATTGCTTATTTAAAGTGAAATGAATATATATATATATATATATATATATGTAACACCCCAGGTAAATAAAGAATATGAAATTTTTATATTTATCCATATTTGTGAATAAAATATTAATATTACTTTAAAGGGGATGCTATGCTCGATGGCGTACCCAATACGCAACAACGAGTTTCTTGGGAAGCTTACGTTACACTCTATTAATAAAATAATATTATTTTAAATAGTAGTTAACGCCTAGCCGTTGTAATGGCAGGAATGAACAGAACTACCTACAAAATGATTATATATGTTTTTCAAATATTTTTACTCTTTACAATAAATTTTATAGGATTAAAAATGCGAATGAATCCAATTTTAAGCGTAGACATTCTAATATTCTTTAAAAGGTCGATTAACCGCCTTTTGAAGGAGAACCTCTTTTAAATCCACTTTTTGAAAATTCTATGTGTTATATTTGACAAAATAAAATTCTTATTTAGAATCGGGACATCAAAATTTACTTTGTTTAAATTTTTGGTATCTTTCTGATAAAGTTCATTTTTTAATGAATAGTGAAAAATGTTGTATTTTAATTCAAAACCTCTTTTTAATCTAGTTTATTTATATGATTAGATTATCTTTTGGATTGTTTTTTTAGTAAAATTAGAATATATTTTTACCATTTAATCCAATAGTGGTCATTGGAATTAATTTCACTTTGAAATTGGACTTAAACTAGTGTCAATCTTTTGATACTTATTGTTTCATAAAAACACGCTATTTGCTCTGACTGCGGGAATTTAATTACAAAATTAATTAATGAAACTTCTATGTTATTAATTTGGTAAAATAGACATCATTTTTGAATTTGGAATATCAAATATAGCTTAGGGTGGATTTTTGGTATTTTTCTGAAAAACATCAATTTTTGATGAATAGTGAAACCACAAAGTGGTGGTTACAAAATTTGATTTTTTGTTTAAATGGGACTTTACCACTTCTGTGATTTGAATTTCAAAAATCCAATTTAAATGATTTTAATTGTTAAGTAAAATGTGGTTCAATGCGATGAAAATAATTTTTGATGAAAAGTAACTTTTAAGTTTTATTAATCGCGATTAAAGGTAATTAGTGTGATTTAAGGTAAAAATGATATTATAATAAAATGAAAATATATTGAAACTTGTCCTAACCCTATTGGATGAGTTATTTCCGACCAAGAAAACCCATGGGTCGATTTTGGGTACCCCATGGAGCCACTTGGGTTTGATAATGACATTTATGCCTTTTATTTAAAGTTAAAGTAAAAATGTTACAAACATGATTTGTTTTACTAAAACAATTTTTACATGTGGTTATAGAAGTTATAATTTTGACTATAAATACTAATTGGAAAGATAAAAAGATTTCCTACATCATAGTATTTTTTTTATAATTTTTAGACATTAAATAAATTAAATTCTTTATGACATCATTATGATGCAGTGATGACCTCATTATTTAACGATTTAAATAAAATGGAAAGATAAATCAAAATATAGAACCTAAACATGTCAAAAACCTATTGGATGGGTGGATTTCGAACCCTTATCACCTTATCCTCAAAACACATCAATGTGGGACCATTAAAATCCGAAAACCATTTGAAAATAAAGTAACATTTTATACTTTTCCAAGAGTGCCCCTCCTCTCCTCTTATAAAAGGCCCCCACCTCTACCACCATACCCACACCTCTCAAACCTTTGGTTCGGCCAAGATCTGATCATTTTGTCTCTACACATCCCTCTCCTCATCCTAGAAGCCTTAACTTAGGAAGGAAGCTCTTCAAGAAACCCTTTTGGTTCAAAACAAAGGGAGTTACCCAATTTTAAGGTAACGTCTTCACTTGTGCTCTTTTGTTTTATTTTGCTTCTCCAACCCCCTAAACTCTTTTTATTCATTTATTTTGTAACAAATTCAGTATCTTCAATATACTAGGATGTTTTTATAATAAGTATTCTAGCTACACTTACACACACCTTCATCTAATGGTTAAAGAACATACAGTTTCTGTGGATGACGAATTTCTGCCTCACGAAACGATGATTGTTCAACACTCATATAACACCTTCAAAGGTGGCCATTAAGATGTCACTATGTTTATATATGATATATAATATTTTTATGTTTTACTTAAGCTACTGTATTTTTCATTTGTGGAATAACTTTATGGCTTTCATTATGGGTATACACGATATCTTCATTTTAGGAAGTGCGGACTACCGCCCCCTCAAAGTGATTTGATTCGTTAATGCCATATGTGGGATGTATAAAGGATGGATTTAAAGTTATTATATATGATTTTATAATGGAATTATAATATACCTTTATATCATTATTGTTTTCTTTCCATTAAAGTATGAGATAGAAATGAAAGTAGCGTTCATGCGTACGTACGACTTACCATCTCCATGAACGGTGCATTTCATTTCTTATCCTCAAATGTAATGTACTATTATAAGTACATATAATGGATATATATGATGTATGATACATATAAAGGATGAATATAATTCTGGAATTAAAAATATACACATCTCTCATTTAGTTTTAATTCCATTAATATGACATAGAAATGAAAGTAGCGTTCATGCGTACGTACGGCTTACCATCTCCATGAACGGTGCATTTCATTTCTTACCTCTAAATGATTATGTAATATTATAAATACATGTATATGCTGGATATATATGATATATATGATATCCAAATCAGGAATTTAATTCTGGATATAAAGAACCTTTGACCACACGAACAACATGTAATTGTAAGAAGTCCACTTTGGACTTAAGAACCAAATATCGACAAAACAAACATTATTAACTTAAATGATTACATAATGTTTATAACATGTCAATAATTGATATAAAAGGAATAATGAACTTGAAAAAGGTTCTTAATAAAGTAGAAATTAACTCAAGTTTATTATTCAGGATGTTAAAGAACGATCGAGTCAAGTCGGACCCGAGGTAAGGGATCCTACTCCTCTCTTTCTTTTTAAGTATTCTATTTTATGTCATTACTTTTAAAGATCATATTTCTTGTTATTGGGATGTTATTTTATATTAATCTTACTGTAATTTTTATGTTAATATTATGAGAGACCCTATTCTCTCTCATCAATCCATTTTGGAAGTTTTGAGTGGCGCCGTTAGGCTGCCGAATTTTCATAAGAGATCTAACCTCTCTCTTTCTTTTTAAGTACTCTCCTTTATGTCACTTCTTTTAAGCTCATATTTTTTATGTTGGGGGATGTTATTTTATATTCCTCTTTCTATAAACTTTATGTTAATATGATGAGATACCCTATTTGATCTCATCAATCCATTTTTGTAAGTTTTATGTGGCGCCGTTAGGCTGCCGAGTTTTTGTAAGGGATTTTTCATCTCACTTTTATTCCCATGAGATTTATGCTACATTTGCCACAATTTACTTTGAGTGGTGTATGTACTGCCCATTATTTTACTCATTGTGTAATATACTTTCATTTATGAGTATTTACATCAATGTTGTATTGTCCTTCTTTCACGGGGTGTATGTTCCGAAAGATACCCATGTCGGTAAGGGAATATTTCACCCTCCTCTTTTTAAAAGACTTCTTTTGTTATATATTTTAATTCACATACTATTATGTTGGTATATGTTCTTCTGTATCCTTATTTATTTAAATTTTATTTCCATGTGATGAGATACCCTTTTTATCTCTCATCAACTCATTTTCTGAATTTTGTAGTGATGCCATTAGGCTGTCAAATTTTGGCAAGGGAACTTCTTAACCCAAATTTGATTCTTTGGGATAAACTTATACTCCTTGAATATGTCGTTCTATGAATATGTGTGAATAACCTTTGATTGTTTTAAACTTAATATCCCCTTATATTTGGTGTATTCGTTTGTCACACATAATTATGTAATTGATTTATCCTTAAACCAAGGATACCGTCTTTGTAAGGGACTTCGTCTCAATCTCCTTTCATTGAGGCATATTTCGTTTTATACACAACTTTCTTTTATACGGTGTATAAACCCCTTTGAATTTTACTTTTATACAAAAGGAATCTTTTTCTACGAAGCATTTTACTAAACAACAAAAAGGAATGTTTCTTTTAACGTACGCGGTGACAACGACCTTTTCCGCCGTCGCGAGTATTATTTGGTATTTGGCTTCCTCAACAAGCCATAATGTTTTTAAAATAAAATAAATACCATATACTCTTTTATGTATTTTGGTATTGAAAATGGTTTTGATAAAGGATTCTATTATGTCAATATATTTAAATGATATATTGTGATTGAAATGTGGAAATGTTATCATTCCTTTATATTGGTTTTATGTTTTATGATTTTATATTGGTACTTGGACATTTGACGGGTGGTTACGTGATAAACCATTTGATGGGTGGTGCCGTGAATACCAGGATGGGTGTTTACGTTATAACCTCCAATGCATTGGGTATGGAAGTTGGCCGTATGGATATTCCATTAAGTATGTATGGAAGTTGGCCGAATGGCTATTCCATTAAGTGATATGTGTGGAAGTCGACCTTATGGTTATTCCACTTAAGTATGTTTATGTCCCAAGTTACCTTTATATGTTATGTGATCTTTATATGGTTTTTATGGTAATCTTTTGGTTACAGAAGGGTAAGTAATTAACTTTTATTGAGTGAAGAGTTTTTACTACTTCGAAAAGGTGGAAAGTATTACTTTGATAATGTATACATGGTTTACTTGTTGTTTTGAAAAACTAACAGTTTTCATTCTTTGTTTATCCCTTAATGAGCTTTTTATGCTCACCCCAAGTTTTTGAAATGTTTTTCACAGGACTTAACATGGAATAGAGTCAAGGATGCGATCAAGGGAAAGTCATGGAACCTAAAACATGGAACTATACATGTTTCTTTTTAAGAGTTTTTTATTTTATGGAAACTTAGTAGAAGTGTCTACTTTGTAATATTTTGAGATGTAATAGTTATGTCCTAATTCTCTAAAACTCTAAACCTGAAAAGATCCTCAATGTGAATTATTAATTTAATTCAATATTAAGTAAGGTTTAAGGCTGGGGCCTTATAGTTGGTATCAGAGGTCGGTTTAGATAACTTTAGAGGTTAGGGTATTCTTTAAGCATAAGTGACATGACCATAATGGTTAGGATTTCATAAACAGTCCTAGTTTTAGATAAAGTGAATGAGTAAGTATATCTTAGTGTTTATCTTCCTCTTTAGTACATGATGGTTTTGTTGATATACTCACACTGACCTTTTTGGTTTTAGTAAATGGATGGATCTAGCAGGCACCAAAGTAACGGTGGATGTGAAGGAAACTGTGACAGTTTTCTGAGTGAGCAACTGAATGATATGGGAGCTGCAATAATAACTCTTGTGTTTATCCTCAACCAACTATCTGGAGTCATGATTGACCACCTAAACCTTGGTTATTTCTATAAGGCATCAAATATGTGAGAAAGAAATCCCTACGGAACTACAGGTAATAATCATAAAGGTAAGTGTGTTCAAAAACCTATGTGTCATAGATGTGGAAAGAAACACCTAGGAAAATGTTTCAAAGGGACAGAAATATGCTATAGATGTGGAAATGAAGGTCATAAAGCAAGAACCTGCCATGGAAAAAGGAAGCATCCAGTTGACTCGAGAAAAGGGAAATAAGTTCTTTCTGAGGGATCAATTGAATGTTTTAAATGTGGTGTGCATGGTCATTATGCAAACACATGTCCTATGAAGAAGTTTCGTGAATGGGATCACCAAGATCATACAAATACTCGTTTACCAATACCTAATGCCATTCCGATTGAGGATGAAGAAACTGACAATGACCAATCAAAGGCATGGATTATTTATTAACTTTTGTTTTCTATTTTGGAATCTTAGGATATGATTCATGATTTTGTTTATAGGAAATAATTATTTCAGAATAAGTTGGAAAGGAATGGTTAATGGATCATGAAGAATGTTGAATGAGTAAGAAGACAACATATAAGGGCTTCAAGAGTTATGGTTAAATTCTTAAGAGTATTAAGTGTCTTTTGATGATGGGGTATATTAGAAGACTTTTTATAGTATGTGTAACACTGATGTTTGATATATGAAAATTTTATTCAAAGAATAGTAATCTGTTCTTTTGTGGACATAGTTATAAAGAACTATTTGGGTTTATATGATCCTTACTTTCAAGGTAATTATGGGTTACTATATGTAATGATGGAAAGTGAAAGTCATGAGATAAAATTGAGGTTAAATTACATTATGGTTATTTTTGAAGATTTTATCTTGTTATTGGGGAATGTTTTAAGAATTATGTAGTTTTGGAAAAAGGACAACACGCAAACTGTGTGACAACCTGTTGCGTCGGACAAGGCTGCGTGAATCGAACCCACAACCAAAGTGCAATGGGTATTTATCTCCGACCACTGGACTACGTGAAGTCCCTGGTTAGTTTGACTAATTCTTTTTAGTTAAATGATTTTATGAATTAAGAGTATGTTGATTTTGGGATATCTATGGAAATTTATTAACCTATCATGGAGGATATGTGATTAGGTTAATTACTTTTCAATACGAGACTTTAGGAGAAACTGATGTTATTTGGAGATAAATGTTACGATTTAACTTGGAAGACTATGTGACTAAATCCTTCAAATATTTTGGTTTCAATCTTAGTTTGGTTTACTTTGAAGAATTTTATGGACAAATTTTTTATCAAATGGTCCTCGTTGAACTTTGGGTTTTGTTGGACAAATTTTGGAGATTAAGAATAGATTTCCTTTTTATAAAGGGTTATCCTTTTCTGGATTATCTGATCTTGTACTAACATTTTTGGTTTTGGTTTTGGTTAGAGTCTAAAGACATGGGAAGTGTATAGTTCTCTTTTGTGGATTAGGTGATTCTCTAGAAATTGATTATAGTACTCTTAATGCGAACAAGTCTTCCTAAATACTCGTCTTTTGGAGAAAATATGAGTTTGATTAAGGAATCTAGTAAAAGTTGAAAGTCTACATGACAAGTAAGTATGTTTCATTATCATTTAGTTAAGCTCAAAAATAAATTCCTCCATGAAAAGTAACTTAAAACAAAAATGTTGTCTGTTAACTTTTCCTACTGGGGAATCGAATACCGTTTAACCCATCACAAGTTTGTGATTTTCTTATGGTTAAATTTCTCCTAGACATGTTTACTATCACTCTCCATCAGAACATGACCCTTTGTTTTTTCCTCCATGTCCATATTTTCATACTTGGAATCCTATTATGGGTTAAATCGGGTGACCTTTGTACTTTCCTTTATTTCTTTTAAAGTGATAGTTTAATTTACTCCTTTTCCGATGTAGGAATTTCAATGAAGTATCCAAGCCCAATTTTAAAATTGCGAGGACGTAATTTCCAAAAGGGGGGAAGGATGTAACACCCCAGGTAAATAAAGAATATGAAATTTTTATATTTATCCATATTTTTTAATAAAATATTAATATTACTTTAAAGGGGATGCTATGATTGATGGCGTACCCAATACGCAAAAACGAGTTTCTTGGGAAGCTTACGTTGCACTCTAATAATAAAATAATATTATTTTAAATTGTAGTTAACGCCTAGCCATTGTAATGACGGGAATGAACAGAACTACCTACAAAATGATTATATATGTTTTTCAAATATTTTTACTCTTTACAATAAATGTTAGAGGATTAAAAATGCGAATGAATCCAATTTTAAGCGTAGACATTCTAATATTCTTTAAAAGGTCGATTAACCACCTTTTGAAGGAGAAACTCTTTTAAATCCACTTTTTGACAATTTTATGTGTTATATTTGACAAAATAAAATTCCTATTTAGAATCGGGACATCAAAATTTACTTTGTTTAAATTTTTGGTATCTTTCTGATAAAGTTCATTTTTTAATGAATAGTGAAAAATGTTGTATTTTAATTCAAAACCTCTTTTTAATATAGTTTATTTATATGATTAGATTATCTTTTGGATTGTTTTTTTAGTAAAATTAGAATATATTTTTACCATTTAATCCAATAGTGGTCATTGGAATTAATTTCACTTTGAAATTGGACTTAAACTAGTGTCAATCTTTTGATACTTATTGTTTCATAAAAACACGCTATTTGCTCTGACTGGGGGAATTTAATTATAAAATTAATTAATGAAACTTCTATGTTATGAATTTGGTAA
Source organism: Viscum album (assembly GCA_963277665.1). NCBI lineage: Eukaryota > Viridiplantae > Streptophyta > Magnoliopsida > Santalales > Viscaceae > Viscum > Viscum album. The sequence continues at coordinate 422,182,103 of OY728141.1, read as the reverse complement.
AATAGACATCATTTTTGAATTCGGAATATCAAATATAGCTTAGGGTAAATTTTTGGTATTTTTCTGAAAAACATCAATTTTTGATGAATAGTGAAACCACAGAGTGGTGGTTACAAAATTTGATTTTTCGTTTAAATGGGACTTTACCACTTATGTGATTTGAATTTAAAAAATCCAATTTAAATGATTTTAATTGTTAAGTAAAATGTGGTTCAATGGGATGAAAATAATTTTTGATGAAAAGTAACTTTTATGTTTTATTAATCGCGATTAAAGGTAATTAGTGTGATTTAAGGTAAAAATGATATTATAATAAAATGAAAATATATTGACACTTGTACTAACCCTATTGGATGAGTTATGGACGACCAAGACAACCCATGGGTCTATTTTTGGTACACCATGGAGCCACTTGGGTTTGATAATGACATTTATGCCTTTTATTTAAAGTTAAAATAAAAATGTCACAAACATGATTTGTTTTACTAAAACAATTTTTACATGTGGTTATACAAGTCAGAATTTTGACTATAAATAGTCATTGGAAAGATAAAAATCTTTCCTACATCATAGTATTTTTTTATAATTTTTAGACATTAAATAAATTAAATTCTTTATGACATCATTATGATGCAGCGATGACCTCATTATTTAACGATTTAAATAAAATGGAAAAATAAATCAAAATCTAGGACCTAAACATGTCAAAAAACTATTGAATGGGTGGATTTCTAACCCTTATCACCTTATCCTCGAAACAAATCAATGCGGGACCATTAAAATCCGAAAACCATTTGAAAATAAAGTAACATTTTATACTTTTCCAAGAGTGCCCCTCCTCTCCTCTTATAAAAGGCCCCCACCTCTACCACCATACCCACACCTCTCAAAACTTTGGTTCGGCCAATATCTGATCATTTTGTCTCTCCACATCCCTCTCCTAATCCTAGAAGCCTTAACTTATACAGGAAGCTCTTCAAGAAACCCTTTTGGTTCAAACCAAAGGGAGTTACCCAATTTTAAGGTAACGTCTTCACTTGTGCTCTTTTGTTTTATTTTTCTTCTCCAACCCCCTAAACTCTTTTTATTAATTTCTTTTGTAACAACTCCAGTATCTTAAATAAACTAGGATGTTTTTATAATAAGTATTCGAGCTACACTTACACACACCTTCATCTAATGGTTAAAGAACATACAGTTTCTGTGGATGACGAATTTCTGTCTCACGAAACGATGATTGTTCAACACTCATATAACACCTTCAAAGGTGGACATTAAGATGTCACTATGTTTATATATGATATATGATATTTTTATGTTTTACTTAAGCTTCTTTATTTTTCATTTGTGGCATACCTTTATGGCTTCCATTATGGGTATACGCGATATCTTCATTTTAGGAAGTGCGGACTACCGCCCCCTCAAAGTGATTTGATTCGTTAATGCCATATGTGGGATGTATAAAGGATGGATTTAAAGTTATTATATATGATTTTATACTGGAATTATAATATACCTTTATATCATTATTGTTTTCTTTCCATTAAAGTATGATATAGAAATGAAAGTAGCGTTCATGCGTACGTACGGCTTACCGTCTCCATGAACGGTGCATTTCATTTCTTATCCTCAAATGTAATGTACTATTATAAGTACATATAATGGATATATATGATGTATGATACATATAAAGGATGAATATAATTCTGGAATTAAAAATATACACATCTCTCATTTAGTTTTAATTCCATTAATATGACATAGAAATGAAAGTAGCGTTCATGCGTACGTACGACTTACCGTCTCCATGAATGGTGCATTTCATTTATTACCTCTAAATAATTATGTAATATTATAAATACATGTATATGCTGGATATATATTATATATATGATATCCAAATCAGGAATGTAATTCTTGATATAAATAACCTTTGACCACATGAACAACATGTAATTGTAAGAAGTCCACTTTAGTCTTAAGAATCAAATATCGACAAAACAAACATTATTAACTTAAATGATTACATAATGTTTATAACATGTCAATAATTGATATAAAAGGAATAATTAACTCTAAAAAGGTTCTTAATCAAGTAGAAATTAACTTAAGTTTATTATTCAGGATGTTAAAGAACGATCGAGTCAAGTCGGACTCGAGGTAAGGGATCCTACTCCTCTCTTTCTTTTTAAGTACGCTCTTTTATGTCATTCCTTTTAAAGATCATATTTCTTGTTATTGGGATGTTATTTTATATTACTCTTACTGTAATTTTTATGTTCATATTATGAGAGACCATATTCTCTCTCATCAATCCATTTTGGAAGTTTTGAGTGGTGCCGTTAGGCTGCTGAATTTTCGTAAGAGATCTAACCTCTCTCATTCTTTTTAAGTACTCTCCTTTATGTAACTTCTTTTAAGATCCTCTTTGTTATGTTGGGGGATGTTCTTTTATATTCCTATTTCTATAAACTTTATGTTAATATGATTAGATACCTTATTTGATCTCATCAATCCATTTTTGTAAGTTTTATGTGGCGCCGTTAGGCTGCCGAGTTTTCGTAAGGGATTTTTCATCTCACTTTTATTCCCGTGAGATTTATGCTACATTTGCCACAATTTCCTTTGAGTGGTGTATGTACTGCCCATTATTTTACTCATTGTGTAATATACTTTCATTTATGAGTATTTACATCAATGTTGTATTGTCCTTCTTTCACGGGGTGTATGTTCCGAAAGATACCCATGTCGGTAAGGGAACCTTTCACCCTCCTCTTTTTAAAAGACTTCTTTTGTTATGTCTTTTAATTCACATACTATTACATTGGGATATGTTCTTCTGTATCCTTATTGATTTAAATTTTATTTACATGTGATGAGATACCCTTTTTATCTCTCATCAACTCATTTTCTGAATTTTGTAGTGACGCCATTAGGCTGTCAAATTTTTACAAGGGAACTTCTTAACCCAAATTTGATTCTTTGGGATAAACTTATACTCCTTGAATATGTCGTTCTATGAATATGTGTGAATAACCTCTGATTGTTTTACACTTAATATCCCCTTATATTTGGTGTATTCGTTTGTCACACATAATTATGTAATTGATTTATCCTTAAACCAAGGATACCGTCTTTGTAAGGGACTTCCTCTCAATCTCCTTTCATTGAGACATATTTCGTTTTATACACAACTTTATTTTATACGGTGTATAAACCCCTTTGAATTTTACTTTTATACAAAAGGAATCTTTTTCTATGAAGCATTTTTCTAAATGACAAAAAGGAATGTTTCTTTTAACGTATGTGGTGACAACGACCTTTTCCGCCGCCGCGAGTATTATTTGGTCTTTGGCTTCCTCAATAAGCCGTAATGTTTTTAAAATAAAATAAATACCATATACTCTTTTATGTATTTTGGTATTGAAAATGGTTTTGATAAAGGATTCTATTATGTCAATATATTTAAATGATATATTGTGATTGAAATGTGGAAATGTTATCATTCCTTTATATTGGTTTTATGTTTTATGATTTTATATTGGTACTTGGACATTTAACGGGTGGTTACGTGATAAACCATATAACGGGTGGTGCCGTGAATACCAGGACGGGTGGTTACGTTATAACCTCCAATGCATTGGGTATGGAAGTCGGCCGTATGACTATTCCATTAAGTATGTATGGAAGTTGTCCGAATGGCTATTCCATTAAGTGATATGTGTGAAAGTCGACCTTATGGTTATTCCACTTAAGTATGTTTATGTCCTAACTTACCTTTATATGTTATGTGATCTTTATATGGGTTTTATGGTAATCTTTTGGTTACAGAAGGGTAAGTAATGAACTTTTATTCAGTGAAGAGTTTTTACTACTTCGAAAAGGTGAAAAGTATTACTTTGATAATGTATACATGGTTTACTTGTTGCTTTGAAAAACTAACAGTTTTCATTCTTTGTGTATCCCTTACTGAGCTTTTTATGCTCATCCCAAGTTTTTGAAATGTTTTTCACAGGACTTAACGTGGAATAGGGTCAAGGATGGGATCAAGGGAAAGTCATGAAACCTAAAACATGGAACGAGACATGTTTCTTTTTAAGATTTTTTTATTTTATGGAAACTTAGTAGAAGTGTCTACTTTGTAATCTTTTGAGATGTAATAGTTATGTCCTAATTCTCTAAAACTCTAAACCTGAAAAGATCCTCAATGTGAATTATTCATTTAATTCAATATTAAGTAAGGTTAAAGGATGGGGCCTTATAATATATATATATATATATATATATATATATGCATTTTCTTTTGATATACTTATATGATGCATGAAATCGTGATGGGCATGACCTAAGGTATTGAGGTGGCATGGACATTAGGATTCTGGTGACATGGTCATCTATTTGGGATTGACCCAGATTTATTGTGTGATGTTAAATCATAGGATGGGGTTTCGTGGATGTCGATTTGAGGCGGCGAGGATCTCTAGTTGAGGTAATGGCCTATGATATTGGATGGCATGGCCATCAGACTTGAGAGACATGGTCGTAGGGGCATGAGGTGCCAGTTGGATGTGGCTTAGGTACTATTTTGGTTATTACCGCTCACTTGTGATGAAAAAAGCATCGATTGGAGTCGTGTGCACACAGGAGGACTCAATGATGAGGTGGTTTTGACCACTCATGTGGGTAGAGGCCCCTGTAGTGTGTCTTAATAAATTATGTTGGGATGATTTCCATAAAAATCCATGTGGAAGGTGAGGAGCCCTCAGTTGATAGCATTAAGGATATAAGTTGGGTGCTGAGGCTCACTGTATTGAGGTCGTTGGGCTTGTACTAATTTTGCGAGGATGAAGAATATAATTCCTTGGGATGTTGTGTTTTGAGCTAAGAATGGTTTTATTTTAGGACAAATATCACTGTGCCTCTAGATGTAGAGCTTTGAGCTGATGAGTGTTTTTAAGCAAGGGTCTGAGGGATTAGTTACTTTTCTTTGGGTGTGCCTTCAGGACATCGATGACATGAATTGAGACACGATATTTCAAGAGGCATGAGGTACCAGATTAATTTATTTAAGATGGAACCTGAGAGTTCACTTGGTATATTCTACTTCATGGGATACCTTGGACCATGGGCCAAAGATCCTCACCACTTTAGTGATTCTAGCTTTTTCCAAGGTAGGATATGGATTCCAGGTGGATGTTGAGCACCAAGGAAGCTGATTTTTACTTTATAAAAGTTTTACTTTATTTATTATAGTTCACCCTTTCTTACACACTTATGCTGGGTATGAAAACTTGGGTGGTATCCTACTGAGAATCATTCTCACACCCTACACGGGCCCTTCAGGATGTGTGTAGACTTTATGTTATTGCATTTAGGTAAGGGATCATATTTAGGATCTGGACCTTAGTAGCTTCTTGGCATGGGATATTGGTAAGGGACATTGAGGTTATTGCCTCTACAGGAGTTACTTTTTAGTTTTTTTCTCTTTTGTATCAGCATGATATATATATGTAAGTATTGTATTGAGGTTAGCTACTATTGACCCCTCATTGATATTGTATGTATGACCTATATTGTATGAATGATCTGTTTTATTAGGTAAAAGTGGCATGTTGGTTTGGCTATTTATTCTTTTTTCGTTACTTTTGTTAGTTATGATTCTACTATTTCTTATTAATGATTGTGCTTCCACCATTGGCGGGTTTGTTTTGTGTCTGATGAGTCTTTTTTCTAATGTATGCTATATATTATTACTTATATAATTATTATATCATTCCTTGAGGGAATATACTCCCCAAATTTCCCTATTTACACCCTCATTTCTAGTCATCATCCTTTGGCATTTAGGGAGGTGCACCTAAGGCTAGTGGAACCTAGCGTGAAATCACTATTTGAGTGGCTAATCAAGTTGGGGATGCTAAAAGTGGTGTCAAAGTAGTTATTGAATGAGATTCAGTAGCAATGATAGGCTGACTACTAATGAGGTTTAGATTTCCTTTTCTTTCCCGTTGGTCTTACTATTTTAGATATGGTATACTAGAGACTATAAATTATTAGAAATGGGTTTAGAACTGGGTTTAGAACTCGTTCTTGGGTGCCTGTAGCCCCATGTATAAGTGATGGGCCAAGTTACCATGAGTTGGAATTACTGTTTCATTTTTCTTAGTTTAATATTTATATGATTTCTACCTATAATGGAATTCTTGAAATTTGATGGTTAATTATTGTGACTTTTAATCCTTGGACCCATGAGGCATGATGTTATTATTATACATGTTTATGCTCTGATTAGGCACATATTAGGACGTTTCACTTTTAAATATTATTATTCCTGAGATATGAAATGATTGTGCAATATGATGAGCCTATAATATGAATTTTTTGAGATGTTATATGTCTTGTGAAATTGATTATGCTATGTGATATGAATATAAATTTCTTGTGATGTGTGAATTGGTCCTAGATCTTATAAGAGCAGGCATGCACTATGGCATGGGGTGATTTTGATCCCCAGGTTGGGTGACGAGGTCATCAATTTGAGGTAATTTAGTTCGTTAGGATGGGTGTGGCCTAAGAAATATTTGATACTTGGATCTATTGAGGGTGGGTAAGGATTTCATGAGGCCATGATGTCATGTGACATGGTTGCGATATGGGAGATTAAGGGTAGTGAGTTAACATTTCCTGTTACTGCTTTACCTATTTGTGTGATGTTATATGTATATTATGGGATGTATGACCATGTTTATGGTATTTAGCTGGTTTCCATCTTGACAGCTTAGATATAGCATCAGGAGAGTGATGACTTGGAGCCATAGGAGCATGAGAATGTTGTGGACCTTGAGGGTTAGGTAGAGCATGAACCATAGGCACAAGATCAAGTAAAAGTTCTAGTGTAGGTGGAACAATTTACAAATATTACAGTGTTTGGTTTGTGGTTTGAAGTGCAGCTTAGAGTGAGCATGGTACGTGTGATCCAAGGGATTGATAGGGGAGCTCAGGGATCAGACCCATCTATGGAATATCTAACTCGATAGTTCCAGTTGCGACACCCACCATTGTTTTAGGGTGAGGGTAGTCCACATGAGGCTGAGAACTAGATCAAATTAATGCAGATGTTCTTCGAGTAGCTAGAGACACCACTAGGGAGGAGGGTGATGTTGGCGATGTACATGCTGAGAGGGATGAAAAAGTGTTAGTGGGATGTGAAGGTGTAGGTAGTTAGACACGAGGGACTGGTCTAGAAGGATTTTGAGGCTAGGTTCTTCGATAAATTTTTTCCAAAGACTCTAAGGGAATAAAGGGCTCGAGATTTCTTGAGCCCTCGGCAGGGAGACATGTCCGTCATGGAATTTTAAACAACGTTCACTGAGTTGTCTCACTTCACACCCGACATGGTGAGTTATGGAACCTTGAGGTTGAGGTAATTTGATGATGGTCTATGTCACACCATTCAGGTACATGTAAATATCTTTAGGCTATCCTCATTCTCAAAGTTAGTGAACGAAGCACTCCTAGCTGAGGGAAACTTGACATATAGGTCATACTTGATCCGAGTGGTGGCTTTAGGTAATTTCAGTGGCACCAATTTAGATATCAGGAAGTGAGATCGAGATGAGTTCCAGTAGGTAAATTAGGCCAAGGACTCAGCCAGACCACTTTAAAGTGGGTATTTGATGGTTTGACTCTAGTGTGGGTAGCCAACACATGTCTGAACCTAGTGTGAGTGGACTCCAAAGGAGTTCTGGGCATGTGGGTAGTCCGAGAATCTCAATAGAATCTGTAGGAATCCTTATTGAATAGTTCGAAGTCAGGGATCAGGATAGACTTAGGGTTATGAGGTCAGATCAAGATCGGTACTAGGTGAGGGTAGTCAAGCTTCAGCTGTACATGAAGGTCTTGGAAGAGAATGTGGGACCCAATAGTGGGGTTAATGGCCGGTGGTTGGTACAACATCACATGGAGGTAAGGATTCAGGTAGTTGGGATTCAGGATAGGTGCATTCCATAGAGTTTCCATGGGTTGAGTAGGCTAGTGAGTCGATGATAGTCAGAGGTACATCATGGGCATGACTGATAATATATATTTTTTCTTTTGACATGTCCTTTTGAGGCATGTCCATTTTGAGTGCACGAGGTGAGCAAGTTGTATGTACGGACTGACTAGATGCTGGTTAGTAGGGAAGCACCGGCTTGGGTGTGTGATGTATATATATATGTGAGGTGCATGGCACCCTATTTTGTATATGAGCATCATTGGATATGGGATTACTGAGGTTCTTGGCATCATGTCATCAAAGAGATGCGAGTTAATTTATGTGTAAGGAATATAGGCATCTTTGAAGTGTGGGATTTGATTGAGGTGCGAGTAATTGGGTTTGTTTTGAGCATCTTTTGAGATTCATGACCTAGTTGGTTCTATGTGTGACATAGAAATGAGGTGGGAACTGATGTGGTACAAGATTCAAATGGGTGTCTGGCATAACATGGGATCACCTGATGAGGTGAAAGAGTGATGATGCATCACTAAAGGACTTTTGAGTCTGAGATTTGGTTGATAGACCAATTTTTTTATTTGAGTTTTGGTCGGGATAGACCGGGGTAAGTCACTCCTAAGGCGGGGATCCCCTTGAGGTATTTGACCTATGCCCATGAGACTGAGGTAGTTCAAGTTATTTTAAATGGTATGGGCATGTTCAGTACCATATCTGTGTTTTAGAGGTTTATATGTAGCCTATGGGGTTTAGAAGGGGTTTTGGGAGCATCGGAGGCCTGAAGGCATGTTTTGGAGCTTCAGGTCAAGGTGCACGGTTTGGGGAAAACTGTGCGACCTCTTCTAGATAACTATGTGAACCTTTTTGCACTTAGTACGGTTTGAGGGAAACTGTGTGAGTGGAGTGCATGATTGTGTGGCTATGTCTGTAGTTTTTTCAGAGTCTTCCACATGGTTAGAGAAAACCATGTATAAAATCACATGGGTAGTTCCATATATGTAGTACCCTCACAATGCATCCCACATAGTTATAGAACAATTTGGAAAACCATGCGAGATAACCATTAAACCCTTCAAAGAGAAAAAATTATGATTTTCCCTCCCTCCTTATTAGGGGTTTCCACTTATTTTTCCTCCTAGGTCATGCATACAACAGTGGGGGGGGGGACTATTTTTTCCTTCCTCCTTTGGATTTTGATCCCATATCTTCATCAATTATCTGTTATTAGATCTGTCGGGTGCGTTGGAACCATAATGGTAAGGCTTTCCTCATCATTTCATATCTTATATTTTCCTTCTCCTCATAGAGTATTAAATCCATTTGATCAATTTCCACCTATTTTTAGAGTGATCGATGGAATCACGGAGTTATTCCAAACCACTTCAGTTTGGAGGCTAATACCGGATGTTCTTACATCTACCAGTCCAAGGTAGGTGGTTCATTTCTTTGTGTTTTCACAATCATTTTGGGGGTGTGGATTTTAGCGTGTTGTTGGGTATTTGAGTGAGACCATTTTTATATTTATTACTTGATGTTAAATTGTACGTATGACCTTATGGGATGACTTTGGGCATGACCAAACCTTATTCACTCATTTGAGGATAGGTTAGAGGTCATCAACCACCTTGGGTAGTTAGGCTGAGGTGTATTCTTGATTTAAATTGATTTTTTTATTTAATTTTATTTGATTAGTTGTAATTGAGTTAGAAAATTCAATTAGATTGAATTGTTTTGTTTGCTTAAACTATTCAATTCAATTGTATTAAATTGAATTGATTATCTCAATTGAATTGATTATTTAAAGTGAAATTAATTATATATATATATTAATTTTCTTTTGATATGATGATATGATCCATGGAACCGTGATGGGAATGGCCCGAGGGATTGAGGTGGCATGGCCATCAGGATTGAGGTGATGTGGTCATCTAGCTGGGCTTGGACCATATTTATCGAGTGATGTTAAATCACAAGACATGGAATCATGAATGTTGTTTTGAGGTGGAAAGGATATAAGGTTGAGGGAATAGACTGTGATATTGGGTGTCATGGCCATTATACTTGAGTGACACAGTTGTAAGGAAACGAGGTGCTGGTCAGATGTGGATTAGGTATTATTTTGGTGATTCCCGCTCACCCATGATGGCCAAAGTGCCGATTAGAGTCATGTGCAGATAGGAGGACTCAATGATGAGGAGGTTTTGACCACTCGTGTGGGTATAGTCCATTGATAGTATGACTTAGGAAATTATGTTGGGGGTGTTTTCCATAGAAATCCACGTGAAAGGTGAGGAGCCTTCAGTTGACAATGTTAAGGTTATCAGTTGGGGGCTAAGGATCACTATATTGAGGTCATTGGGCTTGGAATATTTTGGGATGATGGATATTTTCATTACACAGGATGTTGTGCTTTAAGCCAATAGTGGTTTTATTTGAGGACAAATATCATTGCACCTCTAGATGTCAGGCTTTGAGTCGATGAGTACTTTTGAGTAGGGGTCTGAGGGACCGGTTAATTTGCTTTGGGCATGCCTTCAGGACATCAGTGAAATGAATTGAGACATGAGGTGTCGGGAGGAACGGAGTGATAGGTTAATTTATTTGAGGTGGAACTTGAGGGTTCACTTGGGATATTCTACTTCAGGGGATACCTTGGGCTATGGGGCAAGGATCCTCATCGCTTTAGTGATTCTGGCTTTAGCTGAGGTATGTGATGGATTCTTGGTGGCTGTTGAGAACAAAATAATCCCATGTTTACTTTACACATGTGATGATTTTTTTATTATATTTCACACCTATTTAAACACTTATGTTGGGTATGAAAACTTAGGTGGTATCCTACTAGGACTCATTCTCACACCCTACACAGGCCCTTTTGGACACATGTAGACTTTATGTTGTTGCATTCTTGTAAGGGATCGACTTTAAGAGCTTGACCTTAGTAGCTATTTGTCATGGGATTTTGGTAAGGTACCTTGAGATTCTTACCTCTATAGGAGTTACATTTGAGTTTTCATTTTTGTTTTCTTTTGTATCAGCATGCTATATATATGTATGTATTGTATTAAGGTTAGCCACTGGTGACCCCTTTTGGATATTGTATGTATGACCTGTATTGTATGCATGATCCATTTTAGTAGAAACAAGTGACATGTTGGTTTGGTTGTTTATTATTATCATTTTACCTCTGTTAGTTATGATTTTTCTATTTCTTATTAATGATTGTGCTTCTGCCATTGGCGGGTCTAGTTTGAGTCTACCAAGTCTTTATTTCCACTGCGTTCTATATATTATTACTCATACCATTAACATATCATTAATTTAGGATATATCCTTCAAAATTTTCCCTCTTTACACCCTCTTTTTTGGTCAGAATACTTTTATATTTGGGGAGGTTAACCTAAGGCCAGTGGAACCCGACCCGAAATCACTATTCAGGTAGCCAATCGGGTTGGGGACGCTACATGCGTGGGAACCTCTACTACAAAACTAGAGAGCTTATGTGAGTTTTTTAATTAGGTAGTTTATATTTAAGGAGATACATCAATAATTCACTTATAAATATCTAAAAACTATGATACCTCTTCCTTTGTCTCAGGTTCTATCTTTTGAGAAGACATGGGTTAATTATTTTCTCTCCCTCCTATTTTTCATTACGAGCTTACTAATATTTTGATCTTCCTAGTGGTTTTTGGGTTGTATATTGGGTGTGTATATACCTACCCCTGAATGGGATATATTCCTACACATGTCATGTCTTATGAATACAAAATGTGGTTTGGCGGGGATCTTGGTGAACCAAGTGTTGTCACTTAGTAGTACTTAGTGGTGGTGTTAGCTGGTGGTGGTCATATTTAGAGCATGAGCATAAATATTTCTCCTATAAACTATTAAGTTGAGTTTCCTCTTTATTGTTGGGTGTGTATTTTTACCTTTATATTATTGATTATATATCATTGCTCAATTTTTGATTTCTATAGGATGATTCATACATTTGTTTATCTTGTAAATATTCAATTATTTTTCCTACATTATTATTATTAGAAGTGCACTAAATCTATATACATATGATTCATATAGTTTAAGTATACATTAGACCCAACTTATCCTTAAGAATGATCCTTAGGCTATGTTGTTTCCAACATAGATTAGTTTCATGCGATGTAATCCGACAACACATGAATCTGACACGTCCCTCCCACGTGGTCTTCATCAAATGGATTAATGGAATTTTATATATTAATTGAATGAGTTCAATGTGATCATTAACAATAATTAACTCAAGGGTGGTATTTGATGAAACTTGACACACCTGATTCATTCTTTATTCATAGAGGATCATCGGTCATTGCCTATATAAAGGGAATTCTCTTATTGGTATAAGGGTTGATCATGAGTGAATTATTGGTGACAATGATCATCAGTTTCATGTATAGTTTTCTAAAAAATCTCTTATTATCATAGCTATATTCACCACATATAGAAAAGGTGATAGTACCCCTCTAGATGCATGAGAATCCTCATAATATGATCATGGATCCTTTAGAAAGTAGATCACCTATAGAGGCAGGGAACCTACGTTTGTTGATTATGTGATCACCAACAAACTATACTCTATCAATCAAGATGATGAATGTATCTACACAAGCATTACATGTATGCTTTATTTTTAGTGTTTTCCATTTTTTATCCATGTTTTTATTTTGATGATGGTTTATTGACCTCTATTTAGTTTTATTTTATTTACCAAGATCATAGGATGACCCCCTAAATAATCATAAGTAGTATTAAATCCATTATCTTTGAAAAATAAATTTTCTTCTTCCACTATTAAATGAAGAACACACTATATGTATCATTTCTGGTTTGGATTAATGTTATGTGATGGTCTAATTTTAGATACTCCTACTCCCTTGATGGTAATACATAAAACTATTAACTTTATCAGGAGTGATAAGTGCATCAATGTTATTGGATAACGATGCTTGTGTTTCATTCTGTAAAAAATAGAGTATCCTTTTACTCTTCCTAAAATCTCATTGAGTGTAAATGTGAGGCCAGGATGGGATTCAGTGTCCAAAATGACCTGCAGATGCAATGTGAGCATGTCGAGTGTGGCAGTCACTTGTAATGTGTGTTTTAAACAAGGAATTCATATAAATCACGAGTTGAGATAAATAATACCCTACAAAATGTGTCCAACATATAACTTTTCTTAAGTATGGTGCTTGTTCATCACCTTGGATACACTAGGGTGGTCATTGAAATCCTTTGGTACCACACTGTGCTAGAGATCTATGGTGCCTACCTGAACCATGACTTTCCCCTAGAACTGCCCTACACTCCTCGTGCCTGTGCTGACCCACAAAGGTTGTACCTCCCTCTACCACTCATGGTCGGCCTACCCTTGAGTTTGGTTGTTGTCACTATGATGGATGGATTATCGATTGGGCTAGTTAAGGGATAACTCTATTTTTAGATAATTAAAATAAAATGTTTATTTGTTTAAAATAATTATTATAGTTTAAAAATTATTTATAAATTATATGTGTTTGTCTTAATTAAAAGTATGTTTTATAAGTCTAAATTTAAATATAAAAATTTAATGTTTGTTTCTAATATTAAATAATGTTTTTTTAATTTTTTATTACTTTATATTATTAATTTTTATAGAATATGAATAATCTATATCATATATTTATAGGATAAATTATTTATAGGAAATAGATCCCTATATTTCTTACTGAGTGAGATTCCATAATATTTGGTTTTCCATCTACCTTAACCTCAGTTTTTTAGAGTTATGAGCTTGAGAATAATTATTGAATGTAGTTTTTTTACATTAGTTTTTAGAGATGTTATGAAATGAATTATATCTTGATTAAGTTATCCTTAGGGAGAGAGACTTATGGTCAGACTATCCACTAGTCTAGAGGCTTATACCTTATTCTATAAAGGTGGGGGTTAGCTATCTATCACTTTAGGGTTACTCATATGTGTAGGTTGGAGATAATATGACAAGAGAAGTGGTGGTGAATTGACTTTAAAAAATATTTTAAAGTAATTCTATAATATAAAAAGAGATTATCATTAAATTAATCGATTAAAAAAACAATCAAAGTAAAGAGAGTGTAGTAGAAATTAAAACTTTAAGCACTGTAGAAAATAAATTTTAGAAATTAAAGTGTACACTTTAAAAAATAAGTTAGGTAATAGCTCAAGAAAGAGACCCTAAATCTTCTCGCCTCAAGAATCATTGAGAGGTTTATATTTATCTCTTGAATTTAATGATATTAAAGAAAGAAAATAAGGTAGAAATTTCTTGGTTTTAATATAAACTAAGAAACCAAAGAATAAATTAATCCCTTGGTTTTAATGGAAACCAAGAAACTAAAAATCCTCACTTTAATGGTGGTGAGAACCTAAAGATAAAGATAAAAAAGAGAGGTTTTTTTTAAAAACCCATTATAAAGAAAAATATATGAAGAATATAAAATAATAAGAGAGATATATAAGATAGAATAAGAGCTTTATAAAATAAAATCAAGGGATAAAAAAGATCAAAGAAAATAGGAAAATGATTTGGAATTGAGTTTCACTTAAAAATATATTGTTAATGTTCATAGTTGATTGATCAAGAATCATTTGGTAGAAATTAGTGTACGTAGTTGAGATCTATACCTCCATCTATGTCTATTTATACCCTTAATAGGTTTTGGAGGATCCTTAGGTTGATTCAAGCTAATAAATAGATGTGTAAAAGCTTTCAGACTAACATTTAATGCTCCTTTGACTTTTTTGGATCAAAGACACTAGCTAGCTAGAAAATCTCATTGGATATCTAGTAGGACACCTACATATATCTAAGTTGTTTTAGTCTCCATCGAGTAGCTGGTGAGCTCCAACGACTAGCTAGTGGGGTTGACAGAGCTGCAAATATTGTTTTTGTTCTATCAGATGGCTGATGGTATTCTACTGGATAACCGGTGATGCTATATGTTGAGGATATTAGAATCATTACCCCATGATTCTTTTGATTCATTCTATTATTCCATCACCTTTTTTTTGTTGATTTTCAAACACTATAACTAAAATACACTCAAGATAAACATTAGAATTACCTTAAGTGATTATGATCATAAAATTTTTTTTGAGGTTCAAAAATATCCAACAATTTTATGATCACAAACAATTATTTAAGATTAAAATAAAAAATAAAAGATAAGAGATAGGTGAATTAATAAAGAGGAAATAAGAAGGAATAAAATATGGAAAATAAAAAATATTTATAAATATTGTTTCCATTAATGAAAATATCCCCCCTTGAATCAAGATCCTTATCTTCCATTAAAAAAAATTCTATTTTAGAAGAGATCTTCCCCCTTTGTGATATCACCCTTCCTTTCATGAATATTTCTTCACCCTTGATGATTAAGTTTATCTCCTCTTTATACATGATGAATCTTTACTCCCTTTACTTGAAACTTTTCTCCCTTTAAATAAAAAAATATTTTTTGTTTTTTTTAAACTTTAATTTACCATATACATTATACTTTTCTCCAAATTTTAAATTAGAAAAAAGACTTATAAACCAAAAGGGTTAGATATATAAGAGAAAAAAATTAACAATACAATAAAAGTGATCATAAAAAAATGATTTGAAAATTTGAACATGATATTGTTTTTTAAACAAGAAAAAAAATATTTTCTAAATAATTAATAATTTAAAAAAGGAAACAGAGACTAGAAGAGATAATAAAATTAATTACAAGTATACAATTCCTAAATACCCTTTAATAAAATTAAAACATTATAAATCAAGTGTTTTTGTGAAGATATTGGCTAATTTAAGTTTAATTTTAATATTTTCTAACATGGTATCTCCTTTTTGAAAGTGTTCTCTAAAAAAATTATATCGAATATCAATATGCTTAGTGTGTGCATGTTGAACAAGATTTCTTGATATTCTTATAGAACTTTAACTATCACATTTAATTGGAACAAGAATAAATGTTTTCCCAAAATATAAGAGAGTTTGTTTCATCCATATAACTTGGGTGTAATAACTCCCTATTTATAAATATTTAAATTTGGATATAGAAAGGGAAACCAAAATTTAATTTTTACTACTCCAATAGATTAAGGAATATAAAAGAAGGTGATAATTACCACTTGTAAATTTACTATCTAGTTAACATACCCCAAAATCATCATTGAAAAAACTTGAATGATTACAAGATTTTCCTTTAGGATAAATAAAACAGGATTTTTATATACTTTTAAAAAATGAAAAATCATTTTAAGATATTTTAAATGAAATTATTTAGGATTTTATTGAAAATTAGAACATATAAAAACAATAAACATGATTCCATTAAGGGTCATAATAAAGTAAATGAGACTCTCAATCATACTTCTATAAGATTTTTTTCAGCCTGTTTACTAGATTCATTTAATGTTAGATTACAGTAAGTACTCATTGGTGTGTTAATTTTGTTAACTTAATACATGCCAAAAACATTTATAATTTCATTAGTGTATTTTATTTGGATTAGAAAATTTCCATCCTAATTTGAAGATATTTGAAAACAATGAAAGATTTTTAACTCACCCATAAAACCCATTTCAAATTATTTTCTATTAAGATTTGGATTTTTTACAAAAAGATTCTCTTTTTGATCCAAAATTTATGTCATGAATATATATTTAAAATATAATTTGAAAAAAATATAAATAATCTCAAATTCAATTTTCCCATTTTAAAATAATTTAATAAAATAAAACTTTTTAATATTTCATACCAAGCCTGATGGTCTTATTTTAAACAATAAAAAACCTCGGTTAATTTGAAAATGGAATTTAGAAATTTTTTATTTTCAAAACCAAGTGGTTGTTTAAAGAAACCCTTTTTATAAATAAAACAATTTCAAAAATCACTTTTAACATCCATTTTAAAAATTTTGAAATTAAGATGGGCAGTGAATGCCAACAATATTCTAATGGAATCTAGCTGAGAAATGGATGTGAAGGTTTCCCCATAATCAATGTATTCTTATTGATTGTATCCTTTGGATATGAGTCTAGATTTATTATGTGTGATATTACCTTTCTCATCTAATTTATTTCTGAAAACCCATTTTTTACCAATAATAAGATAATAGTTATGTATTTCAACAATAGTCACAACATTATTCTGTTGGAATTGGTTTAGAACTTATTGTATAGAAATTTTTTTATTTTCAATAGAATCATCATGATTTTGAGGTTCTATGAATGAAATAAAATAAATATTCTCATATTAATTTAAGATAGAACTTATAGTAGGTGTACCAACTTCCAAATCACTGATAATATTTTTCAAGGGATAGTCTTTAGATTTTTTAAAGATTTGGGTAAAAGAGTAAAAGGTGATTCATATTTGATAGGATATTTAGGATAAAGAGGGTAATTCAAAGTCAAAGGTTCAAGGTTATGCACAAAATATTCAAATTGGGATGAATTTTTAGGAATATTTTCATTAAATTTTATATGAATTGATTCTTCAACAGTTTTGGTTATTTTATTGAAGAATCGATATGATTTAATTGAGTTCGAGAACCCAAGGAAGATTCCTTCATTGAATTTTGGATCAAATTTCCCTATGTTTTATTTAGTGTTAATAATATAAAATTTACATCCAAACACTTTGAAAAATCAAAATTTCATAATTTTATTTCTCCAAATTTCAAATGGGGTTTTTTGAGGATATGTCTTACGAGAACATGATTTATGATATAACAAGAGGTATTAACCACCTTGACCCAAAATTATTAAAGTAGTATGAAATGATTAAATATGGATCTTGAAATCTCTTGAATATTTTGATCTTGTATTTTGACAACAATATTTTTTTGAGGTGTTCTAGGATCAGAAAAAGTTTTATTATAACCTTTAAAAGTACAAAATTCATAAAACTCTTTGTTATAAAACTATCCCCTATAACTACTTCAAATGGAAATGATTTTTTTCCCCATATTATTTTTCTTCATTTGGTAAATCTATTGAAGACTTCACAAGACTCATTTTTTGTTACAATAAAAACACCTAAGTGAATCTTGTATAATCATTGAAAATCACAAAAGAATATTATTTCCCTTAAATACTTTAGACTTGATTTATTCCAAAATGATATAGGTGAATAATATCAATGGATTTAAATTTAAATTATTCTTTATTAGGTTTAAAAAAAGTTTTTTTGTTTCTTACCAAGTTGTAAAGGCTCATAAACAACATTATATTTGAAGTACAATTTAGGTTAATCTCAAACTAGATGATGTCTATTGAGATTAACGAATGTGTGTGTGGTACAGTGACCAAGGTGTATATTCCAAATACAAGACTAACTATCTTGAATTCTAAAACATTTAATATTTTTAGAATAAATAGACTTTAAGTTGATAATATAAAAATATTGAAAATGAAAATTAGTAAAAAAAGTTTCCTTTTGAAATTTAAAACATTCAAATAATCATTTTAGAAATATATTTTAAAACCATTTTAGTACAATTGGATAATTATTAGAAAAAAAATTTAATCCATCATGAATGAAAAATATTTTGTAAGTGTGGAATTGAGAAAACTGATTGTACCTATATCAATGATGTTACTTCTTGAATTGTCACTGAAAGTCACATATCATTCATTGAGTTTTTCAAGGCTATTATATTTAGAGGGGTCACCACACATGTGATGAGAGAATCCACTATCTATGTATCATGTTTTTTTTGGGGATTTACTATTTAAACACATTACCTAAAAAATTAAAATATTAATCTTTTTCTATTAATATATTGGGTTCACAAATGTTATCTAAGAGGGGTTTTGGTAACCAAAATTACTTTGAATACAATTTTTGAGTTGTGATATAGGATGAAAGATGTATAATTTTTGGTCTACCATATCAATAATTTTTTAAATTACATTCATAAATTAGATTCCCATATTTATTAAAATATTTATAATTTTTTTTTTGATAAAACCCTTTTACAAAACTCATCTTTTTGGAAGAACTAGAATTATTTGAAAGACTAATTCAAGAATTATTATTTTCATGGTGCTGTAAAATCAATATTTTTTTAGAGTTTTTTATCCTTAGGTGAATTTTGTGATATATTATTTGAGATCATCTATTGTTAATTTTAAATTATAAACTTTCAGTTTATAATTAAATTTTGTTAATAATTAATCTTTTTTGATTGTGAGTTTATCATTTTATTTAAGAACATGATTATACTTTTTTTAATCTCTTTGTAAATTGAGGTTATTTTTCAAAAACCATCTTCAAGTTGATCATGATCATATTTTAGATCTACATATCTTATTTGATTAGAATAATAATAGGAAAAAGAGTAATTTTAGGAGGAGTAAGAGGGGTTATAAATTACTATATTACTAACCTTGATTTCATATATGAGACACTTGGTGCTTTCATCACTTGGCTCACTTGAGGAGAGAGAATAATCACTTTCACTCTAGGTTTAAACCTTGGATAATTTTTTTTATCCTTCTACTTGTTTTTTTTATGATAAAGGGGTATTTTTACTTAATGTATCTTTTCTTTTTTGCATTTGAAGATAATTACTTGTTCACTTTGTTCATCCGCTTTTTTGGAAAATTTCTATGATTTATTTATTTTGAATAATTTGTTCATCTTCCTGGATACATGATCCATTTCATCACCATAATAAAAGTATTCATTAATTTATTTAAAATCAATTGTCTTTTTCTCCTGGACTTATTTAGCTTCCTTATCATCTTTTTGCTTCATTTTAATATCATAAGTCACGAGAGATATAATGATCTCTTCGACTAGAATGTTTTTTACATATTTGGATTCTTGGATTATTATTAATTTCGGTTACCAATTACTTGTTAATACCTAAATTATCTTCTTCACAAGTTTTTATATGGTAGGAGTATCACCCATATACTTTATTCTATTTCATATTTCATTAAGGCATGTAAAAATCTCATTAATAGATTCATTAGTATACATACTAAAACTTTCAAAATATTATATATACATATCATGTCTTGTATATTTAAATTTTTGTGTTCCTTAATGAGTTAAATATAAGAGTTTCCATATTTCATGATCCATTTTTGTGTGTAGAAATTTGATTAAATTCATTTAAATCTAATCCAAAATGAAATGAATTCATATCTTTACCATCTAATTCAAAAGTAGAGATATAATCAGGAGTCTATTTTTCATCTTTTTCAATAGTGGGTGTATAACCATGTAATACTATATTCCATATGGTATAATAAATAAATTTAAGAAATTTTGACATACATTTCTTCTGATAACTATAATTAGTACCATCAAATAATGGTGCACAACCCATAGAGTGTCCTTTGGGATCACCATGGGTGTTTTAAAAATAAAACTTCTTAAAAATATTTAACTTTGAAATTGATTAATATTTAGAAAATAATATTGATTCTAAAATAAAAAAAAGATTTTTTTTAGAAAAAAATACAATGATCTCCTTTGATACCAAATGTAGGTGAGAGATAAGATGGAAAGAGGGGGGGGGGGTGAATTTCCATTAAAAACAATTTTAAAACAATACTATAAAATAAAAATGATTATCATGAAAGAAATAAATTTAATAAAAAACAATCAAAGTAAAGAGATCATAACTTAAATTAAAAATTTAAGAATAGTGGAAAATATATTGGCAAAATTAAAATGCACACTTTCATAAAGGAGTTCAAAAATATCTTAAAAAAATAGCCACTATGTCTCCTCCCCTCAAGAATTATTGAGAGGGTTATATATCTACCTTAACATTGATGATAGTCAAGAAACCAAACAAGGAAAAATACATTTAAAAAAAACTAAGAAACCAAAGAAGAAAATAATCCCTTGGTTTTAATGGAAACAAAGAAACTAAAATCCATCACTTTAACAATTGTGATCACCTAAAGAAGAAGATAAAGAATATAGAGTTTTGTTTTTATGAACCCATTAAAAATCAATGAACTCTATTTAGAAGATATGAATAATATTAAAGATAAATATAGATATATATATAGATATTAGATAGAAGAAGAGACTTATAAAATAAAATCAAGGGAGAAAAAGGATCAAGGAGAAGAAAAAAAATAAAAAGGATTGAACGAGATGAATCCCATTTTCTTTTTTTTATTGGGAATTAAGGTTAAGTTGAAAATATCTTGAAAATTTTCATTATGGATCTATTAATAATAGTTTGGTAGAAATTTCTATTTATATTTTATATTCAAGCCTCCATTGATGTCTATTTATATCTATCATAGGTGCTATAAGAGCCTTGGTTCAAGTCAAGCCAATAAAGAGTTTAATAAAATCTTATAAACCAACATTTAATGATCCTTAGACTATTATATATCGAACCCATAAACTATTCAGATGATCCCATTGGCTATATAGTGAGAATCCTATAGCTCTCTGGGTTCTTGTAGTCTCCACCGGGCAACTGGTGAGCTCCTCAAGCTATCCAGTAGGCTTGGAAGAGCTGCAAATTCTTTTGTTTGTTCTATTAGCTGCCCAGTTCTTCTAGATAGTGAGGACCTTGGAATGATTCCTCCATGCTCTTCTTGATGCATTTTATTTTTTCCATTAACTGTATTTGATGATTTTTAAACACTATAACTAAAATTCATTCAAAATAAAGGATAGAAATATCTTAAGTAATTTTGATTATAAAAAAATTATAGGTTCAACAATGTGGATTTTTTTAATCTCATATAAATCCATTAATTTACATAAAAAGATCATGTACCTTATGCATGAAATTAATTTAGATATGTATGAACATACCCAACTTCTATTTTTATGTGAGTAACATAAACTTAAGGATTGTGTAAATAGTTTCACATTAATGTGATGTAGACACATTGATTTGGTGGATGGATGGGGATTCTAAAACTAAATCTTTAGAATCAATCATACACAAAGTAATAAAATATGAGAAGATAAATATTTTATAATATTAAATAGTTTTGAATTTAATATTCATACAATTTATATTAAATTGTTGATATTTTTAAAAAATCCATTAAATACCAAGTGTGATATTCCTTCAAAGTGGCACTTATTAAGAACTCTATCATCCAGAATGGTAGGTTATTCTAAAGCTAGGTGATCATGTATTATCTTATGTAAGGTGAGAAATTGATAGGTGAAACTAGAACATCCTTCAGTATATCATTCCAAATATGTTTGATCCTAGATTACCTTTTTTTGGGCTATTTTTTTTCATTTTCATTGGGTTACACTTAGATAGATACTTTTTATGAAGGATACCATAAGAATAGAGTTGGGTTTATCCATATGATGGATTGGATAAAGAGTTAATCGCTCAACTATCAAAGAATATTAATTGTTATTATTGGGATGATTACCTACCAAAATAACTAAATGAGGTTGAGAACAAGAGGTTTTGAGTTGTTGCTGGTGAAAAAGTTGACGAATAAGAGGTGGAAATGTTTATGGTGTTATCCTTTGTTGTCAAAACTTAAATCTATTTCTATTTTAGGAAGAGTTTTGACATAAAATGATGAAAATAAGGTGATATTATAAATATTAAATTTCACGGTATTGGATATCATGATTCTTGCAAAGAGTTTCTTGGTTAAAGAGTGAAAGAAGGAATAGATGTATAATAGGGAAAAAGATGAAGTTTAGGAAGATGGTTGAATAATAGTAGAACCAAGTATGTGAATCTGTATATGTCATACACATAAGGAAATATTTGTGCATGTGATTTCCTATATAGATGAATTGACATACCTAAATAATCTTCTACATAAGGGATTATCTAGACATATTTTATCCTGTGTAAATGAAACTGAATAATCGAATACCCTACTACATACATGAATTAGACACTTGTGCGAATGAACTACATATGTGAATAGACTTTGGAGTAGGTTTATATTATTAGGATACATATGTCTACTAATCAGTCTAGATAGAAATCATATTCTGATTTTCGTCAATAACCTCTAGAGTTCAAGGTTGGGGATCACATATTCTTGTGGGTATCACCTAGACTTGGGCATAGATGGATACAAAGGCAAGGGAAGCTTTCATCGAGATTATTTGGGCTATTTGAGATTCTAGAGAGATTCAGGTCAGTAGCCTATCAGTTTTTATTACCTTAATGGTATCATGTCATGTATGATGTCTTCCACATTTCATAGCTTCATCATTATCATGATGACCCATCTCATACTTTTGATCATAAGGATGTTGAGTTATATGTCAATTCTTATTTTGAGGAGTATCCTATACACATCATTGATCAGATCAATAAAGGATATCTGAGGCTGGTTTGTCCTTTTAGTACGAATGCTATGAAAGCATGACCAGGTACATGATGAGACTTGGGAATGGGAAGCTGACGTACATGCTCTATGGGTAGAGTTGTTCTCAGATAATGTTTTTCCACCCTTGGAAGGTTTACTTGGGGATGGGTTCCTTTTAAGTGGGGAGACTATAAGAACCTGAATTTTATCTCAGGAAAAGATCCTTTTAATTTCAATTTAATTCTTTATTATGGACTTAATAAGGATTCCTAATGAGTTCACAGAGGTTAATAGGGTGTCCTAATGTTGTTCGGAGCTTGAAACCCCCATCGGTGGATAAAAACACTAGACTGTATGGTTAGTAGAAACCGTTAGACCCCGCCCGTATGACCTCTCCTAACTATGTGAGGCTAGATAGTTGGGTTAAGTAGGTTGCATAGTTTTCCCTAACTGTGCGCCAAGGGCCGCACACTCATGAAAAAACTAAAGACTTTTTAGCAGAGGTGTTTTTCATGGTTGCAGCATGGTTTCTCTAACCGTGCAGCCTAACCATGTGTGTGACCCCTTAACACAGTAGATGGTGCACAGTTGGTTCATAGTTTGTCCAACCATGTGGCCAAACCATTCGACCCATCATTTTTTGGTGAAATGATGAATTCACCCTTAATGAATTTTTTTAACCGTTTTCTTCCTCTTTTTTTCTTTCCAGTGGACAAAGCCTTACCCTTTCTCCCATTTTGAGATCCCAAATACATCTTTCATATAATTTGACCTCATTCTTCTATCCAAATTCTGATCAAAGCACCATTCATCTCGTTGGATAGCCATCATTAAGATCTTAATTCCATTTTAGTCATTCTTAATTTCTTTTCCTCTCGAAAAACTTGTCAAGGTGAAAGTTCATATGCCCAATTTTCAAGGAGTTGGTCCATTCTTCAAATTTCTTCCAATATAATCCAAACTAAAGGATGATAATATATGAGGAGAGTCATGTGAGTATGAGTTAGGTGGTATATAAATTATTCCTCATGTTTTGATGTTTTATAATATGCACCATTGTTCCACACCGTACGTTGCTCCTAAATTTTAATTTCCTTAAATTGGTTGCATTTTATGGAACCTATTGATCTTATTATAACCATTGATATCAACTACTTTAGATGGATCCACACCTTTGGGTGTTCCCTCTTACATGCTTAAATGGATTTAATGATAATATGGCCAAATCATATATTGGAGTGTTTGGTCTTGCTTATAAATTGTGATATTATGAATGGAAGGGATGTATATAGTGTTGTATCATAGCTAACACTATTATAAAGAATTGAATTGAATACTGGTGAGTGGTGAGCCCACGTCACCTATTTTAAATTGAACAATGGTTACACCCTTGTTGATGTTAAATGATAATGAGAATTGGATTATACCTTGGATCATGTTAAAGCCAATGGTTACTTATTAATGATAAGAAATAAGGTCATGATAAATCTTGTGAATTATAACGATTGGGGATGATGAACCTTATGTGTAATTATACTAAATGAACATGGAGAACCTTAGTTATGAAAATGGGCTTAGAGACCCTTTATAATGAAGTATGGGCATGGCGTCCCTATTGATACAATGGTCATGATGTCCCTTGTGATACTAAATGGGCATGGCATCCCTTGTGATACTAAATGGGCATGGCGTCCCTTGTGATAATTTATAGGCATGTTTTCCCTTATGATACTATTGTGATATTATACTGGCATGGTGTCCCTCACTATGATACTGGGCATGATGTCCCTTACAAATGTGATACTGGGTATGACATCCCTTATAAGTGTAATACAAGGCATTGAAAACCTTGATACCATTTCATAGTTATTCCAGAATGGGCCAAAGTAGGTAGTGTCATCTTGGTTTCCTTTTAGGAACCAGAGTGGACCCTTTTATAGTCATTATTACTAGTTTACATTATTATACCTGCACACTGCCATATTGTACACATGGACTAGATGTTTATAAACACCATTGATGGTGGCCTACTAAGTTTTATCCACACCCTATTTTTACTGCTTATGGAACCTAGGTAGAATACAAGATTACACTTGTATACAAGGGGAACCGTTCTCTTATGGATGCATGACTTCTAGCACGACTTAAGATATAGATGATAACATATGACCGGGATAGAGCTTGGGATTCTTGGATAGATTTTTTTCATTTTTATACCTTTTGTTTATTTTGTACAACATGTATTGCCTAATTACTTGTATCTATGTTTTCCTGTTTTGTAGACACATGAAATTTTCATCCATGGTATATGATTCAGTTTACTTTATTTTATTATTACTCAGTGATTGGTTTTTCATGTATATATCTGATAATTATTCACCATTATAATATTTCCACTATTTATCTATTCTTTGTACCACTATACTACTCTGGTAATGAGGTCATAGTACCCCCCCCACAGACACACCCAAGGCCCTAGCTGCTAGTCATCAACCTCTGGAATTTGGAGAGATTCGCTTGAGGCCATATGGATCACTAGGATCAGGGAACCTACAAGTGGAACCCGGGTCTGGTACGTCACTGTTATCTTGAGAATAATGATATTCATCATGAGATATTTCACCATACACACCATAAAAATGTTTTGGTTTAAATAAAGAATATAATCTTGGTTTAGATGGCTCAAACCATATTGATTGAACATGATACTTCCTGATTCTTTTGGAGACAATCTATTAGTGCAGTAGTCCAAATTCAAAATCATTGCTTCTATAGACCAAATTTATATATGTATATATATTTCATATATTATAATAAGACCCTAAGTTTTAAGAACTTAAGGGTATTTTGAATCCCCTGTATTATCAAAATCAAAGGTGAAAAATATTAGGAAGTTTGACCAAAGTGGTTTTGAGGGTATTTTCCTTGGATACAATTCAAGTGGTAGAAGGTAAAAATTCTATAATAAGAAAAATAGAATACTTGTTAATTCTAATGATGTGAAATGGTTGTAATATTATTATTGAAAGGCCTCACAATCAACTACAGATATAAGAGTAAGTGGAGATGAAGTTGTTTCTATTAAACAACATGATAAATTTTATGGAAGAAGTAATGGTGTAGAAGTAGTAAAATATAAAGATAATTATTTGACCATTTCAAGTGATGAGGGATAATTGAATTTATCTTATCTAAGGTTGAGGAAGAAAGTGGAGATCAAAAATATTATTGGATATTAAGGATGATAGGTTGAAACTAGAAGAACATTGAGTAAAACACATACCTCCTTATTTTCACTAGTTGATCTGAGAGATGTTGAAGAAGCATTAGAAAATTAAGAATGGATTGATTCTATGAATGAAGATCTGGAACAGACAGAGAAGAACAATACTTGGGAGTAGGTACACAATCTTAAAAAAATAATGTCATTGGTATAAAGTGGGTGTTCTAAAACAAATTGAATGAAAATGGAGAAGTAGTGAGAAACAAATAAAGGATGGTGTGTAAAGGTTATTTACAGGTTGAAGGAGTGAAATTTGATGGGAATCATTCCCTAGTTTCAAGGATTCAAATCATTAGAATATTTATTTCTATTAATGCACAAATTAAATATAGGATATTTCAAATGGATGTCAAATATTCATTTCTCAATGGTGAATTGGAAGAGGATAAATATATTGAGAATTAATTTTGTTTCTTGATTGGTAAAGATGAGAATTGTGTTTTTAGTTTAAAGAAGAATTTATATGGGTTAAAATAAGCTCTGAGAGCTTGGTATTCTAAGTTGGATGCCTACCTGAAGAAGGTGAATTTCAGAAAAGGAATAGTGGAAAACAATATATACATAAGAAATAAAAAATAGGAATCTATTATTATTATTATTTATATATATGACATCATATATGTAAGAACCCGAATCTTCTTTTCAGGTATGTTTTTCCTTTTTTTAGAGTTTTTAAGGAAAAATGACTTTCTGGAAATTTTTGAAGTACATGCCGTGTACTTTCTGAGTACACGCTGTGTAATTTTTCCCAGCTCGAAGCCGTGTGCTTACCATGCCGGGCCACACACATGGTGTGTAAGGCTGAGGTGAAGGCCGGTTAATTCGGAGTACGAAAAAATTGAAGTACACACCATGTACTCAAGAAGTACACACTGTTTACTTTCTTCTTTTTCATTAAACGGACTGGGGTCGCACCTCATCACGATATTTACCTTCTTCTAGGTCTGGTTCATCCGAAAGTGACCCGTACGGCCGAATCTTCGACGAACTCCTGACTCACCGTCTGTTCTCTGATTCGAGCACAGTTATTTGTGTTGGAATCACAGTGGTATGTTCTTCCTTCTACTTTAGCCTTGTTTCTTGATTCCTCCTCATTTCCAAGTTATCGTGGGATGAATCTTTTGTGCGTTTTCTCAGATCTTCATCGTTCTAAGGAGAATCTGTCGTCGAGGTTCACATATATTGATCTCCTAGGATCGAGGTAGGTGGTTTGTGCCTTTCCGTAGAAATTTGATGAATATTATGTGAAGATTCCACCAATACCCTTGAACGGGGTATTGCGTGTTTCCTGTTTTTCCCTTATTGTTTGCCTTCTTTGCTTGATTGCTTTAGTAGATGTTATTGCTTGTGAGTAGAGTAATTTATTTTGTGCTCAGGTTGCTTTTCCATGCTTGTTTTGCTTGTTGGGCGTTTTTCCAGTTGCCATACCTTGTTGTAGGATAGTGGAACTGTCTCTTTTGATATAATGTTGAGCCTTAATTGATAGCCAAGTAGTTCTTGAGGTTTACTTGGATGATATACGCGCGCTGAGCATATTTAGTTTCACTCAGGAATGTGAGAACCTAGAGTAGTAGACCAAAGGGAGAATTGACGGAAGGGCTTCTCCAGAGTGTCTTTTAATTACGATGTGAGACTATAGGGGGAATTGATGTTGAGTGCTTCCCCAGAGAGTCTGTATATCCACAACACGGGCCATAGGGGGAATTGACATTGAGTGCTTCCCCAGAGAGCCTTTAGCACGATACGAGACTATAAGGGGAATTGACGGTGAGTGCTTCCCCAGAGAGTCTGCTTAATTACGTAGCTGAACCAGAGGGGTGAGACTGTGTGTGACTCCCAGAGGGTTTCTAGTTCTATAGGTTGAACCATAGGGGTTAGGCTGTGAGAGCTACCCATAGGGTTACCTGTTTCTTCTTTTGTTGATGACTGTTTACTTGTGTACTTTACTTGTTAGAACTGTGGATTGTAGCTGCTTGTGCTTTCCTGTTTACTGCTTCTTGTTTATTTACTGCCATGTATTCATTTGACTGTAAGGCACAAATCTTTGGGTGATTGCCTACTAGGATTGTATCTCACACCCTTTTTGGGCCATGCTTTTGGGCCCAAGTAGACTATGTTGCTGCAGGTATAGACAAGGGCAAGCACCCTTCTACTTCAGGATCTTGACTACACCAGGAGCTGGGGAGCATGAGACTGAGCCGTGGCTCGCGATGCTGAGGAGATTACTTTGTTTTCTTTTGCACTTGGTTTCAATTGTATTTCAGCACGTTGTTGTGTTTGCTGTTTTCCTTAGATACTTGTACCTACTGCATGATTGTCATCATAGTTATATATCTACATTGCTTCCGCTGTTTGGTTTCTGTTGTTATGCATGCTGTTTACTACTTCCGCTCTTTATTATTGTTTTCTTACCTTGTATACCTTACTGAATGAGGTCATAGTTTCCCCACTAACTCAAAAAGGCCCTCGCTGCTAGTCGGCAGCCTCTGGCATTCGGGGAAACGCGCTTGAGGTCATGTGGCGAACTGGGTATGAGGCACCAGTGGAGGGGCTCCAGACTCGGGTCGTTACAAAGTGGTATCAAAGGAGTTATTTCTCTTTCTTTACTGTTTGGAGACCTTAGCCAGGGATAGGATAGATTCAGTACTTGGCATTAAGCTGTGTTCGAGAGTAGCTAACCCGTGTACATGGAAAAGCCATACTACCTCGTTAATTGCAGTTGCTGGATTTGAGATTTTATAGTTGATCTGATTTCACTGAGAGTGATTCACATGGCTTGTGTTATTAATGTTTTGATATTTTGGTTCTATTTCTGTCGTAACCTGATGAGATGAGGGTATTCCATCGCATGCACCATATAGGAACTTGTAGAAATCAAATGTCATGCATTCTTTCCATGTCATCTAGGGTGCATTAGCGATTGCATGATGTTGTGATAGGCTCTATGTAGATTATGCATGCTGTTGTGATAGATGCTTGATAGATTCTCTGCTGTTATGTTAGAAAACTGTTGTTTTGTTCCTTGATTAAAATGAATGCCAAATTTTGGTTCTTGAGGTGTTATGGGCCCCCACGGATCGGAATTTTGAATCTTTTCCCTTGTTTTTAGTGTTTCTGGAATTCTGCGTAGTTTCTGAGCTACTGCACAGAAAAACCTAGAATACACGGCATGTATTTTTTAGATACATGCCGTGTAGTTTTCAGGCTGTGTCACTGACCGTGTGAGCAGAACACGGTGTTATGGGAGTAACTTCGGGAACACGCCGTGTACCATTGGTACACGCCGTGTGAGTTCGGAGCCGTGTACCCGGCCGTGTCACTAACAACACGGGCCGGGGAAGCTCAGGTAGAACACGCCATGTCCATAGGGAACACGCCATGTAGTACTGTCCAGGTACCCAGTCGTGTCACGAACAACACGGGCCGACGTTACCTTCCTTTCCACACGCCGTGTTTGTTCGGAACACGCTGTGTAGTCTTTCCCAGGTACCCGGCCGTGTCACGAACAACACGGGACGGTGTCGCCTTCGCCTATACATGCCGTGTTTGCTCAAAGCACGCCATGTAAGGTCCAGCCGTGTAGACGGCCATGTACTCAACAACACGGACCGCCGAAGCCTTGTCTAGTACATGCCGTGTTTGTGTAGAACACACCGTGTAGTCTTGGGTTAAGTCGGACCGTGTGGGTTAGCCGTGTAAAGAGACTCGGGCAGGGAATAGTTTTCTTGTACATGCCGCGTGTTGGGGTCAACACGCCATGTAGTTTGAGGTGTACACAACTTGTAGGGAAGAAGTACACGCCCATGTCAGTGGCTTAAAAAGAAATGTCGTGTAGTTTTTATACACGCCGTGTAGTCGTGTTTTGAAATCTTTTGTGTTTTTCTTCCCCTGTTCCCGTTTTGTACCCTTGTGTTCTCTGTCCTTGTTTTCCTGATCTAAGGTGTGCTTTTGATCTTTCAGAGCTATGCCTCTGAGACGTCCTCTGGTCGTACGTCTGTCATTAGGCAGTGATCAGACACCAGATATAGCTGATCAGGGACTTCCTGTCGATCCCCCAGCCGAGCCAGCCTTGACACTGGTTGTTGTACCAGTTGTGGGCGTGGATGCGCAGTTCAGGGAAAGTTTCATGAGGATGATGCATGCCTTCCAGGGAGCACCGCCTCCTGCCTCATCTATGGAAGACTTGACGTGGGTCTTTCAGCAACAACATCCTCCCACGTTCTCGGGGGAGGGAGGACCTCAGGCTGTAGAGTCATGGCTGGAATCCATGCTGACTATATTCGAACATCTGAAGACGCCTCCAGAGAGGCGGGTCAATCTCGACACCTACATGCTCCGAGACTCCGCCAAGAGGTGGTGGGATGTGGTCTCACAGGCGGGTCAACAACAGGCTATGACTTGGGAGGAGTTCCAGTGCGTGTTCTATGACTACTTCTACCTGGAGACCCTGAGGGCCAATCGAGCCCGGGAGTTCATGATCTTAGAGCAGGGTACTCTATCTGTCATGGAGTATTCCTCTATTTTCACTGAGCTGCAGTGTTTTACACCCCTTCGGGATAGGAGTGGGGTGTTCTTGGTGAGGAAGTTTGAGGATGGACTCAGGCGGGAGATTCGATCGCAGGTGAACATCTTCCAGCTGACTTCCATTGCTTCCATTGTCAACTAGGCACTGATTGCGGAGCGCAATATGAGAGACTCTGGAGCTGCGATTTAGGGAAATTCTGCTTACAGAGCTAGTTTTACTCCAGATGACCACAAGAAGCGTCGTAGGGAGCCTACACACGGTGATTCGAGGAAGAGAGACACATCATTAGGCTGCCAGGTGACATGATACCAGTGTGGCCGGTCAGGGCACACGAGGCCATAGTGCCAGAGGGACCCCGTGGAGTGCCGATATTGCGGTAAGATGGGTCACCTTCAGCGTTTCTGCCAGGTTTTCTCACCAACAGCTGGTGAATAGGGTTCTTCCATGACTCCTCATTCAGGAGCATCCCCACCAGTTTCTCACCAGTCAGGAAACTGGAGTTATTCCGGCCGTTCGGGCCGAAGTGGAGGTCGAGGCCATGGCGGTCAGCCACCAGTTCCTCAACAACAGCAGGGAGGCTCAGCTCAGAGTGGTCAGCCAGGGGCGCAGGGCCGCGGTATAGGCCAGTCTTTCGCCGTGGAGAAGACTTATTAGGAGCAGGATCACGACCCTTATACTGTTCGAGGTACGATTTTAGTAGCCTCAGTTTTATCTTCAACCCTTTTTGATACTGATGCTACACATAGATTTATCTCTATTGCTGTTGTGGAGAGCCTTGGAATCTGCATCTTTTCTTCTACCGACTCGTTGACACTAGACACACCTTTGGGAACGATGACATCTAGTGTACACTAGTGTAGAGAGTGCCCTCTCGAGGTGGCAGAGTATCACTTCTTATGGGATCTCTATGTCCTAGAGATGATTGGCTATGATGTCATTCTTGGCATGGACTAGTTGATTCCCTTCCAGGCAGTCGTTGACTGTTATCACCGCAGAGTCAGTTTCATCTCACCAGAGGGTGAATCTTTTCTTCATAGAGGCGAATGGGACGTTCAGGTGAGTCGGGCGAGACTCGAGCATCTTGGGCTAGGAGGGGTGACAACCCAGATTGTTAGTCTTTATTTGGATGATCAGGGAACTCCACAGCGGGACTTTCCTCCAGTGGTGGATCACTTCAGGTATGTCTTTCCAGAGGACTTTTCTGGTTTGCCTCTAGAGCGTGAGGTAGACTTCTCTATTGATCTCGTGCCAGGAGTGGCACCGATTTCC
Source organism: Viscum album (assembly GCA_963277665.1). Lineage (NCBI taxonomy): Eukaryota > Viridiplantae > Streptophyta > Magnoliopsida > Santalales > Viscaceae > Viscum > Viscum album. Next base: position 422,149,697 of record OY728141.1, on the reverse strand, counting down.
GTTCCTCCCTATAGGATGGCCACACCTGAGTTACAGAAGCTCAAGAAGTAGTTGGAGGAGCTGCAGGATAAGGGTTTCATCCGACCTAGTACTTCTCCTTGGGGTTCACCTGTTCTATTTGCGAAGAAGGCAGACGGTACCCTTCGGCTTTTTGTGGATTATCGGAAGCTGAACCATTTGACGGTCAAGAACTGATATCCCTTTCCGCGGATTGATGACCTTTTCGATCAGCTTCGAGGAGCCCATGTGTTCTTGAAGATCAACTTGAGGTCCGGTTATCATCAGTTGCGCGTTAGACCATCAGATGTACCTCTGACAAACTTCAGGAGCAGGTACGGTCTTTATGAGTATACAGTCATGCCTTTCAGACTCACGAACGCACCTGTAGTTTTCATGACACTGATGAACCGAGTGTTCCATCCTTACTTGTATTCCTTCATCGTGGTCTTCATGGACGATATCTTGGTGTACTCTCACACTCTAGACGACCATGCCACACATCTTGAGATCGTTCTGAGTACACTGAGAGAGCATCGGCTTTATGCTAAACTCTTGAAGTGACACTTCTGGATGGATCAGATTCACTTCTTGGGTCACATCATCTCAGAGGCATGAGTATCTATAGACCCAGAGAAAGTGAGAGCTGTAGTTTCCTGGGAGCATCCGAAGAACATTTTTGAGGTACAGAGCTTCCTAGAGCTGGCTGGATACTACAGATGCTTCATTCAGGACTTTTCTCGTCTAGAAGCACCTTTGACAAGTTTTACCAAGAAGGGGGCGAAGTTCTTATGGTCATATTCTTGTGAGTTAGCCTTTCAGGAGCTAAAAGGGAGGTTAACGTCAGCACCGATACTAGTCTTGCCAGATCCAGGCAAGAGCTACACTGTTTACTGTGATGCTTCGGGTATCAGGCTAGGAGCAGTGCTTATGTAGGGAGATGGAGTCGTTGCGTATGGGTCTCGACAGCTGAGGCCACATGAGAGGAACTACCCTACGCACAATCTGGAGTTGGCAGCTGTTGTTCATGCCTTATGCTGTTGGAGACATTATCTTCTGGGAGAGCATTTTGTGGTCTTCACTGACCATAAGAGTCTCAAATATATTTTCACTCAATGTGATCTGAATTTGAGGCAGCGCAGGTGGGTTGAGTATCTATAGTATTTTGACTTCGAGCTTGCCTATACGTCAGGAAAGGGAAACGCTGTGGCAGATACGTTGAGAAGGAGAACTCAGATTCAGGCAGTTCAGGAGTCAAGTAGTGAGTGTCAACTGATGGCTCTATTCTCTGAGATGCATCTGGAGGTGCACGACAGACGGGGACAGACTTTTCTATCTTCTGTAGCTGTTACCTCCATGCTACTTGATCGGGTATGGATGAGGTAGCTATCAGACTCGAAAGGCTTAGTTCTGTGGGAGAGTGTGTCAGGAGAGGACCCTCTTCCTGGATGGGCAGTGGGCGAGGATGAGATCTTGCATTCCAGGGACGTGTATGGGTGCCGACAGACATACGCGAGGAGCTGATGTGGGATTTCCATTCCTCTGTTTGGGCAGTTCATCCTGGAATCACCAAGATGTATCGAGATCTTCATCGCCAGTATTGGTGGCCAGGTATGAAGAAGGATGTTGCTGGTTTTGTCATGAGATTTTCTACTTGTCAGTAGGTGAAATCAGAGCATCGGCGACCAGCGGGGCTCTTACAGAAGTTACCCATTCCGGAGTGGAAGTGGAATGATGTTGCGATGGACTTCGTGACCGGGTTGCCAATATCGCCTCGGGGAAACGATGCTGTTTGTGTTGTCATCGACAGGATTACGAAGGTTGCTCACTTCTTACCGATCAAGGAGACCTTCAGTGTCGATGACCTGAGACGACTTTACATCAGAGAGATTTTTCGTCTGCATGGAGTTCCTCACTCTATTGTTTTAGACAGAGATGCGTGATTTACCTCTCGGTTCTGGCAGGGACTTCAGAAGGCCTTGGGTACACATGTACTTTTGAGTACAGCTTACCATCCCCAGACTGATGGCCAGTCCGAGTGCACGATCCAGGTGCTTGAGGTTATGCTCTGAGCTTGCATCCTTGACTTTGGAGGTTCTTGGGAGAAGCATATTCCTCTAGTGGAGTTCACCTACAACAATAGTTTCTAGGTGACCATTCAGATGGCGCCATACGAGGCTTTGTACGGTAGGCCATGCCGATCACCCTTATGCTGGTTGGAGGCAGGAGAGGCAGCTTTGTTGGGACCTCGTCTTGTTTAGGAGACTTCAGAGCAGATAGAGCTGATTCAGAAGATGATGACTACAACACAGTCTTGACAGAAGTCTTATGCTGATCAGTAGAGATGACCTCTAGAGTTCAAGGCCGGAGATTAGGTTTTCCTACGTGTCGCACCAAGATTGGGACACAAGAGGATTCAGAGACAGGGTAAGCTTTAATCGTAGTACGTCGGACCTTTTGAGGTCTTGGAGAGAGTGGGGCCGGTCACCTATCGATTGCAGCTACCTCAAAGGTATCAGGCCATGCACAATGTCTTCCACGTCTCTCAGCTCTAACATTACTTTTCAGACTCATCTCATGTCTTTCAGCCTGAGGAAGTTGAGCTTGAAGCAGATGCGTCGTTCAAGGAGCATCCTATCCGGATTGTCGATCGCAGTATGAAGGTTCTCCGTGGGCATTCTATTCCTCTGGTACGAGTGATATGGAAGCACGGACGAGTACAGGACGAGACCTGGGAGAGGGAGACCGATGTACGATCGCAGTGGCCGGAGCTGTTCGGGTTTTCTCCTTCTCCTCCTTATTAGGGAAATTCGGGGATGAATTTCTTTAAGGGGGGAAGTTTGTAAAAACCCAGATCTTCTTTTCAGGTACGTTTTTCCTTTTTATGTAGTTGTTAAGGAAAAATTATTTTCTGGAAATTTTCGAAGTACATGCCATGTACTTTCTGAGTACACGCCGTGTACTTTTTCCTGGCTCGAAGCTGTGTGATGACCGTGCTGGGCCACACACACGGTGTGTAAGGCTGAGGTGGAGGCCGGTTAATTTGGAGCATAGAAAAATTGAAGTACACGCCGTGTACTCAAGAAGTACACGCCGTGTACTTTCTTTTTTTCATTAAATGGATTGAGGTCGCGCCTCATCGTGATATTTACCTTCTTCTAGGTCTGGTTCGTCTGAAAGCGACCCGTATGACTGAATCTTCGACGAACTCCCACCTCGCCATCTGTTCTATGATTCGAGCATGGTTAGTTGCGTTGGAATCACAACGGTAAGTTCTTCCTTCTGCTTTAGCCTTGTTTCTTGATTCCTCCTCATTTCCAAGTTATCATGGGATGAACGTTTTGTGTGTTTTCTCAGATCTTCGTCGTTCTAAGGGGAATCTATCGTCAAGGTTCAAATATATCGATCTCTTAGGATCGAGGTAGGTGGTTTGTGCCTTTTTGTAGAAATTTGATGAATATTATGTGCAAATTCCACAAATACCCTTGAACGGGGTATTGCGTGTTTCCTGTTTTGCCCTTTTTGTTTGCCTGATTTTCTTGATTTCTTTAGTAGAGGTTATTTCTTGTGATTATAGTAATTTATTTTGTGCTTAGGTTGCTTTTCCATGCTTGTTTTTCCTGTTGGGCATTTTTCCAGTTTCCATACCATGTTGTAGGATAGTGGAACTGTCTCTTTTGATATACTGTTGAGCCTTAGTTGATATCCAAGTAGTTCTTGAGGTTTACTTGGATGATATACGCGTGCTGAGCATGTTTAGTTTCACTCAGGACTGTGAGAACCTAGAGTAGTAGACCAAAGGGAGAATTGACGGAAGGGCTTCTCTAGAGTGTCTTTTAATTACGATGCGAGACTATAGGGGGAATTGACATTGAGTTCTTCCCCAGAGAGTCTGTAGATCCACGATGCAGGCCACATGGGGAATTGACGTTGAGTGCTTCCCCAGAGAGCCTTTAGCACGATACGAGACTATAGGGGGAATTGACGGTGAGTGCTTCCCCAGAGAGTTTGCTTAATTACGTAGCTGAACCAGAGGGGTGAGACTGTGTGTGCCTCCCAGAGGGTTGCTAGTGACATAGGTTGAACCATAGGAGTTAGACTATGAGAGCTACCCAGAGGGTTACCTGTTTCTTCTTTTGTTGCTGGCTGTTTACTTGTGTACTTTACTTGTTAGAACTGTGTATTTTAGCTGCTTGTTCTTTCCTGTTTACTACTTCTTGTTTATTTACTGCCATGTATTCATTTGACTGTAAGACACAAATATTTGGGTGATTGCCTACTGGGATTGTATCTCACACCCTGTTTGGGGCATGCTTTTGGGCCCAAGAAGACTATGTTGTTGTAGGTATAGACAAGGGCAAGCTCCCTTTTACTTCAGGATCTTGACTGCACCAGGAGCTGGGGAGCATGGGACCGAGCCGTGGCTCGAAATGCCGAGGAGCTTACTTTGTTTTCTTTTGTACTTGGTTTCAGTTGTATTTCAGCACGTTGTTGTGTTTTCTATTTTCCTTAGATACTTGTACCTTCTGCATCATTGTCATCATAGTTATATATCTACATTACTTCTGCTGTTTGGTTTCTATTGTTATGCATGTTGTTTACTACTTCTGCTGTTTATTGTTGTTTCTTACCTTGTATACCTTACCGAATGGGGGAATAGTTTTCCCACCGACTCACTAAGGCCCTCGCTGCTAGTCGGCATCCTCTAGCATTCGGGGAAACGTGCTTGAGGTCATGTGGCAAACTGGGTACGGGGCACCAGTGGAGGGGCTCTAGACTCAGGTCGTTACAATATATACTAGAAATGATGAATAAATGTGTGAGAAGTTTTCTAAGGATAATAAGGAGTTATTTGAAATGTATATGCTTCGAGAGATGAAATACTTTATTAGGCTACAAATATCTCAAATGAAAGGTCACATTTTCCTCTACCAAGATAAGTATACTAAGGAACTCTTAAAAAGGTTTGGCATAGAATATTTGGAGCTTGTTTCCACACCCATTTCAGTGGGAACTAATTTGTTAAAATATAACCAAGGAAAGGATGTTAATCCTAAATAATTTGGGAATTTAATTGGAATACTTTTATATCTCATAGCTTCAGGTCTAGGTTTAGTAGATTTTGGTGAATTCAAGAACCACTAAGGTAAAATATGTGGCTAAAATTCATTCCAAAACTCAGTTAATGTAGATAAAGATAAAATTATGTGACTTTAAAGTTGGAGTGAAATTACCACCTATCCTTGAATGTGTTAATCAAAGTGTTATCAATTTGTTAAAGAATCATGTTCAACATTCTAAGAGTACGCACATTGATATTAAATATAACATTATCAAGAAGTATGTGGAGAGAAATGAATTGAAGTTGGATTTTTTGCTAAAAAATAGAAGATTGATAATGTGTTCACCAAGCCATTGTCTAAAGAATATATCCTGAATATGAGGTTGAAGTTAGGTGTTCAACCTTATTCATTACAGGACTAAGGTATGGTGTTCTATTTCCTTCTACATATTTTCTTTGTATATTGTTGTCGTAGGGATAGAAAATATGACAACATAAATCTATCCATTGATCTTTTCTTTACTTATTAAGGGAGAGATATATTTAGGGAGATTTTTTAAAAGGGGTGAGTAGTGATATCAGCATGTGTGAACTATTTTAACTATTTATTGAAGTGGTTGCAAGAACTATTTCTTTACAAGTTAAACTCAGTTTCAATTGTGAAGATGTAATGATGAAATACATTTAGGATGATTTTTTATCACAACTTTATGCATAAAATGGTTTTATTATTCAATGATTATTGTTTATTACACTGATCTTACACATGTAGGCTTATAATTATTTTATGGTGATCCTTGATTGAGTTTTAAGATTCAGTGATTCATATTCCTTAGTTGAAAACAAAATCCAAAGGGGTGATTATTGAGACCAATAGTTTTTGTGTTTTATTGGTGAATAAGCTGATGAATATTAGTATGGTTTTGTCTTTTTACAACACATAAATTAGTTTGTATTGTGGGAAGAGTTATGAAATCAGATGATGAATAGTAAGGTGATATTATATAGATTAAATGTCATAGTATTAGTTATTATGATTCTTAAAAATCGTTTATTGGTTGAAGAGTAAAATAAGGAATAAGTTAAGAATAGGAAAAAATATTAAGTTAAAGAAGATGGTTGAAGATGTGAAAAAAAAAGAATGTAAATATTTATATGTGCTCCACATAAGGAAATATCTAGATATATTATTTTCTATGTAGATAAATCTACATACCCAAACAAGATTCTATGTAATGGATTATCCACATATAGGTTTTCCTATGTAAGGGAAGCCATGTAGCCGAATACCTTACTAAATATATGAAAGTTTCATGTGTGTGAATGAACTGTATATGTAAATGGACTGCATATATGAATGAATCTACATAAGAGAATATGTTTTATAGAAAAATTTGTATACTTGAATGACCTGCATATGAAAATTGGTCACGAGAGAAAATTAGTTATGCATTTGGGATAACTAGTCACATAGGAAAATTGTTTATGTATTTGAATGGACTAGGTTAGAGAATGGTTCACGTATCAGTTTTTTTATAGATGCGAATTAGTTTAGTTAGCTATAAAGTTTAAATATCACAATAAGACTTACATTTTGAATGAAGGATGAAATGTATGAATTTATTCATGTATATACACATGATAATTGCATATGATGTATTGTAAAATTATCCTAGAAATAAGGGGGTAATGTTTTAATGGTTTCTATGAGGAAGAATGTCAATATTTAATTTGGAATTATTATTTCAAGATATGATGATTGTATTGATACATATACATGGATATATTATGGAATAATCTTAATTTTGAAGGAGAATCAAGAGGCTAATATTTTTTTTCATGTTTACATACAATTAAAAATAGTTATGGGAGTGGTTTTGTATGGAAGTAATTTCGAAAAGTAGATATGATAATTCTATTCATTTGAATTCAAAAGAATGTTACACAGTGTCATAAATATTTTAAATTAATGATAAAGAGAAAAGTTAATTTTTACATCATGATATATATTATATATTTTTTATACATTAGTGAAGAGTGGGTGTATGAAAGTAATAATAACAGAGATAGAAAATGAGTAGGACAAGTTTTTTCTCACTATTGTTCAACAAATCAAAGAGGAATAAGATCTGACTTACAGAAGGGAAAGTGTGAATAATTCAAATAGCATAGTAAAGACATGTTGAAACCTATTGGTGAAGGTTTATTTCATTTTTGTAAAATTTGTTTTGTCATAATATATGTGTGTATAGAACATTCACTATTAATTTACTATAGTTAAATGCAAGCGATGGATATAAACTACTTGTTGTAAACCAAAAAGAATTGTTTTCTAATGGATGTGTGATATTGTATTTTTTCCAAATCTCACCAAGGAATAGATACTCTTATTGATTAGTGAAACTTTTAAATTCTTATGTTCCTATGGGTGTGATTATGTGTTGTGTTCTAGCAGATTCAATGTTCTCTAACCATAGATGAATATAGTTTTTAAAGAATAAAACTTAAAATTCATACCATCAGTTCATCCCTCCCCCCACTCAATTATTATATAGATCCTAACCAGTCCTTTCAAATGGTGACGAAACATGAAATACGACTCATTTCTTAGTTAAATATAGATCTTTAATCACTAAATATAAATGATGTTTGATGTCATCATTTTTAGTGGGTGTAATTTCATTAAAAATCCTTGATAAAAAGATATAATACATGATACTCACCCAGAGATATGTTTCTGTAATAGGTTATGGATTACTTCCTAATTATTATATAGATATCCTTTATATATTTAACCAATATAATAGTTAAATATTGGAATATATGGTTGGTAATTTTTCTCAAGGGGGTAGTATTCTATGTATATAAATTTAAATGTTCTATAGATCAATTCTACCAACTCAAACTCATGGTTATTAGATATCAAGAGTACATCACACATTTTTTTTATAATAAACAAAAACTTAGATATAGGAGGTAATTAATTAAGTGAGAAGTAGATCTTAATATTGGTAATGGAACAAGATTTTTTGTATAATAATTCATCACTTATGATTGATTTTTATTGAGTGGATTAATATAATAATTGAAGAACTGATATTACATTTATTCCATAAATAGGAATTTAATTTTTTTATATTATTTTGAAAAGAAGGTATTCCCATTCACTATCAAGAACAAGAGTTTTTCTATATTGAATTAGATATTGTATGGTATCATGAATATAATAAATTGTTTATACATTCTAGATATGGATAATCATTTTTATATCATTTTGAATAATAAGGTTAGGGTTTATTCTAACCCCACATACTTCTGGCATTGTCTCCTTGGAAATATAAATGATAAACACATCTAAAGACTCTATAAATATGGATTATTGGAACAATTTGAATATTACTCATTTTAAAATTGAGAATATTGATCATTAGGCAAGATGAAAAAAACAACTTTTAGTTGAAAAGGTGAAAGGTATAATGGACTATTAGATTTCATATATAATTATGTATGTGGACCAATGATTACTCAAGAAAGTGGTGGTTTTAGTTACTTAATTACCTTTTTTGAGGACTTTAGTTGCTATATATATATATCTATTTCTAAAAATAAAAAAGTATGAAACATTTCAAAAATTAAAATATTTTTAGAAAAAGTTATAGAATCAACTATGCGAAAATATTAAGATTATTCAATCACATTAGGTTAATGAATACTTGAGCTAGGAATTCACTGATCATCCATGAGATTGTAAAATTGTTTCACAACTCACTCATTCTAGAACACCATAATGGAATTTTGTGTCTAGGAGGAGTAATAATACCTTACTATACATGGTTTGATCAAAGATGATTTAGTGTGACCTTCTTATTTCATTTCGGGGTTATTATCTTAAAGATGATACATTAATACTAAAATTCGTTCCATCTAAAGGGTACATAAAGGCACCATATGAGATATGAACTATAAAAATTCATGTTATTTATTTTAAGAATATTTGGGGATGTGAGTAATTTATATGAAAATTGGATTATGATAATCTTGATTCTGAATCAAACAAATGCTTATTTATTGGTTATCCCAAGAAAACTAAGGGATATTATTTCTATAAACCTACTAAAAACAAAATTTTTGAGGACCAAAATATTTTATTACTTAGAAAGGAATGTATAAATAGAGTATTTAGTGATTGAACTTTGAAATTGGATAAGTTCAAGGAAAAAAAACATGAATTTTTACTAAGGTGGAGGTTGATCCAATTTCTTAAATTGTTGTGAAAGAATAACCGAATCAAGTTACATAAGAACCCCAAATATCTAGTAGTATTCATAAATATCTCATGAGATATGGATTTATCATATAAAATTATGATGATTTAATGTTAAAAGGAGATGAAATTAACACCCATAGAGAATTTATCAAGAATTATGATTCCAAGAAATGGTTTCAATACATGGAATCAAAAATGAACTCCATGTACACTAACCAAGTTTGTAATTTAGTGGATGCACATAAAGGGGTGAAACCTATGAAACACCATATTTTAGTACACTTTAATTCATGATTTTTTACATAAAATAACACTCAATATAACCTATAAGATTTTGAGGCCTAGTTTATTTGTGAAATTAGGTTCATATCATAACAAATTGCAGCGTAAGTACAACAACATTATTTAAAGCTTCCTCAACATGCTGCTAAACTTCCATTGTTTTTCTAAAACTGGATGGGATAACCTGGTGACATACATAATAAAGGGTTGATCTATAAATATCAGTAAGGGAATAAAAAAAAAGAATAACATAAGGTAAAGTAGTACATGTGATCCAAGATTCATATCAAGTTTACATAAGAGTGATGATAATTATAATCTTGAATAATGAGGCATGATACAACATGATAGCATAAAGGAAACATGAGAATGTAAAAACAACATAAACCATGATATCATAAACATAAGTCAAGGATAAACACCAATAAAACATAACATAGTGTAATTAAGATAACCTCCCATGAAACATACATGGAATCTCATGATATTAAAACATTACCCAATGAAATGGAGGGTTATAAATTTTTAGGCCCACCCGTCACTTTCATATCACGTACATGTATAAGTGTTCCACATAGATAATACAACATAAGGATTTATTTTATAAATTTTAACCCCATGAATAATGAGTGTGGTTAAAATACATATAAATACCCAAAAAATGAAGGATAGGTACAGCTAGGTGAATACAATTGAGTGGAAATTAAGATGGGTATTCACTACATAAATGTTTGTCATGGAAAATCACAGGACAATTTCGACAGCATAAAGAGTGTACATAAAGGTTTATAGAATGGGTGAATGAGATATAAAGGGGTATCTCATTACTTGGGACTCATAAGGATGGTAAGAGGGATGTGAAAAAATATTTCCCAATTTTATCAATTAAAAAATCAAAAGGCATGATATAAATACGATGCATTAATAAAGAGGAGAAGTAGAGGATCCCTTACCTTGAGGGGGGATATATAGAGAAAATGGTAGAGTGATTTTTTTCTCTATGAGTTTTAGTGAATATGAATGGTAGTTTGGTTGGGTTTATATAACAAAAGAGAGGGGAGTTCTTTATTAATTTCCTAACCTAGGTTTTGGACTCTATATCATAGAGTAATCAAAACCAAAAACTTTAACATATTTTTCACCATGGTTTATTCAAAAAATGAGTGGTTTTTATTATTTAATAATTCTAAGAACCTGAATCATTAAAATAATACCCTTGTTGATGTTTAAGTGAGTCATGTTTATAAAGAGTTTATTTTAAAAGCTTAAAATATAATATAGGTTTTCGAGGATTCATTAATGATTTATAAAATTAATTATAACACATCTAAAAAACATTATTATAAAGGTAATATATATATTTTTTGTCATAGATACATTTTATGTAATATATTACATCACTTTTGAGTCATTATGATGTCATAATACACACCATATATTTATATTGTATTTAATTTTGACCAAAAAATTTGACTATCTCTAAAAATCATGAAAAAATAACCATTGAATAATTTTGATGTTATTATTTCAAAAATAATATTTATTTCATCTAGAAAATTATCTATGTATTAGAGTTTAAACTTTCAAATAAAAAATCCACATTTATTTAAAAATACTAGGTTTTTTAAAATAATAGTTTTCTAACCCTTATATTTTTTTGACTTTGTAAAATTATGTTATAATTTATATTTAACAAATATTATTTAATAATAATATATTATTAAAATACCATTAATTTAAAAAATTATTGATTTCATTAAAAGAGTGCCTTCCCTGTTGGAGGGGTAGGGACACCCTTCTCATTCGTCCTTTCTTCCACTGTCCAACCCAAATTTATTTCTGCCTTTCCCCGATATTTCCTTAATCCCTAAAGTCCCTGAACTCCATGATGGATCTACTTAGCTTTCAATTTTGACCTCAGAGTTTACAGAAGCCTCAGATCTCTTGAATTTGACCTTGGTGGCCCGTTTCACTTCACATAGGCCTTCGGTTGACTCCTTATACCGCTTCATTTTCACTTCTTGGGGCCTTTAGGAGTGGGATACTGTCGGTCTTATTGATAAGTGATGCATCATGGTCCACTTATCAACCTTGGATGACTTCATCACTACATGGTATAACACTCCTAGATCTTTTAACAGTTTTTTATTATTTCTACTAAGATGGACCTATAATCTCCACATGAATCAAGATGCTCTGATGTTGACTTTGTGGGTAAGGTTTCCTGAGATCCCACTTCCTTTTAAAAACCCTTAAATAATGCATATGTTAGGGAATATGGTTGGTTGGTATCTATGTTCTGAATAAAGAATAATTGAATTATGTCACTCGATCTCCTCACTATTTTGTCTTGAAGTTGACTTCTCAAAACCCCCAATTGAGTGGGTATGGATTTCAATTGGGGAGGAATTTCACTATAAGTAGTTGGTTGTGTTTGATTCATGGAAAAACTTCTGTATCTCTTGAAATCATCAGGGGAATTTACCTACTTAATTCCTGCGAGTAAAAAAAGAGGTTCAGGGTGGATAAGTTGAATGTCATTAACCTTGTCTCTCCTCCCTCGGTTATTAAAGGTATCCCCAATGATGATCCCCCATAGAAGTGTTTGAATTCGGTGTCTGCAGCACCAAAGGTGACATGCATCTTTTCAAGACTAAATCATGATTTAGGAATCACTATTTCACCATCTTAGGTCCATGGTGCTCTTGGTAAGACCCTTACAAGGTATTCTACCTTCTTTTCAGAAGTGGTGAAGGTAGGGGGTGAGAGTAAAAGTATTGATTCCAACCAACATTCTTTGTTACAGGTTTTATCTGATCAGATTCCTGATCCTCTACTGCGAAGGTCTCCTGGACAACATGTTACACCAACTTCTATACAACTTAAAAATAATTTTAATTATTTTAATAGGGATGAGGAGGAGAAAATTGATCCTAAAGGTTATAAAATAGTTATTCCAAAATGAAAAAATAATAAAAATGGTTCAAGGTCTCTTGAGGATTTTGAATTGAGTGACCAAGAATCAGACTCGCAACCCAGGTCGAACCATGAGTAGGATATCCAAGGGTATGTGAGTTGTGGGTTTGGATCAAGGAAAGGAAAGAGAGGAATTATTCTATCTGGTAATTTCCCAGTTAATAATGGGAATAAACTAAAGCCTCGCAAGTACTACTCCGGTTTTCCAAAAACTGTTAAAATAAGATCTATAGTTAAAGAAAAAAACACCGAGAATGATACAAGGATATCTGAAGTCCTATGGGATAACACAATGGTTAGACCAGGGGAGTCTTCTTTTACTAATGATGTGGAACCAGTTTTAGTCATGGTTTTTAAGCTACCCTATCCTGAGATAATAGAAAATACTGCTTATAGCGTGGAGGTGTAGGAGAGTGAAACACGTAGGGAGGAAGGGAAGTTAAAGGAGGGGAGGGGGGAGTGATTGGAACTGCCAAAGGAAGGAACAAAGGAGATTACTGGTGATGGTATGACCTCCTTGGCTATCACAAAGGTCACACAATGGGATGGAGAGGCTGAGAACATAGAAAATTCATGGGAAATACTCATTCAATCTGAGAAAGAGATGCTGGAGAATGTATTAATCATTCATGATTCTGAAGAGGATGCATAAAGAATGAACATGATACCGGTTCAAGTGAACACAATCAAGGAGAAGGGAGAGTGGATTGAAAAGAAACATTTAATCCTGACCAGAGGCTTAAAAAATAAGAATATATCAGTTGTTACGACCCCCTCCCCACAAAGTGTACCACTCCTGGGCCGGCAATGTGAGAAGAGAGATAATGACCCCCAAGTCCCGCCTCCAGTAGGCCCCGGGTTGGCGACTAGCACCGAGGGTATAATAAACATACAAATGGGAGGCATTACCCTCTAAGAGAACACATGCAGAAGAGAGAGATAGAATAGACTCCAATCAACTCCAACTCAGAACTGAAAAATAAAAGAAATCCAAGTACATATATGAAATGTCATGCAAAAGTACTACAACTGAAAGGGGAAACTAAAAGTACCCAAAAGAAAGTAAAATGGAAGTGACCACAAGCCCAAATAGCTCCTCCTCCAACCACAAGCTAGTAGTAACCAGCTTGATCTCCAACCTGCTCCAAGTGACCTAAAAAATAGTTTATATATACATAGGGTGAGTATAACAATATACTCAGTAGGATCCTCCCCAAGCCTCTCGTGCAAAAGTAAAGAAAGCATGCTAAAGCCCAGTAAAAAACAAGTGAAACTAACTCATCAGGTATACTAAGTTCCCAACCTCACCATGGCTATTCTCACCAAGTAACGCATATAATAATATAGCATATAGTAAAGAATATAAAGGGTACCCCGATACTACTTCCCCACTAGTTTTCCTCTTTTCCCCAACGACATACGTCCTGTGCATCTCTCTCCAAAGGCTTGCCCACAGACACCTGGGCTAAGCTCCACAATCTGCACCTCGTGCACCACAAAGGCTTGCCTGCAAATACCTGGACGAAGCACCACACCATCCTCACAACCAAAAGCAACCGGGTAAGTTCTGGGAGCCACCACATCCCGCATAACGTGCATTATACATCGAGTATTATACCTCAAACCATTATAGCCCATACATCGAATAGGGATCCTCAAGCCATCACAACCTATACACGTTACACCTATAGTAGTCCATAGGATACTATATCCAGAATATATGTGTGTGAAATAACCACAAGCCATTACAGCCCTTTACACACATATATGGGTAAAACTAACCAGTGTGCCTACCAGCACAAAGATCTACCAAGAGAAGAGAGCAGGGTCAAAGGGGTAGTCAGCCGTTCAACCTCCCATCAGAATGTTGGGGAAAACACCCCCCCAGGGCTCAGAATCCCTGGGGTGTCAGTTTCCCTTACCGACAGGGTGGAGTAGCATATAGAAAAACAAAAAGTACAGAATATATATATATAACTCTTATCCACACTATGGGCATTACCTAGTCTTAGATAAAACTGCAGCTAACGTCTCTCAGACTCCAGGCTGCTACTTCTAAGACTAGGTATCCTATAAGCAACATAAACATTTGAAGAGCTTTATTAGATTACTCCATTATCATTTTATCAGTTCCACTGTACATTAATAATTCTCTAAACATTAATTAAGCATGAACAATTCCACATTAAACTGAATTGGCATCACATTCAAAATCAACTGCTCCTTTTAAGATTCACATCACCTTAAATTCTAGTATCTCCATCCCCGTGGATTTTCACCATTTAACCAAACATTCATTATAGAATTACTTTTCCATATTCCCAGGAATTCTAGAAAAGCATCCTATGCTTCTAAACACAAAGGAGGCTCAACACGGTGAGTAGATATACTACCCGTCGAGTATTTTCCGCCTATAGAAAGAGAATATACCCATTCTCCCTCGAGAGGCTAAACACGGAAAGCACGTGGCATACCCCGTGCGTCTTTGCCTCATTTGGAAGAAGGGTAGCAAGACCAGCTGCCTTGAGCAGTGGGAAAAGCAAAGCAGATTAACATTCAAAGAAAACCACAAGCATCCAGCAACCACATCCATCCCATTCCATCACCCCCGGTGTCCTCCCCAACACCCATATGCATAAACTGATGAATCTCGCCACTCTAGGCGTCATCTTCTACCACAACCACAAGGCCTCCATGCCTCCACATATCACAACAGCCATCCAGGCTCACATTACATCACAAACAGTAGGAAAACAAACATCACATCATGGGATCTTGACCCTTTAACAAACAAGAGGGTAACTCAGAACCCTTTTAGAAATTCCCACACAATATGTTCTTTAATCCATATTGAATTAGCAGATTTGTTATGCATAGGTTCCAATTACGGGATACCTAATCAGTAAGCTATCACAATTAAATAACCATTCTTACTTCCCTAATTTGATTATCCTCAAATTAGAACAACTACAACAACGACAATAACCAGATTAATTTACATGCCTCTTTATCTTTATACAATTAATTAACAATCAATTCCAGCTTTACGTTCATTATCAATTTCTATCATGAACGAACAACAAATAAAAGAAATCATAGATATCACTCTATCTAGAAAAACATGAGGCAAATAGTTATCACGGTATAAAGCAACAACATGCGATCAACCAATTCTTTTAATCCTGTTCAAGTATTTAATTAGGTTAATTTCATTGTGATCCAAAGGACTAAATCATGCTAATTCTACGATTTCACATATACAATTAGAGAAGCCATGAATCCCCTACCTCGAAGAGTTCTTGACATCCTTTATCCACACAACGGGTCACAATCCTCCTCTCACGACAACTGCATCCACCGGAGGATGCCACGGTACGACAGTACCAACCAACCCCAAGAAAAAACCCATTAGAAACTTGGAAATTACATGGTATAATATGGAAGGGAGAAACAAGAGAAGATGATCCCCAAATGAATGATGATAAAACATACCTTATTGGGAAGATTGATCGACACAGTTCGGTTGCATCCAAAACAGAGCAGAACCAATCCTAGGAGTAAAGATTGATTGTGCAACTCCTATGGGAATGATTGAAAGGTTCTAGAGTCTCTTAGATTAGAACAAAGGGAAAGAATAAGGGATAATGATATCTCGTCCCCTTTTGAAGATTTAATGGGGCGACGGTTTAAGATCCGGTTAATCCTCCATTAAAAACAGATTGCATTAACCCACACGGTTTGACCATGTAAATACATCCCAGCCTTAGGAATAATTAATATAGGATTTATGGCATTTGAATCTGCCTTAAGAGTCCTTAAAACAAGGCTTTAAATGTATTTTACATCAAAGGAAATGTCAAAGGGGCGAAACTGTAGGAAGCTGGAAACACTGTTCACAGAACTGGAAATTTGGCAAAGTTTTGGGGATAAGTCACCTTGACCTCCCGGAACACCTCCAACACCACATTTTCACAAAGTAATGGACCGGAGAGGTCCGGGCCATTACATTAGATACCTCTCAAAACATTGTCGTCCTCAAGAATTAAAAACCAACCCAGAAGAAAAGAGGGGTCCGAACAACCACCCCATAAGATACCTATCAGGGGAAAACCACCATGAGTTGTTCGAAAGCTGGAAAAAAGCTATGACATCTGAGAGTATGGGAACAAACAATCCATATACAAACAATTCAATCATAACATCAAATCAAGGTACATAAATAAAACATGAAAGGTCTAACCATAAAGGAAACATCATTACATGAAAGGAGTTAAACATTAAACAACTATGGGTACTGAGCACGTATCTGTGACTCACGCTCCCATGTACTCTCCTCCATGCCACTGTGTCACCACAAGACATGAACTAAGGGGATAGAATGCCCACGCAACACCTTCTCCTTGCGGTCTTGGATCTCCACAGGTCGCTCCTTGAAGGTTGCATCATCATCAATATCGATCTCTCCCCAATTGATAACATGAGATTCATCATGAAGATAACGACAGAGCTGTGATACATGGAAAACATCATGTATCCGACTCATCTGAGGGGGAAGTGCTACTCGATACGCCACAGCTTCAACACGATCTAACACCTCGAAAGGCCCAACAAACCTGGGAGAAAGCTTACTTCCACGACCAAACCTTCGCTGCCCACGACGGGGAGTCACCTTCAGAAACACATGATCCCCAAAATTAAACTCTAAGGGTCTCATTCTTTGATCACCATATGATTTCTGACGATCCTGTCCTGTCTTCATCCTCTCACGAATCACCTGAACCATCTCTGTTGTATTCTGCACTAGTTCTGGTCCGAGAATTGCTGACTCTCCGACCCCAGTCCAGCACAACAGAGAATGGAATGGCCGGCCATATAAGGCTTCAAATGGCGCCATACCAATGGTAGAGTGAAAACTATTATTGTACGAGAACTCTACCAAGGGTAAGTGCTTCATCCATGAACCTCCAAAATCAATAACACAAGAGCGCAACATGTCTTCAAGAGTTTGGATGGTTCGCTCTGTCTGACCATTCGATTGAGGATGAAAAGCAGTGCTAAGGCACAATTGAGATCCAAAAGCATGCTGGAGACCTCTCCACACCCTGGAAGTAAAATGAGGATCTCGATCAGAAATGATCGTCCTAGGTACTCTATGAAGTCTCACCACCTCCTCTAGATACTGCCTTGACAAAACTTCCACTGAGCTCGACTCCTTGATCACTATGAAGTGGGCCGACTTTGTTAAACGATCCACTACCACCGATATAGCATCATGTCCTCCCGAATCTCGAGGTAAACCTGTAACAAAGTCAATTGAGATGTCCTCCAACTTCCATTGAGGAATCTCTAATTTCTAGAGAAGACCACCAGAAACACGGTGTTCGGCCTTCACCTTCTGGCAGACTAAACATCGAGACACACACTCTGCAACCGTACGCTTCAGCCCAGGCCACCAAAACTGAATCCTCAAGGATCGGTACATCTTCGTCACCCCAGGATGTACTGCCAAGGGTGACCTATGGAACTCTCGGAGAATCGTCTCACGCATCGCCAAGGGAAAAAAAGCCTACCATGATACAACAATCGGTGTTGTTCATCCTCCGACCAACCATCAGGGGCCTCACCACAAACAACTCTGTCTCTCCAAACTTCCACCTCTAGATCACCCAACTAAGACTCTTCCACCTTCTTCATCAGGGATGAATGCACCGTCATCTGGAAAAGACAACTTCTACCCCCAACTTCTCCCATATCAAGATGCAAAGCTGATAGATCTTCCATCACTCTACAGGAATCACCAGATTCACGCACAACATCATTACTTGACTTTTGGATTAGTGCATCAACTACCACATTCCCTTTTCCAGCTGTATACAATATTTCAAAGTCATATTCCTGCAATAAATCCATCCACCGACGCTGCCTCAAGTTCAAGTCACGTTGGGAGAAAATATACCTCAAACTCTTATGATCAGTGAGAACCACAAAGTGATCACCAATGAGGTAATGTCTCCACAACTTTAGAGAAAACACTACGGATGCCAACTCAAGATCATGGGTGGCATAGTTGCATTCATGGGGACGCAACTGCCGAGACCCATAAGAAACAACTGACCTCTACTGCATGAGAACACAGCCTAGCCCCAGATGTGAAGAATCACAGAAAACATCAAACTGGACTCCCTCCGCTGGAAGACAAAGGACTGGAGCACTTACCAACTTCTCCTTTAGATACTCGAAAGCTTCCTAACACTAATCAGTACATATGAACGCTTGATCATTCCTGGTCAAAGCTGTCAGAGGAGTCTCAACTCGAGAGAAATTGGCTACAAACCTCCTATAATAGCCTGCGAGACCAAGGAAACTTTGCACCTCTGACACGGTCTTGGGAGCTGCCCAAGACACCACTGCTTCTATCTTCGACGGATCCATAGCTACTCCCTTTTGGGACACAACATGCCCCAATAAATGAACTTATCGAGCCCAAAACTCACACTTCGACAACTTCCCAAACAACTGATGTTGGCGAAGAATTCCCAAAACGGCTCGTAGATGCTCTGCATGCTCTTCTTCAGATGTGGAGTACACAAGGATGTCGTCGATGAAAACCACAACAAACTTGTCCAGGAATTCACGGAACACAGAATTCATCAATCCCATTAAAACAGTTGGAGCATTCGTCATGCCGAATGGAATTACAACAAACTCATAATGACCATGACAACAACGGAAAGCAGTCTTCGGGATATCCTCATCCTTTACACGCATCTAATGATATCCTGACCGCAAGTTGATCTTTGAGAACCAACTTGCACCCTTTAGTTGATCGAATATGTCATCAATCCGTGGAAGAGGATAGCGGTTCTTTATTGTCACTTTGTTTAATCGACGATAATCGACACACAACCGCAAACTGCCGTCATCCTTTTTCACAAACAAAACTGGCGCTCCCCACGGTGACACACTTGGCTGAAAAAAACCGCACTGCAACAGACCATCAAGATGAATACGTAGCTCTCGTAACTTAGAAGGGGCCATCCTATACGAAGACATAGAGATAGGAGATGCTCCTGGCTGTAGCTCGATCTCAAACTCGATCTCTTGTCGAGGGGGTAAGGATACAACCTCTTCTGGAAAGACGTCAGGGTACTCCTCTATGACCCTAGGAAATGCCAACAGTTGAACCTCTGAATAACTCAACATCATCCCAGCCATCATGGATGATAAGGATGGAACTCGTCTATGACTCATCCGAGGATCTCTCTCACCAACAAACACCACTTTCTCTCTATATGCATCAAAGAAAACGACCTTCTTCCTATATAAATCCACAATAGCCTGCACTGAATACAACCAATCCATGCCGAGTATGACATCATATGGTTGTATTCGTAAACATTGGAAATCTCCCCAAGAGCGGTGTTGCCCCAACACTAGCTCACAATCTCTACATACTTCAAACAAGTCGGCTCGACCTCCAACTAGCGTAGTCAACGCCAAGGGCACTGGAAGCCTCTCTACCTCAAGTCCCAAAGCAAGGACAGGGGTAGGTGATATGAATGAGTGTGTTGCTCCTGAATCAAACAAGGTATACACCAATGTAGAAAACAAGCAAAGGGTACCTCGAACGACATCTAGCTCGCCTGGGGCTGGCAACGCTAGAGCATGAAGCTGACCACGACCTTCTCCACGGCCTCTATGACCCTGATGAAGACCACCACCACGACCACGCTCTTCTCTCTGAGGACGGGGAGCATCATGGGGCTGTCCTTTGCCTGCTCCATCTACCCTCGGGTGATCTAAAGCTGGTGCAACCTGCTGTTGCTGCCTCGGCTGGAATTTCCTCAACGGAGGAACCTGGAGCGGAGCGCTCAGTGCACGATGACTGCTCTGAAAATTCGGGCACTCCCGCTACTGATGACCATGACCACCATAAGAAAAACAAGCGCCTGATCCCTTGTCATAGGCCCGAGAGTTGCTGCCTCCGGAGAAACGAGATGGGAAGGGCTGGAACCTACCCCCAGGTGAATGAAAACTCTTCTTCCCTGAAAACCGGGATCCACAGACCACAGATTTTCTTCGTGAGGGATCATGAAGATTCCCCTCTCATGACGATCCAGTCCTAGCCAAAGTCCTCTCAAAACCTCTTCCCTTTCCAGCACCTCAAGATATGTCTTTATCATAAATGGGGTGACCTAGTGCTGGATATCTGGACGCAAAGCCTCCTCGAAATGCCTTGCCCTAGCCTCCTCATCTGGTAACAGGTCTGAAGCATATCGTAGAAGGTTCCTGAAACAGATTCCAAACTCTCGAATACTGGAGCTCCCCTATCAAAGGGTAAGAATCTCCTGACGACTGGATGCCTTTGCAGTCGAAGAAAGAAACTCGACTCTAAACCTGTCGCGAAACTCCTCCCATGAGATCGCTGACTCCTCAAGATCCCCAAGGAACAAGAACCACCACTGCCTCGCTTCTCCATGCAGCATCGTCACAACCAAGGACACCCAGTGTTCCTTCCGAGCACGAATCGAACTGAAGCCTATCTCGACCTCCTCCAACCAGTCTTCTGTGACTGCATCTGAAACGGAGCCCTCATACTTCTGTAGACTCTGGCGCTGAAACTCTCGGAGTGTCTTCCTCCAAGTTTCATCGTCGTCAACCTCTACCCGACAGCGATTTGCTGGAACAGCTTGCTGGGCATCTTCTGCACAAACCTGACGAGGACGTCGACCTAGAGCCATACTTGTAAAATAACAAATTTTAGAGATCCTAAGCCTGGAATATGGAAGACTCAACATTAATTAATTAATTGTTTTGTTTTATTAATTTTAGGTTACCTATCCCAAGGTCTACCCATTCAAACACAGGCGCAAAGAAGAATGATGCATGATCCTTTCCTAGGTCTCTACCCTCTAACCAGTATCACTTTGTTTAGTAGCCATCGTAAACTTAAAGGTCCATGCAACAGATCATAGGGGGCCCTAAACGCCTATGTCTCTGCCAGTCTCCAGTGTTTACCCCACTTGATAAACATGAATGACACCGTTGGCCTACCATCCCATGCATCCTCACCTGTACCTAACTCCAAACTCCATCCTATCCCTCAACCAGACCTCTGATACCACTCTGTCATGACCCCCTCCCCACAAAGTGTACCCCTCCTGGGCCGGTAATGTGAGAAGAGAGATAATGACCCCTGAGTCCCACCCCCAGTATGCCCCGGGTTGGCGACTAGCACCGAGGGTATAATAAACATACAAATGGGAGGCATTACCCTCTAAGAGAACACATGCAGAAGAGAGAGATAGAATAGAATCCAATCAACTCCAACTCAAAACTGAAAAATAAAAGAAATCCAGGTACATATATGAAATGTCATTAAAAAGTACTACAACTGAAAGGGGAAACTAAAAGTACCCAAAAGAAAGTAAAACGACAGTGACCAAAATCCCGAACAGCTCCTCCTCCAACCACAAGCTAGTAGTAACCAGCTTGATCTCCAACCTGCTCCAAGTGACCTGAAAAACAGTTTATATATACATAGGGTGAGTATAACAGTATACTCAGTAGGATCCTCCCCAAGCCTATCATGGAAAAGTAAAGAAAGCATGCTAAAGCCCAATGAACAACAAGTGAAACTAACTCGTCAGGTATACTAAGTTCTCAACCTCACCATGGCTATTCTCACCAAGTAACGCATACAATAATATAGAATATAGTAAAGAATATCAAGGGTACCCTGCTACTACTTCCCCACTGGTTTGCCGCTTTGCCCCAACGACATACGTCCTGTGCATCTCTCTCCAAAGTCTTGGCCGCAGACACCTGGGCTAAGCACCCCAATCTGCACCTCGTGCACCACAAAGGCTTGCCCTCAGACACCTAGACGAAGCACCACACCATCCTCACAACCAAAAGCAACCGGGTAAGTTCCGGGAGCCACCACAGCCCGCATAACATGTATTATACATCGGGTATTATACCTCAAGCCATTATAGCCCATACACCGAATAGGGATCCTCAAGCCATCACAGCCTATACACGTTACACCTATAGTAGTCCATAGGATACTATATCTAGAATATATGTGTGTGAAATAACCACAAGCCATTACAGCCCTCTACACACATATATGGGTAAAACTAACCAATGTGCCTACCAGCACAAAGATCTACCAAGAGAAGAGAGCGGGGTAAAAGGGGGTAGTCAGCCATTCAACCTCCCATCAGAATGTTGGGGAAAACACCCCCCAGGGCTCAGAATCCCCAGGGTGTCAGATTCCCTTACCGACAGGGTGGAGTAGCATATAGAAACAAAAAAAGTACAGAATATATATATAACTCACATCCACACTATGGGTATTACCTAGTCTTAGATACAACTGCAGCTAACGTCTCTCAGACTCCAGGCTACTACTTCTAAGACTAGGTATCCTATAAGCACACAAACATTTGAAGAGCTTTATTAGATTACTCCATTCTCATTTTATCAGTTCCACTGTACATTAATTAATTCTTTAAACATTAATTAAGCATGAACAATTCCACATTAAACTGAATTGGCATCACATTCAAAATCAACTGCTCCTTTTAAGATTCACATCACCTTACATTCTAGTATCTCCATCCCCGTGGATTTTCACCATTTAATCAAACATTCATTACAGAATTACTTTTCCATATTCCCAGGCATTCTAGAAAAGCATCCTATGATTCTAAACACAGAGGAGGCTCAACACGGTGAGTAGATATACTACCCGTCGAGTCTTTGCCGCCTATAGAAAGAGCATAGACCCATTCTCCCTAGAGAGGCTAAACACGGAAAGAACGTGGCATACCCCACGCGTCTTCACCTCCTTCGGAAGAATGGTAGCAAGACCAGATGCCTTGAACAGTGGGGAAAAGCAAAGCAGATTAACATTCAATGAAAACCACAAGCATCCAGTAACCACATCCATCCCATTCCATCACCCCTGGTGTCCTCCCCGACACCCACATGCATAAACTGATGCATCTCACCACTCTAGGCGTCATTTGCTGCCACAACCACAAGGCCTCCATGCCTCCACATATCACAAAAACCATCCAGGCTCACATTACATCACAAGCAGCAGGAAAACAAACATCACATCATGGGCTCTTGACACTTTAACAAACAAGATGGTAACTCAGAACCCTTTTAAAAATTCCCACACAATCTGTTCTTTAATCCATATTGAATTAGAAGATTTGTTATGCATATGTTCCAATTACGGGATACCTAATCAGCAAGCTATCACAATTACATAACCATGCTTACTTCCCTAATTTGATTATCCTCAAATTAGAACAACTAAAACAATGACAATAACCAGATTAATTTACATGCCTCTTTATCTTTATCCAATTAATTAGCAATCAATTCCGGCTTTACGTTCATTATCAATTTCTATCATGAACGAACAACAAATCAAAGAAATCATAGATATCACTCTATCTAGAAAAACATGAGGCAAGCCATTATCATGGTATAAACTAACAACATGCGATCAACCAATTCTTTTAATCCGGTTCAAGTATTTAATTAGTTCAATTTCATTGTGATCCAAAGGACTAAATCATGATAATTCTATGATTTCACATATACAATTAGAGAAGCCATGAATCCCCTACCTCGAAGAGTTCTTGACGTCCTTTATCCACACAACGGGTCACAGTCCTCCTCTCACGACAACTGAATCCACCGGAGGATGCCACGGTATGGCAGTACCAACCAAACCCAAGAAAAAACCCATTAGAAACTTGGAAATTACATGGTATAATATGGAAGGGAGAAACAAGATAAGATGATCCCCAAAGGAATGATGATAAAACATACCTTATTGGGAAGATTGACCGACACTGTTCAGTTGCATCCAAAACAGAGCCGAACCAATCCTAGGAGTAAATATTGATTGTGCAACTCCTACGAGAATGATTGAAAGGTTTTAGTGTCTCTTATCTTAGAACAAAGGGAAAGAACAAGGGAGAATGATATCTCATCCCTTTTTGAAGATTTAATGGGGCGACGATTTAAGATCCGGTTAATCTTACATTAAAAACGGATCGCATTAACCGACGCGGTTTGACCATGTAAATATATCCCAGCCTTAGGAATAATTAATATAGGATTTATGGCATTTGAATCTGTCTTAAGAGTCCTTAAAAAAAGGCTTTAAATGTATTTTACGTCAAAGGAAATGTCAAAGGGGTGAAACTGTAGGAAGCTGGAAACACTGTTCACAGAACTGGAAATTTGGCAAAGTTTTGGGGATAAGTCACCTTGACCTCCCGGAACACCTCCAACACCACATTTTCACAAAGTAATGAACCAGAGAGGTCTGGGTCATTACATTAGATACCTCTCAAAACATTCTCGTCCTCGAGAATTAAAAACCAACCCAGAAGAAAAGAGGGGTCTGAACAACCACCCCATAAGATACCTCTCAGGGGAAAACCACCATGAGTTGTTCGAAAGCTGGAACAAAACTACGACATCCGAGAGTATGGAAAAAAACAATCCATATCCAAAAAATTCAATCATAACATCACATCAAGGTACATAAATAAAACATGAAAGGTCTAACCATAAAGGAAACATCATTACATGAAAGGAGTTAAACATTAAACAACTGTGGGTACTGAGCACGTATTTGTGACTCATGCTCCCATGTACTCTCCTCCATGCCACCATGTCACCACAAGACACGAACTAAGGGTATAGAATGCCCACGCAACACCTTCTCCTTACGGTCTTGGATCTCCACAGGTTGCTCCTCGAAGGTTGCATCATCATCAATATCGATCTCTCCCCAATCGATAACATGAGATTCATCATGAAGATAACGATGGAGCTATGATACATGGAAAACATCATGTATCCAACTCATATGAGGGGGAAGTGTTACTCGATACGCCACAACTCCAACACGAGCTAACACCTCGAAAGGCCCAACAAACCGGGGAGAAAACTTACTTCCACGACCAAAACTTCACTGCCCATGACGGGGAGTCACCTTCAGAAACATATGATCCCCAACATTAAACTCTAAGGGTCTCCTTATTTGATTAGCATATGATTTCTGATGATCCTGTGCTATCTTCATCCTCTCACGAATCACCTGAACCATCTCTGTTGTATTCTGCACTAGTTCTGGTCCGAGAATTGCTAACTCTCCGACCCCAGTCCAGCACAACAGAGGACGGCATGGCCGGCCATATAAGGCTTCAAACTGCGCCATACCGATGGTAGAGTGAAAACTATTATTGTAAGAGAACTCTACCAAGGGTAAGTGCTTCATCCCTGAACCTCCAAAATCAAGAACACAAGAGCGCAACATGTCTTTAAGAGTCTGGATTGTTCGCTCTATCTGACCATCCGATTGAGGATGAAAAGCAGTGCTAAGGCACAGTTGAGATCCAAAAGAATGCTAGAGACCTCTCCACAACCTGGAGGTAAAACGAGGATCTCAATCAGAAATGATCGTCCTAGGTACTCCATGAAGTCTCACCACCTCCTCTAGATACTGCCTCGACAAAACTTCCATTGAGATCGACTCCTTGATCGCTATGAAGTGGGAAGACTTTGTTAAATGATCCACTACCACCCATATAGCATCATGTCCTTCTGAAGATCGAGGTAAACCTGTAAAAAAGTTCATTGATATGTCCTCCCACTTCCACTGAGGAATATCTAATTGCTGGAGAAGACCACCAGGAACACGGTGTTCGGCCTTCACCTTCTGGCAGACTAAACATCGAGACACACACTCTACAACCATACGCTTCAGCCCAGGCCACCAAAACTGACTCCTCAAGGATCGGTACATCTTCGTCACACTAGGATGTACTGCCAAGGGTGACCTATGGAACTCTCGGAGAACCGTCTCGTGCATCACCAAGGGAACAAAAATCCTGCCATGATACAACACTCGGTGTTGTCCATCCTCCGACCAACCATCAGAGGCCTCACCACAAACAACTCTGTCTCTCCAAACTTCCACCTCTAGATCACCCAACTGAGACTCTTCCACCTTCTTCATCAGGGATGACTACACCGTCATCTGGAAAAGACAACCTCTACCCCCAACTTCTCCCATATCAAGATGCAAAGCTGATATCTCTTCCATCACTCTCCAGGAATCACCAGATTCACACACAACATCATTACGTGACTTTCGACTTAGTGCATCAGCTACCACATTCCTTTTTCTAGGTGTATACGATATTTCAAAGTCGTATTCCTGCAAGAACTCCATCCACTGACGCTGCCTCAAGTTCAAGTCACGTTGGGAGAAAACATACCTCAAACTCTTATGATCGGTGAGAAACAGAAAGTGCTCACCAATGAGGTAATGTCTTCACAACTTTAGAGCAAACACTACCGCTGCAAACTCAAGATCATGGGTGGAATAGTTGCATTCATGGGTACGAAACTGCCGAGACCCATAAGAAACAAATGACCTCTGCTGCATGAGAACACAGCCTAGCCCCAGATGTGAAGCATCACAGAAAACATCAAACTGGACTCCCTCCGCTGGAAGACAAAGGAATGGAGCACTTACCAACTTCTCCTTTAGATACTCAAAAGCTGCCTAACACTGATCAGTCCATATGAACACTTGATCCTTCCTGGTCAAAGCTATCAGAGGAGTCGCAACTCAGGAGAAATTGGCTACAAACCTCCTATAATAGCCTGCGAGACCAAGGAAACTTCGCACCTCTGACACGGTCTTGGGAGCTGCCCAAGACACCACTGCTTCTATCTTCGACGGATCCACAGCTACTCCCTGTTGGGACACAACCTGCCCTAAGAAACAAACTTCTCGAGCCCAAAACTCACACTTCGACAACTTCCCAAACAACTGATGTTGGCGAAGAATTCCCAAAATGGCTCGTAGATGCTCTGCATTCTCTTCTTCAGATGTGGAGTACACAAGGATGTCGTCGATGAAAACCATAACAAACTTGTCCAGGAATTCACAGAACACAACATTCATCAACCCCATGAAAACAGCTGGAGCATTCGTCATGCCGAATGGAATTACAAAAAACTCATAATGCCCATGACGACAACGGAAAGCAGTCTTCGGGATATCCTCATCCTTTACACACATCTGATGATATCCTGACTGCAAGTCGATCTTTGAGAACCAACTTTCACCCTTCAGTTGATCTAATAGGTCATCAATCCGTGGAAGAGGATAGTGGTTCTTTATTGTCACTTTGTTTAATCGACGATAATCGACACACAACCGCAAACTGCCGTCAGCCTTTTTCACAAAAAAAACTGGCGATCCCCACGGTGACACACTTGGCCGAACAAAACCACACTGCAATAGACCATCAAGCTGAATACGTAGCTCTCATAACTCCGAAGGGGCCATCCTATATAGAGACATAGATATATGAGACGCTCCTGGCTATAGATCGATCTCAAACTCAATATCTCATCGAGGGGGTAAGGATACAACCTCTTCTGGAAAGACGTCAGGGTACTCCTCTACGACCCTAGGAAATGCCAACTGTTGAACCTCTGAATAACTCAGCATCATCCCATCCATCATGGATGATAAGGATGGAACTCGTCTATGACTCATCTGAGGATCTCTCTCACCAACAAACACCACTTTCTCTCCATATTCATCAAAGAAAACGACCTTCTTCCTGTAGCAATCCACAATAGCCTGCACCGAATACAACCAATCCATGCCGAGTATGACATCATATGGTTGTATTCGTAAACATAGGAAATATCCCCAAGAGCGGTGTTTCCCCAACACTAGCTCACAGTCTCTACATACTTCAAACAAGTCGGCCCAACCTCCAACTGGCATAGTCAACGCCAAGGGCACTGGAAGACTCTCTACATCAAGTCCCAAATCAAGGAAAAGGGTAGGTGATATGAAGGAGTGTGTTGCTACTGAATCAAACAAGGCATACACCAATGTAGAAAACAAGAAAAGGGTACCTCGAATTACATCTGGCTCGCCTGGGGCTGGCAACGCTAGAGAATGAAGCTGACCACGACCTCCTCCACGGCCTCTCTGACCCTGATGAAGACCACCACCACGACCGCGCTCTGCTCTCTGAGGACGGGGAGTATCATGGGGCTATCCTCTGCCTGCTCCATCTAACCTCAAGTGATCTAAAGCTGGTGCAACCTGCTGCTGCTGCCTCGGCTGGAACTGCCTCAACGGAGGAACCTAGAGCGGTGCGCCCGGTGAACGATGACTACTCTAAAAAGTCGGGCACTCCCGCTACTGATGACCACGACCACCACAAGAAAAACAAGCACCTGATCCCTTGACATAGGCCTAAGAGTTGCTACCTCCGGAGAAACGAGATGGGAAGGGCTGGAACCTACCCCCAGGTGAACAGAAACTCTTTTTCCTTGAAAACCGGGATCCCCGGACCACATATTTGCTTTGTGAGGGATCATGACGATTCCCCTCTCGTGACGATTCGGTCCTAGACAAAGTCCTCTCAACAACCTCTGCCCTCACCAGCACCTCAAGATATGTCTTTATCATAAATGGGGTGACCTGGCGCTGGATCTCTGGATGCAAAGCCTCCTCGAAATGCCTCGACCTAGCATCCTCATCTGGTAACAGGTCTGAAGCATATCGTAGAAGGTTCCTGAAATGGATTCCAAACTCTCGAACACTGGAGTTCCCCTGTCGAAGGGTAAGAAGCTCCTGGCGACTGGACGCCTTCGCAGTCGAAGAAAGAAACTCGACTCTAAACCTATCGCAAAACTCCTCCCATGA
Source organism: Viscum album (assembly GCA_963277665.1). Classification (NCBI taxonomy): domain Eukaryota; kingdom Viridiplantae; phylum Streptophyta; class Magnoliopsida; order Santalales; family Viscaceae; genus Viscum; species Viscum album. Next base: position 422,120,327 of record OY728141.1, on the reverse strand, counting down.
GATCGCTGACTCATCACGATCCCCGAGGAACAAGAACCATCACTGCCTCACTGCTCCACGCAACATCGTCACAAACAAGGACACCCAGTGTTCCTTCCGAGCACGAATCAAACTGAAGTCTATCTCGACCTCCTCCAACCAGTCTTCTGTGACTACATCTGAAACAGATCCCTCGTACTTCTGTAGACTCTGGCGCTGAAACTCTCGGAGTGTCTTCCTCCAAGTGTCATCGTCGTCAACCTCTACCCAGCAGCAATATCTTGGAATATCTTGTTAGGCATCTTCTGCTCAAACCTGACGAGGACGTCGACCTGGAGCCATACCTGTAAAATAACAACTGTTAGAGGTCCTAAGCCTGGAATATGGAAGACTCAACATTAATTAATTAATTTTTTTTGTTTTATTAATTTTAGGTTACCTATCCCAAGGTCTACCCATTCAAACACAGGCACAAAGAAGAATGATGCATGATCCTTTCCTAGGTGTCTACCCTGCAACCAGTATCACTTTGTTTAGTGTCCATCGTAAACTTAAAGGTCCGTAAAATAGATCATAGGGGGCCCTAAACACCTATGTCTCTGTCGGTCTCCAGTGTTTACCCCACTTGCTAAACATGAATGACACCGTTTCCTTACCATCCCATGCATCCTCACCTGTGCCTAACTCCAAACTCCATCCTATACCTCAACCAGACCTCTGATACCACTCTGTCACGACCCCCTCCCCACAAAGTGTACCCCTCCTGGGCCGGAAATGTGATAAGAGAGATAATGACCCCCGAGTCCTGCCTCCAGTAGGCCCCGGGTTGGCGACTAGCACCGAGGGTATAATAAACATACAAATGGGAGGCATTACCCTCTAAGAGAACACGTGCAGAAGAGAGAGATAGAATAGACTCCAATCAACTCTAACTCAGAACTGAAAAATAAAAGAAATCCAAGTACATATATGAAATGTCATGCAAAAGTACTACAACTGAAAGGGGAAACTAAAAGTACCCAAAAGAAAGTAAAACGGCAGCGACCACAAGCCCGAACAGCTCCTCCTCCAACCACAAGCTAGTAGTAACCAGCTTGATCTCCAACCTGCTCCAAGTGACCTGAAAAAATAGTTTATATATACATAGGGTGAGTATAACAGTATACTCAGTAGGATCCTCCCCAAGCCTCTCGTGCAAAAGTAAAGAAAGCATGCTAAAGCCCAATGAACAACAAGTGAAACTAACTCATCAGGTATACTAAGTTCCCAAACTCACCATGGCTATTCTCACCAAGTAACGCATACAAGAATATAGCATATAGTAAAGAATATCAAGGGTACCCAGCTACTACTTCCCCATTGGTTTGCCTCTTTTCCCCAATGACATACGTCCTGTGCATCTCTCTCCAAAGGCTTGGCCGCAGAAACCTGGGCTAAGCTCCACAATCTGCACCTCATGCACCACAGAGGCTTTCCCGCAGACACCTGGACGAAGCACCACACCATCCTCACAACCAAAAGCAACCGGGTAAGTTCCGGGAGCCACCACAGCCCACATAACGTGTATTATACATCGGGTATTATACCTCAAGCCATTATAGCCCATACACCGAATAGGGATCCTCAAGCCATCACAGCCTATACACGTTACACCTATAGTAGTCCATAGGATACTATATCCAGAATATATGTGTGTGAAATAACCATAATCCATTACAGCCCTCTACACACATATATGGGTAAAACTAACCAGTGTGCCTGCCAACATAAAGATATACCAAGAGAAGAGAGCGGGGTCAAAGGGGGTAGTCAGCCATTCAACCTCCCATCAGAATGTTGGGGAAAACACCCCCCAGGGCTCAGAATCCCCGGGGTGTCAGTTGCCCTTACCGACAGGGTGGAGTAACGTATAGAAACACAAAAAGTACAGAATATATATATAACTCACATCCACACTATGAGCATTACCTAGTCTTAGATACAACTGCAGCTAACGTCTCTCAGACTCCAGGCTGCTACTTATAAGACTAGGTATCCTATAAGCACACAAACATTTGAAGAGCTTTATTAGATTACTCCATCTCATTTTATCAGTTCCACTGTACATTAATTAATTCTTTAAACATTAATTAAGCATGAAAAATTCCACATTAAACTGAATTGGCATCACATTCAAAATCAAATGCTCCTTTTAAGATTCACATCACCTTAAATTCTAGTATCTCCATCCCCGTGTATTTTCACCATTTAATCAAACATTCATTACAGAATTACTTTTCCATATTCTCAGGCATTCTAGAAAAGCATCCTATGCTTCTAAACACAAAGGAGGATCAACATAGTGAGTAGATATACTACCCGTCGAGTCTTTTTCGCCTATAGAAAGAGCATAGACCCATTCTACCTCGAGAGGCTAAACACCGAAATCACGTGGCATACCCCGCGCGTCTTCGCCTCCTTCGGAAGAAGGGTAGCAAGACTGGCTGCCTTGAGCAGTGGGGAAAAGCAAAGCAGATTAACATTCAAAGAAAACCACAAGCATCCAACAACCACATCCTTCCCATTCCATCACCCCCGGTGTCCTCCCCGACACCCACATGCATAAACTGATGCATCTCTCCACTCTAGGCGTCATCTACTGCCACAACCATAAGGCCTCCATGCCTCCACATATCACAACCGCCATCTAGGATCACATTACATCACAAGCAATAGGAAAACAAACATCACATCATGGGCCCTTGACCCTTTAACAAACAAGAGGGTAACTCAGAACCCTTTTAGAAATTCCCACACAATCTGTTCTTTAATACATATTGAATTAGCAGATTTTTTATGCGTAGGTTCCAATTATGGGATACCTAATCAGTAAGCTATCACAATTAAATAACCATGCTTACTTCCCTAATTTTATTATCCTCAAATTAGAACAACTACAACAATGACAATAACCAGATTAATTTACATGCCTCTTTATCTTTAGCCAATTAATTAACAATCAATTCTGGCTTTACGTTCATTATCAATTTCTATCATGAACGAACAACAAATCAAAGAAATCATAGATATCACTCTATCTAGAAAAACATGAGGCCAACCGTTATCATGGTATAAAGAAACAACATGCGATCAACCAATTCTTTTAATTCAGTTCAAGTATTTAATTAGGTCAATTTCATTGTGATCCGAAGGACTAAATCATGCTAATTCTATGATTTCACATATACAATTAGAGAATCCATGAATCCCCTACCTCGAAGAGTTCTTGACGTCCTTTATCCACACAACGGGTCACAATAATCCTCTCACGACAACTGCATCCACCAGAAGATGCCACGGTACGACAGTACCAACCAACCCCAAGAAAAAAACCATTAGAAACTTGGAAATTACATGGTATAATATGGAAGGGAGAAACAAGATAAGATGATCCCCAAAGGAATGAAGATAAAACATACCTTATTGGGAAGATTGACCGACACAGTTCGGTTGCATCCAAAACAGAGCAGAACCAATCCTAGGAGTAAAGATTGATTGTGCAACTCCTACGGGAATGATTGAAAGGTTCTAGCATCTCTTAGCTTATAACAAAGGGAAATAACAAGGGAGAATGATATCTCGTCCCTTTTTGAAGATTTAATGGGGCAACGGTTTAAGATCCGGTTAATCCTCCATTAAAAACGGATCGCATTAACCCACGTGGTTTGACCATGTAAATACATCCCGAACTTAGGAATAATTAATATAGGATTTATGGCATTTGAATCTGCCTTAAGAGTCCTTATAACAAGTCTTTAAATGTATTTTACGTCAAAGGAAACGTCAAAGGGGTGAAATTGTAGGAAGCTGGAAACACTGTTCACAGAACTGGAAATTTGGCAAAGTTTTGGGGATAAGTCACCTTGACCTGCCAAAACACCTCCAACACCACATTTTCACAAATTAATGGACCGGAGAGGTCTGGGCCATTACATCAGTGGAGGAGTTCTTGCATGCATGGGATAAGATGGACTCTCAATTCAAAGCTGTTATCTTTGACGAATCAGACACAAAGGTATTAGCTATGTATTGAAAATTATACAAGTTCATTGCGTCTAATATGTTTAATTTGGTTTTTAATAATTATTATACTTTTTATTGTGTTTGATGGTATGTTTTGAATTGAAGGTTTCACACTTTTCCCATAAAAGCATCTTTTAATAAAAAATATGTATTGTAATGGGTAGACATATGTTTCCAAAAAATACAATTTTTGTTTCATCATATCAAAATCTAATTTTCATCAAACTTATTGTTTAATAATTTTAAAAAATAAATAATAAAAGGAATGAATATAATAATTATTTTATTGAAAATAAAAATATAAAAATTAATACTATTAGGGTCTAGATAAATATTCATTTATTACACTAGAAAATTCCCTAAGGGTAAGGTGTGCGATAATGATATTTTATTGAGGTGGTTCAGAGTACATGGTTTGGGTTTTAATCTTGATGAGCTTGAACTTCTCACATAAATGGTTTATATCATGCTTTATCCATTGAATATAGTCTTGATATTAGTCAAGAGAAAATCATAGGGATATAATCTCCCTTATAAGATTTGCTAAATGGGATTTATAGGGTACGATCATACTGGTTGAGGCCATCATTTCTTTTATCTGTTTCAATTAGAATTTTCATAGCCCTTAATATACTAATCTTAATGGTCAATGTACAATGGTTATATTATCAATATATATTATTCTTAATTTTTTTTAAATTCAATAGACTATAACTATTAGCAATAACCAAAGTAGTGCATGTGTTTTCTATAACTATATTACTTGATAAGAAATTTATTCATTCAAAAAGAGAATTTCATTTCCAAAAGTTCAGGTCAGTAAATTATTCCCCTTTTCAGAAAAATTTCCCTTGGAATTTTCATTTCATAAATTAAAATAGATGAGGGTATTTCTGCTTCATTACCTCTTCCAATTCCCATGTCTCTTCCTAAAACTTGTGGTTATACCACAACAGTTTGACTAGGTGAGTTGTCTTATTTTGTAGAAACTTTTCTCTAAAATCTAAGATCTTCACCATATGCTCCTCATATGAAATATTGTTCTCTAATGGTACCACCTCTAGATCCAGTACATGTGATGGGTCTGGTATATACTTACTCAATAAGGAAACATGGAACACATCATGTACTTGAGATAATTTAGGTGAGACTGCTAGTCTATAGGCAACAGTTCTGATGAAATTGAGAATATAAAAGGAGATAATGTATTTAGGAATAAGATTTAACTTTTCACCAAACCACATGAATTTATTCCATGGATATATATGAAGGAAAAATTCATCTATGATCTTAGATTCCAATTCTAGTCAATGATTATCTGCATATATTTTCTATCGAATTTGTACAGATTTCAATGAAATAGAATGGTTTGAACCTTATTTTTCATATCTTAGATAAGATTAGGTCCCATAATCTTCCAATCTCTAACTTAATCCCATCATAACGGAGTTTGAAACCTATTCCCATATAGAGCCACATAAAGTTCTATTTGAATGATATAATGGACATTTTTGTTATATAAGAACTCCATTAGGGGAAGTATTTGATCCCAATATGCTTTGAAATCTATTAAAAATTTTATCAACATATCCTACATAGTTTGAATAGTTCTTTTACACTAAACATAGTTCTAAGGGTGATAAGTAGTTCTAAAGCTTAGTTATATATCTAACACTTGTTGAAGGCTTATTAAAATCTCAAGGTAAACCATGGATCTCGATCAGATATAATAGAGAGTAGAAATTCATGCAATCTTAACACTTACCTTATGTATATCTTATCAAGTTGTTCAACCACGAAATATTCCTTGATGGAAATGTAATGTGTTGACTTGGTAAGGTGATCAACTACCACCCAAACATTGTTATTTCCTTTAGGGGTCCTAGGGAGTCCTATGATGAAATAAATGGTTATTTTTCCCACTTACATACTATTAAGGGAAATGGTTGTATCATACCCTTATGATTCTATTGTTCAACCTTGACTTGTTGGTATACCAAGAATCATTTTATAAATTTTTAAATCTCCCTATTCATGTTATCCCACAAGAAGTTTTTCATCAAATTTACATATATCTTAGTGCTTTTGGGATGAATCGTGAAGGATGAGATATGAACATAATATAGAAGTTACCTCTTCAGTTATGGTTTTTATAGGATACATATTTGGGTTCCAAACCTTATAAATCCATGTTTAGAAAAGTTGAACTCTAGAATATTCACTACCAACTTCTATAGAAACTCATTATCTTTCTAGGCCTCCTTGATCCTCACAAGAATAAATAGTTGAGTAGTTATCTTATCAAGGTAGGATGGATATCCTTTTATCATTCCCATATCCATCATTTTCAATTCTAAGAATATTTTATCCCTTTTAATCCTCATCATGGATAAGGTTGCGAGATCCTTTCTACTTAGATAATATTTCAATTTTTTGCCTTCCTAGGATGATAATTTATTAGAAAATAATAATCCTTGATTAAATATAATCACCTTATTTAGTGAATATCAATCTTCTTTTGTGTGAATATATACTTGAGTCTTTTATGATCCATATATATGTCACACTTTTCTATGTAGAGATAATGTCACCAAATCTTCAACATGAAGATCACTACTACCAATTCTAGATCATTCCTTGGATATTTATAATCATGGATATTTAATTGGATGAATCCATAGTCTATCACCTTTTCATCTTTCATGATTACACAAACCAATCCCTTTTTGAACGCATTGTTGTAGATCATAAATCCTTCCCCACCAATGGGTAATGTGAGCACAAGTGTAGTGATTAGACTCTTATTAATCACTTTAATTATTTCTTAACAATCATCATTCTAGAAAAACTTGGCACCATTTCAATTAATCTTGGTTATTGGGCCTGACAATCATGAGAAGTTTCTCACAAATCTATGATAATACCCAGCTAATATAAGGAAATTATAGATTTCCATCATAGATGTTGGTCAAAATCATCTTTTGATTTCATCTATATTTATGGATTCATAGATATACCCTTATTAGTGATAATATTCTCCAATAAAGTTAACTTCTCACACAAAAACTCACATTAACTATACTTTTCATATAATTTTTTCTTCTGTATGGTCTTTATTGCAGCATTTAAATGATCCTCATGTTTCTCCTTACTTTTAGAGAAGATAAGAATATCATCTATGAAGACTAACAAAAATTTATTGAGGTAATTCATAAAGGTTCTATTAATAAATTCCATGAATGTTTATGGAGAATCAGTGAGTCAAAATGGAATCACTAAGAACTCATAGTTCCCATACCTTGTATGAAAAGTCGTCTTGGGGATATCATCCTTATTCACTTTTACTTAATAATATCCTAACCAAAGATCCAACTTAGAGAAGTATTGTTGTACATGTAGCTAATTGAAAAAAAAATCATCAATCCATGGAATAGGATAATTTTTCTTTATCATGATCTTTTTGAGATCACAATAATCAACGTAGAGGTGTATTGAACAATCCTTCTTCTTAACAAAGGGAACTGGTTCACCCCATGATGAAGCACTTGGGAATATAAACCATTTATCCAGATTCTCATGTAATTATTTCTTTAGCTTCTCAAGTTCAACAATGGACATTTTATATGGAGCCTTATATTTTGGTAAAGATCTGGGTATGAGATCTATTGATAACTCTACCTCTTAGCTAGAAGGAAGACCATGAAATTCTTCAGGAAACACCTCAGTGTATTCCCTTATAATAGGAATTTCTCAAAGGTTGGTCTTATCCTTAGTCTCAATCATTTGAGTAAGATATGTTTTCTCATATGGAAATAATATAAATGTTTGAGATGATGATACTAAAGTATATTCATACTTCTCTTTACACTTGTATATAATTAGAGTATGACTCGTGATACAAAGGGATATTTCCTTCTCTCAACAATTTATGTTGGATCTATATAAGGAGAGCTAATCCATACCCATAATTACATAAAATTTCTCTAAAGGGGGTATCATAAGTTTTTTTTGGAAAGTTCATCCCATAAATTTTGACAGGGGATGAGTTATATTATTAGGATGAAATAGTTGACCCATTCGTAGTCTTCACTAATAACTTGACTTCTATGTTTTGAGGTGGTGTTTGAATTATTATACTGAACTTGTGTGATATGAAAGAATGTGTAGAACAATAGTCACATAGGATGTTGGAAGTTTGTGAATTGATGATAATCCTACCTTTCAATATTTGATTCTAGTTATAATCATATACTTCTTCCAAAATATATGCAGGGATATTTATTTTAAAACTATTATAAATATTAAAAGGAAACTACGAACATTCAAGGGATAAATAATAAACAACATACATTACTTAACCTATGAAATTATAGGTTTCAGTCTACATAATCTATTACCTATTTCCTAATATAAAATATTATGGGATTTTTTTCCCTTCATAATGGTTTATAAATATCTTATAATTTACTAAATCATATTCAATGAGAGTGCCAAACCAGGTGTATATCAAGGCCCATTGTTGTGTACTAGGTGACAGTCGATTCCAGCTCAACACAAGATTTTGGGGTTATTACCCATAGGTATAACTATGATAGATCCACATCCATTTATAGTTTCTAGATAGGTATGTATTTCCTTGGAAACCCTTACTCCATACTTTACCAAAATTTAGGAATGTTTTCCTATGTTTAGTCTTATCCCAAATGATTTCACTAGAGTTTTATAATCCAAATCCCCAAAAATAAATATACTTTTTCTTTGATAAAAACTATGAAGAACCATATTTTAATACACATCAATTCATGATTTATTATATAAAAGAACACTGATTAAAACCCCTAAGATATTGAGGCCTAGTGTCTTTGGAAAATTAGGTACATATCACAAAATCTTACAAAATAAGTATAATGAAATTATTGAAAACTTCCTTAACATTCTACAAAAATTCATCATACTTCTAAAACTACACGAGATAACCTGGGGACATATATAAGAATAAGGTGAGAAATAAATTTAATTAAGGTAATAAATAAACAATAGAATAAGGTAAACCAATACACGTGATTTAAGAGGCACATTAAGTTAACATAAGAGGGATGAGAATAATAATCTTGAATAATGAGGCATAATAAAACATGATAGAATAAGGGAAACATGAGAATGTGGCAACAACATAAATCATGATATCATAAACATAAGTCAAGTCTAACCACAGAGAAAACTTATCATAGAGTTCATAGGATAACCTATCATGCACTAAACATGGAATCCATGAGATTAAAACATTACTCAATGCATTGGAGGGATATATAATTTCATGCCCACCCGTCACTTTCATTCCATGTACATTCATAAGTGTGCCACATAGATCATGTAACATAAGGATATATTTCATCAATATTAATCCCATGATTAAGGATTTCAGGTTATATACATATAAATACCCAATAAATTAAGTATAAGAATAACTAGTTGAATACCCTTGAGTATAAATGGATATGGGTATTCACTATACAAATGTTTATCATGAAAAACTATGGGATAATTTTGACAATATAATAGGTGTAAATAAAGTCTTATAGAAGGGGTGAATGATAGATAAATGAGTCTATAATTACTTGGGAATAATAAGGATGATAATAAGGATGTGTGAAAACATATCCCAACTTGATCAATTTAAAAATAAAAAGGAATGGCACAAATAAGGTGCATGAATAAATATGAGAAAGAGATGATACCTTACCTTGAGAGGGAGCAACTATAAGATTGAGAGGAGCTTCTTAAGAGGTTTGATGAACCTTGGTAGGGATATAAAGAGGGAATGGAAGATTAAATTCATGATCCAATTATTTTAAGAGAATATAAATGAGAGTTTGGGTGGGTTTATATAGAAAAATATAGAAGAGTTATTTATTAATTTCCAACCTTATGGTACACATTAAATCACTTTTGGGTCATTATAAAGTCATAATACACACCAAATATTTATACTGTATTTAATTTTGACCTAAAAAATCCAATGTCTTTGAAAATTATGAAAAAATAACCATTGGATAATTTTGACATGATGATTTTAAAAATAATATTTATTTTATCCAAAAAATTATCTAAGAATGATAATTAACACTTTTAAATCAAAAATCCACATTTATTGAAAAATATTGGTTTTTTACACTAACAATTTTCTGATCCTTATAAAAATTATTTTTTGACTTTGTTAAATTATATTATCATTTATATTTGATAAATATTATTTAATAATATTATTTTATTAATATATAATTTATTTAAAAAATTATTGAATTCCTTAAAAGATTATCTTGACTAAAACTATATATTTCCCAAAAATACAATTTGTGTTTCATCGTATCAAAATCAAATTTTTATCAAACTTATTGCTTAATCATTTAAAAATAATAATAAAAAGAATTAATATAATCATTATTTTATTGAAAATAAAAATATAAAAAATCATACTATTTGGATATAGATACATAACCCTTTATTACACTAGTGAATTCCTTAAGGGTAAGGTGTGTGGCGATGAGATTTTCTTGGGGTGGTTTGGCATATATGGTTTGGGTTATGATCTCGATGAGCTTGAAATTATCTCATAAACGATTTCATTCATGATTTAGTTGTTGAATATCGGCTTGGGATTGATCAAGGTAAAATCCTAGAGATTATATCTCCCTTAGAAGCTCTAATAAATGGGCTTCATAGGGCATGACCCTACTGGTTGAGGTTATCACTTCTTTCATCTATGTTAATTAGAATTTATCACATTTCTTAATATAATAATCTTAATGTCTAGTGAAAAATGGTTATATTATCAAAATTTATTATGCTTAATATTATTTTAAATCCAACAAACTATAACTATCATAAATAACCAATATAGTGCATGTGTTTTATATAACTACATTACTTGATAAGGATTTTTTTCATTAAAAAATGGATTTTAATTTATAAAAGTATGGGTTATTACAAAACCCCTAGGGTGAAAGTTAGTTTTAGATAAGAAAATTGAAATAGTTGGTATTTGTCCACCTATAAACCAATTCTTCTTGTAAAAGGTTACAATAAAATTCATGGTATCTACTATGAAGAAAACTTTTCACCTAATTTGATGATAAAGTACATTTGGATATTTATTATCATACTTTATCACTTTGAATATGAGATATATCTAATGGATTAAAAAAACTTTATTTAATGGGAATTCAGTCAAGTAAGTGTATATGATACATCCTAAAGGTTTTTTAATACCAAGCGAGATTGCTAAGTTATGCATACTACAATGGTCCATTTATGGATTGAAATAGTATTCTTGCAGTTGGGATATTCAATTTGACGTTGCAATAAAAGAGTTTTGTTTCATAAAAAATATGGATGATTCATGTGTATATAAATGGATTAGTATTATTATAGTATTATTTTTTATATTTTATGTAGATGAAAAACTACTAATCAGAAATTACATCCCAATAATTCACTCTATAAAGATGTGGTTGGGAAAGTGTTTCTCAATTAAATTCATAGGTGAAGTTTCTTACATACTAGGTATGATAATATATAAAAATATATCTAAGAGGTTTCTTAGAATCAGTTAAGAAACTTAAAATGTTAAAGTGATAACATATTTTAGCATGGATAACTCTAAGAAGGGATCTTTACCATATTTACATGGTATGAATCGTAGGAAGATTAAAAATCCTTCTAAATTGTTTAAAAATATAGATAAAATTCCTTATATTCCTATAATAAGATTTATCATGTATTCTATGTTGTATACCTAACTTGATGTTTCATATTATATAGTCATAAATAGTAGATATATATCCAATCATATTGAGAGTAACTAGATTTATGTTGAGAATATTCTTAAGTACTTAATAAAGACTAAGAATATATTCTTGGTCTTTGGATAAGAGGATGAGCACTATGTAAATGGTTACACAAATGATAGATTCCAATCCAAGAGAGATGATAAGAAATCAAATTTTGGTTTCAGGTTTTTCATAAATAATGGATCTATTAGTTGGAATAGTTAAAATTAAGATACTATAGAGGAATCAACAATATAGTTAGAGTACATCACCACATCAGATGCTATGAAGGATGCTTTTTGTATCAAGAAGTTCATTTTTGAACTGAAGATGGTTCCAAGAATTGATAGAGTAATAAATATTTACTATGATAATAATGGATCCATTTATCAATATAAGGAACTATAACACCATAACATTTTATTATACATTTCTCTATAAATAAATTTGATTTCTATGATATCTTACTTTATATATAACACTGGGTTTAAAGAAATCGCGATATACTAATGAACTATTATTATTTAATGTGGAAATTATTTCCTAGTTGTTGGATTAGAGGGTATAAATAGAACCAACTAAAAGAATAAAATTTATTTCTTATTCTTTCATAAAATTAATTCATTGGTTATCAATTTATTATAAATTAAGATAAAATCATTTGATAGTAAAAGATATGTTTTTTCTAAAAAAACTATTTTTATGCGCACAATGTGTTTTTATCTTGATAAATTAAATTAATAACTATTAATGAATAATTTTAATGAAATTTATAAATTATTAATAAAATAAAATGTTCTAAAATTCATCCAATTTTATTTACTAGGCATGATAGAAAAATAAATCCAAGCTTATGCTGAAAACACATTTTTCTAAAGACAGTTTTCATTGTATTTTGTGAACTTATTTTAAATTTAATTTCTAAAACTTCTAGAAATTTAATCTTGAAAAATAGATTCTATATTTTTAATAAGTAGGTTTAATTTTTTTAAATAGTTCAACTTTATTTTTTTTCATGATGAATAGTAATCATGGTAAATATTTGTCACCTCGATAAGGGTAAAACAGGTAAATAAGATTAAAACTATGGGATAAAACTTAACACTTTACTTTATCCTATAAGATAAGTATGTTTTTACAAAATATTGGTTTAATTAGTTAAATAAAGTATTTTAAAACATTATTTTGAATTTTAGATCCCAAGATTTACTTTTGTCTAGATAAGGTATATTTTATTCAAATTAAAAACTATTTTTGGGCCTTTGTATTTAATAGTACGGGTGGAAGATTTCAATCAGTTTTGGATTGTTCAAGAAGTATAAAACCATTTAAATTTTTATTAAATAACCAATAAAATTCATGTAAACAAACTTTTTAGTTTATTCCAATGTTAAATTATTTTTACACTTAAATTAAGTATTTTCCTAAAAAAATTCATGTGTTTTGTGTTTTTCTATTAAAAGTAATTTTTTTCACCTATATAAATTTAATATGATAAAATGTTATAATAATTTTGAATCATAATTTTCTATTTTTTATATTTACTCATTTATTTTTGTTTATATAATTATGATATCATGGTAAATAGTTAAGTTATCACGATTATGGTTAAAATGGGTTTAAAGTGGTTTAACTAAGAGGTAAAGATTAAAATGTAACCAAATATTGTAAAAATGTGATTAGTTGAGTTTATTTTAACCCTATCACATATTATATTCTATTTTTGTGTGCCTTGGTTCCACTTTACATGATAATGATATATATAATTTAATTTTTCAAGTAATTCCATGCATGTCCTTTCCCTCACTTATAAAAGTGTACCTCCTCTTATCCCATATTCACAAAGTTTGAGCCTTATTTCTCAACCAATACCTAACCTCATAACATACTATATTACTTACCCAAATCCTATATCTTATTTAATTTTCAGCATACCATTATTTTAAGGCTTAATGTGAAATCCAAAGTAGGTTTCTCAATGAATAGGAATAACTCTTAACTGAGAACTTTCCATTTTATTTATTCTTTTAAATACTTTAAATATATGGTATCCATTATAAATTAATGAAATCAGTTTATTAAATATAATTTATTTTTATTATTATGATTTAATAATAATTTTTATTATTATGATTTAATAACCATTTTTAACTTCCTTTCCATCCCATGTTAAAATAAAAAATCACTCGTGCGTACGTGTGGACTACCACCTCCATAAAGCAATGTGTTTCATTTTTCATCACCACTTCACATAGATGGATATAATTATGAATTTAATGAATATATATTTTATTTATTGTATTAATATATTTCTTTAAAGGTGAATTATTATTTAATTTTCTTTCGTTCCAATCAATGAAAGGTGGAAACATGACTTGTGCTTACGTACAAATTATCGTCTCCATGAAGTGATGAAATTAATTTTTCATTATCAACTTATATAAATAGTTATAAAAGTGTATATAATAATTAAATATGATACTCATGAAAATAATTTAAATTCATGATATTATATAACCATGATCATAGTACAAGTATTGCAACCTATGAACTAAACCATGCATGAAAAACGAAGTAGTTATCATTCAGAACAATGATTTTAATAAAGAATTTTTAATAAACGATTGATAAGATGTTATAAGTAAACTAGATATGGAATGATATATATGAGTATAGTTCTATAATAGATTTATAATAAATATATATGTATTATAAATGAGTTTATAAATTGTAATATTTAAGGAAAAACTTGAGATAACGGTTTATGTTACAATCTCATTTCTTTTTAGGATTATCTATGCTAATTTTTTATTGAGAGAAATTTTATGGATATTATACTCTAAACCCAATATATTTTATTTTACTCTAGTTACTCCTATAATTTTATATTATTATAACCATTTTTTTCTCTTTGGTACTTAAAATGATTGAATATTTTTTTAAAATAAAATCTGAACTTATTTCATCCTTGGTTTATGAATATTTTCTTTCATGTACATGATCTTTAATTTTTTTAGAAAATTTAATACTTATAATTGTAATATTCTCAAAAATTAATTTTCAATAAAGTTTAATTTATATAATTTTTTTAAAAGGAATCTTTCTAAAAAAATTCCAAACAAGTCGTTTTTAAATTTTTATAAAAGTGTGAAAGGAATGTTTTCTTTTAACATATACGACCTTACCATATTTTTCCTATATCATGACCATTATTTGATTTGAAGATTAATTTAAAACTTTTAATGGTTATTTTCAAAGAAAATTATTTTCTAAACATTTTGGGATTTTTTAGTATAGATTTTATCAAATGAGGAGGATATTTTCTCACATTTTCAAATAAATGTTTGAATGATTTTTAAGGAAAATTTTCATCAATGTTAACATACTTTGAGGATTATTATGATTCAATGGGGATATGATTTTAGGATATCATACAATTTTTTATGGGTGTCTTATGATAATGATTATTTTAGGTTTATTCTATGAAACACATTTCTTTACCATGGGTTAATTATGTTACGAGGAAATATTTATGAAACTCATTTATTTTATATGGGTTATTCTAAGATGAAAGGATGGAATGTTATAAAACTTATTTATTTTCCATGGGTTATTCCATGATGAAATTATGGAACATTTATGAAACTCATTTCCTTTCCTTGGGTAATAATATGAGGAATTTATGAATATTGTATGATCTCATGGAACACATATGTATGGTTTTTATTTTGTGATGGGTGGGTCCATTATAGCCTTCCAATGAATTGGGAAAAGCCTTATATCTCATGATATAATTATGGGAAATGAGTTGATGTGATCGATCCACTATGGGAAATCGGTAGGGATGCCTAATCAACTATGATATGGGAAATGGGTGGTGACGCCTGATCCACTGTGATATGGGAAATGACTGTTGATGCCTGATCCACTATGATATGATGGCCTCAATAGTTAACATTGACATATGATATGGTTTCCATGCCTATGATAGTTCCATACTCTTATAACATTTTGTTATGATTATGAATTGAAATCATGGAAAATGATTGATTTTTGATGACCTCCCAATATTATGGCATGTTAATTTTTTATTCCATGACTCGTGATTATGATATATGAATTGTTGGGTATAATTTTATATTTATAATATCTTTTACTCATAACATTATATGGAAGATATGTTTACATATGATCATTGATTGATAACTTCCATGTTTAGCCTTACTAAGCATCCAAGCTCACACCTTATTATGTTTTAATTTTCCCCAAGTTATAAATAAGGGTTCTAAGTATGATGAGTATAGAAGGGTGAGTTATGTAATGAATGATGTCAGAGATAATGAAGATTATACTTAAATAAGATGTTTATTAATCAATTCTCTAAGTATACTAAACCTTTGTGGTTTTAAGGCATGTAATATTATTAAACATATTGAATATTCATCTAAAAGTATGTAATACCTACATATATTATGCTTATATTACCTCAGTTGGTATAAAAATAGGTTTTAGTTATTTTTGGAGATTAGGTTTAGAGAAATTTTGTGAAACCCCTATAGAAAATACTAAGTATAAAATAACATACAAAAGTTTTTATAGGGTATAGAATATGTGGTTTTCCTATAAATACATCCTAATATAGATACTACAAGTGGACATGGTTTTGGCATAGATTCATCTAGGGTTAATATCCTTTAAAAGAGTTGGTAAAGTATATCTCAACCATTATTCTGGTACACAATGAAAGGGCCCTTACTATGCACCTGGTTTGACACTCTTGTAGGATATGTTTGGGTTGATTAACATTTTATTTATGAACCATTTTGAAGGATTTTAATATATAATTATCATTAATTGTCTAAGTTAAACCTAAGGTTTCATATATTAAAAATAAATTTTCATGATTTAGAAATCCTAAGAATGATTTTTCATGATTATATGATTTCTCACTATCATTATTCTATATTTATGCTTGCACTATATTTTTTTGTTTTATTTAATTTCTATAGCCAGAAGGAATTATGCTAATAAAGAATGTGATGGAAAATAAAATTATATGGGATATGGAATACATAATATTATTTTTATACTCACATAAATTTCTCATACCATGAATAATTTTTAGCTTTTAAACAATCAAATGAGGGAACAATGTATTATTGAGTCTTTCATGAGGCAATATCCACCTTATTTTAGTGGGTATTATGATCCAATATTGGATGGGAAATGGATCGATGCCATTGAGAAAAATACTTTTTTATTCTCCTGTTCTCAGAATGTGAAAAAATTTCCCTAGTCATTTATTGTTCGGAAGGAGTAGCATATAAATCATGGATTATTATTAAGAATAAAAGGTAAGAGGAAGAAATTGAATCCATGGAATATGATATGTTTAAGAGGATATTTTTTGTAAGTAATTTCATCATATTATATATATTAAAATAGAGACATAATTATTTGACCTTAAGAAAAAGGATTATGAATCCATTGGTACCTATGAAGAAAATTTTACATGACTTACAAGACATGTTTCTGGTTTAATCATCATCCCCGAAATCCCAAATTATTGATTGATTGGTGTCTTAAAATAAAGTACCTGAAATGTATTATCTATAAGATACATTAGTAGTTATGAATGAATCATTGGATTTTTTCTCAAGGTATAAATTGAAATTGGAAATTCCCATCATTCCCATTGGTTTGATAAGAAAAAAAAGTTGGAGACTCATGAAAACTTGAATAAATCACATGGTGGAAATAAATTCTAGTCATCTACATGCCAAAAATATGATAAGAAACATCAATGGAATTTTTTTTAAATAAAACTGGTATTTTATTTAAATATGTAAGGTTTGGTCAGAAATTACATAAATTTCGAAAGGAAATAAAGAGGTCGGTTGATACAATGGAGGATATGAAGATTCCAACTAACGCACAACCAACACTCCAATGTTTAAAATGCAAGGAGTGTGAGAATTATTCCAACCATTGCAAGGATCTGAAGGTTTATAATGATGATCAGATTCAATAAACTCTTAATCCCAAATAAAAAGGTAAATCTCATATTATCATGACTGCCAAAGTGGGTTACGAGAACAGCATGGTGAATGGTACACTTATCATCCAATTTAGAATAACTAATATCATATTTGATTCTGGATCCACCCACTCTTCTATATATAAGGTATTTTTTAAGGGTATCACATTACCACCTTAGTGATTATATGTTGATTTAGCAGTGAAAACTCCTAATGTTAGGATGATCACATATTAAGTCTATAGTTCCTATCCAATTTAAGTTTATGGGAATGTTCTTCCTAAAAATCATATTATTATCCCTCTAGTTGAATTTGATTTGTAACTAGGCATGGATTAAACTTCATTATATAGACATCATATCAATTTATGATTAAGGGAAGATAGATTTCATATTTCAAATAAACCTATGATAATTTATCAGTGCGAGGATGAATACAAACTTCTAAGGGAAATTACTTCTATCTTATGGGTCTTAATTCCTATTCATGAAGTGTATTTAACTCATATGGTTGGGAGAAACTCAATATTTATAATATTTTTATTGTATGAGAGTGTGTTGATACCTTTCCAGAAGAGTTACCTATTCTTACTCTAAATCCTGAAGTTTAGTTTTAAATAGATCACATACCCAGTGCCATGCATATTTCAAATACTCAATATATAATGGACCCAATTGAGTTATAGGAATTGAAGAAGTAACTCCAGGAGAATCTTGATAAGATATTTATATTATCTATTATGTCGCATTAGGTTACACTTGTTATTTTTTAAGAAGAAATATGCATCAATACATATTTTCATTGATTATCAGGAACTTAACAAGCTCACTATGAAGAACAAGTATCCTTTACCCTGTATCAAGGATTTTTTCATCAATTATTAAGAGTTCAATACTTTTAAAATATTTACCTTTATTATGGATAACATAAATTGATGGTTAAAAAGGAGGATATATGCAAGATATCTTTTTATATGAGGTATGGGCATTATGAATTTATAGTGATTCCATTTGGACTTACTAATAACCCTGCTATCACCAAGGATTTAATGAATAAACTCTTTAGATATTACCTTAATCAGTTTTTTGTATTCTTTATAGATGATATTCTTATATATTTGAAGATTAAGGAAGATAATTAAAATCATTTGAGAATTGTGTTGAAAATATTAAGGAGGATAAGTTTTATGCTAAATTTACCAAGTGTGAATTATGGATTCAAAAAGTCTCATTCATCATTCATATAAACTTAAGTAAGGATATATCATTGGATCCTTCAGAGATGAAAGTTATTGAGAAATGTCATAGAACAACTATGTTAACTGATATCCATAGTTTTATTAGGTTATCTGGATACTTCTAAAACTTTGTGATAGAATTATCATGACCATCTAATCCACTCACCAACTTGGATTTCAAGAGGGTTAAGTTATTGTGGATATATTAACATGAAGATAATTTCAAATATATGAAGAAATGGTTGGTCAAAGAACCTATTCTCACACTACCCTATAATAGAGAAAAGTATTTTATCTATATTGATACATCAAATAAGTGACAAGGATGTTTCCTCATGCAGAATAATATAGTGATAGCATATTCTGCCCGCCAATTGAAAATAAATGAGAAAATTTACTCGACTCATTATTTAGAGATAGAATAAGTAATTTTTTCTTTTATGATATGAAGTAACTATATTTATGGTGAAACATGTGACATATAAATATATATTATAAAATATTGAAGTATATATTCATAAAAAAAATATTTGAGTATACACCAGAGAAAATGGTATGAGTATATTAAAGATTATTACTACTTAATACATTATCACCCTGGGAATGAGAATAAGGTGGTAGATGCTCTGAGTTGAAATAAAAATGCAAGTTTTTCAATGATGAGGATTTAAATAGATCCTATACTTATAGATTTATATAATATAGAACTTGAAATCCATATGAAAGAGTAAAAATTCAATATTTCTTAGATGAATGTTCAACCATCCATCCATGTAAAGATTAACGAGGTGAAGAAGAATAATGTAGAAATATAAAATAAAGTGGGGAATTTTCCTGAGTTCAATCATGATTGTTATGAAATTATAAGTTTTAGGAATGGATTATTTGTCCCATGAATACCAAAATTGAATAATGAACTCTTAGTTGAAGCCTATAATTCATTATTGTCTATTCATCTTGTAAGTACGATGATGCATAGAGATCTGAAAGAATATTTATAGAGAGACAACATGAAAAGGGATATTGAAGAGTATATTAATCAATTATTGATATATCGAAAATTTAACGTTAAGTGATATAAGTTTAAGGGAATTTTATAACCATTACCCATATTATAATGGAAATGGGAAAACATAATAATATAATTCATCATTGGAATCTCAAAAACATCAAAAGGAAAAAATGTTATTTGGGTTGTAGTTGATCACCTTATAAAATTATAACATTTTATTTCAAATAGAGAATATTTATCTCTTGATCAGATTACTTGGTTATACATTAAAGAATTTTTTATATTACATGGAGTATCACTCTCAATTATATCTGACCAGGATTCAAGGTCTACCATGAACTTCTGGAGAAGTATTTAGTAGACTCTGGATAAAGAGTTAAGTTTTAGTATTGCATATCATCCTCAAAGAGATGGATGGTCTAAGAGTAAAATTCAAAGTATAGAAGATATATTGAGATTTTTCTCTATGTATTTCAAATGTGGTGGGATTAACACCTTACTTTGGTGTAATTTGTTTAAAAAAACTTTTACTTGATCATTTAAATGGATCCTTATGAATCCCCTTATGATAGGAAGTAAAGAACTCCAACGTGTTGGGATGAAGTTGGAGAAATAAATCTATTGGGACCTAATCTATCTTAGGAAATAGAAGAGATGGTTTGATCTATTTAGTAACACATAAGGGAAGCTTAGAGTCAATAGAAAAATTATGCTAAAAATCATCGATGAGATCTAGAGTTTAAAGTTGGTAACAATGTATTCTTAGAATATCTCTTTGATTGAGGGTTATGAAATTCTTAAAGAAGGGAATGTAGATCCCTAGATATATTGGTCCCTTTGGAATTATTTATCATATCAGGATGGTAGCTTATCACTTAGAACTTCTATCGAATCTCTCTCATGTTCATGATGCATTTCATGTATCTCTATTGATGAAGTAAATACTTGATCCTTTTCATGAACTAAACTCAAAGGTCATACAAATAGAGAAATATCTATCTTATGAGGAAAAAATGGTGGAGATTATGGATCATAGAGATAAAGTGTTATAAAAAAATACCGATCACATGGTCAAAGTTTTGTGGTGAAACCATACATTAGAGGAAGCTATGTGGGAACCTATGGATGTGATGAGGTATAAGTATCCTCTGTTGTTTGTATCAAAATAATGGAATTTTGATGGTAAATTTCTTATAAGGGGGTATAACGTGACACCCCAAGATTTTATGATATACTTCTCTTTAAATAAATTTTATTTTTATGATATCTTGCTTAACATGCAACATCAGGTTTAAACTAACTATGATATACAATTGAAATATTATTATTTAATGTGGAAGTTATCACATAGTAATTGTATTGGAGGGTATGAATATTGATAAATAAATTATTAAAAAATATTTTTATACATGTATAAAATGAATTCATTGGTTATCAATTTATTAGAAATCAAAATAAAATCATTTAAAAGTAAAAAGATATTTTTTCTAAAAAACTATTTTTATGCGCGCAATGTGTCTTATCTTAATAATTTAAATTAACAAATATTTATAAAATATTTTAATGTAATATATAAATTATCTATTCAATAAAATATTTTAACATTCATCTAATTGTTTTTACTAGGTATGGGATAATAATAAATCCAATTTTATGCTTAAAATGCATTTTCCAAAAAACGTTTTTTGTTGCATTTTGCACATTAATTTAAAAATCAATTTATGATAATTATATAAATTTAATGTTAAAAAATTTGTTCCATAGAATAATCTGTTTCAAATATGTTAAATATTTTTATTTTATTTTTTTCATAATGAATAGTAATCATGGTAAATATTTATCACCTTGGAAAGGGTAAAACATGTAAAACATGGTTAAAACTATGGGCTAAAGATTTAAAATATCTCTAAAAAAATCCTTTATCCTATTTGATGAGTATTTTTTAGCCTAATATATGTTTAAAGATTTAAATAGTGTATTTAGAAACATTATTTTGAATTTTGGAACCCAATATTTACTTTTGTGAAGATAAGTTATATTTTATTCAAATTAAAAACTATTTTTGGATATTTTCATTTAATGATACTGTTGAAAGGTGAAAATTGGTTTTAGATTATTAAAAAAGTCTAAAATTCTTCCTTTTTTTGTCAAATAACCAAAAAAATTTGTCTAAACCAACATTTTTACTTGATTTCAATGTAAAATTATTTTAATTTTAAATCATGTATTTTTCTATAAATAGTTATTCATGTGTTTTATGTTCTTATATTAAATGTAATTTCTTACACCTATAGAAATTTAATCTAATAAAGTGGATTATAAATTTTGAATCATAATTTTAATATCTTTTTATAATTCCACTTTTATTTTTTGTTATATAATTATGTTATCATGGTAAAAAGATAAGTTATCACGATTAAGGTTAAAATGGGTTTACATTGCTTTAACTAGTATATAAGAATTAACATGTATCCAAAACTTGTAAAAATGTTATTTTTTGAGTCTATTTTGACCATAAAACACCTTATATTCAAATTTGGTTTTTTTTGTTCCAATTTACATGATTATAATATATAAATAATTTAATTTTTTAATTAATTTCAAGTGTGTCATTTCACTCAATTATAAAAAGGAACCTCCTATTCTCCAATATTCACCAAGTTTGAGACTTCTATATTAGCTAATCCATACCCTAATACCATCCTAGATTCCTTCCCCACATACTATATCTTGTGGTATTTTTAAAATACCATCTTTTCAAGGATTATGATGTAAGCCAATGGAGGTTTCTCAATGAAGAGGTATAACTCTTAACCAAGTAATTTTGATTTTTTTACTTAATATAAATTGATAGTCTACATTATAAAATAAGTAAATAATTATGTTCAATATAATTTATTTTTATTATGATGATTTATCAATGATTATCCACCTCATTTCTTTCCCATTGGAAAAGAAAAAATCATTTGTGTGTATGTGTGGACTATCGCCTCTACAAAGAAATGTATTTCATTTTTCATAACTGATTCACATTAATGGTAATAATTATATATTTAATGAATATATATTGTTTATAATATTAATATTGTTATTTAAAGTTTAATTATTATTTACTTTTCTTCCATTATATCCATTGAAAATTGGAAACATCACTCGTGCATACATACAGACTACTATCTCCATGAAGTAATGTAATTAATTTTTCATCACCACTTATAGGAATAGTAATAAAAGTGTATATAATAATTAAATATGATTATAATTACATTATTTAAAATATTTATATGATGGAACCATGATCAAGGTTAAAGGATCGGGACTACCGAACTGAAACACTCATGAAAAACAAAGCATTTATCATCCAAAATAGTGATTTTAATAAAGAATTGTTAATAAATGGGTGATAAGATGTTATAAGTAAATCATATATGATATGATATATATGACTATTTTTTTGTAATAGTTTTATAATAAAACCATATTTATTATACATAAGGTTCAAATGTGTATGAGGAAAGACAAGACTTGAGGTAAAGTTTTATGTTACAATCTCATTTCTTTTCAGGGTTGTCTATGTTAAATCTACATTGAAGGAAATATCAAGGATATTATCCTATAAAACCAATATATTTTCTTATAATATAGTTATTCCAAGTATTTTCAAGTATTAGAACCATTTTTTTTTCTCTTTGGTACTTAACATTATTGGTAAAATGTTTTTAAATAAAATCCAATTTTATTTACTCTTTGGTCGACAAACTTTTTTTTCCATTTCCAAGATCTTAAAAATTATTTTATTAAAGTTATTAATTATAATTTTAATTTTATAAAAATTTAATTTTTACTAACTTTTACTTTATCTACAATGGTTAAAAAATGAATCTTTGAAATAGTTTTATGAATAAGTCATTTTTTAGATTTTAAAAATGGGTGAACAAATGTTTTATTTTAACATATATAGCATGAAAATATTTTACCACATTTAGAACCATTAATTTATTTTAATATTACTTTATAAGATTACATGGTTATTATGACACCCATCATGTCACGGTGTTTTTTATTTTGTATTAATTTATCTATTCTTGAGTATTTTTGAGTTTTGGTTGGTTGCATGCCGAAAATTCATGTTTTGATAGGTTTTTTGGGAGGATCATGGTTAGCCTTCATAGTTAGTAATAAAAATGTGGTGCCCATGTGGGTAGGTATATCATTTTAACATATCCATTTTTCATAGATTTTGTATAGTTTTTCAAACCATGTGGACATCCCTTGAAGTCATTCACAAATTGAGGTGTTACTGAGGTGAGGTGCATAGTTTTTCCAAACCATGTGGTTCCGTAGAAGAAATTGTTTGATGTGTGCCAGACATAGGTAGTTTCTAGTGCACAGTTGGCATGCAATTTGGAAAACCATTCAATGAAACTCTGAAACCTATCTAGG
Source organism: Viscum album (assembly GCA_963277665.1). Lineage (NCBI taxonomy): Eukaryota > Viridiplantae > Streptophyta > Magnoliopsida > Santalales > Viscaceae > Viscum > Viscum album. The sequence continues at coordinate 422,095,727 of OY728141.1, read as the reverse complement.
TGTTTTATTTTTGGGTAATTACCAAATTTTTCCTTTTGAATTAAAGGGGGTTTCACCTCTCTTCTCCCCCAAATGCATCGATTGACCCTTGGGATCCTAAAGAGGATTTAAAACCTCCTCCACTTATTATTTTTTTCATTACTTTGGTGATTTACAAGAGGTTTTTAATTATTTATTCCTCTTTTTCCCTATTTTTTCCTTGTATATTTTCTCTTGGTTTTGACTCCCCCCATGAACCCTAGACCTATTATGGTCAATTTTAAGGTTATGGGTGTTTTTAATGTTGGGGTTTTTGGTTTCTAGGGTTATTATATGTCTTTTATATTCTTGTGGGTGTGTTCACCATTGAAGGAGACATTTTATAAAGAGTTTCAACTTGGTTATCATCTCTTGAGGTAGGTGTTTCTATGAAAATTTATCATTTTGGAATTCAAAGTGTGATTGTTATTTATAAATTCATTTTCCTAGATTTAAGAATATATGTGATATTCTTGTAATGATTTTAAAACCATTTCATTGTGTTTTGATCTTTTTATAAAGGTTTTATTTTATAAATTTCATTTTCCATGTTCTAAATGGAATGTCCTCAGGTTCCATTCTTTTATAAAATGACTAAGAGGCCTTTTGAAATGGTTTTAAAGTTGTGCATTGGATTTTAATATAGTTTTGGTTTTCAATGGGTAAAAAATATATTTTAAAGGGTTTTTTAAAGATATGTGTTGGCCTCAAAATTATTCATAAAAAGGGGTTATTTATTTTACTTCAAATGTTTATTTGAAATGTGTGTGGGATTTACCCCTGGTGAGAAATGAATTAATGGATATTTGAAAATGTATTTTATGGAAATGAACAGACTTTGGAATTATTTTAAATTTTCAAAGAAGTATACCCATGTTGGAGGGTGGGTTTGAAATGTTTTGAATATTTGGGGGATTTTAATCATTTTAAAAATGATGTTTGGAATGGTATTTTATGAAATTTGAATGGGTTTGGAATCTTGATCAATGTTTTAGTGTTAAAGTCCTGTTTCTAACTTTGGATTTTAAATGGTGGTTGTGAAAGACAACCCTTTATTTTCCCTTGATGTGTTATCCCTTGTATGGGTTATTGATCTCTATGGGATGCTTTTACTTCCCTTGTGTAGGAATTTGATTATTTATGTCATGGGTGAAGTTTGTTTTTGGGGTTTTCCATTCTTATGTGTTAGGGGTGAGGGTAGATTTGGTTATGTATTATGTGTTAGACTAGGATTGTATGTTCCTATGGATCACCTCCTCTTGGTCATGGGAAATCATGTATAAAGTGGGAGATCTAATTCGTTCTACTAGTTAGTTCGCATGCTGCTAGTTTCCCTCCAGTCATGCTAGGAACAAAGGGTAAGAGGGGTTTTTTCATCACAAGGAGGATTCTGTGGGATAGTTGTATAAATTTTGGTTTGAACTTTAGCACATTCCAACAACTGGTTCATAGGTTAGTATAATATTATATAGTTAGATACTTTTAATGTTAGGAATCCTAGGGTAGATCTCATGACACATTCAATTTATTAGTGATTTATTGATTGAGGGGGGTTTGATATAGTGCTTATTTGTATCATTTCCCTTTATTTTATTATTACGGAACCTATTATTGCATATATTTATATATTCCCTATGATATATGGTTCCGTCTTTTTATTCTTTACTCATGTGTGTTTGTTAGGTCATTTCTTTTGTAAAATTAGTTTTATGAAATTAAATATTTTTGTGTTGGTGATTTAAAGTGTATTTCACAATGGGTGTTTTGGTTTTGAGGTGGCTTCGACTAGTGAAATGTTTTAATGTGACCATTTTCATTTAAATAAAACAAATGATTTGTTTTTGAGAAATGTGAATGGTGTGCGTGGTTTCAAAATGGCTTACTCTAGTGGATTTAGTTTCAAAACATATGTGCTTAATTTTGGAAAAATAAAGATAAATGTTTTTGAAAGATGCTTGTTCATAGAATTGTCTTGATTTCTATATGTTATATATAAGAGCGCAATTTTCAGTTTATTCTCAAACTAGAAGTGATGTATTACCTTATAAAACAAATTTCATAGATTTAGAGGGTTTTGGTGACCTAATGGTATTTTTAGATCAAACATATATATTTCGGGTTCCTGGTTTCAGTTGGATCCATTCTCCATTCCTTGAGGTCAGTGTGTGGAGAGTTGGGTGGTGGTGAGCAACTAAAGGTTGCATAGAGTTGGTTCGGGATTAGATCAAGTTGGTTTGTTTTTTTATTCTTGGTTAGTGTTTTATCTATCCCACCTAGCTATATTATTTGGTTTATCAATATTATTTATGTATATGTAAATGGGTTGGATCATCCTAGTTGGTCATGACCTATTTGGTATATTAAATTATTTTGAATCCTGTATTTATTTATTCAGATATTTTTACTTATGTTTTGGGAAAAATCATTGTCAAATGGATTCTTGTTATTCCCATTCACAATTTTCATCCCCTGGGGATTAGGATCACCCTTTTTTCATATGGAGAATTAGGTAGGGTTCTAGGTTTAATGGAAGCCTGATCCAATTCGTTGCAAAATGGTATCACAACATGGGTTTTTCTTAGTAATAAACCTAAGTTATTTTGTGTAGCATTTTTTATTTGGGGATATCCTGGTAGAAAGGATATTAAGGTTGTTATATCTTAAAAGGTAAGGGTGGGGAGAGTCCAGTTATCTCTTGTTCTTCCTGAGCCTCAATCTTCTAGGGGAAGTTGGATTTCAAATTTTGAATTCAATTTTTTTTAGCTTCTTTTGATGTGAACTATTGCTTTGATCTACTTTGTGTATGTAAATGATATTGGGGACCACTCTTTGGTTTTGGGTGGAAAATTAGGAGAAATTGAGCTATGTGGTTAGAAAGCAAGGTTTGGGATACCATTTAGTTCTTATGAAGTCGAGTTTTCCTCCTTGGTAGAGTATGATGCTTGGTTGGAACATGGTTTTCCAACCCATGTGGCCAAATCATGTATATCTATAACATCCTGGGTTTTTGAGTGGGTCAAAATTCTTCAACATTTTTGAAATTTTGAGTTTGGAGAGTGGTAAAAATTGAATTCTAGACTTATAAACCTAATTCCAAGATTTTTATTGACCTAAGGTCTTATTTTTAGATGGGGTTTATGCACTGGAAAGTTCCTCTGGGTTTTGGATGAGTTTTGGGAGCGTTGTCCCCCCCAAAAACTTAGTTTCATAAAGTATAGACAGAGATGCATGGTTTGATCAAAATTAGCATCCTACAAGGGTAAACCGTGTGACCCACTTTTACACTAGACACAATTTTTAAACCATGCAAATAGAGGAAAATTTCCAAGAAGAAACTATGCAGTTTTTAATAGAAGGGAAACACATTGGCTATTCATGGTTTGAAAAACTGTGCACTTATCCATGTGAGGTGTGGTGCTTTTAGAGTGAGCACTGCATGATTGGATCATGGTTATCCAAACTGTGCAGCCAAATCATATAATTCATTAAAAAGTGTGAAATTATTGTTTTACCCTCCCTCCTTATTTGATTTATCCTCCTCCTTTCTCCACCATTTCATGAACACAGAAGGGGGATCTCTCCATTTCTTCTCCAACTAGGCTTTGACCTCCTCTACTCGTTTGACCTCCGAATCAAGTGTCATATGTCTCATTGGAATTTTATTGTTAAGTAATTGAATTTTATTGCTTATATCACTTGTTTATCTCACCATATTTAGTTCTAAATCCATGTGATCTCTTTCCCCCTATTTTCATAGAATCTTTCTAAATATCCATTTTCTCTCATTCCAGCTCGAGTTAGTGGAAAATATTATATGAGTGAGTTCCTATGAGTATAATGTTAGTGGATCCTAGATTTATCCTTAATTTTATGGTTTTTTTGGGGTGTGTACCTAATTATGCACATTGGGTTGACCAAGTGAGACCCCTAATTAATTAATGGTTTCCTTTTTTAAATTGATTGTCCACTATTATGGGATGTCATTGAGCATACCCTAGCCTATTTATATTTTTTAACTCGGGTAATAGGCTTCATACCAACTGGTTAGGTTAGGCTAGGTGTCTTATTTTAAATTAATAAAACTTTATTCTAATTGTATGGTTTCATGAGAACATGATGGGCATGACCTGAGGTAATTAAGGCGATAATGATCACCATAATTGGGGTTACGTGGTCTTTAGGTTAGGATTGGCCTGAAAAACATGGGGTGATGATGACCACCAGGTTGAGGTGATGAGGTTGTCATGGTGAGGTCATGGCTCTCAAAATTTGTGATGGTATTGACCATTGGGATTTAAAAACATGGTCGTAGGGGAATGAGGTGCTAGATGATTTTTCTTAGTTGATTGTTGGTGATTGATGCACATCGTTGTTTGACAACACACCATTAGAATCATGTGAACATAGATAGGACTCTGTTGAGGTGGTATTGACCACTCTTTATGGGTGGATACCTAAAAGATATTATGGATTAGGGGATGGTGTTGAACATCAATTATGTTGGAGGTGCTCACCGTATAAGGCCATGGTGAATGGTGATAGACCATCAGATAATGGTGTTGAGACCATCATTTGGGGTTGAGTCTCACCATTTCATTGAGGCCAATGGTCCGAGATTATTGGAGGATAGATATTTCCCTACCTTGGGACATCAGTTGTTGAGCTGACATTGATTTATTTATTGGAGGATGAATATTGTCGTGCCTTAGGATGTCAAGCTATTGAGCCGATGAGGAATTTCTGAGTAGATGTCCAAGGGACATGAGACTTATTTTTTTGGAATGTCATTAGGATATTGGATACTCGATTGGTGGCATGTGAGGTGTCAGATGTCATGAGGAGCCGGTGATATAATTGTGGGTGGAACCTAAGCGTTCATCTGATATGATATTCATTAGGGGATTCCCGAGCATTAATCCATGGGTTTTCACCACTAAAAATATATATACGAAAACATGTATTTTATGCCATATATATATTTGGGAGAACATGTTTGTAGATATATTGGAATTGGACGAAGCAAGTAAATTCTTCCTTGTGGTTGTCGAGCCCAAGGGAAGCAGATTAGTTGATAAATATGTGTGTGTTTCCATTTTTATTATATTTTACATACATTGAAAAATTATGGATATAAGATAGGAACACATCGGTATTGACCTACTAAGTTCATATTCACACCCTACATGAGTCCCTTAGGATGCATGCATACTTTATTTCTTTGAGATCAAGTAATAGATCAGGTTTGGGAGCTAAACCTTAGTGATCATAGATGTACCTTTTGTATGGGATGAATGGAAATTGACCATGGTGGTTCTTACATCATGATGAAGTTTCCTTTTTAGTTTTTTCATGCTTGATATATATGTACTTGTATGGTCAGCCACATGTGACCTTGTTTATTTATTTATTTTACGACCTATCCTAATATGTATTATCTTTAAATGGTATTATGCTTTGGACTTATTACTACTGCTATTTATTATGATTCCACTAAGTTTATTTTTTTATTCTACTGTTATGGTATTTCTTTTACTATATTATATACATATGTCAATTGTTATTATCACCACCATAGGGTATATTCTCTCCACTAACACCTTATGAAACCCTCGCTACTAGTCATAAAACTTTGGTATATGATGAGGAGCACCTAAGATCAAGTGGTCAACTAGCAGGGAAAAATTTTTGAGTGTAAAATTGGGTTGGGATGCTATAAATGCTATCTGAGTTCTATTTCTTTTCCCTTTGGGTCTTAATATTTGGGATATGGTTGACTGGAGACTAGGATGTAGTCGTAACTGGGTAAAGAGCTTGTGTTTGGGTGCCTTCATCCCCATGCATGGGGGATATACCAAGTTTCTAGGGTGGGAAATTTGTGTTCTACTATGTTATTTTATAGTTGATTTGATTTCCACCTCAAGTGGCACACTTTGGTGTGATGTTATTGGATTATATGGTTTAAACCTTATCCTGATATGGAAAGGGAGTATTTTTATGCATCATGATAGGAATTTAGGGTCATATCATGTGTTTTTTTCTTTTGATCTTCATTGGGATCCTGTAATGTGATAAGAGTGGTTGGGATCTTTAAAGTGCCAACAAAGAAGCTAAACTGTTTTTCCTGCTTATCCTTTTTGGTGGAATTCTACTCAGCCATCCCGAGTATGTGGTTCCTAATAAGATCTATATGTGATTATATGTCTGTATAGTATGTATGTTTATAACCCTAATAAGGGTATGTAGGAATTATAAAAGGGGGTGATTTGTTTTAAGTGTCAAAAAAAGAATCTAAATAGTTTTTTCCTACTTGTCCTTTTCGGTGTAATTCTACTAAGTTGACCCAGATTGATATACAAGATATGTGATGCCTAACTATGCTATGGATAGGAAAGGGGACATTAGTATCGATTATACATGATGTATGAATCTAATATGGGTTGGAAGTAGGCCATGAGGCTAAATTATATTCAATACCTAACTATGTTATGGGTAGGTAAGGGGCTATGAGGTCGGATGTCGTGTGACATGGGTGCGGTAGGGGATTGTATGGGTAGTGAGATGAACTTCTTTCTATAACATTCCGTATCTATGATATATATATATATATACATGGCTATTTGACCATGGTATTTGGTATTTAGTGTGATTCCACCTGGATGGCTTCTGATAGAGTGTCCGAAGGGAGGAGATATGGTGTCTCATGAGCATGCACGGGATGAGGCCCCTGAGGGTTGGGATGAGGCCCCTGAGGGTCGGGATGATCATAAGATATAGTTATAGGCTCTGGTATAGGTGGGGAATCTATATTATATGGTAGATTTTGGGCCATGGTAAGAAGAATAGCTTAGGGAAATCTTGGTTCATGTTATATAAGGTATTGAAAGGGGAGCTCAGGGAGATGAGTCGTCCATGGTTTATATGACTTATGAGTTCCATTCTTAACACCAACCATTATTCCAGGGTGAGAGGGGGAAATAGGAATTATAGAACTTGATTGAGTTAGTATAATCTATCTTTTACTATCTTGGGACACCCCCAGATCATAGGGTGAAGTTGGTGACCTATGTTCTCAGAGGACTGATAAAGTGTTGGTGGTATGTACAAGTACAAGCTGAAAGACATGAGAAAATGGCTTGGAAGGATTTCAAGGATAGCTTCTTCGATCACTTCTTCTTTGATACAATGAGGGTGGATAGATCCTATAAGTTCATGAATCTCTAGTAGGGGGATACATCTATCATGGATTATGTAGCCAATTTCACATACTTTTTCATGATTTTCACCTATTATGTTGGGTGATGATATTGCCAGGGTGTGTCATTTTTAGGATGGTTTATGACATGCCATCAGAGTACAGGTAGACATCTTTAGGCTGGAATATTTTTCTATGGTGGTAAATCAAGCACTGATAGATGATGGAAACTTGACTGACCAGTCTTATTTGAGCTAGGTGATGACATCAAGTGAGCTTCGCGATGGTACTTCAGATATCCAGAAGTGAGACTGTGAGGAGTTTCAATAAGGAATTCGGGTCATAGATTCAAGTAGAACACATAGGATTGATTCATCAATAGTATCCTTCAAGTGTGGGAAGTTACGGTATGTTCACACCCAGTGTGATCAGGTTTTGAAGGAGTGTCGAGCCTGTGGTTAGATGGGGAATCTAGAGAGGTTATATAGGAAGCCCCCTTGTATAGCTGGGCTTCAGGCACTGGTTCAGAATAAAGAATATGAGGTAGGATTGGGAGTGGTACCGGGATCTAGTAGCTGGGATTCATATACACATAGAGGTCATGGTAGAGATTGATAGACCTAGCAGTGGGGCCAGTGGCTGGTAGTTGGTGCATCTCTATAGGGAGGCCATGCCTCGGGTAGTCGGGTGTTAAGACATGTGTATTCTGTTGAGTTGTTAGGGTTAGAGCAGGCTAGGGATCCAAAAATGGTTAGAGGTATGCTATGATTTTTGGAATGGTCTTTTGTTTTTGGAATGGGAAGTTTTTGTGAATGAGGTACACATGTGTTATTTTTGGACTAACTAGCTGCTGGTTTGTATGTTGGCATCAATTATTTTTCATGAAATTTATATATATGAGGTTCATAGGCACTAGGATATATTGTGGACATCAGCTATGATGTGTTACATGTATGAGGTTCATAGGTATTAGTACTACTTTTTTAATTAATATATATGCATGTATATATGATGATGTATTATTTTGAGCATTAGTTTTGATACAGGATCTTTGGGAATTTGATGTGATGTGGGACTTTATGAGTGTTGTGTATGGCATAGTTATGAGATGGGAATTTGATGTGATGTGGGACTTTATGAGTGTTGTGTATGGCATAGTTATGAGATGGGAATTTGATGAGATGCAGGAATTGAATGGTGTTAGGTGTGACATGGAAATGAATTGATCACTTGATGAGGTTTAGGAATGAAAATACATCATGGGAGGACTTGTATCTCTTAGGATGGTCAATGGAACCATCAAATATTCAAATTTTTGGGTCGGGAAGAGAACAGGTAGGTAACTCCTAAGGTGGGGAGAGCCTTGAGGGTAGTTGACCAATGTTTGATAAACGGGTTAGACCAGAGTGATTTAAATGAGGTGGGTATGTTTAGTATCATCTCTGGGTAAATCCTAATAGATTGAAAATGATCTATTTTAAGGTAGGGAGATTTTAATGTCCTGAGTTTTTGAGAAGGTCAAAATTCCTCAACCATTTTGATTTTTTGGGTTTGGTGAGTTGGCCAACAAGAATTATAGATTTTGGGACATAATTATGAGAGTTTTATTATCCAAATTCCTTGTTTTTTATATGGTGTTTAAGGCACAAAAATTACCTCTGTGTTTTGGATGAGTTTCAAGCATGTCGGGCCCAAGAAACTCAGTTTCAAAAATTGTAGACAAAGGTGTATAGTTTGATTAAACTGTGAATCCTGCAAGGGGAAACCATGAGGCCCACTTTTTCACTGGGCACAGTTTTTAAAACTATGTGGGAAGGGGAGAATGGTAGTGTAGAAACTCTATAGTTTTTAACAAAGGGTAAATGCATGGGTTGCATTCAGTTTGGAAGACTATGACCCTATCCATATGAGGTGTGGTTCTTATATAGTGATCACCACAAAATTTGTGAAAAATTATCCAAACTATGTGAAAAAATTATGCGGGTCATTAAAAATTATGAAATTATGGTTTTACCCATCCCTCATTTTTTGTTTTTTCCTCCTCCTTTCTCCATTATTTCACACGTACATAGTGGGGGAACTCTCCATTTCTTCCCCACATCGGCTTTGTATTCCTCTCCTCATATGAGCTCCAAATCAAGCATCTTCAGTCTCGTTGGAAGCATATCAATGATTCCATGAATCCTCGTACTTATCTTCCTTGTTTATCTCGCCATAAAGAATGCTAAATTAGTGCAAGATATTTTTTCCTATTTTTAGAGCATTTTTCTAAATCTCTATTTTCTATCATTTCGACTCGATTTAGAGTCCAATATCAGATGAGAAAGAACCTACAAGTATAAGGTATGCAGTGCCTATATTTATCCTTAATTTTACAAGTGTTTTGGGGTGTGTACCTAAATACTCCCATTGGGTAGACCAAGTGCGACCCATAATTAATTAATTATTTCATTTTTTAAATTGATCAATTATTGTTATGAGATGTCATTGAGAATTCCCAATCCTATTCATATTTGTTGAGTTAGGTAAGGGGATTCATACAATATAGTAAGGTTAGGCTGGTTTTCTAGTTTTAAATTAATTAAATATATTTTGATTGTATGGTTCCATGAGAACGTGATAGGCATGTAACGAGTTAATTTGGGTGATGATGATCGCTGGGAATGAGGCAACGTGGTTGTTAGGTTGGGCTTTGCTCGAAACACATGGGGTGATGATGATCACTAGGTTGAGGTGATGTGGTCATCAGGGTGAGGTATTGGATCTCATATTTTTGCATGGTATTGACCATCGATATTTATTCATATGGTCGTAGAGACACGAAGTTCCGTATGTTGTGGATTAAGTGATTTTTGGTTATTTCTACTCACCGTTGTTGGTCAATGCACTATTAGAGTCGTGTGAAAATAGATAAGACTTGGTTGAGGTGGTTTTGACTACTCATTATGATTATAGGTCTCCGTAGATATTGAGACTTAGGGGATGGTGTTGACCATCGGTTATGTTGGAAGTATTCACTGTAGAAATCCACGGTGGATGGTGATGAACCATCGGGTGATGGACCATCAGGTGATGGTGTTGATACCATCAATTGGAGGATGGGGCTCACTATTAAATTAAGGATGATGGGCCAAGATTATTAGAGTAAAGATATCTACCTACATTGAGACATTAGTTGTTGAGCTGATGGTGATTTAATTTTTGGAGGACGAATATCGACTTGCCTCAAGACGCCAGTTTGTTGATCTGACGTAGAATTTATGAGTATAGGTCTGAGGGACCTATGAATTATTGTTTGGGAATTCCATTAGGATGAAAGATACTTCATTGCTAGCATGTGAGGTGTTGGATGGCATGAGGTGCCAGTGATATAATTATGGGTGGAACCTAAGGGTTCACCTGATATGATATTCATTAGGGGATATCTGAGCATTAATCCATTGGTCCTTTCCACTACAAACACACACACACACATGTATTTTATGCCATATATATTTGGGGGCATGTTTTCAGAGATATACCAGCATTGTACGAAGTAGGTAAATGCTTCCTTATAGTTGTTTTCTTAATGAGTTCATACTCACACTTGACATGGGCACCTTGGGAAACATATAGAATTTATGACTTTGAGATTAGGTAAGGGATCAGGCTCAGGATCTATGTCACAAACCACCCCCCAGGCCCCATGCCATGACTCCCCCAATCCCACCTCCCAAAGGTCAGGGGATTGAGACTAGCGCCGAAGGCATCAATCTGCAAATAGGAGGCATTTTCTTGAGTACATGCACACACACACAACCACATCCCAAAAACTGGAAAGGTAAACATGCATGACACTAAAAAACCACTGAGTAAAGGTATAAGATGTAGGTCAAATAGGCTAGAATACAAACCCAACAAAGGAAAAACTAAAAATAGTAAAGTATAAAAGATATTTGAAAAATCCATCCTCTGAAAAACCCACCTAATGGGTAAGTGTAGAGTAGCTGCTGGAAGCCATAAAAGTACGCTCCGCATGCCTGATCTCATTGGGAACCACTGGGTCCTAGGACACCAAGTCCTTCATCAAGGTGGCAGTCATCTGCACCAAAAACAACATGTGTATGTGAAGCTTGTGAATGGGTGATTAACAAAATACTCAGTAGGGATCTCAAACCACAAAGAAAAGACCACTAAGAAATCCACAAATCAAACCAAGAAGTATGATCACGAAGTAAGACAACTCACACATGTATAATCTATAGTAAAAAAGCAAGACTATCAGTCGTAACAATGAACACCTTGGACTACATAGGTACTCATCTCTGATGAGTACTATGGGTTTTTTAGGTCACACAGAGACACTTCCCACTTAGGCCATCAAAGCTGGTCCACATAGGGCCACTTGTAGCTGATCCACATAGGGTCTCTTAGAGATGATCCATAGAGGGTCGCTTGTAGCATATCCACACATGGTCACTTATAGCTGATCCACACAGGGTTTCTTGTAGTTGTTCCATACAAGGTCTCTTGTAGCTGATCCACACAGGGTCGCTTGGAGCTGATCCACACAGGGTTTCTTGGAGTTGATCCACACAGGGTCGCTTGGAGATGATCCACACAGTGTTTCTTGGATCTAATCCATATAGGTTATATTTTCTTCTAGGCCTATAAGGTCACCTTGGACCACTCTTCAGAAATCTTTGGGTCTCATCTGGCTATAGGATTCCTGCACATAGCACGCTTGATTCCGGGAAAATCCACTCCTTAATCCATTCGTTGCATTTCAACTTCACTGAAATCCTCCTTAGAGTATTCCAAAAGAACCGCCTCATCACGAGGGTTCCAACGCCACAAATGGATCATCAAACAGGCACTCGGTCTGAATGATATTGACGTTTTAGTGAACATGGGCTGGTTAAGTCTGAGCCCAGTATGACCCGGTTGGACCGACCCAACCAACTTGGCCCGAGGGCCACGCATGCCCCGACCCGGTTTGACTGAATTGACCCGAACCAATTCGGGTTTGGGATGCCCCAGTCTGACATGGACACTAGTCTAGGACCATTGGCCCTGGCTCGACCAGGGGTCCAGCCCCCCGGGTCGCCCAATGACCCGGTTCCATCCGGCCCATCCCACAACAGGCGACCTAGTTTGTTTCCAGCCCATGCTGCCCAACGAACCAGTTTTATTCCATCGACCTAGCTCGAGAAAGAGGCCTAGCTTAATTCCATCCCGCAAAAGCTATCCAGCTTAATTCCAGCCTGGGCCACTCAGTGGCCTGGTTCGTGCACACCAGCCTATTCCGCTCTGCGGGTTGGTCTCCTCTAGCCCAGATTCCAGGTGGCATTCGGTTCATGCATGTTATATGTCCCCTTTTCTCACATGCGGTCCCCTCTAGACCGCATGCCATCCTACCATGCCACGACCCTAGCCGTGGCCTGCTCCACCGACACAGCCGGGTGGCCACGTCCCTGTCTGCCAGCTACCAACCCATTGTCGGCAGCTCCTACTGCACCGCTGCAGCCCAAACCGGCTGCGACCCACCTCAGTGCACCATCGTGGTGCACCGCCACCTACCCATGAGTCCCGCCGCTGATCACCGGCATTGGAGTGCCGGTGGGATGTTCTGCAGACCACCGGGTCTACTCCGATGATCCGTTCTTCAGACCATTTGCACCTTAGGCCTCCATGGGGTTCCATATTACCTACTACGACCTCAAAAATTCCTTGCTATCAATCCGGAGTTGCGGCCATAAAGAACAAACAAGAAAACAAAAATGTGGAGGGGCTCAGGCCTTGTTCGTGTCGGCCCGCACCCTCCACATTAGAGTTTCATTAAAATATAGGGGGATAGGATTATGATTCTATCAAAATTCATCTCGATGAAAAATGCCAAGAATACGCTCCCTATCACAAGAAAAAGCAATCTGTGAATCAACCTATTCATGAGTTGACTCGTGTTCATTGTTTTAGAATGAAGAATGGGGAATTCAAACTTCAAAAATTAACCCCTACATGGGATAGATGTTGGTCAAGTAAGAGTGGGGTCACAAGCGTTCATTCTATTTTCTTGATCCGCCACCCACGTTGCTAGAGATCCTTCAAAGGGTGTAAGGCGAATGCATTCATCATTTGTTGATGGAGATGATTCCTCACCGTATATTCATTAGAGAAATTCTCAGGCCTCTAACTTTTTTCTCCAACCCGCTATCTTCTTAAAAGATAAACGTGTCGTAGTGTTTCTGTTACGCTGAGTCGTCACACCGTTATACTATTTCATTTATGAAACATCGTATCTATTATGCTTCATTTAAAGAGTCTCATTAATGAGATTCATTTAATGTGAATCATAATCGCCTCATCACCACACCATAGTGCTGACATTCCACTGCTCAATAGTGAATAGAAACAAATAAAATAAAATTTTAAGATATTTTATTTTTCTTTTGAAAAGTTTGAAAAATATCTTTTCCTGTCAACCCACACCAGTTGAAGTTAGGTCCTTTGTAGGAGAATCCTATTGTTCTAATTTCAATGTTTCCCTCAGATATTTGATCCAAGAATCAGTTTAAAAGTTAGAAAAAACTATTTTCACGTTTATTTAAATGAACTATAAAAATTTAAAAATTCTATTCTGGGATCACCGGGCCTCAGAATCAAGTAACGTTAGAGTGTATTGTCTTGAAATAATCCCATATAATTTAAAAAAAATTATATGGAATTTATGGGACATTATATTACCCCCACCTTTATGGATTCACGTCCCCGTAATCCAAAAAAAGGCTAAATAAACAAATGGGGTTACTAAGCACGAATCTGAGCCTCCCGCTCCCATGTTCTCTCCTGGAGATTCCTATGCTACGAATGAACGTGCACTAAAGTAATTGACCACCCAAGAAGGACCCTCTCCTTTCGATCCTCTATCTCCACCAGGAACTTCACAAACATCAACCCATCATCAATATTCATCTCACCCCAATCGATGACGTGCGATGGATCATGCATGTACCTCCTCAGCTAAAACATGTGGAAAATATCATGCACCCGGTGCATTTATGGGGGGAGATCTAGGAGTTATGACACCTCAAAAAATTTGATTAGAATCAGGAAAGGGCTGATGAATCTTAGAGATAATTTACCTCCCCAGCTAAATCTCCACAATCCCCATCAGGGTGAGACCCGAAGGAACACATGGTCTCCCTCCTTGAACTCCAAGTTCCTTAGTCTCCTATCATCATAAGATTTATTCCTACTCTGTGTAGTCCTTATTCACTCCTAGATGATCCACACCTTCGTAGTTGTAGCCCGTACCAACTCTAGACCCATGAGTGCTGACTCCCCTAGGTCTGCCCAACAAAGAGGTGATATGCAAGGCTTCCTGTACAAAGCCTCAAACGGTACCATACCAATGGTAGAGTGATAGATGTTGTTGTATGAAAACTCCACCAGTGGTAGGTGCTCCTCCCAACTACGACAAAAATCAAGAATGCAAGCATGAAGCATGTCCTCTAGGGTTTGTATGGACCGCTCTGTCAGACCATCAGTTTGTGGGTGAAAGGTTGTGCTCAAGTGAAGCTGAGTCTCAAATTCCTCCTATAATCCCTTCCACAACTGGGATGTGAAGCGAGCATCACGGTCTGAGACGATAATTTAAGGAACCCCATGAAGCCACACTATCTCTTGAATGTAGAGGTGTCCCAAGCCCTCTACCGATCCTTTCACCCAGATGGGTAGGAAGTGAGATAACTTGGTGAGTCGATTAATGATAACCCTGATAGAATCGTGGACCTTAGACATGCATGGTAATCCCATCAAAAAGTCTATTGAGATACCATCCCACTTCCACTCCAGTAACTCAAGTGGATGTGTCAAGACTACTGGAACCTAATGCTCAGCCTTCACTTGCTGACAAGTGAGGCATCGTGAACCAAACTCAGCCACCTGTTTCTTCATCCCTAGCCACCAGTACTGACATCAAATATCCTGGTACATATTCACCACTCCAGGATGTACCACCAAAGGGGAGGTATGTAACTCCCTCAAAATCTCCTCTCACAACACCATTTTTACTACTGTACATCCTCTAAAATGGATGAAAGGATCCAAACCTATTGAAAATCTATCAGGAGTCCATCCTAAGGATAACTAAACACGTCGGGCCTCATAGTCAACATCCACCAGTTGTGCCTCCCTAACTTTTTTTAAGATTAGGGGAGTGACAATCATCGACTGAAGGTAAACTGCTCCATAATCATCTATGAAGTATATCTGCATCATAGCTAGCTACTCAGTCACCTCACTCAGCAACTTCAAACCAGACCTCCTGTTGCCCTCTTATGGTAGTCTCAAGATGGGGGCACTCGTCAGTCTCCGTCTTAGCTCCTGGAAACTCTGCTGGCACTTATCTGTCCACACAAAAGGATATCCCTTCCATATCAAAGCTGATAAGGGTGCTACTACTCTGAAAAAGTTGGGCACGAATCTCTGGTAGTATCCATCCAATCCTAAGAAACTTTTCTCCTCAGTCACAATCCTGGGTGGATCACAAGAAAGCACTACCTCTATCTTTTCCAGATCCACTGCAACTCCAGCTTCTAAGATGACGTGTCCTAGAAAGTGGACCTCCTGAATCCAGAACTGTAACTTTGAGATATTCCCATAAAGCTGATGCTCCAAGATTGTATCCAGGACTATCCCCCAGTGTATAACGTACTCCTCCTCTGACACCGAGTACACCAAGATTTCATCAATGAAGACCACCAAGAAACAATTGAGTTAAGGCTGGAAGATCCTGTTTATGAGTCCAATGAACACTGCTGGGGAATTGGTCATGCCAAAGGGCATCACCAAGAACTTGTAGTGTCCATGCCGGAATCTGAAGGCTTTCTTCGGTACATCCTCATCCCGTACCTGAAGCTGGTGATAGCCTGATCTAAGGTATACCTTTGAGAACCACCATGCTTCCTTCAGATGGTTGAAGAGGTCATCAATTCTAAGTAGTGGATATTTTTTCCTCATTGTCACTTGGTTCAGGTGTCGGTAGTCCACACATAGCCTCAAGATTCCCTCTTCCTTCTTGGAAAACAACAATGGGGATACCCATGGTGAAACACTGGTCCTCATGAAGCCCTTATCATGTAAGTCCTCTAGTTGCACCCTCAACCAACGAAGCTCTGAGGGATCCATCCGATGTGCTGGTGTGGATATCAGTGTTGTACTAGGGTAAATATTGATGCATAAGTCTACATCCCTGTGAGTAGGTAGTCCTGGAACATCCTCATGAAAGACATCTTCATATTCATCCACCACTACATGAAATCTCAGACTCCTATCATCTACTGCACTGAGGGTGAGGCTAGCCAACTGGTGAGTGATCGGCTACACCCTCCTCCGATAAAGTCCTTCCTGCACTACAAGAGTTACCTTCTCACTGGTGAAGGAAACCCTGGTCCCATATTTGCAGACACACCACACTCTATGCCTAATACAGTCGATCTGAGCATGAACTATGGATAAACAACCCATACCAAGATGATGTCATAAGGCCTCAATGCCGCAACTAGGAGATCCCAACCGAAGCTCTTGCCTCCAATAATAAGCATACACTATCGGAACGAGTGTTTAATCATCAAATCCTATCCCTTAAGAGTCTCTAATTATAAGGATTGATCCAATGGATCCATCGAAATCTCCAAGCCTCATACGAGATCTGTGGAAAGGAAAGAGTGACTAGAACCTGTGTTTATAAGAACTGCATCTAAGGTGGAGAATACATATATCATACCTCTAATCATCTCTAGAGAACCATGGTCATAGGCCTCCACTACTTGAATATGAGCCCACCCTTGTCAACCCACTCCCTGAGGCCGTGGTGGCAGTACCTCGAACCGTCGCCCACCGCTTGCTGCTCGGCCTTCCCCTCTTCCACGTCTGTCACCCATCGGATCTTCTCACTCAAACCTCTAAATCTTCCTTGGTGGTTTCTCAACCATCTTCTGATTATCTCTATGGTGGGTCAGGAAGTCACGAGCCATGTGTCCTTGCCTGCCGCACGAGTAGCACACCCTACTCCTCTACTGACCCCCACTACCTCAGTGGCCTCGCACCAATGATCCTTTGTCCTAGGGTAGCCCTCTGGATGGTTTGGCCTGCTTAGACCTCTGTGTCATCTGCCTACTGCCCACCATGGATGACTTGTCCACCTGTCACCTGGTGGTAGCTCCCACTGTCGGTGCCTTCTCTACGAGGAAGCTCTCTATTAGTAGAGCTCTCTCTAGCACTCCAACCTAAGTGGGGATGCTGAGGGAAATCATTAACACCCTAATCTCCTGTTAGAGTCCCTTATTAAAGGTATGGGACCTAAATAAAGAGTCCCATACCATATCCATAGAGTAACAAGAGAGGTATGTAAACCCTATAGAGTACTCAACTACTGACATGCTGCCATGTTGTAGGTGAAGAATCTTCTGTATGCAAACTTAGCACAAGGTCATTGAGAAGAACTACTCCTAGAAAACACACTCAAACTCATACCAGGAGAGGGTCACCCCCTCATGAGTCTAAATGTTCAAACTCAACCATCTCCTCGTTAAAACTTATAGAAGTCTCGTAGATAAAACCACTATCTGGTCAAGTGGTATCCTTACTAAGAGTAAGACCTACATCACCACCACTAGCTAGTCCTCAGTGACCTGAGGATCTGTCTCTCCCATGAACCTGGGAGGTTTATGTCTTTGGAACTCATGAAAGGCGCTGAGCCTATGTGGGTCCCCTACCAGTAACTCTAGAAGTAAATGCAGATCAATGGGTGGTGGTAACGCTAGTGCACCGCCCAACGGGGCTATCTCTAGCACATGTCCCTAAACAGATGCCTCATTACTAAGTGGGCTGTCCTTACAGTCACACATCAAAATACCAGCTGGCTGTCTACGTGGAGGAATCCTAAAACAGATCAAGATGTACCACAGTGAATAGATTATAATTGGTGAGATGACTCTAATTCAATAAGAACATGAGTAAACACTCAATTCCTATATGATTCATGCAACTAGTGTTTTTATATGTAGATCCAAAAAGCATAATTCAAGGTCCTGGTGTATGGATACGTTGGTCTCCACACCAACACTGGACTCCCCAAATTTGAAAGTCAAACTCGAAACATTTAACACTATTTCCCAAAAAAAATCCAATATTTGAGGTAGAACTGACCACCTCTGATACCACTTTATCACGATCCATCCCCTGGGGACCACTGAGTCCTAGGACACCAAGTCTTCTACCAAGGCAGCGATCATCTGCACTAGAAAAAACAAGTTCAGGCGAAGCCCATGCAGGGGTGAGTAACAAAATAATAAGTAGGGACCGAAAACCAAAATGGAAATACCACCAAGAAATCCATAAAGAAAACCACGAAGCATGATCATGAAGCAAGACAACTCACACAGGTATAATCTAAAGTATGGAAGAAAGACTATCATTCGTAACACTGAACACCTTGGACTACTGAGGTATTCATCCTTGATGAGTACCATGGGTCTATTGGGTCACACAGATCCACTTCCCACTTAGGTCATCAAAGATGGTCCACACAAGGCCACTTATAGTTGATCTATAGAGGGTCACTTGGAGATGATCCACATAGGGTCGCTTGAAGCTGATCTACAGAGGGTCTCTTATAGCTGATCCACACAGGATCACTTGGAGTTAATCCACACAGGGTTGCTTGGAGCTAATATATACGGGGTCACTTGGAGCTGATTCACATAGGGTTGCTTTGAGCTGATCCACATAGGGTCTCTTGTATTCTAGGATTATAGGGTCACTTGGGGCACTTTTCAGTAGTCTTCAGGTCTCAACCAACCACAAGATTTCCGCATGTAGAACACTTGATTATGGTAGAATCCACTCCTCAATCCATTTGTCACATTTCAACTTCCATTAAAGAATCCTTACATTATTCCAAAATAACTGCCTCATTATGAGGGTTCCAATGCCGCAAACGGCTCATCAAGCAGATGCCTAGTATGAAAGATATTGATATTTTAGTGAACAGGTGTTGGTTGTGTCCAGGCTCGGTCTGACCCGACCAACCCAGCCCGGGGGCCACACATGCCCCGATCTGGTTCGATCGACCCGACCCAACCCATTTCGGGTCTAGGCCAGACCGGTCCGGTGTGGAAAATGGGCCATTCCCATTAGGCCTTGTTGGACTCGACCTGGCTCGATTGGGGGTCCAACCCACCGGGTCACCCAACGACTCGGTTCCATCCGACCCGACTCGCAACATGTGGACTGGTTTATTTCTAGCCTAGGCCACCAAGCGGCCCAATTTTATTCCACCAACCCGGTCCACAAATGCAGGCCAGATTAATTCTAGCCTGGGCTACTCAGCGGCCCCATTCATACCCCCCGGACCGACCCACTGTGCGGGCTGGTCTCCTCCAGCCTGGACGCTAGGTGGCATCCGATTTGTGCATGCCATTTGACCATGTGCCAGTGTGCCACACCATGACATGCTCTATCGATGTAGCTGGGTGGCTGTGTCCCTGTTCGCATCCCTGTCTGCCAGCCCCTGGCCCACTTTCGACAGCTCCTACTGCACCGCCACAGCCCAAGCCGGCCGCGACCCGCCTTAGTGTGTCGTCGTGGAGCGCCGCCCCCTCCCACAACCCCCGCCACAGGCCGCCATAATCGGCCGCTGGGGGGATGTTCCACGGACCACCAGGTCCGCTTTGGTGTTCCATTATTCAGACTGTTTGCGCCTCTGGCCTCCATGGGGTGCCATCCTCCCTACTATGACCTTGAAAATTCCTTGACATCAATCTGGAGTTGCGGCCACGAAGAACACACAAGAACGCACAGAGGCAGAGGGGCTCATGCCTTGTTCATGTCGGCCTGCATCCTCCATGTTAGAGTTTATTTAAAACATGAGGGGATATGATTACGATTCTATCAAAATTTATCCCAATGAAAACCTCTGAGAATAAGATCCCTCATACAAGAACAAGCGATATGTGGATCAACCTGTTTGTGTATTGACTTGCATTCATTGTTTTAGAATGAATAATGAGGAATTAAAATTTCAAAAAGTAACCCCTACTTAGGATAGACGTTGGTCGGGGAAGAGTGGGGTCGTGTGCCTTCATTCTCCATTCTTAATTTCCATACACATTACTAGCAATCCTTTGAAGGGTGGAAGGAGAATGCATTATTTGTTCGTCGTTGGAGAGGATTCCTCGCCATAGATTCTTTAGAGAAATTACCAGGCCTCCAACTATTTTCTCTAACCCGTTATCTCATTAAAGTAGAAATGCTTCACAATGTTTCTGTTATGCTGCATCGTCACGTCGTTACACTATTTCATTTATGAAACAACGTCTCTATTATGCTTCAATTAAAGAGTATAATTAATGGGATTCATTTAATGAGAATCATCGTCACAGTACCGCAGTGCTGAAGTGCCACTGCTCAACGGTGAAGAGAAAAAAAAAATAAAATAATCTTTTAAGTTATTTCATTTTTCTTATGAAAAGTCTAAAAACTATTTTTTCAGGTCGACCCTCACCGGTCTATGTTAGGTACTTTCTAAGAGAATCTTGTCATTCTGAGTTCAACGGTGCCCTCTGATTTTTGATCTGAGTAATGGTTTAAAAGTTATAAAAACCCACTTACGCGTTTATTTAAATGAACTAAAAAAAGTTCAAAATTCAATTCTGGGTTCACCGCGCCTCATAATCAAGTTTCGTCTGAGCGTCTGGTCTCAAAATAATACCATATAATTTAAAAAAATACATGTAATTTCCAGGTAATTACAAGCTGGACCATAGTGATCGTAGATATACCTTTTTCATGGGATGGATGGCAATGGACCATGGTGGTTCTTGCATCAAGTTAGAGTTTCCATTTGAGATTTTACATGCTTGATATATATGTACTTGTATTGTCTGTCAAATTAAACCTTTCTTATCTATTTATTGTTAGAACTATCTTGAAATTTATTATCTAAAAATGGAATTATTCATTAGACTTATTACTATTTCTATTTATTATGTATCCATTGAGTTTATTTGTTTCTTCTATTATTATGATCTTTCTTCCACTGTGTTATATACATATATTAACCATTATTATTATCAACACCATAGGGTATAGTATCACCACTATCACCTAATAATACCCTCAATACTAGTTTTCAGCCTTTTTCATATGGGTAGGTTCACCTAAGGACTAAAATACAATCGGACCAGAGCATAGTTTGAGTGGAAAACCACTTCAGGAAACTACAACAACATTGTTTCTTTCCTGATTATCCTCTTTTACTCTTCTCAATTATATATTTCTCTAAAGGTGATTTTTACCTTTTAGAGTTGTATTTAGGAGTTCATTTATTACTTTTATGGATATAGTTCATGTGATTTTTTTTGAATTCTCATGTAGTGCCTTGGTTGGGTTTAGTTTTAAAACATTATTTTATAAATTGAAAGAATTTTTGTGAAATTATAATTTTCACACTTGGTTTTATGGAATGTTTTACAAAATGGATTTTTTTTCTAAAGGATGGTGTTTTCAAAAGGGGAAAGGGGTTTTGATGATCATTCTTCAAGTGCTTGGTTTTCAAACTAAAATGAAATTTTGAAAGGTTTTTTTTGGTGATTTTCCTTTTTGGGGAAGTGTGTGTGTGTGTGTTCCACCAAGGTTTTTTTTTCAAAAGTTAGGTTAGATTTGTTTTCAAGTATAAACCTTAGTGGAGTTTGATTTCAAAATTCCTCAATGAAAATGGTGGTTTCAAAGGAAATGTTCTTTTTTTGTGATTGATGTGTTCCATATTTGAGGACTTGTTGTTTGGGATTCGATTCTCGCCTTGGGTTGAAAAATTTAGGTTTTGTTTTGAGACATGAATTGTTGTGTTCATGTATTTTTTTCTATCCCCCCAGGATATTAAAAAAATTTCTTTAGTTTTTGTGCTTACCCAGATTTTGAGTGGAGTGGTGGATGTGGAACCTTCCATGAGTTCAGATCCCATCATGGATTTCTTGAATCAACATCCACCTTATTTCAGTGGTGATAAAGGGTTAGTGGAAGCATTGAGGCTGTTGGAGGAGATTTAGAAATTCTCAATTCCATTTGAACAACTAATTCTATGTGAGTGAGAGATATTGAGGGTTGTCTTGTCGGTTTTAGCTAATTTTGGTAGGGAATCAATGTTACCTCCTATATTGTGGTTAGGTATGTCTTGGGAGATTTTTGGGATGTTGTTTATTTAGTGGTTATTTCCTAAGTCTATGAAAGTAGAGAAAGTGCTTGATCTTGTGATACTTTTTTAGGATGTATGATTAATAAGATATTACATCAATGAATTTTTGAATTTGGTAATATTTTATCTAAATTTGTTTGTCAGGGATTCTGAGAAATCTCATTTCTTTGGAGGTGGCCTTTACCAAAATATTGATTCATCAATACTAGAATATTTTCTGAAATATTTTCAAGAGGTGGTCAATAAGGTCATTTGAGTGGATGCTAACCAGTTTAGGAAACCTATAGTGGGTGATTCCTTAGTTCCATTTGATGTATAGCAGAAGCATGGTAGGTGTAAGGATAACTCGATGAGTAATTTTTAGGAGAATAATAATCTAGAGCTTGGGGTACATGGTATTTATCATGTAAAGAAGAGATTTATAGAATTCTTCTACTGTAGGGATTAAGGTTATGCTAATCTATCCTGTCTCAATTATCCTAAAGTTTTCATCTATTGTGTCCATTTGGATTATACTTAAAAGTTTTGTAAGATGGGTTTCCAGAAGTGGTCATGGGTGTAATCCTTTTATGGATGAGTTACTTTTGGGGACCTTTCCTTTGATGGTTATAATTTTTGTTTT
This sequence comes from Viscum album, assembly GCA_963277665.1. Classification (NCBI taxonomy): domain Eukaryota; kingdom Viridiplantae; phylum Streptophyta; class Magnoliopsida; order Santalales; family Viscaceae; genus Viscum; species Viscum album. Next base: position 422,072,660 of record OY728141.1, on the reverse strand, counting down.
GAGATATTTGGTTTTTATTTTGGAATATTCTAGATGGTCCCTTTTTAGGATTATATTGTGAATGGATTTCATGTCATTAATAGCATGCCTTATTTTGTTCGTGGGATTCTCCCCCCTCTCATGCCCTCTTGGTTGTTTCTTTTGTGGTTGACTATGAGTGTTGTTGTTAATCCTCATTTTTTTGGGAAAACATTCTTTGAGATTTAGGGTTGTTCTTATTCTTATGTTGAGCCTTTGATGTGATCATTGTTTTTCCATGAGAAATACCTTGGGTGCATGCTTGGGTAACTAGGGTGTGTGTTTTACTAGTTGAGTTTGGTATGCTAGCTGGTGTTGGCAGTTTCTATTCAGATGCACCATATAACGGTGATCTAGGTTTTTAACTTGGATTTTACATATGTATTATGACCCAATTGAAGATATCATGTCATTAATTTGAGTCTTATTATATTTTTCTTCCTTTCGTTGGCTTTTAAAGTGATTTTGGTTGAGAGTGGGGTTCTCTCATGGTTGTTCAATTGTTTGGGGATGCATATATCATTAGTTATATTTGTTTACACTATGTTAGAGGAACTATAAAATGGTGGGTATACCATTTTAGAGGAACAATAAATTGTGGGGAGACCATGTTAGGTCTATCAATCTTCATAGGACTCCTTGTTTTAGGTTCTTGTTATGGTTGTTATTAGAGACATTTGGAACCTTTTGGTTGATAAATTTGTCTATTTTGAGGATGTTAGTTATTGGTTTTAAAGTTGAATCATGTTTAGTTATTATTTTGGGTTAGGAACTTCTTGGATCTATCGTTCCTTCTTGACTCTACTTTTCGACCATGGACTTTCTAGCAGTAGAAAGTGGCATGATGGGGAGTTTGTGACACCCCCTATATCATGGTGTTTTTTTTTGAATTAATTTATCTTTTATTGAGAGGTTTTGAGTTTTTGTTGGTTGAAGACTCAAAATTATAGTTTTTGGATGTTTTTTTGGAGGATCAAAATTGACCCTCACAGTCAGGACTAACATTGCAGTGCCTATGTGGGTCGGTTTGCCATTTTGATAGAGATATTTTTTACAGCTTCTACACAATTTGAAAAAATCATTCAGATCTCCCTAGAAGCCATGTGGGGATTGTGGTTTATATTAGGTGAGGTGCATGGTTTGTACAAACTATGCGGTGTAATAGGATAAATCATGCAAGGGGTGTCTGGACTAGGAATTGGACAACAAACAAATTTGAAAACTATGTTGACAAACTGTGAAACCTATCTAAGTGTTTATATTTTGGGTAATTCTCAAATCACCCCTTTAAAATTATAGGTCATTTTACCCCAATTATCCTAGAAACACATAGTCTTACCCTTGGGAGACTAAGTATGATATCCAACCTCCTCCACCTTAGATTCTTGGCCTCTCTTTGGAGATTTACAGGAGGTTTTGAGGTATTTCTTAATCATTTTCCCTCTTTCTTCCTCCTCCCTATCTTTTCTATTAGTTTTGGTTTCCCCCATGAACCCTTTAACTTTTATGGTAGATTTTATGGTTGTAGTTAGAACTAATGTTGGGGTTTATAGTGTCTTGAATTATTAGACATCGTTTTTATTCCCATGGGTGTGGTCTCCATTGAAGGAGACATGTTCTGAAGAGTTTTAACTTGATTTTCATCTCTTGAGGTATGTGTTTCTATTTCATTTTTAAATTCAAAGATTTCTTATGATTTCTAAATTCCTTTTTCATGAAAGTATTAATATATGTGATATTCTTATGATGATTTAAAAATCATTTCATTGTGTTTTGAGCTTTTCATAAAGGTTTTATTATATAAATTATATGTTTTCATGTTTTAAATGGAATTTATCCAGTTGATAAGATTTTATAAAATGTATAAGAAGAATTTTGAAATGGTTTAAAAGTCGTTCATTGGATTTTAATCTAGTTTTGGTTTTCAATGGGTGAAAAGTATGTTTTAAATAGGTTTTTTAAAGATATTTTTGACATAAAAATGATTTATAAAAGGGTTTTTTTATTGTATTTAAAATGTTTATTTGAGTGTGGGATTTACTCCTTATGATAAATTACTTAACGGATCTTTGGAAATGTATTTTATGGAAATAGATGACCTTTTTATTTGTTTTTTATTTTTAAAGAAGAAGACTTATATTGGAGGGTGGCTTTGAAATGTTTTGAATCTGTGGGTGATTTCCATCATTTTATAAATGGTGATTGGAATGGTGTTTTATGATATGTGAAAGGTCTTGGAATCCCAATACTTGTTTTAGTATTAAAGTATTTATTGGAAAATTTTATTTTAAATGGTAGTTATGATATACACCCCTTTGAATTCCCCTTGATGTGTTACCCCTTGTACGGGTTATTGATATTTATGAGATACTTGTACTCCACTTATATGGTAATGTGCTTGTTTATGTCATGGGTGCAATTTATTTATGGGTGTTTTCATTATTGGATGTTAGGGGGAGGGTAGATTTTATTATACCTTGTATACTATACTTATATTATATGTTCCTATGCCTCACTTCCTCTTGGTCGTGGGAAACCAGGTACTTAGTGGAAGATCTAATTTGTTCCTCTAGTTAGTTCACACACAACTAGTTTCCATATTGTCCTATTAGGAACAAGATCTAGGAGGGTGTTTGATATCACAATGAGTCTTGTATAGGTTTGTTTGATGACATGTGATTTTAAATTTAGCACATACCGATAGCTCATTCATGGGTTTTTATACTTGTTGAATTTTTCGTCCTAGGACCAATTATTTATATATTTATTACATGTATATTTGATGTATTGAATATTAATAAAACTTCTTATAACATATTTTTCATTATTATATATGAATCTAATGTAATAATGTCCAAGAGTATATGTCATATTTATAAGGTCATAGTTGTTCCCCATTATGATGAGAACCTTGAAGTTCTATAATGATATTCTTAAATATTTTTTTTCGTCTGGATGACATAATATGATGGGACATGGAGTATATAGACTATCAGGTGAGAGTACTCATAATAGGATGGGTCATATTTTCATGAAGTTTTCTATTGGTAATCTCCAAGATGAGATATTATGATAACAGACTCACTAGTAGGAATTCTGTATGTTTTGGTGTCATAGGAAAATCTTATCTGTGAGCATGTGTAAAGGTCCTTAGAATTTAATATTATAATTAATTCATTTCTTGACTCAGAAAATAATATTTTCTAATGGAAACTATTATGACATATGTCTTTAGTGAGGTGGTGTATTTTGGGTGCATCATGATTGAAATTTCAGTAATAGATAAGTCAAGGAAGGATTTTCCCCTTCCAATTTTATATAATTTGATATCTCAGCCTTTTGATTAGAATAGAACTATTGAATTAAATTCCATGGTCATGGTGTAACGACATTTTTATTTCAGATAGTAAAAAAATGTGTATCGAGAAAATAGGTTGGTGACACTTATGTGAAATCTACTTGATGAGATATTGTGACAAAGAGATTATATTACACAGTGAACATTCATAAGTGGTTATTATCATTGTGAAATTAAGTTCTTTATCTTAGGTACCTAGACCCTTTGATAGATAATACTATTTTAATTTATGCAATATCGCCTAATTCCAATGATAAAGAATCCTATAGGGGCTCACACTAAGTGTTTCTAATGATATCTGTTAAATTATATTTGAATTTAATTAATTGAATAAATATTATTCTCAAGATTGAGGGATAATTTTATTCACGTTTTATTGATAAAAAATATTTATTGATGAATGAAATATTTAAATTCAATATTTATTCGGGTGTTCAATAGAATCTATATGTGTTAAAATGGATGAACATCATGTCCATTGAAAAATATTAAATAATAACAGGGTTAAATAATATTTGTTATTGCGCAAGTTGGTGCACACCACAAATTATTATTATTATTATTATGTGGAATGTAGTTTATTAAAGGTTATTATATTAGTTAAGGATCAATATTAAATTAAATAATTATTTTAACCTAATCCCTAACTGTAACATCCCAATATTTTAATAAATAAGCACTATGTTAGATAGCGTATAAAATATGTCACATCAAGCTTAAATGAACAATTAAATATTGTTATTTAAATGTTACTATTATAAATTAACTATTATAATGGAGGGTATGAATAAAATTAACTAAATTATGAAAATATTGTTCACACAAGTATATATAATTAATTTTTTTGTGACCAATTAATTATAAATGAAAATAAAACACCTTTTAAAAGGAAATGTTTTTTAAAAAAACTATTTAAATTTGAACATGTGTGTTTTATGCCAATAGATAAAAAATTACTCTTTTTGGATTATATTAATTAAATTTATATATAATATATTCAATATAAAGTTTAAAATTCATCCAATAAGTTTTTTATACATGATATAAGAATAAATCCAATTTTACTCAAAAAAATGTATTTTTATAAAAAAGCAATTTTCCGCCTTTTGATGGCGCACTTATTTTAAATCTTGTTTTTGAAAATTTTATAAATTATATTTGAAAAAATAAACTTATTCTTTTATATAGGGATATTAAAATTTACTTTGGTTGAATTTTTGTTATTTTTCTGATAAGTTTCATGTTTTGATGATTATTGAAAAATAATGGATTTTAATTGAAAACAAATTGTTCATCTAAATGATTTATAATGTTAAATTATATTTTTTATTAGTTTTAAATTATAATTAGATAAATTTTATATCATTTAATCCAAATTGGATCATTGGAATCAATTTCACAACAAATTTGGATATAAAAACATTTCAATCTTTTGAATGTTTTCACTTGAATAACCTCTTCTCTCAGCCGTCAATGAGATTAATTTAAAATTAATTTTAGTCAATTATGTTTTATGAATTTTTATTTTTTTCCCATATTAGTAAAAATAAGGTAAAAATTTATTAAATATTTTTATTTTATTTTTTTCCAATATGAAAAGTAAATTTAATAATTTTTATTACCACGGTTAAGGGTAAATTAAGTAATTAAGATTAAACATAATTTTATAAATATTATAAAATTACCCTAAAACTAATTCTAATTTTATCGGATGAGTGATTATAGAAAAAAATAATCCTTGGAACTATTTTGTGAGCTCTTGGATCCACTTGGATGAATTTAAGACATTTATAGTATTTTATTCAAAGAAAAGTCAATTTTTTTCAGACTTTTGTTTTTCCCAAATGAAGTATTTTTAATATAGATTAATATAGGATATATCTTCAAATATAAATATTATTTTGAAATATAAAATTTTTATATTTATCATGATAATATTTTTTAATTTTTAGGGACGAAATAATTAAATTAAAGGCTTGCCTAATGATGATGCAATAATCGTTTACTTAAAGTAAATATCAAATAAATGATATTAAAAATATTAAAATAAATATAATTTGAGATGATTAATGTCATCCATTTTTTTAGATTGATTTTAAATTTTAGTTATGTTTTATAAGTCTTGGTTTGAATTTATCTTGTTGTTTTTATTTTTTAAAAGAAAAAATAACGAATAGTTTCAAAATTTACATTGGTGATATTTTAAAATAAAAAATATTTTATTAAATGATATAAAATTTATAAAATTATAAAATTAGGTAAAATTATTGTGATAAGTCTTAAATTGTTATAAATAACTCATTTAGTGGTATTTTTTCATTTTATAGTAATTGTATTTACCCTCAAAGTCTAAATTACACGATATTATAGTAAAAAATAAAGAGGTTAAATAAGGGTTAAACTAAAAAGATAACAATTAAAAAAATTATCAAAACTTGTCTAATTTTAATTTTATGAATTTATTTAGATGCATAATTATCCTATATTCTAAATAACTCACTTTGGATTCATTTAGAATAGGAGATTAATTTATATTAATTTAATATTTTGAATAATTTTTAGAGTGCCCATCTCCTCTCTCATAAAAGGGAACCTTTTTTTTTGTCTTTTCATTACACTTAAAACTCTATTTTATTTAGAAAATATATGAAAAAAATCACTTACTAGAATCCCCATCCACATTATAAAGCTCTTAGTTTAGGCATAACACCACCCTTAGTGGTCTTAAGGTGTTTAGAAAAGGAGATCGTCTAAAGAAGAGGTATTATTTTAATCAAATATTTCTATTTTATTTCTTATTCCACTTCCTTCAAATATTCTTTAAACATTATTAAATAATAAATACAACATCCTAAATATAAATATATTTTATTATGTTAATATCATCACTAAAATCCATTTCCACTTCCATCAAATGAGAAAATAATTAATTGTTCATACGTATGATTGACCACCACCTCACAAACTGATGTAATCCGTTTACCATCACTATCTCTAAAGAATGGTTATAATGTTGGAATTGATATTTATATATGATAATAATTACATATTTATAATTATTAAATAATAATATATCATTTTTGTTCTTTTCTTTCCATGCACATAAAAATGATAACGTTGTTTGTGCGTACATGTGAACTATCACATTCACAAAGAAATGTGATTCATTTTTCATCACCACATCACATGAATGATATATATATATATATATATAAGTATATTTAAATTATTATTATGATATTTAATATAATAATATAATTCCTTAAATTAAAAATGATACTCGCCTTCTTTCCATAATGATCATTGAAAAATGAAAATATTACTCATGCGTACATACGAACTACCATCTCCATGATTATAACATAGTTCATTTTTCATAAACATACTTAATGGTCTGATTTAAAAGTATAATTTATGTATAAAAAATATAATAATGTCATTAATATTATTCTATATATGATGGACTAATGACCAATTTGACTATTGACATCATACCAAATTCATTTTGGACTCAAGTATCAAATATTGTCAAAATGTCTACCATAAAATTAAATAAATAAGTAATTATTATAACATGATAATGAGTGATATAAAATGAATAATAAGATTTTAAAATTTTCTCAAGAAATTAAATAATTAACCTAAATTTATTATTCAGGAAGATAAATATTGCACGTGACGAGTCAGAATCAAGGTAAGAGACTTTCTTTTAAAAATCTATTTTAAAGTTACACTTTAAACTATTTTTGAAAAAGACTAAATGATTTTTTTTAATTTATGGAATGAATGGAATTTATCACTTTCATGTCAATTTAATGTTTTTATTCTTCCTTTAAAGTTTTACAATTTTATTTTCAAATAAAGTGTTTTCTTTTATGAGTGCGCGACATTGTAAAAAGGAAAACTGATTTCAAAGTGGAAAAGTTATTTTTCTTTTATGCAAGATTTATGTGTTATTTTTATGTTATTGTTCTTGGGAATTTTTATGAGTATGGGTGGTTCTATGATAAACCAAGGGTAGGTGATCTCGTTATATCTCTCCAATACATTGTGCAATGAGATGGATTTAACCGGTAAGGTTTTTCCTAAGAGATTAAAGGAATATACTATGGTGGGTATTACAAATGTAACCATGAAGGTTACTCCCTATGTAGTTGTGAGAGATACTATAATAGTGATATGGGATTGATTCCACAATTTAACTTTATGATTTATGTTTTCTATAGAGTTTTATAGGAAAATTATCATTTCATGAGGTAAGATAAAAATCTTATGTTTTATGGGTAAAAATTATAACACTGTGAAAATGTTTTCATGGGTTTATAAGTATTCATGGATTAAAAGTTTATTTATTTATTTTTATGACCCTTACTGAGATTTTTGTGTTCATCCCAAGTTTTAGAATGTTTTTCATATGGTATAAGTATGGGTAGTGTAAAGAAGGAATTCAAGTTGAAAGTTATGAATATTTTTCATAAAAAAGAAATCATGTTTTATTTTAAAAAGTTTTATTTTGTGAAAAAATGGATATTGAGAAGAAGTGTCTAATTTGTAATATTTGAGTAGTTATATAATAGTTATGTAATAACTATATAAAAATATAAACCTAAAAATATCCTCAAAGTTAAAGAAAGTAATTTTATTGACTAAAACTCAATATTATGTAATGTTTATGGCTGATTCCTTATAGTTGGTATTAAAGGATGGTTTGGATAACTTTAGAGGTTAGGATGCTATTTAATCATAAGTTACAAGTCCTATATAACCAAAATTTTTGTCATGGTAGGAATGTTCATAGTTATTTTAGATAAATTCAATTAGTTTGAGATAAGATGAATAAGGATATTTTAGTTTTTATCATCCTAATAAGATGGTATATTATGATTTTATTTCTCACACTAAAATTTTTAGTTTTAGTAAATGGATGGATCTAGTATGAACCAAAGTAATAATGGATATGAATGAAAATGTTATTGTTCTATGAATAAGAAACCAAATGAAATGGGAACTGCATTGAGAACTATTTTGGTTATTCTAAACCAACTATCAGGAGTAATGATTAAACACTTGAACCTTGGTGAGTTTTCTAATGCATCCTATATGAGAGAAATGAATCATTGTGGAAGTTTATGTAATAATAATCACAAAGGTAAATATATTCAATAGTGTATATGTCAAGGATGTGGAAATAAACACCTAGTAAAATGTATTAAGGGGATGAAAAGATGTTTTAAATGTGGTAAAGGGGGTCATAAGGAAATAATATGCGTAGGAAAAAGGAAGTGTTCAGTTGACTCCATGAAAGGGAAAAAAGTTATTGATGTGTTATCAATTGACTATTTTAAATGTGGGGAGTATGTTCATTATGGGAATAAATGTCTTAGGAATAAGGCCCATGAATGGGACCAGCAGGGCCATATATATGTATATTTATAAATACCCAATGCCATTACAATTGAATATGAGGAAATTGCAAATGGCACACGAAAGGTGTGGATTATTTCTGGGTTTGTGTATTAAAATTAGTAAATCTTAGGATATGATTCATGTTTTTGTTTTTAGGAAATAATTATTAACTAATATGATGTAAAAGTATGTTTAAGGGTCTTAAAAAATAACCATAACATATTTTAACCTCAAAGGTTATCTCATACCTTTCATTTTTCATCCCAAAAATTTAATAACCCACAATTACCTGTAAGTAAAAGATAATAAAAACCCTAATGTTTATCCATAACTTTATAATTATGTTCAAAAAATAAAAGATAATTCTTACTCAAATAATAATTATATAGTTTTAGAAAAAGGACAACTCGTAGGATGGGTGACAACCCATCACAACTGATAAGGCTGTGGAAATCGAACCCACAAATGAAGAGTGATAATGGTGCATCGCCTACCACTGGCCTACATGAAGTCCCGATTAGTATAATTTTTTATTTTTAGTTAAATTATTTTATTAATGAGAATAATTATACCTTGGGAACATATATTTTATCTAATAGATAACCTTGGTATTATAAAATGATTTGGTGATTAAGTGATTAATGTTATTTCAGAAGACATTTGCTATTTTGGGAATCCTATAAGATTAAGTTAAATATAATACTGTGAGGAATAAAGGTTGAGTTTTATTTTGGATTAAAATATGATTTTATTATGGACTTATGGTGATTTAGGTTATTTATATAAATGGTTAGAATAACTTGGAGATTATTTGATTTAGACAATTAAATTTTTGGTATGAGACATTAAGAGTGATTGATGTTATTTGGAAGAATATGTAATCAAATACTTATAATTTTTGGTTTTCAATCTTACTATAGAATAGTTTTGAGTAAATATAGTTATTTTCTGAGCGATATATATTGAACTTTGGGTATTAATGTTGAATTTTTGGATATTTATGAAGTTTTTCATCATATAATGGTTTATTATTTTTGGGAAATTATCTTATATTATCCTAATTTTTTCGTTTTGGTTTATTTATAAATAAATTAAGAATATAAATTTATACTTTTATTGATTTTGTGATTCATAGAATTTGATTCTAATGATCCAGGCATGAAAAATTCACCTTAAATACTCATCATTAGAAAAAAAAGATGAGTTTGTGGAAAAATTTGATTAATGGATGAAACTCTAGTTTTCAAGTAAGTATATTTTTGTAAGAACCTAGGTTTTTATAATGAGTCAAAATTACAACTTTGTTTGAATTTTTGACTTGTTTCTGAGAAAACTGGGAAAATTTGGGAAGTTCTGGAAATTTCCAGACTACACGCTATATACTCTAAGGTACACGTTGTGTATGGATTAGGAGAGTACCAGCCGTGTGCTCGTCGAGTACATGCTGTGTGATGACCTTTTAGGAATTTTCTACTACACGGCGTGTAGTGTTTCTTGACATGTCATGTATCCTTCTTTCTGTGTACCGGCTGAGTTCAAGCCGTGTGTTGACCCGTGTGGAGCATCCTAGCTGTGTGGATACCTCTGCTAAAGTCGGAGTACAGACAAGGCTACTACATGGTGTATAGTACTTTTGTACATGCCGTGTATGTTTATTTTCATTCCCTTAAATGAAAGAGCATAAAATCTTATTACGAAAAACATCTTCTTCTTACCCAACTTTGAAACAGGCCCATTCCGATGTTCTAAAGAATGTTTACTACCCTAGAATCATCATCCGATGTCCGTTCTTCAATTCTTCAGTGGCTGTGAGATCACAACAGCGAGGCTAAACCTGCACACCCTGTTTCATTCTAGTTTCTTTGCCCCACGCGTCACAGTTTCCATCCGAGTGGAATTGTTGGGATTTGACGGAAACTTATATCTACCAAAACAAGCTTCGAATTGGAGCTTGATATTGGACGTGCCTACATCTATGAGTCTTAGGTAGGTGGTGCATACCTATTTTTGTGTTATTTCAGACTTTTAGGTGGTGTGACCTTTGGTGCGTTTTTGGGTATTTTGAGCGTGACCCTGTTTTACCTGCTATTTCATGTTTAATTATTTATTTGACCTATGGGATGCCTTTGGGTGTGCTCTGTCACATGTTTTTCTTGATCGAGGTTGGGCGAGTAGTCATTGCTCATTGGGGAATTTTGTCCAGGGATTCCAAAATGGTTATAATTGAATTATATTATTTTAAACTATTGAGTTTAGTTTATAAAACCTTGATATGAATTTCTAGAGGCTTTAAAGACCTCTGTGATGGTATGGGACAACACTTTATTAGTTCATTTCAATTGTTTAGTTTGTTTTTCCTGTTTAAAAGTGATTATTCTGATTATATATGTAATTGATGAATTTCATATGCTAGAACCCTTACGGTTGTGTTAGGAATGGCTGTATATTATTGAGTGATGCTAATCACAGATTGGGCTTGGCCCGGGCTACATTGGGTGGTTTTGACCATGGGATTGGGCGTTATGGACGTCAGCTTGAGGCAGGGTGACTGTCAGGTTGGACATGGTCTGGGTTACTTGGATGGAAAGGCCATAAGACTTGAGCGACATGGTTGCAGGGACATGAGGTGTCATAGACGTTGTGGCTTGAGTACTATTTTGGTGATTACTGCTCACCCGGAACTTTGAGTAGTGTGCACAGAGAGAGACTCCATGATGAGGTGTTTTTGACCACTTGTGTGGGTAGAGGCCCCCATAAGTTGCGGTTAGGTACTATTGGTTTGGAGGTGCTTGCCATGGGAACCCACGTGGAAGTTAATGAGCCTTCAGAGGATAGTATTGAGGCTATCAGGTTGGGTTAAGAGGCTCTCTGTGATTTCAGGGTAGACATCGTTGTCCCTCCGATTTCTTTATTTGAGGGAAGACATCATTTTCCCTCCAGTTACTTATTTGAGGATAGGTATTGTTGTTCCTATGAGTTACTATCTCTTGGGAGTGCCTTTGGGACATTGTTACTTGAGACACGTGGTGTCAGGGGGCACATGGTGCCGAGTTACATGACAGAGATTCCGGTGTTGGCTGAAGCAGATGACACTTCATGGTGGCTGCTGAGCACCAGTGGAGTTTTTATTTATTTGTGCACTGTGTTGTTTAACTTTTTCCTTATAACTTAATTCCTACTTAAACACTTATATTATGTACACACTGTTGGGTGGTATCCTACTGAGATTCGTCTCACACCCTGCACAGGCCCTTCGGGATGTGTTTAGATTTTATGGATTTACCTACAGGAAAGAGGTCAGCTTCAGGAGCTGGACTACATTAGCTATTGCATGGAGATGGTATAGACCTTGAGGTCTTGCCTAGATGGTGTTTACCTTATTTTTTCTTTCTTTCTTGTATCAGCATGCTTACTTATTTTGTAGCTACAATTGGTTATCCATTGGTTCCCTTTATATATGGATATGTATGACCTGTTTTGGAAGCATGTTTTTTTGTACAGTAGTAGATACAAGTGATCATCATTTTGTTGTGTTTATTTACACTAATTTTGTTTATATTTATTACTTTCGTTGTTTATCAATATTGAATGTGCTTCCGCTCTTCAGGTCTGGTTTGAGTCTGCTGAGTCGTTTATTCCACTGCATCTTTATTTTTTACACTCAGACCAGTACCATTATCATCCTCCGAGAGGTTATAGCCTCACCAATATACCAATAAGACCCTCGATTCTAGTCGAAAACCTTTGTCATTCGGGGTGGTGCACCTAAGGTTGTAACACCCGACCCATTTAGCACTATTCAGGTGGCTGTTTGGGTCCAGTTCATTACAAAGTAGTATCAGAGGAGTTCTTAATAGGGATTTAGTAGTAGTATTTTACTGGATACTAATGATATTGAGACTTATCTTTTTTTATCTAGTTTACTATTTGGGATATGGTAGACTAGAGATAGTTTGTAATTGGAACTAGGTTTCTCGCTTGTGTTTGGGTGCCTGCAGCCCCAGGTACGAAGGATGGACCAAGTTTCCATGGGTGGGAATTGCTGTTTTGCTTTCTCTCAGATTAAAATTTATATGATTTCCACTTCAGTTGCTCACTTGGTGTGTGATGTTATTGATTGTGATATGTGACCCTTGATCCAGTGTGGTAAGGGAGAATTGGACCTTGGCCCAGTATGGAAAGGCGTGATTGTTTGGATTTTGATAGGCACATTGTTAGGGTATTTCAATTTCATAACTGCATGTATGCTTTGTGAAGTGATAATTACATGTGAATAATATCAATTTCCATGCTTTGTATTCTTTTGAAATGTGAATAGGTGAAATTCCTAGTAGTTTTGCTTTTTTATTTCAATATGTTATGTCAAGCTTTATATATTTGTAGAATTTACATGTGGCAGGGTATTTGGGTCTGGCTCTTATAAGAGTAGGCATGTACTATAGTTGAGGTGATTTTGATCACCAGGATTGGGTGACTCGGTCATTGGTTTGAGACAATATTAGTTTCCAGGATGGGAATGACCCGAGGTACTTTTGACACTTGGCTCTGTTGAGGGCGGGTAAGGAGGCCATGAGGCCAGGATGTCGTGGGCATGGGTTGCGATATCAGAGAGTAAGGGTAGTTGTTTTATGCTTCCTCTTTACTTATTTCCTTATCTTATTTGAATATATATTGTTATATATATATATATATATATGGGATGTCTGACCATTTATGGTATTCAACGTGTTCCTTTTAGTTGACTCAGATGGAGCGTCAGGCGGAAGATGATACAGTGCCGCAGGATCAGGTTCAGGATCCAGTGCAGGCAGAGAAAGAGTTGTAGGTACAGGCTTAGGGATAGGATCAGGTTTAGGATCCAGTGCATGCAGGACAACAATTGGGTTTGGAAACATTCAGACCATGGCTCGACGAGAAGCTTCGAGCTAGCCTGATAGGTGTGTTACAGGGGATCGACAGAGGTGCGCAGGGTATAGAGCCATCTATGGCATATCTGACGCGGGTGTTCCAGTCGCAACACCCATTGATTTTTCAGGGTGAGGGTGGTCTACAGGCAGCTGAGAACTAGAGAGAGATCATATAGATGATGTTCAAGCAGCTTGAGATTCCTCCAGGGCAGAGGGTCAAGCTGGCGATGTACATGCTGTGAGGACCGACGAAGTGCTGGTGGGATGTGCAGGTTCAAGCCCACAGGCACGAGGGACTAGCATGGAAAGATTTCAAGGAAAGGTTCTTCAAGCACTTTTACCTAGAGACACTCAGGGTAGAGAGAACTTGAGAGTTCTTGAGCCTTCAGTAAGGAGACATGTCTGTCATGGACTATGCAGCTACTTTCACTGAGTTGTCTCACTTTGCACCTGGTATGGTAAGTGATGACGCGACAAGGGTGAGGTGCTTCGAGGATGGATTACAATATGCTATTTGGATCCAGGAGAATATCTTCAGGCTAGGTTCATTCTCCAAGGAGGAGAATCAAGCACTCATAGCAGAGGGTAACCAGAGGGATAGGCCCCGGGTTGGCCGAATGACTACTTCATGTGATGGTTCAGATAGCAAGAAGCGAGGACAGGATGAGTTCTAGTATGACAGTCTAGCCAAGGACTCAGCTAGACTACCTCGTAGCAGTTTATCAGTGGTTTTCTTTCAGTGTGGGAAACTAGGACATGTTTGGACTCAGTGCGATAGGCCTCCAAAGGAGTGCTGGGCGTGTGGACTGGTCGGGAATTTGGAGAGATTCTGTAGGCAGCCTTCTCAGACAACTCGAAGGAAGGGACTAGGACAGACAACGACATCTGGAGCCAGTTCAGGTTCAGTACCGGGAGAGGGTAGCCGAGGTTCAGCTACACGTGGAGGACATGATAGAGACAGCGGGACCCAGATGAGGGGTCAGTGGCTGGTGACTGGAGCAGCACCGCAGGGAGGTCAGACATCAGGCAGCTGTACTTTAGGCTAAGTTCACTCCTTGGAGATGCCAGGGGATGAGTAGGCTGGTGAGCCGATGACAGTTAGAGGTACACCGCTAGTGTGGTCATTACTTTCTTGTTTTCTTTTGGCATGACTTGTTAAGGCATGTCCGTTTTGAGTGCATGAGGTACACATGATTCATGTAGTCTAAATAGATGCTGGTTAGTGGGATTAGCTTCATATCAGATGCGTGATATATTTATATATATGTATGATATGCGTGGCATTGGGGCATCGAGGATGCAGGTTACTTTAGGTGCCTTGGGCATCGAGGCATCGAGGATGTAGGTTACTTGAGGTGCCTTGGGCATCGGGGCATCGAGGATGCGAGTTACTTGAGGTGCCTTGGGAATTGGGGAATTGAGGATGCAGATCAATTGAGGTGTCTTGTGCATCGTGGCATCAAGGATACAAGTTACTTGAGGTGCATGTCACCAGGTTCATTTTTGAGCATCCACGGGATGCATGACCTCATGGAGGCAGACACCGATGCGGTGCGGGATACGTTGGGTGTTGGAAACGACACGGGAGAACCAATGAGGCGAAGGGGTGATGATGTGTCATTAGAGGACCATGAGTCTGAAAATAGGTTAGAAAATCCTTTATTTATTGAGTTTTGTAGGGTTGAGGCCAAATTAGGCAATTCTTAAGGTGGGGATCCCTTGAGGAACTTAACATGATCTTCTGAGACTGGGAGAGTCCAGGTTGCTTTGATTGGGGTGGTATGTTCGGTGCCATCCCTGGGTTTCATTTGGTAGCTCAGGGATGAGCTATGTTAAGGTGGGGAGATTTTAAGAACCCGAGTTTTTAAACGGGTCAAAATTTCGACCCTGTTTGAATTTTTGACTTGTTTCTGAGAAAACTGGGAAAATTTGGGAAGTTCTGGAAATTTACAGACTATACTCCATGTACTCTAAGGTACACACCATGTATGTATTAGGTGAGTACCGACTGTATGATTTCTGAGTACATGTTGTGTGATGACCGTGTAGGATTTTCCTACTACACGGCTTATAGTGTTGCTTGACACACCGTGTATCCTCCATTCTGCATACAAGCTAAGTTCAAGCTGTGTGTTGACCTGTGTGGAGCATCCTATCCATGTGGATACCTATGCTTAAGTCAAAGTACAGATAAGGCTACTACATGGTGTGTAGTCCTTTTGTATACGTCATGTATTGTTATTCGCTTAATTGAAAGAGCATTGCGTCTTATTACGGAAAATAGCTTCTTCTTCTCCAACTTCGGAATAGGTCTGTTTCGATGTTCCAAAAAACGTTTCCTACCCT
This sequence comes from Viscum album, assembly GCA_963277665.1. Lineage (NCBI taxonomy): Eukaryota > Viridiplantae > Streptophyta > Magnoliopsida > Santalales > Viscaceae > Viscum > Viscum album. The sequence goes on along the minus strand of OY728141.1, from coordinate 422,056,625 downwards.
AGAATCATCACCCAACATCCATTCTTCAATCTGTCAGTGGTTCCGGGATCGCAACAGCGAGGCTAAACCTGCACACCCTATTTCTTTCAAATTTCTTTGCCTCACACGTTGCAGTTTCCATCCGAGTGGAATTGTCGGGATCTGACGAAATGTAGATCTATAAAGATAGGCTTCAAATTGGAGCTCGATATCAGACATTACTATGTCTACGAGTCTCAATTAGGTGGTGTATACCTCATTTTGTGTTTTCGCAGACTTTTGGGTGGCATGACCTTTGGCGCATTTTTGGGAATTTTTAACGTGACCCTGTTTTACCTGCTATTTCATGTTTAATTATTTATGTGACCTATGTAATGCCTTTGGGTATGCCCAGTCACGTATTTTTCTTGAGCAGGGTCGGGCGAGTGGATGTTGATCATTGGGTAATTTTGGTCGGGGATGCCAAAATGGTTGTAATTGAATTGTATTGTTTTAAACCGTTGATTTTAGTTTATCAAACCTTGATATGAATTTCTAGAGGCTTTAAAGACCTCTGTGCTGGTATGGGACAACACTTGGTTAGTGAATTTCAATCATTTAGTTTTTTTCCTGTTTAAAAGTGATTCTTTTGATTATATATGTAATTTATGAATTGCATATGCTGGAACCCTTGCGGTTGTGTTGGGTGTGGCCGGATATTCCTGAGTGATGCTAACCACGGGTTGGGCTTGGCCCGGGCTACATTGGGTGGTTTTGACCATGGGATTAGGTGTCATGGACGTCAGCTTGAGGTAGGGTGACTGTCAGGTTCGACATGGTCCAGGTTACTTGGATGGCAAGGCCATCAGACTTGAGCGGCATGGTCGCAGGGTCATGTGGTGTTAGAGACATTGTGGCTTGGGTACTATTTTGGTGATTACCGCTCACCCAGAACTTTGAGTAGTGTACACACAAGGATACTTCGTGATGAGGTGGTTTTGACCACTCATGTGGGTAGAGGCCCCCATTAGTTGCAGTTTAGGTACTATTGGTGTGGGGGTCATTACTGTGGGAATCCATGTGGAAGGTGAGGAGCCTTCAGGGGATAGCATTAAGGCTATTGGGTTGGGAGCTGAGGCTCGCCGTGATTTGAGGGTATACATCGTTGTCCCTCCAGTTACTTTATTTGAGGGTAGACATCATTGTCCCTCCGGTTACTTATTTAAGGATATGTATCGTTGTTCCTCCAAGTTAATATCTCTTGGGCATGCCTTCGGGACGTCAGTACTTGAGACACGCGGTGTCAGGGAGAACATGGTGTCAGGTTACATGACATAGATTTTGGCATTGGCCAAAGCAGGTGACACTTCATGGTGGCTGCTGAGCACTAGTGGAGTTTATGTTTATTTGTGCACCGTGCTATTTACTATTTTCCTTATAACTGCATGTCTGCTTAAACACTTATATTAGGTATGCGCCATTGTGTGGTATCCTATTGAGATTCATCTCACACCCTGCATGGTCCCTTCAGGATGCGTGTAGAATTTATGGATTTACGTGTAGGAAAGAGGTCAGCTTTAGGAGCTGGATTGCATTAGCTCTTTCATGAAGATGGTATGGACCTTGAGATCTTACCTAGCTGGGGTTTACCTTGTTTTGATTTCTTTCCTGTATTAGTATGCTTACTTGTTTTGTAGCTACAGTTGCATACCCATTGGCACCCTTTATATATGGATATGTATGAACTACTTTGGATGCATGTTTTGTTGTACAGTAGTAGTTATAAGCGATCAGCATGCTGTTGTGTTTATTTCCACTGTTGTTTTTTATATTTATTGCTTCCGTTGTTTATCGATATTGAATGTGCTTCCGCTCTTCAGGTTTGGTTCGAGTCTGATGAGTTATTTATTCCATTTCATCTTTATTTTTTACACTCAGACCAGTACCATTATCATCCTCCGAGAGGGTATAGCCTCCCCACTATACCTATAAGACCCTCATTGCTAGTTGGAAGCCTTTGGCATTTGGGGAGGTGCGCCTAAGGTAGTAACACCCGACCCGTTTAGCACTGTTCGGGTGGCGGTTCAGGTCCGGGTCATTACAATTTTATTATTTTATTAGTCTAGTTAGTAATAGAATTCATCAACTCCATGAAAATGATCTTAAAACAAAAACATTATCCATTTAATTTTCTTACTAAGAAATCAATAACCTTTTAACCCTTCACAGATTTATATTTTTTGATTTTCAACTTTCTCATTACCATGTTCTCTATTACTCCCCATCAGAACTTGATATTTAGTTTTCAATTCCACATCCATGATTTCCTACATGTAACCTTGGTATGTTTTATCTCAGGTTTCCTTCATACTTCACTTTATTTACTTTTTAAGTGGAATTTTCATTAATCATTTTTTGATGTGGGATTTCAATAAAGGTATTTTGAATAGCCAAACCCTAGTTACCATGTCTGAGTTCAAATTACAAGGATGAAATTTATTAATGTGGGGTGGGGGGTATGTAACATCCCAATATTTCAAGATATAAACACTATGCTAGATAACATACAAAATACATGGCATCAAGCTTAAATGAACAATTAAATATTGTTATTTAAATGTTACCATTATAACCTTGTTGTTAGAATGGTGGGTATGAACAAAATAAACTTAATTATAAAAATATAGTGTAAAAATGTATATATAATTAATTCTTTGGTGTTCAATTAATTATAAATGAAAATAAAACCCTTTTTAAAAGGATATGTTCTTTTGAAAAATTATTTAAATTTGAACAAGTGTGTTTTATACCAATAGATAAAAAAATATTTTTGGATTGTATTAATGAAATTTATTTATAATATATTAAATATAATTTTTAACATTCATATTATAAGTTTTCTAGTCATGATATAAGAACAAATCCAATTTTACACATAAAAGATGTATTTTTCTAAAAATGAAGTTTTGTTGCCTTTTAATGGAGCAATTATTTTAAATATATTTTTTCCAATTTTATAAATTATATTTGATAAAATAAACTTATTCCATGAAATAAAAATATGAAATTTTACTTTTTTTACTTTTTGGTATTTTTCTAATAAGTTTCTTATTTTGATGAATAATGAAAAATACTGGATTTTAATTGAAAACAAATTTGTCATCTAAATAATTTATAGTGTTAGATTATATTTTTGATTGGTTTTAAAGTATAATTATATAAATTTTATATCATTTAATATAATTTAGTTAATTATAATCAATTTCACATTGAATTTGTATATAAAAACTTTTCAATATTTTGAATGTTTTCACATTAATAATCTGTTTTCTCACCCCATCAACAGGATTAATTTTAAATTAATTTTATCCAATTATGTGTTTTGAATTTTTAAAAATGGATTTAATATTTTTAATCATAAGTACCAAATTTATTAAATAGACCTATTTTTATTTTTGGCCAATATGAATAGTTACTTTGGTAATTTTTATTACCATAGTTATGGGTAAATCATGTAATTAGGGGTAAAAATAATATAAAAAACACTAGAACATTACCCTAAAAATAATTTTAATTTTATAATATGAGTTATTTTTGACAAAAACCATTCTTAATATTATTTTTTTGAGCTCTTGGATCCACCTGAATGATTTAAACCATTTATAGTATTTTATTCAATGAAAACTCAGTTTTGTCATACTTTTATTTTTAACCAGTGAAATGTTTTTAATATGGAGTTATATAGGGTATATCTTAGAATATAAATAGTTTTTTAAAAGATAAAATATTTATATTTATAATGATTTATTTTTTATTTTTTAGGGAATAAATAACTAAATTAAAGGATTGTACAATAATGATACAATAATTGTTTAATTAAAGGAAATATCAAATAAATGATATTAAGAATATTAAAATAAATATAATTTAAGATAATTAATTTCATCCATGAAATTTTAGATGAATTTTACATGTTAGTGATGTTTTATGAGTCTTGGTTTGAATTTATCTTATTGTTTTTTTAAAAGACAAAATAATGAATAGTGTCAAAATTGACATTAATGATATTTTATTAAATGATATAAAATTTATAAAAAATATAAAATTAGGTAAAAAGATTCGGATAAGCATTAAAATTTTATAAATTACTCATTTAATGGTCTTTTTCCATTTTATTGAAATTATATTAACCCTCAAATTGTAAATTACAAGATATCATGGTAAGAATTACAGATGTTAAATAAGGGTTAAACAAAAAATATAAGGATTAAAAAAAATAAAAACCTATATAATTTTAATTATATGAATGTATTTAAACATATACCAATAATATATTTTAAATAACTCACTTTATATCCATTTGGAATAGAAAATTAATTTATATTAATTTAATATTTTGAAGAACTCCGAGAGTTCCCCTCTCATCTCTTTTAAAAGAGAACCTCTTATTATCTTTTATTTACACTTAAAAACTTATTTATTTAAGATAATATCTTCCAAAATTCCTTCCTATATTCTCTATCCACATTATATATCTCTTATTTTAGGTATAACACCACCCTTAGTGGTATTAAGTTGTTAAGAAAAGGATATTGTCTGAAGAAGAGGTATTATTTTAATCAAGTATTTATGTTTTATTTCTTCTTAAAATTCCTTAAAATATTATTCAAAAAATATGAAATAATAACAAAAATATCACCAATATAATTATATTTTATTATGTTTATATTATTACGAAAATCCATCTTCACTTCCATCAAATGGGAAAGATATTTTTCGTTCGTGCATACGGCGGGCTACCACCTCATGAACCGATATAATTCATTTTCCATCACCATATCTCAATATTGGTTATAATGATGGAATTAATTTTTATATATGATATTAATGAAATATTTATCATTATTAAATAATAATATATCATTTACATTCTTATCTTTTTATGCACATAAAAATGATAACGTTGTTCGTTCGTACGTGTGAACTATCACCTCCACGAACCGATGTGATTCATTTTTCATATCCAAATCATATAGATGATATATATAAGTTTATTTAAAAAATTAATACAATATTTAAGATATTATTATCATTAAAAAAAGATAAAATTATACTTACCTTCATTCTATAATGATCATTGAAAAATAAAAATTTCACTCATGCAAACGTATAACCTACCATCTCCATGATTATAACGTAGTTTATTTTTCATAATCATACATAATGGTTTAATTTAAAAGTATAATTTATGTATAAAAACTATAATAATTTCATGAATATTATTATTTATATGATATAATAATGACCACTTTGACTATTGACATCATACCAAATTTATTTTTGACTGGAGTAATGAATATCGTCAAAACACCCGAATTGAAATTAAATAAATTAGTAATTATTATAACATGATAATAAGTTATATAAATGGAATAATAAACTTTTGAAAAGGTTATAAAACAATTAAATAATTAACCTTAGTTTATTATTTAGGAAGATAAATACTGTACGTGATGAGTTGGACTCAAGGTAAGAGTCTTTGTTTTAAAACCTCGTTTAACGTTACTCTTTCAAATATTTTTATAAAAGCCTAAAATATTTTTTTAACATATAGGAAATGAATGAGATTTATCTATTTCATGTCACATTAATATTTTTATGATTCCTTTATAAGTTTAAAATTTTATTTTCAAATAAAGTATTTTCATTTATGAGTGCACGACTTTGTAAAAAGAAAACACGATTTCAAAGTGGAAAAGTTATTTTTATTTTATACAAGATTTATGTGTTAAGATTATGTTATGGTTCTTGGTAATTATTTTATGAGTATGGTTGGTTCCATGATAAACTTAGGGTGGGTGATCCCATTATATCTATATAATTCATTGGGTAATGAGATAGAGTTAATCAGTAGAGTTTCTCCTAAGAGATTAAAGGAATATACTATGGTGGTTATTCCAAATGTAACCATGAAGGTTACTCCCTATGTATCCACGAGTGATAATGTAATATTGATATGGAATTAATTCCACAAGTTACCTTTATGATTTATGTTTTCTATATAGTTTTACAGGAAACTTATTTTTTCAAGATGTAATCTAAAAAGCATATGTTTTATAATTAAAAAGTATAAATTTTTGAATATATTTTCATGAGTTTATAAGTATTCCCAGACTAATAGTTTTTTTCTTTCTTTTTATGTACCATACTGAGATTTTTATTATTATCCCATGTTTTAATTTTTTTTCATAGGTTATAAGGATGGGTAAGATAAAGTAGGAAGTCAAGTTGAAATTTATGAATATTTTTCATGAAAAAGAAATCATGTTTATTTTAAAAAGTTTTATTTTGTACAAAAATAGATATTGAGTAAAAGTGTCTAATTTATAATATTTTAGTTGTTATGTAATAGTTATGGCGTAATTATCTAAAAATATAAACTTGAAATATCCTCAAAGTTAAAGAAAGTAATTTTCTTGACTAAAACTCAAGATTATGTAATGTTTAAGGCTTGGTACTTACATTAACTTTATAAATAGGTGGTTATTTCTATTGTGTAGTGAGTGAAAAATTTTATTGGTGCAATTAAAATAGATAATTGTTGCACACAATGAACTCTCTCTCTACCCCTTCTTATCTATCCCTCTCAATAATGATAAATACAAGAGTGATTCTTTCAAGATAGAAGGACACGTGATCAACAGAAACAATGGAAGACAATTGATTCGTCACGCTCGTACCCGAAGATCAATTAAAATTTCTTAGAGATCAAAGGATCACATGTGTGCTAGATGGATTCTATCCTTTAATCCTCACAACATATTGAAGTAAATCCAAAAGGGTCTATTCGGATACTCAACATTCAGATTGATGAAATATCCTAAGACCAGGTATTTGTTTCTATAAATATTCTATAAATTAATTAAAAATTTAACGTTCAAGATCCTTGATTGTGGTTTAATGAATAGAAATATTAAAAGAAATTTTAATATATCTCTCACCATTACGCACTTCTATTTTTCCTAGAACCAACAATTGGTATCAGAGGGGTCACATAAAATTTATAATTTTTTTTTGATTTTTGATCCATACGCAATCGTGGTTCAATTTCCATTTCATTTTATTAACTATTTAATATTATTTTAATTAACATGTTATTAACATATTAATCATGTTCGTTTAGTGTTTCATTTTCTTAAAGGTCTAAGAATAGATGAAGAACAATTGAATATTCCATCATGAACTGTCAATTTTGGCTGGTAAGACAGGGTTACACAGTGTGTAATCTGAATTACACAACATGTACCCTAGTACACTACACCTGGCTATGTCATGGGATACACAATATTCCATAAAGTTATTAAATACGGTGTATACCGCGTGTTGACTGGCTAACCTAGCACACAATTTTTTGATTACACAAAATGTATCAGAGTACACTTTGTATAGCCTACATGGGTTAGCAGTGAAAATCACGCAATCTATGTGGTCATTATACATGGTCAAACCATGTGAGGCTGACAACCAAAATCATTTATGATATATACGATCTATATGCAGAGTAAACAACTTGTATCTCATCAATTACTACATTTGAGATACATGCTAATTTATCTAGACAAATGGAATTAGAGATGCATGACATGTATTTAGAGTGCACATGTCGTGTAGTCTCTTGCTTAAGAACACATCGAATCTTTCGGTGGGTTTTGCTAGCATGTGGAATTAAGATCACAAAGCATGTAACTGCTCTATACATACCATGTAATCTGCTGAGATACACACCAAAGACCTAGGCGAGTATCTCAATCACACAGTAAGCAAATACACGACATGTAGATGACATGTACATACCTTTTAGTCCAACTAAGTCAACACACTGATTCCCCAGGCGTGTGACCCAGATACACAACAACAGTGGTACATGACGTGTAGCCAGATAGTACATGTCATGTAGTCTCCCAATTACTAGAAGAATAAAATTATATTAAATTGAAAATGGTAGCATTAAAACCTTATTACTTTTATTGTCGCATTAAGTGTTTGAAAATTTAATAAGGGTTTTAAATAATTTTAAATGCTCAATTAATTTATTTTAATAAATCTACAGTTATTGGTTGTACCATTTATTTTCTATTAATTTCTTAATAGTGGTTATCTATAGATGAATTTTGATGGTCATTAAGATAATAGGGAATTAATTAATTAATTAATTAATGCAAGAACATTTATCTTAATAATAATGAATGGATAAAGAAATGAATGTTAGTCATTTAATTTTGTGTATAAATTTCATGTATTCTTGTTCATGAGATTAACCAATACAAGTGTATGTTTTGGTATTAATTTAATTTAATTTATTTCATGGGTATGCAATTATTTATTATGAAATTAAATTTGATGGCCTATGAGTCATCCCTCCCTCTATTATTATGTAGGACTTCTGTGTACAATAATATTTATGTAATTCCCCTTTAACCAATCCTTTGTTCCCCTCACCTGCATGTTAGTTATAAATATTTGTAATTAATGGATTTTCCTGAGGCATGTGAAGACGATTCAAGATAGAACCACAATAATGCCAACCAAAGTGATACACATATGGATAGGTGGAATGTTTTAAATAATGCTAAGACCAGAAATATGAGTTATTTCCCTTAGGTTAAAGGTTGATTTAATGTATTCTCATTAAATCAACCATTAGATAAAGCTCATGAATGGGTCACTTAATTAATTAATTATTTCTATCTATGAAATTATTTATTTTGGGGATGCAGGACCACGATCACATAAATAAATGTATTAATGTACAAATATAGAAATTAAATAAATGAATTATGCATAAATGTTTTATCCAACATGGTTAATTAATTAAGTAACATTCACTTAATATTAACAAGAAATGTAAAGTATAAAAAAAGATAAAATTTATGCATAATAAATTAAAATCCCTCAATTAAATATTAAGTCAGACTTGGTCTTCCATTACTTGATTAGGAATGAAAGCCTTATAACTAAGTGTTTGGACAACTCTCATTGGGACACTGACTTTTAACACAGAGTTATTATGAAGGTTATGGGTTGAATTAATCATCTTATATCAAGAGAAGTAACCCTCACTAGACTTGATGTAACTTGGTGGAAAGTGTTGAGGAAATAAAATTCAGGATTTCCGGATAGGGCAGTCCACTCAACAGATCAAAGAGTGGAAAACCCATAGTTGGAAAAGATATTCCTATATAAATAACTTAAAGTAGCTTGACCAACCCTTATTGGGGTTATATGAAGGGGAATATGGGTCCTTCCCACTATAACGTTAAAGAAAATAGATATTTTGAGTTCAATTATGAGGGTTATTCGGACTTGATAAAATATTAGGATATTTAATAAAATTAATTAATTTATTATGTCTCCCATAATTTGTAATCAATAAAAGGTACTAATAATTTTATCTTTTAATTATAGAATAAAATGGAAAGATCACCATCTACACTAAACCTAAGATCAATATTGTATAAAGGCAACCTTTTAAATGGTAGTAACTTTTGGGAGTGGTTTAGAAACTTTTGGGTTGTGCTAGTCCATGAATGGAGATCTTACATTCTATAATACCCAATGCCTAATCCACCTACTAAAGAAGAAAGTGATGAATAGTTCTTTGTTTATAAAAAACATTTGAGTGACATGATCAACATTAAATGTTTGATAATTTATTATATGTTTAGTAAACTCATGAAGTCTCATGGAAACATGGAAGAATATATCATGTTTGAGGACCTCCAGGGTCTTTACCAAGAGAGAGCTAGACAAGAATAGTTTGAGATATCCAAGGCACTCTTTTAGAGTAATCTTGGAGAGGGTTCCCTAGCTAGGCCTCACATAGTCAAACTCATTGTCTACATTAAGCACTTAGAGGTTCTAGGGTTTAAATTCCTTAAAGAATTGGGCACCAATATCATTTTAGAATAACTCCCTCAGAGATTCTCTAGATTTTTTTTGAATTTTAATATGAACAACATTGAGAACTCTCTACCAAATATTCTCACTCTTATTCACCAAGTATACAAGGATAAGAAGCATTAAAAGCCTTTTTTCATTGTGGGAAACAAATAGAAAAGGAAAAACAAAGATATTTAAGCTCAAATCTTCTTTACAACCTTATAAGAAGAGGGAGATCAAGGGGAAAGTAAAGGAACATGATGTTGTCTATTTCACATGTGGCAAGAAGGGACACTAGAAGAAAAACTTCACCCAGCCAAAGAGGAAAGGGGAAGATTAAAGTGAATTTTTTATTGAGTGTAATTTATCTATTTATAAAAATCAATTATTAGATATAGCTTTCATTTATCACATATTTATTCAAATACAGGAACTAAGTAGATTCAAAAATATTTACCGAGGGGAGGTAGATATTTGAGAATCCAATGGATCAAAACTTTTTGTTGTATCTATTGGGGACTACCACCTCATGTTATTTACCATAATGATCTTGGTTTTGAAAGTTTGTTATTATGTACCATCTATTACCAAAAACATTATTTTTATATCCAAACGTGATACAGATGTATTTCTTTTCAAATTTGTAAATTAATGTTTCTTCTTTTATAAATATATCATTTTCTATTGAAAGACACATTTAAATAGTGAACTTTATGGTTTGAGATTACACAAACCAAGTAATGACAATCGATAATGAAACTTCTTCACATGACTCATACCACACCCAACTATGGAATCACTAGATAGGCCATACAAACAAAAAGAACTTGACTAAATTATACTAATATGGATATTTATATTCTTTTAAACAAAAACCAATTGGTCCATGTCATGCGTATTTACAAGGTAAAATGACTAAATACCTATTTAGAGGAAAAGGTGAAAGGTCCAAATAGATTCTTGAATTAGTTCATATAGATGTGTGTGAACCATTTCCTATTGAGGAAATGGGTGGGTACTCATAAATCATAACATTTACTGATAATTTTAGTAGATATGGATATGTCTAATTAATTAATTATAATTTGGATTATTTTGATAAATTTAAGTAATAAAATAATGAAGTTGAGAACCATCTTGGTAAGAACATTAAGAAACTCTGATTAGAATGTGGTGGAGAATATCTTAATCAAAACTTAATTGATTAATTTTGGGAGTTTGGGATTCTATATCAAATCACTTTTATTTATACAACTAAGTGGAATTCTATAAGTGAAAGGAAGAACCACACATTTTTGGACATGATGAGATCAATGATGAGTCATAAAAGTCTTCCATTATTTTCTGGGGATATGCGTTACAATCAGAAGCACAAATATTAAAACAAGTTCCAACTAATACACCATATGGTATATCATACCATTTATGGAATATATTTAAACCTATTTTTTCATACTTACATGTTTGGTGTTGCAAATAATTTGTTAATTCCTCTTCAAGTAACAAACATTCACCCCAAGGCACAAAGTGTACCTTTATAGGGTACCTCAAAGAAATAAGGGTATATTACTTATATGACTCCTAATAAAAAAAGTTAATATTAGAAATACACCCCATATTATTCAATATAGAGAACATATATAAAATAGATTTTGGGATCAAGATATACTTTAGTGAAGTTGATGATCAAGGTATAAAAGAGTTGGCACATGAACATATTCCACAAAGCCTCATGGAAGAAGAAACTGTTTCAGAGACATAAGTATTCTGTATGAGTATAAGAGAGGTTAGATAACTATAACAATATGGTTTTCAAGTCACTAAGTATTTTGAATCATTATTATTTAATAATAATGATCCTATAACCTATAATGAAGTAATAAGTGGCATATATGTTTCTAAGTAACAAGATTCCATGAATTATTAAATGGATTCCATATAACAAAACCAAGTCTATGTTTTGGTAGATTCTCTAGTGGATAAAAATAAAATTGGTTTCAAATGGTTATTCAAGAAGAAACTAGACATTGATGTACAATTTAGTACCTAAAATGCATTACTGGTTGCAAAAGGATTTAAAAAGTATCAAGGTGTTGACTATGATGAACCTTTTCATTGATTGAAATTCTAAAATCCATCATAATTTTACTTTACATTATGTATTACCATGAATATGAGATTTGGTAAATGGATTTCAAAACTACCTTCCTTAATGAGAACCTTTAGGAATATGTCTATACGACACAATTCAAAGGGTTTGGGTCTCCAAAGGATGCCAATAAGATATGAAAATTTCAAAAAACCATTTATGGATTAAAGAAAGCATCGAGGTCATGGAACATTCATTTTGACGAATCTACAACGGAATTTGGTTTCATAAAGAATGAGTGTGATCCTTGTGTCTACAAATAGTGTAGTGGGAGTAAAATAATTTTATTAATAGTACATGTCGATGACATATTACTCATTATAAATTAAATACAAATCTTAATTCTTGATAATAAATGGTTGAATAAATGATTATCTATGAAATAATTGGGTGAAAAAAAATATATGCATGGGATCAAGATCCATAATGATATATCTAAGAGGTTTCTTGACCTCATTCAAAGTACATACATTAACAAGATTTTGAATATATTCTAAATGGAACAATCCAAGAGGGAATTGTTTACAACATCACATGGCATTCATCTTTCCATGAAATTGTGTCCCAAGACACATGAGGAAAGAAATAGAATGGAAAGGATTACATATGCATCAAAGATTAGGTCAGTCATGTATAATATAGTATATACTAGGATATATTTCACCTATACATTAAGTGTGGTAAAAAGATATTAAGATGATCTAAGTGACTGACATTGGATCATAGTCAAGACTATCCTTATGAATCTGAGGCATACTAAGGGTATGTTACTGGTTTAGGGATTAGATGAGTAAATAGTCATAATAGGATATGTATATGGTAGTTTTCAAACTGATCAAGATGACATGAAGTCACAAACATGATACATCTTCAATTTTAATGGATGTTCTGTGAGAAGGAAGAGATCAAAATAGGCTATGGTTGTAGATTCTACAACAGAGTCTGAGTTTATTGTTACTTATGAGGTAGATAAAGAAGTAGTATGGATCTATTATTTATCCAATAGGTTGATGTTGTACCTATTAGTAAAGATCTTATCAAACTCTACTATGATAATACTTTAGCAGTGGCTCTTGCAAAAGTTCCAGGGTCACATCAGTAGACAAACCACATACTTTGGAAGTATCATCTCTTGAGGAATTTTTCTCAAAGAGGTGATATTGTAGTGAGAAGTATTTCTATAGAATACAGCATTGTGTAACCCTTGGATAAAGCCTTGACTTAGCAGAAACATGATTATCATGTGAGGTCTAGCGGACTGAAATTCATATGCAGCTGGTTCTAGTCCAAGTTGTAGTTTGTTGGAGTTCGTGTCCTAGGACTAACTATTATACTTTTATTACATGTATATTATATGTATTTAATATTAATAAAACCTCTTATTATATATTTTTAATTTTTATTCATGAATATAATGTAATAATTCCCTATATTATACATTTTATTGATAATTCATAGCATTTCCCCACTATGTTAATAACCTTGAAGTGATATGAAGATATTCTTAAATAATGTTTTGTGGTTGGATAACATAATATGATGAGACACATAGTATATAGACTATCAATTGTGAGTACTTGTAATAGGATGAGGCTTCTTGTCATTATTTCTTCACTTGGTAATCTCCAAGATAGAAGATTATGATAACAGACCCACTGGTAGGAATTCTGCATGTTTTGGTATCATCATATATTTCTATATAAGAGCATGTGTAATGGTCCTTAGACTTAAAAATTATAATTAATACATTTCACGACTCAAAAAATTTGATATTATGATGAAAACTATGATGAAATATGTTCACAAATAGGTAGGTCATGTTGGGTGCATCGTGATTAACATATAATTAATGGATATGCTAAAGAATGATTTTTACCTTCCAATTTTATAGAAGTTGATATCTCATCCCTTTAATTGGAATAGAACCATATAATTAAATTACATAGACATGGTGTAATGACATGTTTGTTTTAGATATACAAAGAAATATGTATCAAGAAAATAGGTTAGTGATAAAGATGTTCAACCTACTTGATGAGATATTGCAACAAATGGATTATATTATAAAGTGATCATTCATATGTGGTTGTCATCATTGAAACATTAATTTATTTCTATTGGGTTCTTTGACCCATTTCTAGGAATTAATCTTGTACTTTAGGAAATACAACCTAATTCCAATGAGAAATATTCCTAGAGGTTCACATGATAAGGTTTCTAATGTTATTGATTAAATTCTATTTGAATTTAATTAATTGTATAAATATTAATACCAAGATTGAGGGATAATAGTATTCATGATTTATTGATAAAAAATATTTATTTATTAATGAAATATTTAAATTAAATATTTATTTGGGTGTTCAATAAATTCTAGAGGAGTTCAAATAGACCAAGATTATATTTGGTCAAAAATATTAAATAACCATATGATTAAATAATATTTGTTATTGTGAAAGTTGGTGCATGCCACAAAATAATAATAATATTATTATATGGCATGGGGTTCATTAAATGTTATTATATTATTTAAGGGTATACATGAAATTAAATAATTATTTTAACCTAACCCAAGATCTATAAATATATCGTCATGTCTATTATGTAATGAGTGTAAAAATAGATTGGTGCAATCGAAATAGATAATTGTTGTGCACAAAAAAAATTCTTTATTTACTCCTCCTTCTCTATCCCTCTCAAGAATGAGATAGAAAAGAGTTATTTCTTCAATACTAAAGGATTAATGATCAACACAAACAATATAAGACAATCAATTCACCATGATAGCACCCATAGATTGATTTTCCTTGCTTAGGGATCAAAGTAGCACATTCAGATCATTGATAAAGGGTTTTTATCCTTGGATGATCATAACACAATGAAGAAAATACAGAAGGGTGTTTTTGGATGATCAACATTCATATATAAAAAACATCCTAATCCCAAGTATTTGTTTCTATTGATATTAAATAAATAAATTATAAATTTGATGTGCAAGATCCTCACTCATGGTTTTAGACATAGAAATATTAAAATAAATTTTAATAAAATTCACACCACCATATGTTTACACTATGAATGGAACCAATAATACTCTTATATGGTTAGATTCTTTTTAGATTAGGAATTCCAGGGTAGATCCCCTGAAACATTCAATTTCCTGGTGAGTTATTTATTAAGGGTATTTTGATCTAGTGCTTATTTGTATCATTTTCCCTACTATCATTTTTATGGAATTAGTTCTTGTTATATTGATATATGCCTTGTGATATATGGTTACTTCTTATTATTCTTGAACCTTGTGTGTTCTAGGCCATTTATTTTGGAAAATGAGTTTTTAAAGAAGTTGGAAAAGCTATTTTGAAGTTAAAGAATATTGTGAGGGTGATTTAAAGTGGATTTAAAAATGGGTGTTTTGGTTTTGAGGTGGCTTCATTCAGTGAAACATTTTAAAGTGACCATTTTCATTTAAACAAAACAAATGATTTTTTTTTTCAGAAATGTGAATGGTGTATATGGTTTTGAAATGGCTTAGGTCAGTGGCATTGTTTTGAAAATGTGGGTGCTTAGCTTTGGAAAACAAAGATAAATGTTTCTGAAATATGTTTTTTCATGGAATTGTTTTGATTTCCATACGTTATATATGAAATATTACCTTCTAGTTTATTCTCAAACTATCATTAATGAATTTACATATGAA
Organism: Viscum album; assembly: GCA_963277665.1. Taxonomy (NCBI): domain Eukaryota; kingdom Viridiplantae; phylum Streptophyta; class Magnoliopsida; order Santalales; family Viscaceae; genus Viscum; species Viscum album. The sequence goes on along the minus strand of OY728141.1, from coordinate 422,040,879 downwards.
ATATATTGCATCAATTTAGTTGGTTGTGGTGACATACTTGGATTTTTATCTCATGCCTCTATATTTCATGTTACAGGTTTTAGTTGGATTCATTCTCCATTCCTTGAGGATTACATGAGTTGAGTTGGATGGTGGTGAAAAAAGGAGTTTGCACTAAGTTGGTTTGGGCTCTACATGAGTTGGTTTTTTGTTTTATTTTTGGTTAGTGTTGTATCTATTATTACTTGATGTATTTATCTGTTTATGGGCGATGTTTATGGATGATGTTTATGTATATTTGGGTTGGACCATCCTAGTTGGTTATGACCAGTTTGGTATGTTTAATTATTTTGAATCCATTATTTATTTGTTCCACTTTTTTTATTTTTTTAGTGAAATCATTCCCAAAGTGATTCATGTGATGCTCAGTCACTAGATTTCATCCCATGGGGATTGGAAATGACCTTTGGGCCTTTTGGAGAATCAGTTAGGGCTCTGGGTTTGGTGTTAGTCCAGGATGGTTCGTTATAGTTATTTTTAAAGAAAAATATTTTCTCAATATTTTGGGATTTTTTAGTTAAAATTTTATCAAATGAAAAGGATATTTTATCATGTTTTCAAAGAAATGTTCAAATGAAATTCTAAGGGAAATTTTCATCTATCTCAACATCCTTTAAGGATTTTTCTGCTTCATTGTGGATATGATCTTATGATACAATACACTTTATTTCCCTAAATGGCTTATGATAATGATTATTTAAGGTTTATTATATAAATTTTTTTCATTACCATGGATTAATTATGTTATGATAAAGTCTTTATGAAACCTTTTTCTTTTCCATGGGTTATACTATGATGAAATGATGGAATATTTATAAAACCCATTTATTTTAAATTAGTTATGATATGATGAAAATATGGAATGTTTATGAAACATATTTCCATTCCACGGGTTATGATATGATGGACTGATGAATGTTTTATGATATTTTGGAACTCATATATATGGTTTTCATTATGTGATGGGTGGGTTCGTTATATACTTCCAATGAATTGGGTAAAGCCTTATATCACATGAGATAATTGCAGGAAACAAGTTGATGTCCTTGATATACTATGGGAAATTGGTAGGGATGTCTAATCCACTATGATATGGGAAATAGGTGGGGATGTCTGATCCACTATGATATGGTAAATAGTTGTTGATTCTTGATCCACTATGATATGATGGTCTTGGTATTTAACCTTGGAATATGATATGGTTTATACACCTATGCTGGTTCCACACTCTTATGAAATATTTTTATGATTATGATTTGAACTCATGGCCAATAATTGATTTTGGATAATTCCTTAATCTTGTGACGTGATAATGTTTTAGACCATGACTCATGATTACGATCTATGAATTATTGGGTAATATTTTATATTGATAATCTCATCTACCCATACCCTTATTCTCATAACATGTTTACATATGATCTTTGATTGATATATTCCATGTTTACCCTTACTAAGTATATGAGATCAACCCTTCTTATTCCTTAATTTTCACCAAGTTATGAAGAAGGGTACTAAGTATGATAAGTCCTTAATGGTACGATACATAATGAATGATGTTAGATATGATGAATATTTTACTTAATTGATATTTTTATGAATCTAGTCTCTAATTACACTAAACCATTACAATTCTGAGGAAATTAATGTTATTAAATGTAATTAATATTCATTTAAAAGGATGTAATGTCTATGTATATTATTGATTGGCCACCTCAGGAACCCGAGTCTCACCAAATTACTAAACACATTCTTTTAAAATACCATATTATATGATAAATCTTTGAGAGGGGTGATGTAAATATTTATAGGGTGGATGTAGATGACAATGTAATAAATCCACTGATGAAACCATTATCGTAAAAGAAGTATGAGAATCATGTAGAGTCTCATGGTATATTATACTTAAGAAATTGATGTAATGGTTTCATAATTTATCATGTTATTATAATAAATTAAACCACCATTTATGATTCACTAATGTGTGCTACAATTTACTTTACAAGAACAGTGGAATGATAATATCATATCAAAGTATGAATTTGAGTTGTCTCTAATTGATAATCATCATAGAGTATTATGGGTTGTGATGGTATATTAATACTATAATGAATAGAATCTTATACTCATTAAAAAGGGTTGTATATGAGATATGAAGAATAAATTCATGAGGTAATAAATAGAGACTTATTACTTGTATTTACCCACGGAATTATATCTTAAGGAATGTCATATAGTTGTCAATATTCTTAGGGGTGTATATTTATTATCAATCCTATTTACTTGAGGTTAGAGAGACCTATCATGATAACCTTCATACTTTGATACCTTTCTTACACAAGTCATTTCAACTTAGGTAATCAGAGGGTAAAAGGTATGTTGTTGATCATCTATTATATGAATTATATTTTATGTATTCATTGACCAAGTTAGTCCTTTTCAGAGATTCAAGAAAATATGAGATGGCATATACTAGATCCACATTATTCCATGTCTAGAAATCACTATATATCAAAGAAAATGGAATTATATTTGTATAAATATGATATATATGATATATATTTCAATGTAAATTTTTTTATAAAGATATGAGTATGTTAGATAGATATCGCACCAAAACTCCTAGTATATTGGGTAACATTGATGCTTTGCAAGAGGTCTCTCCTTGTAACACCCGAGACTTTTATGGGAAATATTTTGTTTTTATGTTATATAAATCATCAAAGTAATCTTTCACTACACACAACACTAGCTTGGATTACTTTACACGCAATCGAGACCTTCCTCGATAGCTTGCGTCGTACGCAATATCGAGTTTCACTAAACAACGATATGCTATTAAAATATTGTTAAAACTAGCTGTTATGAATAGTAATACCCACTTTTTGAAATTTTGTAAATTTTATTTTCCAAAATGGACTTCATTTTTGGATTCAGAATATCAAAATTAGCCTAGGGTGAAATTTTTGTATTTTTCTGAAAACTTTCTATTTTTGATGAATAGTGAAAACACTGGGTTACTATTTAAAAACCGACTTTTTATTTAAATAATTATTTATTTTATTTAAATTTATGTTAGGTAAAAATTGATACATAATACCTATATAAGGTCAATGCAATTCATTGGAGTCATTTTATAATAATTTTAGATATATAAAATTTTTATTGAACTTTTCACCGTATTTTACCCACCTCCTAGGAGAATTTCCAAATTCACATAAAACTTAATTTTACCACTTCTGTGAGTGGAATTTTAAAAATATGAGAGACACGGTTAATATCAAGGACTAAAATGTGGTTCAATGAGATGAAAATAATTTTTGGTGAATAGTAACTTTTTACTTTTTTTTACCACGTTTAAAAGTAAATAGGGTAATTAAGGGTAAAAATGATATTATTATTACCCTAAAACATGTCCTAATTCTATTGGATAAGTGTAATTCGACCAAAAACAACCTTAGGAATAAAATATGACCATTTTGGCCCACTTGGATTAGATTAGGACATTTAATATTAATTTATTTAAAGAAGGGTTAAAATAGTTAAAATCAAAGTTTAATAAGTAAATAATTTTTAATATAGGTTTATACATAAGATAAATTAGACTATAAATATTAATTAGAAATCTAAAAAGATTTCCTACATAATGGTAGTTTATTTGTAATTTTTATATTTAAAATAATTTAATTTATTTATGACACAATGATGATGCAGTAATTATCTAATTAATGAAATATTGAAATAATTGATGTTATAAATACCCAAATAAATGTAATTTGAGACTTTTTACGAATTAAAATAATTTTATATGTTAATATGACATGTTAGTATTGATTTAAATAACTTTTTTCGAACTAATAATTCTTTTATGATTTTCACAAAAATCAATTACCAAATAGTGTCAAAATTGACATAAAATCATTTTAAAAAAATATATTATATTATTAATTGTTATTTTATTCATAAAAATATAAGTTTCTGAAAAATGACTTATATAAGGTTATATATATTAATAATAAACAACTTGGGGTTCGATTGTCTTGTTATAGTAAGTTTATTAACCTTATAGTGTAAGAAAACAAGAAGACACGGTAAAAGTAAAATTATTTAACTTAAAGTTAAATCTAAATGATAATGTTAAAATAGATACCTAAACTTGTATAAATTCTATTGGATGATATGATTTCTACCCATCCACACCTTATCTTCGAAATAAATCAATTTTGATCTATTAAAAACCGAATATGACTTTATAATAAAATAATATTTTTAGTTTTTCCAAAGGTGCCCCTCTCATCCCTTATAAAAGGGCACCTCCTCCCTATCTTCCTCACACCACTTTGAGCCTTCAAGATATGAAAACCCCTAAAAAATTATCTTCTACACTTCCCTATAAACATCCTAGAGGTCCTGGTCTTCTTCAAAGACCAATTTTAGTGCCCTAAGAGGAGGTCTCAAAGAGGCACTTCAAAGAAGAGGTAATGTCCGTTACCGATTCTTTCAACTTTATTTATTCTTCCACTTCTTCTTATTTAGTTGTATAATTATGAAGTAATAACATCATTATTACTCATATAATGATATTTTATTATAAGTATGAAACAACCCTATTTCACCATCTATCCATCCTACGGAAAATGAAATCACCTCGCGTGCGTACGTATGAAATACCGTCTCCACGCCGTGGTGTAATCTATTTTCCACCACCACCTTACTTGGATGGGTATAATGGTGTAAATAATAACTATATATGATTATTTTAAAGTTATATTTATTATGAAATAGTATACATACACTCCAATACAATTCCACGATCATGGGGATGATATCATCGCTCGTGCGTAAGTACGGCCTACCGTCTCCACGATGTGATGCGACTCGTTCTACATGATCTTCATTGAATAATGATTATATAAATGAATTGAATGAATAAATATGATATATATTATAGTAATACCATTATGGAAATGAGGTATCTATAACCTAAAATAATAATAAGAATTTATTCGACAAAACACGCATAAGAACAAAAAGCAATAAACACCCGAATAACAAGTAACAATGAAATATTACTAATAAGAAGCTAAGAATATGACCATATATGATATCATAACAATGATTACGATTCTGGAATAAGTCAATGACATTATTTAAATCATTATACAGGAGGTTCAGACACTTACGAAGTAAATCAGACCTAAGGTAAGGGAAAATCTCGCAATCTCATTTTTATCCGAGATTGTTTATACTTCAGAATTTACTGGGGAATATTTATCATCCACATCCATGTTTCCTCAATATGTAATATTTATATCCCTCTAAAATTTCTTAAATCCAATTTTACCCTTCATTGAGTATTTAGTAAAATATATGAAAGAAATCTTTTGTCGTTTTTCATACGAGGTACTTTTTGACTTTTCTGACATAAGTACGAGAAGAATGTTTTTTTAACTTATATGGCATGAATGAATTTTTAAAACATTATTTCAAAGAAGATTCCTTTAAAAGTTTTCAAGTTTATTTTTAATCAACTTCTTTTAGTTTAAAATTGTATGACATGTTAAGAAAGGAAAAATGTTTTTGAAGTAGAAAGGATATTTTTGTTCAAGAATGGAGTTCAAGTGTTTTATCAAAATTATTTTCCATATAAGATAATACAGGGTTCTGTTTCTATCCCTATTATTTCATTGATTTGATTATGTTGTGATGGAATTATTTTTATTAATTCCTTTATCTTATATGAATTGTTTTATGATGTCATGATGTTTAAGAATCCCATTTTTATTACATGGGTTATGCAATGATGTATGATTTTTGATTTTGTGGCACACATAAGAATGGTATCATTATGAGATGGGTGGGACCTATATCTCCCTCCAATGCATTGGGTAAAGATTTATATCTCATGAGATAGACATGGCTGGAATGGTAGGTTAAACTGGTTCAGTGAAATAGGACTGAAACGAGGAGTGAACTCGGTTCAGAAATGGACTTTGTCCGCTAAGATAGTCTTGGCTATGAGTCTTGACTACTAAGAAATGATTCTCTATGATTATGTGTCTATGCTACAAAGTTTCATGTTTTAAGTTATGATTATTGTAATTTCATTCCACTTCTATGATTTATCCCATGTTATGATCTCTTTTGCAGGATAAGATTTTCAAAATGTCATGTTCTTATAAATATGATATGTTTGATATTTCTTTTGTTTACCCTTACTGAGCATTTGTGCTCACCCTTTTGTATGTTTTATTTTCCCCAGGCCAGGAAGAAGGATATTAAGTAGGATATTCCAAAAAGGGACTCTAGATATGATGAAATAAATGGGAGACAACGTAGATGATTTATGAACCAATTGTTTATGTTTCCTAGTTTCTAATGACACTATACCTATACGGTCCTTTCATGGTTTTGTTATATATTGTAATAAGTATGCTTCAATTTTGAAGTAATAACCATGTATGTAAAGTATGGATTGTTATAGTTGGTATCAGAGGAAAGTTATAGTCAACCTTTGGAAACTAAGATGTGAAAGCCTTAGTATGAACCATAAGGATAAGTTTAAGCATAGAACACGATCTTAGTGTTTTAAAAATGTCCATGAACAACCTATGATAAGACCTTAAGTGTAAAATTTTATTCTTGATTATGTGTTTTTTCTATTATAATTAGTGTTTCTCACACTATTCTTCTTGGTTTTATTCAATGGCTGGAACTCGAAGGAACTGTGTTAATGCGGAATGCGATGGGCAATGCAATGATTGTCCCCCTGAGCAACCAAACTTTATGGGAGTTGGCATGAAAAATCTTGTAGCCATGATCACACAACTTTCTCAAACTATGAATCATGCAGGACTTCCAAACGAGCAAAGGAAGGAGCAACATTCTATTGAATCCTTCATGAGGCAACGTCTACCTTCACTCAGCGGGTCTACTAATCCATTAGTTGCTGAACAATGGATTAGTACTACTGAAAAGACATTTTCAGTTCTTCAATGTTCTGGACATGATAAATTCATCTTAGCAGTATATTGTTTGGAAGGAGATGCTGATCAATGGTGGAATCTTATTAAGAATATGAGGCAAAGGGATTAAATTGAGTCCATGGAATGAGACGAGTTCAAGAACTTATTTTTCAATAAGTACTTCCCTCGTATTCTTCGAACAAAGATGGAGAAGGAGTTTCTTGAACTGAAGAAAAAGGATGATGAATCTGTTGGTACCTATGAAGCAAATTTTACAAGACTTGCAAGGTACGATTCTGGTATTATTATCCAACCTGAGAGTAAGATCGATCGATTCTTTAGTGGCTTAAAACCAAGTCTTCGAAGTGTGTTAGCCATAAGGGACTTCAATATCTATGAGGAAATCGTTCGATGTGCTCTCAAAGTTGAGATGGAGATTGGAGTAACCCATCAGTCATATGGGTTTGATAAGAAGAGTAAAATGGAATTCAAAGGAAAATCTAAAGACCACGCTGAAAAGAAGACGATTTTTCCCTTATGCTCAAAGTGTAGAAAGAAACATGAAGGGAGTTGTCTTAAAGGGACAAGTAAATGTTTCAAATTTGGAAAGGAAGGTCATCGAGCATTTGAATGCCTCAATGATGGGAAGAAGATGTCTTGTGATGCGAACAAAGAAAAGGCTGCACAGAGTGCACCTCCTACACTTCAATGTTACAAGTGCAAGAAAATGGGGGCATTATGCCAATCAATTCCCTAATCCAAGGGTTGTTGTTGATGATTGACGTCAATAAACTCTTAAGTCTAAAGACAAAGGAAAGTCACATGAAATTTCTATTAGCGATGTGGAGTATGATAATGAAGTGGTGAAAGGTACACTTACCGTCCACTCTAAAGTAGAAAATGTTTTATTTGATTCTAGATCCACCCACTCTTTTATTTATAAAGAATTTTCTAAGGTTATCACCGTATTACCTCAATAATTAGATATTGAGTTAGCTGTGACAACCCCTAATGGAACAATAGTCGCATCAAAAGTTTATAATTCTTCTCCGATTGAAGTTTGTGGGAAAGTGCTCCCTGCAAATCTTGTGATCCTTCCTATAGTGGAATTTGATGTGATTCTTGGCATGGATTAGCTTTCTTTATATGAAGCTTATATCAATTTCCAAAGAAGGGAAGTCACATTTCATTTTCCAGATCAATCTATGATCGTCTATCGATGCAAGGATGAACATAACCTTCCAGTGGAAATTTGTTCCATCTTATGGGTCTTGATTCCACTAAATGAAGGTTATTTATCTCAAATGGTTGGTGAGAAACTCACGATTAAGAATATGACCATTGTACGGGAGTTTGACGATGTCTTTTCGGAGGAATTTCCGGGTCTTCCACCAAATTGTGAAGTAGAGTTTTCAATAGAACTCATACCGGGTGCTTTGCCTATTTCAAAGACAACTTATAGAATGGACCCAATTGAGTTGCAGGAATTGAAGAAGCAACTCCAAGAGAATCTTGATAAGGGATTCATACGCCCTAGTGCGTCACCTTGGGGAGAACCTGTTCTGTTTGTTAAGAAGAAAGATGGATCAATGAGACTCTGCATTGATTATCGAGAACTTAACAAGATCATGATCAAGAACAAATATCATCTCCCACGCATTGATGAATTATTTGACCAACTACGCGGATCTCAATACTTTTCCAAGATTTATCTTCATTCAGGGTATCATCAATTAAGGGTCAAAATGGAGGATATACCAAATACGGCTTTCCCTACAAGGTATGGACACTATGAATTTATAGTGATGCCATTTGGTCTTACTAATGACCCTGCTATCTTCATGGATATGATGAATAGAGTCTTTAGAGACTATCTTGATCAGTTTGTGGTAGTCTTTATAGACGATATTCTTGTCTATTCAAAGATCAAGGAAGAACATGAATATCACTTGAGAATTATATTGAAGACCCTGAGAAAGCAGAAGCTTTATGCCAAATTTACCAAGTGTGAATTTTGGCTTCAAAAAGTTGCATTTTTGGGTCACATAATCTCAAAAGTGGGGATATCTATAGATCCAGCAAAAACAGAGGTTATCAAAAGATGGTCGAGACCAACAACAATAACTAAGATCCAAAGTTTTCTTGGTTTGGATGGATATTATCGACGTTTTGTGAAAGATTTTTCATGATTATCTAATCCACTCACCAAGTTGACTTGGAAAGGAGTTAAGTTTGTTTGGACGTAGGAATGTGAAGAGAATTTCAAGGAGTTGAAAAGAAGGTTATCCAGTGCACCTGTTCTCACACATCCTTGTAGTGGAGAAAGGTTTGTGATCTACAGTGATGCATCCAAGAAGGGGATGGGGTGTATCCTTATGCAAAATGATATGTTGATAGATTATGCCTCACGACAGTTGAAAATCAATGAGAAAAATTACACAACTCCTGATTTGGAGTTAGCTACGGTAATCTTTGCATTAAATATTTGGAGGCATTATCTTTATGGAGAAAGGTGTGATATTTATACTGATCATAAAAGTTTAAAGTATATTTTCAAACAAAAGGAGCTGAATATGCGCCAAAGAAGATGGTTGGAGCTGATTAAGGATTACGACTGCTCAATTCATTACCACCCTAGGAAAGCAAACAAGGTGGAAGATGCATTAAGTCGACAAGACCATGCCAGTTTATCCATAATGAGGATCACAAAAGATGCAATATTTATGGATTTACAAAGGATAGATCTTGGAATTATAATGGAAGGGGAAAAATCATATCTTTCTCAAATGAATGTTCAACCATCTATACATGTGAAGATTAAAGAGGCACAGAAAGAAGATGTAGAGTTACAAAAGAAGGTGAGAAATGTTCCTGAATTCAACCTTGTTTGTGATGGGATAATAAACTTCAGGAATCGAGTTTGTGTTCCTCCCATCCTAGAATTAAAGAAGGAGCTGCTGGATGAGGCTCACAGTTCTTCATTCTCTATTCATCCTGGAAGCACGAAGATATATAGGGACCTGAAAGAGTATTTCTGGTGGGATGTCATGAAAAGAGATGTTGCTGAATATGTCTCTCGATGCTTGGTTTGTCAGCAAGTTAAAGCTGAGAGACAGAAGTCTAAGGGGATGTTATAACCATTACCCATACCCGAATGGAAATGGGAAAACATCACTATGGACTTTGTCACCGGACTTACTAAAACATCCAAAGGAAATAATGCTATCTGGGTCATAGTTGATCGTCTTACAAAGTCTGCACACTTCATTTCTATTAGAGAGTATTTCTCTCTGGATCAGCTTGCCAGGATATATGTGAAGGAAGTGGTAAGATTTCATGGAGTACCACTTTCTATTATATTTGATCGGGATCCGAGGTTTACCTCAAAGTTTTGACAAAGTCTTCAGCATACTTTGGATACAGAGTTGAGTTTCAGCACTGCTTATCAGATTGACGGTCAGTCTGAGAGGACAATTCAAACTCTAGAAGATATGTTAAGAGCTTTCTCTATGTATTTCAAAGGTGGTTGGGATCAACAACTACATTTGGTGGAATTTTCTTATAATAATAGCTTTCACTCCAGTATTCAGATGGCTCCTTATGAAGCTCTCTATGGAAATAAATTCAGGACTCCAACTTGCTGGGATGAAGTTGGGGAAATAAAGCTATTAGGACCTGATCTTGTTGATGAGATGGCAGAAAAGGTCAGATCTATTCAACAACACATTAGAGCTACTCAGAGTCGAAAAAAAAGTTATGCCGACAACCGAAGAAAGGACCTAGAGTTTGAAGTGGGTGATAAAGTGTTCTTACGAATATCTCCTTGGAAGAGAGTAATGAGATTTGGAAAGAAGGGAAAGCTGAGCCCTAGATATATCAGTCCTTTTGAAATTCTGGATCGTGTTGAGAAGGTAGCTTACCGATTGGCGCTTCCACCGAATCTATCTCAAGTTCACGATGTGTTCCATGTATCTTTCCTGAGAAAGTACATACCTGATCCTTCACATGTACTCAGCTCAGAAGTTGTACCACTGGAGCAAGATCTTTCTTATGAAGAACAGCCGATAGAGATTCTGGATCATAGCGAAAAAGTCCTACGGAACAAGACCACTCGCCTGGTAAAAGTTTTATGGAGGAACCACTAATTAGAAGAAGCTACAAGGGAGCTTGAGGATATGATGAGGGAGATGTATCCTCATCTGTTTGTTACAAAGTGACGAATTTCGAGGACGAAATTCATTTTAAGGGGGGTAGAATGTAACACCCGAGACTTTTATGGGAAATATTTTGTTTTTATGTTATATAAATCATCAAAGGAATCTTTTACTACACACAACACTATCTTGGCTTTCTTTACACGCAATCACGACCTTCCTTGATATCTTGCGTCGTATGCAATATCGAGTTTCACTAAACAACGATATGCTATTAAAATATTATTAAAACTAGCCGTTATGAATAGTAATACCCACTTTTTGAAATTTTTTAAATTTTATTCTCCAAAATTCACTTCATTTTTGGATTCAGAATATCGAAATTAGCCTAGGGTGAAATTTTGGTATTTTTCTGAAAACTTTCCATTTTTAATGAATAGTGAAAACATTGGGTTACTATTTAAAAACCGACTTTTTATTTAATTAATTAATTATTTTATTTAAATTTATTTTAGGTAAAAATTGATACATAATACCTATATAAGTTCAATGCAATTCATTGGAGTCATTTTATAATAATTTTAGATATATAAAATTTTATTGAACTTTTCACCATCTTTTACCCACCTCCTAGGAGAATTTCCAAATTCACATAAAACTTAATTTTACCACTTCTGTGAGTGGAATTTTGAAAATCCGAGAGACATGGTTAATATCAAGGACTAAAATGTGGTTCAATGAGTTGAAAATAATTTTTGGTGAATAGTAACTTTTTACTTTTTTTAACCACGGTTAAAAGTAAATAGGGTAATTAAGGGTAAAAATGATATTATTATTACTCTAAAACATGTAATAATTATATTGGATAAGTTTAATTCAACCAACAACAACCTTAGGAATAAAATATGACCATTTAGGTCCACTTGGATTAGATTAGGACATTTAATATTAATTTATTTAAATAAGGGTTAAAATAGTTAAAATCAAAGTTTAATAAGTAAATCATTTTTAATATAGGGTTATACATTAGATAAATTAGACTAAAAATATTCATTAGAAATATAAAAATATTTCCTACATAATGGTATTTTATTTGTAATTTTTAGACTTAAAATAATTTAATTTATTTATGACACAATGATGATGCAGTAATTATCTAATTAATGAAATATTGACACAATTGATGTTATAAATACCCAAATAAATGTAATTTGAGACTTTTTATGAATTCTAATAATTTTATATGTTTATATGACATGTTAATATTGATTTAATTAACTTTTTTCTAACTAATCTTTCTGTTATGATTTTCACAAAAATCAATTACCAAATAGTGTCAAAATTGACATAAAATAGTTTTTAAAACAAATATTATATTATTAATTGTTATTTTATTCCTAAAAATATAAGGTTCAGCCAAATGACTTAGATAAGGTTATATATATTAATAATAAACAACTTGGGGTTCGTTTGTCTTGTTATCGTAAGTTTATTAACCTTATAGTGTAAGAAAATAAGAAGACACGGTAAAAGTAAAATTATTTAACTTAAAGTTAAATCTAAATGATAATGTTAATATAGATACCTAAACTTGTCTAAATTATATTGTATGAGAGTATTTCGACCCATCCCCACCTTAGCTTCGAAATAAATCAATTTGGAGCTATTAAAAAACGAATATGACTTTATAATAAAATAATATTTTTTGTTTTTCCAAAGGTGCCCCTCTCCTCCCTTATAAAAGGGCACCTCCTCCCTCACTTCATCACCCCACTTTGAGCCTTCAAGATCGGCCAAAACCTATCAAATTATCTTCTCCAATTCCCTAGAAACATCCTAGAGGTCCTGGTCTTCTTCAAAGACTAATTTTAGTTCCCTAAGAGGAGGTCTCAAAGAGGCACTTCAAAGAAGAGGTAATGTCCGTTACCGATTCTTTCAACTTTATTTCTTCTTCCACTTCTTCTTCTTTAGTTGTTTCATTATGAAGTAATAACATAAGTATAACTCATATACTGATATGTTATTATAAGTATTAAACAACCCTATTTCACCATATATCCATCCTACGGAGAACGAAATCACCGCGCGTGCGTACGTACGGAATACCGTCTCCACGCTGTGGTGTAATCTATTTTCCACCACCACATTACTTGGATGGGTATAATGGTGTAAATAATAACTATATATGATTATTGTAAAGTGATATTTATTCTTAAATAGTATACATACTCTCCAATACAATTCCACGATCATGGGAACGATATCATCGCTCGTGCGTACGTACGGCCTACCGTCTCCACGATGTGATGTGACTCATTCTACACGATTTTCATTGCATAATGATTATATAAATGAATTGAATGAATAAATATGATATATATTACACTAATAACATTATAGAAATTAGGTATCTATAACCTAAAATAAGAATAAGAATTTATTCGACAAAACACGCATAAGAACAAAAAGAAATAAACACCCGAATAACAAGTAACAATGAAATATTACTAATAAGAAGATAAGAATATGACCATATATGATATCATAACAATGATTATGATTCTGGAATAAGTCAATGAAATTATTTAAATCATTATACAGGAGGTTCGGACACTTACAAAGCAAATCAGACCTAAGGTAAGGGAAAATCTCGCAATCTCATTTTTATCCGAGATTGTTTATAGTTCAGAATTTACTGGGGAATATTTATCATCCACATCCATGTTTCCTCAATATGTAATATTTATATCCCTATACAATTTTTTAAATCCAATTTTACCCTTCGGTGAGTTTTTAGTAAAAGATATGAAAGGAATCTTTTTTCGTTTTTCGTACGAGGTACTTTTTGACTTTTCTGACATAAGTACGAGAAGAATGTTTTTTTAACTTATACGGCATGAATGGATTTTTAAAACATTATTTCAAAGAAGATTTTTTTACAAGTTTTCAAGTTTATTTTTAATCAACTTCTTTTAGTTTAAAATTGTATGACATGTTAAGAAAGGAAAACTGTTTTTGAAGTAGAAAGGATATTTTCCTCAAGAATGGAGTTCAAGTGTTTTATCAAAATTATTTTCCATCTAAGATAATATAGGGTTCTGTTTCTATCCCTATTATTACATTGATGTGATTATGTTGTGATGGAATTATTTTTATGAGTTCCTTTATCTTATATGAATTGTTTTATGATGTCACGATGTTTAAGAATCCCATTTTTATTACATGGGTTATGCAATGATGTATGATTTTTGATTTTGTGGCACACATAAGAATGGTATAATTATGAGATGGGTGTGACCTATATCTCCCTCCAATTCATTGGGTAAAGATTTATATCTCATGAGATAGACATGGCTAGAATGGCAGGTTAAACCGGTTCAGTGAAACAGGACTGAAACAAGGAGTGAACTCTGTTCAGAAATGGACTTTGTCCACTAAGATAGTCTTGGCTATGAGTCTTGACTACTAAGAAATGATTCTCTCAGATTATTTGTGTATTCCACAAAGTTTCATGTTTTAGGTTATGATTATTGGAATTACATTTCACTTCTATGATTTATCCCATGTTATGATCTCTTTTACAGGATAAGATTTTCAAAATGTTATGTTCTTATAAATATGATATGTATGATATTTCTTTTGTTTACCCTTACTGAGAATTTGAGATCACCCTTTTGTATTTTTTATTTTCCCCAGGTCAGGAAGAAGGATATTAAGTAGGTTATGCCAAAAAGGGACTCTAGATATGATGAAATAAATGGGAGACAACATTGATGATTTATAAACCGGTTGTTTATGTTTCCCAGTTTCTAAAGACACTATACCTATACGGTCCTTTCATGGTTTTGTTATATGTTGTAATAAGTATGCTTTAATTTTGAAGTAATAACCATGTATGTAAAGTATGGGTCGTTATACTCCTTGCTTGAATCAATGAAATAAGGATTTAATATTTGTTTTCAATGTCATTACTGTATTAAGAGATAAACAATTAGGACTTTGTATAAGGACTAAATTTTTGGACAAAGTTTTGTTTCTAAAATGAAGAGAGTTGAATAAAACCATGTCCAAAAGGAGTTTTGGATGGATTTACAGAGAGTTGTGAAGTTTGGTACAAAGCCTTTTTGAGATTTCAGTGTAAGTGGGATATTTTTTGAAATAAAATAAAACTACATGCATATGATGTATAAAGATTAAGTATGTGTTGTATACAATGTATCCTTAAGCATGAACATGAGGTTAAGTTGTTACCAGCATAGCTTGGTTGCATGTGATACAACCCAAGGGTGAATTCATCTACCACCTACCTTACATGTGGCCTTTATTAAACAGATTAATGGATTTTTATATGTTAATTGAATTATTTTAATGCACTCATGAAATATATATCTTAAGGGCGGAACTTGATGACTTTGGACAAGCCCAATGTTTTCTTCATTCACAGAGGAGCATCAAGAATAAACTATATAAAGGGATTTCTTTCATTAGTATGGGGGTTGATCATGATCATGTTAGAGGTGATAGTGATCATCAATTTCATGAAAATTTCTCTAAACATTCCCTTTTCCCCATAGATTCATTTATTGCATACAATAAAGGTGAAAGAACCCCTCTTGATGCATGATAATCCTCATGATATGTTCACATATCCTTCAAATGATGGATCACCTATGAAGGCATGCAACTGAAATTTATCACCCATATGATCACCATCAAACCATACTCAATAGGAAAATATTATGAAGGTCATTATACAGACATGGAATGTATTCTTTATTTTTAGTGTTTTTAGTTTTCCATGTACATTTTGATTTTATTAAGGGTAGATCATCTAGTGTTTGGTTTGATTTTGTTACCTAGGATCATAGTATTATCCCTAAATAACCATAAATTATTTCATGTATAGAGGTGTGTGTTATGTATAGGTTTATTAGACTAAGCCCTCCTATATTGAGAGTTATGCCTAATTGGTGCTTTCCACTAGCCCTTGGCCTATTGGAGGCTAGCTTGGGGTAATAATCTTGTCCTATCAACACCCAAGAGGGGTACCAATGGGTAGGTTAATGTTAGAGCATTATAAAATTGGGGTTTTCCTAGAGACATATTTTGGAGATATCTGTGTTGATAATTTTGGTTGGAAATGTTGAGAAATGTTGTTAAGGTGTTTCAAGTTTGGATCTTAGGATAGGGAACCCGGTGATAGTGTGGAGACCAATGTATCAATTTACTAAGACACTAATAATCAATTTTCCAACTTAGTTCACTAAGAAAATAGTTGTGAGGAGAAAATGGTACATTAATCATATAGGATTGGTTCATTGATTTTATATTTCCTTCCTGAGTCCACTCTACAGATACTCTCTAATGACCATGATATATCTTGTTGAATTGTAGCATGTCACCACACAGATAGCCAGTAAGTATATTGAGGTTGGGTCATGACGATGACCAGTTGAGTGACCATAATTTTATATAAGGGCAAGTTCTTGAGGTGTTTATTTTAGGTAGTAAAAGAGGAGTTCCCTCACCCATTAAGCTGTGAGAAGATCCAAATCTAACAATACTATCAAATTTTTCCCATCATATTGAGTAGACGATAATAATTGTATCCTAGGATGGAGATACACATAGGTTGAGCACATTTCTTGAGTTTTAGAGATCGAGGCTACCCGGGTTTTGAGGTGAGACGGATGCACATGTGGATGAGGGATATATTTAGTTAGTGGTTTGAGCATATCATCTCTTTCAGACCCCAATATATCAAATATTAGTGGTGGAATCCATCCTTATTCATGGTGTGGTAGGACACTGGTGGGGCTTGGTCAATAAGACACATGATAAGGCAACGCTCCCCTGAATAGAGTTTGAGATACATTTCCATGAATAATATTATTTATATACTTTATTATTCATGTTCATTCAAAAGATACTAGAGCTATAATAGGGTGGTATGATAGTTGCAGAGTATGAATCAAGATTCACTGATCTCACATAGTAATCCCTTAACATGGTATAAGATAGATTCTTCTAAGAATGAAAGTTTGATTGTATAATATTGAGAGATATATGAGTAGGTGTGGTCTCTCTATGGATTACCACCTATAATGGGTTGTTGGAGCGAGTTTTCATGATGAAGAGATTCTTAGTTGAGGAGTAGTAAATAACATTTTTTGTTAATGGTTACCAATGAGTAGAGTCTTTGACTGTGAGAAACCATCATCCGGATCTAGGTTCATAACACCCAAGGAGATAGTATGCACAGTCTCAGTCATTGGGATCAATAGAATAAGAGTCTTGAAAAGAATCTAGTTAGATGAGATAAAAAATATTTAATCTTATGAGGGTTGGTTCCACTTGGTGTGTAACAACCTGACCTATTGAAAAGCTGAGGGAGGTTGGAATGTTAATAGAACTCCATGTAATAGGTATAATAATGGATAGGGACCACTCATAGGTATTCAAGGCTCCTCATAGGGAGGAAGATATATAAAAGGATATAGTTTTACTCCAGGAGGTGGATTAGGTGGAGTACATAGAAGTTTTCCATGAGGATGTACCAAGATCAAACCTTTATTAGTAGGTATAATTTTATATTGATTTGTACACTAGGACTGATCTAATATATTTTTAAGCTTATTGTATAGACCCCAATGAGTTTTGGGAGGTTTGGGTGTATTTTTAGGACTATTATGAGAATTATTTTATCATACCAAGTGTATCCCCTTGGGTAGATCTACTGTTTTTTTCTAAAAAGGCAGATGAAAGATTAAGGATTTGTGTTAACTATCACCACTAGAATATGGTGATAGTCAAGAAAACATTCCCTCTACCAAGGAATGATTTCCTATTTTACTATATTAAAGGAGTGAAGTGGTTTTAGAATATCAATCTCAGGTCCGACTATCACCAGTTGAGGGCTTATGATGAGGATATTCCAAAGACGACATTCTGATACACCCACAAACATTATGAGTTCTTGGTGATGCCCTTTTTCATGAAAAATTCCACATCCATGGTCATGAGACTTATGAATTGGATACTTCAGCCATTATTCAACCTTTTTTTAGATTTCTTCATCAAAGAAATCCTCATTTATTTAGCATCAAAGTTCAATCATGCTAATTATCTGAGGATAGTCCCAGAATCACTTTAGGATCATCAGATATATTCCAAGATCATGAAGTGACAGTTTTGGATTAGATATTTCCACCTACTGGTAAATTTTATCTTAGAGGATGGAGTATATTTATATCTAGAAAATTTTTAGGTAGAGTTATTATTAGATCCACCCAATAGTGTATTTGATGTGTGGAGTTTCCTTGGGTTGGATTGGTATTACCAAAGGTTCATGGTAGTCTTCTCCAAGATCACATCCCCCTAGAAAAACCTAACCCAAAAGGGGTATCCATTCATTTGTTTTTTGTGATTTCATAGGGCCTTTGAGGTGCTGAGGAAAATATTGACCAACGCTTCTATCTTGAGACTTCTAGAAGAGGGAGTTGAGTATGCGGTGTTTTGTGATGACTCTAGGGTTGGTTTGGTTTTGTGTTGATTTAGATAAAGGTAGTGATTTATTATAGGTATAGATAGCTGAGACCCAATGAGAATAATTACATTACCCATGAATTAGGG
Source organism: Viscum album (assembly GCA_963277665.1). Taxonomy (NCBI): domain Eukaryota; kingdom Viridiplantae; phylum Streptophyta; class Magnoliopsida; order Santalales; family Viscaceae; genus Viscum; species Viscum album. Next base: position 422,022,089 of record OY728141.1, on the reverse strand, counting down.
CTAAAGTAGTGGTTCTCTCCTTGAAAACTTAGAGGCACTACATTATTGAAGAGCAATTTATAGTATACTCAGACCACTAGAGTCTTAGATATGTCTTTATTTAAAGATATATCAACCAAGGATAGATAAATGGTTGGAGTTCATAAATATTATGACATTGAGATATTATATACTCTAGGAAATGGAAATGTGGTAGAATATTCCCTTAGTAAGAAGTCTTGTTATCAGTTGTGGGGAAAGACATTAGACCATTTGGCCTCATTTTAGTTATCCTTGGTGGAAAAGGGAGGAGTATATTATCTATAATCAATGATGGTGAAACCTCTACCTCATTAGTGAATGACTGAGGATCAAATGGGATATATCAATTACAAGATTTTGTGAGACTATATATTCACAGATGATGCCCCAAATGGATTTCTCAAATGTGGGGAGCATGTCATCCTCTTATAAGGATGGATAGTAGTAATAGTTGTGTTGTGTGAGGATGTGTTGAGGTATTTCCATACTCCCCATTGGTAGTATATACTAGATTTTAGAATATATAATTGATAACTTCACCCCAATTTCGGAGGGAATAAGTCAGGAAAATTATTGTCAATACTTTTTCTCGATGCCTCAATTTTCAGAAGGTGAAGGTGGAGCACTAGGTCTCAGTGGCTTTCGCCCAACCCCTCAATGTTCTAAAGTGAAACTGTGATAGTATATCGATGGATTTTGTGGAATGTTTTCCATGATCAGTGTGATACCATGATGTTATCTTAGTAATTTTTTACCTATAGACCAAGTTGATCCACTTCATTTTTTTTCAAGATCAGAGTTTAGTGGAGAGATTAGGGTGCTTGTATGTACAAGAGATATTCTAAAAATATTGGGTTCCTTTGATGATTTTCTTAGATCATGATGCTCAGTTCATGTCCCAATTGTTGATGAGTTTTTATAAGTATTTAAAAAACTAGTTATATATTAACACAACATTCCACCACCAGACAGATGGCCAAACCGACCAAACCAATCACGTTCTTAAGGACATGTTGAGGGATTGTGTGTTAAACTTCAGATAGATCTGGGAGGATCACCTTAACTTAGTGGATATTTCCAATAAAAATAGTTATAAATATGTTATTTTCATGGAACCATTAGATACCATATATAGAAAAACTTGAAGGTCACAACTTTACTAGATAGATATGGGTGAATCGTCACTCATGTGGCCAAAGCTAGTGTAGGTAATGATAGATTAGGTCCATGTGATTTAACAGTGGATAAGGGCCACTCAAATCCATCAAAAATCCTATGAAGTCTGTCAATAAATACTTTTTGAGTTTTAGGAGTTACATAATATATTCTTATAGATCTCTCCTTATCATGTATTATGAAGATTTGATCAGGAAGGTAAGTTATTCCTAAGGTTTTTCAGTCAGTTCCAGATCCTACATAGGGTGGTTGAGGTTTTATGTCACTTTGAAATTCCCCAGGAGTTGGATCAGGTACATGAAACCTTCCAAGTTTCATATATGAGAAGATACATGCATTACCTATATCATTTCATTGACTAAGGTGAGCTAGACATCAAGGATGGATACACCTTTTTAAAATACCTGATGTCGATTGAGGATAAAAAGGATATAGTCCTTTGTGGACTAGTTATTTTCATAGTGTATGTCCTTTTGTAGTATGGGGACCTCTAGGGGAGAACATTGTAATCTGAGATCCAGATTTATTCTTAGTGGACTAATATTTTGGAGTAGATTTTTCTTTTTTTTATAAATATCATTGATGGTGGAAAGGATGTAATGACTCTAGATTTTTATTGTTAAACCCTTAGAATATTTTAAATAATATTTTTAAGTTTAGTTGAGGAGATGGTACAGTGTTTCAATTTTCATAGAGCAGGATACTAATATATTAAAAATAATATATTATCTATAACATGTACTCATTCATATTTTAGAATAATTCATTTTCTTCTGAATGGAGTCTTGGAAAATAAAATTGAGACTGTATTTGAGTCCAAAATGTATGTTTTACATAAATAATGGTGTCAGTTTCATTCAAACCAGGTTCCATGGATGTTCACTATCATGGGTGGAAATAATTAGCCTATTTAATAAATTAAATCAGTAATTTTATTAATTAAATATTAGCATAAACATAATCTATTTAAATACATACTTCTTTAATCTCGAGGGTTAGCTACACTAAACCCTGATATTAAAGTTTCTTAATTAGGATAAGACATGGGAGATTGGAAAGGATCTTGGAGAAACTAGAAAACTCAATGACTAATCACCAATGAAACCATTGTGGATTCATTCTTCTCCAGTAATCAAATCATTGATGAGGTAAGGATTATTATTGTTGGTATACTTTTTTATTAATGATTTTTCATCATGGTTTGTTAGTTCTTATTTTGTTTAACAATTATCATAGACCCATAAAATTAAACTAATCAAAATAGTCTAAAAATTCATGGGTTTTCCATGAAATTCCCTACCCCATGTGTTATACATCAATGATTGGGGTCCAGATCTCATAGTAGCCACCATTCTTTCTCAATTTTGATGTCTTATGTCTTTACCCTACTTTTCATCATGTTATAACCAGAAACATTCAATTTGGCTGGAATTTCAATTGATTATAGGCAGTATTAATGCGTGGTTGATTTGAGGTATAAAATGTTTTAGACGGGGTGAGATAACTAAGATTGAGGTGTGGAGGAATTGCAAAATGATGACGATCAATGGTATACATTGATGATATGATGTGGTTCTCCATTTGATTATGGGTCAGATTACTTAAAAGGGTGGCTACATATCATTTTTTCTAGTTAATGATAGCCAAAATTCATTCATTGGTGGTATAGGTAATCTGGAAATGAGGATCAAAGAAGGTGTCAACATGATTGGGGGTGAGAATAGTGACAATAATGTGAATATGGGAGTGAATACATGTTCTTATTAGAACCATCCATGGAATGGTGCCTATTGGACATGTCATGACAACCCTTTTTCCATAGCCTAGTACAAATCATAACCCAATGATGCACCACGGTGTGGGACTCCCTGTGGTCCAATAAAAATGGTCACCTGATTTAGATGGCGACATGGTAGATTTATTTTTGATTACCAGTTGTTTTAATATCTTCTAGATAATCACCACAACATGGCCCTACAAAAAATGGTTTTGTATCTCTTATAAAACCTCCAAAGGGGCCAAAACAAGCATAGAGTCTTCCCATGTTTTTCACAGAGGCTTCACATTGTGTCCTTAAGAAAAATCAGTGTGTTTCCCTCAGAATAAACCCTACACAACATAGTGATCACTTACACATAGCATGATTATTCTATGAATAAAACTATTTATACCTAGGTATATATAACACCCTTAAAAACCAAAACACATTTTTTACTTATTTTAGACTTAGTAGCTTTCCATGTCACCTTCTCAAAACATGGATTTTTGAAACTGAATAGTTTATCCTGGTTTTTTTCTTATAGAACACGATGATAGAATTTACTTTGATGTCATAAATGACACATTAAGTGATATGAGAAATTTACTCTATTCATATTCATATAGATGATTATGGGGATCAATAATGATTTTTAGAGTTTTATTTGGGATGGTTACCCTCCCTAATGATATAGTGATATCAATGTGTGTGTTCCTCCCACACTATCCTTAGGCAGGTTTGATAATTCCCCCCCCCCATTTTTGATGTGTTTCCTAGGTATCAAGATTCTCTACATGTGGATCATATAGGGTTGTTATATACCCTAGATACTAGTGGTTGGGATCCTTTATCTATGTATTTGATATTCCCCATTTCTAATATCTCAATCGAGACTATAATCCTCCCCTAGATTTGGAAAATATAACTCGTGCGTACGTGTGGACTACCACCTCCATAAAGCAATGTGTTTCATTTTTCATCACCACTTCACATAGATGTTTATAATTATGGATTTAATAAATATATAATATGTTTATTATATTAATATAGTTCTTTAAATTTCAATTTTTATTTACTTTTATTTCATTCCAATCATTAAAATATGGAAACACCACTTTTGAGTACGTACAAATTACCATCTCCATGAAGTGATGAAATTCATTTTTCATCATTTCCTTATATCAATAGTTATAAAAGTGTATATAGTGATTAAATATGATAATAATTAAATCATTTAAATTCTATAGATTATATAACCATGATCAAAGTAAAATAATTGGGACCTCTGAACTGAAACATGCATGAAAAAAAGCAGTTATCATTTGGAACAATGATTTTAATAAATAATTTTTAATAAAAGGGTGATAATATGTTATAAGTAAATCATATATGGAATGATATATATGAGTATGGTTCTATAATATATTTATAATAAATATATATGTATTATAAAGGAGTTTATAAATCGTAATAGTTAATTCAAAAATTGAGACAATAGCTTATGTTACAATCTCATTTCTTTTCAGGATTGTATATGCTACATTTTTGTTGAGAGAAATTTTATAGATATTTCCTCTAAAACCAATATATTCTATTTTACTCTTGTTAATCCTATAATTTTAAAGTATTAGAACCATTTTACCTCTTTTTTACTTAAAATAATTGATATTTTTTAAAATAAAATCTGAACTTATTTCATCATTGGTCAATGAACATTTTCTTCCAGGCAAAAGATCTTTATTTTTTTTATAAAAGTTTTTAATTATAATTGGAATATTCTAAAAAATTAACACTACTAGAAATAAGATCTATACCAATGGTTTTGGGAAAAACATTGGTATAGTTCACTAATTTGGACCTATACCAACGGTTTGCCCAAAACTATTGGTATAGGTCACTTATATGGACCTATAACAATGGTTTTCCCAAAACTGTTGGTATAGGTCACTAATTTGGAGATATACCAATGGTTTTGGGTAAACCGTTGGAATAGTCCACTAATTTGGACCTATACGAATGGTCTTGGGAAAACCATTGGTATAAGTCCACTATAGAGACCCTATACCAACGGTCTGACCTCAAACCATTAGTATAGGTCCCCCCCTATACCAACAGTTTGTCCAAAACCATTAGTATAGGTCCCGAAATCAAAGAATCTATACCAATGGTTCTCAAAACCGTTGGTATAGGTCTATACCAATGATTTTGAGAACTGTTGGTAAAGGTACATGTATTTTTAATGGAATATTCTTACAAAGGAAATTAAATAAATCAAAATTTGAAATACTTATGATAATACATATATATATTTATCAAATTATGTTCACAAAAGTAAGTTAGGTTAGTGGTTAGGTCCTTCAATCAAAAACCGGAGGTGCTGGGATCAAAACCAACTGAATGATTCTTTTTTGAATTACATATACCAATGTTTTTATGGAACCATTGGTATATATTTTCATATTACTTATACCAAAGGTTTTGAAAACTGTTAGTATATATCTATACCAACGGTTTTCCCAAAACTGTTGGTATAGACCTATCCCCATGGCTTACTGGCCAACAGTTCTCCAAACCATTGGTATAGCCTATACCAACGGTTTGGAGGCCTATACCAATGGTTCCAAACCGTTGGTATAGGGTATTTTTCTAGTAGTGTAATTTTCTCTAAATTTTAATTTATTTGAATTTTTTTAAAAAGGAATCTTCCAAAAAAAAATCTAAAGAACTCGTTTTTAAATTTTTATAAAAGCGTGAAAGATATGTTTTCTTTTAACATATATTTCATTATCAAAATTTTCTTATATCATGACCATTATTTGATTTGAATATTAATTTAAAAAAATCATGGTTATTTTCTAAGAAAATTATTTTCTCAATATTTTGGTATTTTTAGTATAAATTTTATCAAAGGAGTAGGATATTTTCTCACGTTTTCAAAGAAACGTTCAAATGATTTTTTAAGGAAATTTTTCATTATTGTCAACATACTTTCAGGATTAAAATGATTCAATGGGGATATGATTTTATGATACCATCCAATTTATTTTTATGGTTGTCTTATTATGATTATTATTTAGGTTTATTTTATGAAACATGTTTCTTTACCCTGGGTTAATTATGTTATGAGGAAATATTTATGAAAATCATTTATTTTCCATGGGTTATACTATTATGAAAGGATGGAATGTTATAAAACCTTTTTATTTTCCATGGGTTATTACATTATGAAATGATGTAATATTTATGAAACTCATTTCCTTTACATGGGTAATAATATGAGGAATTTATGAATATTTTATGATCTTGTGGAATACATATGTATGGTTTTCATTATGTGATGGGTGAGTCCATTATAGACTTCCAATGCATTGGGTAAATCCTTATATCTTATGATATAATTATGGTAAATGAGTTGATGTGATTGATCCACTATGGGAAATAAGTATGGATGCCTAATCAACTTTGATATGGAAAATGGGTGGTGATGCCTGATCCACTATGATATAGGAAACGAGTGTTGATGCTTGATATACTATGATATAATTATATTAGTAGTTAACATTGAAATGTGATATTATTTCCATGAATATGATAGTTCCACACTCTTATACCATTTTGTTATGATTATGAATTGAAATACTGGCTAATGATTGATTTTTGATGACTTCCCAAACTTGTGGCATGTTTATGTTTTATTCCATGACTCGTGATTATGATCTATGAATTATTGGGTATGATTTTATATTTATAATCTATTATACTCATACCCTTATATGGATGATATATTTACATATGATCATTGATTTATATCTTTAATGTTTATCCTTACTAGGCATATGATCTCACAACTTCTTATGTTTTAATTTTCCCCAAGTTATAAATAAGGTTTCTAAGTATGATGAGTCTAGAAGGGTACATTATGTAATGAATGATGTTAGATATACTAAATATTATACTTAAATAATATGTTTATTAATCCATTATCCAAGTATACCAAACCTTTGTAGTTTAAAGGCATGTAATATTATTAAATGTATTGAATAGTTATCTAAAAGTATGTAATATCTATGTATATTGTGCTTATATTACCTTAGTTGGTATCAAATCAGGTTTCAGTTATTTTTGGAGATTAGGTTTAGAGAACTTTTGTGAAACCCCTATAGAAAATACTAAGTATTAAATAACATCCATAAGTTTTTATAGGGTAGAGATTATGTGGTTTTCTTATAAATACATACCAATAGAGATACTACTAGTGGACGTGGTTTTGGAACATATTAATCTAGGGGTAATATACTTTAAAATAGTTGGTAAAGTATATATCAACCATTATTCTAGCACACAGTGAATGGGTCCTTACTGTGCACTTGGTTTGACACTCCCGTAGGGTATGTTTGGTTTAATTCGCATTTTCTTTATGAACCATTTTGAAGGATTTTAATATATAATGATCATGAATGGTATAGGTTATACCTAAGGTGTCATTTATTAAAAATAATTTGTCATGATTTATAAATCCTATGAATTATTTTTCATGATTATATTATTTCTCACTCTCATTATTATATATTGATGTTTTCACTATATTTTTTTTGTTTTATTCAACGTCTAGAACCGGAAGTAATAATTATAACAAATAATTTGATGGAAAATAAAATTTTATGGGAGATGGAATACATATTCTTATTTTTATACTCACATAATTTTATCATATTATGAATAATGTTGAGCTTTCAAACAATCGAGGGAACAATGTATTATTGATTCTTTCATGAGGCAATATCCACCTTCTTTTAGTGGGAATTATGATCTACTGGTAGATGGTAAATGCATCAATTATATTGAGGAGAATATTTTTTTATTCTCCAGTGTTAGTAATGTGAAAAATTTTCTCTAGTCATTTATAGTTTGGAAAGAGATGCATATAAATAGTGGAATATTACAAATAATACAAGGTAAGAGGAAGAAATTTAATCTATGGAATAAGATATGTTTAAGAGGATATTTTTTTAATTAATTACCTTATATTCTATATATTTAAATGGATAAGTAATTATTTTAGCTTAAGAAAAAGTATAATGAATCCATTGGTACCTATGAGGAAAATTTTACAAGACTTCCAAGTCATGTTTCTGGTTTAATTATCATCCTTTAAAGCATAACTAATTGATTCTTTGGTGGCTTAAAATAAAGTAATCGAAAGGAATTATCTATAAGATACTTTATTATTTATGAATAAATCATTCGATGTTCTCTCAAGTTAGAAATGGAAATTGGAAATTCCCATCATTACTATTGGTTTGATAAGAAAAAAAGGATGGAGTCTCATGAAAACTCAAATAAATCACATGGTGGAAATAAATTCTAGTCACCTAAATGCCAAAAATATGGGAAGAAACATCAATGGAATTTATTAAAATAATTTTTTAGGTTATTTAAATGTGGAAGTGTTGGTCATAAATTACATAAATTTCGAAAGAAAATAAATAGGTCGGTTGATATAATAGAGGATAAGAAGAATCCAAATAACGCACAACCAATATTCCAATGCTTCAAATGCAAGGAGTATGGGAATTATTATAACCAGTGCAAGGATATGAAGGTTTATAATGATTATTTGATTTAATAAACTCTTAATCCAAAAGAAAAAGTGAAATATCATATGATCATGAGTGCCAAATTGGGTTATGAGAATGATGCGGTGAAAGGTACACTTATCATCCACTATAGAATAACTAATGTCATATTTGATTCTGGATTAACCCACTCTTATATATCTAAGGAATTTTATAAGGGCATCACAATACCACCTCAATGATTATATGTTTAGTTAGTGGTGAAAACTCTTAATGCTAGGATGATCACATATCAAGTCTATAGTTCCTTTCCAATTAAAGTTTTTGGGAATGTTCTTCCTAAAAATCATATAATTCTCCCTATAGTTGAATTTGATTTGTTACTAGGAATGGTTTGGACTTCTTTATATAGATATCATATAAATTTATTATTAAGGGAATATACATTTCATATTTCAAATCAACCTATGATAATTTATCAGTGCGAGGATGAATACAAACTTCCAAGGGAAATTACTTCTATCTTATGGGTCTTAATTCCTATCAATGAAGGGTATTTAACTCGTATGGTTGGGGATAAACTCAATATTGAGGATATTACTATTTCATGAGAGTGTCTTGATACCTTTCCAAAAGTGTTAACTAGTCTTACTCTAAATCTTGATGTTTAGTTTTAAATAGAACACATAACTAGTGCTATGCCTATTTCCAATACTCGATATAGAATAGAACCGATTGAGTTGTTTTAATTGAATAAGTAACTCTAGAAGAATATTGATAAGGTATTTATATTACATAGTGTGCCAAATTATGCTACAACTATTATTTTTGTTAAGAATAAATATGTATCAATGCATCTTTGTATTGATTATCAGGAACTTAATAAGGTAACTATCAAGAACAAGTATCATCTACCCTGTATTAAGGATCTATTTTATCAATTATAAAGAGGTCAATACTTTTAAAAGATTTACCTTCATTTTTGATATCATAAATAAATGGTTAATAATGTGCATATATTCAAGATATCTTTCCATATGTGGTATGATCATTATGAATTTACAGTGATGCCATTTTGACTTACTAATGACCTTTTTATCATCAATAATTTAATGAATAGATTATTTAGATATTAACTCAATAAGTTTTTTATAGAATTTATATATGATATTATTATATATTTGAATATTAAGGAATAACATGAAAATAATTTGAGAATTTTATTGAAAACCTTGAAGAGGATAATTTGTATTCTAAATTTACCAGGTGTGAATTATAGATTCAAAATCCTTATTCATCATTCATATAATCTTAAGTGAGGGTATATCATTGGATCCTTCAAAGATGAAAGTTATTGAGAAATGTCCTAGACCAACCATGGTAACTAAGATCCATAGTTCTATTAGGTTATCTAGATACTTATGAAACATTTTGATAGATTTTTCATGACTATCTAATCCACTCACCAACTTGGATCATAAGGGAGTTAATTTATTGTGGGTATAAGAACATAAAGAGAATTTCAAGGATATAAAGAAATGGTTGGTAAATGAACCTATTCTCAAACTAACCTATAATAGAGAAGAGTATTTTATCTATAGTGATACATCAAATAAGGAACATGGATATGTCCTCATGTAGAATAATATGGTGATATCATATTCCACCTGCCTATTGAAAATAGATGAGAAAATTTACCTGACTCATTATTTAGTGTAAAAATAAGTAATTTTTTCATTGATGATATAGAGGAACTATATTTATGGTGAGAAATGTGACACATATATATATCATAAAATATTTAATTATATATTCATATAGAAATAATTGAGTATACACTAGAGGAAATGGTATGAGTAGATTAAAAATTATAACTACTTAATACATTACCAATATGGGAATGAGAATAAGGTGGTAGATGCTCTGAGTTGAAATAAAAATGATAGTTTTTCCATGATGAGGATTGAAAGAGATCCTATACTTATATATTTATAAAATATAGAACTTTAAATCCATAGTAAATATGAAAAATCATATCTTTCTCAGATTAATGTTCAACCATCCATCCATACGAGGATTAAAGAGGTTTAGAAGGATAATGTCGAAATGCAGAAGAAAGTGAGGAATTTTCCTGAGTTCAATCATGATTTTTATGAAATGATAAGGTTTAGGAATGGAGTATTTTCCCCATAAATACTATAATGGAATAATGAACTGTTACTTGAAGCTCATAGCTCATCATTGTCTATTCATCTTGGAAGTATGATGATGTATAGACATTTGAAAGAATATTTCTAGTGGGACAACATGGAAAGGGAAATTGAAGATTATATAACTCAATGCGTGATATATCAAAAAGTTAAAATTAAGAGATAGAAGTATAAGGTAATTTTACAACCATTACCCATACTAGAATAGAAATGGGAAAACATTACAAAGTAATTCATTGTTGGAATTTCAAAAATATCAAAAGGGAAAAATGCTATTTGGTTAGTAGTTGGTCACCTTATAAAATTAGAACATTTTATTTCTAATATAGAATATTTATATCTTTATCAGATTAATTGGTTATACATTAATGAATTTTTTATATTACATAGAGTACCACTCTTAATCATATTTGATCAGGATTCAAGGTTTACCATGAAGTTCTGGAGAAGTCTTTAGTAAAATCTAGATAAAGAGTTAAGTTTCAGTAATTCATATCATCCTCAAAGAGATGGTTAGTATGAGAGGAAAATTAAATTTCTAGAAAATATATTGAGAGTTTTCTCTATATATTTAAAAGGTTGTGGCATTAACACATTCCTTTGGTGGAATTTTCTTCAAAAAAACTTTTACTCAATCATTCATATGTATCCTTATGAATCCCTCTATGGTAGGAAGTAGAAAACTCCAACGTGTTGGGATGGAGTTGGAGAAATAAATATATTGGGACCTTATCTATTTTAGTAAATTTTAGATATGGTTTGATCTATTTAGTTTCACATAAGGGAAGATCAGAGTTCATATAAAAGTTATGTTAACAATCATCGATGAGATCTAGAGTTTAAAGTTGGTAACAAGGTATTGTTATGAATATCTCCTTGATTGAGGGTCATGAAATTTGGAAAGAAGGTAAAGTTTATCCCTAGATATATTGGCCCCTTAGGAATTATTTATCATATCATGATGGTATCTTATCACTTGGAACTTCTATCGAATCTCTATCAAGTTCATGATATGTTTCATGTATCTCTATTGAGGAAGTAAATACATGTTCTTCGCATGCACTAAACTCATAGGTCATACCACTGGAGAAAGATATCTCTTATGAGGAAAACATGGTAGAGATTATGGATCATAGAGAGAAATATTTATGAAAATACCACCCACATGGTCAATGTTTTGTGGTGAAACTATACATTAGAGGAAGCTATGTGGGAACCTATGGATACGATGAGGTAGAAGTATCCTCATTTGTTTGCATCAGAATGATGTAATTTTAATGGTAAATTTATTATAAGGGTGTATAATGTAACACCCCAAGATTTTATGATATATTTCTCTTTAAATAAATTTTATTTTTATGATATCTTTCTTAACATGAATCATCGGGTTTAAACTAACTTTGATATACTATTGAAATATTATTATTTAATGTGGAAGTTATCACCTAGTATTTGTATTATAGGGTATGAATAGTGGTAACTAAATTATGAAAAAAATATTTTTTATAAAAGAATAAAATGAATTCATTGGATATTAATTTATTTGAAATGAAACTAAAAGAATTTAAAAGTAAAAAGATATTTTTTTCTAAAAAACTGTTTTTAGGCACGCAATGTGTTTTACCTTAACAATTTAAATTAATAAATATTTAGAAAATATTTTAATGGAATTTATAAATTATGTATTCAATAATTTTTTTAACATTCTTCTAAATGTGTTTACTAGGTATGGGATAACAATAATTCCAATTTTATGCTTAAAATGCATTTTCCAAAAAACGGTTTTCGCTGAATTTTTCACACTAATTTAAAAAAGAATTTATGATAATTATATATGTTTAATCTTGAAAAATTTATTCCATATAATCATTAGTTTAAAATGTTGTAAATATTTTGACTTTATTTTTTTCATAATGAATAGTAATCGTGGTAAATATTTGTCACCTCGACAAGGGTAAAATAGGTAAAATAGGGGTAAAACTATAGGGTAAAGCTTTAAAATATCTCGAAAACATTCATTTATTCTATTGGATGAGTGTTTTTAAGCCTAATATATGTTGGAGGAGTTACATAATGTATTTAAAAATGTTATTTGTAATTTTCTAACCCATGATTTAATTTTGTTAAAATAAGTTATATTTTTTTCAAATTTAAAACTATTTTTGGGTCTTTGAATTTAATGGTATGGTTGAAAGGTGAAAATTGGTTTTGTATTTTTAAAAAATTTTAAAATGTTTCCTATTTTATCAAATAACAAAAAAAATTTGTTTCAACTAACTTTTTTACATGATTTCAATGTAAAATTATTTTAATATTAAATTAGGTATTTTCATATAAAAAGTTATTCATGTGTTTTATGTTCTTATATTAAATGTAATTTCTACCACCTATAGAAATCTAATAAGATAAAATGAATTAAAATTTGGAATCAAAATTTAAATATATTTTTATAATTCCACTTTTATTTTTGGTTATATAATTATGTTATCATGGTAAAAATTTAAGTTATCACGATTAAGGTTAAAATGGGGTTACATTGGTTTGACTAGGAGATAAGGATTAAAATGTATCCAAAACCTTTCTAAATATTATTTTTTGAGTTTATTTCGTCCATAAAACACGTTATCTTAAAATTTGGGTTTCCTTGGTTTTACTTTATCGGATTATGATATATATATATATATATATAATTTAATATTTTAAGTAATTCCAAGTGTGTCCTTTCGCTCAATTATAAAAGGAAACCTCCTCTTCGCCCATATTCACAAATTTTGAGACTTCCATATTGGACAATACATACCCTAATACCATCCTATATTTGTAACACCCCAATCTTCCACGGTACACTTCTCTTTGAATAATACAATAGCGTGTGTTGTACGCAACACTGAGTTCAAGTACACCACGACTTACCAAACTAGCCGTTCAAAAGAGGTTATGAATAGTATTAACTAAATTTTAAATATTATATTATCCTTATAATTTTAATCCATATTATGAGTTTCTAAGACATGATTTATGAACAAATTAATTTTTTCAGATAAAAGAAGTATTTTTCAAAAAATGAAATTTTACCGCCTTTTAATGGTGAAGCCTTTTAAAAACCAATATTTGAAACTTTTATATATTCAATTTGAAAAAATGAAATTCTTCTTTAGAATCGGGACATGAGAATTTAGTATCAATAATGTTTTGGTGTCTTTCTGATAACTTTCATATTTGGGTGAATAATGAAAAATTACTAAATTTTAACTGAAAACAACTTTTTTAATCAAAATAATTTATATTGTTAAATAATACATTTTAATTGTTTGGAAGTATAAATAGATTATATTTTTCCTATTTAATCCAATTATGGTCATTTTAAGTAATTTCACCTTGAAATTGGACATAAACAAATGTCAAACTTTTGATAGTTATTATTTCTTAAAAATACGCCTTTTGGTTTCGAAAGCAGGAATCAATTTTAAATTAATAAATGCAACTTTTATGTTTTGAATTTGGTAAAATAGACTTCATTCTTAGATTTGGAATAATTAAATTATCCTAGGGTTAAATTTTTGTACTTTTCGGATAACTTTTATATTTTGATGAATAGTAAAAAATTACTAAATTTTAATTAAAAATAACTTTTTTAATCGAAATAATTAATAGTGATAAATTATGAATTTGAGTGGTTTTAAATTATATTTAAAATATATTTTTACCATGTAATACAATGTGGGTCATTGAACATAATTTCACATTTAAACCAGACATAAACAAGTGCCAATCTTTTGATAGTTATTATCTCTTAAAAACACGCCTTTTGTTTTAACAACGGGAATTAATTTTAAATTAATTTCTGCCACTTCTGTGTTTTGAATTTGAAAAAATGGACTCCCTATTTGGAATCAGGATGTTCAAATTGTGTAAATAGGTAACTTTTATTTTTAGACATTTTGGATAATTACTTCGGTAAATATTTTATTTACCATGGTTAAAGGGTAAATCCGGTAAACAAGGGTTAAAAAAATAATATTATAATAATACTAAATTACCCTAAAATGTATCTTAAACATATTGGTTGATACATGGTCGACCATGGGCATCTTTGGGTTGATTTTCGGACCCCATGGATCCACTTGTAAGTGATAGAGACACTTTATTTTAATTAAGTTAAAATGAATACAAAAATGACACAAGCATATATCTTTTAGCAAAACAGTTGTTACATAGGGTTATATATGTTAGATTTTAGACTATAAATATTAATTAGAAATCTAAAACGGTTTCCTACATAATTATATTTTATTTATAATTTTTAGACAATAAATAATTTAATTTATTTATGACACAATGGTGATGCAGTAATTACCATAATAGTGAAAAATTAGAATAATTGATATTATAAATACCCAAATAAATATAATTTGAGAATTTTATTGAATTAAACTAATTTTCTAGGTTAATATGACATATTAGGATTGATTTAATTAACTTTTTTCTAATTAATCATTCTGTTATGAGTTTCACAAAAATCAACTATTGAATAGTGTCAAAATTGACATAAAAGAGTTTTTAAAAATAATATTATATTATTAATCGATATTAAATTCCTAAAAATCTAAGGTTTGGAAAAAAGACTTATATCATGATAGGTGTATCATTAATGTACCACTTGGGGGTATCTTGGATGTATATGTTAAGTTTATTAACCATATAATATTAAAATACAAAGAGACATTGTAAAAGTGAAACTAATTAACTAAGAGTTAATACTTAAAGATAAGGTTAATATAATGACCAAAACCTGTCTAAATTCTATTTGTTGAGTTGTTTTCAACCCATACCCACCTTAAACTTTAAATAATTAACTTTGGAGCTATTAGAAACCGAATATGATTTTATTATAAATTAATATTTCTAGCTTTTCCAAAGGTGCCCCTCACCCCTCTTATAAAAGGGCACTCGTCCTTATCATTTATTCACACCTTCAAAGCCTTTTGGTTCGGCAAAACCCTGACCAAATACTCTCTCAACTTCCCTCAAAACAACCTAGAGGCCTTAGTTTTATCAGAAAGACAACCTAAGGAGCCCTTTTGATCAAATCAAAAGGAAGAACCCGAAGAAGAGGTAATGTTTTCACCACCCCTTTTCAAGTTCCTTTCTTCTTCCACTTCTTATTTCTTTGTTATTACCATTATAAAATAATAAATACAGTATCTTATATATACGGTGATGTTATTATAAATATGGAACATCCATATTCAGTATTCCATCCACCCTTTGAATAACATGTCACCATACGTGCGTACGTACGACTTACCGTCTCCACGTCATGGTGTAATTGTTATTCAATATATTATTATTTGGATGGGTATAATAATGATGTGTAATTAATGTAAATAATAAATATAACATTATAATTATTCTTTATATATGATATACCATCCAATTATATATTATTTTAATATCAAAAGAATGATATTGTCGCTCGTGCGTACGTACGGACTACCGTCTCCACGAACGCGATGAGATTCATTCTCTATCGTACCCATTCAAGTATAATTATCATTTGATGATTTAAAAATAATGTTTAAGAACTTTATATAATTCTGGATATGAATAAGATACAACCAATCCATGACAAACATGTCTTACGTAACAAAACATATAAAATAAAACGAGTAAGTTAACACCCGAAACGACGATAATTCTAAGATATTATTAACAAAGAAACGTTAAAAGATCATATATGATATCATATTAATGTATATGATTCATGAAGAATTTAATAACAATTATTTAAACATTATACATGAGGTTAAACTACCCCCAACCAAGGAAAAGTACAAGGTAAGGGGTTTCTTATCTCACTTTTAATTCTGTGAGAATTCCATTATTCACCACTTATTTATTGCATGTGGTGTGTGTACTTCCCATGATTGTATTCATTGTGTAATATACTATAATTTATGGATATTTACATCATCATGGTATGATCCTTCTTTCATGGTTGTATGTTTCATAAGTTTCCTAATCGATAAGGGAATTTGAAATTTCAATTTCCACTCATTTGGCTTTATGCATATTTCATTGATTATATTACCCCAAGATTATGTGTGGAATCACTATTCATTTGATTATGTCATAATTTACACTACCCTTCCTGTGGATATACTTTTGATACACATAATCACTCCATTTATAATTTCTCAAGTAATTGATATGAATTTGATAAGAGTAATTTTAACTCATTCTCCATTTGTTGAGTTAAACATACAATTCGTTGGTGTTGTTTTTACAAGAATATGTGTGAATGTCCTTTGATTGTTTTACACTGAATATCCAATCATATTTAGTGTATTTATATTTTTCACACATAATTATGTCATTGATTTATCCTTAACCTAAGGATACGGCCTTTATGAGAGATTTCATCTCAATTTACATTTCATTGAGACTTCTTTGTTGATATACACCAAATCACTTTTATGTGGTGTATATAATGTAGTTTGACATAGTATATCATGAATCCATTTATTCTCATGATATTAAAATATTTTTATTACCTCAATTATTTGTATTCAAGTGTCTCTCTTTTGGTTAGAAACTCTAACTAAAATACCATTTTTAAATGTTTTAAAGACTTATTCTTCTAAACCTTTCTCATTAATGTCCATGTTTTAAAAATGGTTTTAAGGATTTATTTATATGGACATTAAGGTTTTCAAATAAAAACTCCTTTTAAAAGTTTCAAAGTGGTATGGGACACTTTGATTCAAAAACCTATTTTTAAATGGCTTCTTGACAAATAGTGTGACTTTTAAATGATTTCAAGAAAAGGGGGATATTTCTCTTAAATAGTTTTGATGATTATTTTCATCTATGTCAATATCCTTCATTATTCTTGATTGAGGTTAATGTGATACAATACAATCTTCCATATTGTATTGAATGAGTTATGTTTGACTGTGGATGTGCTATTTTTATACCATTCATGGTTTGTGGTTAAAGTATTGACATTCCATATGCTAGTTTTAATATGAATGTTTATTTTATGTTTAAACCTGTTCATATAAGGAATGAATTGGACTTAATAAGTGAGGGGTGGAGCCCTCTATAGCTCCTCGATGCATCAGTAGGACTCATGAGACAAACTAGTGTCTTGTCACAAGGCCTCGGCAAAATCTTATTTGTAGTCTTGGCACGAGGCCTTGGCTATGTGGTTATGATAGTCTGGCATTATGCATTCCATCATTATGAAAGTAGTTATTGATATTGCATGTGATTGTTCGACTAGTATAATATCCATGTGAATAAGTAAATGGAATTATTTTATTTTATCTTTTCCATTTTATTCTGAAGTTCAAGTTTAAAAGGCTTTCGATTTAGTTATAAACTGCCTTAAGTGTTTATGCTTATCTATGAAAGCTTCTGCTATAATGTTATCCTTACTGAGCATCTGAGCTCACCCCTTTCAGTGTTTTATTTTTCCCAGGATTATGAAGAAGTAATTTATGAATGACCTGCAGGGATAGTATGAGGGGATATGAAGACAAGATGTTGTTTTATTTTTTTACCTTATGATGTAATGTAAGACTTATGAATATATCTAGTGTTTCCAAGACTACTAAACTAATCGGTCTTTCGAGACTTGATCCTTTGTGATCATGACAATGTTATGTAATAATGCACCGACTCTGGGTATCTAGGGTCGGGGCGTTACAGTTGGTATCAGAGGAAGTTTAGTACAAACCTTGGAAGCTATATTTAGATAAACTCTGATTAGAGCACGTAGACCTAAGATGAACATTGAGGATTAGTATAGAATAAATTCCTAGAATTTTGGTATTGTAGAGATTTTGTGAGTTTTCCGAGCAATACATCCCTGTCTGGATACGAGCAGGTAGAGGTGGCTCTGGCACAGATGTACCTAGGGGTAAAACCCAAAAACACCGCTTTGAGCTAGACTCGAACGGGAACTGGTGCACGACAACGGGCCTTGCTGCACTCTTGGTTACGACACTCCCGGGTGATATGCTTAGGATAATTTACATTTTCTTTACAAACTGATTTGAAGTATTATATATATAAGATGAGATTAAATGACCTTGGTTAATCCTAATGTGTTTCAAATTGAGAATATGGTGACATGTTAATCTATAAATGATTTTATGACAACTGTTACTCACACAATGCTTTCTGGTTTTAGTCAATGGCTGGATTCCAAGGAAGTCATAGTGACTTTGGGAATGATGTACAAGGTGGGAACTATGGTGGAAATGAGCAACAAAATGGAATGTTGATAGGCGTAAAATATATCATCTTTATGCCAAATAAATTTTCAAAAAATATGATCAACAATATATATATTAACCAATTCCCGGACTCAACAAGGAAGAGAAAGGTGATGAATGATAAGAGCTCCAGCAGTGCAGACCATGGAGAAAGGAATCCTCAATTTCCATCATGTAAGAAATGTGGAAGGAGACACCCAGGAAAGTGTCTCAATGGGGCCAAGAAATGCTTTACATGTGGGAAGGAAGGACATAAAGTGAAGAATTACTGAAAAAAATGAAGAGTATTATAGAAGAAGATAAAAATGGTCCCAAGAGTCCATTTACAGTCATTTTCCATAAATGTAGGGGACCTGGCCATTACCCGAGTGAATTCCCTATTCTATAGGATATTTTCTTGGTCAAAGAAGAAGCTATGTGGAAATAAATGGTTGGAGAAATGTTTAAAAAGTATTAGTGCCCCTTGTTGATGGGTTTACTTTGGAATAATTTTCTCTTGTATTTGTAACCCCGCAGTTTGCCATGTGGGAATGATATTTGAGGAAGAATTATCTCTTCTCTTGTGGATATAGGTATAAATAACCATTTGGTTTTATATGATCATTGGGGTTTGAGAGAATTATATGTTATTATAATTTGGGATGAAAATTCAAGGTGTGATATAACATTTTTGGTTAAATTATGTTATGGTATTTTGAGGAATTTATCTCATTTTGGTAATATTATAAAATATAGTTTTTGAAAAGGGACAACACGTAGACCGTGTGATAACCCATCGCGTCAGACAAAGCTATGAGAATTGAACCCACAACCAAAGTGCAATTGGGATTTATCGCCTACCACTGGACTATGTGAAGTCCCTAGATAGTGTGACTAATTATTTTTAGTTAAATGATTTTATTGATCAATAATAAGTTGATTTGGGTTCTTATGTATTATCAAATGAATAACCTTGGTATAGGAAAATGATTTGGTGATTAAGTGATAAATGTTATTTTGGAAGATGTTCGCTTTGTTGGGAACACTATATGCCCAAGGAAAATAGAATACTATGGGGTTTCATTTGTGGAGTAATGGTAGATTTTTATCTACGTTTTTATTGTGGATTTATAGTGATTTGGGTTATTTATAGAAATTATTAACCAATAATAGAGAATATGTGATGAGGTTAATTACTTTTAAGTATGTGACATTAAGAGTATTTGATGTCATTTGGAGATACAATTTGACATAGGAGACTACATAATCAAATTCTTCTATGTTTTGGGTTTTAATATTAGTTTGGATTATATTGAAGGATTTTAAGGACAATTGATTATTGAATGGTATTTATTTAACTTTGGGGTATTGTTGGTTTAATTTTAGAAATTAAGATTAGTGTTTATTTCTCTCAAGGAATATCCTTTTGGGGGATCATTAGATCTTGTACTAACCATTTTGGTTTTGATTAATCTCTAAATACAATGTAAATATATAGTTTATCTTGCATAGATCATGTGATTCTATAGAAGTTTATTCTAGCTCTTCCAGTGTGACCAAGTCTTCTTGAATACTCATCGTTTAAAAAAACGAGTTAGTGGTGGAAATTTATTAAAGAATGAAACTCTACTTAAAAAGTAAGTATATATCTTTATATTCTTAGTCAATATCATAAATTAATTCCTCATCCTCATGTAATGTAACTTAAAACAAAAAAATGTTTTTCGTTTACTTTTCCTACTAGGAGATTAATGATCGTTTGTCCCAACACAAGTTTGTGATTTTCTTATTGTTAACTTTCTCCTGATCATGATTTCTATCCCTCTCCATCATAACTTGACACTTAGTTTATCATCCATATCCATGTTTTCCTACCTGGAATCCTAGTATGGGTTATCTTGGGTGACCTTTATACCTCTCTTTCTTTCTTTTAATGTAATAGTTTTATTGACTCTTTTTCCGATGTGGGACTTTCCATTATATTCTCAAGCCCAATTTTTAAAATTGCGAGGATGTAATTTATTGAAGGAGGGGTGAATGTAACACCCCAATATTCCATGGTACACTTCTCTTTGAATAATACAACATCGTGTGTTGTACGCAACACTGAGTTCAAGTACACCACGACTTACCAAACTAGACGTTCAAAAGAGGTTATGAATAGTATTAACTAAATTTTAAATATTATATTATCCATATAATTTTAATCCATATTATGAGTTTCTAAGACATGATTTATGAACAAATTCATTTTTTCAGATAAAAGAAGTATTTTTCAAAAAATGAAATTTTACCGCCTTTTAATGGCGAAGCCTTTTAAAAACCAATATTTGAAACTTTTATATATTCAATTTGACAAAATGAAATTCTTCTTTAGAAACTCTAACTAAAATATCATTTTTAAATGTTTTAAAGACTTATTCTTCTAAACCTTTCTCACTAATGTCCATGTTTTAAAAATGGTTTTAAGGATTTATTTATATGGACATTAAGGTTTTCAAATCAAAAATCCTTTTAAAAGTTTCAAAGTGGTATGGAACACTGTGATTCAAAAATCTATTTTTAAATGGCTTCTTGAAAAATAGTGTGACTTTTAAATGATTTCAAGAAAAGGGGGATATTTCTCTTAAATAGTTTTGATGATTATTTTCATCTATGTCAATATCCTCTATTATTCTTGATTGAGGTTAATGTGATACAATACAATATTCCATATTGTATCGAATGAGTTATGTTTGACTGTGGATGTGCTATTTTTATACCATTCATGGTTTGTGGTTAAAGTATTGACATTCCATATGCTAGTTTTAATATGAATGTTTATTTTATGTTTAAACCTGTACATATGAGGAATGCATTGGACTTAATAAGTGACGGGTGGAGCCCGCTATAGCTCCTCGATGCATCAGTAGGTCTCATGAGACAAACTAGTGTCTTGGCACAAGGCCTCGGCAAAATCTTATTTGTAGTCTTGGCACGAGGCCTTGGCTATGTGGTTATGATAGTCTGGCATTATACATTCCATCATTATGAAAGTTGTTATTGATATTACATGTGATTGTTAGACTAGTAGAATATGCATGTGAATAAGTAAATGGAATTATTTTATTTTATCTTTGCCATTTTATGCTGAAGTTCAAGTTTAAAAGGCTTTCGTTTTAGTTATAAACTGCCTTAAGTGTTTATGCTTATCTATGAAAGCTTCTGCTATAATGTTATCCTTACTGAGCATCTGAGCTCACCCCTTTCAGTGTTTTATTTTTCCCAGGATTATGAAGAAGTAATTTATGAATGACCTGCAGGGATAGTATGAGGGGATATGAATACAAGATGTTGTTTTATTTTTTTTACCTTGTGATGTATTGTAAGACTTATGAATATATCTAGTGTTTCCAAGACTAATAAACTAATCGGTCTTTCGAGACTTGATCCTTTGTGATCATGCCAATGTTATGTAATAATGCACCGACTCTGGGTATCTAGGGTCGGGGCGTTACAATATTCCTTCCCCATATCCTAGAGCATTTGGTATTTTTAAAAGTACAATCTTTTCAATGATTAAAATGCAATCCAATGGATGTTTCTCAATGAAGAGGTATAACTCTTAACTAAGTAATTTTGATTTTATTAATTTTTATACATGATCTAAATATATAGTATAAATTATAAAATAAATACATAATTATTTTCATTATAATTAATTGTTATTATGACTTTTTAACAATGATTATCCACCTCATTTTTTTCATTGGAAAAAAACATCGTTCGTGTGTACACGTGGACTACCGCCTCCACAAAGCAATGAATTTCATTTTTCATCACCGATTCACATTGATGGCAATAATTATAGTTTTAATGAACATATATATATATATATTATTATATTACCATATTTATTTAAAGGTGAATAATTATTTACTTTTCTTTCATTCCATCCATTGAAAAGTGGAAACATCGCTCGTGGGTACAAACAGACTACTGTCTCCATGAAGTGATGTAACTAATTTTTAATAACCACTTATATAAATAGTCAAAAAGTGTATATAATGATTACATATTATTCTCATTACATGATTTAAATTTTGGGGATGATGGAACCATGATCAAGGTAAAAGGACCGGGACTTCCGAACTGAAACACTCATGAAAAACGAAGCATTTATCATCCAGAATAGAGATTTTTATAAATAATTGTTAATAAATGGGTGGTAAGATGTTACAAGTAAATAATATATGATATAATATATATTATTATGGTATTATAATATATTTATAATAAAACTATATTTATTATATAGGAGTTTCAAATTTGTATGAATCAAGACAAGACTTGAGGTAATGAGTTATGTTACAATCTCATTTCTTTTTAGGATTACATATGTTAAATTTACATTGAGAGAAATATTAAGGATATTATCCTATAAAACACATATATTTTCTTCTTTTCTAGTCATTCCAATTATTTTCAACCATTATAACCACTTTTCTCTCTTTGGTACTGAAAATGATTGATAAAATGTTTGTAAATAAAATCCAACTTAATTTACTATTTGGTCAACAAACTTTTTATTCCATGTCGAATATATTAAAAATTATTTTATTAAATTTATTAATTATAATTGTAATTTTATAAAAATGTCATTTTCATTGCCTTTAACTTTATCTACAAAAGTTAAAAAAGGAATCTTTGAAATAGTTTTATGATTAAGTAGTTTATTACATTTTTAAAAAGTGTGAAAGAATGTTTTCTTTTAACATATATTAAATGAACATATTTTACCACATTTAGAACCATTAATTGATTTTAATATTCCTTTATAAGTTTATATGGTTATTTCTAAACCCCCATGTCATGGTGTTGTTTATTTTGTATTAATTTATTTTCCCTTGAGCGTTTTTGAGTTTTAGTTGGTAGCATACCGAAAATTCAAGTTTTTATAGGTTTTTTGGGAGGAGAATGGTTAGAATTCATGTTTAGTAATAACCATGTGGTTCCCATGTGGGTGGTTCTATCATTTTTACATAGCCATTTTTACAGCTTCTATACGGTTTTTCCAAAAATGTGGAGCTCCCTAGAAGTTATTCTCAACTTAGCATGTGACCTAGGTGAGGTTCATGGTTTTTCCAAACCATGTGGTGCACTAAGAGAAATTGTTTGATGGGTTCCTAGAATAGGCAGTTTCTAGTTCATTTTTGGCCCACTGTTTGGAAAACCATGCAACGAAAATGTGAAACCTATCTAAGTGTTTAATTTTTGGGTAATTATCAAATTCCCCCTATTGAATTAAAGAGGGTTTCACCTATATTCTCCCATAAATGAATAAAATGACCCTTAGGATCCCTAGGAGGAGTTCCAACCTCATCCACATATGATTTTTGGTATCACTTTGGTGATTTAAAAGAGTTTTTGAATTATTTATTCCTCTTTTCCCCTATTTTCCTTTTCTATATCTTTTATCTTGGTTTTGGCTCCCCCCACGAATACTAGATCTATTGTGGTCAATTTTAAGGTTATGGGTGTATATAAGGTTTTGTTTTTTGTGTTTAGGGTTATTATATTTCAATTATATTATTGTGGGTGCGGTGACCATTGAAGGAGACAAGTTCTGAAGAGTTTTAAATTTTTTATCATGTCTTGAGGTAGGTGTTTCTATGAAAATTTATCATTTTGGAATTCAAAGTGTGATTTTTCTTTATAAATTCTTTTTTCATGGATTTATGAATATATTTGATATTCTTGTGATGATTTAAAAACCATTTCATTATGTTTTGATCTTTTTATAAAGGGTTTCTTTTATAAATTCCATTTTTTCTTGTTTGAAATGGAATGTCATTAGGTTATAAGCTTTTATAAAATGACTAAGAGGCCTTTTGAAATGGTTTTAATGTTTTTCATTGTATTTTAATCTGGTTTTGGTTTTCAATGGATAAAAAATATATTTTAATGGTTTTTTTATAAATAGAGGTGTTGACCTCAAAATAATTTATAAAAGGGGTTTATTTATTTTATTGAAAATGTTTATTTGAAATTTTCATCGGATTTAACCCTTGTGATAAATTCCTTAATAGATATTTGAAAATTTATTTGATGGAAATGGATGGAATTTGGCCTTTTTTCAATTTTCAAAGAAGTAGACCCATGCTGGAGGGCGGGGTTGAAATGTTTTTAATGTGTTGGGGATTTCAATAATTTTACAAATGATTTTTGGAATGGTATTTTATGAAATTTGAAAGTGTTTGGAATCCTGAGCCATGTTTTAGTATTAAATTCCTGATTATCACTTTGGATTTTAAATTGTGGTTGTGAAAGAAACCCCTTTATTTCCCCTTAATGTGTTATCCCTTGTATGGGAAATTTATCTCTATGGAATTCTTCTACATCCCTTGCGTGGGAATTTTCTTCTTTATGTTGTGGGTGAAGTTCATTTTTTGGGTTTTCCATTGTTGGTTGTTAGGGGTGAGGGTAGATTTTGTTATTTATTATGTGTTAGACAAGGATTATATGTTCCTATGTCTCACTTCCTCTTGGTCATGGGAAATCGAGTACTAAGTGGGAGATATAATTTGTTCCTCTAGTTGGTCCACACACTGCTAGTTTCCCTCTAATCATGATAGGAACAAAATCTAGGAGGGTGTTTTCATTACAATGAGGATTATGTGGTCTATTTGGAGGAATTTTGGTTTGAACCTTATCACATGCTAGAAATTGGTTTATAGGTTAGTATACTCTTATATAGTTATATTGTTTTAATGTTAGGAATCCTATGGTAGACCCATGACACATTCAATTTATTAGTAAGTTATTGATTGAGGGGGGTTTTATATAGTGCTTTTTTGTATTGTTTCTCTTTCTTTCATTTTCATGGAACCTATTCTTGTATATATCTATATATTCCCTATGATATATAGCTCATACTTTTTATTCTTTACTCATGTGTGTTTGTTAGGTCATTTCTTTTAGAAAATGAGTTTTATGAAATTAAATACTCTTGTGTGGATGATTTAAAGTGTATTTCACAATGGGTGTTTCAGTTTTGAGGTGGATTCGGCTAGTGAAATGTTTTAAAGTGACCATTTTCATTTAAATAAAACAAATGATTTGTTTTTGAGAAATGTGAATGGTGTCTGTGGTTTCAAAATGGCTTACTCTGATAGATTTATTTTCAAAACATATGTGCTCAATTTTGGGAAATAAAGATAAATATTTTTGAAAGATGTTTTTTCATAGAATTTTCTTGATTTCTATATGTTATATATAAAAGATTACTTTTTATTATATTTTCAAACTAGAATTGATGAATTTTATTTTTAAGAATATTTCATATATTTGGAGGGTTGTGGTGACCTAATAGTATTTTTATATCACACCTATATATTTTAGGTTCTAGGTTTCAGTTAAATCCATTCTCCATTCCTTGAGGTCGATGTGTGGTGAGTTGGGTGGTGGTGAGAAACCAAAGGTTGCATGAATTTGGTTCAGGCTCAACTCAAGTTGGATTGTTGTTTTTTTCTTGGTTAATGTTTTATTTATCCTGTCTAGCTATATTCTTTGGTTTATTAATATTATTTACATATATGTTAATGGATTGGATCATCCGAGTTGGTTATGTCCTATTTGGTTTGTTTATTTATTTTGGATCATGTATTTATTTATTTTGATGTTTTTATTTCTATTTTGGGAAAAATCATTCTGAAATGGATTCTTGTGACTCCCATGCACAATTTACAACCCATGGGGATTTGGAACACCATTCGTGCCTTATGGGGAATCAGGTAGGATACTAGGTTCAGTGGAAGCCTAAGCTAATTCATTACAAAATGGTATCATAGATTGGGTTTTTCTTGGTCAGAAACCTAAGCTATTTTGGGTAGTATTTTTTATTTGGGGATATTTTGGTATAAAGGAGATTAAGGTTTTCAAATCATTAAAGGTAAGGGTGGGGAGAGTCTAATTAGCTCTTGATCTTCCTAAGCATCAAGATTCCAGGGGAAGTTGGGTTTTGAATTATATTTTATTTAGCTTCTTTTAATGTGAATTATTATTTTAATAACATTTTAGTATGTAAATGATATTTTGGATCACTCTTTGGTTTTGGGTGGAAAAGGAGGAGAAATTGATCTATGTGGTTTTCCAGAATGGTTTGGGATACCATGTAGTGCTTGTGAAGTCAAGTTTTCCTCATTTCTAGAGTTTGATGCTTGGTTGGAACATGGTTTCCCAACCCATGTGTCCAAATCATGTATAACTATAGCATCCTGATTTTTTAGTGGGTTAAAATTTTGAAACCTTTTTGAATTTTTGAGTTTGGAGAGAGTTCCAAATTGAATTCTAGTCTTCTAAACCTAATTCAATGATTTTGACTAACCCAATGTCTTATTTTTATATGGTAGGAATGGAAAGTTACTCTGGGTTTTGGATGAGTTTTTGGAGTGTTGACCCCCAAAAACTTAGCTTCATAAAGTGTAGACAAGGGTGCACAGTTTTATCAAACTATGTAGGCTACAAGGGGAAACCGTGCGAACCAATTTCACACCAAAAATAGTTTTTTCAAACTGTTTGGGTAGGGGAGAACTTCCAAGAAGAAAATTTGTAGTTTTTAATAGAGGGGAAACACAAGGGTTATTCATGGTTTGGAAAACCGTGCGCCTATCCGTGTGAGGTGTGGTTCTTGGAGAGTGAGCACTGCAAGATTGGTGAATGGTTATCCAAACTGTGCGGCCAAACTATACAAGTCATTAAAATGTTTGAAATGATGGTTTTACCCTCCATCCTTATTTTATTTATCCTCCTCCTTTCTCCACCATTTGATTCTCACACAAGGGGGAGCTCTCCATTTCTTCTCCACCTAGGTTTTGACCTCCTCTCTCCGTTTGAGCCCTGAATCAAGTGTCATCAGTCTCATTGGAATTTTATTAGTAATTAATTGAATCATATTGCTTATATTACTTGTTTATCTCACCATATAGAGTTCTAAATATGTGTCATCACTTTTTCCTTATATTCATGTAATTTGTCTAAATATCTATTTTCTCCCATTTTGGCTCGAGTTAGTGGCCGATATCATACAATTGAGATCCTTTGAGTATAAGGTTGGTGGTTCTTATATTTATACTTAATTTTATGGGGGTTTTGGGGGTGTGTACCTAAATATGCACATTGGGTTGACCAAGTGATATCTCTAATTAATTAATGGTTGAATTTTTTAAATTGATCATCCACTGTTATGGGCTGTCATTGAGCATATCCTAGCCTATTAAAAAATTTTAATTCGAGTAATGGGCTTCCTACCAACTAGGTAGGTTAGGCCTATTATCTTATTTTAAATTAATAAAAATTTATTCTGATTGTATAGTTCCTTTGGAACATAATGGGAATGACTTGAAGTAATTGAGGTGATAATGATCACCAGAACTAAGGTTACATGTTTTTCATGTTATTCTTAGCCTAAAAAACATGGGGTGATAATGACCTCTAGTTTGAGGTGATGATGTTGTCATGGTGAGGTCAGAGATCTTGAAATTTGTGATGGTATTGACCAGTGGGTTTAGAAACATCGTCGTAGGGGAACAAGGTGCCATATGTTTTGGTTGAGTTGATTGTTGGTTATTTTTTCACATCATTTTTTGCCGACACACCATTGGAATCATGTGAACATAGATAGGACTCAGTTGAAGAGGTTTTGACCACTCTTTGTGGGTGGAGGCATAAAAGATATTGTGGCTTAGGGGATGGTGTTGAACATCAGTTATATTGGAGGTGGTCACCATAAAAATCCATGGTGTATGGTGATAGACCATTAGGTGATGGTGTTGAGACCATCATTTGGGGATGAGGCTCACTATTACATTGAGGCTGATGGGCCGAGATTATTAGAGGATGAATATCACTCTACCTCGGAACATTAGTCATTGAGACGATGATGATTTATTTACCGGAGGATGGATATTGTCCTACCTTGGGTTGTGGGCTATTAAGACAAAGAGTAATTTCTGAGTATAGGTCCAAGGGACTTGGGACTTATTGTATGGTAATATCATTAAGATGTTGGATACTCAATTGGTGGCATGTGAGGTGTTGGATGGCACGAGGTGCTGGTGATATAATTATGGGTGGAACCTTAGGGTTCACTTAATATGTTATTCATCAGGGGATTCCTAGTCATTAACACATGGCCCCCCTCCACTATATATATATATATATATATGAAATATTCCATATATATATTTGGGGGAACATGTTCATAGATATATTAGAATTGGTCGAAGCAGGTAAACACTTACTTGTGCTTGTTCAGCCCAAGGGAAGTAGGTTAGTTAATAAATATGTGTCTATTTTTATTTTTATTATATTTTAAACACACTATAAAATTATGGGTGTAAGATTGGAACACATCAGTGTTGGCCTTCTAATTTCATACTCACACCCTACATGGGCCCCTTAGGATGCGTGTAGACTATATATATTTTAGATCAAGTAAGGGATTGGGTTTGAGAGATGGACCTTAGTGATCATAGATGTACCTTTTTCATGGGATGAATGGAAATAAACCATGGTGGCTCTTGCATCATGATATGGTTTCCTTTTGATATTTTCATGATTGATATATATGTACTTTTATGGTCATCCATAGGTGACCTTGTTTATCTATTACTTTTAAAACCTATCCAAAGATATATTATCTTTAAATGGTATTATACTTTGGACTTATTACTGATACTATTTATTATGCTTCCACTGAGTTTATTTTTTTCTGTTACTGTTATGGTATTTCTTCTACTGTGTTATATACATATGTACCATTATTATTATCACCACCATAGGGTATATTTTTTCCACTACCACCTTATTAAAACCTTACTGATAGACATCAACCTTTGGCATATGGGGAGGAGCACCTAAGGCCAAGTGGTCAACTGGATGAGAACACTATTTGAGTGTAAAAATGGGCTAAGATAATATAAATTGTATCTATGTGCTATCTCATTTTCCTTTTTGGTCTTATTATTTGGGATATGGTATACTAGAGACTAGGATATAGTCATAACTGTGTAAAGAGCTCATGTTTGGGTTCCTACATCCCCATTCATGGGGGATGGACCAAGTTTCAAAGGGTGGGAAATTTATGTTTCAGTCTTTTATTTTATAGTTGATTTGATTTCCAACTCAAGTGGAACACTTGGGTGTGATATTATTGGATTATATGGTTTGACGCTTGGCCCGGTATGGAAAGGAAGGATTTTTATGCATCATGATAGGCACTTAGGCTCATATCATGTGTATTTTTATTATGATCTTCATTAGTATCCTAGAATGCGCTAAGAGGGGTTGGTCTCTTTAAATTGTCAATAAAGAATCTAAATTGTGTTTTCCTACTTATCCTTTTTTGGTGGCATTCTACTCATCCATATTGGGCACACAATTATCAATTTCATCAATATGTGATTCTATGTGTGTGTAGTATATATGGGAATAACCCTGATAATGGTATCCAGGGATTATAAAATGGGGTGAGTTGTTTAAAGTATCAAAAAAGAAGCTAAATAGTGTTTTCCTACTAATCATTTTTGGTGGAATTTTACTCAACTGCCTTAGATTGATATACATTATATGTGATTCCTGAATATGTTATGGGTAGTAAATGGGACATTAGGATGGATTATACATGATTTATGACTTTTATATGGGTAGTAAAGGGGTCATGAGGTCGAATGATACTTGATAACTAACTCTGTTATGGGTAGGTAAGGGGATATGAGGTCGATGTCCAGTAACATGGGTGTGGTAGAAGAGTCTATGGGTATTGAGATGCAATACTTTCTATAAATTTCCCTATATGTGATATATATATATATACATACTTTTATGGTTTTTGACCATGGTATTTGGTCTTCAGTGTGATGCTACCCGGATGGATTTTGGTGGAGTGTAAGGAGGGAGGATATATGGTGTCTCATGAGCATGCACATGATGAGGCCCCTGAGGGTTGTGATGAGGCCCATGAGGGTCAGGATGATCATGAGTTATAGGTACAGGCTTCGATATAGGTGGGTAATCCTTAGTATATGGTAGATTTTAGACCATGGTTAGAGGAGTAGCTTAGGGAAATATTGGTTGATTTTATACTAGGTATCAATAGGGGAGCTCATGGAGATGAGTCATTGATGGTGTATCCAATTCATGAGTTCTAGTCCTAGAACCCACCATTATTCCAAGGTGAGGGTAGAACACAAGAATTTGAGAAATATATTGAGTTGGTATAAACTATCTTCGACTAGCTTGGGACACCCCTAGATCATAGGGCAAAGTTGATGACTTATTTTCTCCGAGCACTGGCAAAGTGTTGGTAGGACGTAAAAGTATAGGCTGAAATACATGAGGTATTGGATTGGAAGGATTTTGAGGATAGGTTATTCGATCACTTATTCCTTGAGACATCGAGGGTGGATAGATCCTGTAAGTTCATGAATCTATATAAATGTGATACATCTATCATGGATTAAGTTTCCAATTTCACAAACTTTTCATGATTTTCAGCTATTATGTGAGGTGATGACATTACCAGAGTGTGAAATTTTGAGGATGGTTTATGAAAAGCCATTATAGTATAGGTAGAAACATTCACACTAACATCTTTATCAAAGGTGATGAATCAAGCATTGATATTTTATGGAAACTTGACGGACCAACCTTATTCGAGATGGGTGACGGTGTCTAGTGATCTTAGCAGTGGTGTTTCAAGTAGCTGGAAGCGACACCATGAGGAGTCTCAATAGGGAAGTCAGGTCAGAGATTCAATAAGACCACCGATTATTGGGTCATCAACTGTGTGATTCTAGTGTGTGAAGTTAGGGTATGTTCACACCTTCTGTTATTGGGTTTCGAAGGAGTACCAAACATGTGGTCAATGTGGCATTTAAAAAGGTTCTACAGGAAGTCTTCTCAGATAGTCAGGATTTAGGGACTAGGTCGGACTCTGGGATCTGAGGTTGGACTGGGAGTGATACCAAGAGAGAGTAGTTGGGATTCATTTTTACATAGAGGTAATGGTAGATATTGAGAGAACCAGTAGTGGGTCCAGTGGCTGGTAGCTGGTGGAGCTCTGCATGGAGGCCATGCCTCAGGTAGACGGGTGTTAGGCTAGTTTCATTCTATTGAGCTATTAGGGTTAGAGCAGGATGGGGATCCATCAATAGTTAGAGGTATACTATGATTGTGAGAATGTTCTTTTGTTTTTGGCATGGGTAGTTTTTGTGAATGATGTGCATGTGTGTTGTTTTTGGACTAAAAAGTCACTTTTTTGTATGTTGGCATCAATTATTATGCATGGAATTTATATATATGAGGTGCATAGGCTCTAGGATTTATTATAGGCATCAACTATGATTTGTGACATGCATGAGGTTTATAGGAATTGTTACTATGTTTGGAATGAATATATATGTATATATATATATGTAATGATTTGTTATTTTGAGAATCAGTTTTATACAGGATCTTTGGGCATCCGATGGGATGCGAGACTTGATGAGTGTCATGTATAGCACATGTATGAGATGGGAATCTGATGAGATGTGAGACATGATGGGTGTTAGGTGTGACATGGGAATTAATTTTGAAATTTATGAGGTTTGGGAATGAAAATACATCATGGGAGTAATTTTATGCCCGGGGATGGTTGGTGGAACCATCAGATATTCAAAATGTTGGGTTGGGAAGAGACCAGGTAGGTAACTCCTTAGGTGGGGAGATCCTTGAGGGGAGTTGACCTATTTTTGATAAACATGGTAGAACGGGGTGATATATATGATATAGGTATGTTTAGTACCATATATGGGTAAATACTAATATCTTAAAAATGATCTATTTTAAGGTGGGGAGATTGTAACTCCCTAGGTTTTTGAGAAGGTCAAAATTCCTCAACCTTTTTGAATTTTTGAGTTTGTTTAGTGGGCCAACAATAATTCTATATTTTGGAACCTAATTATGATAGTTTTATTATTCAAATTACTTGTTTTTAGATGGTATTTAAGGAATAACAAGTAGCTCAGGGTTTTGGATGATTTTCGAGCATATCAGGCCCCAACAACTTAGTTTCATAAAGTGTTGACAAAGGCGTACAATTTGATTAAACTGTGAATCCTTCAAGGGGAAACCATGAGGCCCAATTTTTCACCAGACACAATTTTTGAAACCATTTTGGTTAGGGGATAATGTTAGTGTAGAAAATCAGTAGTTTTTAATAAAGGGGAAATGCATGGTCTATGCACGATTTAGAAAACAATGCCTCTAGCCATAGGAGGTTTGGTGCTTAGACAGTGATCACTGCAAAGTTGGTGCACAGTTAGCCAAACCATGTGGAAAAATTGTGTGGTTAATTAAAAAGTGTGAAATTATGGTTTTCCCCCTCCGTCCTTTTTTTATTTTCCTCCTCCATTCTCGACTATTTCATACATACACACTGGGGGAGCTCTCCATTTCTTTTCCACCTAGGCTTTGGCTTCCTCTCCTCATCTGATCTCCAAATCAGGCATCTTCGGTCTCGTTGGAAGCATACCAGTGAGGCCATTAATCCTCTTACTTATCTTCCTTGTTTATCTAACCATACGTAATGCGAAATTAGTGCGAGATATATTTCCCTGTTTTTAGAGTGTTTGTATAAATCTATTTTTTTCTCTCGTTTCAACTCGATTTAGAGGCCTCTATCAGATGATCAAGAACCTAAGGGTATAAGGTATGTAGTTCCTAGATTTGTCTTTAATTTTACAAGTGTTTTGGGGTGTGTTCCTAAATATGCATGCTTGGTTGACCAAGTGAGACTCATAATTAATTAATTATTTCTTTTTTAAAATTCATTAACTGTTGTTATGGGATGTTGTTGAGAATTCCCTAGCCTATTAATATTTGTTATTTCGGGTAAGGGGGTTCAAAAAAAAAGGGAAGTTTGGGCCTATTTTTTTTGTTTTTAATTAATTAAAGATATTTTGATTGTATGGTTCCATGGGAACATGACAGGCATGACCCAAGGTAATTGAGGTGATGATGATCACCGGGGTTGAGGCAACATGGTCATCGAGTTGGTCTTGGCCTAAGACACATGGGGTGATGATGGTCACCAGGTTGAGGTGATGAGGTCATCAGGGTGTGGTATTGGATCTCAGAGTTTGGTGTGGTATTGACCATCGACATTTAGTAATTTGGTCATAGGGTCATGAGGTGTTGTATGTTGTGCCTTGAGTTATTTTTGGTTATTTCTGCTCACCTTTGTTGGTCAATGCATTGTTGGAGTCATGTAAACACAGATAGGACTTCGTTGAGGAATTGTTGACCAATCATTATGGGTAGAGGACTCCATAGATATTATATCATAGGGGATGGTGTTGACCATTGGTTATGTTAGAGGTGTTCACCGTAGAAATTGATGTTGGATGGTGATGGACCATCAGGTGATGGTGTTGATACAATTGGTTGTGGGATGAGGATCACTGTTAAACTGGGGCCGATGGGCCAAGATTATTAAAGGATGGCTATCTCTATGCCTTGAGATGTCAGCTTTTTAGATGATGGTGATTTACTTTTTGTAGGATGGATATCGACGTGCCTCAATACATCGGGCTTTTGAGATGATAGAGAATTTTTGAGTAGTGGTATGAGGGACCTATAACTTATTGTTTGGTAATTCCATTAGGACTCTAGATACTTGATTTCTATCATGTGATGTGTTGGATGGAATGATGTGACAATGATATGATTATGGGTGGAACCTAAGGGTTCACCTGATATGATATTCATTAGGGGATTCCTGGGCATTAATCCATTGTTCCTCACCACTAAAAATATATATATACAGACATGTATTTTATACCATATATATTTAGGGCATGTTTCTAGAGATATACCAGCATTGGATGAAGTAGGTAAATGCTTCCTTATGGTCGTTGGCCTAATGAGTTCATACTCACACCCAACACGGGACCCTCAGGACACATATATAATTTATGAATTTGAGATATGGTAAGGGATCGGGCTCGAGAGTTATACCTTAGTGATCATAGATATAATTTTTTCATGGTATGAATGTCAATGGACCATGGTGGTTCTTACATCAAGTTAGAGTTTCCCTTTGAGATTTTACATTCTTGATATATATGTACTTGTATGGTCATCCACATGATACCTATGTTATCTATTTCTTGTAAGAAATGTCTTGAAATGTATTATCTGCAAATGGTATTATGAATCGGACTAATTACTACTACTTTTTATTATGCATCCACTGAGTTTACTTGTTGATTCTGTTGTTATGATATTTCTTCCATTGTGTTATATAAATATGGACCATTATTTTTATCACCGCCAAATGGGTATAGTCTCCCCACTATCACATAATCATACCCTTACTATTAGTTGTAATCCTTCGGCATATGGGGAGTTTCACCTAAGGCTTAGTGTCTAATCGGCCCAGAGCATAGTTTGAGTGGAAAACTGGTCCAGGAAACTACAACAACATTATTTATTACTCGATTAGACTATTTTACTCCTCTCAATTCTATATTTCCCCAAAGGTGATTTTTAATTATTGTAGTTGGATTGAGGAGTTCATATATTTCTTTTATGGATGTAGTTCATGTGAACTTTGTTTGAATTATTATGTAGTGCCTTGGTTGTGCTTGGTTTTCAAACCTTATTTTGGAAATTGAATGGATTTTTGTGAAATTATCATTTTAACACTTTGTTTTATGAAATTTTTTAAAAAATGGTTGTCTCCTTCAAGTATAGTGTTTTCAAAAAGGGAAATGGGTTTTTATGAGCGTTCTTTGAGTTCTTGGTTTTGAAAATGAAAAGGAATTTTGAAAGGTTTTTTTTTGGTGATTTTCCTTATTGGGGTAGTGTCTATGTGCGTATGTGTGTGTTTTCCACCAAGGTTGTTTTATTTCCAAATTTGATTTGGATTGGTTTTCATGTATGAACCTTAGTGGAGTGTTATTTAAAAATCCCTCAATGAAAATGTAGGTTTCAAAGGAAATGTTATTTTTGTGTGATTGTTGTGTGCCATGTTTTTAGACTTGTTTTTTGGGATTTGATTCTTGACTTGGGGGGGAATATTTGGGTTTTATTTTGAGACATTAATTGTTGTGTTCATGTATTTTTTTGTCCCCCCTTGAATGGTCAGAAAAGTTTCTGTAGTTATTGTGCC
Organism: Viscum album; assembly: GCA_963277665.1. Lineage (NCBI taxonomy): Eukaryota > Viridiplantae > Streptophyta > Magnoliopsida > Santalales > Viscaceae > Viscum > Viscum album. Next base: position 421,985,892 of record OY728141.1, on the reverse strand, counting down.
TACCTAGACTCTGAGTGGAGTGGTGGATGTGGAACCTTCCATGAGTTCATACCCCATCGTGGATTTCTTGAATCATCATTCTTTTTATTTCAATGGTGATCAGGGGTTAGTGGAATTAGTTAGGTGGTTGGATGAGATCAATAAATCCTTAATTACATTTGAACACCTTATGCTATGTGAGTGAGAGATATTCAGGGCTTTCTTGTCAGTTTTAGATAATTTTGGTGGGAATCGATTTTTCCTCCTATGTTGTAGGGAGGTATGTCTTGGGATCCTTTCAGGATGTTGTTTGTTTAGTGGTTCTTTCTTAAGTATATTAAAGTATAGAATGTTCTTTATCTTTTGATCCTTCTTCATGGTAACTGATTAGTAAGAGATTACTTCAATGAATTTTTGAATTTGGTCATCTTTTCTCAAAATTTGTTCATCAGGGATTCTAAGAAAGATCATTTCTTTATAGGTGGTATTTACCCAAATTTGGATTCATCGATACTAGAATCTAGTCAGAAATATTTTCAGGAGTTGGTTGATGATGCCTTTTTAGTGGATGTTAACCATTCTAGGAAACCTATGGTGGGGGATTTTTTAGTTCTATATGATGCATAGCGGAATCATGGTGGGTGTAAGGATAACCCGATGAGTAAGAAGTAGGGGAAGAATAATATAGATCTTGGGTTAAAGGGTATTTATCATGGAAAGAAGATATTTATAGTGTGATTCCTGTGTGGGCATCAAGGGTATGCTATACTATCCAATATCAACTATCCTAAATCTTTCCTCTATTGTAGCCATTTGGATTATGTTTATAAGTTTTGTAAGTTGGTTTTACGGAATAGGTCATGTGTGTAATCCTTTTATGGATGGTTTAATTTTTGGGATCTTTCCTTTGATGGTTATAATTTTGGTTTTGGGAGATTTGGTTTTGATTTTGGAATATATTAGATGTTCTATTTTTAGGATTCTATTACGGATATATTTCATGTCATTGATAGCATGCCTTGTTTTGTTTGTGGGATGCTCCCCCCTCCTACCCTCTTGGTTTTTCCTTTGTGGTTGACTATGAGTGTTGTTTTTTAGAGTCATTTTTGGGGGTAAACCTTCTTTAATATTTAAGGTTGTGCTTTTTCTTATGTTGAACCTTTGAGGTGCTCATTGTTTTTTACATGAGAAATACCTTGGGTTCATGCTTGGGTAACTAGGGTGTGTGGTTTACCAGTTGAGTTTGGTATGCTAGCTGGTGTTGGAAGTGGCTATTTGGATTCACCATATAATTGTGATCTAGGTTTTAAACTAAGGTTTTCCACGTGTATTGTGACCCAAGGGGAGATATCACGTTATTCGTTTGAGTCTTATTGTAGTCTTTCTTCCTTTTGTTGGGTTTTTTAGTGCTTTTGGTTGAGAGCCGGGTTCTTTTGTGGTTTGGGATGGAACTATCATTAGTTCTATTTGTTTTTACCATGTTATAGGAACTATAAAATGATGGAGATGCCATTTTAGATGAACTCTAAATTTTTGGGAGACCATGTTAGGTCTATCATTATTCTCAGGACTCCTTGTTTGATGTTTTTGTTTTGGTTGTGCTTAGATAAATTTGGAAGCTTGTGGTTGATCATTTTGGGTGTTTTGAGGATGTTAGTTTTTGGTTTTAAGGTTGAATCATGTTGAGTTATTTTGGGTTAGTCCCTTCTTGGATCTATCATTACTTCTTGCCTCTTATTTTCGACCATAGACTTTCTAGTAGCAGAAATTGGCATGGTGGGGATTTTGTGACACACCCTGTTTCACAATGTTTTTTATTTTGTATTAATTTATATTTTCTTGAGTGTATTTGAGTTTTGGTTAGTTGAAGACTGAAAATTAAAGGTTTTGGGGTTTTTTGGGAAGATAACAGTTAACCCTCATAGTTAAGACTAACATTGTGGTTCCAATGTGGGTGGGTCTATCATTTTCATAAAGCTATTTTTTACAGCTTCCACACTGTTTGAAAAATCATTTGGATCTCCCTATAATTCATGTAGGGATTGGGGTTTATGTTAGGTGAGGTGTATGGTTTTTTCAAACTATGTAGTGTAATAGGAGAAACCATGCAAGGGGTTCTTGACCTAGGTAGTGGATATTTAACATTTTGGAAAACCATGTAGACAAACTATTAAACCTATCCAATTGTTTATCTTTTGGGTAATTCCCAAATTATCCCTTTTAAATTATAGGGTGTTTCACCCATATTCTTCTAGAAACACATCATCTGACCCTGGGAGACTAAGGATGATCTCTAACCTCCTCCACCTTTGATTATTGGCCTCTCTTTGGAGTTTTCTAGGAGGTTTTGAGGTATTTCTTCATCTTTTTCTCTCTTTATTCCTTCACCATATCTTTTCTCTTAGTTTTGGATTCCCCATGAACACTTTAACTTTTATGGTAGATTTTATAGTTCTATTTAGAATTAATTTTGCAGTTTCTAGTTTATATAGTTATTAAACATCATTTCTATTCCCATGGGTGGGTTCTCCATTGAAGGTGCCATGTTTTGAAGAGTTTCGGCTTGATTTTCAACTCTTGAGGTATGTGTTTCTATTCCATTTTGGAATTAAAAGTGTTATTGTTCTTTCTAAGTTCCTTTTTCATGGAAGTATGAATATATTTCATATTCTTATGATGATTTAAAAATCATTTCATTATTTATTGAGCTTTTTATAAAGGTTTTATTTTATAAATTCCATGTCTTCATGTTTGAAATATAATCTATTAATTTGATAAGATTTTATAAAATTCCTAAAAGGCCTTTTGAAATGGTTTAAAATTCATCATTGGATTTTAATCTGGTTTTGGTTTTCAATGGGTTAAAACTATGTTTTAAAGAGGGTTTTATTTTAAAGAGATTTTTTGAAATCAAAATGATTTATAAAAAGTGGTTCTTTATTGTATTTAAAATGTTGATTTGAGTGTGGGATTTACACCTTATAATAAATGCCTTACTGGATCTTTGAAAATGTATTTAATGGAAATGGATGAACTTTTTACTTGCTTTATATTTTCAAAGAAGAAGACCTATGTTAGAGGGTGGCTTTGAAATGTTTGAATGTGTGGGTGATTTCCATAATTTTATAAATGGTGACTGGAATGGTATTTTATGATATGTGAAAAGTCTTAGAATTCCAAGACATTCTTTATTATTAAAGTCTTTATTGGAACTTTGTATTTTATGTGGTAGTTGTGATATACATCCCTTGATTTCCCCTTGATGTGTTTCCCCTTGTATGGGTTATTTATCTTTATGAGATACTTTTACTCCTCTTATGTGGTAATGTGATTGTTTATGTAATGTGTGGAGTTTATTTATGGTGTTTTTCATTGTTGGGTGTTAAGGGGAGGTTGGATTTGATTATACCTTATGTGTTATACTTAGATTGTATGTTATTATGACTCACTTCCTCTCGGTCATGAGAAACCAAGTACTTAGTGGAAGATCTAATTTGTTCCACTAGTTGATTCACACACAACTAGTTTCCCTCTAGTCCTACTAGGAACAAGAGCTAGGATGGGATTTTCTATCACAATGAGGCATGTATAGGGTAGTTGGATGACATGTGATTTGAAATATATCACATACCATTAGCTCATTCATGGGTTTTTATACTTTTTGAATTTGGTTTCCTAGGAACAACTATTTATAATTTTATTACATGTATATTTGATATATTGAATATTAATAAAACTTATTATTACATATTTTTCATTTTTCTACATTAATCTAATGTAATAATGTCCTAGAGTATACGTCACATTTATAAGGTCATAGTTGTTCCCCGTTATGATGAGAACCTTTAAGTTCTATGTTGATATTATTAAATAATGTTTTGTGGTTAGATGACATACTATGATGGGACACATAGTACATAGACTGTTAAGTGAGAGTACTCTTTAATAGGATGAGTATTCATCTCAAGAACTTTTCAATTGGTAATCTCCAAGATGATATATTATGATAACAGACTCTTCGATAGGAATTATGCATGTTTTGGTGTCATATGATATTCCTATCTGTGAGCATATGTAAAGGTCCTTAGAATTTAATATTATCATTAATTCATTTCATGACTCACACACTTATACTTTCTGATGAAAACTATTATGACATATGTTCGTGGTGAGGTAGTGTAAGTTGGGTGCATCATGATTTACATTTCATTAATGGATAAATCAAGAAAGGATTTTTCCCTTCCAATTTTATAGAATTTTATATCTCAACCTTTTGATTGGAATAAAACCATCAAATTAAATTCCATGATCATGGTGAAACGAAATGTTTAATTCTGATAGTCAAAAAAAATGCATTGAGAAAATAGGTTGGTGACATAGATGTGCAACCTACTTGATGAGATATTGTGACAAATAGATTATATTACACAGTGAACATTCATAAGTGGTTATTATTGTTCTGAAATTAAGTTCTTTCTCTTGGGTGACTTGACAATTTTATAGATAATATTATTGGACTTTAGGAAAGATTTCCTAATTCCAATGAGAAGGAATCCTAGAGGGTCACACACTAAGTGTTTCTGATGATCTCTCTTAAATTCTATTTGAATTTAATTAATTGAATAAATATTATTCTCAAGACCAAGGGATAATTTTATTCACATTTTATTGATTCCAAATATTTATTGATGAATTAAATATTTAACTTAAATATTTATCTGGGTGTTCAATAAAATCTAGAGGTGTTCAAATGGATGAACACCATGTTTGGTTAAAGATATTAAATAATAACATAGTTAAATAATTATTATTACTGCGCAAGTTGGTGAATGCCACAAAATAGTAATAATATTATTATTATTATGTGGAATGAGGTTTATTAAAGGTTATTATATTAGTTAAGGATGGACATGAAATTAAATTATTATTTTAACCTAAACCCTAACTATATTATCCCAATATTTTAATTAAGAAACACTACGTTAGATAGCATACAAAATATTCCACATCAAGCTTAAACGAACAATTAAATATTTCTATTTAAATGTCACCATTATAACATAACTATTAGAATGAATTTTATGAACAAGATAAACTGAATTATGAAAATATGGTGTACACAACTATATATAATTATTTAATTTGTGACCAATTAATTATAAATTAAAATAAAACCCTTTTTAAAGGGAAATGTTTTTCTGAAAAACAATTTAAATGTGAACAAGTGTTTTTTATGCCGATAGATAAACAAATCACTCTTGTAGGATTATATTAATGAAATTTATATATAATATATTCAATATAAAGTTTAAAATTCATCCTATGGGTTTTCTATACATGATATAAGAACAAATCCAATTTTACCCATAAAAATGTATTTTTCTAAAAATGATTTTTCCACCTTTTTGATGGCACACTTGTTTTAAATCTTGTTTTTGAAAATTTTATAAATTATATTTGAAAAAATTAACTTCTTATTTAAAATAGGAATATAAAAATTTACTTTGGATTAATTTTTGGAAATTTTCTGATAAGTTTCATGTATTGATGAATAGTGAAAAATAATGGATTTTAATTAAAAAAATCTTTTTCATATAAATAATTTATAGTGTTGAATTAAATTTTTATTGGTTTTAAAGTATAATTAGATCAATTTTATATCATTTAATCCAATTTGGGTCATGGGAATCAATTTTACATCAAATTTAATTATAAAAACATTTCAATCTTTTGAATGTTTTCACTTTAATAACTTGTTTTCTTACCTGTCAATGGGATTAATTTTAAATTAATTTTATCCAATTATGTTTTTTGAATTTTGAAAATTTTCCCCATATTAGGAATCATAAGCTCCAAATTTATTAAATATACTAATTTTATTTTTGGAAAATATGAATAATAACTTTAGTAGTTTTTATTACCACTGTTAAAGGTAAATCAAGTAATTAAGAGTAAAAATAATATTATAAATATTATAAAATTATCCTAAAACTTGTTATAATTTTATTATATGAGTTATTTTCGACCAAAATAATCCTTGGGATGAATTTTTTTCTCTTTTATCCACTTGTATGACTTTAATACATTTATAGTATTTTATTCAAAGAAAAGTTAATTTTTTCATACTTTTGTTTTTAAGTGAAATATTTTTAAAATGGGGTTGTATAATAGATATCTTAGACTATAAATAGTATTTTGAAATATAAAATTTTTATCTTTACCATGATAATTTATTTTTTATTTTTAGGGAAGAAATAATTAAATTTAAGGATTTCATAATGATGATGCAGTAATTGTTTAATTAATGAAAATATCAAATAAATAATATTATAAATATTAAAATAAATATAATTTGAGATGATTAATGGAATAATTTTTTTACATTATTTTAAAATTTTGTTTATGTTTTATAATTATTGTTTAGAATTTATCTTATTTTTTTTTTATTTTTTTTAAAGACAAAATAATGAATATTTTCAAAATTGACACTGATGATATTTTAAAATTAAATATATTTTATTAAATGATATAAAATTTATAAAGATATAAAATTAGTCCAAATTATTGGGATAATTATTAAAATTTCATCGATTACTCATTCAATGGTCTCTGGGAATTTTATAGTAATTATATTAACCCTCAAAGTGTAAATTACATGATATCACAGTAAGAATTAAAGAGGTTAAATAATGGTTAAACAAAAAAGATAAGGATTAAAAAAATTATCAAAACTTGTCTAATATTAATTTTATAGATTAATTTAGACCCATAATCATCCTATATTATAAATAACTCATTTTGGATCAGTCTGGAATAGGAAATTAATTTATATTAATTTAATATTTTAAAGAATTCTAAGCATGCCCCTCTCCTCTCTTATAAAGGGGAACCTATTTTTCAATTTTCATTACACTTAAAAATCTATTTTATTAAGATAATATCTGAAAAAATACCTTCCTAGAATTCATACATGCATTATAGAGATCTTAATTTAGGCATAACACCACCCTTAGTGGACTTGAGGTGTCAAGAAATAGAGATTGTCTGAAGAAGAGGTATTGTTTTAATAAAGTATTTTTGTTTTATTTGTTCTTCCAATTACTTAAAATATTATTAAAACATGATGAAATAATATCTCCAATATTCTAAATATAATGGGATTTTATTATTTTAATATCATCACTAAAATCAATCTCCACTTCCATCAGATGAGAAAATAATTAATCGTTCATATACCACCTCAGGAACCAATATATTTCTCTTTCCATCACCATCTATCAAGACTAGTTATAATTTTGTAATTAATATTTAAATATGATAATAATGAAATACTTATAATTATTAAATAATAATATATCATTTTCTTTCTTTTCTTTTTATGAACATAAAAATGATAACGTCGTTTGTGCGTACGTGTGAACTATCACATTCACAAAGCGATGCGATTTTTTTTCATCACCACATCACATAGATGATATATATATATAAGTATATTTAAATGATAATTATGATATTAAAGATATTATTTTCATTATATAAAGATAAAATTATACTTACCTTCTTTCCATATTGATCATTGAAAAATGAAAACGTTACTCAGGCGTACATACGACCTACCATCTCCATGATTATAACATACTTCATTTTTCATAAACATACTTAATAGTTTGATTTCAAATTATAATTTATGTATAAAAAATATAATCATGTAATTAATATTATTCTAGAGATGATGGACTAATAACCTCTTTGACTATTGACATCATACCAAATTCATTTTGGACTCAAGCATCAAATATCGTCAAAACGCCCAACATGAACTTAAATAAATAAGTAATTATTATAACAATGATAATAATTTATATGAAAGGAATAATAAACTTTTAAAAGGTTATAAATAAAGTTAATTATTAAAATAAATTTATTATCCAGGAATATAAAGATTGTATGTGACGAGTTAGATTCAAGGTAAGAGACTTTCTTTTAAAATCCTCTTTTAAAGTTACTCTTTCAACTATTTTAAAAAAAGACTAAAGGAATGTTTTTTTAACATTTATGAAATGAATATAATTTCTCACATTAATATCACTTTATTTTTGTTATTATTCCTTTAAAATTTTACAATATTATTTTCAAATAAAGTGTTTTCATTTATGAGTGCGCAACTTTGTAAAAAAAGAAAAGTGCTTTCAAAATAGAAAGTTATTTTTATTTTATTCAAGATTTATGTGTTATGATTATGTTATTGTTCTTGGTAATTTTTTATAAGTATGGATGGTTCTATAATAAACTGAGGTAAGATGATCCCATTATATCTCCCTAATGCATTGGGTAATGAGATGGAGTTAACTAGTATAGTTTCTCTTAAGAGACTAAGGGAATATAATGTGGTGGTTATTCTAAATGTAACCATGAAGATTACTCCCTATGTAATCGTGAGAGATACTGTAAGAGTGATATGGAATTGATACCAAAATTTAACTTTATGATTTATGTTTTCTATGGAGTTTTACTTATCATTTCATGAGGTAAACTAAAAAGATTATGTTTTATGGGTAAGAATTATAACATTGTGAAAAAAATTTCATGGGTTTATAAGTATTCATGAACTAACAGTTTATTTATTTATTTTTATTAACCTTACTAAGATTTTTTTTCTCATCATATGTTTTAATTTTTTTTCATATAGTATAAGTTTGGGTAAGAGAAAAGAGGAAGTCAAGTTGAATGTTATGAGGATTTTTCATGAAAAATAAATCATGATTCATTTTAAAAAGTTTTATTTTGTGAAAAAATGGATACTGAGTAGAAATGTCTAATTTTTAATATTTGAGTTGTCATGTAATAGTTATGAACTAATTATCTAAAAATATAAACATAAAAAGATCATAAAAGTAAAAGAAAGTAATTTTATTGACTAAAACTATAGAACATGTAATATTTAAGTCCGAGTCCTTATAGTTGGTATCAAAGGATTGTTTAGATAAATTTAGAGGTTAGGATATTATTTAATAATAAGTTATAAGTTGTATATAACAAAAAAATTTATCATGGAACGAAGGTTTATCATTATTTTAGATAAATTTAATTAGTTTGAGATAACATGAATAAGGATATTTTAGTGTTTACCATCCTCATAAGATGGTATATTATGATTTTATTAATCACACTAACCTTTTTGGTTTTAGTAAATGGTTGAATCTAGAAAGAACTAAAGTAACAATAGATGTGAAGGAAAATGAGATAGTTCTATAAATAATCAACTGAATTAAATGGGAACTGTAATGATAAATCTTTTGGTTATTCTAAACCAACTACCAGGAGTAACGATTAACCACCTGAACCTTGGTGAGTTTTCTAATGCATCATATATGATAGAAATAAATCCTTGTGTAAGTTTAGGTAACAATGATCATAAAGGTAAATATATTTAATGACATATCTATCAAGGATGTGGAAATAAACACCTGGTAAAATTTCTTAAGGGGATGAAAATATGTTTTAAATGTGGTAAAGAGGCCATAAAGAAATAATACTTCAAGGAAAAAGGAAGTGTCCAATTGACTCCATGAAAGGGAAAGAAGTTATTCCCAAGTTATCAATTGAATGTTTTAAATGTGGCGAGTATGGTCATTATCAAAATAGATTTCTTAGGAAGAAAGCTCGTGAATGGGATCAACAAGGCAATACAAATATCTGTTTAGGAATACCTAATGCCATTACGATTAAATATGAGGAAATTTAAAATATCATATGAAAGGTATGTATTATTTATTGGTTCATGTTTTAACATTAGTAAATATTAGGCTATGATTCATGTTTTTGTTTCTAGAAAATAATTATTAAGGAATATGATGGAAAAGAATATTTAATGGTCCTAAAAAATAACCATAACATGTTTTAACCTCAAAGGTTATCTCATACCTTTCATTTTTCATCCTAAAATGAAATAACCCAAAATTACCTCACGGTGAAAGATCATAAACAACCAAAAGGTTTTCCATACCTATATAATTGTATTCAAAAAATAAAATAGAATTATTCCTAAAATAATAATTATATAGTTTTAGAAAAATGACAACTCGAAGGATGGGTGACAACCTGTCGCCTCTGGTAAGGTTGTAGAAATTGAACCCACAACCGAAGGGCAACAAGAGTGCATCACCTACCACTGGACTTAGTGATGTCCGGATTAGTATGATTTTTTATTTTTATTTAAATGATTTTATGGATGAGAATAAGTTGATTTTTGGAATATATGTTTTATTGAATAGATAGCTTTGTGATTGGAAAATAATTTGGTGATTAATTGATTAATGTTATTTTGGAAGACGTTACCTATTTTTGTAATCCTATAAGATTAAGTTAAACAGAATATTATGAGGAATAAATGTTGAGTTATCTTTTGGATTAAAATATGATTTTATTATAGACTTATTGAGATTTAGGTTATGTATAGAAATGGTTATCATATGTTAGAAATTATGTTATTTAGGAAATTAAATTTTTGGTATGATACATTAACAGTGATTAATGTTATTTGGAAGAATATGTGATAAAAAACTTCTAATTTTTGGGTTTCAATCTTAGTCTATAATATTTTTGAGTAAATATAGTTATTTTATGAATGATCTACGTTGAAGTTTGGGTATTACTATTGAATTTTGGAGATTTATGTAGTTTTTCATCATATAATAGTTTATTCTTTTTGGAGAATTATCTTATATTATCCCACCATTTTAGTTTTATTTAATTTATAAATAATGTAAAAATATATATTTATACTTTTATAGATTTTTTTATTCATAAAAAGTTGATTGTAATGATCCAGAAATGAAAATTTCATCTTAAATAATCATCATTTGGAGAAAAAGATGAGTTTGTGGTGGAATTTTATTAATGGATGAAACTAAAATTGTCAAGTAAGTATATTTTATTATTTTCTTAGTCTAGGTAGTAATAGAATTCATCAAATCCATGAAAAGAATCTTAAAAAAAATGTTATCCGTTTACTTTTCTTACTAAGAAATAAATGACCTTTTAACCCATCATAGATGTATGGTTTTGTGATTGTAAACTTTCTCATGACCATGTTCTCTATCACTTTCCATAAAAACAAGATATTTACTTTTCACTTCCATATCCATTCTTTCCTACACAGGACCCTAGTATGTGTTATCTCAGGTGTCCTTCGTACTTTCCTTTATTTTTTAAGTGGAAGTTTTATTAATCCTTATTAAAATGTGGGATTTAAATTAAAGTATTTTAAATATTCAAACACTATTTACCAATCCCGACTTCAAATTAAAAGGACACAATTTATTAAGAGGGTAGAATTTAACATCCCAATATTTTAAGAAATAAACACTATGTTAGATAGCGTATAAAATACACCACATCAAGCTAAAACAAAAAATTAAATATTTTTATTTAAATATTATTATTATAACCTTGATGTTAGAATGGTGGGTATAAAAATGATTAACTAAATTATAAAAATATGTTTTACACACATATATATAATTAATTCTTTGGTGACCAATTAACTATAAATGAAAATAAAACCCTTTTTAAAAGGATATATTTTTTCTAAAAACTATTTAAATGTGAACAAGTTTTTTATACCAATAGATAAAAAATTTACCCTTGTTGGATTATATTAATGAAATTTATATATAATATATTAAATCCAATGTTTAACATTCATCCTATGAGTAATCTAGACATGATATAAGAATAAGTCCAATTTTACTCATAAAAGATGTATTTTTCTAAAAAGGCGGTTTTGCCGCATTTTTATGGAGTACTTATTTTTAATCTATTTTTTCCTATTATTTTAAATTATATTTGATAAAATAAACCTCTTTCATGAAATAGGAATATCAAATTTTACTTTTTTTTGAATTTTTAGTATTTTTTAATAAGTTTTATGTTTTGATGAATAATAAAAAATACTGGATTTTAATTGAAAACAACTTTTTCATATAAATAATTTATAGTGTTAAATTATATTTTTGTAATTTTCTAGATTTTCCATGTAATTTTTTTGAAAATTATATAGGATTATTTTGAGACCAGGCGCGGAGACAGCACGTGATTCTGAGGTCCGGAGTGCCTAGAATAAATGTTCGAACTATTTTTATATTTATTAAAAATAGCACTCGTGCACGGTTTTAGTAACTTTTAAATGAGTGATCAGATTTGAAATGTGAGGGTACCATTGTGTTTAGAGTAGAAGGTTTTTCTTAGGAATAACCTTACTTCGACTGGCACAGATCAACTACGAAAAATCTTTTTTAGACGTTTCAAAGAAGAATAAAAATAAACTTAAAAAGATTATTTTATTTTTATTTTAACATTTCGTGGCAGCACAGTGATGTTGCGACGTAGGGACAAGGCAATTGTTTCCTTTCATAAATAAAACAGCATGGTGATGCTGCAACTCAGTGAAACAGCAAGCTAAAATGCATTTCGTCAATTATTATCTTAGTAGGGATACAAGATCAGACATGATCCTGGAGAATTCCCTGGAGGCTCTAGAAAAGGAGAATGCATTGGAAAATACTCTCGTTTATGAACAATGAATGGTGAAATATAGACTATCATATTTGGAATAGGCATCAATGTATTGACGAACGAGGAATGTAGGACTCACGCTTCATCAGCGATTGATCTAATCCTCGAGGTAGGGGGTTTATTTTTTCTTCTTGATTCATTTCCAAGTTCTTATTTCCAACGACGATCACGAACCAACCCATGAACAGGTTGATCCGCTGTTCAATTTTTTTTGTGGGATGGTTAAAAATTAGGGATTAATGTGGAAATTAGATCTTTGTTATTTTTAATTCATTCTTCGTGATCCTGCTAACAAGAACGAATTTGGGTTGACATGAACAAAGTACCGAATCCATTCTTTGGGTGTTCTTGTGTTTCTATTTTCCCACTTGTTCTTCTCTTTCACTTCTTTCTTGTGAGGATATGAGAGAATTCATTGTTTCACCTTCGATATGTGGTGTAGAAAACCAGAAGCCGAGAATATGGCACCGCAATAACCCCACAAAGGAGCGATAATAGGCACAACGCAAGACGAGGGCGCCAACGAACTGCCTGAAGATAGAAGAAGCACCGACCCAATGATGCAGTTGGGCCAGGTGGACGATCACCATCGTGGTGGATAGCAATGAAGACAAATTGCGGTCCAGTGGGACTGTGATGGTGGGATATCCCACAGTAGGGGGTCGTAGGTGGTGGAACAGAAGGCTACTGGCTCGAAGATCAATGATGGAGATCCCTTCGGAAACCGCCACGAGGCGGCGGACAAGAGCCACCATTAAGGGGTTGCGGTCTAGCTAGACTGTGGAAGCGGGACCCCATAGAAACCACCTCGGGGTGGTCACATGGTAGCCACCCTACGTTTACGGGGAGCAGATGCTGTAGCCTCCACGTCTCAGTCGGAAGAACCGGCCCGCTTCATCAAACCGGGATGGAGCTGGCATCCTAGACCGGCAGTAAGCCAAGACAAGCCCCACTGGGCCGGGTCGACTTAGCAGGTCAAGTCAGGCGGTACCTGGGTCGGGTCGGTCCAACCAGGTCGGACCAGACCCAGACCCCACTGATCCCTTTTTACTTAAATGTCCTTAACTCTCAAAATGTGTGTCCATTTGATGATATTTTTGTGGAGTTAGGACTCTCACAATGAGGTGGTACTTTTAAGATACTCTATGTGAGTTTCCATGGAATTTGGAAAAAAAATTAGCTTGAGGAATAAGTGCTCCCAGAACGAGCATTCTAAGGATGGAATCATGTGGCTGTCTGTGACCTAGAAGCTACGTGATTACCTAGACTGCATGTATTACATAGACTATATGTCTTATCTAGACTTTTCATCTTACCAAGACTGAGTTAGTACTCCCCTGTACCACTAGGGTGCAGGTCCTCTAGAATTTTATGACACTTCATGTGCTACCTACTGTCCGTGTTTTACCAACACTCATTGTGTTATCTATAATATGTGTGTTACCTACACTCCGTGTGATACCAACACTCAATGTGTTACCTACACTCTATGTGTTACCAATGCTATAAATGTTTCTACTTGAGGGTATTGTGGATTCTTATGACAAACTTGTTTACGTACCATAGACCTATAATTGGTGTGAGATGGCTCTAGTGTCTCTCTTGATTACACTTCTTAGAGGATACAATTTGTGTACCTATTCGGTATTCTACTTGGTCTATTTATTAGTGATATTATTTGTTGTATACTTCATGTGATTGCTTACAGTTTACTTTGTGTAATTCCTTTCTAGTTTGGGGTCCCTACAGAGTATTGTTTTACTTACCCCTTCACGGGATTTGCTTGCACGTGTCTTGTGCAGACGATCAACAGATTTTACAGAGTCCTTGGTGGGTTGGAGATAGGGGTGCTTCAAGGTGACCCAATGAATGTTGTAAGATTTAATGATATTAAAATAGCTTATTGTACATACCCTTTAGGTAGGGTTTTCTGAAAATGATATCCAAGAGCTTATACTTTTCCATTTCAGTTGGGCTTGTATTCTGGCCCCTTTTTATTTCAAATTTGTACCTTACTATAATTGGGTTTTATTAGTGGTTTGAATCCATGTTTACTTAGTGTTTTTAGTTTTAAATTTTTGTTGGAGACGGTTGCGTGCATACATGTACTAGGGAAAATGCCTCCCACTTTTAGGATATGCCTACTCGGAGATAGTCATCAGCCCCTGGACTATGGGAGGTGGGCTTGGGGTAGTCACGACATGGGCCCTGGGGGACGGGTCATGATAGAGTGGTATCAGAGGGTGGTCTATTTTACTCTTGTTTTTGGGAAACAGTGTTAAGTGTTTCAAGTTTGGATTTCAGTATATGGAACCAAGTGTTGGTGTGGCAGCCGATGTATCCATACACCTAGACCTTGAATTATGATTTCTGACTCGGTACATAAAAATTATAGTTGCTTGGTAAATTAATGGTTCATTAATCATATAGGAATTTAGTGTGTTGTCATGTCATTATTGAGTCAGAGTCGGCTCACTAGGTATACTATATTAACCATGTTACATCATGTTTTTGTTTTAGGATGATTCCATAAAGACAACCATCCATGATTCTAGGAGGTGAGCACGAGGATGGTCCTCTGAGCAATGAGGCATCGGTGCAGGGAATGTTTCTAGAGATAACACCTCCTAGTGGGGTACCAGTCATACCACCACCTGGAGAGTAGTAGTTCCAACCAGAGATACTTGTAGAGGATGCATGTATACTTAATTCATTGCATTAGTTCCAGAGACAGCGACCTCTTAGGTTCTGAGGTGAGACAGATCCCCAGATAGCTAAGGACTGGATGGAGGTGGTTACGTGAGTCTTCCACTTAGTGATAATGCCTCCTGACCAGATGGAAGTCCTATCCACGATCCATATTCAGGGATTAGAAGGGATATGGTGCAGCCAGATGGCTAAAACGCATGGGGAGGTGACGTTATCCTTGATATACTTCGAGCACTTCATCAGGGAGGAGTTCTTTCTAGAAATGTTACGATCTATACATATACAAGAGCTACTGCACATGTAGTAGGGCAGCTAGTCAGCAGTAGAGTACTCAGTGAGATTCAAAGATCTTTCTCGTTAATGCACCGACATGGTGTGAGACACATTCTTCAGGGCCCATACCTTTGATCAGGGACTACACTGTGAGATCAGGGCATCAATGATATCCCTTAGCATCCCTATTCATGATGGGGTGCTAGAGCGATCTCTACTAGTAGAGATATTTCTTACAGAGTAGACATCGGTAGTGGGAGCTACCATCAGGCGACAGGTAGTAGAGTCTTCAGTAGTAGGTAGCCGACTGATGATATAGGAACCCAAGCGGGTCAAGTAGTCTAGGGTATGATCTCGGGACACAGGGTCTGTGGTGCGAGACTTCCAGGGCCGCGAAAGTCAGTTGAAGGAAAGACTGTGCTACTCGTGCGGCGGTCGGGGACATATGGATAGAGACTGTCCGACTAGACATATGTTTGACTAGGAGACGATTGAGGGACCACCGAGGTAGCAGAGAAGGTAGAAACAGGGCATTCCACCAGTGGTAAGATGTGGTAGAGGAGTGGGACAAGCATCAGGAGGTGGACATTGGTTTGAGGTACTACCACTACCACCCCTAGGTGGTCCACCATGAACTCAGGGAGCCGGTGGACATGGGAAAGTCCAGCTCCAGGTGATGGAGGCTTACTATCCCAAGACTCCTAAGATGATTATAGGTACGATCTATGTCTTTTACACCATAGCTATAGTTTTGATAGACACGGGTTCTGGTCACTCTTTTCTCTCAAAAAACCTTGTTTGAGACACATAGATTCTAATGGAACCGTTGAAACAATCCCTATGCTTAGAGAGTCCTATGGGAGGAGATTCAACAATCACACACTGGTTCTGACAGTTTTCCCTTATTCTTGGGGGTGAGAGTTTTGGTTGGAATCTCTTGGTGGCAGCATCGAGGCCTTATGAAATCATTCTGGGTATTGATTGGTTATCCACATTTCATGCTCATATCGACTGTTTTAGGCGCATAGTGTGGTGTGTCTATGGTGATGGGACCAAGTTTTCTTTTATCAACAAAAGGGATACTCAAGTAGTGCAGGATGGAATTGCACATAGGAGGGTGTAACTGATCACTGGGACAACACCGATATCTATCCTATATATCAGATGGCTCCTGTGGATCTTTGGGAGATGTGGGTACAGTTGGAGGACTTGTAGAGAAAGAGCTTCATGAGGCCTAGTGTTTCACCATGGGAATCCCTAGTTTTGTTTTCCAAGAAGGCAGATGAGATCTTGAGGTTATGTGTGGAATTTCAGCACCTGAATCTGGTGACCATGAAGAATAAGTATCCACTACCAAGGATTGATGACCTCTTTGATTAGATGAAGGGAGCGTGATTGTTCTCAAAGATAGACCTCATATCAGGCTATCACCAAATTCATATACAGAATGAGGACATCCTGAAGAAGGATTTCGGATGTCGCTACGACCAATATAAGTACTTAGTGATGCCTTTTGGAATGATGAACACCCCAACAATGTTCATGGGACTCATGAATAGGATCTTGTATCCCTACCTATACCAGTTTGTAGTGGTCTTTATTGATGACATCTTGGTGTATTCGACATCTGAGGAGGAGGACACGATACACTTAAGGATAGTCCTAGACTTACTCTGAGAGCACCAACTTTATGAGAATCTCTTGAAGTGTTAGTTCTAGATATGAGAGGTCCACCTTCTAGGAAATGTCATCTTGGAGGCTGTACATGCAGTAGATCCAATAAATATAGAGATAGTGCTTTATTAGGAGCCACCTAAGAACATTATCAAGGGTTGGAGTTTCCTTGGGTTGGTTGGGTAATATCGTAGGTTTGTACCTAAATTTTCCAGAGTAGAAACGTCCATGAAATCCTTGAAAGGAAAGGGGCAACCTTTCGTGTGAATGGAGAATTTCCTTGAGATCTTTTAGTAGCTGATGAAAAGTTTGACGAGCACTCCCATCCTAAGATTTCCATAGGAGGGTGTCGAGTACGTGGTGTTTTGCGATGCATCAAGAACCAGACTTGGTTGTTTCATGATGTAGGGGAAATCATTGATTGCCTACGGTGTATAGAATTTGAGACCACATGATCAGAACTATGTGACCCAAAATCTAGAGTTGGTGGTTATAGTCTTCACATTGAAGATGTGGTGACACTACCATATGGGCGAGCAGTTTATCATCTACTCATACCAAAAAATTATTAAGTATATCTTTTCTCAGTGGGATCTAAATCTGAGACAATAGTGTTGGCTAGAGTTCCTCCAGTACTATGACTTCAAGATAGTCTATACTCCTGGGAAGGGGAACGTGGTGTCAGATGCTCTCACTTGGAGATCGAGTTCACTGATACTGAACGATCCCTCAGAGCATTTTTCCTCACTTCAAACATCCTTCATGGATGGAGATGAAGTAGCTCATCTCCAATCAATGGTGTTTACCCCTCTAATCTTATAGCATGTGCGGTAGGAACAACTTGGAGATGTCAGTTGTGAGACTACACATGCTTAGATGTCCATAGGTCATACCCCTGATGGATATTCAAAAGGTGGGGAGCACGTCATCGTTTTCAGAGGGCGCATAGTTGTACTGAAAACATTGTGGGAGGAGGTGTTGATGGAATTACATACATCCCCTTTTGTATTACATCCAGGTGTGGAAAAGATATACCAGGACCTCCAAATTCAGTTTTGGTGTTCAGGGATGAAGAAGGTAGTGGAAGAGTTTTTCTCAAGATGCCTCAGTTGTCATTGAGTAAAGGTCGAGCACTAGGTTCCAGTGGGTTTTACTGAACCCATTGAGGTGTTAGAGTTTAAGTGGGATTTAATATCAATAGAATTCATGAAGGGACTACCACACATATCCGGAGGTCATAATACCATCTAGGTGATCATTGACTGATTCACCAAGTTGGCCCACTTCCTAGCGATTTGGGAATAGAGTTCAGTAGAGAGCTTAGGACGCCTCTATGTATAAAAGATAGTTTGACTCCATGGAGTCCCATCGATGATACTATCAGTTCTAGATGAATTCTTTACATCCTAGTGGTGGAATGGATTTCAGGAGGGGTTTGGAACTCAGCTACGCTTGAGTACAACTCCCCACTCGCAGACAGACGACCAGACAGAGTGGACCATTCAGGTTCTAGAGGACATGCTACGCGCTTGAATACTCAATTTTTGCCATAGTTTGTAGGACCACCTACCCCTGGTGGAGTTCGCGTATAACAACAGCTACCAATCCACCATCAGTATGGCATCGTTTGATGCCTTGTACGAGCGACCCTACAGGTCACCACTTTGTTGGACTGACCCTAGAGAGTCACCACTCATGATATTGGAGTTGGTACAGGCCACTACAAAGAAGGTGCAGGTCATCCGGGAGAAGATGAAGACTGCATAGAGCTGTCAGAAGTCCTATGCTGATAGGCGATAGAGACCCTTTGAGTTCGAGGAGGGAGACCATGTTTTCCTTCGGGTCTCTCCTTGACGTAGTACATGTAGATTTTGATGGGGTGGAAATTTTTCTCCAAGGTTCATCAGACCTTTTCTGATACTGCGTAGAGTTGGTGAGGTGGAATACCACTTGGCTTTACCTCCACATTTAGAGCGGGTGCATGACATATTTTATGTATCCCAGATGAGGAAATGCATACATGACCCTTTACACATCATTTACTAGGGCGAGATGGACGTTGTCGATAGGGAAAATTTTGCAGAGTACTCGGTGGAGATCAAAGATCGACAAGAGATGACCCTTCATGAGTGATAGATTCCTCTAGTGTGCATCCGATGACAGCACGAGAATATCTAGGAGATCACATTGGAGTGAGAGGATTAAATTTGTGTTTAGCATCTCCATTTTTTGTTTATCCCATGTTTTATCTTTCAGGGATGTAAATTCCTAAGTTGGGGAGAATATAATGTCTCAAATTTTCCATGTAATTTGTTTGAAAATTATATAGTATAATTTCAAGACCAAGAATGAGATGACGCAAGATTCTGAGGCCTGGGCTGCCCATAATAAATGTTCAAACTATTTTTATGTTTATTAAAAATAGCGCTCATGTTCGGTTTTAGGAACTTTTAAACAAGTGCTCAGATTTGAAATCCAACAACATCATTGTTTTCAGAGTAGCAGGTTTTTCTTAAGCCAAACCTAACTTCGACCAGCATGGGGAAACTGTGGAAAATATTTTTGGGTTGTTTCAAAGAAGAATAAAAATAAACTTAAATAGTTTATTTTATTTTTCTTTTAAAGTTTCGTGGTGACTCAATGATGTTGTGATACAACGACAAGGCAGTTGTTTCATTTCATAAAGGAAACAACATGGTGACACTACAAATCAGTGAAACAGTGACACTGAAACATGATTCTATAATTATTATATTGGTAGGGATATGGGATTAGACACAATCCTAGAGATTTCCCTAGAGGCTCTGGAAAAAGAGAACGTGTTGGAAAATCCTCTCGTTGATGAATGAAGAATGGTGGTAGATCAAAGATAGAATTCAGAACAAGCATTGGTGGATTGAAAAACGACAAACCCAAGACTCATGCTTCATCAGTGATCAATAAAATCCTCAAGGTAGTGTGTTTATTTTTTCTTCATGATTCCTTTCCTCATTCTTGTTTCCAATTATGAACACTGACCAACCCACGAACAGGATGATCTACGGTTCTATCATTTATGTGGGATGGTTAAAAATGTATGATTAATGTGGGAATTAGATCTTTATAATTTTTAATTTGTTATTTATGATCTTACTAACCAGAATGGATTCAGGATAAAATGAACAATGGTCCAAATCCATTCTTCGGGTGTTCTTGTGTTTCTCTTTTCCCCCTCTTTCTTGGATTTCTCTTCGTTATTCATGAGGATGTGTGTGGATTGATTGTTTCACCTTCAATCCATGGTTCAACAATACCAAAGAAAAGAATTTGGCACCTCAACGACCCTGTAGAGGAGCGACGACAGGCACAGTGTGAGACGAGGCCACCGACGGAGTGCCCAGTGGTGGAAGCAGCACCGACCCGATAGTGAGGCCGACCACCGACATGGTGTCCAGCGGTGGCAACAAACTGAGGTCCAGTGGGACCACGATTATGGGAAAACCCATAGAAGAGGGACACTGGTAGTGGTTCTAGATGAAACCAACTCGATGGTCAGCAGTAGAGATCCCTGTGGCAAACTCCACGGGGCGGCGGATAGGATCCGCTGAAAGGAGGCCTGCGTTGGGCCTCAACAGACACGGTAGGGGGACACATCACGCGACCGAGGGGCCACTGTCCAACTGGAATACGATGGAAGGAAACCACAATAGCCACCGTGGGGTCATCACATGGTTGACCACCATGTCAAACGTGGTGTCTGCCCCGCCTTGATGGGGAGAAGACGTGGCAACCGCCGCGTTGACGAGGAACGGACGCAGCAGCTGCTGCATCCCAGTTGGACAAATCTGTCCGCTTTAGTGGACAAGGATGGAGCCGGCAAACCATACCAATAATGGGACAAGCCCACCTGAGGTGGGTCGGACCTATGGGTCAGCTCAGGTGGGACCTGGTTTGGGTCGGGTCAGTCCGACCGGACCCAAACCCCACCAGACCCTTTTTACTTAAATTCCCATAACTCTCAAACCGTGTATCCGTTTGATGAACCGTTTGCAGTGTTGGGACCCTCGCGACAATGAGGAAATTTTGTGATACTATATGTGAGTTTACATGGAATTTGTCATATGAACTTTTGGATGGAGGAGTAGGTGCTCCCAGAACGAGCGTGCTAAGGATGGAATCTTACGACTAGTTGTGTCCTTGAAGCTATGTGATTACCGAGACTACATGTCTTACTAAGATTATGTGTCTTATCTAGAGTTTGTGTCTTTCCAATACTGATTCAGTACTCCCCTGTCCCATAAGGGTTCGGGTCCTCTAGTATTTGGTGACACTCCATGTTTTACCAACACTTCGTGTGTTACCTACACTCAATGTGTTATCTGAACTCCGTGTGTTACCTACACTCTGTGTATTACCAACACTCCATGTGTTACCTAAACTCTGTGTGTTACCAATGCTTTGTGTGTTACTACTTGAGGGTACTATAGATTCTTATGAAAATCCTGTTTACGTACCATATACCTATAATTGGTGTGATCTGACTCTAGTGACTTTCTTGATTATACTTCTTAGAGGCTATACTTTGTGCACCTCTTTGGTAGTCTAATTGGTGTATTTCTTAGTGATCTTATTTGTGGTATACTTTGTGTGATTACTTTTGGTTTAATTTTCTTAATTATTTTTGGTTTGGGGTCCCTACTGAGTATTGTTTTACTCACCCCTACACGGGCTTCGCCCGCACGTTTCGTGTCTTGTGCAGACGATCGAAAACTTTGACAGAGTCCTTAGTGGGAAGGAGATAGGGGTGCTTCAGGGTGACATGAAGGACGTGGTAAAACTCAGATACATTCATAAAACTTATTGTACCTACCCTTCAATTATGGTTTTCTACAGATGATATCCAGAAGCATGTACTTTTCCATTTTAGTTAAGCTTATATTCTGGCCCCGTTTTCTTTCAGTTTTACACCTTACTCTGAGTGGATTTTCTTAGTGGTTTGAATCCATGTTGACTTAGTGTTTTTTGTTTCATCTTTTTCTTGGAGATGGGTGTGTGCATATAGGTACTAGGCCAAATTCCTCCCACTAGGGGGATATGCCTACTCGACACTAGTCGCCAACCCCTGGCCTATGGGAGTCGGGGTTAGGGTAGTCACGACACAAATTACGTGGGATGGGTCATGATAATTTTTTATTAGTTTTGAAGTATAATTAGATCAGTTTTATATCATTTAATATAATTTAGTCCATTATTATCAATTTAATATTGAATTTGGATAAAAAAACTTCTCGATATTTTGAATATTTTCATTTAATAGTCTGTTTTCTCACCCTGTCAATGTGATTAATTTTAAATTAATTTTATCCAATTATGTGTTTTGAATTTTTAAAAGTGGATTCCATATTTGGAATCATAAGGACCATATTTATTAAATATTCCCCATTTATTTTTTCCAATATGAATAGTAACTTTAGTAATTTTTATTACCACAGTTAAGGGTAAATCATGTAATTAAGGGTAAAAATAATGTTCAAAATATTATAAATCACCCTAAAAATTGTCCTAATTTTATTATATGAGTTATTTTCGGCCAAAATCATCCTTGGAATGTTTTTTTTAGCTCTTGGATCCATCTGGATGACTTTAATCCATTTATAATATTTTAATCAAAGAAAAGTCAATTTTGTCCAAATTTTGTTTTTAACAAGTGAAATGTTTTTAATATGGGTTTATATAGGGTATCTATTTGATTATAAATATTTTTTTAAAGATAAAATGTTTATATTTATCATGGTAATTTATTTTTATTTTTTAGGGAATAAATAATTAAATTAAATTCTTGTATAATAATAATGCATTAATTTTTTAATTAAAGGAAATATCAGATAAATGATATTAAAAATATTAAAGTAAATATAATTTGAGATGATTAATGCCATAAAATAATTTTTTAGATGAATTTTACATTTTAGTGATGTTTTAGGAGTCTTGGTTTGAATTTATCTTATTATTTAGTTTTTTTTAAAATAAAAAATAAAGAATAATGTCAAAATTGACATTTAATATATTTTAAAATAAAAAATATTTTATTAAATGATATAAAATTTATAAAAATATAAAATTAGGTCAAAATATTTATATCCTCTTAAAATTTAATTAATGACTCATTTAATTGTTGTTTTCCATTTTATAGAAATTATATTAATCCTAAAATCTTAAATTATATGATATCACGGTAATAATTAAAGAGGTTAAATAAGGGTTAAAAAAGATAAGGATTGTAAAAATAATCAAAACTTGTATAATTTTCATCATATAAATTTATTTAAACCTATACTCGTAATATATTTGAAATAAATCACTTTATATCGATTTTGGAATAGAAAATTAATTTATATTAATTTAATATTTTTAAGAATTCTAAGAGTTCCCCTCTTCTCTCTTATAAAAGGAAACCTATTATTCTCATTTATTTATACTTAAAAACATATTTTTTTTGGCCAAGATCTTCAAAAATACCATCCTAGAATCTCTCTCAAAATTCTAGATCTCTTATTTTAGGTATAACACCACCCTTAGTGGTCTTAAGTTGTTAGGAAAATGATATCATATGAAGAAGAGGTATTATTTTAATCAAGTATTTCTGTTTTATTTATTATTCCAATTCCTTCAAATATTCTTCATACATGATTAAATAATAACTAAAGTATCCTCAATATACTTATATATTATTTTTTTAATTTCATCACCAAAATCCATCTCCACTTTCATCAAATGGGAAAGGAATTAATCATTCGTGCATACGACGAGCTACCACTTCACGAACCGATATAATTTTTTTCCATCATCGTCTCTCAAGAATGGTTATAATTATGAAATTAATATTTATATATGATATTCATGACATATTTATCATTATTAAATAATAATATATCATTTATATTCTTACCTTTCTATGTACATAAAAATGATAACGTCGTTCGTATGTACATGTGAACTATCACCTCTGCAAAATAATGTGATTTGTTTTTCATCACCACATAACAGAGATGATATATATAAGTATATTTCAAAAATAAATAGGATATTTAATATATTATTATCATTCTGAAAATATAAAATTATACTTACCTTCTTTCTGTGATGATCATTGAAAAATGAAAATGTTACTCATGAGGACGTACGACCTACCGTCTCCATGATTATAACTTAGTTCATTTTTCATAACCGTACATAATCTTTAGATTTAAAATTATAACTGATGTATAAAAACTATAATAATTTCATTAATATTATTATATAGAAGATAGAATAATTACCACTTTGATTATTTACAACATACCAAATTTATTTTGGACTCAAGTACCGAATATCATCAAAACATCCGACATAAACTTAAATTAATTAGTAATTGTTATATTATGATAATAAGTGATATAAAAAAGAATAATAAAATTTTAAAAGGTTATAAATCAAGTAAATAATTAACCTGAGTTTATTATTTAGAAATATAAATATTATACGTGACGATTCAAACTCAAGGTAAGGGGTTTTCTTTAAAAAACCTCTTTTAACATTACTCTTTAAACTATTTTTACAAAATCCTAAAAGATTATTTTTACATATATGGAATGAATGAAATTTATAACTTTCATGCCAATTTAATTTTTTTATTCTTCCTTTAAAGTTTTATAATTTTATTTTCAAATAAATTATTTTAATTTATGTGTGCGAGACTTTGTAAAAAGAAAAAGTAATTTCAAAGTGGAAAAGTTATTTTTATTTTATACAATATTTATGCATTAAGATTATGTTATTTTTCTTGGGAATTTTTTATGAGTATGGGTGGTTCCATGATAAATTAAGAGTGGGTTATCCTATTATATCTCTCCAATTAATTTGGTAATGAGATGGAGTTAACAAGTAGGGTTTCTCCTAAGAGATTAAGGGAATATATTATGGTTTGTATTCCAAATGTAAATATAAAGGTTACTCCCTATTTATCCATGAGAGATACAATAATAGTGATATGGAATTGATGCCATAAGTTACCTTTATAATTCATGTTTTCTATGGAATTTTATAGGAAACTTATTTTTTCATGAGGTAAGCTAAAAAAGTTATGTTTTATGGATGAAAAGTATAACTTTGTGAAAATGTTTTCATGGGTTTATAAGTATTCATGGACTAATGGTTATTTCTTTCTTTTTATGTACCTTATTGATATTTTTGTGATTATATCATGTTTTAAAATGTTTTTCACTGGGTATATGGATGGGTAATAGAAATTAGGAAGTCAAGTTGAAAGTTATGAATATTTTTCATGAAAAAGAAATCATATTTATTTTAAAAAGTTTTATTTTGTTAAAAAATGGATATTGAGTATAAGTGTATACTTTCTAATATTTGAGTTGTTATATAAAATTTATGGCCTAATTATCTACAACAATAAACTTGAAAATATCCTCAAAGTTAAAAAAAGTAATTTTCTTGACTAAAAATCATGATTATGTAATGTTTAAGGCTGGGTCATTACACTAATTTTATAAATAGACGGTTATTTCTATTATGTAGTGAGTGAAAAAATTTATTGGTGCAATAGAAATTGATAATTTTTTCACATAATTAACCCTCTCTTGAATCCTCCCTATCTATCCCTCTCAAGAATGATAAATACAAGAGAGATTCCTTTATGACCAAAGGATGAGTTATCAACAAAAACAATGCAAGATAATTGATTCATCGCACTAGTACCCAGAGATTGATGAACATTTCTTGGAGATTAAAGGAGCACATGTGGATCACTACTAGATGGATTCTATACTTGAATCCTCACAACACAATGAAGGAAATCCAAAAGGGTCTATTCGGATGATCAAAATTCACATCGATGAAATATCCTATGCCCAGGTATTTGTTTCAATCAATATTCTATAAATTAATTAAAAATTTGACTATCAAGATCATCACTTGTGGTTTCAAGCATAGAAATATTAAAAGAAATTTTAATATATCTCCCAACACCGCACACTTTTATTTATACCAGAACCAACAATTAGTATCAGAGGGGTCACATTAAATTTATGATTATTTTTTGATTATTAATCCATATATAATCATGGTTCAATTTTCATTTCATTGTATTCATTATTTAATTTGGTTTTAATTAACATGTTATTAATATAATAATCATGTTTGTTTCATGTTTCATTTTCTTAAAGTTATAAGAATAGATAAAGAACAATTGTTTATTCCATCACGAACTGTCAATTTTGGTTCGTAAGATAGGGTTACACATCATGTACTTGGAAGTACACACCATGTACCCTAGTACGCTACACCTGGATATTTCATGGGATACATGGTATGCCACAAAGTTTTTACATGTGGTGTATGCCTCATGTTGACTGACTAACCTAGTACATGATTTTTAGATTACACAACATGTATTAGAGTACACGTTGTATAGCCTACATAGGTTAGCGGTGAAAATCACACAATTTGTGTGGTCATTATACATAGTCAAACCATGTGAGACTGACAACCATGAGAATTTATGATATACATGATGTGTATGCGGTGTACATGGAATGTAGCACATCAATTCCTATGTCTGATATATACTCCAGTTTATCTGGAAAATGGAATTAGAGATACGTGACATGTAGCTAGAGTGCACATGTCGTATAGTCTCTCACCCAAGAACATGTTAATTCTTTCAACAGGTTTCATAGGCATGTGGAATTCAGATCACACATCATGTAGCTATTCTATACACACCATGTAATCAGTCAAAATACACACTGAAGACCTAGGTGAGTATCTCGAGCACACGGTAAGCAAATACACGACATGTAGCTGGCATGTATATACCTTGTAGTCCGGCTAAGTAAACAGGTTAATTCCCCAGGCATGTGACCTAGATACACGACAACAGAGGTACACGACGTGTAGCTTGATAGTACATGTCATGTAGTCACCCAATTACTAGTAGAATTAAATTATATTAAATTGAAAATGGTAGCATTAAAACCTTATTACTTTTATTGTAACATTAAGTGTTTGAAAATTTAATAAGGGTTTTAATGAATTTTGAATTCTCAGCTAATATAGTTTAATAAATCTGCAACTATTGGTTCTTACATTTATTTTCCATTAATTCCTTAATTGTGGTTATCTATAAATGAATTTTGATGGTCATTAAGATAAAAGGGAATTAACTAATTAATTAATTAATTAATGCAAGCACATTTATCTTAATAATAAATAATGGATAAAGAAATGAATGTTAGTCATTTACTTTTGCATATACATTTCATGTAAGCCAATTCATGAGCTTGACCAATACAAGTGTATGTCTTGTAATTAATTTAATTTAATTTATTTCATTGGTTTTTAGTTATTAATTATTAAATTTTATTTTATTTCCTATGATTCATCCCTCTCTCCATTATTTTGTAGGACTTGTGTGTCCAAAGATATTTATGTAATTCCAATTTAACCAATACTTTGTTCCCCTCACCTGAATGTTAGTTACAAATATTTGTAATTAATGGAGTTTCCCGAGGCATGAGAAGATGATTCAAGAAATATCCATAATGATGTCAACCAAAGTGATACATAGATGGACATGTGGAATGTTGTAACTCATGCTAAGACCCAAAAAATGGAGTTATTTTCCATAGGTAAAAGGTTTGTTTAATTTATTCTCATTAAAACGACCATTAGATAAAGTTTGTGAATGGGTCATTTAATTAATTATTTATTTATATCTATGCAATTATTTATTTTATGGATGCAAGACTGTGATCACGTAAAGAAATGGATTAATGTGAAAATATGGAAATAAAATAATTGAATTATGTGTAAATGTTTTATCTAACATGGTTAATTAATTGAGTAATATTCGCATAATATTAAAAATAAATGTAAAGGATAAAACAAGATAAAATTTATTTATAATAAGTTAAAATTCCTCAACTAAATATTAAGTCAGACTTAGTCTTCCATTACTTGATTAGAAATGAAAGCCTTATAACTAAGTGTTTAGACAACCCTCATTAGGACACTTACTTTTAACTTGGAGTTCTTATGAGGGTTATGGGTCGACTTAACCATCTTACTTTAAGATAAGTAACCCTTTATAGACTTGATTTAACTTGTAGAAAAGTGTTGGGGAAATCCAAGTCAGGGTTTTAGGATAGGGGAGTCCACTCAATGGATCAAAGAGTGGCAAGCCCATAGTTGGAAAAGGCCTTCCTACCTATAAACCTTCAAGTAGCTTGAACAACCCTCATTGGGGTTATATGAAGGAGAATATGGATCCTTACCACTAAAATTTTAAAGAAAATAGACATTCCGGGTTCAATGATGAGGGATATTGGGACTTGAAAAAATAGTGGGAGATTTAATAAAATTAATTAATTTATTATTTCTCTTATAATTTGTAATCAAGAAAAATTAAAAATAATTTTCTCTCTTAATTATAGAATACAATGGAAATCTCTCCATCTACACTATACATAAGACCAATATTGTATAAATACAACCTTCTAAATAGTATTAACTTATGGGGGTGGTTTAGAAACCATTGGGTTGTGCTACAACATGAATGCAAATCTTACATGCTAAAATACTCAATGCATGATCTACCTTGTCATGACTCCCTCCCCACAAAGTGTACCCCTCCAAGGTTGGCAATGTGAAAAGGGAGATAATGAACCCCCAAGTCCCGCCTCCAGTAGGCCCTGGGTTGGTGACTAGAACCGAGGGTATAATAAACACACAAATGGGAGGCATTACCCTCTAAGAGAACACATGCGGAAGAGAGAGATAAGATAGACACCAAAAAACTCCAACTCATAACTGAAATATAAAAGAAAACCAAGTGCACGTATGTAATGCCATGAAAAAGTACTACAACTAAAAGGGAAAAAACTGCAAGTACCCAAAAGAAGTTAAAACAACAACAACCACAAGCCCGAACAGCTCCTGGAACCCCAAGATAGTAGAAACTAGCTTGATCTCCAACCTGCTTCAAGTGACTTGAAAAACAGTTTATATATACATAGGGTGAGTATAATAGTATACTTATTAGGATCCTTCCTGAAGCCTCTCGTGCAAAGTAAAGAAAGCATGCTAATGCACAGTGAACAACAAGTGAAACTAACTCGTCACCTAAACAGGTATACTAAGTTCCCAACCTCACCATGGCTACTCTCACCAAGTAACGCATACAAAAATATATCATATAATACAGAATATCAAGGGTACCCCACTACTACTTCCCCACTGGTTTTCCACTTTTCCCCAATGTCGCACGTCCGAAGCATCTCTCTCCAAAAAGGCTTGTCCGCAGACACCTGGGCGAAGCACCACAATATGCACCTCATGCAACAAAACCACCACATCCACACACCAAAGTAAACAGGTAGTTTTTGGGAGCCACCACATCTCTCTTAAAGTGTATCATACATTGGGTATTATACCGCAAGTCATTACAGCCCATACACCGAGTAAGGATCCTCAAGCCATCACAGCCGATACACGTTACACCTATAGTAGTACATAGAAAACTATATCCAGAATATATGTGTGTGAATAACCACAAGCCATTACATCCCTCTACACACATATATGGGGAAAACTAACCAATGTTCCTTCCAGTACCAGTAGCTACCAAGAGAAGAGAGCAGGGCCAAAGGGGGTAGTCAGCCATCCATCCTCCCACCAGAATGTTGGGGAAAACACCCCCCAGAGCTCAGAATCCCCGGGGTGTTAGTTTCCCTTACTGATAGGGTGGAGTAGCGTATATAAACACAAAAAGTACAAGATATATTATATCTCACAACCACACTATGGGAATTACCTAGTCTTAAAAAAAACTACAGCTAACATCTCTCAGAATCTGAGCTGCTACTTATAAGACTAGGTATCCTATAAGCACACAACCATTTAAACATATTTATTAGATTAATTCATTCACTTTTTATCAGTTCCACTGTATGTTAATTAATTCTTTAAACATAAATTAACCATGAACAATTCCACATTAAATTTCATTAGCATCACACCCAAAGTCAATTGCTCCTTCAAAAATTACAACCTCATCATTATGTTGCAACATCTCCATCCCCATGGGTTAACACCATTTATTCAATTATTCATTATAGAAATACTTTCCCACATTCCCAGGAATTCTAAAAAAACATTATATGCTACTAAACACAAGGGGGCTCAACACGGTGAGTAGATGTACTACCTGTCGAGTCTTTGCCGCTTATAGTAAGAGCATATACATGTCCTTCCTTGAGAGGCTAAACACGAAAATCACGTGGCATACCACACGTGTCTTCACCTCTTTCGGAAGAATGGTAAGTAAGACCAGCTGCCTTGAGAAGTGGGGACAATTAAAGCAGATAAACAACCAATCAAAATTACCAAGCATCCAATAATCGCATCCACTCCATTCCATCATCCTTGGTGTCCTCCCTGACACCCACATGCATAAACAGGTGCATCTCCCCACTCTAGGCATCATCTGCTACCACAACCAAAAGGGCCTCCATGCCTCCACATATTACCACAACCATCCAGGCTCACATTAAAACACAAGGTATAACCACAAAGGGAGCAAACACCCATCGAGATACCTGTCAAAAGAGAGCAAGCCACAAAAGCAACAAAAAAAATTCATAAATAAAACATGAAAGGTATAACCAAAAAGGGAACATCATTACATGAAAAGAGTTAAACATCAAACAAATCTAGGTACTGAGCATGTATCTGTGACTGACGTTCCCAGGTACTCTCCTCCATGCCACCGTGTCACCACAAGACACGAACTAAGGGGATAGAACGCCCACACAACACCTTCTCCTTGTGGTCTTGGATCTCCACAGGTCACTCCTCGAAGGTTGCATCATCATCAACATCAATCTCTCACCAATTGATTATGTGAGAGTCATCATGAAGATAACGACGGATCTGTGATACATGGAAAACATCATGTATCCGACTCATCTTTGGGGGAAGTGCTACTTGATACGCCACAGCTCCAAAATGAGCTAACACATTGAAAGGCCCAAAAAACCGGGGATAAAGCTTACTTCCACGACCAAAACCTTCACTTCCCACAATGGGGAGTCACCTTCAGAAACACATGATCCCCAACATTAAATTATAAGGTCCTCCTTCTTTGATCATCATATGATTTCGGACAATCTTGCGCTGTCTTCATCCTCTCACGAATCACCTGAACCATCTCTGTTGTATTCTGCACTTGTTTCGGTGCGAGAATTGCTGACTCTCTGACCCCAATCTAGCATAACAGAGAACGGTATGGTCGACCATACAAGGCTTCAAAATTTTCCATACCAATGGTGGAGTGAAAACTATTGTTTTAAGAGAACTCCACCAAGGGTAAGTTCCTTATCCATGAGCCTCCAAAATCAAGAGCACAAGAGCGTAGCATGTCTTCAAGAGTCTAGATGGTTCCCTCTGTCTGACCATCCGTTTGAGGATGAAAAGTAGTGCTAAGGCATAATTGAGAACCAAAATCATATTGGAGACCTCTCCAAACCCTGGAGGTAAAATGAGGATCTCGATCAGAAATGATCGTCCTAGGGACTCCATGAAGTCTCACCACCTCCTCTAGATACTGGCTCGACAAAACTTCCACTGATCTTGACTCCTTGATTGCTATGAAGTGGGCCAATTTTGTTAAATGATCCAGTACCACCCAAATAGCATCATGTCCTCTCGGATCTTGAGGTAAACCAGTAACAAAGTCCATTGATATGTCCTCCCACTTTCAATGAGGAATCTATAATGGTTGGAGAAGACCACCTGGAACACGGTGTTTGACCTTCACCTTCTGGTAGACTAAACATCGAGACACAAACTCTGCAACTGCACGCTTCGGACCAGGCCACCAAAACTGACTCCTCAAGGATTGGTACATCTTTTTCATGCTAGGACGTGCTGCTAAGGGAGAACTATGGAACTCTTTGATAACCGTCTCGCGCATCGTCAAGGGAACAAAAAAGCCTTCCATGATACAACACTCAGTGTTGTTCATCCTCCAACCAACCATCAGGGGCCTCACCACAAACAACTCGGTCTCTTCAGACCTCTACCTCAAGATCCCCCAACTGGGACTCTTCTACCTTATGCACCAGGGATGACTGTACCATCATCTGAAAAAGACAACCTCTACCCCCAACTTCTCCCATATCAAGATGCAATGCTGACAGTTCTTCCATTACTCTCCAGGAATCACCGGATTCACGAACAGCATCACTATGTGGCTTTCAGCTTAGCGCATCAGCTACAACATTCCATTTTCTAGGTGTATATGATATTTTTAAGCTGTATTCCTGTAAGAACTCCATCCACCGACGTTGTCATAAGTTCAAGTCACACTGGGAGAAAACATACCTCAAACTCTTATGATCAGTGGAAACCACAAAGCGCTCACCAATGAGGTAATGTCTCCACAACTTCAGAGAAAACACCACAGATGTCAACTCAAGATCATGGGTGGCATAGTTGCATTCATGGGGATGCAACTATTGAGATCCATAAGAAACAATTGACCTCTACTGCATGAGAACACAGCCTAACCCCAGATGTGAAGCATCGTAGAAAACATCAAACTGGACTCCCTCAGCTGGAAGACAAAGGACTGGAGCACTTACTAACTTCTCCTTTAGATACTTGAATGTTGCCTGACACTGATCAATCCATATGAATGCCTGGTCCTTCTTAGTTAAAGCTGTCAGTGGAGTCGCAACTCATGAGAAATCGGCTACGAACCTCCTGTAGTAGCCTGCGAGACCAAGGAAACTTCACACCTCTGACACTATCTTGGGGGCTTCCCAAAACCAACTACTTCTATCTTTGATGGATCTACAACTACTCCCTGTTGGGACATAGCATGCCCTAAGAAATGGACTTCCTGAGCCCAAAACTCACACTTCGACAACTTCTTGAACAGCTGATGTTGGCGAAGAACTCCCAAAACGGCTCGTAGATGCTCTATATGCTCCTCTTCAGATGTGGAGTACACAAGGATGTCGTTAATGAAAACTACCACAAACTTTTCCAGGAACTCACGGAACATAGCATTCATCAATACCATGAATATAGCTAGATCATTCGTCATACCAAATGGCATTACAAAGAACTCATAATGACCATGACAACAACAAAAAGCAGTCTTCGGGATATCCTCATCCTTCACACGCATCTGATGATATCCTAACCGCAATTTGATCTTTGAGAACCAACTTGCACCCTTAATTTGATCAAATAAGTCATCAATCTGTGGAAGAGGATAACGGTTCTTTATTGTCACTTTGTTTAAGTGATGATAATCGACACACAACCGAAAACTGCAATCAGCCTTCTTCACAAACAAAACTGGTGCACCCCATGGTGACACACTTGGACGAACAAAACCACACTACAATAGACCATCAAGCTTTATACGTAGATCTCATAACTCCGAAGGGGCCATCCTATATAGAGACATAGAGATAGGAGACGCTCCTGGTTATAGCTCGATCCCAAACTCGATCTCTCATTGAGGGGGTAATTCTACAACCTCTTCTAGAAAGACATCAGGGTACTCCTCTACGACCCTAGGAAATGCCAACTGCTGAACTTCTGAAGAACTCAGCATTAACTCAGCCATCATGGATCATAAGGATGGAATGCGCCTATGACCCATCCAAGTGTCTCGATCACCAAAAAACACCACTTTCTCTCCATCTACACCAATGAAAATGACCTTTTTCCTGAAGAAATCCACGATATCCTGCACTGAATACAACTAATCCATGCAGAGGATGACATTATATGGTTGTATTCGTAAACATTGGAAATCTCTCCAAGATTGATGTTTCCCCAACACTAGCTCAAAGTCTCTACATACTTCAAACAAGTCAGCTCAACCTCCAACGGGCGTAGTCAACGCCAAGGGCACTGGAACCCTCTCTACCTTAAGTCCTAATGCATGGAAAAGGGTAGGTGATATGAAGGAGTGTGTGGCTCCTGAATCAAACAAGGCATACACCAAAGTAGAAAACAAGAAAAGGGTACCTCGAATGATGTCTGGTTCTCGTGGAGATGGCAATTCTAGAGCATTAAGCTGACCACGACCTCCTACACAGCCTCTCTGACCCTGATGACGACCACCAACACAGCCGAACTCTGCTCTCTGAGGACGGGGAGCATTATGGGGTTGTCCTCTACCTACCCCATCTACCTTTTTCTGATCTAATGCTGGTGCAACCGGCTGTTGCTGCCTCGGCTGGAACTACCTCAACGGAGGAACCTGGAGCATAGCGCTTGGTGCACGATGACCACTCTCAAAGGTTGGGAACTCCCGCTGCTGATGACCATGACCACCACAAGAAAAACAATCACTTAATCCCTTGTCATAGGCCTGAGAGTTTTTGCCTCTGGAGAAACGAGATGTGAAGGGCTGGGAACTACCCCCTGCTGAACGAAATCTCTTCTTCCCTGAAAACTGAGAACCCTGGACCACAACTCTTCTTCATGATGAATCATGTTGATTCCCCTCTTGTGATGATCATGTCCTAGCCAAAGTCCTCTCGATAACCTCTGCCCTCACCAGTACCTCAAGATAAGTTTTTAGCATAAATGGGGTGACCTAGTGCTGGATCTCTGGATGCAAAGCCTCCTCGAAATGCCTCACCCTGGACTCCTCATCTGGAAGTAGGTCTTAAGCATATCGTAAAAGGTTCCTGAAATGGATTCCAAACTCTCAAACACTGGAGCTCCCCTGTCGAAGGGTAAGAAGCTCCTGGCGATTGGATGCCTTCATAGTCAAAGAAAGAAACTTGACTCTAAATCTATCTTAGAACTCCTCACATGATATCACTAACTCCTCATGATCCTTGAGGAACAAGAACCACCACTACCTTGTTGCTCCACGCAGTATCGTCACAACCAAGGATACCCAGTGCTCCTTCCGAGCACGAATCGAACTGAAGCTGATATCGACCTCCTCTAACCAGTCTTCTATGACTGCATCTGAAATGGAGCCCGTGTACTTCTGCAGACTCTGGTGATGAAACTCTCAGAGTGTCTTCCTCCAATTTTCGTCGTCATCAACCTCTACCCTCTGGCGATCTGCTGGAACAGCCTTCTGGACATTTTCTGCGCAAACCTGATGAGGACATTGACCTGGATCCATACTTGTAAAATAACAAACTGTTAGAGCTCCTAAACCTGGAATATGGAAGACTCAACATTAATTAATTAATTGTTTTCTTTCATTGATTTTAGGTTATCATATCCCAAGGTCTACCCATTCAAACATAGGCACAAAAAAGAATGATGCATGATCCTGTCTAAGGTCTCTACCCTGCAACTAGTATCACATTGTTTAGTAGCCATTGTAAACTTAAAGGTCCATACATCAGATCATAGGGGTCCCTAAAAGCCCATGTCTCAGCCGGTCTCCAGTGTTTACCTCACTTGATAAACATGAATGACACTGTTTCCCTACCAACCCATGCAACCTCACCTGTGCCTAACTCCAAACTCCATCATATCCCTCAACCAGAGCTCTGATACCACTCTGTCATGAACCACTCCCCACAAAGTGTACCCCTCCTAGGTCGGCAATGTGAAAAGGGAGATAATGACCCCGAGTCCCGCCTCCAGTAGGCTACTGGTTGGTGACTAGCACTGAGGGTATAATAAACACACAAATGGGAGGCATTGCCCTCTAAGAGAACACATGCAGAAGAGAGAGATAAGATAGACACCAACCAACTCCAAATCAGAACTGAAATATCAAAGGAACCCAAGTGCACATATGTAATGCCATGAAAAAGTACTACAACTAAAAGGGGAAAAACTGCAAGTACCCAAAATAAGTAAAAACAATAGCAACCACAAGCCCAAACAGATCCTACAACCCAGAGCTAATAGAAACCATCTTGATCTTCAACCTGCTACAAGTGACCTGAAAACAGTTTATATATACATAGGGTGAGTATAACAGTATACTCAATAGGATCCTTCTCGAAGCCTCTCGTGCAATGTAAAGAAAGCATGCTAAAGCACAATGAACAACAAGTGAAACTAACTCGTCACCTAAACATGTATACTAAGTTCCCAACCTCACCATGACTACTCTCACCAAGTAACGCAAACAAAAATATATCATATAATAAAGAATATCAAGGGTACCCCGCTACTACTTCCCCACTGGTTTGCCACTTTTCCCCAACGACACACGTCCTGAGCATCTCTCTCCAAAAAGGATTGCCCGCAGACACCTGGGTGAAGCACGACAATATGCACCTCGTGCAACAAAACCACCACCTCTACACACCAAAGTAACCAGGTAGTTTCTGGGAGCCACCACATCTCGCCTAATGTGTATCATACGTCGGGTATTATACCTCAAGCCATTACATCCCATACACCGAGTAAGGATCCTCAAGTCATCACAACCTATACACATTACACCTATAGTAGTACATAGAAAAATAGATCTAGAATATATGTGTGTGAATAACCACAAGACATTACAGCCCTCTACACACATATATGGGGAAAACTAACCAATGTGCCTGCCAGCACTAGTAACTACCAAGAGAAGAGAGCGGGGCCAAAGGGGGTAGTCAGCCATCCATCCTCCCACCGGAATGTTGGGAAAAACACCCCCCTAGGGCTCAGAATCCCCGGGGTGTCAGTTTCCCTTACTGACAGGGTGGAGTAGTGTATAGAAACACAAAAAGTACAAGATATATTATATCTCACAACCACACTATGGGCATTACCAAGTCTTATACACAACTGTAGCTAATGTCTTTCATACTCCGGGATGCTAATTCTAAGACTAGGTATCCTATAAGCACACAACCATTTAAATAGCGTTATTAGATTACTTCATTACCTTTTTATAAGTTCCACTATACGTTAATTAATTCTTTAAACATTAATTAACCATAAACAATTCCACATTAAATTTCATTAGCATCACACCCAAAGTCAATTGTTCCTTCCAAAATTACAACCTCTTCATTATGTTCCAGCATCTCCATCCCCATGGGTTAACAAATTTTTTTCAATTATTCATTATATAAATACTTTCCCACATTCCCAGACATTCTAGAAAAACATTATATGCTACTAAACACAAGGGGGATCAATACGGTGAGTAGATGTACTACCCATCGAGTCTTTGCCGCTTATAGCAAGAGCATATACCCATCCTTTCTTGAGAGGCTAAACACGAAAAGCACGTGGCATACCCCACGTGTCTTCACCTCTTTCGGAAGAAGGGTAAGTAAGACCAGCTGCCTTGAGGAGTGGGGAAAATTAAAGTAGATAAACAACCAATCAAAATTACCAAGCATCCAACAATCGCATCCACTCCATTCCACCATCCTTGGTGTCCTCCCTGACACCCACATGCATAAATAGATGCATCTCCCCACTCTAGGCATCATCTGCTGCCACAACCAAAAGGGCCTCCATGCCTCCACATATTACCACAACCATCCAGGCTCACATTAAAACACAAGCAGCAGTAAAACAAACTTCTTCACAATTGGCTCTTGTCCCTTGAACAAACAAGAGGGAAACTCAGAACCCTAAAAGCAATTATCTTTTAACATCCACTAGTTATTTAATCTATCTTGGGTTAACCGATTTATTATTCGTTGGTTCCAAATTCAGTAAATCTAACCAGTAAGTTATCACAAATAAATAAACATGCTTACTACACTAATTTTATTAACATCAAATTACAACAAGAACCAGATTCATTTTCATGCCTCTTTATCTTTATCCAACAATTATCAATTAATCCTAGTTTACATTCTTTACTGATTTCCATCAAGAACAAATAGATAATAAAAGAAACCATAAATATCACACTATCTAGAAAAACAAGATGAAATAACATATGATCGATATCAATTTATTTATCTGTTTAAAATATTTATTATGTCAATTCCATTATCATCCAGTGGGATTAAACTTGCTAACAATATAGTTTCACGTAAAAGAAATAGAAGCAACGAATCCCCTACCTCAAACAGTTCCTCACGTTCTATATCCACACAATGGGCCATGATCCTCCTCTCGCGACAACTGTATCCACCCGAGGATGCCACGGTACGACAACACCTACCAAACCCCAAGAAGAACCCCATTAGAAGCATGGATATTACGTGCTATAACATGGAATGGAGAAACATAAAGGAGATGATCCCCAAAGGAATGACTATAAAACATACCTTATATCAAATATTGACCGATATAGCTCGGTTGCATCAAAATAGAGCGATACCAATCCGAGGAGTAAAGTTTGATTTTGAAACTCCTACAGGAAGGATTGAAAGGTTCTAGCATCTCATAGCCAAGAACAAAGAGGAAGAACAAGGGAGGATGATATCTTGTCCCTTTTGAAGATTTAATGGGGTGACGGTTTAAGATACACTTAATTCCCCATTAAAAGCGGATCGCATTAACCCACGCGGGTTGACCAAGTAAAAACATATTGAGCCATAGGAATAATTAATATAGGATTTATGGTCTTTGAATTGGCCTTAAGAGTCCTTAAAATAAGTCTTTAAATGTATTTTACGTCAAAGGAAATGTTAAAGGGGTGAAACTGTAGGAAGCTGGAAACACTGTTCAAAGTCCACTGTGTTATAAGTCCACTGCTAAAAGTCCGCTGTTAGAATTTTTCTTTTAGAAGT
Source organism: Viscum album (assembly GCA_963277665.1). Lineage (NCBI taxonomy): Eukaryota > Viridiplantae > Streptophyta > Magnoliopsida > Santalales > Viscaceae > Viscum > Viscum album. Next base: position 421,946,950 of record OY728141.1, on the reverse strand, counting down.
CCATTGTTAGAAGTCCACTGTTAGAAGTACGTTGTTAGAAGTCCGCTATTAGAAGTCCGCTGTTAGAAGTCTGCTGTTAGAAGTCCGCTGTTAGAAGTCCGCTGTTAGAAGTCCGCTATTAGAAGTCCGCTGTTAGAAGTCCGCTGTTAGAAGTCTGCTGTTAGAAGTCCACTGTTAGAAGTCTCCTGTTATAATTCTGATGTTAGAAGTCCACTGTTAGAAGTCTGCTATTAGAAGTCTGCTGTTAAAACCACACTAGTAGAACACAGTTCACTAAATCCTCACTGATAGAACACTGTTCACTGAATCCTCCCTGATAGAACATTGTTCACTCAACCTCACTAATATACCACTATTCACTGAATCCCCACTAATAGAACATTTTTCACTCAATCCTCACTAATAGAACAGTGTTCACTAAATCCTCACTAATAGAACATTGTTCCCTAAACCTCACTGATAGAACACTGTTCACTGAATTCTCACTGATAGAACATTGGTCACTAAATCCTCACTGATAGAACACTGTTCACTAAATCCTCACTGATAGAACACTGTTCACTAAATCCTCACTAATAGAACACTATTCACTGAACCTCAAAGATATAATACTGTTCACCTACCGTTATAGGTTACCGATAGAACTGTTCACCGATGGAACTGTTCACAGAATTCGAAATTTGGAAAAGTGTTGGGGATATGTCACCTTAACCTCCCGGAACACCTCAAACACCATATTTTCACAAAGTAATGGAGCTGAGAGGTCTGATCCATTACACTCCTACTAAATAAATGAGTGATGAAGAGTTCCTTGTGTACAAAAAACATTTGAGAAACATGTTCGACATTAAATATTTGATAATTTATTCTATTTATAGTGAACTCATAAAGTCTCATGGAAACATGGATGAATATATCATGCTTTAGTACCTCCATGGTCTTTACCAGAAAAGAGAAAGACCAGAATAATTTGAGATCTCCAAGGAGCTCTTTCAGAGTAATATTAGAGAGGGTTCCCCAGATAGGCCTCACATAGTCAAGCTCATTATTTACATTGATAACCTAGAGGTTATAAGGTTTAAAATCCATGAATAATTGGGCACCAATATCATTTTGGAATCACTCCCTCAGAGATTCTATAGATTGTTTTTGTGAATTTTAATATGAACAACATTGATAAGTCTCTACCAAATCTTCTCACTCTTCTTTTCCAAGTAGGTAAGTATAAGAAGCATGAAATTTTTTTTTATTGTGGGAAACAAATGGAAAATGAAACACAAAGATATTTAAGCCCAAATATTCTTCACACCCTTCCAATAACAGGAAGATCATGGTGAAAGTAAGGTAAAATGATGTTGTCTATTTTACATGTGGCAATAAGGGACACTAGAACAAAAACTTCACCCATACAAAGAAGATAGGGGAACCTTTAGGTGAATTTTTTATTGAGTGTAATTTATCTATTTCAAAAAATTAAGTATTATATACAGCTTGTGCTTCTCACATATTTATAAAAATATAAGAACTAAGTAGATTCAAAAATATCGACTGAGGGGAGGTAGATATTAGAGTATTTAATGGATATAAAATTTTTGTTGTAGCTATAGGGGACTAACACCTCACATTGTTGATTGATCTTGGTTTTGAAAGTTTTTTATTATGTTCCATATGTTACCTAAAACATTATTTCTATATCCAGACTTGATACAGATGAATTTATTTTCAAATTTGGAAATTAATGTTGTTTATTTAATAAATATATGATTTTTTATCTTAACACACATTTAAATAATGATCTTTATGTGTTGGATTACACAAACCAAGTAATAAAAATCGATAATGAAACTACTTCACATGACTCATACCACACCCAACTATGAAATCACTAGATAGGCCATGTAAATGAAAATAAATTGACTAAAGATCTTCTTGAATTAGTTCATATAGATGTGTGTGGACCATTTATTATTGAGTAAAGGGATGGGTAATCATACTTAATAAACTTTAATAATGATTTTAGTAGATATGTATATGTCTAATTAATGAGGTATAAGTTTCATTCATTTGAAAAATTCAAGGAATATAGAAATGAAGTTGAGACCCATCTTGGTAAGAAGATTAAGAAACTATGCTTAAAACATGGTGGAGAATATCTTAATAAAAACTTAATTGATTAATTATAGGAGTTTGGTATCCTATATCAACTCAATTTTCCTTGTACACCTTAGTGGAATGGTTTAAGTGAAAGGAGTAACCACACCTTGTTGGACATGGTGAGATCAATGATGTGTCATACGAGTCTTTCATTATTCTTTTGGGGATATGAATTACAAATAGAAGCACAAATATTAAAACAAGTGCCAACTACGACACCAGATGGTATAACATACCATTTATGGAATAAATTTAAAGCTATGTTGTCATACATACATGTTTGGGATTGCAAAGCATTTGTTAAGGCCTCTTCAAGTAACAAAATTTCACCCTAAGGCACAAAGTATACCTTTATAGGATACCCCAAAGAAACAAGGGTGTATTACCTATATGACCCCTCATAAAAAAAGGTAATATTTTAAATACACCCCATATTCCCTGAGAGGGAGAAAATATCTAAAATAGATTGTGGAAGAAAGATAGAATTTTGTGAAGTTGAGGCTCAAGGTACAAAAGAGTTGGCAGAGGAACAGATTCCACAAAGCCTCATGGAAGAAGAAACTATTTTTGAGAAAAAAGTATTATGTAGGAGTATAATTGAGGTCAGATAACCAGAATGGTATAGTTTTCTAGTAACTAAGGATGTTGAATCATTATTAGTTGATAATAACGATCCTCTAACCTATAATGAAGCAGTAAGTGGCATAGATGTTTCCAAGTAACAAGAATCCATAAATTCTTAAATGGATTCCATGTACCAAATCCAAGTTTTTGTTTTGGTAGATCCTTAAGTGGATATAAATACCATTGGATTCAAATGGGTATTCAAAAAGAAATTGGACATTGAATTATAATTCAGTACCTAAAAGGCATGACTGGTTGTAGAAGGGTTTAAATAGCATCAAGGCATTGACTAAGATGAACCTTTTCACAGATTTCAATTATAAAATCCATCATAATTATACTTTACATTGGGTCTTACAATGACTATGAGATTTTGTAAATGGATGTCAAAACAGACTTCCTTAAAGAGAACCTTTAGAAATATGTCTATATGACATAACCCAAAGGATTTGTGACTTCAAAGGATTCCAACAAGATATGAAAATTTCAAAAAACCATTTATAGATTTAAGAAAGAATCCAGGTCATGAAACATTCATTTTGATGAATCTATAATGGAATTTGGTTTCATAAAGAATGAGTGTGAGACTTGTGTCTACAAATAGTTTAGTGGGTGTGCAATAATTTTTTTAATAGTATATGTTGATGACATATTAATCATTAGAAATGAAATACCAATCTTACTTTCTGTTAAGGAATGGTTGAATAAATGATTATATATGAAATAATTGGATGAGGTAACATATATTAATGGGATCAAGATTCATAATGATAGATCCAAGACGTTTCTTTACCTCAATCAAAGAACATACATTAACAAGATTCTAAATGTATTCGGTATAGAACAATCCAAGTGGGGATTGTTTCCAGCACCACATGACATTCATCTTTCCATGAAATTGTGTCTTGAGACACATGAGGAAAGAAATAGAATGGAAAGGATTCCATATGCATCAACTATTAGGTCAGTCATTAATACTATACTATGTACTAGGATAGATTTTTCTTATACATTAAGTGTGGTAGGAAGATATCAAGATGATATAAATGACTGACATTGGATCACAGTCAAGACTATCCTTATGAATCTGATCCATACTAAGGATATGTTCCTAGTTTAGGGAGTAGATGAGGAACTAGTCATAAAAGGATATGAATATGGTAATTTCCAAAATTATCAAGATGACATGAAGTCAGAAACATGATACATTTTCAAATTTAATGGAGGTGTTGTGAGCTGGAAGATCTCAAAGTAGGCTATGATTGCAGATTCTACAAAAGATTCCATCTTTATTTCTAATTATGAGGCAGATAAAGAAGAAGTATGAATGTGAGAATTAATCTAATATCTTGATGTGGTCCCTATTAGTAAAGATCTTATCTCACTCTACTATGATAATACTAAAGAAAAGGCTCTTGCAAAAGAGCCAGGGTCACATCAACAGACAAAACACATACTTTGGAAGTATAATCTCTTGATGAATTTCTCTTAGAGAGGTGATATTGAAGTGAGTAGTATTTATATAGAAGAAAACACAGAGGTCACCTTGGATACATCCTTAACTCAATAGAAACATGACTATCATGTGAGGTCTAGCGGACTGAAATTCATAAGCATTTGGCTCTAGTCCAAGTGGTAGTTTGTTGGCATTGGTGTCCTAGGACCAACTATTTCTACTTTGATTACAAGTATATTATATGTATTTAATAATAATAAAACCTATTATTACATATTGTTCATTATTCTGCATGAATCTAATGTAATAATTACCTATATTATTTGTTTCATTGATAAGGTCATAACAATTCCCTGCTATGTGAGAACCTTGAAGTGCTATTAAGATATTTACAAATAATGTTTTGTGGTTGGATAATGTACTATTATGTGACACATAGTATATATAATATCAAGTTTGGGTACTCGTAATAGGATGAGGCTTTTTCTCATGAATCTTCCACTTGGTAATATCCAAGATGGGAGATTATAATAACATACCCACCAGTAGAAATTCCTCATATTTTGGCATCATTAGATATTCCTATATGTGAGCATGTGTAATGGTCATTAGACTTCAATATTATCATTAATGCATTTCATGACTCAAACACTTCAATTTTCTAATGAAAACAATGATTAAATATATTCATGTCAAGGTAGGGAATGTTTCATGCGTCATGATTGACATGTCATTAATGGATAAACCAAGGAAGGATTTTCCCTTGCAATTTTATGGAATTTGATATCTCATCCATTTTATTATAATAGAACCATTGAATTAAATTCCAAGGCCCTGGTGTAATAACATGTTTATTTCAAATAGAAAAATAAATATGTATCGAGCGAATATGTAACACCCCAAGATTCTACGGTGCGCTTCTCTTTGAATAATGCAATAGCGTGTGTTGTACGCAACATCGAGTTCTAACACACCACAACCAATCAAACAAGCCGCTATGAATAGTAATACCCACTTTTTGAAATTTATAAATTTTATTTTTCAAAATGGACTTCATTTTTGGATTCGGAATATCAAAATTAGCCTAGGGTGAATTTTTGGTATTTTTCTGAAAAACTTCATTTTTTGATGAATAGTGAAACCAATAAGTGGTAGTTAAGAAACTGAATTTTTCATAAAACTTAATTTTACCGCTTCTCTGAGTGGAATTTCAAAAATCCAAGAGACACGGTTAATATCAAGGAGTAAAATGTGGTTCAATGAGATGAAAATAATTTTTGGTGAATAGTAACTTTTTACTTTTATTTACCACGGTTAAAAGTAAATAGGGTAATTAAGGGTAAAAATGATATTAATATTACCCTAACACATGTCCTAATTCTATTGGATAAACTTAATTCGACCAAAAACAGCCTTATGAATAAAATATGAACCTCTTTGTTCAAATTGGATCAGATTAGGACATTTATTTTTATTTAATTCAAAGAAGAGTTAAAAGAGGTAAAATCAATGTTTTACAACTAAAACATTTTTAATACAGGGTTAAAAATAAGATAAATTCTATTATAAATATTAATTAGAAATATAAAAAGATTTCCTACATAATTATATTTTATTTATAATTTTTAGACATTAAATAATTTAATTTATTTATGACACAATGATGAGGCAGTAATTAAAATAATAGTGAAAAATTAAAATAATTGATATTATAAATACACAGATAAATATAATTTGAGACTTTTTATGAATTACACTAATTTTATAGGTTAATATGACATGTTATAAGTGATTTAATTAACTTTTTTTGAAGTAATAATTTTGTTATGATTTTCAAAAAAATCAATTTTCCAAATAGTGTCAAAATTGACATAAAAGAGTTTTTAAAAGAAATATTATATTATTAATTGATATTCAATTCCTAAAAATCTAAGGTTCGGCCAAGAGACTTATATCATGATAGGTGTATCATTAATGGACCACTTGGGGGTCTCTTTAAGGTATATAGTAAGTTTATTAACTATATAATATAAAAATACAAAGTGACATGGTAAGTGTCAAACTAATTAACTAAGAATTAAAACTAAAAGATAAGGTTAATATAATGACACAAACCTGTCTAAATTCTATTGGTTGAGTGGTTTTCGTCCCATCCCCACCTTAGACTTTAAATAATCCACTTTTGAGCCATTAGAAACCGAATATTAATTTATTATAAAATAATATTTCTAGCTTTTCCAAAGGTGCCCCTCACCCCTCTTATAAAAGGGAACTCCCCATTCTCACTAATTCACACATTAAAAGCCTTTTGGCTCGACCAAACCTTGCCTAAATACTCTCTCAACTTCCCTAAATTAAACCTAGAGGCCTTAGTTTGATCATAAAGCCAAGCTAAGGAGCCCTTTTGATCAAATCAAAAGGAAGAACCTGAAGAAGAGGTAATGTTTTCACCACCCTCTTTCAAGTTCCTTTCTTCTTCAACTTCTTCTTTCTTTGTTATTCCCATTCTAAAATAATAACTCCAGTATCTTGTATATACTGTGATGTTATTATAAATATGGTACAACCATATTCAGTATTCTATCCATCCTTTGAATGACATGTCACCATACGTGCGTACGTACGGCTTACCGTCTCCACGTCGTGGTGTAATTGTTATTCAATAAATTATTATTTGGATGGGTATAATAATGATGTTTAATTAATGTAAATAATAAATATAACTTTATAATTATTCTTTATATATGATATAACATCCAATTATATATTATTTTAATATCAAAAGAATGATATTGTCGCTCGTGCGTACATACGGACTACCGTCTCCATGAACGCGATGAGATTCATTCTCCATCATATCCATTCAAGTATAATTCTCATTTGATGATTAAAAATAATGTTTAAGGACTTTATATAATTCTGGATATGAATAAGATAAAACCTATCCATAACAAACACAGCTTATGTAACAAAACATATAAAAGAAAACGAGTAAGTTAACACCCGAAACGACGATAATTCTAAGATATTGTTAACAAGGAAATGTTAAAAGATCATATATGATATCATATTAATGTATATGATTCTTGTATAATTTAATAACAATTATTTCACCATTATACAGGAGGTTAACCTACCCTCAACCAAGAAAAATTACTAGGTAAGGGTTTTTTTCGCAATCTCTTCATTATCTGAGGTTGTTTATACGTAATAATCTACTGGGACTTCTTTATCATCCACATCCATGTTTCTTAAAAATGTATTTCAAAACATTTTTACTATTTAATAGAATATGGGTTAAAGTCATTTATACCATTTTTTGACTTTTTATAAGAGGTTTATAAATGAATTTTTCCATCGTTTTCCAAACAAGGTCCCTTTTAACCTTTTCGACAGAATTAAGGTAAGAATGTTTTTTTAACTTATACGGTGGGTGCGGCTATCTTCCACCGTTATAAAATTTTTGAAGCTTCCCTTACAAGTTTATAAGAATATTTTCAAAGGAAATGTTTTATTTAATAATTATGGGACTTTTAAATGATTTCAAAAAAAGAGATATTTCTCTCAAATAGTTTTGATTTCATCTATGTCAACATACTTTGATGGATTTTAAGATTATTTGAAGTCTATTTATTATGATACAAAACTTCCATATTGTATTGATGGTTTTGTGATATGTTTGACTGTGGATGTGTTATTTTTATACTATTCATGGTTTATGAAGAAAGTATTGACAATTCGTATGCTAGTTTTAATACGAATGTTTATGTTATGTTTAAACCTGTTCATATGAGGAATGAATTGGACTTAATAAGTGAAGGGTGGAGACCGATATAGCTCCTCGATGCATCGGTAGGTCTCATGAGACAAACTAGTGTCTTGTCATGAGGCCTTGACAAAATCTTATTTGTAGTCTTGGCACGAGACCTTGGCTACGTGGTTATGATAGTCTGGCATTATGCATTCAATCATTATGAAATTGGTTATTGATATTGCATGTGATTATTCAATTAGTAGAATATCCATGTGAATAAGTAAATGGAATTATTTAATTTTATTTTTTCTATAATATGTTGAAGTTCAAATTTAAAAGGCTTTTGTTTTAGTTATACATTGCCTTAAATGTTTATTCTTATTTATGAAAGTTTCTGCTATATTGTTATCCTTATTGGGCATTTGAGCTCACCCCTTTTCTATGTTTTATTTTTCCCAGGATGTGAAGAAGTAATTTATGAATGACCTTCAGGGATAATATGAGGGGATAAGAGTGTGGACTATGGAGACTATATTGTTGTATTTTTCATTTTATGATATAATGTAAACTTTATTAATGTATCTAGTTATTCCAAGGATACTAAACTAATCGGTCTTTTGAGACTTGATCTTTCTTGTGATCATGCCAATGTTATGTAATAATGCACCGACTCTAGGTATCTAGGTTCGGGGCATTATAGTTGGCATCAGAGGAAGTTTAGTACAAACCTTGGAAGCTAGATTTAGATAAACTCTGATTAGAGCACATAGATTTAAGATGGACTTTGAGGATTAGTATAGAATAACTTCCTAGAATTTTTGGTATTGTAGAGATTTTGTGAGTTTTCCGAGCAATACATACCTGTATGAATACGAGCAGGTAGAGGTGGCTCTGGCACAGATGTACATAGGGGTAAAATCCGAAAACACCGCTTTGATCTAGACTTGAACGGGAACTGGTGCACGACAACGGGCCTTGTTGCACTCTTGGTTACGACACTCCCCGGAGATATGCTTAGGATAACTTTCATTTTCTTTACAAATAATTATGAAGGGTTTATGAGTATATACGTCCTCAAAGAAAACATTTTTATGATTATGGATTATATCCATAAATAGTTTAATTTATGTTAAGTGTTTTATAAGTATGGAATTATGTATTTTGATTCATAAACTGATCTAGTTTATACCATTGTTTAGAAATGGCGCCTAGTGGATGAAATGGAAACCGTATCAATGCATGCACTCCATATAGGGATTTCCATCCTGCTCAAGATAATTATAGTGGAGCTGGTGATGAAACTGGTGCTGATCAACTAATCACCATACTAGGACAACTCACTCAGGTTATGAATAATAACCTTACCAGTATGGAGCACCCTGATCCACAGCATGGAGGATCAATGTTAGATCGCTTCATGATGAAACAACCACCAATAGTCAATGGGAGTAAAAATCCATTGGTAGCTGAGCAATGGATAAGTTCCCTAGAGAAAATATTTCTGGCTTTAGGAAGTAGTGAAAGAGAAAAAGTTATCATGGCAGTTTACCGACTCACTGGAGATGCTGATAAATGGTGGTCATTGATTCAAAACATGAAGGAAGATGATGAAGTATCAAATATGGAATGGAGGGAGTTCAAAGATCTGTTTTTAGAAAAATAATTTCCTCGTGACCATCGAGCAGATATGGAAAGGCAATTTCTGAGTCTGAGACAAAAGGAGGATGAGAATGTCACAAAGTATGAGGCTAACTTTACACGGTTATCAAGGTATGCTGGAGATTATATACATAACCCAAGAAGTAAGATTGATCATTTCTTTGATGGGTTAAAACCATTTCTCCGTCGAGCATTAGTCTCACAATCCTTCTCGTCGTATGAAGACACTGTCTGATGTGCTATCAGGAAAGAAAAGGAATTCTCTAAGTCTTATGACTTTAAAGCAAAGCAATAGAAGAAGAGATATGATAATCAATCTGGGAATGGAAATAAGGAGAATAAGGGAAAGGTTGAATATCCATCCTGTAGTAAATGTGGGAAGAAACACCCTGGTACTTGCTTAAAAGGAATGAGAGTCTGTTACAAGTGTGGTGAAAAAGGCCACAAAGCTCGTGATTGCAAGGGGAAGAAGGAAGCTACCGATGTACAATGATACAATTGTATGGAGATGGGACATTATGCAAATGAATTTCCTAAGCGTCAGGGGAACTTACCTCAGAAAAGGCCAAGGGATAAAGGCCAAGCTTATGCTATCACTACTGCTGAGGTAGAAGCTCCGAAAGACATGGTGGCAGGTAATTTAATGGTTTCCTCAAGTTTAGCAAATGCATTATTTGATTCTGGATCATCGCATTGTTTCATATCTTCCCAATTTTCTAAGAAAATTAGATATTTCCAATTTGATTTAACAAGGGAGTTTTCAATTAAAACTCCTAAGGGAAGTATCATTCCAACAAAGTTTTGTGAATCAGTCCCCATTAGAGTACATAAATGTTCTTTATCTGCTGATCTCATCGTCATACCTATGATTGAGTTTGATATAATCCTCCGTATGGATTGGATTTCGGACCATGATTCAAAGATTTATTGTAAGAAGGAGGAGGTTACGATTTTTATGATGATGATAAAGAACACCTTATCTTTAGAGCAGAATCGTCACCACCTAATTCTTATCTAGATCCAACCCCAGTAGCTCAACTAAATCCAATTATTGGGGAGGAAGAGAATGAAATTACAGTGGGTGAGTAAAGGAATGTTCAAATAGAGGATGTACCTATTGTTAAAGAATATGTAGATGCGTTTCCAGAAGATTTACCTGGACATCCTCCAGAACGAGAAGTTGAGTTTTCCATTGATTTAATTCTTGGATCAAGGCCTATATCAAAGACCCATTATAGAAAGACCACTGTAGAATTATTTGAACTAAAGAAACAACTAGAGGAATTGAGTAATAAAAGATTTATTCTCCCTAGTGTTTCTCCATGGGGATCCACTGTTCTTTTTGTTAAAAATAAAGATGGATATATGAGGTTATGTATCGACTACAGGGAGATCAATGCTATAACAATAAAGAACAAGTATCCCCTACCTCGCATTGATGATTTATTTGACCAACTGCATGGAGCTCAATACTTTTCAAAGATTGACCTTCGATCTAGATACCATCAGTTGTGTGTAAAGATGGAAGACATTCCGAAGACATCATTTTGAACCAGGTACGGGCATTACGAATTTATAGTAATGCCTTTTGGATTGACTAATGCACCCTCTATATTCATGGATATGAGGAATAGAGTTTTCAAGGAATATCTCGATGAATTTTTGGTGGTATTTATTGATGATATCTTGGTATAATCCAAAAGCTACGAAGATCATGAAAATCACTTGTGCATTATCCTGAAGACTCTGAGAAGACATGACTTATATGGGAAGTTTAGCAAGTGTGAATTCTGGCTTCAGGAGATTTCTTTTCTTGGACATATTGTCTCTAAAGATGGAATCTCTGTTGATCCTTCTAAGACCAAGGTAATACAAGAATGGCCAACACTGACGAGTATAACTGAGGTACGCAGTTTTATTGGTTTGGCAGGTTATTATCAATGTTTCGTCCATAATTTTGCCCGATTGGCTAACCCATTAACGAAGCTCACACGTAAAGGGGTTAAATTTGTTTGTAAAAAAGAGTGTGAAGAATGTTTTGAAGAACTGAAGAGAAGATTAGTCAATGATCCTATATTGACTCTACCATTGGGGAATGATGGGTTCGTTATTTATAGTGATGCGTAGAAGAAAGGACTTGGTTGTGTCCTTATGTAGAATCATAGGGTTATTGCCTATGCATCATGATAGTTGAAAATTCATGAGAAAAAATATCCTACTCATGATATTGAGTTAGCAGCTGTGATCTTTACTTTGAAGATATGGAGGCACTACCTCTAGGGTGAAAATGTGAGATTTATACTGATCACAAGAGTTTGAAGTATATTTTCCCACAAAAAGAACTCAACATGAGGCAAAGGATATGGCTTGAATTACTCAAGGATTATTATTGTACGATACACTACCACCCGGGGAAGGCAAATAAGGTGGCAGATGCTTTGAGAAGAAAAGATCATGGATTTTTAAACAATATGAGAATTGAAAGGGATCCAATTTTCATGGATCAAGTGAATATGGACATGGGAATAACCATGGAAGGTGAAACATCAATTCTTTTTTAAATGGTTTCCAAACCATCTTTACTAGAAAGGATAAAGAGTTCTCAGACCGATGATGAAGAGTTTCAGAAGAAGATTAAAGCTGTGAATGATGGGAGATTGAGAGACTTTGTGTATGAAGAAGGAACTTTAGAATTTGGGAAGAGACTTTGTGTTCCCATTATACCTGATCTAAAAAGGGAATTGTTGGATGATTCTCATAGTTCCAATTTCTCTATATACCCTGGGAGCACCAAAATGTATAGATATTTGAAGGAACATTTTTGGTTGGACAACATGAAGAGGGAGATTGCTGATTTTGTGTCAAGATGTATGGTTTGTAAACAAGTGAAAGCTGGAAGTCAATAGCCTGGAGGAGTCATGCAACCTCTTCCCATACCGGAGTGGAAATGGGAAAATATTACGATGGACTTTGTCATGGGGCTACCAAAGACTCCTAGAAAGAACTATGCAATATGGGTTATTGTTGATCTTCTTACCAAGTCAGCACATTTTCTTGCTATAAGAGAAGATCTACCACTAGAACGTCTAGCAAGACTATATATTAATGAAGTTGTGAGACTTCATGGAGTACCCCTATCGATTGTTTCTGATCGTGATCCTCATTTTACTTCAAGATTCTGGAAAAGTTTTCAGAAATCCTTGGATACTGAACTTCATTTGAGCACTGCCTACCATCCTCAAATAGATGGACAATCAGAACGAACTATTCAAACCTTAGAAGACATGTTGAGATCCTGCTCACTTGACTTTCAGGGTATGTGGGATCAATATTTACCTCTGGTAGAATTTTACTATAACAATAGCTTCCATTCGAGTATTCAGATGGCACCATATGAAGAGTTATATGGAAAGAGATGTCGTACACCAACTTGTTGGGATGGCGTTGGTGAAAGAAAACCTATAGGCCCATAACTGGTGGAGGAAACTATGGAAAAGGTGAAGGTAATCCAAAACCATATCAAAGCAGCTCAAAGTAGGCAGAAGAGCTATGCTGATAATCGAAGGAAGGATTTGGAATTTCAAGTCGGTGATCATGTTTTCCTGAAGGTATCTCCATGGAAGGGAGTCATAAATTTTCGTAAGAAAGGTAAATTGAGTCCCAAGTACATCGGACCTTTCAAAATTCTAGAATGAATTGGGGCTGTAGCTTACCGATTGGCAATGCTACCAAGTCTCTCCAAAGTTCACGACGTGTTCCATGTACCTCTGTTGAGGAAATACATGCCTGACCCAACACATGTACTCACCTATGAGGAATTAGAACTGGAACCCGATCTTCCTTATTGCAAAGATCCCGTAAAGATTCTTGATACGAGAGAACAAGTACTGAGAAACCGGACGACTCGTCTGGTAAAAGTCTTGTGGAGAAACCATAAGATGGAAGAGGCAACGTGGGAATCCGAGGAACTTATGATGAAGAACCACCCGAGTCTTTTCATGCGGTAGTATTCTAGAAATTTTTAGGATGAAATTATTTGAAGGAGGGGAGAATGTAACACCCCAAGCTTCTACGGTACGCTTCTCTTTGAATAATGCAATTGCGTGTGTTGTACGCAACATCGAGTTCTAACACACCAAAACCAATCAAACTAGCCGTTATGAATAGTAATACCCACCTTTTGAAATTTATAAATTTTATTTTTCAAAACGGAATTCATTTTTGGATTCGGAATATTGAAATTATCCTAGGGTGAATTTTTGGTCTTTTTCTGAAAAACTTCATTTTTTGATGAATAGTGAAACCACTAAGTGGTAGTTAAAAAACTGATTTTTTCATAAAAGTTAATTTCACCGCTTCTATGAGTGGAATTTTGAAAATCCGAGAGACACGGTTAATATCAAGGAGTAAAATGTGGTTCAATGAGATGAAAATAATTTTTGGTGAATAGTAACTTTTTACTTTTATTTACCACGGTTAAAAGTAAATAGGGTAATTAAGGGTAAAAATGATATTAATATTACCCTGACACATGTCCTAATTCTATTAGATTAGCTTAATTCGACCAAAAACAACCTTAGGAATAAAATATGAACCTCTTTGGTCCACTTGGATTAGATTAGGACATTTATTATTATTTAATTCAAAGAAGAGTTAAAAGAGGTAAAATCAATGTTTTACAACTAAAAATTTTTTAATATAGGGTTACACATAAGATAAATTCGATTATAAATATTAATTAGAAAGATAAAAATATTTCCTACATAATGATATTTTATTTATAATTTTTAAACATTAAATAATTTAATTTATTTATGACACAATGATGATGCAGTAAATACCATAATAGTGAAAAAATAAAATAATTGATATTATAAATACCCAAATAAATATAATTTGAGAATTTTTATGAATTAAACTAATTTTATAGGTTAATATGACATGTTATGATTGATTTAATTAACGTTTTTCGAAGTAATCATTCTTTTATGATTTTCACAAAAATCAATTTTACAAATAGTGTCAAAATTAACATAAAAGAGTTTTTAAAACAAATATTATATTATTAATTGATATTCAATTCCTAAAAATCTAAGGTTCATCCAAGAGACTTATATCATGATAGTTGTATCATCAATGGACCACTTGGAGGTCTCTTCTAGGTATATAGTAAGTTTATTAACTATATAATATAAAAATACAAAGTGACATGGTAAGTGTCAAACTAATTAACTAAGAATTAAAACTAAAAGATAAGGTTAATATAATGAACCAAACCTATCTAAATTCTATTGGTTGAGTGGTTTTAGACCCATACCCACCTTAACCTTTAAATAATCAACTTCGGATCCATTAGAAACCGAATATGAATTTATTATAAAATAATATTTCTAGTTTTTCCAAAGGTGCCCCTCACCCCTCTTATAAAAGGGCACTCCCCCTTCTCACTAATTCACACATTCAAAGCCTTTTGGCTCGGCTAACCCCTGCCCAAATACTCTCTCAAATTACCTCACTTAAACCTAGAGGCCATAGTTTGATAATAAATCCAACCTAAGGATCCCTTTTGATCAAATCAAAAGGAAGAACCCGAAGAAGAGGTAATGTTTTCACCACCCTCTTTCAAGTTCCTTTCTTCTTAAACTTCTTCTTTATTTGTTATTCCCACTCTAAAATAATAACTCTAGTATCTTATATATACTGTGATGTTATTATAAATATGGTACAACCATATTCAGTATTCTATCCATCCTTTGAATGACATGTCACCATACGTGCGCACGTACGGCTTACTGTCTCCACATCGTGGTGTAATTGTTATTCAATAAATTATTATTTGTATGGGTATAATAATGATGTGTAATTAATTTAAATAATAAATATAACATGATAATTATTCTTTATAAATGATATACCATCAAATTATATATTATTTTAATATCAAAAGAATGATATTGTCGCTCGTGCGTATGTACGGACTACCGTCTCCACGAACGCGATGCGATTCATTCTCCATCGTATCCATTCAAGTATAATTCTCATTTTTTGATTAAAAATAATGTTTAAGGACTTGATATAATTCTGGATATTAATAAGATAAAACCTATCCATAACAAACATGGCTTATGTAACAAAACATATAAAAGAAAACGAGTAAGTTAACACTCGAAACGACGATAATTCTAAGATATTATTAACAAAGCAATGTTAAAAGATCATATATGATATCATATTAATGTATATGATTCTTGTATAATTTAATAACAATTATTTCACCATTATATAGGAGCTTAACCTACCCTCAACCAAGGAAAAGTACAAGGTAAGGGTTTATTTCACAATCTCTTCATTATCCGAGGTTGTTTATACGTAATAATCTACTGGGACTTCTTTATCATCCACATCCATGTTTCTTAAAAATGTATTTCAAAATATTTTTACTATTTACTAGAATTTGGGTTAATGTAATTTATACCTTTGCTTGACTTTTTATAAGAGGTTTATAAAGGAATCTTTCCGTCGTTTTCCAAACAAGGTCTCTTTTAACCTTTTCGACAGAATTAAGGTAAGAATGTTTTTTTTAACTTATATGGCGGGTGCGGCTATTTTCCGCCGTTATAAAATTTTCGAAGCTTCCCTTAAAATATTATAAGAATATTTTCAAAGTAAATCTTTTATTTAATAATTTTGTGACTTTTAAATGATTTAAAAAAAAGAGATATTTCTCTCAAATAGTTTTGATTTCATCTATGTCAACATCCTTTGATGGATTTTAAGCTTATTTGAAGTCTATTTATTATGATACAAAACTTTCATATTGTATTGATGGTTTTGTGATATGTTTGACTGTGGATGTGTTATTTTTATACCATTCATGGTTTATGAAGAAAGTATTGACATTTCGTATGCTAGTTTTAATATGAATGTTTATGTTATGTTTAAACCTGTTCATATGAGGAATGCATTTGACTTAATAAGTGACGGGTAGAGCCCGATATAGCTCCTCGATGCATCGGTAGGTCTCATGAGACAAACTGGTGTCTTGGCACGAGGCCTTGACAAAATTTTATTTGTAGTCTTGGCAAGAGGCCTTGGCTACATGGTTATGATAGTCTGGCATTATGCATTCCATCATTATGAAAGTGGTTATTGATATTACATGTGATTATTCGATTAGTAGAATATCCATGTGAATAAGTAAATGGAATTATTTCATTTTATTTTTTCCATACTATGTTTAAGTTCAAGTTTAAAAGGATTTTGTTTTAGTTATACATTTCCTTAAATGTTTATTCTTATTTATGAAAGTTTATGCTATATTGTTATCCTTACTGGGCATTTGAGCTCACCCCTTTTCTATGTTTTATTTTTCCCAGGAT
Source organism: Viscum album (assembly GCA_963277665.1). Lineage (NCBI taxonomy): Eukaryota > Viridiplantae > Streptophyta > Magnoliopsida > Santalales > Viscaceae > Viscum > Viscum album. Next base: position 421,929,924 of record OY728141.1, on the reverse strand, counting down.
GTGAAGAAGTAATTTATAAATGACCTTCAGGGATAGTATGAGGGGATAAGAGTGTGGACTATGGAGACTATATTGTTGTAGTTTTCATTTTATGATGTAATGTAAACTTTATTAATGTATCTAGTTATTCCAAGGCTACTAAACTAATCGGTCATTCGAGACTTGCTCTTTCTTGTGATCATGCCAATTTTATGTAATAATGCACCGACTCTGGGTATCTAGGGTCAGGGCGTTACAGAATAGGTTAGTGACACAGATGTTCAACCTGCTTGATGAGATATTGAAAAAAATGGATAATATTAAAAATTAAACATTCGTATGTGGTTGTCATCATTGAAACATTAATTTATTTCTCTTTGGTGACTTGACCCATTTCTAGGAAGTATTCATTAACTTTATGAAATCCAACCTAATTCCAATGAGAAATATTCCTAGAGGGTCACACACTAAGGTTTCTAATGATCTAGACTAAATTCTATTTGAATTTAATAAATTGTATAAATATTAACCTCAAGACCAAAATATAATTTTATTTATGATTTATTGACCACAAATATTTATTTATGGATAAAATATTTAAATTAAATATTAATTCAGGTGTTAAATAAATTCTATAGGAGTTCAAACAGACTAAGACCGTATTTGGGAAAAAATATTAAATAACCAGATGGTTAAATAATATTTGTTATTGTGCAAGTTGGTGCATGCCAAAAATAATAATATATGGCATGGGGTTCATTAAATGTTATTATATTATTTAACATTTGAAATGTAATTAAATAATTATTTAAAACCTAACCTAATCTCTATAAATAGATTATTATGTCTATTGAGTAATGAGTGTAAAAATAGATTGGTGCAATCAAAAATAGATAACTGTTACGCATAATGAATTCTCTATTGGAAAGTCCTTTTTTACTCCTCTCAAGAATGAGATATACAAGAGATATTTCTTCAAGACCAAATGATGAGTGATAAACACAAACAATACAAGACAATTGATTCACCATGCTAGAACCCAGAGATCAATTTTCATTGCTTGGAGATCAATGGAACACATGTGGATCACTGCTAAAGGGTTTCAATCCTTGGATGCTCGTAGTGTAACGAAGGAAATCCAAAAGGGTCTTTTTTGGATGTTCAACATTCACATAAAAGAAATATCGTAAGCCCAAATATTTTTTTATCGATATTAAATAAATTAATTATAAATTTGATGTGTAAGATCCCCACTCATTGTTTCAGACATGGAAATATTAAAAAAATATAACACACACCATCTTATGCTTTTGCTATGCCTAGAACCAATAATGCTATTATATGGTTAGATTATTCATACATTAGAAATATCAGGGTAGATCCCATGACACATTCAATTTCCTAGTGAGTTATTTATTAAGTGGATTTTGATCTAGTGCTTAATTGTATCATTTTCCCTACTATCATTGTTATGGAATTGGTTCTTGTTTATATTGATATATGCCTTGTGATACACGGTGTCTTCTTATTATACTTGAACCTTGTGTGTGTTGGGCCATTTCATTTTGAAAATGAGTTTTTACATGTGTGGGAGCTTTAAAGTGGATTTACAAATGGGTGTTTTGGTTTTGAGGTGGCTTTGTTCGTTGAAACATTTTAAAGTGACCATTTTCATTTAAACAAAAAAATTGATTTGTTTATCAGAAATATAAATGGTGTATATGATTTTGAAATGTCTTAGGTAAGTGAAATTGTTTTCAAAATGTATGTGCCCAACTTTGGAAAATAAAGAGAAATGTTTTTGAAATATGTTTTTTCATGGAATTGTTTTGATTTACATACATTATATATGAAATATTACCTTCTAGTTTATTTTCAAACTACCATTGATGAATTACCTTATGAAATATATTGCATAAATTTATGGGTTGGGGCCACATACTATGATTTTTATCTCATGAATGTATATTTCTTGTTCTAGGCTTTACTTGGATCCATTCTCTATTCCTTGAGGCCGACATAAGGTGAGTTGGATGGTGGTGAAAAACTAGAGTTGCCATAGAGTTGGTTTAGTCTCTAGATGAGTTGGTTTTTTGTTTTATTTTTTTTTATTGTTGTATCTGTTCTTACTAAATGTATTCTCCTTTTTATGGATTATGTTTATGTATATTTGATTTGGATCAACCTAGTTGGTTATGACCAGTTTGGTATGTTTATTTATTTTAGATGATTTTAATTATTCCAATATTTTTATTTTTTCGGTGAAATAATTCCCATAGGGATTACTAGGATTATCATGCACTAGCTTCCATCCCATGGGTTGGAAATTCCCTTTCGGCCTTTTGGCGAATCAGGTCAGGTTCTAGGTTCGGTGGAAATCCAGGATGGTTCATTATAGTTATTTTCAAAGAAAATGATTTTCTCAATATTATAAGATTTTTAGTTAAAATTTTATTGAGGGAAAATTATATTTTGTCATATTTTTAAAGAAAGGTTCAAATGATATTTTAAGGGAATTTTTCATCTATGTCAACATCCTTTAAGGATTTTTATGCGCCATTGTGGATATGATCTTATGATACCATCTACTTTATCTCTCTAAATGTCTTATGATGATTATTATTTAAGTTTTATTCTATAAAAATTGTTTCTTTACCATGGATTAATTATGTTATGATGAAATCTTTATAAAACCAATTTTTTTCCATGGGTTATACAATGATGAAATGATGAAATATTTATGAAACACTTATTTTAAACGAGTTATGAGACGATGAAAATATTTAATGTTTATGAAACCTATTTATATTCCATTGGTTAAAGCCATATATCACATGAGATAATTATGGGATACAAGTTGATCTCCTTGATCCATAATGGGAAATAGGTAGGTATGTCTCATCCACTATGATATGAGAAATAGGTGGTGATGTCTGATCCACTATGATATGAGAAATAGTTGTTGATTCTTGATCCATTGTGATATGATGGTCTTAGTATTTAACCTTGGAATATGATATGGTTTCTATAACTATTATGGTTCCACACTCTTATGAAATATTTTTATGCTTATGATTTTAACTCATGGATAATAATTAATTTTGGATAATTTCTTAATCTTGTGACATGATAATGTTTTACACCACGACTCGTGATTATGATCTATGAATTGTCGTGTATGATTTTATATTGATAATATCATATTACCATACACTTATGCTCATAACATGTTCACACATTATCATTGATTGATATCTTCCATGTTTAACCTTACTAAGAATCTAAGCTCAACCCTTCTTATGCTTTAATTTTCACCAGTTTATGAAGAAGGGCACTAAGTATGATAATTATTGAATAGTACCATATATAATGAATGATGTTAGATATGATGAGGATTGTACTTAAATAATATGTTTATGTATATAGTCTCCAAATACACTAAACCTTTACTATAAATACCCAAACTTAAAACATTACATAATCTTATGATAAGTCCATAATTTGACTTTAATTCACATCGAGGATCTTTTCAGGTTTAGAGTTTTAAATAATTAGGCCATTATTAATACATTACATCTCAAATATTACAAAGTAGACACTTCTACTCTCCATTTTTTTCACAATAATAAAACTCCTTAAATAAATCAAGAATTATTTTCTTGATAAAAATTTTCTTGAATTATTCCTTTCTCTTACCATTCTTTATACCCAGTGAAAAAAAATCAAAAACTTGAGATGAGAATAAAAATCTAAATAAGGGATATAAAATAAGTAAAGAAAACATTAGTCCATGAATACATAAAAATCAATGAAATCATACTTTTCACTCAAAAAACATAAACTCTTTAACATAACTCATGAAATCATAAGATTTATGAATAAATCATAGAAATCATAAATCATAAATGTAAGTTTTGGCATCAATAATATACTTACATTGTAGTTTTTACAACTACATAGGGAGTAACCTTCATGGTTATGTTTAGAATACCCATCACAGTATATTCCCTAAATCTCTTAGGAGAAACTTTAATGTTTACCTCTGTCATGTAACCCAATGCATTAGAGTGCTATCACGGGCTCACCCGCCCTCAATTTATCACAGAACCACCTGTATAAATAATCAATTCCCAAGAACCATAACATAATCATAACACATGAACAAGCATAAAGGAAAAATAACATTCCACATTGCTATAATAAGAAATAATTTAAAGATATTGATGTAATAAATACATTATTAAAACCCAATTTAAATATCAAAAGACCTAAAAAAGTAATATTGTATTTACTTTTATTTTTAAAAACATTATGGTTGGTAGAGTAATCCAAATATCAATAATTCTCACGTAGGTATAAAGGTAATTGTCATCGTGTACATTAAAAAGAAACATTCCTTTAATCGTTTAGTAAAAAACTTCATAAAAAAGATTCCTTTTGAAAACTATTTAATGATATTAAAAGTAAAATGGGATAATTATACACTATATAAAAGAAGGTTTTATACAAATCAAAATATTCCTAAATGAAAGGTGATTGAGATGAAGTCCCTTACCCTGAGTCCAACTTGTCTTGTTCGTTATTTATCTTCCTAAATAATAAAATTAGGTTAATTTATACTTTATTAAGAAAATTTTTCATGTTTATTATTCCCATTACATCACTTATTACCATGTTATAATAATTAGTTAATAATTTGAGTTCATGTCGAACATTTTGTCGATAATCGGTTCTTGAGTCAAAAATGAACATGGTATGATGTCACTAGTCCATGTGGTCATAAGTCCATCATCTCCAAAATAGTATTCATGATTTAAATAACAAATATATCCAGTATATATATATTTATAATAGTCCATAACATTTGTAGATAAGAAATGAAATGCATCGTTCATGGAGACTGTAGGTCTTACGTACACATGAATGCTTCTTTCATTTATTTATCACATTAAAGAAATGAAAACTAAATGATACATAGGTATATTATAATTATAGTATAATATATATGTTATATATGTTAAATAATTTTATTAACTCTACCCTTTATACATTCCATGTATCGTATGAACGAATCATATCACTTTGAGGGGGCGGTAGTCCACACTTCTTCAAATGAAATTATCATATTTACACATTATGGAAATCATAAAGGTATGTTGTAAATAAAAATTAAATAAGCATAGAGTCAATATAATTATAATATATATCATATTTATTCACTCCATTAATTTATATAATTGTGTTTTATTGAAGATCATGTATAATGAATCACATCGCATCGTGGAGACGGTAGGTCGTACGTACGCACAAGCAACAATATCATTCACTTAATGGTTAAATGGTATAGAATTGGATGATATATTAAATATAAATAATAATAATTATTATATATTAATTATTTACATACATTATACTCATAAATATACCCATTCAGATTAAGTCTTGTTGAATAAAATATTACACCACAGCGTGGAGACGGTAAGTCGTATGTATACACACACGGTGATATTGTTATTTGTAGGATGGATAAAAGGATGTATAAGGTTGTACCATAATTATAATAACATATAATAATGTATAATATATTGTATTTATTACTTTATTATGGAAATTACATGAGAAGATGAAGTAGAAGAAGAAAAGAATTTTGAAAGAGGTGATAAAACAAATACCTCTTTTTTGAGTACCTCCTTTTGATTTTCACAAAAGGTCTCCTTAGGATGGATTTAAGCCCAAATTTTAGCCTCCAAAATGAAGAGATGGATTTTGGGAGCTTATTTTTGTAGAAGTTGGATGAGCCAAGGGGCTTTATAGGTGTGATTAAGTGGGTAGAGTTGGTGGCCTTTTATAAGAGGGAGGAGGGGCACTTTAGGAAAGCCTTGAAATATTATTTTATTATAAATTGATTTTAGAATTATAATAGTTATAAATTAATATATTTCGAATATAATATGAGTATGGGTCTAAATACTCTAAAAAAATAGGTTTTAGACAAGTTTACAACATAAAATTAACGTTATCTTTTAGCTTTAACCCTTAGTTAAAAACACAAACTCCTACCATGTCTTCTTGTATTTTCAAAATATATGGTTACTGTAGTTACCATAAAATGCCAATAGAACCATAATTGGATAATTAATGACATTTTTAATATTATATAATTCATTTGGACTAATATTATATTTTTAGGACTATTATACCATTTAATAAAATATTTTTTGTTTTAAAAACTCATTTATGTCAATTTTAACACTATTTAGTAATTTATTTTTTGTTAAAGTCATAAAAACTTGATTCCTTAGAAAAAAGCATTAAATAAAATAAAATATTTCATAATAATCCATAAAATTAATTTATGTCATCAAAATTTTCAAATTTCATTTATTTCAATATTTATAATATCATTTATTTGAATCCTTTATTAATGAAGCAATCACTGCATCAACATTATATCAAAATTAAATTTATTTATTTAATCTCTAAAAATTATAAATAAAATAACATTATGTGGGAAATATTTTCAGATTTATAATTAATTTTTAGTCTAAGAGATCACTTATATAACACCATCTTAAAATTGTTTTAGTAAAAAGATACTCATTTATGTTATATTTCCATTTAAATTAATTATTATAACATGTCATTTTCACACCCAAGTGGCTCCCAAATGCCAAAAGTTTCAACTAAGGATTTTTTGGTCACACATGATTCATTGAATAATATTAGTACATGTGTTAGGGTAGTTTTATATTATTATAATATTATTCTACCCTTATTTACCTAATTTACCCTATAACCGTGGTAAATAAAAATAATTATTGAAGTTACTATTCTTAATATCCAAAAATAAAAGGTAACTATTTAAATAATTTAGACCTTATAATTAAAAATATGGAATCAATTTTTCCGAATTCAAAATACAAAAGTTTCATTAATTAATTTAAAATTAATTCCCATTCTCAAAACCAGAAAGCAGGTTTTTAAGAAATAAAAACTTTCAAAAGATTGACATGTGTTTATATCCAATTTAAATGTAAGATTACTTCCAATGAAAAAAATTGCATTAAATTATAAAAACATAATAAAATTACACTTTAAAACCAATAAAAAATATAATCTAAATATATAAATAAATTAGATGAAAAGACAGTTTTGACTTAAAATGCGGTATTTTTCACTATTCATTAAAAAATGAACTTTATCAGAAAATTACCAAACATTTATCCAAAGTAAATTTTGATCTCTAACTTTTATATAAGAAGTTTATTTTCTCAAATATAACATATAAAAGTGACAAAAACTAGATTGAAAAAGGGTTCTCCATCGAAAGGTGGTAAAACATCCTTTTAAAAATATTAGAGTATTTTATGCTTAAAATTGGAGTCATTCTCATTTTAAGCCTCTAAAATTCAATGTATAAATTTAAAAACATTTAAAAAATATTTAAAATCATATTATATTTAATTATATATATTCCCACTTATACAATGTCTAAGCTTTAACTACCATTTAAAATAATAATAATAATAATGTTTATTTTTCGGTAAAACTCAGTGTTGTGCGCAACGTAAGATTTCAGAGAAACCCATTATTGCGTGTTGGGTACACTATCGTACATAGTGTCCCTTTAAAAATAAAATTAATATTAAACATAAAAATATTAATAGATATGAAAATTTATTATTCTACAAATACCTGGGATGTTACATCATTCCCCCTTTTGGAAATTGCGTCCTCGCAATTTTATTCACTTATCAAATAAGTGGGGGTATTTATCCCTCATAGTATTTTTAGATTCCCATATTTCCTCTTCAACCATATGGTTTTTCCACAAAAACTTTACCTGATTAATCACTTTATTCTTCAATACTTTCTCTATATGGTCAAGAATCAGTACTTTTTGTTCCTCATAAGAAAGATTCTCTTCCAACTAGACTACCTCTAGACTCAAAACATGATATGGATCCGATAAATACTTTCTCAATATTGAAACATGAAAAAAATTGTGTAATTGGGATAAACTTGGAGGTAAATCCACTATGTAGACAACCAATCCAACTTTCTCTATGATTTCATAGGATCCAATGAACCACAGACTCAACTTTTCCTTCTTACCAAAATGCATAACACTTTTCCATGGAGGTACTTTGAGAAACATATGATCACATAACACAAAATAAATACCATTCCTCCTATTATCCGTATAACTTTTCTGCCTGCTCTGAGATATCCTCATGTTCTTCTGAATCAACTGAACTTTTTCTTCCATCACTTCTACTAATTCTGGTCTCATCAACTTCCTTTCACCTACTTCATCCCAAAAAGATGGATTTTAACACCGATTTCTATATAATGCTTCAAATGGTGCCATATGTATACTAGAATGAAAACTGTTATAATAAGAAAACTCAACCAGAGAAAGGTGTTGATCCCAAATTCCTTGGTAATCCATTGAACAAACATGTAGCATATCCTCTAAGGTCTGAATTGTTCGCTCTGACTACCCATATGATTGAGGATTAAAAGTTGTTCTGAAATTTAATTCAGTACCCAATGACTTCTAAAGGCCTTTCCAAAAGTAAGAAGTGAACCTAGGATCATGATCAGATATAATGGAGAGGGGAACTCCATGTAACCTAAATATCTATTTAATATACAATCGAGAAAGTTGATCTATAGATTGTGTATCTCAAATAGGAAGAGAATGAGTAGATTTAGTCAATCTATCAACAATAACCTAGATTTCATTGTTACATCGAGAAGTCTTTGGTAATCCCACTACAAAATCCATGGACACATTTTCCCATTTCCCCTATGGTATAAGAAAAGTTTGAAGCATCCCCTTTGGAAATTTTCATTTTGCTTTCACCTGAAAACAATTCAAACACTTCACAGTAAAGTCAATAATATCTCTTTTCATTCCATACCACCAGTAATACTCTCGAAGATCTTTGTACATCTTAGTAATTCAAGGATAAAGTGAAAACAGATAACTATAAGCTTCACACAAAAAATATTTCTTTAACTGTGAATCACAAGGCATTCATAATCACTTTCCAAACCTCAAAACACAATCTTTATCAATGTTAAATTCATACAACTTACCCTTCTAAACCAATTCTACCTTTTCCAGCAACTCACTATCTTCCTTTTGTGCTTGATTTATTCTATCTTCTAGAGATTATTTTATTGAAACCTGAAACAAAACAGAGGAATTTCTTGCACCAAAAACTTCCATGCCAAATTTCATCAAATCATTAATCAAAGGGTCATGTTCCAAATGTAACATGGTCAATTTAGAATTACTTTTCCAACTCAAATCATCAGTCACTTTGTTTGCTTTTCCAGTATGTTAATGAATCATGAAATCATTATCATTGATTAATTACAGCCATATTCTATGTCTCATGGTCAGTTATTTCTAAATAAATATATACTTCAAACATTTATGGTTAGTACATATTTCACATTTTACTCCATATAGATGATGCCTCTAAATTTTTAAAGCAAAAACAACAATAGCTAAATACAAATCATGTTTAGGGTAATTTAACTCATGATCTTTCAACTAACATGAAGCAAAAGTAATTACCTGATCATTATACATTTGAAAACAACCAATTCCTTTCAATGAAGAATCACTATAGATAACAAATTCACCATTTCTAGAAGGTAGTCCCAAAACCGAAGCATTCGACAATCTTCTTTTCAATTCCTGAAAACATTCATCACATTATTTTGTCCAGATAAACTTAACACCTTTTTGAGTTAACTTAGTCAGTGGGCTAGATAACCATGAAATTTTTTCAACAAACCTCTTGTAATAACTTGATAAACCAAGAAAACTATAAATCCTGGATATATTTTTGGGTCTTTTCCATTATTTAATAACTTTTTTTAGTAGGATCAATAGTTATGCCATCTTTAGAAACTAAGTGACCAAGGAATTAAATTTTTTGTAACCAAAACTCACACTTGCTGAATTTCCCGTATATTTTCTCTTCTTGTAAGGTTTTCAAGAAAACCCTTAAATGACTTTCATGATCCTCTTTAATTTTAGAATATACCAAAATATCATCAATAAACACAACCAAAAACTTATCCAAAAACTCACATAAGATTCTATTCATAAGATACATAAATATAGGAGGTTCATTGGTTAACCCAAAAGGAATAACTAGAAATTCATAATGGCCATATCTAGTATGAAACGCGGCCTTCATAATGTCTGCTTCCTTTACTTTCAACTGATAGTACCCTAACCTCAAGTCAATCTTTGAAAAATACTGAGCTCCCAAGAGCTGATCAAACAAATCATCAAAATGAGGCAAAGGTTACTTGTTATTAATAGTGATGTTATTCAAGACTCTATAATCAATGAAAAGTTTCATTGAACCATCTTTCTTTTTAACAAATAAGATAAGAATTACCCATGGTGATGTTCTAGGTTGAATGAAACATTTATCTAATAACTCCTAAAATTGCTTATTTAACTCTAAAAGTTCAATTTGAGCCATTCAATAAGGCAGTTTTGAATTTGGATTAGCATCAGGAACTAAGTCAACAGTAACTTCAACTTCCTGATCAAGTATTATACCAGGAAAATCATCAAGAAAAACATAAAGATATTCATTTACCACAGACACATCATTAATTTGAATAATTCCTTTTTTCTCAACAATATGTGCAAGGTAACATTCATTTCCATCTTTTACTAGTTTCTTAGCTTCCTTATATGTTATCAATATTAAGGTTTCATTCTTGTACAAAAACGAAACTTCTTTCTGAAAAGAAACCTCTTTATCTCTACAGTCAATTTTAGCATGATAAATATAAAGCCAATCCATACCCAAAATAACATCAAACTCTACTATAGGAAAAACAAACAGGTTTGTAGGTAAATTCTTTCCACATATAAGGATAGGAAGATTCTGATAATTTCTTTTTGTCTAAACATTTACCCTAGGTGTTTTTACCCCAAGTTTAGGATTCATTTCTTGATATGGAGTTCCCAATTTACTAGAAAATTTCTCAGAAATGAAGGAATGTTAAGACTTAGAATCAAACAACACATTGGTATAGTCTGAATAAACAAACAATGTACCTGATACTACTTCATTTAATAGCCCAACATCTGCTGAAGTAGTTAAAAATTATTTAACCACCCCTTTCTGCTTGTAGTATAGTTTCTTTCCATCATTTGAGTTTTTTATAAGACACTAATTTGAATAATGACCCATTTCATTGCACTTAAAACATTTTACTAATTGTAAATAAAAAAATTTCTTACCACTACCATGACCTTTTTCAGTGAAATTACGAGCCTTATGTCCCATTTTACCACATCAGAAGCACTTAACATAATTAAAAAGTCATTTCCTATTGTTATTTTTACCACAATTTTTACAAACTATAAACATAAGTTTCTTACCATCAAACTTTTTTGAATAGTTCTTCCCTTTCGTATGCCACCTCGACCTCTTATTCTATTGTTTTTCAAAGAAAAATTGGTCATCAGCAAACTCCATTCCCACCTTCTCTACATAGTGAACAAGTTTTTCATAAATTTTAAACTCACAAGAAGCTAATGATCTTAGATACTTTGGCTTTAATCCTGAGTAAAAATGATTGATTTTACTATCAAAATTCCTTATGAAATTTAGAGCATACCTTGACAGTCGAGTGAATTTTTCTTCATAAGAAGCCACAAAGTCATCCTCCTACCTCAATTCTAATTTTTTTTCCATTCTAAGTTGAACTGCCTTAGGAAAATATTTCTCAAGAAACATACCTTTGAATTCATCCCAATAAAGATCATCAATCCCCTCACTATCCCTGATATTTTTAACCATATACCACAACTGATCGAATTCACCTTCAAAACGCTAAACAAAAAGACTAACCTCTTGATGTTATGAACAACCCATGACATTGAAAATATTTTCCAATGCTTTAATCTACCTTTTAGTAAGAATAGGGTCAGATGATCCTCAGAATGATGGGGGATGTTGCCTCATGAAATGCTCCACTACCGACATGTTCCTTTGTGGTTGATCTGGATGATCTCGCACATGGATATCACCTCTATTTATAGCCTAAGTCAACTATTCCATCACTATAAAAAAGGTTCAATTCTAATTCTGACCATATCAAATTTCTGATTTGGAAGGTTTTTTTCTTCAGGATGTTTTCCTACCACAGCTGCCCTATTTCCTCTGCAGAAAACCATTCTTAATAGACAAATCTTAGATAAAGCAACATGGTAATCCTTAAATGCTATTTCAAAGAGACCATAAAGTAAAAATAATTTATGGATATTCTATTAACAATATATTAACCCTTAAAGTTTTCTAAACCGACCTTTTATACCAACTATAAGGCCCTAGCCTTAAAACATTACATAATCTTGAGATAAGTCAATAATTTGACTTTAATTCACATCGAGGGTATTTTTAGGTTTAGAGTTTTAAATAATTATTCCATTATTAATACATTACATCTCAAATATTACAAAGTAGACACTTCTACTCTATCAATTTTTTATAATAATAAAACTCCATAAATAAAATAAGAATTATTTTCCTGATAAAAATATTCTTGAATTCTTCCTTTATTTTACCCTTCCTTATACCCTAAGAAAAACATTTCAAATACTTGGGATGAGCATAAAAATATCATTAAGAGATATAAAATAAGGAATGAAAACATTAGTCCATGAATACATACAAATTAATGAAATAAAACTTTTCACTCATAAAACATACTCTTTTTAACATACCTCATGAAATCATAAGATTTATGAATAACTCATAGAAATCATAAATCATAAAGATAACTTGTGGAATCCATAACATAATTACATTTTAGTTTTCACACCTACATAGGGAGTAATCTTCATGGTTGTGTTTGGAATAACCATCACAGTATATTCCCTAAATCTCTTAGGAGAAACCTTAACGTTTACCTTCATCACATTACCCAATGAATTGGAGAGCTATTACGAGCTCACCCACCCTCGATTTATCATGGAACCACCTATATACATAATTAATTCTGAAGAACCATAATATAATCATAACACATGAACAAGCATAAAGGAAAAATAAAATTTCCACATTGTAATCATAAGACATCATTTCAAGATATTGATATAATCAATCCATTCTAAAAAACCATTTTCAATACCAAAATACATAAAAAAGGAATATGGTTTTTGATTTTATTTTTAAAAACATTACGGTTTGTAGAGGAATCCAAATATCAAATAATGCTTGTGGTGATGGAAAGGTTATTGTCACCACATACGTTAAAAAGAAAAATTAATTTTTTCATTTAGTAAAATGCATCGTAAAAAAAGATTCCTTTTGAAAACTGTTGAATGAAATTAAAAGTAAAAGGGGATAATTATACACCGTATAAAATAAGGTCGTATATAAATCAAAATATGCCTCAATGAAAGGAGATTGAGACAAAATCCCTTACCTTGAGTCTGACTTGTATTGTTCATTATTTATTGTAACGACCCAATCATAGTTACCCAGAGTCGGTGCATTATTACATAACATTGGAATGATCACAAGGGATCAAATCCTGAAATAACGATCAGTTTAGTAGCCTTAGAAGTACTAGATACATACATAAGTTTTACATTACATTATAAACTAAAAAACAAAAACAACATTATCTCCTTTGAACATATTCATATTCCTTAGAATATACCTATAGGTCAATCATAATATACTTCTTCACATCCTGGGAAAAATAAAACATAGAAAGGGGTGAGCTCAGATGCTCAGTAAGGATAACAATATATCAGAAACTTTCATAAATAAGCATAAACATTTAAGGCAATGTATAATATTAAAACAAAATCCTTTTAAACTTAAACTTCAGAATAATATGGAAAAGATAAATCAAATAATGCCATTTACTTATGCACATGGATATTCTACTAGTCGAATAATCACATGTAATATCAATATCCAATTTCATAATGATGGATTGCATAATTCCAAACTTCATAACCACATAGTTAAGGGCTCATACCAAGAATACAAATAAGATTTTTTCAAGGCCATGTTCCAAGACACTAGTTTGTCTCATGAGACCTAATGATGCATCGAGGATCTATAGTGGGATTCACCCATAACTTACTAAGTCCATTGCATTCCTCATATGAAAAGGTTGAAACATAACATAAACATTTGTATTAAAACTAGCATACAGAATGTTAATACTTTAACCATAAAACATGAATGGTATAAAAATAACACATTCACTGTCAAACATATCACAAAATTTCAATACAATATGGAAGATTTCATCATAATAAATCAACTTCAAACAAGTGTAAAATCCATCAAAGGATGTTGACATAGATGAAATCAAAACTATTTGAGAGAAATATCTCTTTCTGTTCTGAAATTATTTAAAAGTCTCGTAGATTTAAAATAAAGCATTTATTTTGAAAATATTCTTATAATATTGTAAGAGAATCTTCAAATATTTTATAATGGCGGAAAATAACCGCACTCACCATATAATTTAAAAAAACATTATTTCCTTAATTTTGTCGAAAAGGTTGTAAAGGACCTTGTTTGGAAAATGACAAAAATATTCCTTTATAATTTTTTTTATAAAAAGTCAAAAAGGGTATAAATGAATTTAACCCATAGTCTAAGAAATAGTAAAAATGTTTTGAAATACATTTTTAAGAAACACTAACGTGGATGATAAATAGGTTCTAGTAGATACTTACGTATAAACAACCTCAGATAATGAAGAGATTGTAGAATTAAGCCTTACCTTGTACTTTTACTTGATCGAGAGTACGTTAACCTTCTAGATAATATTGAAATAATTGTTATTAAATTATACAAGAACCACATACATAAATATGATATCATATATAATCTTCTAATATTTCTTTGTTAATAATATTTCAATAGTATCATCGTTTCGGGTGTTAACTGATTCATTTTCCTTTATATGCTTGGTTATGTAAACCATGTTTGTTATGGATAGGATGTATCTGATTTATATACAGAATGATATTAAGTTCTTAAACATTATTTATAATCATAAAATGAAAATTATTCTTGAATTATTATGATGGGTAATGAATTTCATCGCATTCGTGGAGATGGTAATATGTACGTACGTACGCACGAGCGACAATATCATTCTATTGATAGTGAAATCGTATGTAATTGGATGGTATATCATATATAAATAATCATTAAAATTTTATATTTCTTATTTACATCAGTTATACTCATTATTATACCCATTCAAATAATGAAGTGTTTGAATAACAAACTACACCACGACGTGGAGACGGTAAGTCGTACATACGCACGTATGGTGACTTATAATTCATAGGATAGATAGAATAATGAATATGGTTTAACCATATTTATAATAACATCACAGTATGTATAAGGTAATGGAGTTATTATTTTTGTCTAGAAATAACAAAGAAAGAGGTAGTGGAAGATTAAAAGAACTTTGAAAGTGGTGGTGAAATTATTACCTCTACTTCGGGTGTTTCCTTTTGATTTGATCAAAAGGGCTCCTTAGGTTGGATTTATGATCAAATTAAGGATTCTAGGTAGAATTAAGGGTATTTGGGAGGATATTTGAGAATGGTTTGGTCTATCCAAATGGATTTGGAGGTGTGATTTTGAGAGAAGGAGAAGTACCCTTTTATAAGAGAGGTGAGGGTCACTTTAGGTAAAGCTTGAAATATTATTTTATTATAAAATCATATTAGGTTTATAATGGATAAAAAATGATTTATTTCGAGGATAAGGTGGGTATGGGTCGAAAACCTCTCAACCAATAGGTTTTAGACAGGTTTAGGTCACCATATTAACCTTATCTTTTTTATTTAACTCTTAGTTAAATAGTTTAACTTTTACCATGTATTCTTGTATTATTATATTATATGGTTAATAATCTTACTATAAAATGCCAAGATAACCCCAAGTGATTCATTAATTATATACATATATATTATTATATAATTCCTTTGTCTGAACCTTATATTTTTAGGACTATTATATCATTTAATAATCTAGTATTTGTTTTAAAAACACATTTATGTCAATTTTTACACTATTTAGAATTGATTTTTGTGGAATTCATAACACCATTATTACTTAGAAAAAACCATTGAATCAACCCTAACATTTCATATTAATCTATAAAATTAGTGGAATGCATCAAAAGTCTCAATTTACATTTATTTGGATATTTATAACATTAATTATTTTAACCTTTTATTAAAAAGGTAATTACTGCATCATCATTGTGTCATAAATAACTTTAATTATTTAATGTCTATAAATTATAAATAAAATACTATTATGTAGAAAATATTTTTATCTTTATAATTAATATTTATAGTTGAATTTATCTTATGTATAACCCTATATTGAAAATGGTTTAGTTATTAAACTTTGAATTTAACACTTTTAACTCTTCTTTAAATAAAATAATAATAAATGTCCTAATCTAATCCAAGTGGACCAAAAGGATAATATTTTATTCCTAAGGTTTATTTTGGTTTAAATACACTTATCCAATAGAATTAGGACATGTGTTAGGGAAATTATAATATCATCTTTACCTTTAATTACCCTATTTACTTTTAACCATGGTAAATAAAAGTCAAAAGTTACTATTCAACAAGAATTATTTTCATCTTATTGAACCAAATTGTACTTACTAATTTAACTATGTGTCTCGGATTTTTTAAATTTTATTCATAGAAGGGGTAAAATTTCATTTTATGCAAATTTGCAAATGCACCTAGAAGGTGGGTAAAAGACGGTAAAAAGTTAAATAAAATTTTATATATCTAATATTATTATAAAATGACTCTAATTGATTACATTGAACATATTTAGGTATTATGTGTCTATTTTTACCTAATATAAATTTAAATAAAATAACTAATTATTTAAATAAAAAGTTGGTTTTAAACAATAACGCATTGTTTTTCACTATTCATCAAAAATTGAAAGTTTTCAGAAAAATACCAAAAATTCACCCTAAGATAATTTTGATATTTAGAATAAAAAAATGAAGTCCATTTTGAAAAATAAAATTTATAAAATTTTAAAAAGTGGGTATTAATATTCATAACGGCTAGTTTGATTGGTCATGGTGTGTTAAAATTCCAAGTTGTGTACAACGCAAGCTATTGCATTATTCGAAGGGAAACATACCGTGGAAGCTTGGGGTGTTACATTTATCTCACTGAATAATAAAATTAGGTTAATTTATACTTGATTAAGAACCTTTTTCATGTTTATTATTCCCATTACATCACTTATGAGGATTTTATAATAATTAGTTAATTATTTGAGTTCGTGTCAAACGTTTTGTCGATAATCATTTCTTGAGTTGAAAATGAACATGGTATGATGCCACTAGTCCATGTGATCATAAGTCCATCATCTCCATAATATAATTAATGATTTAAATATCATATATATCCAGTATATATGTATTTAGAATAGTCCATAACATTTGGAGATAAGAAATGAAATGCATCGTTCATGGAGACGATAGGACGTACATACGCATGAACACTGCTTTCATTTCTTTATCATAATAAAGGAATTAAAACTAAATGATACAAGGGTATATTATAATTCCATTATAATATATATGTTATATATGTTACATAATTTCATTAACTCCATCCTTTATACGTTTCATATATGGAATGAATGAGTCATATCACTTTGAGGGGGCGGTAGTCAACACTTCCCCAAATGAAATTATCGTATTTACACATTATGAAAAGTATAAATGTATGTTGTAAATAAAAAATAAATAAGAATATATTAAATATAAATATAATATATATCATATTTAATTAATTTAATTCATGTATATAATCGTGGTTTAATGAAGATCATGTAGAATGAATCACATCACATCGTGGAGATGGTAGGGCGAACGTATGCATGAGCGACGATATCATTCACTTAATGGTTAAACGGTAAAGAATTTAATGGTATATTAATTATAGAGAATAATTATTATGTCATATTAATTATTTAAATCCATTATAATCATCATTATACCAATCCAAATTAAGTCTTTTTGAATAAAAAATTACACCACAACGTGGAGACGGTAAGTCGTACGTATGCAGGCATGGTGATATTGTTATTTATAGGGTGGATAAAAGGAGGTATAAGGTCATCCCATAAATATAATAAAATCTTAAAATGTATAAGATACTTTATTTATTTCTTTATTATGGAAAATACATAATAATATTAAGTAGAAGAATAAAATAATTTTGAAAGAGGTGATAAAACAAATACCTCTTTTTCGAGTATCTCCTTTTGATTTTCACAAAAGGTCTCTTTAGAATGGATTTCTGCCCAAAGTATGGAATATAGGATTAATTTAGGGATGTTGGGAGATTATTTTAGTATAATTTGGATGATACAATGGCCTTTAGAGGTGAGAGTAAGTGGGTATAGGAGGTGGCCTTTTATAAGAGGGAGGAGGGACACTTTAGGAAAGTCTTGAAATATTATTTTATTATAAATTTATTTTAGAATTATAATGGTTACAAAGTGATATATTTAGAATATAAGATGATTATGGGTATAAATAATATCAAATAATATGTTTTATACAGGTTTGGGTTATAAAATTAACCTTATCTTTTAGCTTTAACCCTTAGTTAAAAACATTAACTCTTACCATGTCTTCTTGTATTTTCACAATATATGGTTACTATTGTTACTATAAAATGACAATAAAACCATAAGTGGATAACTAATGAAATTTTTTACATTATATAAGTCATTTTTACTAATCTTATATTTTTTATTACTATTATATCATTTAATAAAATAGTGTTTGTTTTAAAAATTCATTTATGTAATTTTTGACACTAGTAATTGATTTTTGTTAAATTAATAACAACTTGATTCCTTCGAACCAAAAGAATTAACTCCAATATAATATGTAATAATAATCCAGAAAATTCATGGATGGCATCAAAATTTTCAAATTACATTTATTTTAATATTTATAAAATTATTTATTTGAATCCTTTATTAATGAAGCAATCAATGCATCATCATTGTGTCATAATTAAATTTATTTATTTAATCTCTAAAAATTATAAATAAAATACCATGATGTAGTAAATATTCTTAACTTTATAATAACTTTGTATTTGAGGATACCATTTATAGAATGCCACATTAAAATTATTTTAGTAAAAAGACACATGTTTATGTTATATTTCTCTTTACTTTAAATTAATTTTTATAACATGTCATTTTTACACCCAAGTGGCTCCCAAATGCCAAAGGTTCAGAATAAGAATTTTTTTGGTCTCCCATGACTCATAAAATAATATTAGGACATGTGTTAGGGTATTTTTATATTATTATAATATTTTTTTACCCTTATTTACCTAATTTACCCTTTAACCGTGGTAAATAAAAATAATTACGGAAGTCACTATTCATAATATCCAAAAATAAAAGGTACCTATTTACATAATTTGGACCTTATGATTCCAGATATAGAATCAATTTTTCCAAATTCAAAACAAAGAAGTTTCAGTAATTAATTTACAATTAATTCTTATTTTCAAAACCAGAAAGTGGGTTTTTAAGAAATAAAAACTATCAAAAGATTGACATGAGTTTATGTCAAATTTAAATGTAGAATTACTGCCAATGACCAAAATTGGATTAATTTATAAAATAATAATAAAATTAAACTTTAAAACCAATAAAAAATATAATATAAATATATAAATAAATTAGATGAAAATGCAGTTTTGACTTAAAACGCGATATTTTTCGCTATTCATTAGAAAATGAAATTTATCAAAAAATTGCAAAAAAATTATCCAAAGTAAATTTTGATGTCCCTTTTCTATATAAGAAGTTTATTTTGTCAAATAGAACATATAAAATTGAAAAAAACTATATTTAAAAAGGGTTCTCCATCAAAAGGTGGTAAAACAACATTTTAAAAATATTAGAGTATTTTATGCTTAAAATCAGATTAATTTTCATTTTAATCTTCTAAAATTAATTGGATAAATATAAAAACATTTAAAAAATATGTGAAATCATATTATAGTTAATTTTTTTCATTCCCTCCAATACAACATCTTGGTTTTAACAACCATTTAAAATATTATTATTATTTTTGTATTATTTTTTGGTATAAACTCAGTGTCGTGTGCAACATAAGATTTCAGAGAAACTCATTGTTGTGTGTCAGGTATGATATCATACATAGTGACCCCTTCAAACTATAATTAATATTAAATTCAAAAATATTAATAGATATGAAAATGTATTATTCTATAAATACCTAGGATGTTACATTTACAATTCTGGGGAAAGTAATGTTGTTAAATGTAATGAATATTCATCTAAAAGTATGTAATATCTATGTATATTATTATTTGTAAACCTTAGGAACGCGATTCTTACAAAAGTACCAAACGCATTATTTTTAAAATACCATCTTATATGATAAATATTTGAGAGGATTGATCTAAATATCTCTAGGGTGGTTGTAGATGACAACATAATAGATCCACTGATGAAACCATTATCATAACAAAAGCATGATAATCATTTAAAGTCTCTCAGTATGTGATAATTGAGAAATTTATGTAATGGTTTCATAATTTATCACATTATTATAATAAAGTCAACTACAATTTATCATTCATTAATGTGTGCTACAATTTACTTTACAATAATAGTGGAATGATAATATCCTCTCAAAGAATGAACTTTTGATAACCATCATAGAGTATTATGGGTTGTGAAGATATATTAATACTATAATGAATATAATCTTATACTCATTAAAAATAGTTGTATATGAGATATGAATAATAGATTCATAGGTTAATAAGTAGAGACTCATTACTTAGATTTACCAACTAAAGTATATCTTAAGGAATGTCATACAATCATCAATATTCTTAGGGGTTTATATTTATTATCAATCCTATTTTCCTGAGGTTAGATATATACCTATCATGATAACCTTCATACTTTGATGCCTTTCTTACAAAATTCATTTCAACTTAGGTAATCAAAGGGTGGTTGGGTATGTTTTTTATCATGTCACAAGTTGTAGTACAACCAAGATGAAATCTATCCACTTGTATTATGTGTAAAAACACACGATACTTTATTTAATTAAATAAATTAAATGCATGACCATTCTTAGTTGAGTCACATATGATTTTATCAACTTCTTGGATGAGGGGCATATGATGTAATTTTCTATTATATGAATTATATGTGATGTATTCATTGACCTAGTTCGACCTTTTTTTAGATTCAATAAAATATGAGATGGAATATACTAGATAGACATTATTCCATGTCTATTGATCACTATATATCAAGTAAAATGGATTATATTGGTATACATATGATATATATGATATATATTGAAATGGAAATGTTTTTTATAAAGATATGAGTATGTTATATAGAGATCACACCAGAACTCCTAGTATCTTGAGTACCATTGATGATTTGCAAGAGGCCACTCCTTGCTTGAATCAATGAAATAAGGATTTCATATTTGTTGTAAATTTCACCAATGTATGAAGTCATAAATATTTAGGACTTTGGATAAGTATTAAAGTTTTGGAAAAAGTGTTTTTTCCAAAATGAAGAGAGTTCAATGAAACCATATCCAAAAGGATTTTTAGATGGATTCATAGAGAGTTGTGAATTTTGGTAAAAATAAATTATGATATTTCAATGAAAGTGGAATATTTTTTGAAATAAACTAAAACTATATGCATATGATGTATATAGATTAAGTATCTGTTGGATCCAAAGTATACTTAATCATGAACTGGAGGTTACGTTGTTACCAGCATAGCCTGGTTGCATGTGATGCAACCCAAGGGTGAATTCATCTTCCATATACCTTACATGAAGACTTCATAAATTGGATTAATGCATTTTCATATTTTCAATGAATTATTTTAATGGACTCATGAAATATATATAACTTAAGCATGGTATTTGATGATTTTGGACATGCCCAATGTGTTCTTCATTCATGGAGGAGCATCGAGAATTGCCAATATAAAGATAGTTATTTCATTATTATGGGGGTTGATCATGATCATGTTATAGGTGATAGTTATCATTAGTTTCATGAAAGATTTTATAAAAATTATTTTTTCCCCATATCTTTATTTATTTCATACAATAAAGGTGAAAGAACCTCTCTTGATGAATGGTAATCCTCATGATATGTTCATATATCCTTCTAATGGTGGATCACCTATGAAGGAATGTAATTGAAATTTATCTCCCCTATGATCACCATCAAACCATACTCAATAGGAAAATAGTATGGAGGTCATTGTACATGCATGATAGGTATTCTTTATTTTTAGTGTTTTTAGTTTTTCATGTACATTTTTGATTTTATTGAGGGTAGATCATCCAGTGTTTGGTTTTATTTTGTTACCTAGGATTATATTATAATCCCCTAAATAACCATTAATTATGTCATGTATAGAGGTGTGTGTTTTGTGTATGTCCATTAAACTAAGGCCTCTCATATTAAGTGTTATGCCTACTTGGTGCTTTCCATTAGCCTTAGGCCTATTGGAGGTTGGATTGGGGTTACAACCTTGTCCTATCAACACCCAGGAGGGTACCAATGGGTTGGTTCATGTTAGTGAATTATAAAATTGAGGTTTTCTTAGATATAGAGTTTAAAGATAGCTGTATTGATAATTTTGGTTGGGAATTTTGGGAAATGGTGTTAAGGTGTTTCAAGTTTGTATCTTAAGATAGGGAACCTAATGATAGTGTGGTGGGTGATGTATCAACTAACGAAGACACTAATAACCTATTTTCCATCTTAGTTCACTTAAAAACTAGTTGTTAGGAAACAATGGTACATGAATAATATAGGATTGGTTCTTTGATTTTCTATTTCCTTCTTGAGTTAACTCCCCAGATATGCTCTAATGACTATGGTATATCTTGTTGAATTCCAACATGACACCACATAGACAGACAGTAAGGATTCTGAGGTCAGGTCATGATGATGACCAGTTTAATAACCAGGCTTTTATATAGGGTCATGTTCATGAGGTGTTTCTTTTAGGAAGTAAAGGAGTAGTGCCCTCACCCATTAAGAAGTGAGCAGAACCAACTCTAACAGTATTGTCAAATGTTTCCCATCATATTGAGTAGATTATTATCATTGTATCCTATGATGGGGATAAACATAGGTTGAGCACTTTGCATGAGTTTTAGAGATAGAGGCCACCCAGGTTTTGGGGTGATCCCAATCCACATGTGGATGAGGGCTCTATTGAGTTAGTGGTTTGAGTGTCTCATCTCTTTCAGACCCCAGTAGATCAAATAGTGGCGGTAGAATTCAGCCTTCTTCACGGTGTGGTAGGATGCTGGTGGGGCTTGGTTAATAAGACACATGATAAGGCAACACTCCCCTGAATAGAGTTTGAGAGACTTTTACATGTAGAATATTATTTATATACTTTATTATTCTTATTCATTTAGGAGATACTAGAGCTATAATAGGGTGTTATGATAGTTTCAGAGTATTCACCGAGATTCACTAATCTCACATATTACTCCCTTAACGTGGTATAAGATGGATTCTTCTAAGAAAGAATGTTTTATCAGATCATATAGAAAGATATATGAGTAGGTGTGGTCCCCCTATGAATTCCCACCTATACTGGGGTGTTGGATTTATTTTTCATGATGAACAGATTCTTGGTTGAGGAGCAGCAGATAATTCTAGCAATGGTTACCAAGGAGTAGAGTCTTTGACTATGAGAAACCATCATCAGGCTCCAGGGTCATGACACATAAGGAGATATTATGCACAGTCTTGTAATTAGGGATTGATAGAATAAGAGCCTGGAAAAGAATCCAATTAGATGATAGAAAATAAATTTTATGCTTGTGAGGGGTGGGTTCACTTGGCACATGACAACCTGACCTAGTGAGAAGATGAGGGAGGTTATAATATCAATATACCTCAAAATAATAGGTATTAAGATGAATAGAGACCAATCATAGGTATTCAAGGTTCCTCATATGGAGGAAGATATGAAATATGAGATGGTTTTACTCCAGGGGGTGGAGTAGGAGGAGTACATAGAAGTTTTCCATGAGGTGTTACCCAGATTACCCCTTCATTAGTAGGTAGAATTTTGTATTTATTTTCACATTGGTATGGCTATGACATCTTTTTGAAGCTTATCAAATGGCCCCCACTGAATTCTAGGAGATTTGGTTGTATTTGTAGGACCTTCATGTGAATTATTTTACAAGACCAAGTGTACCCCTTGGGTAGATCTACTGTTGTTTTATAAAAATGCAGATGGAAGATTAAGGATTTTTGTTGAATATCACCACTATAATATGGTGATTATAAAGAAAAAATTCCCTCTACCAAGGATTGATGTCCTATTTGAATTTATAAAAGGAGTGAAGTGGTTCTAGAATATCAATATTAGGTCTGACTATCACCAGTTGAGGCCTCGTGATGAGGATATTCCAAAGCTAACATTCTAATACTGCTAAGACCATTACGACTTCTTAGTGATGTAATTTTTCATGAAATATTCCACATCCATGTTCATGAGACTTATGAAATATCATGACCCTTTCCACAGGGCCCGGATGTGAATACCCCAAACCCACCTTCCATAGGCTAGGGGTTGGCGACTAACACCTGAAGGCTTTTCCTGAATTGGGAAGGCATTGCCTTAGAGATCTGTACACACTCAAAAAAGGAAACTAAAGTAAACAACCAACAAAATTAAGGTATATACATGAGAGTAAAGTACAACCACAAGTACAACTATAAACTAAAAATATCAGGCCAAAATACAAGCCTTAGAAACTGAAAAGAAAGTAAACAGTTATCACATCTACCCTGGAGCACTACCTGGAAGGTAGTAGCTATAAGTTTGAAGTCGAAGAAGAGGATATTGACTGCTCCCATTGCACCAAGCTCCACCAAGTCCCAAACCTCTAAAGTCTGCATCAGAGCATCATTAGTCTGCACCAGACACACACGTGCGGGAGGAGCCCGTGAAGGGGTGAGTATAACAACTCAGTAGGGGACCCCAAGACCCCTGAAGGTCTCTTAGTAATTAAAAAAGGAAAAAATCACAAGAAATACCACAAAGGTAATATCACAAGCATGATCTAAATCATTAAGCACAAAGAAAAAGAGACAAATCAATCTAATGGTATAACTTCAAGGTTACTGTGATAAGAATGACTAGTCGTAAAGCCAGATCGTCCTATTTGTAGTAACTCTACTGCTGACCCATATAGGTCAACGTATGCTAACTCGTATTGGTCGCTAGATGCTGACCCATATTGGTCGCTGGTGATAACCCATATTGGTCGCTGGTTCTAACCCATATTGGTCACTGGTGCTAACCCATATTGGTCACTGGTGATGGCCCATATTGATTGTTGGTACAGAGGTCAGGATGACTAGTCGTACAGCTAGATCATACCACTCTGGAGTTTCTGATGTTGACCCATATTTGTCTCTCTTCTTCTTTATGTCACATCCAGCCATTGTATTTCTGCACGAAGCACGCCTGATCTCCATAAGATTATGCTCCTCAAACCATCAGTCATATTTCAACTGGTATGAAGTCCCACAAAATGTTCACTCAAGGGACCGCCCTATCATAGGGGTCCGAACCTGAGAAGACGACACGTCGATAGGACGCCTAGTCTGTGAGATATGTGCACTTTTGTAAAAAGGTATCGGTTGGATTCAAGTCTGATCCAACCCAGGATTCATGGAAAACTCCTTCAAAACTCACTTAGAGTATCTCTGAAGGACCTCCTTTTCACAAAGGTCCTTATTCTATAGACAGCACGTCGATCGGACTCTCGGTCTGTTAGTTACACCTATTTCCGTGAAATGGGGGCGATCGGACTTCGGCCCGGCCTAGCTTGGTCGGGCCCACTGGAATATGAAAAAAGGACCGCTTCCCAAAAGGGGTCCCAACGCCTCTGACGGTGTGTCAAATAGACACCCAGTTCATCAGTTATGGGTGTTCCTTTATTCGGGGGCCAGTTGGGTATGGGCCCGGTCCGACTCAATCAGGTCGGCTCGACGCAATGGGTCCCGAGGTCTTCCTGACCCCGCCCGGGTCTGGCCCATTAAGTGTTGGCCCAATTCACTGGGTATGGCCTATTGGGCTCGGCCAAAATGGTTCGCGGGCCTAGGCTGCGGTTGGCCCAACCCGCTGGGTGGGGCTCGGCCCACCCGCGCAGGCCCGTTGGGTCATGGGTCAGGCCCGCCGGGCGGGTTCGACCTGTTCAACTGGCCCATGTCCGACTCGATCCACCTGAAGGTTGACCACGTCTCCAAAGGGCCCCGTGGACGCGGGGCCATTTCATCCGGTCGGTGGGGCACTGCCCCACCCCGTGCAACGATCGGCCAGGCGGCCGAACGGTCTCCAACCGACATGGCGCGGCACGGTGTCGCGCTGCCCCCTCGTGTTGTGGCCTGCTAGTCGCGGCTACTGCAACCGTGGGCTCCTGTGGGCGCCGCCCTTCTCCCGTGCATTTGGGTCGATCTGGCCGCCTATGGACACCGCAGCACACGACGGTGAGCCGCCTCCCCACCACCTATGGTCGGTTACTGCGGGCCTCCTATGGCCATCGTCGGCCGCCTCCATCATGGCGCGCCGACGGTTCTTTCTGCGGGCCACCGTACGTGCTCTGGTGGTTCGTCCTTGGTTTCGTCTGCGCCTACGAGCCTCCCAGACTGTCACCGTCACAGTGTGACCCTCTGTCTCGTGTTGCCGTCAAAATTGAGAGAAGTCATTCTTGAAGAACGCAACATGAACAAAGCGGCGGAGAATTCGAGCCTTGTTTGTTCGGCCTGCGCCCTCCACGTTAACATGATAACAAGCGGGAGAATATTTATCTAACATTAAAGATTAAAATAAACTCATTTCAACAATATTAAACCAAAACTAAACAAAAAACCCCTACCTTGAGATCCATTTGAGGTCTCACGGTTGCGTCTAGAGGAGCATCCACGTTGGATGGAGTCATCAACGTTCATCGATCTCAGATCGTTTCTGCCCGAGCTTTCATCCTCCGTTGGTGTATTTTGCCACAGAACTCTGCCAAAGTTTCCTCTCCTGAAGAAGCCATGCCAAAAACCCACCCTGAGCTCCATTTAAATAGGAGGGGGAAAAGTGAGTAACGCATTGAAGAATTAATGAGGTTCATTAAATGAATTAATGAACCTATTTTAATTCACAATGGTAGAGTTAGGCAGTTGATGATTCAAGCCATTAAATGACATGAAAATCCACTGGTCCCGCCACCACCGCTCATTCGTTGGAGAAAAAGAAAATAAAATAACAATTACATTTTATTTTATTATTCTTTAAAAAGTCCAAAAACTATATTTTTTTCTCGAACAACTGTGGTCGAAGTGAAGCTTCCCTTAAGAGAATTTTGGTGCTACAGATTTAACGGTGCTCTTGGATTTCGATTTTTATCACCGGTTCAAAAGATAGAAAATGCAGCCCACGCGTTTACTGAACGTACCTAAAAAAAGTTCATAAAATCAGTTTGGGCACACCGGGCCTCAGAATCACGTGTCGTTAATTTTCACAAACTTGTAATAATCCAAAATAATTAAAAACAATTACATATAATTTTCCAGGTCTTTACATTCTCCCCACCTTGGGACTTTACATCTCCAAAATCTAAACAAGGCTACACAAACAAATATGGGTACTGGGCACACATATGAGCCTCTCGCTCCCATGTGATCTCCAGGAGATTTTTGTGCTACCACAAAACTTGCGCTAGAGGTATAAACCACCCACAAAGGATCCGCTTCTGTTGATCCTCTATCTCTATTGGGTACTCCACAAAAGTCACCTCGTCGTCAATCTTCAGCTTTCCATGGTCGATGACGTGGGATGGGCCATGCATGTATCTCCTCAGCTGGGATATGTGGAAGACATCATGCACCCTCTTCAACTAAAATGGTAGTGCCAAGTAGTACGCCACATCCCCAATCCTCTAAAGTATCACGAATGGTCCAATAAACCTCAATGAGAGTTTTCCGCCTCAGCCAAATCTTCGTAGTCCCTGTCAAGGTGAAACTCACAAGAATATGTAGTCCCCCTCCTATAAATCCAATGGTCTCCATCATCTATCAGCATAGGACTTTTGTCATCTCTATGCAGTCTTCATCTGCTCTCGAATGACCTGCACCTTCTTAGTGGTATCCTGTACAATATTTGGGCCCACGAGTGCTTTCTCTCCTAGATCCATCTAGCATAAGGGAGATCTACATGGTCGTTCTTACAATGCCTCAAAAGGGGACATTCCAATGTTGGAGTGATAGTTGTTGTTGTACTCCAACTCCACCAAGGATAGGTGGTCCTCCCAACTGTGAACAAAATCTAGGACACATGCACGAAGCATTTCCTCCATGGTTTGGATGGTCTGCTTATTCTAACCATCAGTCCACATGTGACAATTTGTGATCAAGCGAAGCAAATTACCAAAAGCCTCCTGAAATAATTTCCACAACCAGGATGTGAAGCGTGCATCATGGTATGAGACTATCATCAAAGGCACCTTGTGAAGTTGCATGATCTACTGAACATAGAGACATCTCGAGCTCTCCACCAAACCCTTCTCTCGAATAGAAAGGAAGTGGGCCGACTTGGTGAGTCGGTCAACGATCACCTAGATGGGATCATGCCCTCTGGACGTACGTGGTGACACCATCATGAAATCCATCGATATCCCTTCCCACATACACTCTGGTATCTCAAGGGGTGGGTTAAGCCTACTGGTTCCTGGTTCTTGGCCTTCACTTGTTGGCAAGTGAGACATCTAGAAACAAACTCTACCATAGCTTTCTTCATCCCTGGCCACCAGTACTAACGCCAGAGGTCCTTATACATCTTCATCATGCCTGGATGTATTTCCAATGGGGATGTATGGAACTCCCTCATCACCTCCTCTCATAGCGCCATTGGTACAACTGTACATCATCTAAAAAGGATAATGTGCTCCACACCTTCATAATATCCATCAATTTCATGGCCTGATGATATCTAAGCATGTGTAGTCTCACAGCTGCTGTCTCCGAGTTGTGCCTCCCTGACTTGCTGAAGTAGTGGAGGAAATACTACCATTGACTGGAGGTAGATTGTCTCATGTCAATCCACGTAGGATATCTGAAGCGAGGCTAACTGCTCTGAAGCCTTGTTCAGTAGCTGCGAACTAGATCTCTGGCTAAGTGCATCTGCCACTACATTCCCCTTCCCAGGAGTATAGACTATCTCAAAGTCACAGTCCTGGAGGAACTCTATCCAATGTCACTGTCTCAAATTCATATCTTTCTTTGTGAAGATATATCTGAGACTCTTTTGGTCTGAGTAAAAAATGAACCACTCACCCATCAAGTAGTGTCACCACATCTTCAGTGAAAATACTACTAATTCCAACTCCAAGTCGTGAGTCGCATAATTCTTCTCATGATGGAACATCTTTCATGAGCCATAAGCAATCACTGCATCACCTTGTATCAGGATGCAACTGAGTCTGGTCCCTGATGCATTGTAGTAAACCACGTAGTCAGTTCCCTCCTCCAGAAACCTCAGGATGGGAGTGCTGGTCAAGCTCTACCTCAGCTGTTGAAAGCTCTATTCGCATGTCTCTGACCATAGGAAGGGTTTCCCCTTCTTTGGTAAGGCAGTTATAGGTGCTGCTACTCTGGAGAAATCGGGTACGAAACTCCGATAGTAGTCTGTTAATCCAAGGAAGCTCCGCACCTCAATAACACTCCTGGGTGGCTCCCAAGAAATTACTGCCTCAATATTCACTGGATCCACTACAACTCCATCCTATGAGATGACGTGTCCCAAGAAGTGGACCTTCCATATCCAGAACTCACACTTCGAGAGCTTTCCATATAATTGGTGCTCCAGGAGTGTGTCCAGAACTATCCTCAAGTGTACAATGTTCTCTTTCTCAGACGTTGAGTACACCAAGATGTCATCGATGAATACCACCACGAAGCAATCAAGGTATGGATAGAAGATCCTATTCATGAGACCCATGAACACTGCAGGGGAATTCTTCATGCCGAACGGCATCACTAGGCATTCGTAATGTCTGTACCAACATCTGAAGGTCGTATTTGGGATGTCCTCAACCCACACACAAAGATGGTGATAGCCTAATATGAGGTCTATCTTCGAGAACCACTTCTCTCCTTTTAATTGATCAAACAGATCATCAATCCTCGGCAGAGGATACTTGTTCTTCACAGTAACCTGGTTTAGGTACCAAAATTCCATGCATAGCCTCAAAGTTCTGTCTTCCTTCTTGGAAAACAACACCAGGGATGCCCATGGAGAAACATTGGGCCTCACGAATCCCTTCCTCTGTAATCCCTCCAACTATACCCTCAGCTCCCAGAGCTCCGCAGGGGCCATCTGATATGCTGGTGTAGATATTGGTGTCGTCCTGGGGTACAAGTCGATGTGAAAGTCTACCTCTCTATGAGAAGGTAGTCCTAGGAAATATTTTTGAAAGACATCCTCATACACGTCCACCACCACTGGGAACTGTGGACTCACCTCATCCACCGTGTCTAAGGTCATACAAGCCAGTTGATATGTAATCGGCTGAAACCTCCTGAGCGTAAGTCCATATCATGGTGCTCTATTTTCCTTCTCACCAACAAAGGAAAACTAACCTCTATATCTGCACGTACATCACACTGTACATCTCAAGCAATCAATCTGTGTATGAATTGTTGATAGCCAGTCCATGCCTAGAATGACATCATAGGGCTTCAACACTGCTCCTAGAAGATCCCATATAAAACTCTCTCCTCTGAGAGTAAGATCACATTACTGGCACCAGTGTGTGACCGCTGAATCTTCTCCCGTAGGAGTATCCAAATGAAAAGTTTGAGCTAAAAGCTCAGTCAGAATCTCAGAGTCCCGAACTTAGTTTGCAACAATGAAATAATGGCTAGAACCTATGTCGATAAGAACTGCTGCTAAAGTAGAAAAGATACAGATCGTACCTTGTATCATCTCAGGGATGTCAGGATCGTGAGCCTCTACTGCATGTAGCTAGGCCTGTCTCTGTCCACCTGCTCCTTAAGCTCATGGTGGACCACCTGGAGGTGGTGGTGGTAGTGCCTGGTGACCCCGACCACCTCTCGTTGTACGTCCTGCTCCCCTACCTCACCTGCCACCTGGATGACACTCATGCTCCTGCCACTACTGCTGCCTCGATGGCCCCTCCACCATCTACCGATCATCCGCGCAGGGAGTCAGACAGTCACAAGCTCTGTGACTCTGTCCCCCATAGAAAAAATAGATGATGCCTCATTGGTGTATCCCTCAGCCTCTCGAGCCCCGCACCTCTGACCTTGCATTCCCAAGTCGCCCTCTGGAAGGTGTAGCCCACTTGGGCTTCTGCATCGTCTGTCTACTTCCAACTGTAGATGATTCTGTTACCTATCATCTGGTAGCATCTCTCACTGTCAGTGGCTGCTCGGCAAGGAAGCTCTCTATTAGAAAATCTCTCTTTAGTACCCCATCCTACACTAGGATGCTGAGAGAAACTATTGAATCTATGATCTCTCATCGGAGCCCCTAATCAAAGGTCCGGGCTTAGAAGTAAGGGTCTTGTACCATGTCAGTGGAGTATTGGGAGAGGTCAATAAATCTTGATGAGTACTGAGCCAAAGTCTGGCTGCCCTGCTGCAAATGCAACAGCACCTGAATACGCGTAGAGCATAGTGTCGCTGGCACGAACTCCTCCCTGAAAAGGCTCTCAAAGTCCGGCCAGGTGAGGTTCATCTCTTCATTCACCTGGAGTGTCATGCTCCACCATCGTCCTGTCGATCCCTGAAGAAGGCTAGCGGCCAAGATCACCATCTTCTCGGCGGGTGTCTTTACTAAGTAAAAGACCTGCGAAACCACCTCAATCCTATCCTTTGTTGCTTTGGGGTTCATGTTGGATCGAAACCTCGAAGTCCTCTGTCTCTAGAACTCATGTAATGCACTTAGTCGGTGTGTATGATCCACTAGTAGCATCTACTACTCAACGGGTGGTGGTACTACTAGTACACCACCTGAAGGTGCCATCACTGTGAGTGGTCCATGTACCGACACCTCATCGCTCGGTGGACCACTATCATGATATATAACCGGAATCATAGATGGTTGTCTTCGTGGAGTCATCCTTTAAGAAACATATGTGCCATAGTCAATAAGTTATACCAGGTGACCTGACTCAAGAAAGGTCAAGAAAACTTTTGAAAACACTAGCAACCAGTGTTTTCATGTACCGAGTTGGAAAATAGAATTCATGGTCCTGGTGTATGGATACGTAAGCTTCCACACCAACACTAGACTCCCTATACTGTAAACCAAACTCAAGACATTTTACACCATTAACTCATTAAAATTAGACTCTTAGTTCTTATAGTAGAACCAACCACCCTCTGATACCACTTTGTCACAACCCGTCTCATGGGCCCCAGACGTGACTACCCCAAGCCCACCTTCCATAGGCTAGGGGTTGGCTACTAGCATAGGAAGGATTTTATCAAATAGGGAAGGAATTTATTTAGAGATCTGTACACACTCAAAAAGAGAAACTGAAGTAAACAACAAACAAAAGTAAGGTATAGCCACAAGAGTAAAGTACAACCACATGTAAAAATGTAAACTGAAAATAGTGGTCCAGAATACAAGACCTAAAAACTGAAAATAAAGTAAACATCTATTGCATCTTCCCTGTAGCTCTACCTAGAGGGTAGTAGCTGTAATTCTAAAGTAGAATAATAGGATCTTGACTGATCTCATTGCACCAAACTCCACCAAGTCCCGAACCTACGAAGTCTGCCTCAGAGCGTCAATAGTATGCACCAGACACACACGTACGGGTGGAGCCCATGCAAAGGTGAGTATAACAACTCAATAGGGGACCCTGATACCCCTAAATGTCTCTTAGTAATCCACAAAGCAAAACATCACTAGAAATACCACAAAGGTAATATCACAAGCATGATCTAAATCATAAAGCACAAAGAAAAAGAGATAGATAAATCTAATGGTATAACTTCAAGGTTACTGGGATAGGGATGACTAGCCATAAATCCATATCATCATATCCGTAGTAACTCTACTTATGACCCGTATAGGTCACTGTATGCTTACTCGTATTGGTCACTAGATGTTGACCCGTATTGGTCGCTGGTGTTGACCCGTATTGGTCGCTGGTGTTGACCCGTATTGGTCATTGGTGATGACCTGTATTAGTCGCTGGTGTTGACCCGTATAGGTCACTTGTATAGAGGTAGAGATGATTAGTTGTATAGCTAGATCATCCCACTCTGGAGTTTTTTATGCTGACATGTATTGGTCGCTCTTCTTCTTCATTTCACAACCTGCAACTAGATTCCTGCACAAAGCACATCTAATATTTGGAAGATTATACTCCTCAAGTCATCGGTCATATATAAACTAGTAAAAAGTCCTCCAAAAAGCATACCCAAGGGACCGCCCCGTCATAGTGGTCCCAACATGATAGACGGCGCGTCGATCGGACGCCCGGTCTGTAATATATGGGCACTTTTATATAAAGGTCTCGATTGGATTCAAGTTTGATCCAACCTAGGTCGCACATCAAACTCCGTAAAAAATCCATCAAAACTCAATTAGAGTATCTCTAAAGGACTGCCTTGTCACAAGGTTCCTTATTCTACAGATGGTGCATCGTTCGGATGCTTCATATGTTAGTTACACCCCTTTCTGTTAAACGAGGGTGATCGCACCTCGGTCCATCTCGGATCGGTGGGGCCTGCCAAAATATGACAAAGGGACCGCTTCACAAAATGGGTCCCAATGCCTCTGATGGATTTTCAAATGGACACCCGGTTCGTCAGTTACGAGCATTCCTTTATTTGGGGGCCAGTTGGGTCTGGGCCCGGTCTGACTCGATCAGGTCGGCCCGACGTAATGGGTCTCAGGGTCTACCTGACTCGGCCCAGGTCTGGCCCATTAAGGGTCGGCCCAGTTTACTGGGTTTGGACCATTAGGGTCGTCCCGACTGGTTCGCGGGCCTGGGTCGTGGTTGGCCCGGTCCGCCGGGTGGAGCTCGACCCACCCGCGCTAGCCCGCTGGGCTGCGGGTCCGGCCTGCTAGGCAGGTTCGTCCCATTCAACCATCCCACATCCAGACTGGTCTACCTGAAAGCGGACCGCATCTCCAGCTGGCCCCATGGACGTGAGGCCGTTTCATCCGACTGGTGGGGTGCTGCCCCACCCCGTTCAATGGTCAGCCAGGTGGCCAACCAGTCTCCAGCCAATGCGGCAGGTGCGGGGCCTCACTGCCCCCCTCCTACAGTGGCCCACTGGCCATGGCTACTGCCCCCAGTGGTGCGACTAGCTTGGGCCAGCCAAATCTGGCCACCGCAGCGCGTGATGGCACACCGCCTTGTGGCCGGTTATCACGGGCCTCCTCTGGCCCCCGCCAGTATGGCACACTGGCAGTTCTTTCCACGGTTCATCGGATGTGATTCGGCGGTCCGTTCTTGTTGTCGTCTGCATCTATGATCCTCCTAGACTGCTGCTGTCACAGTGTGACCCTCTCTTCCGCATTGCTATCAAAATTGAGGAAAGTTTTCCCTGAATAACGCAACATGAACAAAGCGGCAGAGGGTCCAAGCCTTGTTCATTTAGCTCACACCCTCCATGTAAACATGATAATAAGAGGGAAAATATTTATCTAACATTAAACAATAAAATAAACTCATTTCAATAATTTTAAACCAAAACCAAACATAAGCCCCCTACCTCGAGATATGTTGGAGGTGTCACAGTTGCAGCGGGAGGAGCATCCATGTTGGATGGAGTCGTCGGCATTCATCGATTCTAGATCATTGCCACCCAAGATTTTATCCTCTGTTAGTGGATGTTTCCGAAAAACTCTTCTAGAGTTTCCTTGCTTGAAAAAGTTGTGCCAATACCCCACCTCCAACATTATTTAAATAGGATGGGGGAAAGTGAGTAACGCATTGAAGAATTAATGAGGTTCATTAAATAAATCAATGAACTTCTTTTAATTCACAAAGGTGGAGTTACGTAGTTGATGAGTCAATCCATTAAATGGCTTGACAAGTCACCAGTCCCACCACCGTTGCTCATCTGTTGGGAAAAAATAAAATATAATAACAATTAAATGTTATTTTATTAATCTTTATAAATTCTAAAAACTATATTTTTCTCTCAAACAACTGCGGTCTAAGTGAAGCTTCCCTTAAGTGAATCTCGGTGTTGTGGATTTTACGGTTCTCTCGGATTTCAATTACAAGCACCAGTTCAATAGATAGAAAATTCAGCCTGTGCATTTACTGAACGTACCTAAAAAAGTTCATAAAATCATTTCAGGCACACCAGGCCTCGAAATCAGGCACCGTTAATTTTCACAGACTCGTAATAATCCCAAATAATTAAAAAAATTACATGAAATTTTTTGGGTCTTTACATAAACTAGATATTTCATCCATTATTCAACCATTATTTAGTTTTCTTCATCAACAACATCCTCATTTATTCAGCATTAAAGTTAAATCATATTGGGTATCTGAGGATAGTCACAGAACCACTTTGTGATCATCAACTATATTCCAAGATCATAAAGTTACAATTTTGGATTAGAGAGTTCCACTTCCTGGGACATGTTATCTTAGAGGATGTATTAGAATTAGATCTGGAAATTTTTCCACCAGTTCTAACATTATAGACACCCAAGAGTGTATTTTAGGTTTGGAGTTTCCTTGGGTCGGATTGGTATTAATTGAGTTCCATGGTAGTATTCTCCAGGATCACATCCTCCTTGACTACCCTGACCCAAAATGTGTATCCATTCATTTTTTTTAAGTGATTTCATAGGGACTTTGAGGTGTTGAGGAAAATATTGACTAGTGCTCATATCTTATGACTTCCAAAAGAGGGAGCTGAGTATGTGGTGTTTTGTGATGCGTCTAGGTTTGGTCATGGTTTTGTGTAGATTTAGATAAAGGTAGTGATTTCTTATAGGTATAGATATATGAGACCCAATGAGAAGAATTACATGACCCGTGAATTGGGACAAGAAGTAGTGGTTCTCTCCGTGAAAACTTAGAGGCACTACATTATTGATGATCAATTTATAGTCTACTCGGACCACTAGAGTCTTATATTTATCTTTACATAAATATATATCAACAAAGAATAGAGAAAATGGTTGGAGTTAATAAATATTATGACATTGAGATATTATAAACTCTAGGAAAGGGAAATTTTGTAGAATATTACCTTAGTATGAAGTCTTGTTATCAATTGTGAGGAAATACATCAAAGAATTTTTCCTCATTTTAGTTGTCATTGGTGGACAAGGGAGGAGTGAATTATCTCCAATCAATGATGGTGAACCCTCTACCCTATTAGTTAATGAGTGAGGATCATGTGGGAAACATCAATTACAATATTTTTTGGGACTATATATTAACATATGATTCCCCATATGGATTTATCAAAGGTGGGGAGCATGTCATCCTCATATAAGGATGAATAGTAGTAATAGTTGTGTTGTGTGAGGATGTGTTGAGGGATTTCCATACTCCCCTTTAGTGGTATATAATATATTTTAGAATATAAAATGGGAAATTTTACACCAATTTTGGAGAGAATTACTGAAGAAAATTATTGTCAAGTTGGTTTCTTGATGCCTCACTTTTCAGAAGGTGAAGGTGGAGAATCGGGTCGCAGTGGCTTTGGCCCAACCCCTCAAGGTTCCAAAGTGGAAGTGGGATGGTATATCGATGGATTTTTTGGAAAGGTTTCCATGATTAGTGTGAGACCATGATTCTATCTAGGTATTTTTTTACTAATATACCAAGTCTATACACTTACTTTTTGTTCAATATCAGAGTTTAGTGGAGAGATTATAGTTCTTGAATGTTCAAGAGATATTCTAAGAGTATAGGGTTCCATTGATGATTTTATTTGATCACGATTCTCAGTTCGTGTCCCAATTGTTTAGGGGTTTGTATAAGTATTTAAAAATCTAGTTATAGATTAACACAATATTCCACCACCAGACAGATGGTCATACCGACTAAACCAATCATGTTCTTGAGGACATGTTGAGGGCTTGTGTGTTAAACTTCAGTCAGATCCAGGAGAATCACCTTCCCTTGGTGGATATTTCCAATAATAATATTTATCACTATGTTATTTTCATTGAACCATTAGATGCCATATATATAAAAACTTGAAGGTCACAACTGTCCTAGTTAGATATGGGCGAGTCGTCACTCATGGGGCCAAAGATGTTATGGGTAATGATAGATTAGGTCCATGCAATTTAGGAATTTATGATGGACACTCAAATCCATAAAAAAACATACAAAAACTATCAATAAATACTCTTGGAGTTTGAGTATTTAGATAATTTATTCCTATTGGTCTCTCCTCAGTATGTATTATGAAGATTTGGTCAGGAAGGTAAGTTATTCCTAAGGTTCATTGGTTAGTTCTAGATCTTACGTAGGGTGGTTGAGGTTTCA
The DNA here is from genome assembly GCA_963277665.1 of Viscum album. Taxonomy (NCBI): domain Eukaryota; kingdom Viridiplantae; phylum Streptophyta; class Magnoliopsida; order Santalales; family Viscaceae; genus Viscum; species Viscum album. The sequence goes on along the minus strand of OY728141.1, from coordinate 421,892,248 downwards.
TGTCACTTTGAATTTACACAATAGCTAGATCAGGTGGATGAAACCTTCCAAGTGTCTTATATGAGAAGATACATGCATTACCTATAACATTTCATTAACTAGGGTGAGCTAGACATCATGGATGGAGACACATTTTTAAAATACCCAATATCGATTAGGGATCAGAAGGATATGGACCTTCATGTACTATATTTTTTTTTTTGTAGGTCCTTTGGTAATATGGGGACCTCCAGGAGAGCACGTGGGAATGTGATATCTTGATTTAGTCTAAGTGGACTCATCTTTTAGACTATATTTTTCTTTTCAGGATAAAGATCATTGATGGTGGAAAGAATGTAATGACTCTGGATTTTCATTGTTATACCCTTATAATATTTTAAATAATTTTTCTTAGTTTAGTTGAGGTGTTGGTGCGGTGTTTCTATTTTCATGGAGCATATATATTAAAAATAATATATTATGTATAACTTGTACTCATGAATATTTTAGAATAATGCCTTTTCTTATGAATAGAGTCTTGGAAAATAAAATTGAGATTGTGGTTGAATCTAAAATGTATATTTTACCTAAATAATGGGGTCAGTTTCATTCAAACTAGGTTCTATGGATGTTCACTATCATGGGTGAAAATAATTGACTCAATTAATAAATTAAATCATTAATTTTGTTAACTCAATATTATCATAAACATACTCTATTTAAAAATCTAATTATTTAATCCCTAAGGTTAGCTACACTAAACCCTTATATTAGAGTTTATTCATTAGGATAAGACATGGGATATTTTTAAGGATCTAGTAGAAACTAGAAAAATCAATGAGGGATCACCAATGACACCATTGTGGATTCATTATTCTCTAACAATCAAAACATTGATGATGTAGAGATTTTTATTGTATATATACTTTGTTCTTGATGATTTTTCATCATGGTTTCCTAGTTCTTATTTTTTTAACAATTCTTTAACATGAGTGTACCTTATGTGCTTCTAGTGTTCTTGATGGGAATATTCTGACTGAATTCGTTGTGAATCTTTGGTGTGTTGGCAACCACCATTCTACATGGATCTGTTTCAGATGTAGTTCAGAGCATGAATCTTCCACCTGAGCATTTTATTCAGATTTGGATGTTCGAGAGGGTATGGCTCTGCCATCGGTATCGAGCCCATGCAACCCTACACGGGATAGCTTGTTGAGCGGTCATGTGATGGTGAAGACTTGTAATCACAGTGTAGTCGCTGGGAAGAGGCATATTGTGTAATCATGTTCTGGTTATCCTCTTTAATGGTCTTAGTGGTTTTAAGGATCTTGCAGTTTCTCACTTTTTAGTCAAAAGTGTTTTGATAATAAAAAAGTTAATTTTCAGTCCCATAGACCCATAAAACTAAACTAATCAAAATAGCCTAAAAATTCATTGTTTTCCATGACCTTTCCAACCCTACATGTTATATATCAATGATTGGGGGTCAGATCTTATAGTAGCCACCATTCTTTCTCACTTTTGATGTCTTGTGTATTTCCCATACTGATCTTCATATTATAACTAGTAGCCTTCAATTTGGATAGAATTTCAACTGATTGTGGATTGTATTGATGTATAGTTTATTTGAGGTAGAAAATGTTTTAGATAGGGTGAGACAACTAATGTTAAGGTGTAGAGTAATTACCAAATGATGACGATCAATTGTAGACATTGAAGAGATGGTGTGGTTCTCCATTTGATTATGGGACAGATTCCTTGAAAGGGTGGCTAGATATCATGTTGTCTAGTTAATGATAACCAAAAATCATCAATTTGTTGTCTAGGTAATCTGGACATGATGATCAAAGAAGGTGTCAACATGATTGGGGGTGATAATAGTGACAACAATGTGAAGATGGGAGTGAATGAGTGTTCTCATTAGATCCATCCAGGGCATGGTGCCTCTTATCCATGTCATGGATCCCCTTATTCCATATCCTAGTCCAAATCATAACCCATTGAAACACCATACTGTGGGACTCCCTACGGTCCAATAAAAAAGGTCACCTGATTTAGATGGCAACATGGTAGATTCCTTTTTGATTCCCAGTTGTTTTAATATCTTCTATATAATCAAAATAATATGGTATTATCAAACATGGTGGAGTATCTCTTCTCAAGCCTCCACATGGGCCAAAAAAGGCATAGAGTCTTCCCATGTTTCGCATAGAGACTCTATAGTGTGTCCTTAGAAAAAATGAGTATGTTTCCCTTAGAATAAATCCTCCACAACATGGTGATCCCTTTCTCATTGCATGGTGATTATCTAAATAAAATTCTTTATACCTTGTTTTATATAACACCCAGAAAAAATGACACACATTTTGTACTTCTTTTAAACCTAGTGACTTGTAATATCACCTTGCTCAAAACATGGATTTTGGAAACCGAATAGTCTATCCTGAGTGCTTTTTCTTATAGAACATGATGATAGAATTTAATTTGATATCATGTATGATACATTAAGTGATATGATAAATTTAATCTATTCATATTCATATAGCTAATTATGGGGATCAAGCATGATTTTTAGATTTTTCTTGGGGATAGACACCCTCCCTGATGATATATTGATATCATGGTGATTCATGCTCAAATTTACCAAAGAGATGAAGGTAGAATGATCCTTGTAGTTTAGCTTGGGTTATCGAATCCTCAGACACCTAAGAAGTAACCTACAGACACGTACATTCTATGGATTGTTTTTTTCTATGAAGTGGCCAACTTGGGTTGATTTAAGATGTTTTTAAATGAACTCTAAGAGACTTAAGTGAATTAAATTTAAAAGAGTGAGTTGATCCTAGGTTATCACTTGGGGTGGATTGGACGAATTCCCTTTTCAGTTATTTCAATTTCTTCTATTTGAGTTGAGTTCATTTAAGGAGATCAAACAACTTCATCACTTACTGATTTTATACCAACACATCGTAATACTAATCACCTATAAACTTGGAGGATCAAATTTATGAGCACACCAAGGTAAAGGTTTGTATTAGCACTTGAAGTATGTGGCCTTAAAATTCAACAAGGACGAAGAAGTTTTAAAATCATTAAATAAAAATCTCAATTAAAAGAAGTGATTATACATTAATGGGGTGATAAATAACATCCAATACAGCCCCTTACTACTCCCTTGGATCAACCCATAAGTGGGTTATCCCTCCATTAATGCTATGGTTTCAATGGAAGCGGGAAGTAGACTCATGAGGGAGGAATTGAAGAAGTAAAGAAAACAATAAAAAGAAAATGATCACTCCACTGTTGTGTGAATAATTTCACAATGTTTAGTGTGAATAAATTCACACATTGATGCAACGGTATCAAAGTGATATGGAGAATAATAGAATAATAGTAGAAGAAGAAATTTTATTAAGAAACTAGGATGAATTAAAACAACTTACATGTGAAGGAAGAACGTTACAAAGACAAATTGGTAGCATAACATTAAGATGAAAACAAAGCTCAAAGTTGAAAAACTCCTCCATCAACACTTCCTTAAATAGGAATTTTGGGAGCCTTGGGTCGAGGCTCCAATAGTAGAAAGTATCCCACTTTATTATGGTAGGTCTAGGGTGGTGGAAAGCTTGTGGAACTTGGACTTTTCCACTCTTGACCCAAGGTGGCATCCAACTTGCAACCAAAAAACAGACACGCTGGGAAGTCCTTCTATATGACCGAATTATAGTGGGCCATATAAGAAGAAAATGGATCCCCGGATGTCTACTAACCGACTATAAAATTTGGGCCCATTTGGAGTTGTGTATTCCAAGATATAATTATATTGGTAGGATGTTTTTTTGGGCTGCAGAATCTAGCCCAGAATTTTATCTCCACATTGGATCTTCTTAATGACCTCCATGGATGCCTAATTAGCACTAGATCATGAATAAGGATTTGTTCCTATACATGTCTTATAGAACTCAACGAAATTTGGGATTTATTGGGCCTCTATGTTGGGCCCCAACATTCTCATCAGTGGGATGGTGTCCAATCTGACTTCTCCTGAATTGTTTCCTTTCATCACAAAATATCCCCATCTTTTTCCATGAATTCTCCATTGATCCCTGAAAGAAACATGTTCATATTGAAGTGTGGATCAATTTCTCAAAATATCAAATTAAAATATGGATAATTACATTCCTTAAAATAATATGAATCATTGGGTACTTTAAATGATGTTAAAAAATGTACCACATAATAGTGCATTTTAAGAAGGAATTACAATCATAATGTGAAATGATGTTCAAAGTGTAAAATGCACTAAAATGGTGTTTATTAATAATAAATCACATGAATATTATATATATTAATAATGAATATTAGTCTCATTTAGTGGCTAATCACACCCCCCAACTTGAGTTTTGCTAGTCCCGAGAAAAATATATCTCAACATTATGAAATTTGAATTCCCTTTTCCAAACACATTTTAATACACAATGATCACCAAAAAAAATTATAACAAACAATCATGAAACCCATAAAAATATTATAATACAAGATAGTTTCATAATCAGATCTCAATCCCAAGCCCATTCCTTTGTTCAAATTCATCTCCATATTTCATCCAATATCAATTAAGAGTGATGATGTGTTGTGCATCACGTTAGACATGGGGGTTCATCTTTATTCAAGAGGGAAATGATGGAAGCGCTAGGTGGAATCACATTTTAATATTCAGATGAGTATTAAATTTTTTTTTCTTGTGTTTGTTTTATTTTTATTTTTCCTTTTTTTTGCAATTTTTCCATGGTAATTGAAATTGCACACAAAAGAGTCAACCCCTGTAGTGAGACTTTGCTGATGACTCCCAGGCTCAAAGACCTTAGGGCACCAAGTGAAGCCCACATACTCAGGCATCATATCGAGTTAACTCAATCAAAAACAAAATTAAATTACCAAAAATAGAGATAAAATTACTAACTCTGGGCCAGACAACTATGAAGTCACGATCCCCAAGTGCCAAAAGCCACGCATTAGGTCATTTCATTGCTCTACGTGAAAATTTATTGTTTTTTTTTGTATTTTTTTAATACTCATGTTAAAACTAAAATAATTACCAAACCTATGCTATTTATTTGTGGGACCCCATGAACTCAAACTAATACCCAACTATCTAAAGGACGTGCATTGTGATCTTTTTCTTTGGATGAAAATATAAATGATGAAATATCACATTGGACAGCCACACTTTCCAAAATCTATGCTCATGAATTTAAACAAAGATTAAAATCAGAATCAGGTCATGCTAAATTATTTGATATTTAGTTTCAATGTTTTCAATTTGTATTATCATGTTCAAAGTTAAAGGAATTTTTCCTTTCATTTACACAGTTTTTAAAATCATTCATTTTTTTATTATTTTTTTTGACACAAATACATTTTTTATTTTATCCCCCCCCCAACTTAAAAAAACATTGTCCCCAGTGTTTGAAGAAATGAAAATTTAGAAGGAGTAGAGGCAAGGAAGGGAATTTCAAAAGGGAAATCGAAATATGAGGATCATGTAATGAAGTCACCTGGTGGTTGAAGTTGAAGTTCTTGTTGCTCCAATTTAGTCCTTTGATATCCATGTCACTTGCAGAGTTCCATAGTAGAAAAAGTAAAAAAGAAAGAAAAAAAACAATCAAACAAAACAAAACAAATACATATATATATATATAATAAAGAAAGTAAAATATAAGTATATATATAAAAATTATAGAATAAGGAAGCACAAAAAGCCATAGGTCAGTGGTAAGCATGCACCCATGTCTCCCTTCGGTCCCGGGTTCGATTCCCTGCTGCTTCGCCGGTTATGACGGGGTTTGACCCACGACCTATGACGTGCCCCCTTTTTTGATATTTTTTTATTATATATTTTTTTGTATTTTTATTTTAACCTACAAACACATAAAAATAAAATGAACTGATGATACATTGTATTCTTTTTAAATTTCTGGGTAAGTTATTACTCAAGGATCACACCGCGTGACACAGATGAATATGGTGATCCCCTTTCATACACATCCATACTCATAATAGAAGAACATGTCAATAGTCTATTTTTTTATATTATTTTTAAATATCAAAATTATTTAAAAAAATGATTCCAAAAATATTGAAAACATGAAAACCATGGGTTGTCTCCCATGCAATGCTTTGTTTAACATCGTTAACCTGACATGGATCCTAAATCTATCGATTTTTTTCTAGTTCATAGGTTGGCTCAGTTAACTCAACCTCTATTTCCTGTTTATTGAATGATTCAATGAATGGTTTTAACCTTTGACCATTGACCTTGAAAATGTAACCACTTGTAGGATCTTGAATCTCTACTACCCCACGGGGGTACCCATGATGCACTATGAAAGGACCTGACCATATAGACCTTAACTTTCCTGGGTGTAAATGAAGTTTTGAACTATACAAGAGCAAAAATTTTGCCGGTTCAAAATGTTTGACTTTGATATTCCTAGATTGGTAGGCTTGAACTCTAGCATTATTAATCCTCGAATTTTCATAAGCCTCCATCCTTAGTTCATCAAGTTCATTGAGATCTAATTTCCTTTTTGTTCCAGCCAATAAGAGTTCATAATCCATTTTCTTAATTGCCCAAAAGGCCTTATGCTCAATTTCAACAGGTAAATGGCATTATTTTCCATAAACCAACCTATATGGTGACATTCCTAGGATGGTTTTGTATGTTGTATGATATGCCCAAAGAGAATCCAAGAGTTTCTCGGACCAATCTTTCCTATAAGGATTGATAGTTTTTTCAAGAATATTTTTAATCTCCCTATTTGCTAACTCAGCTTGACCATTGGTTTGAGGATGGTACGTAGTGGAAACTTTATGAGAAATCCCATACTTAGACATGAGTGAAGAGAATGGACAGTTGCAAGAATGGGTTCCTCGATCACTGATTATAGCCCTAGGAATTCCAAATCGAGAAAATATGTGCTCTTTCAGAAATAGGATCACAAAATGAGGTTCATTATACTTGGTGGGAATGGCTTCAACCCATTTTGAGACATAATCAATAGCTAAGAGGATGTAGAGGTATCCCCTAGAGTTTGGGAAAGGACCCATGAAATCGATTCCCAAGCAGTCAAAGATTTCAATCACTAAGATGGGAGTGAGTGGAATTTGATTCCTTTTTGTGATTGACCCTACTTGTTGACACTTAGGACAACTTTGAAAAAACGTGTAGTAGTCCCTTGAGAGGGTGGGCCAGAAGAGACCACTCTGAAGAACCTTAGCAGAAGTTTTATTAGAGGAAAAGTGACCTCCACATGCCTCACTATGACAGAATTTAAGGATGGACTCTTGTTTAGATTCTGGGACACACCTCCTAATGACTTGGTCATGGCAGAACTTATAGAGGTATGGATCATAAAACACATAGTGCCTAACATCAGAAAGGAATTTCCTTCAATCTTGAGTCCCTAAGAATTTTGGAATGACTCTTGTAAGTAATAAATTGGCTATGTCGGTATACCAAGGGCAGTCACTCATAGAGTATTGGTGTTCATCAAGAAATGAATTAGACATAGAAAGGTGATTTGAGTTGTCTTTGAATTCCATCATAGAGAGGTGATAAGCTACCACATTTTCAACGCCCATTTTATCCATGATTGTGAGGTAAAATTATTACAAGAGAAGGACCCACCTAATCAGCCTAGCCTTATCATCTTGTTTTTGGAAGAGGTATTTTAGTGTATAATGGTTAGTGAACACAGTGATGGGGGATCCTAAGAGGTAGGACCTAAACTTCTCTAAGTCAAACATAATATAAAGTAACTCCTTTTCAGTGGTGGTGTAGTTTATTTGGGCATAATTTAAGTATTTTATTGCATAAGCAATGAAATAAGGAGTTTTATCACAACATTTTCCTAACACAGCTCCAACAGCAAAGTCACTGGTATCACACATAAGTTCGAAAGGAAGGTTCTAATTTGGAGATTTCATAATGGTAGGAGAGGTGAGAGAGGATTTGAGGGTTGAGAATGACCCCTCAAATATTTCTATCCAAACAAATGGAGCATCCTTAACTAGGAGAGCACAAAGGGGAAGAGAGATTGAACTAAAGTCCTTGATAAATATTCTATAGAAACTAGTATGTCCTAAGAAAGACCTCACTTCCTTGATAGTTTTGGGTGATGGAAGGTGATGAATGATGTCAACCTTGGCTTTATCAACTTCAATCCCCCAACCTGAGACCATATGGCCTAGAAATAGTCCCTCTTTAACCATGAAATGGAATTTTTCCAAGTTTAGGACCAGATTTTTTTCTTCACATCTTGACAAGACTCTCTCTACATTCTTCAGATATCCCTCAAATGTATCCCCAAACACAGAAAATTCATCCATGAAGACCTCTAGAAAATCCCCTACCATGTCTAAGAATATTCCCATCATGCACCGATGGAAGGTTCTAGGGGCATTGCATAATCTGAAGGGCATATGTTTGCAGGAAAAGGTGCTGAATGGACAGGTGAATGTAGTCTTCCCATGATCCTCTAGGGAGACCTCAATTGGATTATACCCCGAGTACCCATCTAAGAAACAGTAGAAGTCATGACCTTCCACTCTCTTCAGGAATTGGTCAATGAATGGTAAGGGGAAATGGTCCTTCTTGGTATATGTGTTTAGATTCCTATAGTCGATGTAGACTCTCGAGCCACTACTCACCCTTGTTCGAAGAATCTCTCCATCCTCATTGGTTATCACTATGATTCCAGCCTTTTTTGGGACCACTTGTATTAGGCTCACCCATTCACTCTCAGCTATGGGATATATGATACCTGATTTTAACAATTTTAGAAGTTCTTTTCGTACTACCTCTATGAGATTAGGATTGAGTCATTGTTGAGGTTGACGACATGGATTTGAATCAGATTCTAGAACAATCCTATGAGTCCCGATAAGTGTGCTAATCCCAGGAATATTAGGCAGGGTCCAACCAATGGCTTTATTATGTTTCCTAAGGACATATAGAAGAATCCTCAAATGATTGGATTCAATAGAAGAAGAAATGATAATAGGATATGTTTGATTGTCCCCTAGGAAGGCATACTTGAGTGCAGCGGGAAGTTCCTTCAATTCAAGATCAGGTTGGTTCAGAATTTCAGCAGAAAATTGGGACATTGTATCAAGATCAATTCTTTTTTCCTAGAGTTTTAGATAGGATTGATTCCCCACATGTAGAAGTTTCAGCTACTAGATTGGCTTGATCAGATTTAGGGAAGGAAGTTGGAGTGGTCTCCATGAAAGTGATTTCCTGAAAGGTTTCACTGATTTTTGGACCTAAGACTTCATCATAAGAGCAATTTGGAAATGATTCAAGCCAATGAGATAGATGTACTTCATGTGAACAAAGGAAATAAATCTCATCCTAACTTAAACATCCATCAAATATTCCTTGATATTCTATGGATTCATTATCAATGCTTCATATCATGTTTACTTCATGAATGTCCTTGTCATCCCCTATTTGTGAGCTTGCATTGTAGATGTTCAAGTCTAGACTCATGTTTCCAAATGTGATGGTCATGTTCCCATTTCAAACTCAGATAACAGAGTTGATTGTTTCAAGGAAAGGATGACCAAGGATGATTGGGGTTTGTTCCTTATTTCCTAATTTTGGATGGTTGTCAAGGACAATGAAGTCAGCAGGGTAGATGAAGTTTTCAACCTTTTCCAGAATGTCCTTTAAAATTCCCTTTGGAACCCTAATGCTACGATCAACAAGTTGAAGTGTGAAAGATGTGGGTTGGAGCTCTTCTGGGCCTAACTGGCAGTACACAGCATAGGGGATGAGATTGACACTAGCACCTAGGTCACACAAGGCCTTGAAAACTTTTCTCTCTCCTAGTTCAATATTGATGTAAGGGAAACCCATGTCTTTCAACTTAGGAGGAATGGTCCCTTGAATAGTGGTACTCACGTTAGCAGCCAAAAGGACTTGGTTTTTATGTGAAAATTTTCTTTTAAAAGTGCACAAGCCCTTAAGGTACTTTGAGTAGGCAGGTATGGTTTAGATTGCATCAAGAATGGGAATGATCAACTTGAATTGTGAGAATATTTCCCTCAATTTTTCACTCAATTAAGGCATGGTTTTCCCCCTCATGTGTTGAGGAAATGGTGCAGGTTGTGGGGTTATTTATTGAAGAGTTTCTTCTTTGAAAATGTTATCGTGTTTTTCAGTTTTATCATTTGGTTCATTTGAATTTTCATCCAAGTTTGAATTTTCATATGGGTTCTGAATTAGTTGTTCAGGTTTCTCAATTGATTTCCCACTTCTTAAAATATTCACAGCCTTTAGTTGTTCATGAGTTGTTTGAGTGCAACTTGACTCTCCCATTGAAGTTGAGGATGGTACCGCCTGACTAGGCATGGGTGTATTTCCAGTTTTGATGGTTTTAAGTTCTTATTTTAGAGAAGAGACTTTCGAGTTCAACCTTTCCATTTATTTTCATAGTTGTTCTAGTAGGCTTTGTGGAAGAGTTTGGGTTGGTTCTTGAGAAGATTGGTTTATCCCAGGGGGATATTTTGGAGGTGGGATGGTTTGTTGAAAATGGACCGGTGGCTGTTGGTATTGGATAGGTTGGGTTGGGAACTGTTTATGGGTTTGGTAGTTCTGATGGGGGTAAGGATTTTGTCCCTGTGGTTGTCTAGGTTACTGGTTATCTTTCCAGTGGAAGCCTGGGTGGTCATTATACCTTGGGTTGAAGTTTTTTTGATATTGAGGCTTTTAAAAGTTCAAGGCATTTACTTCCAATGGGGGTCCTCCTAAAAGAACATCCTTGATGGATGGAATGGTCGGGCAGTTTTCTGTCTTATGGTCATGTTTTTCACAAATTGTGCAAACAAGGTCTACATCTTGGATTTCATGGACTTTCCTAAGGTCTATCTCTTCAAACTTCCTAGAGAGCTCCACAAGTTTATCCCTAAGGCTTTCCTCATATCTAAGTGTATGAATTCCAGTAGTTCTTTGTGGATTTTCAGAATAAGGTGAAGTTCCCCATGTTTGGTTTTGTTCAGCAAGGCTTTCTAGATACTCGTAAGCATCATTTGGGGATTTGTTTTTAAAAGTTCCATTACACATTAGGTCAATGAATTGTTTGTTCCCTGGACCCAACCCTTCATAGAAAATTATCACTTGTTCAGGAATAGAAAAACCATGGTGTGGAACCATGTTTATAGTGTCCTTGAATCTCTCCCATTTTTCATAGAATGACTCTCCCTCTTTTTCAAAAAAGTTTTGGATGATCTTTTTAAGTGCAATTGTTTTGTGGTGGGGAAAGTATTTTTTGTAGAATTCTCTTTGTAATTGGTCCCAAGAGTTTATGAATGATGGTATCAAATTGTTTATCCAATTTTTAGCTTGATCATTTAAAGAAAAAGGAAATATCCTCATCTTAGTTGATTATATATGATGTGGGGGATACATGGTTTCCACAATGTCATTGAACTCCTTAATGTGAAGGTAGGGCATCTCGGACTCCATTCCATGGAATGTGGGAATATGGTTTAGGACACGGGGTTTAAAGATGTAGTTTGAATCCCCTAGGGAGTTGTGTCTAATGCATGAGGGGTCATTGGTCCAGGCAGGTGTGAGGTAGTCATTCATGGTTTGATCGACTGCATTCCCCAAGTTTGGGGATGCCTCATTTGGATTTCCATTTTGGTTTCCACCCGGGTTTATGAGTTGGTTTCTTTGAATACCTTCCATTGAAATGGGATCAATTTTGGAATCTGGAATATCAAGAGTATTATAATCTAATAGAAACAATCCCCTAGGTTTACTTAACTCTCCAATCCTAGGACTTTCCACACTAACTAGACAGTTTGATTGATCGCAGGTGCAGGCGGACATGCGCCAAAAGAAAAAAAAATGAGAAAGGGACAATATAAGATAATTTGGATGAGAAAATAAGAAATGGGGGAGAATATAATGGGTATTTAGACGACTTACTTGGTTCCCCAACAATGGTGCCAAAATTTGATTCACGCTCAAATTTACCCAAGAGATGAAGGTAAAACGGTCCTTGTAGTTTAGCTTGGGTTATCGAATCCTCAGAGACCTAAGAAGTCACCTGCAGACACGTACATTATATGGATTGTTTTTGGCTATGTAGTGGCCAAATTGGTTTGATTTAATATGCTTTTAAATTAACTCTAATAAACTTAAGTGAATTGAATTTAAAAGAGTGATTTGATCTTAGGTTATCACTTGGGGTGGATTGGACGTATTCCCTTTTCAGTTATTTCAATTTCTTATATTTGAGTTGAGTTCATTTAAGGAGATCAAACAAATTCATCACTTACTGATTTTGTACCAACACACCATAATACTAATCACATATAAACTTGGAGGATCAAATTTATGAGCACTCCAAGGTAAATTTTTTTATAAGCACTTGAAGTATGTGGCCTTAAAATTCAATAAGGACGAAGAAGTTTTAAAATCATCAAATAAAAATCTCAATTAAAAGAAGTGATTATACATTAGTGGGGTGATAAATAAAATCCAATCCAGCCCCTTTCTACTCCCTTGGATCAACCCATAAGTGGGTTATCCCTCCATTGATGCTATGGTTTCAATGGAAGCGGGAAGTAGACTCATGAGGGAGGAATTGAAGAAGTAAAGAAAACAATAAAAAGAAAATGATCACTCCACCATTGTGTGAATAATTTTCACAATGTTTGGCATGAATAAATTCACACCTTGAGAAAACAGTTTCAAAGTGATATGGATAAGAACATAATAATAGTAGAAGAAGAACTTTTATTAAGAAACTAGGATGAATTAAAACAACTTACATGTGAAAGAAGAACATTACAAAGACAAATTGGCAGCATAACATTAAGATGAAAACAAAGATCAAAGATGAAAAAATCCTCCATAACAACTACCTTAAATAGGAATTTTGTGGGTCTTGGGTCGAGCCTCCAATAGTAGAAAGCATCCCACTTGATTATGGTAGGCCTAGGGTGGTGGAAAGCTTGTGGAACTTGGACTCTTCCACTCTTGACCCGAGGTGACATCCAGCTTGCAACCACCAAACAAACGCACTTGTAAGTCCTTCTATATGGCAGAATTAGAGTGGATCATAGAATAAGAAAATGGATCCCCGGATGTCTCTTAACCGGATTTAAAATTTGGTCCCATGTGGAGTTTTGAATTCCTAGATATGATTATATTGGTAGGATTTTTTTTCTGGGCCGCAGATTCTGGACCAAAATTTTATCTCAACATTGAGTCCTCTTAATAACCACCATGGAGGACGAATTAGCACTGGATCTTGAATAATTATTTGTTCCTCTACATGTCTTATAGAATCCTACAAAATTTGGGATTCATTGGGCATGTATTTTGGGCCCCACATTCTCATTAGTGGGATGATGTCCAATCTGACTTCTCCAGAATTGTTTCCTTTCATCACAAAATATTCCCATCTTCTTCTTTGAATTATCCATTGATCCCTGAATCAAACATGTTAATATTGAAGTTTATATCAATTTCCCAAAATATCAAATTAAAATATGGATAATTATATTCCTTAAAATTAGATGAATTATTGGGTACTTTAAATGGTGTTCAAAAAATGTACCACATAATAGTGCATTTTAAGAAGGAATTACAATCATAATGTGAAATGATGTTCAAAGTATAAAATGCACTAAAATTGTGTTTATTAATAATAAATAACATGATTATTATATATATTAACAATGAATATTATCCTCATTTAGTGGCTAATCACATGGCATGCGTTCCTCCCACACTATCCTCAGGTAGGTTTGATACCCCCCCACCTAATTTTTGATGTGTTTCAAAGTTATTGAGATCCTCTACAATTGGATCATATAGGGTTGGTATTTACCCCAGATACTAGTGTTTTGGATCCTTTATCTATGGAGTTGATATTCCCCCTTTCTAATATCTCAATCGGGACAGTAATTCTTTAATAGAGTTGGAATAATCCTCAAATATCTGGGGCATGGTATCCTTCACTATAAAACTAGAGAGGTTATGTGGGTTGATAACTTGGGTAGTTTTGATTCATGGAGTTGTGTGTAGAATTATCTTATGGATGTCTATGGAGAATGAGACCACTTTCTTTGTCTTGTGTTATTTCTTTTGAGAATATCTATGTTATTTGTTTTCTATCCCTTCAATGTTTTGTTATTAGATGAATGATCTTTTGATTATCCATTATGTTTTTGTGGCATCCTACTGAGTATGTATATACTCACCCCTACATTGGAGTCTTTACCCACAAGTGTCATGTCTTATATAAATAGAAATTATATTGGTGGGGATCTTGGTGGACCTGGTGTTGGCGGATCTTTCCAATACGTAATAGTTGTGTTAGCTAATGGTGATCGTATTTATAGAATGAGTGTAAATATTACACTTTTTGTCTATTTATTTGGGTTTCCTCTTTATTATTGGGAATATATTTTACCCCATATATAATGTATTATGTATCATTTCTCACTTGTTGATTTATAGAGGTTTATGCAAGCATTTTTTTACTTTTTAGTTATTTGATTATTTTTTCAACATTATTATATCATATATGGAGGTTTGGGTTGTGTAAAGACACATTAGGATAAAGCCTCCCATATAGCATGTTATTCCTACTCAGTTCTTATCACCATCCCTAGCCTATTGGAGGCAGGCTTCGGGTGGTGCCCTTGACCTATCACCGCCAAGAAGGGGTCCCAATGGGTCGGGTCCTATCAATGGAAACTATTTCTTAATATTTATAATAAAAAATTAAATCTCTATATTGAAATTTTCATCAGTTTTAAACTCATTTAAATATTTAAAATATTTATATAATTTATATTTGGTACTATATACCCTTCAAAACACAAGAATTGATTTCTATAACAATAATACATGATGTGAAATCATAAAGGAGTTCCTTTAACCCATTTATTTATTCTTTATAATTCCATATCTAATGCCTAGTTATCATATAATGAAAACACTCCACATCTATAGAAGCTCCTTTCATCAGTTTAGAAGTTGATATAGTCTGACCACAACCTATATTCTTATCCATCTAGCCAGAACTTTACCATTTCCCTTATATACCATCATCATGGAACTTGATCAAATACCTACCATTTACTAGTCAAAAATCTTAAACATATTTATGAGATCAAGTTAACTTTTACTGAACTCATTCATGGTATAATTAAAAATAAACTATATGAATATTTCTTACAGAAATTACAAAATGAGGTTTGTGTTCAGATCAAGAAGCGGTGACCCTAGTCTCTCAAGTTCATTTACTTTCCCAATCATATTGAGTGCATAATTTTATAATGAAGTTCCCACTACCATCTTTTACTAAATTAGTGCTTTAGAAACTTTTTATCTCTCATGTTTAGCTTCTTCTTGATAGAGACTTTTCATTTTTCCCATAATCCAATATATATCCATATTCTCATGCTTCTTCTGAATATTAGGATCCAAAAATCTAATAATAAATATAAATATGTCAAGATAATATTTACTATTCTTATTCTAAGTATATTTATCTTCTTAACTATCTTTTTTAGCATGATTTTTCTTTAGAAGTTTTTACTCTAACACATAGAATTTCCCTTCTTGTTTAAAAATAATTCTTAAATTACTATAAAATGTTAAGACGTTTCTATCATTAATATTTTATGAATAAATATCAAATTCATATTTGATTATAATAATGTAATTTTATCTATAATAATTTTTTTTATCAGATGATTATGATGCTTTATAATAATTTAATAAGTACTTTTATTAAATATTCTCCCATTAAAATTATGACCCATTTTAATATTAAATCATTTTCATTAGTTGGATAAGATCTATATTTCACTACATATTTGAGTTTTTTTTGTGTTTCCCTCATCACTTATCTATTTAGGTAGACCATCATGTCAATCATATAATATATGACTCTTGAATATTGGAGTGTACAAATCATTTTTTAATTAATCATATTGATTATCCCTAATATATTTCTCTAGTATCATAACCTATAGGGTTACCCAATTAATATTAAACCAAATATTATGATAATTATGGTCACTTAATCCTATTAGGGTAACCCAAAAATTCCTTTCTTTACACAAGATAATCCAGCCTTAGAAAAATCTAAAGACCCCACTTTGTGTATGAGTTGTATTTGTTGCCAATGGTTTTCAATGGTGGTAAATGAAATAGGATGATTTCATTTATTTAAATATGATGAATGAGTTACAAATTTAATGGATATTGGATGAATTGATCAAGTCTTATAATATGATGAATCATATAAATGGTTTGAATACTTTGAGTTTCAAAGGTTAAGCTTGGATAATTTTTATGCAATAATTCTCCTAGAAACATTGATTATTGGTGAATTAATATTCATGTTTAAATGGTAAAAAAAATTTATAATAATTTATAAGATAATATGAATTTGATTTGATAATGAATAGGTGTAATGAACCGACCCAGGTTTCCCTCAAACTTGGCACCCAACTCATTCTGTTACATATCTGAAGGGTGTTCCCGATCCCCACGGGCTGGAGACAAGAACCCAAGCATAAAACCATACGATAGAGGGAACTATTTCTCCCAAACTGATCAAACACATGACATACATGTACTAAAAAAGGAACATCAGAAGACAAACATGACATATATGCCATAACTGTATAAAAACAGTGGAAATAGACAACAACAAAAAGTAGCTAAAAACTCCAAAGGACAAGTCCAACTACAAATTACCCAAGCCAAATAGATACTCTAAACGATGGAATGGAAAAATCCCACTATATCACCAACAACTACCCAACCAGCTGACACGAACCTCATCACCTCACAATGGCACCTTGACTTTCCCTACACTAGAAGATAAACAAAGGTCGACACACCACTGAAGAGGTGTGCAGGGTGTGAGATAATAGGATCAGTAGGATCCCACCCCAGTGTTCCATAAAAATCCACTGTATAAAAATTCATGTATGCTCATTTTAAGTAGAAACATGGAATGATAATTATTAAAACACTTTTATAGAAAACATGATAAACATTTACCTTTCTCCACACTTCTAAACAAAATCAGGTATATCAATTTCAAATCACATTTTCCATATCATTTTCCACAAGCATAAACATGAATATCAAGGATAACTTTGAAAGAAAATCAATACAAAACAAAAGCACTGGTATCACAATACCAAGAAATACTACAGGTCCAGGCTATAGACTACTCGTACGATAATAATCAAGTGCACAAACCAGTTCCTAGAACAATGGTCCTAGGAAGTATAGGAATATCCCATGAATAAACCCCCAACAAATATCAATATCGGTCACCTAGAACAATGATCCTAGGAAACAGAGGAAATAACCAAGACAAACCTTCTTAATAATCACTAATAATGGATGATGGACTCAATATAAACCTTCCACATAGGTACCCAAGGTAACCCATGTTCTATTTTTCACAATTCATTTAAATGATTTGAAAACCATTTGAAAACCAATTTCAAAGTTGATTTCAGTGCTTCAAAAATACCTTTTTTTCATTCCATTTGTTAATTACTAGGGGAAAATTATTTTTCATTAAAACCCCTTTTCAACGCACACAAAACAATCATGCTAATTTCAATATACAAAATAGTTTATAAATAAAAAAACAGGTTTATCAACATAGGCTAGAGATGGAACCACCTACCTCAAAACTTAGGTCGCACACTCCCATTATGGAATCCAAAAACAACTAAACCCAATGATGTCAATAAATGCCCTAGAATCCAATACATGAATCTTAGTTTTGATTCAATTTAGAAAATAAGGGGTTGATGAAAAGGAAGAAACCTACATACCTAAAGAACGAATGCCCATTGCACCATAACCGACAAAGGAAAAGGCCTCTGAAGCGAGATTTTACAATGGATCTAGAAGAAACCAAGAAGAATCAACAACCTAGACCAACGAATTTGATAACAAAACCCTAGGGTGCTATTTCAATCAAAATCAATGAAAGCGTGGAAAGATCACTTACCTAAAGAGATGCACCACAACCACAATAGAGATTCATCATTGAACAAATCATTCTAGATGGAGTGAAGTCTCCCAAAATCACCTGGGATGAGTTTTTGTTTGAGAGAAAAGAGTTTGGGGGAAGGATCCATGAAAAAACAGTCACTCATCCATTTTAAAAATTGGACACGGGCCATTTTACGATGTGTAATATAGTTACACACCGTGAAATCCACAGTGTGAAAGTACGCTGAAAAACCCATCGCCTAGGATTAAAAATACATTATTTAAATAAGTAATGATGTGAAACCACCATTCACGACATGTAATAATTTACAGTGTGAATCCCCTTTCATGGATTCTACCCATCATAAATTACACAGCGTGTAACCCAGTTACACGATGTGAAATATTCCTGAATCCCACAGGAAAAGATGGTTAAAGTTGAAAGTCCAACAAATATATGAATTCACCATTATGGGAATCCTATCAATATCAAATAAGGGGTAAACCTAAATGAGGTTAAGGGATTACCTGATAAACTGGTAATATGATGTTACAAACTCTCCACCATAAAGACTTTCCATCCCCAGGAAGTCATGTGGAAGATGTAATCCCTGGAAAAAGATGAGGACACTACTCCCTCATCAAAAAATTACATTCCCAAGTCTCATGAGAATCTGATCCTTGTTGTTATTGAACTTCGACCATTGGAATCAACTTATCATGCAAGACTTTCACTTGAGAGTCAATGATATCAACCGGTTTCTCTAGAATAGAAACCTCTAGTTCTAGATCAATTTCTTCCCAACTCAGAATGTGAGGGGGACCATGTTAGTACTTCCTGAGATGAAACATGTGGAAAACATCATGGATATCTATCAATTGAACTAGAAATGATAACCGATAAGAAACTTGTTAGACCCTCTCAGTGACCTCAAACTATCTGACATATCTTATACCTAACTTTCCCTACTTTCCAAGTCGACGATGACCCAACCAAGGATAAAATTTCAATAAAACCCAACCACCTATGAAAAACTCCAAAGGTCGACACCACCGATCCACATATGATTTCTATTGACTCTGGGATGTTATCAGATATTGATGTACATATTTAATCTTCACGGATGTCTCCTGAACCAAACTTGGTCCAACTATAGGTACTTTTCCCACCTCATCCCAACAAAGAGGTGATATACATGGGTGACCATACAATGCCTCAAAGGGAGCCATTATGATTGAAAACTGATAAATTTTTTTATAAACAAACTCAACCAGTCCCAAATGGTTATCCCATGATCCTCCGAAATCCAAGAGACAGGAACAGAGAATATCCTCTAGGATCTAAATCACACACTCTGTTTGACCATCTTTTTTAGGATGGTAAATTGTGATTAAATTTTCCCGAGTTCCCATTTCCTCTTGAAGACCCATCCAAAACCTTGAGTTAAACCTAGGATCCCAATCTGAAATAATGGTAGAAGGAATACCATGTAACATCACAATATTCTGAACATACAACTTACCCAGATATTCAAATTTAGTGGTATCCTTGATCGGAACAAAATGAGAATACTTTTTCAACTGATCAATAAAAATCTAGATAGCATTCATTCATTAGGTATTCCATGGTAATCCAACAAAACAATCCATAGATAACTTGTCACATTTCCAAATTGTCACCAAAAGAGGCCAGAGTAAAATATAAGGTTTCATGTGCTCTTCCTTTATCCATCGACAGGTGTAACAGCGAGACACAAACTCCGTGATGTCACACTTCATGATCGACCACTATAATCACCACTTCATGTCATAATAAATCTTCGTAGTGCCTGTATTAATGAACCATGAAGAGCTGTAATAATTGAACAAGACTAAACTCCTCACAAATACCAGGATGAAAATTCTTTTCTCTAATTGAATCATACCATCTAAATAAAGAGACCAACCTGAAATATTCTCCCCACCAAAAAGTATTTCTCGAGTATTTTGAAACTAAACATACTACTAATGACTCTACAAAATAAACTCCAAGGGAGATGATAATAACTTAACACTAGTTAGAACCATGCCTGAAACATACTCTTGAGCATCTAGGTGCAATTGAGAGAAAATATCCATAAAGTTACTCTTCCTTCAATTCTAGAACATCCTATTATGGTACTTTCCTACTAAGAGAGTTTGCAATGATTTTTCCCTTCCCTAGGGTTTAGGCGATATTGAAGTCAAACATTTTAAGGTATTCTATACATCATCTCTACCTAAGATTCACGTCCTTATAAGAAAATATATAGATCAGAATTTTATGATCATAGAATACCATGAAACTTTCCCCAAAAATATAGTACCACCAAAATTTAAGCACATTCATGACTGCGGTAAGATCTAAATCATGAGTGGGGTAATTCTTTTCTTGCGGTCAAAGCTGATGAAAGTCATAAGCTACCATGTGATCATCCTGTATAAGCATTCATCCCAAACCAGCACCATAAGCATCGTAAAAAACCATATATCCCTTACCAGGATCAGGTAAGATCAGAATAGGATTTGATATTAGAATCCTTTTTAGTTCATTGAAAGAATATTGACACTTTTCATACCAATTGAATTTAACCGTTTTCCTAGTAATATTAGTCAAAGGTTACTCCATCTTAGAGAATTCCTTGAAAACCCATCGGTAGTATCCAAAAATACCAAGGAATCTTCGTATCTCAAAGACATTCCATGGTTCCTTTCATGAAAAAATAGCCTTTACCTTATCTGGATCAACTGACAAGCCATGATTATAAATTATGTTCCCCAAGAACTTCACTTATTGAATCCAGAAACTAAATTTCAAAAGCCTTCCATACAAATTTTAACTCCTTAGAATTTCTAGAACAAAACTTAGATGGTTCTCATTCTCACGTTCATATTTTGAATAAATCTGAATATCATCCATGAAAACTACCATAAAAGTTTCAAGATATTGATGGAATATTCAATTCATCAAAGCCATAAAAACTTTAGGAGTGTTGTTTAGACCAAAATTCATTACAATATAATCATAATGGACATACCTACTTCCAAAGGTTGTCTTTAGTATATCAGACTCCTAAACTCTGAGCTGATGATTACAAAACTAAAAATCAATCTTAGAAAACTACTTTCCCCCATTTAATTGATCAAATAGATCATCCAAATGAGGAAAATGATATTTGTTATTAATTGTTACTCGATTCAACTTCCAATAGTCCCCACATAACCAAAATAAACAATATTATTTCTTGGTAAGAAGAACAAGGGATGCCCAAGGTGAAATGCTAAGGAGAACGAAACCTTTTTCCAAAAGGTTATCCAACTGAATCATGAGCTATTTCAGCTCCGCTGGTGACATATGATAAGAAGGTATCGATATCGTCTACTTACCTGGCACTAGATCAATTATTGACTCTACCTCTCTCTCTGGAGGAAGACTGTAGATTTTTTTTGGGAAAATGTCAGGAAAGTATCAAACAACATTGGTAAAATTGACAATAGTAGAAACATCATTGAGCTCAAACACAACAACATACATAAAACTATTGAGATCTGGGTGGGAAGGCCCTTCATAACCTGATCTCGGATCCCACTCTCCCTGAAACACATAAGATCCCCACCAGCAACAAGAAAAGAAACATACCAATGATAATATTCAACCTCATTTAGATGAGTGACAAGTCAATCCATATCGATGATGACGTCAAATAGGTCCATATCAAGAATAAGAAAATCTCAGACCAGCTCTGTATCAGTTATAGTTAACAAACAAGAAGGTCGTTGAAACCCCTCCTCTTTACTCTTGCCAAGAGGTGTCACTAACTCCATTACAAATGACATAAGTTTTGTTGGATGTTTAAGAACATCAAATAAATGTGCATATATAAAAGAGTGGGAGGAACCAGTATTGAATAAATATATTACTACTAAAGATTCAATAAGGATAGTACCTCCCGCTATTGATGAACCTACATCAAATTCTACTGGACACTCATATACTTCATGAAAATGATTTACTCCTGAGGCCTGTGGCTAGAGACCTATAGTCTTTGAAGCTTCTGATTGCATCGTAGTAGCCTTTGGAGCTAATGAACCCTGACCATAAAGAGGAATATTCATAGCCTAAAATAAGCACTATAAGTGACCAACATGTCCACAACTGTTTCACATCTTTTCAGACATAAGAGAAGAAAAAATTGTGTTTTCTCCCTTTCCAAACTGATAGAAAGTTAGAGGCACATTTCTAGTTGAACCAGATGGTGCAGAGGAGGATCACTACTGAGACCCACCTCCACTACTCTTTCGATGATCTTACCACTTCCTTTTCTTCCCATGTGCACCACTGAAGCTTCCAACCGATAGAAGATAAGATGTAGAAAATACAACCTTGCCTACTATATTAATTTCTACCATAATATCTTTATACACCATCTCCACATAGGTATAAAGTTTCAACATAAACACCTGTGATCTAATATGCAGTCGTTAACCCTGTAGGTACTTCTATTCCTTCAACTAGTCATTCCTTACCACATCTAAAGAAAAATGGACAAGCTCAGCAATTCAGTTGGTGTATGCCAACATTGAATTAGCTTCATATTGCAAAGACAGGAACTCTAGAGACTTTTCCATCATCAAGGACTCTGGAAAAAACTACTAAAATAATAGGGTTTTGAAACCCTTCTGATCTAAGTTCATGTTTCTGTCAGTCTAGACCATAGAATCCCACCATCGCTTACCAGATTCTTCGAGCTTAAACATTGTGCACTTCACACAGATGTTCTCAGGTATCTCAAAAAATCCAAATATTTAATCATTCCTATACAGTTAGTCCTTCACCTCTTGAGGTTCTATCATTTCTTTAAAGGACATAGGTTTCTCACACAAGAACTCTTGTAAACAATATCTCTCTTTTTAAGATATTGGATGTACCTCAACCACTACGTTCTGAACTTGTGTACCATCTTGATCAATAGCACAGACTACACATATGATAGTCTCAATGATATTCTGATC
The DNA here is from genome assembly GCA_963277665.1 of Viscum album. Lineage (NCBI taxonomy): Eukaryota > Viridiplantae > Streptophyta > Magnoliopsida > Santalales > Viscaceae > Viscum > Viscum album. The sequence continues at coordinate 421,869,174 of OY728141.1, read as the reverse complement.
TATAGGTGGGTTCCCTTGAGGAGAATCAGCTGCACCCTCCAGAGGAACTCATGGAAGACATCTAAGAGGCTTACTGGTGCACACCGAAACATAATAATGATCATACAACAGAAAAAATCTCAGTTCAAACTAGAAAACCCAAAAGAAAAAATTGAGATTTAAAAACAAAAACTCAACACTAGGGACACACACCACAACATCCCATGGCTACTTGAGTTTTGACATGACAAGTGCTAGCCAGGCACTTATCGCAATATACATCTCAAGTCCCGAAAAATCTATCTCTAGTCTAACAGATGACCCAAGATGAAGAATCTTGAGGACATACCTCCTCTGATACCAAATTGTAATGAAACAACCCAGGTTTCCCTCAAACCCAACATCTGGCCCATTTTGTTACATACCCGAAGGGAGTTTCCAATCCTCACGAGCTGGAGACAAGCACTTGGGTATCAAACCATATGATAGAAGGAATGATTTTTTCTAACCTAATCAAACACATAAAATATATGTACAAAAAAAGTAAAAATGAAAGATAAACAAGACATATGTGCCATAACTATAAAAAAATAGCAGAAAAAAACAACAACAAAAAAAGTATCTAAAAACTCCAAAGGACGAGTCCAACTATAAAGGACCCAAGACAAACAGCTACTCTAAATGATGGAATGGACAACTCCCGCCATCTCATCACCGGCTACCCAACCAGCTGACATGAACCTCACCACCTCACATCGACACCTTTCCTTTCCCTATACTAGAAGAAAAACAAAGGTCTACACACCACTAAAGAGGTGTGTAGGGTGTGAGATAACAGGCTCAGTAGGATCCCACCCAGGTGTTCCATAGCAAGCCTCTATATAACAATTATTGTATTCTCATTTTAAATTGAAACATTCCATGATAATAAGTAAGGTAGTTTTATATAAAACATGGTAAACATTTCCATTTTTTCACAGTTCTAAAAAAAAGTAGGTATATCAATTTCAAAAAACATTTTCCATATCATTTTCTACAAGAATAAACATACATATCAATGCTAAATCTGAAAGACAATAAATAAAAAATATAAGCACAGGTATCACAACACCAAGGAATACTACAGGTCCAAGTTGTAGACTACTCGTACCATAATAATAAAGTTCAAAAAATACTTCCTAGAACAACAGGCCTAGGAATCAGAGGAATACCTCATAAGTAAACCCCCAACAAATGTCAATATCAGTCACTTAGAACAATGGGCCTAGGAAACAAAGAAAATACCTAAGAAAAAACTCCTTGATAATCACAAACAATGGACGATGGACTCAAGATAAACCTTACACCTAAGTACCTAAGGTAACCCATTTTATCTTTTTTATAATTCATTTCAATGCTTTGAAAACCATTTCAAAGTTTATTTCAATGTTTAAAAAATACCCCATTTTCATTCCATTTGTCAATAACCATGGAAAACACACTTTATATTAAAAACCCTTTTCAACACACACACAAAAAATCATGCTAATTTCAATAAACAAAATATTTTATAAAGAAAAACAATCAGGTTCACCAACGTAGGCTAGAGATGGAACCACTTACCTCAAAAATTGGGTCACACACACCCAAAATGGAATCCACAACCAAAAAAACCCAACAACATCAATAAATTCCCTAGAATCCAATCCGTACATCTTAGGATTGATCCAATTTTTAAAAAAGGGTCGGTGGAAAGGAAGAAACCTACATACCTCAAGAATGAACTCCCACCGTACCACGACCGATAAAGGAAAAGGCCTTGGAGCAAGATTGCACAATGAATCTAGAAGAAACCAAGAAGAATCACAAACCTAGACCAATGGATCTGATAATGAAAACCTAGGGTGCTACCATGATCAAAGGAAATGAATAAGTGGAAATACCACTTACTTAGAGAGATGCACCCCAACCACAATAAAGATTCAACATCGAACAAATCATTATAAATGAAGGGGACTCTCCCAAAATCACATGGGAGGTTTTTTTGTTCAATATCCAAGAGATTTTGATAAGGATCCATGAAAAAATAGTCACTCATCCATTTTAAAAACTAGACGTGGGCTATTTTACAACGTTTAATAAAGTTACACACCATGAAATCCATGGTGTACAAGTACGTTGAAAAACCCATCACCTCAAATTAAAAATACATTATTTAAAGAAGTCGCGACGTGAAACCACCATTCATGGTGTGTAATATTTCAGAGTGTGAATCCCCTTTCATGGATTGTACCCAACATTGATTACATGACATGTAACCTAGTTAGACGGTGTGAAATCTTTCTACATCCTGTAGAAAAGGTTGGATAAAGTTGAAAGTCCAAAAAATATCTAACTTCACTATTATAGGTATCCTCCCAATCTCAAAGGAGGGGAAACCATGAATAGGTTAAGGGTGTACCTGATAAAATGGTAATAGGATGTTACAAGTGGTATTTGGAATTGATATTCCAAAAAGAAAAGGAAAATTGATGAAGGAGAATATTTTAAGAAGACTATGAAAATATTTATTTTCATAAAGAAGAGTATAAATGAAGATAATGTAAAATAATATTTTTCATGATGAAAAGGTTGGAATTAAAGAGAAGGCATGAAATATCCTTTTATTGGGTGTTTTCGAGGAAGTGGATAAGTGGTTATCCATTTCATTGATATTTTATAAGTATTTATATTGGTGGACTTATTAAGGTACAACCCACAACTTTACTAGCCTATCTCAACTGAGGAAACTTGTGGGGCCTATAGTTCAACCTACCTAAGGGAGGTAGCCTAGGATAGCCATGGGAAGCATATGAATGAGGCAGGACATGTATAGTGGCCAAAAGAAGTGAGTGGTAATATGTATAAGGCTCATAGAGTGCACACCAGAATGATCACATAGGTTTTTTCATAAACCCATAGGGCCATAGCATAGTGGTGTGTGTGGCGTGTTTCTAGGTGTTGATCCCCCATCACTAGCTTGGGCTATTTTGGAATAAATTTTAAAATATTTAAGGGGAAAATCATGTCATGGATTGATGTGGGATGCACAATATTCAAATAGAATTTTTCTCATAGGTTTGATGTGGTTTTTATCCTGAAACAAAGGTGGTTTAAGGTTGTGATCCATGCCCATAAAAGGTGATGCAATGAGGCTGAGCAAAGTGCTGCTGCTCAAAAAATATTCAAGTATTCTTGTTTTATCCTAAAAATATCACCTTAGAATAATTATTTTACATGAGAAATAAAGGAATACCATGATCCTCTTAGATTATGTGAATAGTGGAGTCTCGTGAACCATTTTGGTTGGGTGAAGAACAACCATGCACATCCTACATGAAGAAGAGCCACATACAAATGACTAGTGTTTGTACAATCTCATCATGCTTCATGAAGATAGATAGTTCCATGAACCATTTCTTGGGTATTATACCCCCACTTTGTTATGTGAAGTAAACATTGATCATGTACCTTGTTGACACATGACATCCAGTTAGAAGAATAGAAAACTATGAGTTGCGCGAAGGAGGAGGCAGATGCATGATACTCTTACATGAATTTAATGTGCATGTAGTGTCTTGAAAAGGTTTAATATAATAGGTCCATGTGTGTTAAAATAATATATCACAATGTAATTTCAAAAATATAAATATAGAATATACATTGGATTACATGAATACAGTTTCTCATGGATGGGGATATCAAGAGGAAGAGACTTTAAGTATTGTTACATAAGTAGTGAACTGTGCAGACAATATATACATACTTCCAGTAGGTGTGCATGTGAATTTAAGAATTAAACATTCATACATGAAATCTTAAATAAAATAGAATACATAGAACATAAAATGATAAAGATAAAAAATAAGATGTTCAATGAACATGCACTATGCATATATTAAGTTAATAATTCAAGAAGATAGGAATATGAGTTTGTGAAAGATCATTATCGCATGAATTGATATTGAAAGTGTTATGTGAGTCAATTTCATAAAAATTTGTTGCACCAAGAATTATAGAAAACTGATACAAGTATCATTGTTATTATTGTGTATCGAAGAAATTGATAATCTGACACTGCAACACTTTTTCATATCATTGTGCATCAAAGAAGAGAAAGAGTGTGCCCATATATAAATTTATTATTATTCAGGACAAAGTAATTATAATGATTCTATGATGATATGGTCTTTAATTGTTTTAATAATCACAAATGAAGTTTTTTATTCTAGCAAGATTAGAAGAATTTGATTTAGTGTAGTTAGTTTTTTATTGAAGAATAAAGAGAGAAGAATAAGAGACTGGACAATATATATTTAGTTGATTATCAATTGGGTTAGGTATAATTCCATTTATTATTACATAACCTATTCATATCATTGTTACTAATAGAATAAGAATAAAGTGTAGCATATAGTTTTTTGCTGTGAAGAAAAAGAAGGGTTTCTTGTCTACTACTATGAAAGTAATAAAGTAGAGAAGAAGTTAGTGGAGAAACTAAGAAGCACTGTAACATCCAACAATAGTCTCAATAAGTGGAAGACTTTAATGGTGTTATAAGAAAACTTATCAAGAAGGTGAAGACTATATTCATAGGTAGTATAAAGAACCAGCGAGGAGCTACAAGATGGACTAGGTCATCACAAGTTTAGGGAAAAATAATTGTCTCATCCCCCCCCCCATAAAGTGTAGGGAATCACACTTGGATAAGGATTATTCCCTATCAACACAACCATTAAATGACAATAAATTATAGCATAGAATCCATGTAATGGTCATAACCATACACAATAAGGACTATATACACACATTAAGAAGTAAACTTTGTAAAAATATCATGTGCTATCTGTTAATGATTTCAAATACTTGCATGCGATAGGAAAAAGAGAATAAGAGAATAGAGATCCAAACATGTTAAATAGGTAAAGGGATAAAAAATTGTAAAATATTAAAAAGTACCTAACATTGATTCACCCCACCCCTCCTCCCAATGTTAGGAATATCCCAAACTAGTTCTTTCAAGTGGTATCAAAGGATTGGTTCCCCTCTATTGGATTATCTACTTTATAGTTATTCTATTTTTAAGATTTGAGCCTCTTTACTATGTTTACAATGAAGTTCAATTTTGGTGAATATTTATTTATCTCTAATAAAAATTCTATTTCTACCAAGAATACGTTGAACATGAGAAATAAAGATAAAATAAATATGAATAAGAGATCCCTCTTATCTAAAAAATAGGAAGTATCATTATATCCATGCCTTTTCAGCGATGAATATATATCGGGCTTGGAAAGTAAAGAGAAAATGGATCAAGATTCCACCAATATGATGGAAAGCCTTTCTAACTCAAGTAAATTAAAATATTCAAGTGATCGGGAGGTATGTGTTGGTTCCTTTGAAAATCTACCTCAAGATAAAGATTATATCACAAGTGGTGATTATGATCAATATAAAACCTCTCAATAGATATCACTTGAAACTACTAGAAAATGGGTGTATACCCATGGTTTTACCAAAAACTGTGGGTATATACCCGCCTATACCCATGTTTTTCATGAACCATGGGTATATCTGACATTTTCTAACCTATACCCACAGTTCTTGCTAAACCGTGGGTATATGGAACCCGTGTAAGCGTAGGAATGCTACAGAAAAACCTATACCCACGGTTCTCGCAGAACTGTGGGTATATGTAACACCCCAAGCTTCAACGGTACGTTTCTCTTCGAATAATGCAATAGCGTCTGTTGTACGCAACCTCGAGCTCTAACACACACCACAACTAATTGAACTAGCCGTTGTGAATAGTAATACCTACTTTTTGAAATTTTATAAATTTTATTTATCAAAATGGACTTCATTTTTGGATTCGTAATATCGAAATTAGCCTATGTTGAATTTTTGGTATTTTTCTGAGAACTTCTAATTTTTTATGAATAGTGAAAAATACTTAAAAACAACTTTTTAAATCAAAATAATTTATAGTGATAAATTATACTATTTAGTAGTTTTAAAGTATAATTAGAATACATTTTTACCATTTTATCCAATGGTGGTCATTAGAATTAATTTAACATTGAAATTGGACATAAACAATTGCCAATCTTTTGATATAAATTGTTTCTTAGAAACACGCTATTTTTTGTAACAGCGGGAATTAATTATAAAATTAATTAATTCAACTTATATGTTTGGAATTTTGTAAAATAGACATCATTTTTGAATTCGGAATATCAATTATAGCTTAGGGTGAAATTTTGGCATTGTTCTGAAAAACTTCAATTTTTGATGAATAGTGAAACCACTAAGTGGTAGTTAAATAACTGATTTTTCGTTTAAATGAAATATTACCACTTCTGTGATTTGATTTTCAAAAATCCGACATATATGGTTGTCATTAAGAAGTAAAATGTGGTTCAATGAGATTAAAATAATTTTTTTGGTGAATAGTAACTTTTAAGTTCTTAATCGCGATTAGAGGTAATTAGTGTAGTTTAAGGTACAAATAATGTTTTAATAATATGAGATGAGCATGAAACTTGTCCTACTCCTATTGGATGAGTCATGACCGACCAAGACAACCCATGGGTCAACTTGGGGACCCCATGGAGCCACTTTAGTTGGAAAATGACATTAATATATATTTATTTAATGTTAGAATTAAATTGACACAAACATGAGTTGTTTTACTAAAACAGTTTTTAAGTGGGGTTACACAAGTCCAAATTTTGACTATAAATATTCATTAAAAATCTAAAAATATTTCCTACATCATAGTATTTTTTTATAATTTTTAGACATTAATTAAATTAAATTATTTATGACATCATTATGATGTAGCGATGACCTCATTATTTAACGATTTAAATAAAATGAGAAGATAATGCAAAATCCAAGGCTTACACTTGTCCAAAGCCTATTGGATGAGGAGATTTAGAACCCTTATCACCTTAGACACGAATTATATAAGTGTGGGACCTTTAGAATCCGAAAAGCATTGTATAATAATGTAACATTTCAATCTTTCCAAAAGAGCCCCTCCTCTCCTCTTATAAAAGGCCCCCACATCTACCACCTTATTCACACTTTCCAGCCTTTTGGTTCGGCCAACCTCTGCCCAAATACTCTCCCAAATTCTCTCCCTTAATCCTAGAAGCTTTACTTTAGTCATAAAGCCATTCTAAGGAGTCCTTTTGATCAAATCAAAAGGAAGAACCCGAAGAAGAGGTAACATTTTCATCACCCTCTTTCATGTTTCTTTCTTCTTTCACTCCCTCTTTGTTTATTATTTAAATTCTAAAATTATAAATCCAGTATCTTCTATATACTGTGATGTTATTATAAATATGGAACAACCATATTCAGTATTCTACCCATCATTTGAATGACATGTCACCATACGTGCGTACGTACGGCTTACCGTCTCAACGTCGTGGTCTAATTGTTATTCAATATATTATTATTTAGGTGGGTATAATAATGATATGAAATTCATGTAAATAATAAATATAACGTGATAATGATTCTGTATATATGATATTCTATCCAATTATATATTATTTTAATATCAAAATAATGATATTGTCGCTCGTGCGTACGTACGGACTACCGTCTCCACGAACGCGATGAGATTCATTCTCCGTCGTATCCATTCAAGTATAATTATCATTTGATGATTTAAAAATAATGTTTAAGGACATGATACCATTCTGGATATGAATAAGATACAACCTATCATATAAAAGAAAACGAGTAATTTAACACCCGAAACAACGATAAATCTAAGATATTGTTAACAAGCAATGTTAAAAGATCATATATGATATCATATGAATGTATATGATTCTTGTATAATTTAATAACAATTATTTCACCATTATACAGGAGGTTAACCTACCCCAACCAAGGAAAAGTACAAGGTAAGGGTTTACTTCACAACCTCCTCATTATCCAAGGTTGTTTATACATAATTATCTACTGGGACCTCGTTATCATCCACATCCATGTTTCTTAAAAATGTCTTTCAAAACATTTCTACTATTAAATGGAAAATGGGTTAAAGTCATTTATACCCTTATACATTTTTGAAAGGAATCTTACTGTCGTTTTCCAAACAATGTACTTTTTGACCTTTTTGACAAATTTAAGGTAAGAATGTTTTTTTTAACTTATACGGCGGGTGCGGCTATTTTCCGCCATTATAACTTCATCAAAGCTTCCATTACAAGCTTATAAGAATATTTTCAAAGTAAATGTATTATTTTATAATTATGGGACTTTTAAATGATTTCAAAAAAAAAGAGATATTTCTCTCAAATAGCTTTGATTTCATCCATGTCAACATCCTTTGATGGGTTTTAAGTTTAATTGAAATTGATTTATGATACAAAACTTCCATTGAACATTTTATGAAATATTTGACTGTGGATGTGTTATTTTTATACCATCCATAGTTTATGGAGAAATTGTTGACATTTCGTATGCTAGTTTTAATACGAATATTTATGTTATGTTTAAACCTATTCATATGAGGAATGTATTGGACTTAATAAGTGACGGGTGGAGCCCGCTATAGCTCCTCGATGAATTGGTAGGTCTCATGAGACAACTAGACGTGGAATTGTCCGAGGCCCTTTCCCAATTTGATTTATGGTTTTGGCCGAGGCCTTAATCATTTTAGACGTCTTGGCCGAGGCCTTGACAAAATGTTTCAGAATGTCTGGCATTATACATTCCCTCATTATGAAAGTGGTTATTGATATTTCATGTGATTATTCGTCTAGTAGAATATCCATGTGAGTAAGAAATGGAATTATCTCATTTTACTTTTTCCATATTATATTGAAGTTCATGTTTAAAAGGCTTTTGTTTTAGTTATACATTTCCTTAAAAGTTAATGTTTATTTATGAAAGCTTCCGCAATATTGTTATCCTTACTGAGCATTTGAGCTCACCCCTTTCAATGTTTTAATATTTTCCAGGATGTGAAGAAGTATTTTAGGAATGACCTGCAGGGATAGTCAGAAGAGGATATGAGTGTGAACTATGAAGAATTTGTTATTAGTTTTTCACTTTATGATGTAATGTAACATTTATGAATGTATCTAGTGTTTCCAAGGCTACTAAACTAATCGGTCTTTCGAGACTTGATCTTTTGTGATCATGCCAATGTTACGAAGTAATGCACCGACTCTGGGTAGCTGGGGTCGGGGCATTACAGTTGGTATTAGAGGCAGTTTAGTACTAACCTTGGAAGCTAGATTTAGACAAACTCTGATTAGAGCACGTAGACCTAAGATGAACTTTGAGGATTAGTATAGAAGAACTTCCTGAAAATTTTGGTATTGTAGAGATTTTGTGAGTTTTCCAAGCAATACATCCCTGTCTGGATACGAGCAGGTAGAGGTGGCTCTGGCACAGATGTACCTAGGGGTAAAACCCGAAAACACCGCTTTGAGCTAGACTCAAATGGGAACTGGTGCACGACAACGGGCCTTGCTGCACTCTTGGTTACGACACTCCCGGGGGATATGCTTAGGATAATTCCCATTTTCTTTACAAACCACTATGAAGGGTTACGAGTATATACTTCCTCAAAGAAAACATTTTTATAATTATGGATTATATCCATAATTAGTTCAATTTATGTTAAGTGTTTTACAAGTATGGAATTATGTATTTTGATTCATAAACTAATCTAGTTTATGCCATTATTTAGAAATGGCGCCTAGTGGAAGGAATGGAAACCGTATCAATGTACGCACTCCGTGTAGGGATTGCCCTCCTGCTCAAGATAATTATGGTGGATCTAGTGATACAACTGGTGCTGATCAGCTTCTCACTGTACTGGGACAACTCACGCAGGTTATGAATAACAACCTTACTCGTATGGAGCACCCTGATCCGCAACGTGGAGGATCAATGCTAGACCGTTTCATGAGGCAACAACCACCAAACTTCAATGGGAGTACAAATCCTATAGTAGCTGAGCAATGGATAAATTCCTTAGAGAAAATATTCCAAGCCTTGGGGAGTAGTGAAAGGGAGAAAGTTGTCATGGCAGTTTACCGCCTCACTGGAGATGTCGATCAATGGTGGTCACTAATTCAAAACACAAAGGAAGATGATGAATTAACAAACATGGAGTGGCAGGAGTTCAAAGAGTTGTTCTTAGAAAAATACTTTCCTCGAGACCATCGAGCAGATATGGAAAGGCAATTTCTGAGTCTGAGGCAGAAGGAGGATGAGAATGTCGCAAAGTATGAGGCTAACTTTACAAGGTTAGCGAGGTATGCTGCAGATTACATACGTAACCGAAGAAGTAAGACTGATTGTTTCTTTGATGGGTTAAAACCATTTCTCCGTCGAGCTTTAGTATCACAAACCTTCTCTTCATACGAAGGTATCGTCTCGTGCACTATCAAGACGGAAAAGGAATTCTCTAAGTCTTATGACTTTAAATCAAAGAAAGATAAGAAGAGATCCGCTGAAAACTCTGGGAAAGGAAATAAGGAAACAGGGAAGAAGGGTAGAAATGAATTTCCACTCTGTGATAATTGTGGTAGGAAGCACCCTGGTGCCTGTCTAAAAGGAAAAGGAGTATGTTACAAGTGTGGTGAAAAAGGCCACCAAGCTCATGAATGCAAGGGAAAGAAAGCGGCTGTCAACGTGGAATGCTATAATTGTAGAGAGAAGGGACATTATGCAAATGAATGTCCTAAGAGTCAGGGGAACTTACCTCAGAAGAGGCCAAGGGATCAAGGCCAGGCTTATGCTATCACTACTGCTGAGGTGGAAGCTCCGAAAGACGTGGTGGCAGGTAATTTAATGGTTTCCTCAAGTTTAGCAAATGCATTATTTGATTCTGGATCATCGCATTGTTTCATATCTTCCCAGTTTGCTAAGAAAATTAGATATTTCCAATTTGATTTAACAAGGGAGTTATCGGTCAAAACCCCTAAGGGAAGTATTGTTGCAAAAAAGTTTTGTCGATTAGTTCCCATTAGAGCACCTAAATGTTCTTTACCTGCTGATCTCATCGTCATACCCATGATTGAATTTGATATAATCCTCGGTATGGATTGGCTTTCGGACCATGATGCAAAAATTTCTTGTAAGAGGAAAGAGGTTACGATTCTTGATGATGATGATAAGGAACACCTTATCTTTAGAGCAGAATCGTCGCCACATGATTCTTATCTAGATCCACCCCCAGTAGCTCAACTAAATTCAATTATTGGGGAGGAAGAGAAGGAAATTACTGAGGGTGAGGAAAGGAATATTCAAATAGAGGATGTACCTATTGTGATAGAATATGTTGATGTGTTTCCGGAAGATTTACCTGGACATCCTCCAGAACGAGAAGTTGAGTTTTCCATTGATTTAATTCCTGGATCAAGGCCCATATCGAAGACCCCTTATAGAATGGCCACTGTGGAATTAGTTGAACTAAAGAAACAACTAGACGAATTGAGTAATAAGGGATTTATTCGCCCTAGTGTTTCTCCTTGGGGAGCCCCTGTTCTTTTTGTTAAGAAGAAAGATGGATCTATGAGGTTGTGCATCGACTATAGGGAGATCAATGCTATAACAATAAATAACAAGTATCCCCTACCTCGCATTGATGATTTTTTTGACCAACTGCATGGAGCTCAATACTTTTCAAAGATTGACCTTCGGTCTGGATACCATCAGTTGTGTGTGAAGAAGGAAGACGTTCCAAAGACAGCATTTCGAACAAGGTATGGGCATTACGAGTTTACAGTAATGCCTTTTGGATTGACTAATGCACCCTCTGTTTTCATGGATCTAATGAATATAGTTTTCAAGGAATATCTTGATGACTTTGTAGTGGTATTTATTGATGATATCTTGGTATACTCCAAAAGCCACGAAGATCATGAAAATCACTTACGCATTATCCTGAAGACTCTTAGAAGACATGAATTATATGGGAAATTTACCAAGTGTGAATTCTGGCTTCAGGAGATTTCTTTTCTTGGCCATATTGTCTCTAAGGATGGAATTTCCGTTGATCCTTCTAAAACCAAGGCAATCCAAGAATGGCCAGCACCGACAAGTATAACTGAGGTATGCAGTTTTATTGGTTTAGCAGGTTATTATCGACGTTTCGTCCAGAATTTTGCCAGATTGGCTAACCCATTGACAAAGCTCACACGTAAAGGGATTAAATTTGTCTGGACAAAAGAGTGTGAAGAATGTTTTTAAGAACTGAAGAGAAGATTAGTCAAAGCCCCTGTATTGACTCTACCATCGGGGAATGATGGGTTTGTTATTTGTAGTGATGCATCGAAGAAAGGACTTGGTTGTGTCCTTATGCAGAGTGATAAGGTTATTTCCTATGCATCACGACAGCTAAAAATTCATGAGCAAAACTATCCTACTCATGATCTTGAGTTAGCAGCTGTGATCTTTGCTTTAAAGATATGGAGACATTACCTCTATGGTGAAAAATGTGAGATTTATACTGATCACAAGAGTTTGAAGTATATTTTCTCACAAAAAGAACTCAACATGAGGCAAAGGCGATGGCTTGAACTACTCAAGGATTATGATTGCATGATACATTACCACCCGGGGAAGGCAAACAAGGTGGCAGATGCTTTGAGTAGAAAAGACCATGGAGTTTTGAATGTGATGAGAATTGAAAGGGATCCAATTTTCATGGATCTAGTGAAGATGGACATGGGAATAACTAGGGAAGGTGAAACATCAATGCTTTTTCAAATGGTTTTCAAACCATCATTACTAGAAAGGATTAAGAGTTCTTAGACCAATGATGAAGAATTTCAGAAGAAGATTAAAGATGTGAATGATGGAAGATTGAGGGACTTTGTGTATAAAGATGGAATTTTGAAATTCGGGAAGAGACTTTGTGTTCCCGATATACCTGATCTAAAAAGGGAATTGCTGGATGATGCTCATAGTTCCAATTTCTCTATACACCCTGGGAGCACCGAAATGTATAGAGATTTGAAGGAACATTTTTGGTGGGACAATATGAAGAGGGAGATTGCTGATTTTGTGTCGAGGTGTATGGTTTGTCAACAAGTGAAAGCTGGAAGACAACATCCTGGTGGAGTATTGCAACCTCTTCCCATACCTGAGTGGAAATGGGATAATATTACGATGGACTTTGTTATGGGACTACCAAAGACTCCTAGAAGGAATGATGCAATATGGGTCATTGTTGATCGTCTTACTAAGTCAGCACATTTTATGGCTATACGGGAGGATCTACCACTTGAACGTCTAGCAAGATTATATATTAATGAAGTTTAAGACTTCATGGAGTACCCCTATCGATTGTTTCTGATCGTGATCCTCGTTTTACTTCAAGATTTTGGAAAAGTCTTCAAAAGGCCTTGGATACTGAACTTCGTTTGAGTCTATCACCCTCAAACAGATGGACAATCAGAACGGACTATTCAAACCTTAGAAGACATGTTGAGATCATGCTCTCTTGACTTTCAGGGTATGTGGGATCAATATTTACCACTGGTAGAATTTTCCTATAACAATAGCTTCCATTCAAGCATTCATATGGCACCTTATGAAGCGTTATACGGAAAGAGATGTCGTACACCAACCTGTTGGGATGACGTTGGTGAAAGAAAACTTGTGGGACCAGAACTGGTGGAAGAAACAATGGAAAAGGTGAAGATAATCCAAAACCACATCAAATCAGCTCAAAGTAGGCAGAAGAGCTATGCCGATAACAGAAGAAAGGTTTTGGAATTTCAGGTGGGAGATCATGTTTTCCTAAAGGTATCTCCATGGAAGGGAGTTATACGTTTTAGTAAGAAGGGTAAGTTGAGTCCCAGGTACATCGGACCTTTCAAAATTCTAGATCGTATTGGGGCTGTAGCTTATCATTTGGCGATGCCGCCAAATCTCTCCAAATTTCACGATGTTTTCCACATATCGCTATTGAGAAAATACATGCCCGACCCAACACATGTACTTACCTATGAGGAATTAGAACTGGAACCTGATCTATCTTATTGCGAAGAGCCCATCAGAATTCTTGATGTGATGGAGCAGGTGCTGAGAAACCGGACGACTCGTCTGGTAAAGGTTTTGTGGAGAAATCATAAAATGGAAGAGGCAACGTTGGAACCTGAGGAACTTATGATGAAGAACCACCCGAGTCTATTTATGCAGTAATACCCTAGAAATTGCGAGGATGCAATTATTTTAAGGAGGGGAGAATGTAACACCCCAAGCTTCCACTGTACGTTTCCCTTCGAATAATGCAATAGCGTCTGTTGTACGCAACCTCGAGCTCTAACACACACCACAACTAATTGAACTAGCCGTTGTGAATAGTAATACCTACTTTTTGAAAATGGACTTCATTTTTGGATTCGTAATATCGAAATTAGCCTATGTAGAATTTTTGGTATTTTTCTGAGAACTTCTAATTTTTTATGAATAGTGAAAAATACTTAAAAACAACTTTTTAAATAAAAATAATTTATAGTGATAAATTATACTATTTAGTGGTTTTAAAGTATAATTAGAATATATTTTTACCATTTTATCCAATGGTGGTCATTAGAATTAATTTAACATTGAAATTGGACATAAACAATTGTCAATCTTTTGATATAAATTGTTTCTTAGAAACACGCTATTTTTTGTAACAGCGGGAATTAATTATAAAATTAATTAATTCAACTTATATGTTTGGAATTTTGTAAAATAGACATCATTTTTGAATTCGGAATATCAATTATATCTTAGGGTGAAATTTTGGCATTGTTCTGAAAAACTTCAATTTTTGATGAATAGTGAAACCACTAAGTGGTAGTTAAATAACTGATTTTTCGTTTAAATGAAATATTACCACTTCTGTGATTTTATTTTCAAAAATCCGACATACATGGTTGTCATTAAGAAGTAAAATTTGGTTCAATGAGATTAAAATAATTTTTTTGGTGAATAGTAACTTTTAAGTTCTTAATCGCGATTAGAGGTAATTAGTGTAGTTTAAGGTACAAATAATGTTTTAATAATATGAGATGAGCATGACACTTGTCCTACTCCTATTGGATGAGTCATGGACGACCAAGACAACCCATGGGTCAACTTGGGGACCCCATGGAGCCACTTTAGTTGGAAAATGACATTAATATATATTTATTTAATGTTAAAATTAAATTGACACAAACATGAGTTGTTTTACTAAAACAGTTTTTAAGTGGGGTTACACAAGTCCAAATTTTGACTATAAATATTCATTAGAAAGATAAAAAGATTTCCTACATCATAGTAGTTTTTTAATAATTTTTAGACATTAAATAAATTAAATTATTTATGACATCATTATGATGCAGCGATGACCTCATTATTTAACGATTTAAATAAAATGAGAAGATAATGCAAAATCCAAGGCTTACACTTGTCCAAAGCCTATTGGATGAGGAGATTTAGAACCCTTATCACATTATCCACGAATTATATAAGTTTTGGACCTTTAGAATCCAAAAATAATTGTATAATAATGTAACATTTCAATCTTTCCAAAAGATCCCCTCCTCTCCCCTTATAAAAGGCCCCCACCTCTACCACCTTATTCACACTTTAGAGCCTTTTGGTTCGGCCAAACTCTGCCCAAATACTCTCCCAAATTCTCTCCCTTCATCCTAGAATCTTTACTTTAGTCAGAAAGCCATCCTAAGGAGTCCTTTTGATCAAATCAAAAGGAAGAACCCGAAGAAGAGGTAACATTTTCATCACCCTCTTTCATGTTTCTTTCTTCTTCCACTCCCTCTTTGTTTATTATTTCAATTCTAAAATTATAACTCTAGTATCTTCTATATAATGTGATGTTATTATAAATATGGAACAACCATATTCAGTATTCTACCCATCATTTGAATGACATGTCACCATACGTGCGTACGTACGGCTTACCGTCTCCACGTCGTGGTGTAATTGTTATTCAATATATTATTATTTAGGTGGGTATAATAATGATATGAAATTCATGTAAATAATAAATATAACATGATAATGATTCTGTATATATGATATACTATCCAATTATATATTATTTTAATATAAAAATAATGATATTGTCGCTCGTGCGTACGTACGGACTACCGTCTCCACGAACGCGATGAGATTCATTCTCCGTCGTGTCCATTCAAGTATAATTATCATTTGATGATTTAAAAATAATGTTTAAGGACATGATACCATTCTGGATATGAATAAGATACAACCTATCCATGAAAAACATGACTTACGTAACAAAACATATAAAAGAAAATGAGTAAGTTAACACCCGAAACAACGATAAATCTAAGATATTGTTAACAAGCAATGTTAAAAGATCATATATGATATCATATGAATGTATATGATTCTTGTATAATTTAATAACAATTATTTCACCATTATACAGGATTTTAACCTACCCCAACCAAGGAAAAGTACAAGGTAAGGGTTTACTTCACAACCTCTTCATTATCCAAGGTTGTTTATACATAATTATCTACTGGGACCTCGTTATCATCCACATCCATGTTTCTTAAAAATGTATTTCAAAACATTTTTACTATTAAATGGAAAATGGGTTAAAGTCATTTATACCCTTATACGTTTTTGAAAGGAATCTTACCATCGTTTTCCAAACAATGTACTTTTTGACCTTTTTGACAAATTTAAGGTAAGAATGTTTTTTTTAACTTATACGGCGGGTGTGGCTATTTTCCACCATTATAACTTCATCGAAGCTTCCCTTACAAGCTTATAAGAATATTTTCAAAGTAAATGTATTATTTTATAATTATGGGACTTTTAAATGATTTAAAAAAAAAGAGAGATATTTCTCTCAAATAGCTTTGATTTCATCCATGTCAACATCCTTTGATGGGTTTTAAGTTTAATTGAAATTGATTTATGATACAAAACTTCCATTGAACATTTTGTGAAATATTTGACTGTGGATGTGTTATTTTTATACCATCCATAGTTTATGGAGAAATTGTTGACATTTCGTATGCTAGTTTTAATACGAATATTTATGTTATGTTTAAACCTATTCATATGAGGAATGTATTGGACTTAATAAGTGACAGGTGGAGCCCGCTATAGCTCATCGATGCATCGGTAGGTCTCATGAGACAACTAGACGTGGAATTGGCAGAGGCCCTTTCCCAATTTGATTTATGGTTTTGGCCGAGGCCTTAATCATTTTAGACGTCTTGGCCGAGGCCTTGACAAAATGTTTCAGAATGTCTGGCATTATACATTCCCTCATTATGAAAGTGGTTATTGATATTTCATGTGATTATTCGTCTAGTAAAATATCCATGTGAGTAAGAAATGGCATTATCTTATTTTACTTTTGCCATATTATGTTGAAGTTCATGTTTAAAAGGCTTTTGTTTTAGTTATACATTGCCTTAAAAGTTAATGTTTATTTATGAAAGCTTCTGCAATATTGTTATCCTTACTGAGCATTTGAGCTCACCCCTTTCAATGTTTTAATATTTTCCAGGATGTGAAGAAGTATTTTAGGAATGACCTGTAGGGATAGTCAGAAGAGGATATGATTGTGAACTATGAAGACTTTGTTATTAGTTTTTCACTTTATGATGTAATGTAACATTTATGAATGTATCTAGTGTTTCCAAGGCTACTAAACTAATCGGTCTTTCGAGACTTGATCTTTTGTGATCATGCCAATGTTACGAAGTAATGCACCGACTCTGGGTAGCTGGGGTCGGGGCGTTATAGTATAGGTGGGCCTATACTCATGGTTTTCATGAAACTTTGGTATATAATTTGGTATATAAGTCTATACCAACAGTTCTCCGAGAAATATGGGTATAGGTTTTAATCCCGAAGGATATACCGATGGTTCATGAAAACCATGGTTATATACCAAAGTTATACCCATGGTTTTACTGAACTATGGGTATAGGGTCCTGATGTTATTAATATTTTAATGACTTATTATATACTACCTTTACTTATTTTATATGAAATGTGCATAATTTGTGTTAAATATTAATGTTTTAATACTAAGTATAATTTTTGAGCATTTTTAGAAGTAGTCCAATTGAGTCAGTTTACTATTTTATTTATAACTCTCACAATAATGATTAAAATTGTGGGATTCTTGTTTTTTAGGATTCCTTATTCCATTTCTCACATATCATTAGAAGTAATCATGGACCAATTCTTCCATTTGAAGGCTCATATGGTCAACACAAGAAGACCCAAAGAATTTGTGATGAAACTGGACCATCAATGATGATTGAGTTATTGGTATAAATCCCGAAGCCCAAATTTTATTAAACTCCACCATATGTTCTATATTATCCAAAGTAATCATGGATAAAAATTCAAAGGTCCAACTACAAGAACAAGGGGCCCAACTAATTCCTTTAAGTACATCCCACCATTCTGTCCGAGAATTAAAATCCAGACACTATTCATGACATATATCATGATTTAATCATAAAATAGAGCTACAATTTTTGCAGTGTTAAAAAGGATATATATGCGGCCAACTTTGTTCAAGACATCATTCGATTTTTAAGGCATATTACTATTCAAAAACTCTTTCACATTTTGGACTTCAAAAAGACTGGATTGAAATGGACATATTAAAATTGTTTAATCAACCGACCATAACTTTGGATACATAGGTCCAAATGCCTCCAAATTTTGAGATTTTTCGGCCTACATTATTATATAAAACTTTTAAGGAGGAGATATATCAAGACTCAGCTGTCTGGATTTCCAAATCATTGATCCAAGTGGAGGGACATATTGGGAATGCAAACAGTCCACTTCCTTGGGCTATAAATACATCCCCCTCATGTCCTTCAAAGGGGTTGGCATTTCAGAAGACACTAGCACATATTGGAAAGACCAACTCCTTTCCAAGGTCTTGGGAGGACCTTCCATACTCAATTTTTCACTTGAAATACCCTTCATCCTCTCTTTGTTTCCTTTCACTTTTGTGTTGTTCTTCAATTATAATCTTGTAAGTTTGTGTTTTGAAATTCTGTTTTAATGCAAGTTTCTTCTTAAATATCTCTTATTCTTATCCACCTTCTATAGTTTAATATTAATGTTCTTAAAATATTTTAAATACAGTTGAATCCCCTTCCCTTAATTTTCTACCTCATTCAATCGAAAGTCCATTTTTTTAATTCTCATTGTTGTTTGTGTGTGTGTGTTCGACGTACCACTCTTTTCTTATCCCTTTATTTTTCTTCTCTTGTTAATTCATCATCATAAATATATAAACCAGATTAATATTAATATCAATGGATGAGTAAATATATTATTGGGGTGAGTCAAAATTTAGGGATGCTAAGTAATTGAGAGTATTTGCTCGATGAATATTCTTTAATTTAACATTGTGTATGTTGGACTTAACATGTTATGGATTAATGACTTGTTTTGTTTAATGTGTGGTTTCCATGGATTATTGGAACCATAAATACACTAAAATCAACAAGTTCTGATTGATATTAGAACCCAAAGTTAATTTAAGGCTTGGATTAAATCCTTAACACTTAGTAATTCCAATCAACATTATCTTGCGAAGTGGGTGTTAAATTAACTGCAATATAAATCAAAGCTCCAGGATATCACAAGCTTAACTCCCTAAAAATGAAATCACCCCAATATTTATCAAGTTTTTAAATAAAACACCAATCATTAATCACTTCATTTAAGCTCTGCAAACAAACCCCCCAGTCAGAATACAATCAACTAAAAACAATCGACTATTAAAAAAAGTATCATCACTGAGGATTTGACCCGAGTGCTGCTATACACATTAGCAGAGCATCGGATCTTTGACCAGTCGATAGGTGACAATCAGCCGTGCATTTTAGGTCACTTATGTTTATGTGCAAAAAAAAGTGAGTGGGAGAACCTATCACCATATTTTTTTACTTATAACCACAGTTTATAAACATATATATATATATAGGCTAATATATATATATATACATAAGTACAAACAACGTAGTGGTAAGGGACTTCAGCTGTAGATCAGTGGTGAGGGTTCAAAACTGGCACGAGTCATTTTATTTATACCACAGTTTATAAATATATATATATATATATAAGATAATATATATATATATATACACACACACGTAAGTGCGAACGGTGTAGTGGAAATGCATTTCAACTACGGTGTAGTGGTTAGGGTTCAAAACTTGAACGGTTCATTTTATTTATACCATAGTTTATATATATATGTCAGATAATATATATAGATATATAAACAAAAGTGTGAATGGTGAAGTGGTAGAGGATTTCAGTGGCGGAATAGAGGTGAGGGTTTGAAATCTGTGCCCTTCATTTTTATTTAAAATGATTATACCCATGGTTTTCAAACCGTGGGTATAGGTTTTTCAAATCATTGGTATAGATCAAGGTTATACCAATGCCTCGATTTCCTATGATTCCATAAAAATGTGGGTATAGCCTATACCCACAGTTTTGTGGGCTATACCCATGGTTTCAAACCGTGGGTATAGGCTAAATTTCCAGTAGTGTGATATATTAAGAGATATCATAATTTGTTTTCCCATAAAAAATAGTCTCTCTTTTTTGTGGATTATTTCAATGTATGTAGGAAGAAATCATCCAACTATAATAAGAAGTTGATTTTATGGAGAATGGATTGCAGGAAAAAATTCTAGAATGTTTAAATCTCTCCAGATATGTTGGATCCTTTGAAGAAACAAAGGGGGAACTTGAAATAAGCTCCTCAAAATCTCTCAAATAATTTGAAGAAAAAAAGGGAGTCAAGAATAATCTTTATGAACAAATCCATACACATGAGTAAACATTGAAAAATAGTATTGATGTCAAGGATTTACAATTTTAAGTAACATCCAGAAAGAACAAGTAACTTGAATCTTTGATTTAGAAAAAAGTTAAGCTATATTAAGATGAGGTTGAAATAATAAAGAAAGATTGTGCAGAAAAGATGATTATGATTAAATATCATAAAATCATCCACAATATGAAATGTTTATATTTAGAAGTTTAGTTGGAAAATCTTGAGAAGACATATATCAAGACTTCGCAAAAGAAAGAAATAGTTTTTTCTACTACTCAATGTTCACTGGAGGATTATAATGTTAAAATACATCCAACATGTGATAATAATAACATGACTTCATTCAATGATATATCATAGGTAGATGAGTGGAAAATATTACCATCCCGTGAAAAAGTTTCTAAATATGTTGTCATGAATAATGTTAGTTTTAAAACAAAACCTGAACAATTATGGATGAAGAAAGCTAAGAAAAAGACTACCACCATGATTATGGTGGATATAAAGAGAGTGTTAAATCTGTTTCCCCACAAAGTTCACTACAAGTCAAAATGAAGACCTAACAACCTTATACATAAGATATCAAAAAATAAAGATTTATGGTCCAATGTTGGTGCTGTAAAAAAATTTGGCATTTTGAAATGGATTTTTGGTATAATCCTCTAAATTAAAAATCATAAAGGAATCTCATATATAGGGGTATAAATCCAAAAGTAAAGAAAAAACATCCAAAAGTTAATAAAATATTTATATTGCAAATAGATTTAAAAATCTTTAAAATATATATGATGTATGCAATGGAAGCGGTCATAATGTTGGTACATGCTCATATAAACATGTATCCAAAGATGATGAGAAAATAAGACCATAGAATCTATCTAGGAAATAAGAATAAACCTTGGGAAGAAATAAAAAGGATGTTGTTAACAAAAATTATCCTAAGAATATTCTGAAAAGGAATAATTAGAATAAATTTGAATCCAAATTCAAGATATTAACAAAAAGTACACTATCTAAAATAACTAATAAGAAGGATAGAACTCAGAAGAATCCATGTGGAAGATCCAATATTGCTGAAATATTTCCTAATGACATGTTAGTTATATATCTATAAGATTTGGAAAGAGTGAGGAAAATTTAAGATACACAAACTAAGGACAATTAAAAATAAAAATAAAATATCCCACATTATTAAGACAAAGTGAATTATAGTTTGTTAAAAAATCAAACTATTGTGTTAAATAAATTATGTGCGAGAGATGTAAGAAATACGAACATATTGAAAAAGGTTGTTTAACCATTTTAATAGAAAAATAAGTAGTCCTTAAGACGATTAAGAATGCATCATTTAGTAAGGATTTTAAGAAGAAAAATTCTCCACAAAAATAAGAAGAGAATGTGATGAGATCCATGCTACCCAAACATAAATAATAATAAAGGTTCAGATGTGTAATCATGAATACTAGAGGAAATAGAGAATCTTAGTTGTGAAAACTATCTCAGACTTACTAGTTAAATTTAGAATCAAGTAAGGATCCAACTTATTCCCTTAAATCTTTATGTATTGTATTTTTTCTTATAATATAGGGAAATAAAGGTGAAGTAAGTTTTTAAGGGTATAACTTGAGAAGCAGTGAGTGCTATCAATTCTTGATAGAAAAGCTGACGAAGTCACCATCCTTGAATGATTCCTCAATTGATATGAGAATCATCAATGATAAATTTGAATACTATGCTTTCAAATCCTAAAAAATAAGGATAAAGAAGATATCAACTTGGTTTTATCTTATATTTGATATCCATAAGAACAATTATTGAAGAAGATCATTCCTAGTGAAGTTGTGGAAGTTGTCATATCTAAACAATCATAAGTTTAAGATCCATTATGGTGTATTATTCATATTAGAACATCTTTAAATCCATTATTGAATTTATACACCATTATAAAGATAACGAGGAGTGTTTCCCTTGAGAGGGATACAAATAAAAAAATATGAAGTTACTTTTAAAATCATTACTCCAATGGGTATCAAATCTAATCATTCTGAAATGTTCTTGAAGATCATGTCATTAGAAAAGGTACATTTTTTAAATCTCTCATCCATGGTTATTAAAAATAAGAAAAATTAAAATAATGGGGGGATAACTGAGTTAATAAATGGCATAATAAATGTGGAAGTAATGGAAGTTCCCCAAGGAAACTTATCTTGCTTTTTTCGCTTTAATGTTTTTGATCTATTTGTTGAAGTGAGTACAAGAGTTTCAAGTTGATCATTATTACAAAAATTTCATATATAATTTTAGTATCTTTATCCTATAATAAACATGAACAAACCTTGTAGAAAAGTATAATATTTTTCATTTAATGTGGTATTAGAATCAGTTGGTAATGGAAAACTGTTTTTCTAAATCAAATCCTCATGTTTTCTACACCATGCATGGATCAGGTAGACTTATATTGAAATAACAGATGGGAAATTACTTAAGTATAGACTGATAACCCTTTCACATGAACTTTTTATTTCCTGTCAATAAGGGGGATATAAATTGAAATGAATGTTTGGAAAAGTAAAATAGGAGAGAAATATATTGACACATTCATTTGAAAATAACTTTGAGGGTATTGATGATAAATACAAAGGGGGAGATTGAAGATCCCAATTTGTGTATGAATTGTATTTTTTTTGTCAATGGTTGTCAATGGTGGTCAATGAAATAAAAATATTTTATTGATGTCAATATGATGAATATGTTCCAATGTTAATAGAGCTTGGATGAAGTGATCAAGTATTATAATATGAAGAATCGTATAAATGGTTTGAAGACTTTTAGTTTCAAAGGTGATTCTTAGAGAATTGTTATGGATAAGATTTTCCTAGAAACCATGACAATTGGTGAACTGATATTCTTGTTAAATACATGTGTCAATGGTGACACATTTTTTACAAAAAATTAGAAGATGAGATAAAAGTGATTTTATAATGAAGGGATCTTCAGAATTGATATTCTAAAAAGAAAAGAGGAATTGATTAAGTAGAATATTTTGAAGAAGACCATTAAAATATTGATTTTAATTAAGAATAATTTAAATGAAGATAATGTAAAATAATATTTTTCATGATGAAGAAGTTAGGATTAAATATAAGGCACGAAATATACTTTTATTGCATATGTTTGAGTAAGTTTCTAAGTGGTTATTAATTTCATATATATTTTCTAAGTATTTGTATTGGTGTCCTTATTAAGGGCCAACCCAAAACTTGTCTGTCCTAGCTCAAAAAAGGGAATTTGTGAGACACAGAGGTCAACCATGCCCAAGGGATCCAACCCATGATAGTTGTGGACGGTATAGGTATAAGACAGGTCATCTATAGTGGCCGCATGAAGTGAGTGGGCTTCTGTATAAGGCTCATAGAGAACACACTATAAGAAATTCATATGTTTTTTCAGAAGCCCGCAAGGCCTTAGCATGATGGTGTGTGTGGTTTGTACATGAGTGATGATACCCCTTCAGCATATTGTGTCTCTTATTCCTAGTGGGGTGGATTCCATTTCACTCAGGGGGTTTATTACTAGTATGGTGTTCCCTATAGATGCAGAAGATAATGGAAATCAAGGGACATGGGTTCAATGTAACCCTCCCACAAGGGGTCTAAAGATGAATATTAATCGATACTATTTTATGGTAGATATGTGATGGTGTTTCCTGGTGTGGGATGATAGGTTCTTAGTGGTTTTTATATTTATTTCTTATTATGGTTTGGGTAATTCAATTTGGTTGGTGGGTTGATCTATGTTCAATGGACTCACATTGTGCAATCTTTTTGGCATTAATATCTCTATGGTGGAATTTGACTCCAAGATTCTAGATGGATTTCTCCATGATAAAAAAAGAACCACATGGGACCTGATCTAATTTATTAGGAAGTGTAGGATGATCCTCAAAAATTATATTGAGGTGATCTATACATGGAGGTAAGGGAAATTTGTAGCGGACAACTTTGTTAGTAAAGGGAGTTCTAGTGATAGAACAATTCTATATAACTGCACTAAGTATTTACCATGAGATTGTAATCTCATTATAAGGGTTACACACTTATATTTCATCACTTTCACCCCCCTTGAGCTACAATACCGCCACATTTTTTCTTATAATAAAATGTTATCTTAGAGTGAGTGATCAAACCCATGATAAGGAAGTGGGTTTCATAATTTTGATTCAAGGAATAATTTAAGGCTAAATCATAAGTATTTCTGAGATAAGAAAGAATTAAAAAAAATTGAACATTCATAATTAAAAATTTTAAATAGGTCTTGAACATGGATTTATAATGTATAAAATTCATAAAAATGATCATGAAGAATAAAGAATAAAAATGTACCAGTTAAGTGATGATTTATAAAATGAGTAAAGAGAATTTTTAAAGAAGGGAAGAGATTATTATTTTCCATAAAACCAAAATTAAACCAACAGGTTTATTCATAAAATATTGAGGGTTTTTAGAATTTATTCCTGATTTAAAAACATTTTATGGGTGTGATTCTTGACATGGGACAAAAAATATTAAATCTGGTTTACTTAAAAGTGGGAATTTCTAAGGGAACAGAAAATATGTATAACCCCAATAATGAAAATTATATTTAACTAGGTATATATATAAGGTACATATATACAAAAATAAGTTAATTTAATGATATGGGGATTGGTTTAAAAGGATAAAAAAGAAATAGAACATGTAACTCAAAAGTAATGATTGTAGTACGAAAGATTGAACAAATGATCATGAACAAACCCATTTTAATATTTTAAAATTACTTTTATTCAAATACCACATCATAAAAAGGGATAAGAAACTATTTTTGAAAATGGTATAAGCTAAAAAAAATTAAAGCCTCATGAGATAATGCATAATTAGGTTTCTAATTAAAAAGGAGAACATCAGTGGGAAGGGAAACCATGGACAAGGAGGTGAAACCATCATTTTTAGGATTGTAATTATTCTTAACATAGATTCATTATTAAAAGGAATAAAAAACATAAATAAGGAATATTTGAATCAAAATTTATCTCCCAAGATAAAAATAGGGTATACAATATGAAATTAATGATTAATCTAAAAGATAAACATTATAACTTAAGAAAATAGATTGAGTTATGAAAAAACATTATATTTTAGAGAAGATAACAATAATATCCCACAAATGGAATCTCATTAATGAAATATAATTTTCTAGGTTCAATAATAATTTATGATATTATAATTAAAGTTTTTAGTAGTTGTAGATGCCGAAAAGAGCTCCAGGACTGAGGAAGGTTTGGGCGCAACAAAGCGAATCCATATTTGGAACCGGCGATCCATTCATGTGGTCCTGGATGGGCGACACGAAAAAATACTGAGTTGCGTGAAAAAATTATGTCCCTCATGAAAATCTTTAGGATTCGTGAGAGTTTTCCACATGGGGGAGGAACTATTTCGCGCCACCGCTCCGCGCGGTTGATCTTTGCGTTGCCGACATCGGGGAGGGAAATATTTTGCGCCGAAGTGTTTTTCATGCAGAACCATGATCCCGATCACCTATAAATAGAAGGCCACCCCTTTGAATTCATCCTTGAAGAATCTAAACTGTCTACCCCGCACGAAATTCCTCTCTCATGCATGCAAAAATATGGCTCTTAGGTACTAAATTTTTCACGCCAAGTCGCTCGGGGGTCCACCTTTGTGCGAGACCCCTTGGGCTTGATCTTCTTCGAAGTCCCATTTAACCCCTTCCCCCGCATCCAATTCCTTCAAATTGTGCGCAATTAGGTCTTCAGCGCGCAATTCCTTTTGTGAGTCGGCCTGCTCTTTTTCGCGCCCATCGCTCAATTGCATGTCGGCTCGAACTTTTTCGCGCGCGCAATCCCTTTTGCGCACCGGCCTAGCCCCTTTTTCGTGCAACGGTCCCTTTTGCATGCAATCCTCCTGCCTTATGCGACTGTGATGTCCCTCTTCTAGTCATCATTTCCCGGCGCCTCCCGCATCCACAACACCTTCTCTATATACTCATTTCTCATGCAACCTCCTAGGTTCTCACAAAGTAACTTCAAAGTCCCATGGACAATACCTCCTGTTGTGTTACTACACCTCATGATTCTTCACATAGGCATGCTAACGGCTATTTCTTCTTCGCATAGCCATGATAACGTGGACCCCCCTGATGGTTTTCTCTATGACCCCCTCCCCATGGCTTTGCATGTACCCTCTCTACACCAAGGAGAAGAGGGTATAGATTATGTAAGTCCTTGAGGTGCAGAGAAAACCCACCTCATCCGAGCTGTAGGATGTTAAACTACCAAGCACCTTTATCCTCAACACATGACATTAAACTGTGACCTCACCCCGTGCCTTGCACATGGGGTACCCCCACCTTGGACATTCTCCATGCCCACTAGTCTCCATAGGGGATGATATCCTCCTTATGGGAGTGGCGTTTTTCCATGGGGAAAGGGAAACCATCTCGGTGTAAGCCCCTATATTTTTTGTAGGAGGCAGCATCCCTACTCCTACTTTCTTCTTCGGTCCCCAGGGCCAGTAAAGGGCATGATGGGGAACGATGCTTCTCCTTTATTCGGTTCCAAATCCCTCTCTCACTGCGATTTGTCGCCACCGGGCCTCCCTCCTGGAGTAAATCCCAACCTCTTTGGGCTGCTAACCATGCATAAGCCCAAATTCACCTCTCACAGACACACCTTTCACAATATGATCCTCAGGTCTCTACTATCTCTTGTTTCTCACACCGAGCACGAATCACGTGGGCTTAGAGCAAGCACCGACCATGACATCCACCATGGGCATCCTCAGAGCGTAAGCCCCAAATTCCACATGCTGAACTACGAGGTCTTTGATCCTTTCCAAGGCAGGGTATGTAGGAAGCCTCCATGAGGTTCAAGTCCAACAACCATTGGACCCCAGGTCCACCTTCATGTCAGTTCCCACCATTCTGAACTACATGGTCTTTGATATTTTCTAAGGCAAGGTATGTAGGAATCCTCCCTGAGGTTCAATCCCAACACCCGGTCATTCCGACCGTCTTCACGTTGGTTCACTAACACCCTGGGCAACATAGAGTGTAAGACCCATACCCAACCCCATGAACTACAAGGTCTTTGATCCTTTCTAAGGCATGGTACGTATGAAGCCTCCCCAAGGTTCAATCCCACCAAAACCAGGTCGTTCTGATCCCCTTCACGTCGGTTCACCCAAACCCATACTGGAACTACAAGGACTTTGATCTTTGCTAAGGCAAGGTACGTAGGAAGACTCCCTGAGGTTCAAGCCCACCACCCATCCGGACCCCAGGTCTTTATTCATGTCAGTTCACTGACTCCATGGGCCACCTCAAATCGTAAGCCCCAAATACCACCTGAACTACGTGGTCTTTGATCCTTTCCCAGGCATGGTACATAGGAAGCCTCCCTGAGGTTCAAGCCCATCACCAATTGGTCGTTCTGACCCCCTTCATGTCAGTTCATCCCTGTACTGCATAACGTTAAACTGTGGAACCCATCCAGCGGTAAGCCGTTGTGACCCCATCCAGCGGTAAGCTGTTGTGACCCCATTCAGCGGCAATCCGCAATCAGACGAACTACGTGGACTTTGATTCCCTGCCACAGGGATACGTAGGAAGCCTCTTCGAGGCTCAAGCCCAAAACCATCGTCATACTCATGATGGTTCCATCCCATTCACCACCCCCCTCATGAAACCTTACATCATCCATCCTGATTCTTACCAAAGCCACCACATCTCAGTGGGATCCTGCCACCCCATTCCCCATTCCAACTAATAGCATTTGAGAAGCCACCCACGAGATGGCCCCAGTATCGGTGTTCCCTCCAGGGGTTCCTCCATCCGATCCACTCTAGTCAGTGTTCTGATCAGCCCGATCTGTCTCTGTCAGAAGTTAAACTTGCAACATACCCCGTGTTAAACATGGGAAGCTGAGGAAAACCTCAGATACATACCCATGGCATACGATTCCCCGCATTCAATGTGGGATTCCTCGGGCTTCCGCACCTTCGAGAAGCACTATAATAAGGGACAGAAGACAAACACGCCAATCCCCCAACGTCCATACATGCCAGTGATGCCCAACGTGACTACTACCCTAACCGAAGGTTGCTGCCTTGATCGGACCCCTTATGTCCTGACAGAAGTAGTGTAATTAACTGGAGTCCATGAAGATATGGTGCCAGGAAGAGCTTCACGAACAACGTCTTAAGTCTATGAGGGAGAACCGGATTAGGTGAAGAGTTCCAAGGAGGAATCCACGGAAGGAAGAACCGACATCTCATCATCCCATTTTGATGAAGGAGCAGACATCCCTTCATAAGTAGTGGATTCTGCCCGCCTTTGGAAAGTAGGAATGCAGGGCAACAAAAATCCTGCCTCTTGTCCCCGAATGACATGGATGCGTGCGCCTCGGTGAAAGCGTCGGAAACAGAAATGGTGAACCCGACATAAAGATATTCTCCTCAATAGGGATATTAGTAGTGCTTGGGGAATCAATGGATTGACGTGTCACCGGATCCAACTATCTGGTGTCGAGTCCTGTTAAGCAAATAGTGGTCCTGGCGTGAAACTCACCAGAAGTTGGGGTAGTATAATGTTGGACATCCCGTTCTATGACATTGTCAGTGTGGATCCCTCTTATCGATCATAGAAGACGGGATGGCACTGGGGAATTGGTCTTTGGTTCCTTTTTCTTACAGCACTGATGAGTTAATCTCCCTACTTCTTAGGAATAAAGTTGCTGCCTCAGGGACGCGATCACCGCCTGCCCATCTACATAGGGGTAGGGGAAGTGCCATCACAGCTACTCCGCATGGATTCACCTCTTCTGTGACGACCTCTATGTCTACAACCATGGGGTGCCCATGCCCCCTCTCCCCATTCGAGGTCATCCAAAGGAGGGTGATCAATGACCTCGTGAGACGCTATGAGGAGCAGGGAATAATCCCAACCCAGGATATAGCCCGCCTAGATCTAGATGTGTCTGTGCCTCTTCGTCAACGCTGCCCCTGAGGACCGCGCATGGAGCCATTTCTCCCCACCTTGACATATAACTGCTTCGGGAGCCTGTACCCAAAGTGCCTTGATGACTCCCTTCCTTACGCTGATGAGTT
Organism: Viscum album; assembly: GCA_963277665.1. Taxonomy (NCBI): domain Eukaryota; kingdom Viridiplantae; phylum Streptophyta; class Magnoliopsida; order Santalales; family Viscaceae; genus Viscum; species Viscum album. The sequence goes on along the minus strand of OY728141.1, from coordinate 421,839,159 downwards.
AGACGACGTACGACCCATCCTGGTCAGAGTCTCATCCCAGGGGATCCCAACGAGGGCTCACACCCTGTCGCACCAACGCCACCACCCAGTCTTGCTGAAAGAGGAGCAGGTAAGCTATGCACCTACGCCACCAACCCCAGTTCATCCGACCTGACTCCAGCGTCGAGCGCAAGCTAAGGAGGATGCCCGCCAAGGGGAATCAACGTCTGTAGCTATCATGGTCCAAGACACCGCCAACACATATCATCAGGTCCCTATGTACATTGAGCAGGGGCACTTATATGCCCAACTGGGATCGAGGCCCCAAGTGTCCCACAATCAGGCTGGGTTAACTCTCTTGGACACTGAAATGAGCAGTGATCACTTCGAACCAACCCGTAGTGATGCCACCCCATACGGAGGTCCTCCCCGTACCACCACCACAGAGAGCGCGGGCCTTCCCTTCTTTCAGGGTCGACATGTAGGTACGCCTCGTGCCCCCCTAAATCTAAATGAGGGACTGCCCCATGACAGTGATACTCGGTATGGAATCCTCTCTCGTGCTCATTACACTGGGTATGGAGTCATTCCTCCTACCCCCGACTGCCGGTTTAGGGACCTTGCACATTTGGCCTCTCTCTAATGTGGGAATCCTCCCTGCATCCTCTTAGTAGTTGGTGAAGGTCCTCCTCGCCCCGACAACCAGTGGGGTGAAGGCTAGCCTCGCTCCACCTGCACTCAACACAGAGGTCCTACCCATGTGCAGCTAGACTAGTACAAGGACCCTCCTCGTACTGAGATCACCCGGGAAAACAATAGTGGGGGTCCTCCCCATGCTCCTGACAGTTCCAGCGGAGGGTTTTCCCACTCTAGCGCTATTCATGGAGGTCCTCCCCATGTCCCCTTTGACATTTGTCCTGGTGCTCCTCGTACCCCAGCTTTCTTGTGTGGAAACCCTCTCCGCCCCAGCACCAGTGCAGCTAAAGGACTCTGCGTCAAAAATCAGCCCTATCCTGAGGATCCACCCAGGGGAAGGAAGGTGGGTCATCGTCTCCAAAAGAAGAATTCTAGGAAGGTTCAGACCGATATCAGATCGGTCTGCTTCTCAGACTCTAAATATGAGTATGACTCAGCACAGGAACCCTCCCCTAACTCATCTGAGTCAAGGGCCAAGGCAGGGACGAGGCGCATCATCCTGGTGCTCCCAAAATGTGAGGTTCATATGATCCCCGCCTCCCTTCATAGGTATATGAAAGAGGATGAAAATCTGGTGACCCCGCAGGTTACGGTCGTGCAGTCACCACCATCATCACCAGAAGCACTCTCTACCTCCACAAGAGATCATGGAGAGCTATTCTAGGAAACAATGGTGGGCATGAAGCATTACGGCCTATCACCAGAAGCCCTAACCCCTGAGCTAGGAATGGCGGCCGTCATCCCCTATTATCACGACATAGAGGCCAGGTCACTACACTCTTCAGAAGATAGCCTGAGATTCAGCGGCCAGTCAACCCATTCTCCATATTCTCCACCGGTCGACCTGTCGTCCAAGCAGTCTGCCTCAGTACCGCTACCATTTACTCATCCACCCCCAGTTGGCGAGTGGGGTAATCAAGGGCCAGAACCTGAATCTGAGCTGAGGATCTTATGGAACATTCTTACAGCGGACTATTTCCCCAAGAAGTGCTGGCCTGTGGCAGCGTCAAACTTTCACGCACCGTAATCCCTCTCCCCAGAGGAGTTTGAATGTTTCTGCCATACCCTCTGGGTGACCCAATTCTGTCTTCTCCACCAGCGAGTGTCTTATACTAGGATCCAAACGTACCTTGAATACATCAGCGAACAATGTCATCTGGTTGATCTGGTTGTGCTCCCTGTGGCCCAGCGCCCCGAGTCTCCAGGCTGCTGCAAGTCCCTCCAAGAGCAATGCGTTCAGAGTTTCAAGGTACTCTGCTGGATCATCAAGGAGGCTTCCCCCCATGCACAAGTCCATGGCTGGTGGTAGTATGCTACCCTCCTCTTCAGTCCTATCCAGCAGCATCCTGACTTGTTAGGAGATATCGAGGAAATTCCCCCAGGAAGGGTCATGATCAACATGGTCGATATAGTGGCGAAGAGGATGTGATAGAGGTTCTCAATGAAGACTTAACCCCTGAGGGCATGCCACCACTGTTGGACCCATCGGGGAGGATTACTCATCAGCAGAGGAACCTCCTAGGTCTACCTGCGCCCACCGAGGCATTGGTACTCAGCCAGAATTCCGGTAAGGGTAAAGAGAACGATAGAGTTTTCAAGCACTCCAACCCGTCCACTTCAGTGCAGAAGACGGAGGAGGACCTCGATAAGGCCACGTTGCACTAGCAACTTGATGAGAAGAAGAAGTTGGTTGAAGAACTCCTGGATGAATGCATTGTAGAGCGACGACCTGACTATGGTGATCCTAGTCTAGGGAAACAAGGGTAGGAACAACTACCCCTCAACGAGATGCCTCCAAGAAACCTTGATCATCCTGCCCCCGCAGATAGGGATGAAGTCGGAGCTCATGACAAGAGGGTGTGGTATGTCTCGCCAAACCCTCCTGAACAGCGTGAAAATCCAAGGAATCTCGCTCGGGTTCCCCCAAATGCCTCGTAGGCCACTCCACCAGCCGCTACGTGAGCCACTGAGCCTGTTTACCATGTTAAAGAACCTGCCAATGCGCTCGTAATTAGGGATCCCCGTCAAGACAGGGACCCCCACCTAGATGATCCTATGGTGGTTCTCATAGCCCACCTTGAGAAATTGGAAATGTGACAGGTGGAAATCCCACCTGATGGTAAGCCATACCCCGCATGGTTGGATGATATGTCAGCGCCTCTGAGTTTCAGGAATCCCACCTTCTCCACCTTTAACGGGACGGGGGACCTTCCGCAGCACCAGGCCCACTTCAACTCAAGGTGTGGGATCATGTTAGGGACTCCAGCGTAGTAGGATGCTGCCAAGCTATACTGTTTTGTTCAGTCATTGGAGGGGATAACATTTGTCTGGTACAACCAGCTCCCCGTCGGATCTGTAACCAGCTGGGAGGACCTTTGCAGGAAATTCCTCTACCATTTTAGTTCCACCACCCGGAAAACGAGCATCGCAGACCTCTTCAAGTGAAAAAAGGCCTAATGAGAGAGTCACGGACTTTATTGCCCGGTGGAAGGGGCTCACATACTCCCTTGACATGCCACTGAATCAGGAGAAACTACTGATGATGTGCGTTGGGAACGTCAAGATGGAACTGGTTCCCTCCCTGATCACCCAGAACTACCCTGGAGGATTCTGAGACTTCTCTAATAAGGCCCAGCACCTAGAGGAAGCCCTGCAACAGGCCAGCCAGGCACGTTCGTTGCCTCCTGTAATCTCAGTGAGGAGGGCTTCTAGAGCTGAGCCCGCCGCGGTGGCCTAGATAGAAGCCCCCAAACAACTAGAATTGCTACAAGTGGAACCCGCCCCGCAGCCTCATAGAGGCCCTCCACCTCAGGCATAGCCTCTAACTCAGTAGCGTCCACCTTAAAATCGGCAATCACCTCCATGGAATGTGCTGCCACCACCCAGGAGAGACAATTAGGTTCAGCCTCCTCGACAGGCCCCTCCATCTCCTCACCAGGGCCAGGCTCCAAGGGCCCCCTTCCCAGATAGAAGAAACTAGACTTACTCGTTCAATGAGAATCAGGTCCCTGGTTACTTCTATAGTGCCTTAGAGCATGTGATTGTATGCTTTCCTGGGTGCAAAATGCCGGAAGAGGCGAATCTCACTGATCACCCCAACTACTGATCCTATCATCAAATTCTGGGATAAACCCTCATGTAGTGCTATGTGTTTAAAGACTGGATCCAAGACCAGGTTGATAACAACACAATCAGGTTGGGCCCGACCTCGACATAAGTGGCGGGTGTCTTTGTAAGGCCAGATGGAAGTAGCGACAACGAAGGCAGGTGGTAGTAGGTTTCTAACCATGGGTCCCAGAAGTATGATGATTGAATGGCTCGCAAAATGGTTTCCCATGCCCACGGTATCATCCGAGAACGCCTGAATCAGTTGGATCCTTCATAAGCATTGGTCACCACTTCTTCATCATCATCTCAGTCGGCCTCTTCCTAGAAGAGCAAGCATCAGCACCGCAAGGGAAAGCGATGCACCCCGCCAATACCATCATCATCCCGCACTCTCTAAGACTTTAAGCCCCCAGAGATGGGGATCCCTCCCAGAATCCACCAAGTAGTGGATGACTCTTCAAGTGATAGTCAAGGTTATGCTTCGGTTAATAATGTGGAGTTGGTAAATCCATATATGACTCCCGATGATAGGGAGCGCCCGATGAACCTCCCCAACATCCCCAGCCGACGTCAACATCAGTGGAGTTGCGACCATATGGATCTTCATGGAACATCAGTTGGTACATCCAGCCAGGTCGTGCATGCCACTGAGACCAGACGGCAGGCCCAACGTAGAACTCATCACACACAATCTCTTGATCTAGTGTCATCGGGCCCACCTCCAGCACCGTTTGTGCTGCTGGATCAGGTAGAGCTACCTCGACCATGCTGCAACTAGTCTCACCCTGCTTCAGGCTGATCTCAGTCAGCTGGTCCTCATCTGGAAGCTACTCTCTAGGCTTCGACTAGTGAGCAGTGGGATATACCCAGCACCAGTCAGCCATCGGTCTGGTCGGCAAGGCCCGCCATGCCTTCTATCACAGAGCGGCCTCCTGCAAGAAGAATTTCATGTCTGGCATAGAAGTATGATGTTTTCAAGCACCTCGCTGGCATCCCAGTGAGTATTTCCATCCTCAAAGCCCTTCACTTATCTTAAAATATGTGTGATTCCCTAGATGAGGCTTTGAGAAGCCCCATTCAGTTTGAGACGGAGGTAGCAGCTATAGAATCCTTTCATGCTGAAGTGGTCTAGAATGCCGAATGTTAGGCCATAATTTCATTCTTTGGAGAGAATGAATGCTCTCCCATTCAAGGGCACATCCTCCTACTGTACATCACTATCCAATTTAATGGTGTGGAGGTTCACCGCTGTCTTGTTGACACCGGCTCCGGGATCAACCTTATCCCGACGCGGATGCTACGGAAGCTAGGGTTATCCGAAGATGACCTGACTCCCTCCGATTTAAGGATCCAGTGATACAACAGGACCGAGCAAACCCTAGTCAGCAAGATCCATTTGAAGACCCAGTTCGACGGCCTAGTTTCTAGTACCGAGTTTATGGTTGTCTCCCAAGACACCACGTATAATGCATTGATGGGAAAACCATGGATCCACCTGAACGCACTGGTCCCCTCATCCTATCACCAATGCCCCAAGTACTCCTTTAATGGTCAATTAGGTGTGCTCCAAGGAGATGCGTCTCCTTTTGCCTCTTGTGAAGCCCACTATCTGGATGATGACTATTACAAGAGCAAGGACAAATACATTCAGGAAAGTGAGGTTGAGCCTGTCATGGTCGCAACTAACCCCCGGCTGGGTCTAGACAACGCCTATGTATTCCTGATCCATCGATTGGAGGCCACGACCCCCAACATGGGCCAATGTTTTGTTGTCTCTGGTACAAGAGGAAATCATATTCCCAAGTCCAATTAACGGTGTAAAATCACCTCGTACTCCTATACAAACCAAAATCAGGTGATCCCAGAACCACTTACCCTCGTACGATATCGGGATGTCCGCCCCATGGAAATGGAAGTATGTCATACGTGTCTATTTTTCTAGGCTAGGATTAACCATCTCAAGTCGACGTGCCACTATTGCTTTGATATCATCAAGCATGGCCCCTTGGCCCGAAGACCAGATGAGATCGGATCAACTGCCTTCATCGCTATGGTCTCAGTAGCGCGTGAATCTCCTGATATGTTGTCCACTGTTGTCCAGGATGGTACCAGCCTCCCGTCAGGTTCTCCTGACCCAGAGGAAGCTTACCCCATTGGGAATCCCTCCTCTGTAAGTGAGAAGAGGATCTGGAGGATGCTCCTCCCGCCTTTGAAGAAGGTGTCTCCACCACGGTCGATAAACTGGTACGGGTGAACCTTGGTAGTGAGGTAGATCCAAGGCCCACATTGATCAGTGCCGCCATGCCCCCTAGGAGAAAAAACGGTATGTGGATTTCTTGAAACAGCATTGTGATGTATTCTCCTGAAGCTATGATGAGATTCCCGGACTAGATCCTTAGGTTTCCGTCCACCGCCTCGTTCTCCCTGTAAATCATCGCGGGTTCAAGAAACCTCCCAGAAAGATGCACCCTTCCAATGGTTCCATGGTTGAGGCTGAAGTTGACAAGATCATTAGAGCCAGATTTTTCAAGGAGGTTCAGTACCCCAAGTGGATAGCCAACATTGTGCCAGTCAGGAAGAAGAACAGACAGATCAGAGTCTTCATCGACTTCTGTGATCTCAACGGTCACTGTCCGAAGGGTGATTTTCCCCTTCTAGTGACAGAATTGTTAATCAATGCTATGGCTGGGTTTCAGGCCCTCTCCTTCATGGATGGTTACTCTGGAAATAATCAGATCCAGACGTCCCCTGAGGATGAATAGTCCATAGCTTTCAGGGCACCCCAAGGTACTTTCTGTTACCAGGTAATGCCCTTCGGCCTGAAGAATGCGGGTACCACCTATCAGCGGGCCATGCACCGCATATTCAATCCAATACTCAATACACTAGTGGAATGCCATGTGGAAAATCTTGTGGTCAAATCTTTTTAGTTCCAAGACCATCTCAAGGACCTCGAGAAAGTGTTCAGCTTCCTCCGTTCCCGCCACCTGAAGATGAACCCGCTGAAATGTGCCTTTGGGGTCACTTCGAGGAAGTTACTTGGCTTTGTTGTCAGGTACCGGGGCATCGAGATTAACCTAGAGAAGATCAAGGCCATCATCCAAATGCCTCCCCTGAGCAATATTCGGGAGCTTCAGGGTTTCCAAGGTCACATAGCCTACATACACCGATTCATTGTGAATCTGTCTGGCAAGTGTAAGCCTTTTTCTCGGCTCCTGAAGAAAGGCTCTACCTACGAGTGGGACGAAGAGTGCTAGATTGAGTTCAAGGAAATCAAGAAGTATCTGCTCCAGCCTCCAGTCTTGATGCCACCCATCTCTGTAAAATCACTGATCCTGTACGTGACTGCCCTGGAACAATCTCTTGGTGCCCTTCTCGCCCAGAAGAACAATGAGGGGACAAAAAACAGCCTCTACTACCTCTGTCGCATGCTCCTTGATATGGATACCGGATACCCCCCCCCCCATCAAGAAGAGCTTCCTTGCACTGATATTCTTAGTATAGAAGTTGCGACATTACCTATAGCACCACGAGGTATAGCTGGTGTCTTGGGTAGACCCGCTGAAGTACATTCTGAACCGCCCCATGTTGACCGGCCATCTAGCACGGTGGGTAGTAATCCTCCAATATTTTGACATCAGGTTCGTGCCTCAGAAGGCTATTAAGGGACAAGCATTGCTAGATTTTCTAGCTGCCCATCCAACCCCTGTGGACCAATCCCTGGACCTGGATTTTCCCGACGAGGCAATCCTCTCGGTAGATCCTTCCATCCCATGTTGGTAGATGCACTTTGATGGTGCCTTCTGGAGCCCCACTGGTAGGAAACTTGATGATCTCAGACTCAACAGAGTAAGCTTGGGTATTGTCTTTATTACCTCGACACAAGCCATTCTATCGTGTTCATTCCTATTGTCAGAAGGCTGCACCCACAACGAGGTAGAGTATCAGGCTCTTATCACTGGCCTCGAGTTGGCCCTCGAGATTGATGTGCCCCATCTCCATGTGAAAGGGGATTCTGAACTAGTCATCAAGAAAGTCAACAGTGACTATATTGTCAGAAATCTAGAGCTCATACCATTGTTGGAGCACACCCTCCAGCTAATGGACCAGTTTTCATCTTGGCTGAAAGTTACTCATGTCCCTTGATCTCAAAACAGTCGAGCTGATGCCCTGGCCGGCCTGGCTGCACCACTTGCAGAACCCGAGCAGAATGATATGATTATACACATGGCACACCCGAGAGTCATTGCTCCCGTCACCCCGGATGATGACGATGGCCTGCGAGTAAGCCATTTACTGCCGGATCCTCCACATCAGGACCCCCAGGTTCTTCAGATGTAGTGGTTGAAGTGACTCCCGACTAGAGATGCCCTTTTGTTGATTATCTCCAAAATGGTTGCCTCCCGGCTGATTGGGCCAAGTGTGAGTGAATCCGATGCCACACGCTGTAGTTTACCCTCCAGAGTGGTCCCAGTCTTGAGAAGATCCTCTAAAAGCGCGGGTTCGATGGTGTTCTACTCTGTTGCATCTAAGGAGTTGAGATTTCTCAAGTCATGCACGAGGTCCACGCCGGTTCCTGTAGCGCTCACTAGACTAGGATGAAGTTATCCCATCAGATCCGGAGACTGGGGTACTTTTGGCCCTCCATGATCCATGATTGCATCAAGTTCACCAAGAGATGTCACACGTGTCAAATTCATGCTAACTTCATGAATCATCTGCCAGAACCTCTCAACTCCACCAAGTACTCTTGTCCGTTCATGGTATAGGGACTCTATGTCGTCGAACCATACCCACCAGCGACAACTCCCCAGTGCAGGTTCATCCTGAATTCCACAGATTTATTTTCTAAGTGGCCAGAGGCAGTTCCTCTCAAGGAGGTCAAGGCCCATTATATCTTTAACTTCGTGAGCTCCAACATCATCTACCAGTTTGGAGTCCCTAATGTTGTCCTCACCGATAACGACGCCAACTTCTAAGCAGCCGAGCTAAAGAAATTGTACACCAAGTACAACATCCGTTCGAACCATACCTCCCACTACCACACAAAGGAGAATGGAAATATCTTGGTGTTCAAAAAAACCTTCTCTAACATTTTGCAGAAAATGGTTGGTCAGAACAAGAAGATTTGGACAGACAAGCTCCCCAACGCCCTCTGGGCCTATCAGACGATGACTCGTAATTCCATCCAAGTGACCCCATATTCCCTGGTGCACGGATTTTAGGCCGTCCTGCCCATCAAGATCCATCTACCTTCATTACGCATAGTGGTCTATGACAAGAAGGTTCTAGATAAGGTAGCCGAAATTCATCTAGCTGAATTGGAAGCACTTGAACAAAATAGGCTTCGTACCCTGTCGAATCTGGAAAGGAATCAGAATAAGATAGCTAGGGCCATCAACAAGAAGTTGTTCCTCTGCTCTTTCTTATAAGGAAACATGGTAGTGTCCCTCAGGGCTCCAATGATCCCTGATAGGAAACCACCCAAGTTGGATCCCAAATGGGAAGGACCCTACATAATTCATAGGGTTTTCCCCAATGGAGCATACTCCCTGGTGACCATGGATGGTGAGCGTATAACTCCTCCCACCAATGCCAAGTTACTCAAGCAATACTTTTCCTGAGCCTAATGGTCCTGCACGACCATAAACTGGCTGGTATCGCATGACCCTAAATTGCACGATGGTCCAACATGACCTTAAACTATTCAGTCCTACATGACTTTAAACTGTGCATCATCCTACATGATGTTAAACTGCATCTTGAGAACTACATATGGCTTGATTTCCGTCCACATGGGATATGTAAGAATGCTCAGATGCCTCGTCTTGAGCCCAGCCCCAAACTCTTCCCTTTGACTACCCCCCCTGGGTATAGTTCTCTCGGAGGATCCTTGCACGATATGGTGTAGGCTTCCTTAGCCCCACCCATTCTAGGATTATAACGGTCGCACCAGGTGTCCACTCCCCGTTCATCTATCCTCCCACATCCTCACTGCATGATGTTAAAATGCATGGCCTTTAAGAACTATGTATGGCTTGATTCCCATCCTTATGGGATACGTAGGAGTGCCTGGACATTTCGTCTGTTGGCCCAACCCAAATGCCAGAATCTCCCCCTCGGGACAAGACATATGGTGGGGTGCAGACTTTTTCCCCAATTTACATCAATCTCATCTCGATCTGGCCATACGTCCCACCCCCCATAGGTGTCCGCCTCTTTCACCGCCCTGTTTGACTTTAAAATTTATGGGTACAACTATGATTCACCCACTCCTTTGATTGGGACTCCACCATCCTTCCCGGCCATAAGGGCTCCCGAATGGCATGGATGCTGGGCCTAAGAGATCTCCTACCGCTTCGGGCCAACGCCCTCGAGGATGTTGAGCAACAAGCTGATACAAGTCCTGTGTTGTGAATATGGTCAGTGGTCAATGCTCATTTGTTGTTCCCATTTCAAGTCACTATAGGGATGTTATGATTCAAACATGGTCAAAAGCTATCCTATGTCATTAGAACCACCCCATGATGTCCCAAACATTGAGTTTAGTGGTTCATTCTTCCCCATTATGTTTCCAAGCAAAGAAATCCCTTTAGAAAATTCCAGCTATTACACCCCATATGACAGAGAGAGCTGAGACCAGATCCTTGTTTCCCACACCGAGCACTTCTCACGTGGGATTAGGAGCTAGGATGAGGCGGTAACCGCACAAGAGGACGTATGGCTTCCCATACAAAGCCTAGACTTAGGCCCCGGCCCAAGTTCTCACTCGGGATTGTATTTTGTGGCATGGGATTATGTCCTCATTCATGTCGGGTTACTCGCCACGTCGTACACCTTCTGTATGTGGGGTATCTTACCCACTTTAGTCCTCAATACAAGACTTTAAACTACAGATTGGTCAGGCCTTCCCATCCAAGGCCCAGCCTCAGGCCCCTTGGCCTTTTCAGGCCCCCGTACCAAGTTTCTATTTAGGGTTGAATGGTGTGGTATGGGATTATGTCTTCATTCATGTCGGGTTACTCGCCCTGTCGTACACCCCCCTCATTAGGGTATCTTACCCCTATGTTCCTTCAAGAACTACGTGTTTCTTGATTCCCATCCTCATGGGATACGTAGGACCACTCGAATTTCTAGACTTCAGGTCCATCCCCATCTCTCAGAAATCTCCCTTTCACCTTAGCCTCGTGGCCTACCCTTTACCGGGGGGGAGTATATGGTGTGGCATGGGATTATGTCCTCATTCACATCAGGTTACTTTCCATGCCGTACACCCCCCTCGTTAGGGTATCATACCCCTATGTGCCGTCAAGAACTACGTGTGGCATGATTCCCATCCTCATGGGATACGTAGGACCGCCTTAATGTCTAGAATTCGGGACCATCCCCATCTCTCAGAAATCTCCCTTTCACCTTGGCCTCGTGGCCTACCCTTTCCTGGGGAGGGGAGTATATGGTGTGGCATGGGATTATGTCCTCATTCACGTCGGTTTTGTAATGAACATTCCATGTACCTCTCCCTTCTAGGAGTTCTCTATCCCTATATTCTATACTCATCCCTTCAAATCGGTTACTCTCAAGTTGAGCACCCTCTTCGACCCACTTAGACGATTCACCAATGTGCCTAAGGGTACTCTAGTTTAGTACCTGGAATGTTAGACTCTACTCGAACATTCTTTCATCCATTTCTCAGGCTTCATGTTCCCCTTCATTAGGGCTTCCATCACCTTTCACACCTGAAGGGACCCCCAAGTGGCATGGATGCTAGGCCTAAGGGCTCTCCTACCATTACGGGCCAACATCCTCGAGGGTCGCGGACAACAAATCGATAAAAATACCACATTTTGAATATGTTCAGTGATCGATGTTCATTTTATTTTCCCCATTTTAGGCTAACACGATATGGATGTTGTGTTTCGAACACGGTCAACAGTCATCCTCCATCGTCACTGTAACACCCCGAAATTTTATGAGAATGATTATTTTTAATTTCTTTGATTTATTGTGTTATACGCTACACCAAGATTAGCTTGCTCTATATGAAACACCGTATTAGCTTGTAGTATACACAAACACTATTCTTGGCTTGTGTTTCACACAAGAGCGACCTTCCTCGATAGCGTGTGTTGTACGCAATACTGAGTTTCACTAAACAACGATATATTGTTATGAACTAGCCGTTATGAATAGTAGTAACTACATTTTAAATTTTATGACATTATAATTCATCTTACACATATTATAGAACATTGTATGAGAACAAAATAAAATTTTCAGGTAAAATAAGTATTTTTCAAAAAATGTTGTTTTGCCGCCTTTTGATGACACACCCACTTTAAATCTAGTTTTTGACATGTTTATAAGTTCAATTTAAAAAATAAAACTTCTTAATTGAAATCAGGATATAAAAATTTACTTTGGATAAATTTTTGAGATTATTCTGATAACCTTCATATTTTGATGAATAGTAAAAATACGCTAAATTTTAATTAAAAACAACTTTTTTTCATCAAGATAATTAATATGGTTAAATTATAATATTTAATGGTTTTAAATTATAAATAGAATATATTTTTACCATTTAATATAATTTAAGTCATTTTCATTAATTTAACATTGAATTCATAGGTAAAAACATTTCAATCTTTTGAAACATTTTAACTTTTAAAACCCATTTTCTCAACAGCGAGATTAATTTTAAATTAAATATTTCCACTTATATGTTTTGAATTTGAAAAAATGGATTCCATATTTGGAATCAGTAGGTCCAAATTATGTTAATAGGCTACTTTTTATTTTTAGGCATTATGAATAGTAACTACAGTAAATTTTATTTACTACAGTTAAAGGTAAATCGGGAAATCAAGAGTAAAAATAAGATTATAAAATTACCCTAATACCTGAAAAAATTCTATTGGATGAATAAAATTCGACCCATATCACCTAAGGGTCGGAATATATTCATTTCCGGGACTTTTGACCATGAAAATGATATAATTATTATTAAAACCAAAGAAAGTGACAACATGTCACTCTCTTATATCTTATAAGTGTAATAATTTTAATTTAGTGATAAACTTCATAAAACTTAGAACTTAAATAGTCTACAGAAATATAGTAAAATTATCTACATCATGTTAATTTATTTGGAATTTTTAGGTATTAAATAATTATCATTAATTATGACACAATAGTGATGTTGAAATTATTTTATTGATTGAAATATCAAATAAAAGGTTTTAAAAATATTAAAATAAAAATTATATGAACTATTTAATGTGATCCACGAATTTTATAGATAGATATGACATGTTATGAATATATTAAATCTTTTAGTGCGAACATATATTCTGTGTGGATTTTATTTAAATTCAAATAAATGAATAGTGTCAAAATTATCACTATTGTTATTTTATAAAAATAACATATTTTAAAATTGTTTAAAAATCACAAAAATATTTAAAAATTATAAATTGAAATTTATATGGTCTAAAATATCATAACCTATCCAATTATAGACAATTCACAACACAAAAGTAATTATTTATAACAATTTAAAATTTAGAATATTATTACCACAAATAAAATTTAATAGATTAAATAGGGATAAATCAATTTTATAAGGTTTAAAATAAATTCAAAACATGTATAAATTTTCTTGGTTGATGAGATTGCAACCCTATCTCATCTCATATTTTAATTGAGTAATTTTTTGAGGTTTTTAAGTGGGTTTTGAATTTATTATAAATTAATATTTCTTATGTTTCCAAAGGTGCTCCTCTCCTCCCTTATAAAATGGAAACTCCTCCCTCTCCTTCTCACACCATTTTGAGCCTTAAATATCAGCCAAACCCTACCAATTTCTCTTTTACCCTTCCCTATAAACATACTATAGGTCTTGGTTTTCTCAAAATACCAACTTTAGTGCCCTAGGAGGAGGTTTAGAAGAGGCACGTCGAAGAAGAGGTAATATCATCTACCGATTCTTTCAAGTTTATTTCTTCTTAAAATTCATATTATTTAGTTGTTTCATTATAAATTAATACAATAAGTATCACTAATATACTGATATTATATTATAAATATTAAACAACTCCATTTCACCTTCTATCCATCCTCCAGAAAACAAAATCATCGTGCATGCGTACGTACGGAATACCATCTCCACGCCGTGATGAAATCTGTTTTTCCACCACCACCTTACTTGGATGGGTATAATGGTGTAAATAATAACTATATATGGTTATTATAACATCATACTAATTCTGAGATATTATATCATCCACTCCAATTCCATTCAATAATTATGGGAACGATATCATCGCTCGTGCATACGTACGGATTACCGTCTACACGACGCGATAAGATTCATTCTCCATGTTAACCATTCAAGAATGATTATAAAGTATATATAATAAGTAATAATGAAATATATGAAATAATAATTATACTGTATTTATGTACATATATGTTTCATTTACTTAATTCCATTCAATTCAATAAGGAAACAAATACAGTGTTCATGCGTACGAACGACCTACCGTCTCCATGAACAGTATATTTCATTCCATTTATCGATCTATAATATATATTTATATGATGAATATATTATATATATATATATATCATGCTTTAAATTCTGTAATTAAGTAAATCAGGTTATAATTAATAATATCAAGAACAACAAGTCCAAACACGTACGATAAATGAAACGATTTTACCCAAAATGTTGCTTTAACATGGAATTGACAAATGAACGAATAATATAAAGTCATAAGTGTATCATATATGATATCATAAATATTGTTATAGTTATATTAAAAGTTAATACTATGTTTAAACCCACTATATAGGAGTCTTTGACACATATAAAAGAAATTGGACATAAGGTAAGGGAAAATTTTGCAATCTCATTTTTATCTGGGATTGCTTATACGTAAGTATTTACTGGGGTTATATTTTTCATCCATGTCAATAAAAATGTTTTTCATAAAGTGTTTAATATTCTTAAATTTATTTTTAAAGTCATTTTTACCCCTATTTTACTTTTACATTGTGTTATAGAAGGAATCTTTCTTTTGTTTACCATACAAGGAACTTTTTGACTTTTCTGGCAAAAGTACGAGGAGAATGTTTTTTTAACTTATACAGCATGAAAATTTTTTTACAGTTTCATAACACCTTATTTTCATGAATCTTCCTCTACAATATTTCATTATTATTTTCAAAAAAAATCATTTTCTTTTAAAATTTCATGGAATTTTGAGAAAAGAGAATGATTTTGAAGAAGAAAGGATATTTTCCTCAAGAATTCATTTCAAATGTTTTGTCAAAACTATTTTCCATATAAGGTGACATTATTTAATATGTTTATGTTTCAAGTATAATGTCTCTATTATTTACATGGTTTCACTTTTCTTATGATGATATTATATCCATTTGTTCTATATGGATTATGTTATGATGGGATGATGTTTATGAAACCCATTTTATTCTTTGGGTTATGATGAATTATTTATGTTTATGTTGTGGCACACGTAAGAATGATTTCATTATGAGATGGGTGGGACATATATCTCCCTCCAATGCATTGGGTAAAGATTTATATCTCATGATATTGACATGGATGGAACGACAAGTGAATTTGGTTCAGTAATACAGGGCTGGAATGGCAAGTAAACCTAGTTCAGTAATGGACTTTGTCCACTATGATGGACTTGGAAGCAATGCCTTGGCTACTATGTAAATCATAATATGTTTTTAATGTTTTCCACAATTACATGTTTTATTCCCATGCTATTTTATCATGGTTAGTGTTTCTTTATGATATATTCCTTATTCACTAGCAAGATTTATGCCATTACTCATGATTTTGATGTTTTATGTTCATGTTCTTACGTTCAAATGTTTAGAGATTGTTTTATGTTCTCCATGTTTACCCTTACTGAGAATTTGAGCTCACCCTTTTTATGTTTTCTTTTCCCCAGGATATAAAGAAAGGTTTTAGGTAATAAAACCAAAGGGGAAGATCTTTATGGGAGATGTTAAAGATATTTCACCATGATTAGAAGATTATGTTCTAAGTTTCCAAAGACACTAAACTAATACGGTCTTTGGGTGTCTATTTTTGTCATGTATTAAGTATTCCGCAAAAGTAATGTAATGTCTATGAATGTCAAGATTTGGATCTCTATAGTCACACTAACTCCATTAATCCAAAAATGTTTGTTACATGATTCACATCCTTCTCCACCTCATCGTGTCTAAGTAGAACTTTGAAACTCTTGGTACTATTCCTCGATACACATCCGCATGTTAGGAGGAAAAAATCCGCGATAAGGTGATCACTCAGGGCTTCACCGGTTCCCCCTTTGCATGTATTTCACATATTGCGAATACTTTATCCGCCCTTGTATACTACACCAAGTTCAACTCAAGTAGGCTTAGGGATTGGGTATGGTCCACCTTTACTTGATATAGTCCTTATTCTCCATGGTCTGAGTTCTAAGACATTAAACTAAGATCTTTTCATATTTCCCCTTTGTGAGAACTATGTATATCTTGATTCCCATCTTCATGGGATACATAGGAGCACCTGAACGTCTTTTTTTCTAGTCCATCTCAATTGGGATCTAGTTTCTCCTGCCCCTTACCCTCTTACCTATATTTTGGCCCCTTGTCCCGATGTTTCTTTCTCAGAACCGCGCACGGTGTGGTATGGGGTTATTTCCTCATTCACGGTGGGTGTGCTTTATTGCACCGTGCATGTTCTCCCTTTAGCCTCATTTCTACTATGTATGTGCCACATGACATTAAAATGCATGCCTGGTCCCATCACATGACCCTAAACTGTGACATTATCGTCCTGGACACATGAAGAAAAATGAAACTGCATCGTGATGTCCTCACTCAAGGGGACACCATATTTGGTATTGTTCAAACACCATACCATTTGTCAACGCCTGTACATGGCTTGATTCTTGTGTAAATGTTGGGAATTTCTACCCTAGTCCCATCGCTTCACAAAAAAAACCATTCACCGTAAAAGAAAAACAAGATACATCAAATACCACTTTTTTCGGTGCGAGGGCCACACCTGTAGGACCCTTTTATACCTGGTACTGGTACCTTACCATGCCACCCCTTAGAACTATGTACAACTTGATTTCCATCCTCACAGGATACATAGAGACACCCAGGTATTTCACCTAGGGTCCAGCCCCTAGGAATCATAAACCCTATTCCTCCTCATTTCCGACCCCTCAGCCTGACCCCTTGTGGGGAACCATGTAACTACAGCTTTGCCCTAAACAAGTTTGGGATGCCCCACGATAACATTGGGAAGTGGAAACTCCCTCACCAGAGAGGTCCTGTCTAAAATAATAGGAATGATCCATGATCAGACTGAAGCACCCATCTAATGAGCTTCCACCACGGTGGTGTAATTTCAAGAGTGTTGGATTCTGTTTGAACAAACCATCACTCCACATTCCACGCTTTGCGTGCCCCTTATTTGGACCATCATCCTCTTTCATGTCTAAGGGAACCCCCTAACAGTATGGATGCTCGGCCTATGGCCCGCCTATTGTCTCGGGCCGACGTTCTGGAAGGCTAATGGATGAAATTTTCAGTTAGGCCCCGTGTTTCAAACATGGTCAGTGGTTGGCCCTCATTTTCTATCCCCATTCCAGGATAACACAATAAGGATACTGTGTTTCGAATGTGGTCAACAGTTATTCTTCATTGTCATGCCACCCCCACAGTGTTTTGAATCCTAGGTATCGTGATTCACACCTTCCATTCCCATCTGTTCGGATTGATTCTAGCACCCTTGGTGTTATCCCATTCATGCACAAAAGCTCACTGGGAAAATGGTAATTCGGATATTCCGAGAGCTTCATTCTCTAGTCAGGTCTCTCCCATTTCCTCCCAGAAATCTGGGCCGGTTATTCAAACCTCAGATGCCTAAAGCTTGGTTGATGTTCCCACGATCAAGCGAAGTAATAGTACGAACATCCCTTGTTTCTCACATTGGGTGAAACCCGTGTGAGCTTAGGAATGGATTTCTATTTATTCCAGGATTGTGGTTGAATGCGTTAAAACAAACTGAAAAGTAAATAAATTTATCCATACATGCAGTCCAGAACAAGAAGAAGTAAGAATAAATTAGTTTATGAGTTTGGCCAAAATAGGGCCCTTAAGGGTCAGCTTCTTGGATGGACTATTCCAGCACTACTACCTTTTGGTTGGTGGCCTCCAATATTGCTTCCCACCCCCTGAGAACTCTCTCTTCATCAGTGGCCACAGAGCATAGTCCACTGACTCTAGTCCGTGTTTGCGCCTGTTTAGTTTGAAGTGAGTATATTTGGTGACCCGCCTCCACTAGTTGCTCTTGGGATTCTTACAGCTGATCCCTCAACTGATCCACAAGATAAGAATAGTTTGTGATGAATATCTCATTTTCTTTCACCTGTTCGTCAAGGCGTAAGGCCTCTTGTTCTGCCTGGATGAACGCTTGGGTAATCCTTGAATCCTCCCGACACTGGGAAACGTTAGAGCGTCGGATGCTCTCACACAGCTTCTCGGCCATGTAGTCACAGACTATTGAATGAAGGCGTTGAGCATCCACCCCTCCAGCACAGAGAAAGCGCAGCCAGGTTTGGAGTGATCCCATTTGTTTCATCCATTCTGTATGAGGATGGCCCAGAAAGTGCTTGATTCACTTCCACCCTTTGTGATGTGTCATTCTGCTCTCCTCGACCACCTCTGAGTCTGAATAATCAATCTCCACAGGGTCTACGGGCCGATAGTTGGGGAAAGCATCCAACAGACCAGTAGTAGAGTCTTCTTCGGGTGCCCCTCCCAAGGGGTTGGGCTCTTCAATGCCTAGGCAACCAACCCCTCTCACCTCAATCTCATTAGCTCTCTCACCAACTTCCGGCCCTACCCCGACATGAGTACCGCTGATGTCCACTGCTCTCTGATCACCGAGTTCCAGGGTCGGATCCATTTAAGAAGTGTGCCCCAAATAGGACGACACATTTTCAGTTGAATTAATCATGGACGACCCAGGTCCGGCAGCCCGACGAGCTTCCAAGGCTGTGATTACTGCACAAGCAATGAACACCCTGATCAACTGATCTCTCCAACGGTGAATTCTAGTGTTGAAGTAATGAACTTACAGGAGCTCAAAGCATCACTTCAGGTGTTCTAGACACTACTAGAGCTTCCATTATGGGGGATCCATCAGCGCTCATCAGTTCAATAATGGGCGTCGGTTCCCCAACTTGTTCTACTGGCGCCTCCTCCCCTTTGAATGGATACCCTTGGTCGGCGCCCATATGGCCCTGAACTGGATAAGGAGATCTAAGTGAGGACTAAAAAAGATGATGAGGGGAAAGGATAGATAAGGGCTGAGATGTACCTCAAGCAGCTCAGTTATATCCACATCAGAGCCGACAATCTCACCACTCTCCCGGAGACTCCTTTGGTGGGATTCCCCTTGAGACCCTCCACCTTTAGAATCCTCTTCTTATTCACCCCCTCCTTCACCTTCTCCCTATTCCTCCTCTTCCATCTCAGCACCTTCCGTCTCATCGTCGCTATCATCATCCTCTGACGGCATCTTTTCTGGATCATGCTCTTGGTCGAGCATTACTTTCACCAAAAAGGGTGGCTCTGCACGACGACCCCATTGACGTGCATACACATCCATGGATGTCAGATATGCATGCCGATGATGAAATTTCACCCTATCAACAACCCGAATGAGTTCGACCTTCGGCAGCTGGATTCCGTCTCGCATTATCTTTTTCCAAAGAGCGTCGGTACCCATCGACTGTCGTAGGGATATCCAAGCTGACCATAGAGCCAGGAAGATTGCGTCACTGGAGGGTTGGAGAAGATACCTTATCTACTTCCCTAGGAGTTCCCTTTCCGCTACATGAACCCCTATCCCCCTAGGCAATGAGGGCCCGACTGTGCCATGCGACTTCCCCACTACTGAAGTCCCAGCCTGTGCAGGCCCAGTTGCCTGATGTGCTTCTGACCTTCCCCCCTCAACAACACCTTGTTTGCTCTCTCGCCGCTCAGGTTCTACACCAGCTACCTTGATTTGTTGGACTCGCTTCTGAAAAATTCCCTCGGGGTATGCTATAGCCCAATGTTCGGCATATTCTATTGAGAGTTCAGCGTCAACTCCGGTGGGGGGGAAAGGTAATGACATTGACAGAGCCCTCGGCTATGAACATCAACCACATTTGACGAAGAACGCAGGCGTGACTCTCTTCACGAACATATGTGTAAACCTTCTTCAGCATCTGCAGAAGGCATCCGAACTGCTTAGAAAACCTGGACGGCATGTAGGGCTCGCAAAAGATCTTTCCGTCAATCCGGGCTACGAGCACCACACTTCTAATGCTCTGGAAGTATTCCCTCTGCTCCGGTGAGCCTTGCTTATTATATATCATCTAGCATGTCGGGGTGGGGAATGGGCTAAAAGTGAATTTGGCATGATTGATGATTCTGATCCTTACTCCCTCCTCATTGACCATCAACGACATGACCCTGACGATGTTCAAAAAGGAAGGTCGCAGGCCATTACCCGGAGGACGAATGGCGTTCGGGAAGGTATACCTACCACAATGGGCCACGACCCAGCCATAAAAGATCTGGAAGGGGCCATAGATCCTCCTCGGTGGCCCTCCTCTCAAATTGCATCCCAAAATGGCATCCATACGAGCCAACACGGGGACTCCCAGATTGAATCCTTGATTGGCGGCCATGATGCCTGCCATCACTAGGGTCACTGGGCGAACTACCAGCCTTGCGTCCCTCACCGACAAGATCCACCCACTTAGAAATGTGGAAATAAATCCTTCATAACAGATTTTTGGGTCCCAACTCCCATTTATACTGAAGCCCCATGACTGATAGTCCCACGCCTCTTGGATCCTCCAGTACGATCTGCTCTTACTCCTTTGTGCCACAGTCGGACAACGTCTCCCTCACCCCAACATCTTGACTTCCAGATCTTTTTCCTTGAACAATCTGAACCATTTCCTATAAGAAATGTCCTTCAAGAAATCTTTGACCCCCAGCACCTCCTTGTCCAGCTCTAGTAGGTGCCATGTCAACATAGGAGTTTGTGATCCGTCACCCCAGGTGTTCCTCGTCGGGAGGAATTCATCGTACTGATTCCCATCAAGAGGGATACCCCTGATGCAATGGATGTCCCACAGGCTTCGACTTACCCATGATGAAGGTGTAAGGTATTGGTGTCGGGAGACCATCGAGTAAACAACTCTAGCCTGAGCTCAGGCTGGCGATAGAAATGAAACTGCGACGTCCACACCACCTCGAACAAACCGATGTGTCGTAGTTCGGCCCCAAACTGGTCGCATGTCTGGAAAAACCAATACACCCAGGATCATTAACTGGTGAAATTGCCTCCAGACTGAAGATCCCAATCCTACAGCCAATCTTTGGTCTAATCAGTAACACTCTTATGGAAGGTGCTTGCGTAAAGGGCTGGAGAACTCTCTGTGACAGGGTCACTCCCTGAGATGGTCTTGGTCCTGGGATTCAGGACATAAACGTCCAGGTGTCTGGTTTCTCTAGTAGGATGGTCATTGTAGGTGATGTTATACCGGGGTAGGTCATCCCCACGGTTCACCCATGACCATGGTGAGTCAACCTCAAACCTTGGAACAAGTACCTCCTCCAAGATTCTAAAGTCCCAGATCGGCAGATTGGAAGACAGTGCATACTCCTTCTGCGCTGGGGTCAACATGTTGAAGAGAGTATGGTTGTTGGATACGATCCTTCGGGCACCATAAACCTCAGGGTTGGTGACCATCTCAGCTTTTCGAGTAGTAGATGCAGCTTCCCTCTCACCGTCAGCCCGATAGGCGGCCATCTCCTGCCGGCAAGATTTTAAGGAGTCGGCACAAAAAAGCAGAAGTTGGCGAGAAAAATCAGCAACCAGTGCGAAAAATCAGCAGTCGGCGTGAAAAATCAGGACTGGCGTGGAAAATCCCGGGTTGGCGCGAAAAAAGACGACTGACCATGGATAATTACGTGCAACCAAAGAGTTTTTCGCACAGGTGGAGGAATTTTTTCACGCACGAGAGCTCCGGGCTTATTGTGCAAGAAAATCCTTACAGAATGGGAGACCAACGGGGCCTTTTATAGGCGCGATGAGTAGTTTCTGCGTGCGCATGAAAAGCGGATTGTGCGCTCCAGACTGGTTTTTCACACCACTCCAGTTTTGAAGCGCATGACGGCCCCAGGGAGTCCTGTATCTCGGTGTTTCCCTCAGAATCCGACCATTGCAGCCCGTCGCCGATCCGATTTCAAGGGGGGGCATTTGTAGACGTCGAAAAGTGATACAGGGCTCAGGAAGGTTTGGGCGTGACAAAGTGAAGCCATATTTGGAACTGGAGATCCATTCTGGGGGTCTCGAAGGGGCGGTGAAAAAAAAAATGTCCCGCATGAAAAACATTGGGATTCGCAAGAGTTTTACGCACGGGTGCAGAACTATTTCACACCACCGCTCCGCACGGTTAATCTCTGCGTTGCCGACATCGAGGTGTGCAATATTTCACACCGAAGTGCTTTTCATGCAGACCCATGATCCCGAACGCCTATAAATAGAAGACCACCCCTTAAACTTTATCCCTGAAGAATCTGAATTGTCTCCCCCATGCAAAATTCCTCTCCCATGTGCGCAAAAAGACGACTCTCAGGTACTAAATTTTTCATGCTAGGTCGCCCGAGGGTCCACCTTTTCATGAGATCCCTCAGGCTTGATCTTCTTTGAAGTCCCATTTAGCCCCTTCCCTTGCGTGCAATTCCTTCCAATTGCATGCAATTAGGTCTTCAGCGCACAATTGATTTTGCGCACCAGTACACTCTTTTTAGTGCCCAGCGCTCAGTTGTGTGCCAGACTGGACTTTCTCACCCGCACAATCCCTTTTGCGCGCCGACCCGGCCCCTTTTTCGTGCAACGGTCTCTTTTGCGTGTAATCCTCCCACCTTGTGCAACCGTGATGTCCCTCTTCTAGGCATCATTTTCGAGCGCCTCCTGCGCCCACAACACCTTCTCCATATACTCATTTCCCATGCAACCACCTAGGTTCGCACAAAGTAACTTCAAAGTCCCCTGGATGATACCGCCCATTTCGTTGCTTCGCCTCATGCTTCTTTGCATAGGCATGCTAATGGCTATTGCTTCTTCGCATAGCCATGCTAACGTGGATCCCCCGATGGTTCGCTCTATGACCCCCCCCCCCTCGCCATGGCGTTTCCTGTCCCCTCTCGGCACCAAGGAGCAGAGGGTACTGGTTATGTATGTCCTAGTGGTGCGGAGAAAACCCACCTCATCCGAGCTGCAGGATGTTAAACTGCCAAGAAACTTCGTCCTCAGCACATGACGTTAAAATGTGACCTCGCCCCGTGCCTTGCACGCGATTTACCCCCATCTTGGACATTCTCTACGCCCACTGGTCTCCACAGGGGATGATATCCTCTTTATGGGAGTGGCGTTTTTCCACGGGGAAAGGCCAACCATCTCAGTGTAAGACCCTATCTTTCTAGTAGGAGGTAGCATCTCTGCTCCTCCTTTCTTCTTCGGTCCCCAGGGCCAGCAAAGGGTGTGATGGGGAACGGTGCTTCTCCTTTATTCGGTCCCAAATCCCTCTCCCGCTGTTCTTTGTCGCCATCGGGCCTCCCTCCTAGAGTAAGTCCCAACCTCTTCGGGCTGCTAACCGCGCATATGCCCAAGTTTCCTCTTTGGGATAAGATCACGTGTAAGCCCCACTTTACCTCACATAGACGCACCTTTCGCGATGTGATCCTCAGGTCTCTTCTGTCTCTTTTTCTCACACCGAGCATGACTCATGTGGGCTTAGAGCAAACACCAACCATGACATCCACCATGGGCCACCTCAGAGCGTAATCCCCAAATGCCACAACCTAAACTATGAGGACTTTGATCCTTGCCAAGGCAGGGTACGTAGAAAGCCTCCACGAGGTTCAATCCCAACAACCATTGGACCCCAGGTCCACCTTCATGTCGGTTCCCACCATCTTGAACTACATGGTCTTTGATCTTTGCTCAGGAAAGGTACGTAAGAAGCCTCCCTGAGGTTCAATCCCAACACCCGGTCATTCCAACCATCTTCATGTCGGTTCACCAACACCCTGGGTAGAATAGATTTTAAGACCCATACCCAACCCCATGAACTATGAGGTCTTTGATCCTTGCTAAGGCAAGGTACGTAGGAATCCTCCCCGAGGTTCAAGCCCACCAACACCAAGTCGTTCTGATCCCCTTCACGTCGGTTCACCCAAACCCATACCGGAACTATGAGGACTTTGATCTTTTCTAAGGAAAGGTATGTAGGAAGCCTCCCTGAGGTTCAAGCCCACCACCCATCTAGACCCCAGGTCTGTATTCACGTCGGTTCACCGACCCCATGGGCCGCCTCAAAGAGTAAGCCCCAAATGCCACCTGAACTACGTGGTCTTTGATCCTTGCCAAGGCATGGTATATAGGAAGCCTCCCTAAGGTTCAAGCCCATCACCCATTGGTCATTCTGACCCCCTTCACGTCGGTTCATACCTGTCCTACATGACGTTAAATTGTGGACCCCATCCAGCAGTAAGCCGTTGTGACCCCATTCAGCAGCAAGCCGCCATAATATGAACTACGTGGAATTTGATTCCCTGCCATGGGAATACGTAGTAAGCCTCTTCAAGGCTCAAGACCAAAACCATCATCATCCTCATAACGGTTCCATCCCATTCACCACCCCCCTCACAAAACCTTCCATCATCCATCCTGGTTCTTACTCGGGACACCACATCATGGTGGGATCATGCCACCCCATTCCACATTCTAACTAACAGCATTCGAGAGGCCACCCACATGATGGCCCCAGTATCAGTGTTCCCTCCAGGGGGGTTCCTCTATCTGATCAACTCTAGTCAGTATTCTGATTAGCCTGATCTGTCTCTGTCAGATGTTAAACTTGCGGCATACCCCATGTTAAACATAGGAAGCTAAGTAAAACCTCAGATACATGTCCATGGCATACGATTCCCTGCATTAGATGTGGGATTACTCAGGCCTCCGTTCCCTCGAGAAGCCCTACAATAAGGTACATAAGACATACACGCCAATCCCCAAGCATCTAGACACGCCAGTGATTCCCAACGTGACTACTCCCCTAACCGAAGGTTTCTTCCCTGACCGGACCCCTTGGAATGTCCTAATAGAAGCAGTGTAATTAACTGGTGTCCATGAAGATATGGTGTCAGGAAGAGCTTCACCAAAAACGTCTTAAGTCTATGAGGGAGACCCGGATTAGGTGACGAGTTCTGAGGATGAATCCACAGAAGTAAGAACCGACATCCTATCATCCCATTTTGATCAAGGAGCAGACGTCCTTGAATAAGGAGCTCATGTCGCCCACATTTGGAAAGCGAGAATACGGGGCAACAAAAACTGTGCCTATCGTTCCCGAACGAGATGGACGCGTGAACCCCGGCGAAATAGTCGGAAATATTAGTTTCACCATACTTTTTAATATTAGTTCATAATATCAAATCATGCCTCAATGAAGTGTGATTGAGATAGAAACCCTTACCTTGTTCTAGATTCAATCTATGCATGTGCCTAACTTCATAAATAATCATATTAAGTTTATTATACACCTTATTATAAACCTTATTATTCTATATTTAATTTAATATAGACTATTTATTATCATATTCTTTCTATTTATTATATGTTTTTTTGTTATGTTTCTGTAAAAATTGTATCGGTTTCAGCTTATTTAGATAGTTTTAACGATCAAATATGATATTTTAATAATAAGTTAAATACATAATATAACCATTAAAAAAATAATCAATAATTAATTACTTATTAACTTATAATAATATTATTATTTAAGTTCTTGTAACCATTCATGATATATTTTTATAACAATATTCAAGTAGGTGGTTAAACTGACCCAGACATGAACATACTATATATTGATGGGTGGGTATGGTTAAGGAATTGTATTATATAATTATAATATACATATAATAATAATATTTAGATATTTTAAGTTATGTAAATAATATTTTAAGTGGTTTGTATAAATAAATAAAATTATGATGAAAAAAATGTTACTTCAAGGATGCGGTAGTCTGCACAGCGCATAGTTAATGTTTTCATTTCTCGAAGAATGAGAGGGAATTAAGAAAAATGATTATTTAAAATTTAATAATCATATTTATATTATATATATAATATTTATTCATATATTACATCATTAAAACCGACCATGATATGTGGTATAAGAAATGGAAGACTTCACTTTGTAGAGGCGAAAGCCTGCGCAATGCACTAATGATGCTTTCGTTTTTCTTTATAGGTGGAGGGGAATAAATAATGGTTATTCCATTAATATAATAATATATAAGGATAAAAATTATACTGATTTAACTATATTGTTATGGCTATAAGACATTTATAAGAGTACTATTAAATAGAAAATATTTTGAAGAAGGTAATACTTATATTGGAGGCTTAATCTTCTCTTAAAGATATTCATGGAAAAAAGGCCTTAAGCTTAATTATAGAGAACATGGTATTATGGATTAAAAAATGAATTATATGACAGGTAATTTGTAAATGGTTTCAATTTAACTTTTAATTTTAATTTTAACCATATATGGGTGGAAGTGATCCCATGTTGTAAGTGAAGAAAATGGCACTTTTGGGAATACCCTTTACTCTTCCAAGATATCATTACATTATTCCTTGGTAAATGACTAAAACATTTAATAATAATGGAGTATAGGGATAAATTGGGTTTATAAAAAACAACCAAGAATTTTAACATATGTTATAAACATGTTTCAAGTCTTTTACTATAGGTTTTTACATTTTAACATTTTATTTTTACTTTGCTAACTATGTTTTAACTCAGTAATTTATATTTTATTTAAAAATATTTAGTAACCCATATTACCAAATTTTTAGTTTTTTAAACTAAATTTAATCTCTATTTAATTTAATTAAATTTCTAAATATGATAAAATAAATTTTTAAATTAAAATATATAATATATAAAACACAGTTTTTGTATAAAAATGACTTTTAAAAATTATGTGTTCTTAATTTTATTTAGTATTGATTAAAAATTGAATTAGTGTTAATATAATTATATATAGTTCTAAAAATCATATTATATTCATAATTTTAATTATATAAATTTTATTTATTATAAAAAATTATGTTATATTAATAAAAAAAATTATTTAAAAAACTATTTTTCCATTACTACGGTAATTAACTTTAATATTAATAATATTATATTGATTCCTAAAATGAAATTAAAAATGTTAAATAATATTGAAATGTTGTAATATAATATTAAATAAATTTTTTATATTTAATTTATAAAATTGATAAAGTATGATTTTTTAAATAAGCACGTAAAAATAGTTTTTAGTGTGAAATATTACTTGAGTTTTAAAAATATTCAACATGTATTTTATAAATTCAAAATATTATTTTAAAATATCTTATATTACTTATTAAATAAATTTTATATAATAAAATGGTTTATTAAACTTTTAAGTCATTCTAGTATTATAAAAGTGATAGTTTTTTAGCAAAATCGGTATTTTTACTATTTACCAAAAAATAGATTCTTTCAAAAAAAATCAAAAAATCATACAAAGATAGTTTTTATATAATTAGTTAAAAAATTGATTGTATATAATAAAATTAAAATTTTGAAAAATATATATATATATATTTTAAATGAAAATATAAAATATAAATAAAATTTCTTTTATTGAAAGATAGGGTTTTTAAACTTAATATGTTATTAATATTATTTCATATTGATTTATAATTTAAGTTATGTTAATATATTAGTTAATATATAATAATATTTTGAAAGTGTGAATTTAATTTTTAAGGGAAAAATATACAATAATTAATAAAATAGTTCTTTTAAAATAAATATTACTTTTATACTAAATACACTTTAAAAAGTAAAATTAATTATTTATTTGTATTTTAAAATTTAATTTTTAATACTCCATTCATATTGAAAAATTTATTTAAATTTTATATATACATCACATCATATTTTATTATTATTATTATTATTTATATGTAATGTGTATATATAAATATTTATTTATAATATTTTAATATCATATTTTTATTTTATTGTAAGTTATATATTTAAAAATATATGACTTTAGTATACCTATTGGATGTATATCCAATGACCATATTTTCAACAACTATATTCACAAAAAACAAATTTTAAATGGCCATATTTCATTCCTATATATAGTCATACTAAACTTTTCCATCCACAATTCTCATTTCTATAGTTTTTAGTTTAGATCTAACTATATGCTTCCTCCATTCATGATGGTGTTCCAAATTATAGGTTTTATATGGATATTGGTGATCCTAAAAGGTGAAGATGACCCAATATATCTCTTAGTGTTGAACATTTTATTCTTTTATATTTATTTTTTCCTTTTAATTATGGACTTTTAAAGGATGTATGGTGATTAATAATCCATGTTTAATACTTAGCTTCTTGTTCTCTTGTTATAATTTCTTGTTATGAATGAATAAAATGTTGTTAGTTCAATTAATAACTTGTATGACTTATTTCCTAATATATTTCAATTCCTTGAACATGTAGAAAAAATTATGTAATTATAAACATATATATTATGGAAATAATATAATTTCTAAAAACATGGGAAATTACACATAGTTTGACCAATTGTGTAACCAAGTCATGTTGTAAGTTAAAAATTTGTTTTTTCTTAATCTATTAAAAATATTACTTAAGTGGGGGATTTTATTCTATTTTCTAATTCATCTAGGAGCTTCTTACAACTCTCCCATAGGGTTCCTCTTCCTCTTAGGCTCCTCACTTAATGATTCTCTCTTCCTTGGCTTGATTTGTCAAGGTAAGTGGTATCAATATCTCTATTCTCTTTATCCTTTGTCTTTTCTTTCCTTTTCCTATAAATTCTTCCTCTCTTAGGGCCATGGGGGCCTAGGGTTTCTATTTCCATGAATTTTATTTGGGTTTTCTTTATCTTAGGTCTTATAATTCTATATTGGGGAACCCTTATTAATATATTTAGCAAAAAAACAACTTTTATAATGAATAAAACAAGAAAGGGTTGGTGATTCTTTGTGTCACCTTTATTTTAGAAACAATAAGTTATTTATATTTTAAAATAATATTTTAAATGTATTTTCAATATCTTAGGACTAATATATATATATAGTATAATTTTTTTCTAACATTTTCTTTTTGGAGTGGGTTATTAAATTGTTTAAAAAGAATATTTTTGATATGAAAATTGAAGGTGTGTGTAAGGTGTTTGATAAAATTATGAACTTAGTATTTCATTGAATAAAATGAAATTATTTATTAAATTTTTTATAATTAATTATGAACTTAGTATTTCACTGTAGCAGGCACTGTAGTAGGAACTAAAGCAGGAACTGTACCAGGAACTGCAGCAGGTACTGTAGCAGGAACTGTTGCAGTATTGTAGTAGGTACTATTCAGTATTGTAGAAGCCAGAACTATTCACCTTGGGCCACTGGTTTGGGCTTGGAGTCCTTAAGGACTTTGGGCCACCCAAGGCCTTCAATTCATTAAGGCTTTCGGGCCACCTCATGGCCTTTGTTCCACCTCAAGGCCCTTAGGGCCACCTGATTTGCAGTTGCACAGACAGATTCTACAAGGAACCACTCCAGAGGAGGAAAAGAGTAGGGCACATCCACCAAAGTAGGGCTAAATTGGATTTGGAAGAATGATAGGGTATGGCATTTTCCATCGGTACTGCGCCTGTGCACCCCTACACATGAACATGCTAGCCGAACAGTCATGCAAAGGTGGAGAGTTGATAATGATGCAGATGTTGGGGAGGAGCATTTTCAAGTAGTCATAGTCTGTATGATTTATTTAAGACCTACGGGTCATGTAATGTATCCAAGACTATAGGAAATGTAATTCCTAAGCCTACGGGCCTTGTAAGGGTTCCCCCTCATCCCTTGAAATGGGGGTTATCATAAAATAAATAAAAATAAGGCCTTTGGTCCATTCAGTAGTTCTTAAAAATAGATGTCATTTATTTCAAAAGTGGGTCATTTGGTCTTGAAATTACTCGATATGACATCCTTTAATTAGTGTGTGATTAATTTTAATATAATCATGGTTATATAATGAAATAAAGACTCTTGGAAAATGGTTATGCTTCATGGGAGCCCAAGGTACTTAGGTGGGAACTTAGGACAAGTACCTTTTTAGGTATCGATGCCACTGCCTAAAATTCTATGGATTACTTCACTATTAAATATTCCACTATGGCTGGTGATCATTCTTGATATATTAGAATTATATTTTGTCTAGTGGTTTGTATGTAATTATATTTTAAACTTTTAAAGAAACATTATTTTGGGAAATTAAATTATATAAGGATCCTAGGTGTCTTGGAATTAGTTCCCTAGGGTTATTCTTGTGATTTTTTTGAGGTTTTAAGATCAAATGGTTAATTTATTTTGATGCATACTCCTGTTAGAATTTTCTTTCCTTTTTTATTTCACTCCATGTTTCTTGGTTTTATTTAAATAAAAGAATATTTTATAGTTGTATTTTAAACTAAAATTTCATGGATTATATAAAAAAGTTTTTATATAGAACACTTGGTATAATCCTATAGGTAGAGTTTTTGTAACACCCTATATATTCTCTCTAGGTATATGTAGACCTTGTTGTGAAAAATAAAAGTAAAGGAAATGCTCTGGTTAGAGGTTATGGTTATTATTGTTAGCTTGGATCGGGATTGGTGGTGCTGAAAAAGCGGGTTTCACCACTTTATTGCATGGATATGGGTAGCGGTGCTTTTATATTTTGGGTTTCTATTTGAGTATGTCTTGTAGATATCCTCATTTCCTTCCCATCTCATTCTCTTTTATTTTTGGTTCTATCATGCTTATGTTTGTAAATATATGGGGATACTTGTTCAATGTTATGATGTATTATCTTTTTTAAGTTCTTCATGATTTAGGTATTGGAATTGTTTCCTTCATTTTATGGATTATTTGGATTTTATTTTTTTTCTAAAAATCACTTATTGGAAGCATGACCTATAAATATATGGATATATCATGTCAGGTTTATAAAAATAATCTTTTCATTGTGATTTCATTATTTAATGGAAAAAATTATGCATACTTGGTAGTATTTTATACCCTATAACTAGTTATTAGCCCGAGGTGATTGGGAACACACCTTGGGCCTTATAATAGACCAACTCATGTACTAATAAGGGGTATCCCAAGATAGTTCATTACAAGATAGATTTAGAGACAATTTCTATATTATATTATTTAGAAAGTTAAGGTAAATAAGATATAGGATCATAAATGCTTAAGAGGTATTTTTTAAGTAATTTGATATCCAAAAGATATCACGATGAGCCTTAAGTCACCATGGGATATTAATAAATGGTTATTTTTTGTTATAATTTCCGTTTATAATGATCTAAGGAATATTGGGTTGGAGGGTTCATATTAGAAGACCCTTTCAATATCTATGTCTTAGGGGTATGGGTGATAGACTGTAAACCATCTATGTAGTCCATTCTAGAAGAGTTCCAATATTACCTAAATGGTTATAATAAAGTTTATAAAACTATTCATCCAAACCATTCATCTATATTTTAACCATCCATTGGGATATGCATAGTTTGTTCATGATTTGGGAAACCGTGTGGCCTAATCATGCATTGCGAAAAATATGTGATCCCCCCTTGTTTATTATTTTAAATTATTTATAATGACCATTTTAAATTATTTGTTTTATATTTATGATTTTAATTGATGATTTTTACTTAATATAAAATATATTTTAATTAATTTTATTATTTTTTATTCCTTATTTTACTATATGTAGTGACATTACCCCTAGATGAACTCTGATAAACCCTCTGGAGGGAGATATGGATAGTTTTTGGAATGCCAATCCTTTATTTGATTAAAATATAATTGATTTTTTGGTGTATACAGTCTATGAAATAGACCTAGGGGTGGTCCCTAACCTAGATCAAGCTGAGGAAATAGGTCTTAGTCCAACCTAAGATAAAGATTATCCTCAAGAGTTTGTTTTCCAAAAACATACAACCTTATATGTAATAAATGACTCTTAATAAGTGGAGGGTTATTTAGAAAATATAAAAATGATGCTTGAATTCCTAGAGACTCCTGAGAATATCAAGGTTAGATGTGTTTTTTCATACTTGAGGGTCCCATTCAGAAGGAGTGGGATTTTATTTTATAGTCTAAACTACATGAGAATCTAGAGTGTAAATATTTCAAGGTGATTTTTACTCAGTAGTTTTACCTTGAAACCATAGCTCTGGTGAAATCCAGTGAATTTGACTTATCCAATAGGATAATTAGATAGTCATGGAATATGTAAATCTTTTTTTCGAGCTAGTTTACTTTACAGCAGATATAGTCTCGAATGATAAGATGAAATCCTATCATTTTTAGATAGGCTTATGGACAAGTATTCGATCTCAATTATACTTTTTAAAACTCCCCACTTATTTTGAGGCAGTGGATTGATATTTTATGGTAGAGGTGGATTAAGATAGAATGTAAGAAGTGCTTGATGTTGCTCCAATCCTTAGGGGTGGTGAACATGGGTTCCTTGAAAATAAAAAAAAATAAGGATGAGTTTAGATGAGAAGGTAGTGATGGTTCAAGGCGTTTATCCCAGTCATCCTTATCTGCATCAATGGGAAGTAGTCATCTTGTATTCTATTAATATGGAAAGGTAGTAAATGATAATTTTTTTAGGAAAACCCCAAGATCTTTCATGCTTATAGGTGAATGAGATACCAATGAAGTTTTTATACAATGATCCATTCCTAGAGAAGTGGTGTCGGTACATCAACACCAATTAGATCTATAGTATAATCTGATGTCTCCAATGAAAGTGTATCTCATCCCCATGTGTGTAGGGAAAATTTGTTATTATCACATGGATAGATTAAATTTAGGATTGGGCCTTAAACCTGGGGAATACCATAGACTCATTCTAAATCAAGTTATTTTAATGTTGTACAACAATTTCATATGGAATATCAAGTATGACCAATAATAGAATAAGATATTATACTCATTTCATCATTAATAATTGTTTATTTATTTGATATAGGTTCCTCCCACTCAAATATGTCTCCTCATACTATATATTTACTAAATATTTTATCTGATCCTCTAACATACATAATGGAAATTCCTAATCCCCTTGGGAATAAGAAAACATGTGGATTTTATTATCCTCCATGTCTTATCTCTGTATATGAAGTAAATTTGGCACTATATTTCCCCATTGTTAATATGGGTCTCTTTTAATTTATTCTTAGAATATATTTGATGGTTACGTTCAAAGCCCATGTCAAATTTTATCATCGGAAGGGTGACCTTTACCACTCTTGATGGGAGTTCTTGTTTATTCCTATAGTGAATTGGGAATGAGGTCTTGTTAGGAATTAAATCCTCTTTCTAAGGTTTATAGATTAGTATCTTATATGGTATCTCTCTTGATGAAGACTAATAGAGGGAATTCAAGAAAAAAAATTCCTCCTTTAGTTAAGTAATTTCTCGATGTATTCCATTAATGATTTCTTAGGATTTACTCATAAGTAGAAATTTTATTTCTATATTAACCTAATTCTAGGGGCTCAAATAATACCATTAGCATTATATCGTTTTACACTAGTCAACTTAAAGGAGATGAAAATTAAACTGAATGATCTGGAATCTAAAGGATTCATCTGTCTATATGTATCTCCATGGGATGCACCTTTACTATTTTCCAAGAATGTATATGGGATTTGTGCCTATGTATTGATTACAAGAAGATAAATCATGTGAAAATAAATAATAAATTCCCCTTTCCTCACATTTATTACCTATTTTATCAATTAAAAGGGTCAAGGTGTTTTTATAAGATCGATCTCTAGTTAGGATACCATCATCTAAGAGTGAAATAGTATAGAATACCTAATACATATTTTAGAAGTATATGTAGAAATTTTGAGGGCCTTGCTATTTCATTTGGATTGAATGACACTTTTATGGTATTAATAGTCCTTATTAACTAAATATTACAATATTATCTCATCACATTTTTTTGGTATTCATGTATAATGTCTTGGTCAACTATAAAACTAAATATTAACATGATAATCACTCAAGGATCATTTTGGGAAATCTTCATGACCACTACCGATATACAAAGCTTTTACAGTGTAACATATGTATCTAATAGGTTGAGTTCTTGGAGTATGTAGTGTCAGAACAATACATTTCAGTTGATCCTAATAAGGTGAATTTAGTTATTTCATGGTAAGATAGAAATAATGTCTTATAGATATATATATCCTCTTAGGTATAGTAGGATACTACAAGATATTTATAAAGGATTAATCAAATATAGAATCTCATTTCTTATCCTCACTCTAAAGGGAGTGAAATTTTCATGATTTCTAAAATTTAAAGTTTCCATTGATGAACTAAAGAAACAATTAACATAAGCCCTGATCTTGATTCTACCATATCCAAGTGAAGGTTATGTAGTGAATTGAAATATCTTAGAAATTGTATTGGTTTTTTTTCATATTCCAAGTAAACATGTGGTGACTTATAGATCCCAAAAACATCACCCATGGGAGGATAATCACCATACCCATAAAATTGATCTAGTAGCAGTCATACATGCCCTTAAGTTTTTGTGGGACTATTTTTTTTGTTAAAAGTTCATGGTGTATACAGACCATAAAATATTGAGTAATATATTTTATAAAAAGGATTTAAATATCAAGAAAATATGATGGGTATAATATATACAAGAATGTGATTTTAACCTCATATATACCCTAGTAATGGTGAATGTTTTGTCAATTCTCTTAATTAGTATTTATCATCACAAAAAATTAAATATTCTATTGATAAATCTAAATAGATGTTCCTTTTTATTACAATTTTTCTAAAGGTGATGTTTTTAGCTAATGTTCAAATTAATCCTTCTCTCTTTGATATTATTTAACAAAATTAAATAGGGGATGAATAATGTCCAAAAATTAGGAAAATTATATATATTGTGGAGACCACTAGTGATTGGTCTCTCTCTCCATGAGGTAAGAAGTGATTAAGGATTGACACCACTCTCAGTGGGTAGTTCATCCAAACACCACTAATATGTACTATAACATGAAATGCTAGTATTGTTGGACTATTATGATACATGACATGGTAAATTATGTTTCAAAGTATACCACCTAGTAATATGTTAAAAAGGTCATCATAATCCCTATGATATAATTTAACCCCTACCCACCCCACATGAAAATAGTATGAGATGCCCATGGATTTCATCATTAAATTACCTCATACCCCTTGGGATAATAAAACAAACTGGGTGTTCATTGATTGGTTGAGAAAATAATCTCATTTCATATTGGTTAAATATAGCTTCAAGGTAGAGGGGATAAAAGAATTTATGTTATTTAGATAGTAAATTTTCACAGAATTCCTTTAATGATTATATATAACGGAGATTATTTATTTACCTCTTGATTTTGGAAAGGTATCTAGGAGGCTATAGGGAGTCAAGTGAAGTTAATAACAGGGTAACATCCTTAAAAATATGGGAAAATGAATTATTAAATCCAAATTTTTAGAGGATATTCTTTTTTTATTTCATGTTAGACTTCACATAGTCAAGGAATACCCATTTTCGATTGGCTGAATTTTTATATAATAAAATCTATCAGTCATCTATCAGGATGGCTCCCTATGAAGCTTTATAAAGTATTACATACCTATCTCTACTTTTTTTACTGATATTGGTTAAATTTCTCTAGTGGTATTGAGAATTGTATAGGATACAATAGAGAAGATCCATCTCATCCAAAAATGATCAGTGACATCATAGAGTCACCAAAAGTAAAATTTAAATTATCATCATAGACCTTTATAATTCTCAGTTGGTGTCCATGTATTTTTTAAAGTGTCATCTCATTTGGGTCACCGATGGGTTTAAATGAAATTAAATCTAATTACAAGGTATGTAGAACCCTTTGAAATAATTTTAATAATTATAAAGTTCACATAATGATAAGAATTATCTCCTCGGTTGACATCAATTCATAAATTTTTCCATGTATTTTAGTTAAAGAAACACCACCCATAATCCCTATCATGTGTTGAGTTTGGAGGATCTAGATTTTTATTTGGATTTCTCAGTGACTTAGAAACTAGTTTTAATTATTGATTCCCAAATAAAGTGTCGTGGGGAAAATATATTCTATTAGTTTTGGTTTTATGGCTGCTTGGAAAATATTATCATGAGACATAAGAGTAGGAGGATCTAATGTGGGTGCAATGACATCACCAATTTCCAAATTAATAGAATTTGGTTTGGATTTTTTGTGGAAGAAATTGATATGATGGGAAGAACTTTTATGGTCAAGATGTAATCTTTTAAGTGTAGTATTTATTAATTTTTAGTATTATCCCTAATTTGGGAATTTGAAAAAAAAAATTGAAGTTTTCAAATGAATTTTCAAGGTTCATGTTTAGGGTGCATGGTTACCTAACCATGTACATGAATCGTAAAAGGTTGTGCCTAGGTTTCTATAAGAATTAACATTATTATCACATGGTTTTTATAACTTTTCAAACTATAAATTAGATTTTCACATATATATGGTGCATAGTTTGGCCAACCATATGGCCAGTTAAGAATTTCATGTTTCATAATTTCTAACTTATGTGGATGATTTTATTCTCTCCCCAAATTCATCCAAGATCTTTTGATGACTCTCTCTTAGAGTTAAAATAAATCTCAGTGTACTCCCTTAATGATTGTCTCTTCATTGGCCTCATTTTTCAAGGAATGTGGTGTTAATATCTCTATTATCTATATATTTTCTCTTTTTCTTTCCCTTTCATCTAAATTCTTCCTCTCCTGTGGCCATGGTGGCCTAAGGTTTTTATTTCCATGAGTTTTAATTGAGGTTCCATCTTCTTTGGGGTTATAATCTTGGATTTGGTAACCCACCTTTATCTTTTTGGTAAAAAAACTATTAATAATAGGTTAACAAAGAAAATTTAGGTGGTTCTATGTGTTACCATTGTTTAATGAACCATAAGTGTATGATCTTTTAAAATGATGTTTTAAATTGATCTGAAACTATATTTTTCATCTATGGGGACTGATATATATAGTATAGTTTTTTTCTAACCTTTTCCTTTTCTATTAGGTGATTAAAGGTTTTAGAAAGTATATATTTGAAATAAAAATTGAAGGTTCCCTCAAGCTGACATGATCCAACCCATTAGGACCCCACCTTGGTCAATAGTAGGTCTAGTGTTCTTAACCTAGCCCAATGGGGATTCTCTCATGCTGGAAGTAAAATAAGATTGCCACCCTAAGCTCACATTCAATAGGTTAGGGGTTAATGACTAGCATTAAGTGAGCATATCTCACAACATTGGTAGTATTAACCTATATAAATATGCAACAAATACATATATCTAGATCATAAAATAGACAAAAAATATTATTTGGATGAATATATATAATAAATTGAACTATATAAAATTCATACATGATACATCTGTTACAATACATCACTATAAAGTAAAAGAAAAAGGAATTATACAGCTTTCAAGATATGAATCTGATGGATAAAATAAACTAGAAAGGTATTCCATGTTGTATGTACTCCTAGAATGATCTCTATATCTAATTGTTACTTCCACCTTCAAGAACAACCATACTCCATCATGCATCACCAAGCATCACCAGGTTCCAGCTCGGAATAAGACATACCATCTCCATGTCTACAAAGACCATCTCGGAACTTGGGCATCATCTGTATGGACACATAACGTGTAGTCACAAGGCCCATGTATGGGTGATTATTAACATACCCAGTAGGATACACTAAAACCAAAAATGGGAAACAATTTATCAAGATAAACATAAGAAAATACAACAAGATAATCTATATATACTCCACAACTATAATTTTCAGGAACATATAAAATTATCAATCATCACAACTCAAACCCACGGAGATTTGAATCACATGATTATCCATGGATTATGGGAGTAAAAAAAATAAATCACATAGTATGAAGTCTATATCTCAGTTGCAAATCACATCTTAAAGTAAAACCATAAGTTTTATAGGTGTCCCAAGACCCAAATATATCTGATCGACTCTACTTTCCATCTTATACACTGCCACTCAAATCTATTATGCGGAATCCTACTAATCACTAAGCATGTGCATTCATCAATGGGAATACTACACCCTCTATTACATCAGAATTGTACCATCAAAAAAGAAAATAAATCACTAATTTCAATCAATAAAAAACTCACATGAATTGTAGTATAGGTTCCTAACCTCATTGGAAGATACCTCAGTCGAGGGAATACTGACTCCAGTGGAGGATCCCGGCCCCAATTGGGCTCTTATATGGGGGGAATATCGACTAAATAGAAAGAGGATCTCATCCTTGGTCATGTGAGGGATACAAAAACTAATTTTAAAATGAATTATAGATAGAGGATATCATACCCAAGCATGTTGGTGGGATACTAACTCTACCTGTAAGATGATAATGTTATGATTGTTATACTAGAACCCCATTATTGGCCCTTCAAAGAGTAATTTGGAATGTTTCTCATCTCACCTTTCAAAATTACTCAAATGAAAAAACCACATAATCGCAATAAATGAAAGAAAATACTCATGAAAGTTTATCTATTTATATAAATCATGAATATGGAATCCTGAATTTTTATCACATTAACTTTCATTACATTATACAAAACTAAGGATCTTTAAGGTTTAGTGTCTTGGAAACCAGAAACTTAATACATAAAAACATAAAACATTCTTCTTAAACACTTTAAAAGATTCTCCTTATGTTCATCCTAGGTTTATTACTATATCTCAAAACCTAGGGACATACATCAAAAGAAAGGGTGATCATAAGGCCTAGTAAGGGAAACAAGGGGAAACATTTAACATGTGAACTTGAGATACATCAATAAAGTCATGAAAAAGAACTTTAAGGAATGAGAAAGAGATCATGAGGAATATCATAATGGAAAGAACATGATTCATAACTTGAAGATGTGGATAAAATATTTAACTTATAAAATCATGAACATATCACCAAGGTCCATCCCCAAGGTTTCATTTAAAAAAATTACCAAGGTTATTCACCAAGGTATCGTTAAAATTGTAATCCCTAGAGATTACATCATTACCCAATGCATTGGAGCACTATCAGGGCGCACCCTTAATTTGTCTTTATTATCATGTGAGCCACATATATAATCATCAAACATTTCATAAATAAACCATATATCATAAAAGAAATGGGTTTCATTTCATAATCATAACATTTTAAAAACTGCTTTTAAGACATGATCTTTATGTCATTTTAAACCCACGAAAAAAGGAAAGTGGGTTTCATGTATGTAAATCCCAGAATTAAAATAGAAAATTTTGATATACATCTGAATACCCTAGTAGAAAAAAGATATTTGAGTAATTTCTTAATAAAATAAAATAATTTGAGAAAAAAAGAGAGACATTTTGAGACGAAAAATTCTGCAGCATAACGACTACATTACAGGGTTTTAGAAAACATTGAAAAGAGAGAGTTCATGGTCACCCATTCCTAAATGATCAATAAAACAGTAGAGGGACATAATATAAAGGATATAAGTTCATGGTAATGAAATTTTAATGACATACCATATGAAATGAAAAACTTGAAAGGAAGACAAAAATAAGATTTCTTTTATAAAAATTCGGCAGCCTAACGACGTCACTTAAAACTTCAAAAAAATGAATTGATGAGATAAAATAGAGTCTCTCATCATTTGAAAATAAAATGAAATTATTATGGATATATATATCATACCCCAACATAATAAAAAGTAACTTTAAAGACTTGACATGAAAATAGAACTTGAAAATGAGAAGGGTGAAAGAATCCCTTACAAAAAATTCAGCAGCCTAACGACGCCACTTAAACATTATTAAAATGAATTGATGAGAGAAATAGGGGGTATCTCATAATATGAAC
The DNA here is from genome assembly GCA_963277665.1 of Viscum album. Lineage (NCBI taxonomy): Eukaryota > Viridiplantae > Streptophyta > Magnoliopsida > Santalales > Viscaceae > Viscum > Viscum album. The sequence continues at coordinate 421,799,126 of OY728141.1, read as the reverse complement.
ATAAAAAGGACAGTAGTATGAATATAAAATAACATCCCCAACATAAGAACATGGATCTTAAATTAAATGACATAAAGGAGGATACATGAAAAGAAAGAGAGAGGTAGGATCCCTTACCTTGAAAAGTAACTTCAAAATCTTGAGGTTTGGGACCTTGGGAGGATTGAGGGAACCTCGGGAGGACTACTTGGGAGGTAATGAGACCATAAATTTGTTGAGTAGGATTTTGGAATCGAAATTATGAGATAATGGCTTGGTATTTATAGGGGAAGTGAGGGGACAAGGCATTAATGGCCAAGGGACACCTCATTGGTGGTATTGGAAAAACTATGGGCTATCCAATGGTATTTCCTCAAGTTATTGTCCACCTGGGACACCTCAGAACTTATATTACTATTCATAATCTAACCATAATTATTGCATAATTATTACTTCCTTAATGATTTCATTAAACACCCGAAACTCTAAACTGAAAATTCACTATTCACCGAAAATTCAACTTTTTCAGAAAAATCCCAAAAAATTACCTTAGAATAATATCGATGCTATGAATTAAAAAATGAAATAAATTTTATAAAAATATTTTTCTAAATATTTTTAATTTAATTTTTAAATTAAAAAATACTATTCACCAGGAAAAAAACTATTACTTAACTAATAATTTCTGAAACAGTTATTTACCTATTTTATTGAATCACATTACTTAATCAAGGTGCCTAAATTATATTAATACTTTCTTTAAGTGAGATTACTAATACATTTGGTCATATTACTAATCCTAAATGTAAAATCACTATTCATAATTTATTATTCACCAAAAATTAATTTGATCTTATTAGACTCTAGATTTCTTACTAAACACATTTGCAGAAGACCATTTTTTGAAAATTCTTACAGATCATTAATTATTTAAGGTTTACATAAGTATTTTAAAATAACCCTTTTTTCAAAATTCATCCATAAGATACATCCTATTTTTATCCAGACATCTGAAAATTCTCAAACTTCACCATAGGAAGAAAACACAATTTTATTTATCTCAAAGGATTACACAAAGTAACTATGGTCTCGTTACATAGCCCCTTATAACACCACCATATGACCTAAGTGTAAGGTATGCTAAGGTGATAGAATCTGATGGAGGCTCGGATAACATTTCCCAAGTAGTAATCTCCACTAACTTGAACTTCTCCAGTAGGCGATTCCGTTCAAACTTGAAACGCTGGAGTTCGGCTTGGTCTTGGTCCAAAACAAAGCCCAAAGATGCCACCTCCTTCCCAATATCTGATAAGTGGGATTCATTTGGTTCGAGTCTACTGGTTGAAGCCATCGACTCTTCTTTCTGCATTAACCATTAACATCTCTATTAAATAATTAAGAGTAAATTAATATACTATTCAAAAAATTTGGGTCTTTACATTCTTCCCCCCTTAAGAAATTTCATCCCCGAAATTTTAAACCAAAGGCCTAGTCGAAAAGGTGAGGGTACTTTTGCTTCATTGTTTCCTCAGGCTCCCATGTCACTTCTTCATACTTATGATTCATCCACAAAACTTTCACAAGGTGGGTAGTCTTGTTGCGTAGAACCTTATCTCTATGGTCTAAGATCTCTACTAGCTACTCCTCATAAGAGAGGTCATGTTCCAGTTGTACCACCTCTGGGTTTAGTACATGAGAAGGGTCGAGTATGTACTACCTCAAGAGAGATACATGGAAGACATCGTGAACTTGAGCTAGGTTTGGTGGAAGTGCAAGACGATAGGCCACTGCTCTTTTGAGATCAAGGATTTCATAGGGGCCAATGTACCTAGGGCTGAGCTTCCCTTTATTCCCAAACCTCATGACTCTATTCCATTGAGAAATTCGAAGGAACACTTTGTCACCAACACCAAACTCCAAGTCCCTTCAACGGTTTTCAGCATAGCTCTTCTGCTAACTCTGAGCAGCCTTTATGTGTTGTTGGATGGCATGAACCTTTTCTGTCATCTCTTGCACAAGATCAGGCCCAAGAAGCTTTCTCTCACCAGCTTCATCCCAACAAGTAGAAGTTCTACATCGCTTTCCATACAGAGCTTCATAGGGTGCCATCTGAATAATCAAATGGAAGCTGTTGTTGTATGAGAACTCAACTAATGGGAGGTGTTGATCATATCCACCTTTAAATTCCATTAAGCATAATCTCAGCATGTACTCAAGTGTCTGAATAGTCTTTTTAGATTGGCCATCAGTTTTAGGATGATAGGTCGTACTAAAATTCAATTCAGTATTCAGAGCATGTTGAAGAATTCTCCATAATTTTGATGTGAATATTAGATCATGATCAGATACGATGGATAGTGGTACCCCATATAGCCTTACCACTTCCTTTAAGTATATCTTGGAAAGTTGATCCAGAGAGAGATCTTCCCGAAAAGAGATAAAATGGGTGGTCTTGGTGAGACGATCCACTATAACCCATATCGCATTATTTCTTTTGGAAGTTTTTGGGAGACCAGTGACAAAGTCTATAGTGATATTATCCCACTTCCATGCTAGTATGGGTAGCGGTTGTAATACCCCCTTAGGAAGTTGTCATTCTGCCTCTACTTGTTAACACACCAGGCACCTTGCAGTGTAATCAGCAATCTCCCTCCTCATGTTATCCCACCAATAATGATAACGAAGGTCTCTATACACTTTAGTGCTTCTTGGATGTATAGAGAAATTAGAGCTATGAGCTTCATCCATCAGTTCGTTCTTTATCTCCGGAATAGATGGAATACATAGTCTTATACAAAATTTCAATACACCTTCTTGATCAACATTGAAATCAGAAAACATCCCATCCTTCACAACCTCAAACTTCTCCTACAACAAAAGATCTTCTTTTTTATCCTTCTTGATCTTCTCTAGTAATGAAGGTTGAGAAATCATTTGGGATAGGGTTGATGATGTCCCTTCCCTTACAATTCCCATGTCTAGATTTACTATATCCTTAATAAAGGGATCTCCTAGGATCCTCATTATTGCCAGAATAACAGGGTATTTCCTGCTTAATGCATCTGAAACTTTGTTTTCTCTTCCAGGGTGATAATGAATTGAACAATCATAGTATTTAATAAGCTCCAACCATCTCCTTTATCTCATGTTCAATTCTTTCTGTGTGAAAATATACTTTAAACTTTGGTGATCGGTGTATATATTACATTTCTCCCCATAAAGATAGTGCCTCTATATATTTAGAGCAAAAAAAACTACCGCCAACTCTATATCATGCGTAGGATAATTCTTCTCATGTTTATTCAGCTAAAAAGATGCATAAGCAATTACCTTGTCATTTTTCATGAGGACACACCCAAGCCCTTTCAGAGATGCATCGCTAAAAATAACGAATCCTTATCCGATAGAGGGTAGTGTTAACACAGGTGCAGTAACCAATCTCTTCTTTAGCTGTTGGAAACTTTCCTCGCATTCCTTTATCCAAATGAACTTAACCCCTTTTCGAGTCAACTTGGTTAGTGGATTAAAATTCCATGAAAAGTTTTTCACAAAACTCCCATAATATCCTGCTAAACCAAGGAAACTACGAATCTCATTTACTGTTGTGGTTTGAGGCCACTCCTCCACAACCATTGTCTTTTCATGGTCAACTGAGATTCCTTCATTGGTTACGATGTTCCCCAAGAAAGCCACTTTTTGTAACTAAAACTCACACTTGCTGAACTTTCCAAAGAGCCTCTCCTTTCGCAGAGTTTGAAAAATAACCCTCATATGATCTTCATGCTCCTCACGAATTTTTGAATATATCAAAATATCATCAATAAAAACTACCAAAAAGTTATAAAGGTAGTCCTTAAAGACTCTATTCATAAAATCCATGAAAATAGCAGGAGCATTAGTCAAGATGAAGGGCATAATAGTAAACTCATAATGCCCATATCTTGATCAGAAGGCAGTCTTTGGAATATCTTCCTTCTTCACCCTCAGTTGATGATAACCAGATAGAAGATCAATCTTGGAGAAGAATTGAGCCCCATGAAGTTGGTCAAATAAATCATCAATTCTTGGAAGAGGGTATTTTTCTTCACTGTGATCCCGTTCAGTTCTCTATAATCAATGCATAGCCGCATTGATCCATCCTTCTTCTTCACAAAGAGAACTGGTGCTCCCCAAGGAGACACACTCAGTCGGATAAACCCCTTCTCCAATAAGTCTTTGAGTTGTTTCTTTAACTCCTCTAGCTCCACATTTTCCATTCTATATGGGGTCTTTGATATCGGTTGAGATCTAGGTATGAGTTTAATGGATAACTCTACCTCTCTTTCTGAGGGAGGTCCAGGTAACTCCTCAAGAAATCCATCTATGTATTTCTGAACAATTAGAACATATTCTATTTGTATACTCATTTTTCCTTCTTCATCCTCACCGATTAACTCCATAAAGAAGGCTATAGGAGGTTCCTCTAGATAAGGATCAGGTCAGGATATCTCTCCTTGGAAGATAATTGTAGGTCGTTCATTCAAGACTACTGAGATTTCCTTACTTTTACATTTGATCCTAGCATTATACTTTGAGATCCAGTCCATCCCTAGTATAACATTGAATTCCATCATGGGAATGACTACTAGATTTTTGATAAGATTGTGCTCACTAAAGTAAACACTGGAGTCTCTAAACATTGTTAACGCATGGATAATCCCACTTGGAGTCCTGAATGAAAACTCTACCTCTAGAAGTTCGGGGATTGATTCTATATTCTTTTCAAACTTGGAGGAAATAAAGGAATGCGTAGAACCAGAATCAAACAAAGTACTTGATAGTTTTGAGAGGACAACAAGAGTACCTGCTACCATGTAATTCAGAGCTTCAACTTCAGTTGTTGTGATAGCAAAAGCACGAACTTTCTCCCTTGGCCTTTTCCGAGGTTGATGTTGATTCCCCTCCACTACCCTCATATTTGGAAAGTGATTAGAAAAGTGTCCAAGTTGTCCACACTTAAAGCATTGGACTTCGGGTAGGGCCAGAACCATATTTCCTTTTTCTTTATTATTGGGGAGTTGAGGCTTCACATCACTACGAAAATTCTGAGAAATATGACCTTCTCTTCCACACTTGTAGCACTTTACACTTCCAATCAAGCAGTTCCTTGAATGCTTCTTCCCACATTTATTTCATGTGGAAAGTTTCATTTGCTTTCCACCTCTTTCCTGATCAAAGCTTCTTCCCAGGCTTGGTTCTAGAGCTCTCTTCTTCTCATTAAATTTGTGAGACCACTATGTCTCACCAAACTCCAGTTTGACTTTCATAGCACTTTGAACTATTTATTCGTAGCTATAATAGTCCTCGTTGGCTAGATTCTTCCACAGATGAGGTCTCATTCCACCGAAGAATCTATCAACCTTACCGTTTGGATCCATGAAAAAGCTATAGGTATATCATGAAATCCTTGTGAAGTTCATCTTGTAGATTCCAACAGATTCATTATCCTTCTACTTCAGCTCGAGAAATTATTTCTCCATTCTTGTTCTCATCGAACGTGGGAAATACTTATTGAAGAATATTCCCCTGAACTCTTCCCACTCCATAGCTTCTATCTCTCCTCTTGGCTTCGTGTTTTTGATCAGTGACCACCACTGATCAACTTCTCCCTCTAGGTGGTAAACAGCAAGGGTGACTTTTTCTTGTTCTGCACAATTAAGTACAGAAAAGATCTTCTCAATAGAGTTGATCTATTTCTCAGCAATCCATGGGTCAGTCGATCCACTAAAGGTTGGTGGTCGTTGGGGCATAAAGGACTCAATAGAATGTTGTTCCCTTCGTGGTGAGATTGGCCTCTTAGATTGATTCAAGTTATTACTCATAACTTGAGTCAGTTGGTTCATCATTCGCATGAATTTTTCCATTCTGGTATCTATCAAAGGGCTGTCAGTGTATGGTACATTGTGGTCACCATTTGCACGGTTCCTCCTATTGCCCACCATTTTATAAAAGAATAAAATCTTAGTGAGAAATTTGTTTCATTTAAGAATATTTTAACTATAAAGGATTCTACATCTTAAAACTTCATGATTAAATAATTATATTTCTTTATAATTCCTTCATAATGATTCATAAAAATCTTGAGATTAATCAAACATATCCTCCGGGAGTGTCGTAACCAAGAGTGCAGCAAGGCTCGTTGTCGTGCACCAGTTCTCATTCGAGTCTAGCTCAAATCAGCATTTTCGGGTTTTACCCCTATGTAAATCTGTGCCAGATCCACCTCTACCTGCTCGTATCCAGACAGGGATGTATTTATTTGATAAACCACTTACTCAATACTCACCAAAATACTAGGAAGTTTTCCTATATTTTAAATTTTTCTATAGGGTTATTCCTAAAGTTTTTATAGAATAAAACCAATAAATAACTAAACTATCCTTTGATACTAACTTTGGAATCCCACCTTTTTATCACATTAACTTTCATTACATTATACAAAACTGAGGATCTTAAGGTTTAGTGTCTTGGAAACCAGGAACATAATACATGAAAAAATAAAAAATTCTTATTAAACACTTGAAAGGATTCTCCTTATGTTCATCCTAGGTTCATTAATACATCTCATAACCTGGGGACATACATTAAAATAAAGGGTGATCAGAAGGCCCGGTAAGGGAAACAAGGGGAAACATTTAACATGTGAACTTGAGATACATCAATAAAGTCATAAAAAAGAACTTTAAGGCATGAGAAAGAGATCATGAGGCATATCATAATGGAAAGAACATGATTCATAACTTGAAGATGTGGCTACAACATTTAACTTAGACAATCATGAACATATCACCAAGTTCCATCCCCAAGGTGTCATTTAAAAAAAATTACCAAGGTTATTCACCAAGGTATCGTTAAAATTATAATCCCTAGAGATTACATCATTACCCAATGCATTGGAGCTCTATCAGGGAGCACCCTTAATTTGTATTTATTATCATATGAGACACATATATCATCATCAAAAATTTCATAAATAACCCATATAGCATAAAAGAAATGGGTTTCATTTCATAATCATAACATTTTAAAAATAGCTTTTAAGACATGATCTTTATGTCATTTTAAACCCACGAAAAAAGGAAAGTCAGTTTCATGTACGTAAATCCTATAATTAAAATAGAAAATTTTTTATATACATGTGAATACCCCTATAGAATAAAGAGCTTTGAGTAATCTATTAATAAAATAAAAGAATTTGAGAAAAAGAGAGAGACATTTTGAGGCGAAAAATTCTGCAGCATAACGGCTATGTTACAGGGTTTTAGAAAACATTAAAAAGAGAGGGTTCATGGTCACCCATTCCTAAATGATCCATAAAACACTATAGGGACATAATATAAAGGATATAAGAGCACGGAAATTAAATTTTAATGACATACCATATGAAATGAAAAACTTGAAAGGAAGACAAAAATAAGATTTCTCTCATGAAAATTCGGCAGCCTAACGGCGTCACTTAAAACTTCAAAAAATGAATTGATGAGATAAAATAGGGTCTCTCATAATTTTAAAATAAAATAATAGTATGATGGATATAGATATTTTTCCCAAATATAATAAAAAGGAACTTGAAATACTTGACATGAAAATAGAACTTGAAAATGAGAAGGGTGAAAGAATCCCTTACAAAAAATCTGGCAGCCTAACGACGCCACTTAAACATTCTAAAAATGAATTGATTAGAGAAAGAGGGGGTATCTCATCATATGAACATGAAAAATACAGTAGGATAGATATAAAATAGCATCCCCAACATAATAACATGGAGCTTAAAATAAATGACATAAAGGAGGATACGTTAAAAGAAAGAGAGAGGTAGGATCCCTTACCTTGAAGAGTAACTTCAAAATATTGAGGTTTGGGACCTTGGGAGGCTTGAGGGAACCTTGGGAGGACTCCTTGGGAGGTAAAGAGACCGTAACTTTGTTGAATAGGATTTTGGAATCAAAAGGATGAGAGAATGTCTTGGTATTTATAGGGGAAGTGAGGGGACAAGGCATTAATGGCCAAGGGACACCTCATTGGTGGTATTGGAAAAACTATGGGCTATCCAATGGTATCTCCTAATGGTATTATCCTCTTGGGACACCTCATACCTTATATTACTATTCATAAGTCTACCAGAATGATTTCATAATTATTAATTCCTTAATGATGTCATTAAACACCCGAAACTCTAAACTGAAAATTCACTATTCATCGAAAATTCAACTTTTTCAGAAAAATCCCAAAAAATTACCTTAGCATAATATTGATGCTCTGAATTCAAAAATGAAATCCATTTTATAAAAATAATTTTCTAAATATTTTTAATTTAATTTTTAAATAAAAAACACTATTCACCTGTAAAAAATTATTACTTAACTAATAATTTCTAAAACAGTTATTTACCTATTTTATTGAATCACCTTACTTAATCAAGGTGCCTAAATTATATTAACACTTTCTTTAAGTGATATTACCAATCCATTTGGTCATATTACTAATCCTAAGCATAAAATCACTATTCATAATTTACTATTCACCAAAAATTAAGTTGATCTTATTAGACTCTAAATTTCTTACTGAACACATTTGTAGAAGACCATTTTTTGAAAATCCTTACACATCATTAATTATTTAAGGTTTAAATAAGTATTTTAGAATATCATTTTTTTCAAAATTCATCCATAAGATACATCCTATTTTTTTCCAGACATCTGAAAATTCCCAAACTACACCATAGGAAGAAAACACAATTTTATTTATCTCAAAGGATTACACAAAGTAGCTATGGTCTCATTACATATCCCCTTATAACACCACTATATGAACTAAGTGTAAGGTGTGCTAAGGTGAGAGAATCTGATGGAGGCTCGGATAACATTGCCCTAGTGGTAATCTCTACTAACTCGAACTTCTCCCGTAGGAAATTCCATTGAATCTTGACATGTTGGAGTTCAGTTTGGGCTTGGTCCGAAGAGAATCCCAAATATGCCACCTCTTTCCCAAGATCTGATAAGTGGGATTCATATTGTTCGAGTTTACTGGTTGAAGCCATCGACTCTTCTTTCTGAATTAACCATTAACATCTCTATTAAATCGTTAAGAGTAAATTAATATACTATTCAAAAAGTTTGGGTCGTTACAATGAATCAGATGAAAAGGATGTATTTTATCACAAAAATCATGATAGATGTAACTTTATGGGTCCTAGGGACCATTACAAAAGTTAAGTCTAAGTATCACTTATTATTCTTGATTATTTCATCTCGATGCCTAGATCACGATGCCATAGATGTATCATCCATCCAATATCTTGGTTAAATGAAACAGCTAAAATAAGAATCTATAATAGTAATAATAATAATAATATTATTATTATTATTATTATTATTATATGTCATAAATGGGGTGAAATAATTCAAGTGGAGGTCCCTCTCTCTCCAATCACACCACCCCCTTCCCATGGACCTCATTTATTTTAATTTTATGTTATTGTTTTTTCTTAGAATTTTCCCTAGAACCACTTGAGAACCTCCCAATTAATGTTGTCCAAAGTAGTGTCCAATTCCCTTACTATTGTCACCATATTCCCATGTTCCATGCTAAAAACCTCTTATAACCCACACTATCAATTGCCTTGTGCTCTACCACACACTACCCCTAAATAGAAAAAACTTCACCTTGTGTTGCACCCCCTCATTGTGGTGCCTAAATTTCCACTGTCATAAGACACCTCTATATCATGGAATCACACCTAATCAACTGTATCATGATCCACTATCATGTCATACATCATAGTCACCCTTCATTAATACCATTAGTCATAACTAGGTCTGATAGTCTCTGATCGTTTGTGCGATTATATGAGAGAGGTAGATTGGGAAGAGAGGGAGAATCAAAGGTCAGTATTTTTCCACCCACACAGTTTCATGCTGGAACTTAGTTGGAATGGATCATTCACCACCACTGGTGTGGGAGAACCCATTACAAACTCCTATAGTGCCACAATTATCATTCTCCATTGTCCAGTTCTCTTCTAAACTTTCTTAAATGTATCATCCATCATTTCAAGGGTCGACATCACATGACCATCACAATACAAATATTTACATGCAAGGTAAATGAGGATGGTAATCAAAAAAGAGTATTATGCATCAATCACGCAACTTCTCAATAAATAAATCAAATAATTAATTGATCATAATAAAAACAAGGTGATGGAAAGGAACACCAAAATCCTTGATAATAATCATTTAATCAATTTAACCATAGATTATATAATGACTCATACTTTAATCAACCCATAATTACATGATTTATAACAAGGGTTTCATTTTCTTACATTTTAAGGATATTTTTAGTTTAGAGTTTTGGAGAATTAGTAAAAACTATTATATATCAAACCCTTACAATAAAAATTAAAACTTCCACTCGATATCCATTTTTTTAAAAAAATACAATATTCTTAAATTTAAACTCTTATTACATTCAAAAAATGTTCACTTTTCATAAGATGAATCCATATAGTGGATAGATATACCTTTTTATAGTTCCTACTCATACTTAGGGCATGTGAAAAAAATTGAAAATGTGGAATGATAATAAAAATATCAGTAAGTGAAACAAAAAATAAATAAACCAATTAGTCTATTTTTTAAAATCATGAAATCCCTTGTAAAATATTCCTTTTATATAAATAATCTTGAGCTCAAAAAATTATTTACTTACTCAGTAAATAAACTTTAATTCAAAAAGAAATAATAAAATATTTTTAAGAAATCATAAATATAAAATCATAATCATAATGGTTTCTTGTAAAATATGAGAAGTCGTGAAAAAAATTTGTTGAAAAACATATTTTTCACCCTTAAAAGGGTATAAAATTTCCTTAAAATATAAGCTCATTGGATTACCCTATAAAATCAAAATACTTCCATGAAAAATCATTTTCAAGAATATATATTTTATATAGGCACATCATCTTTATATAACTCTTATAATCACTCTTACAATAACTCTTATAAATCGAATAACCAACTTGGTTAATTCTAACATATATTCCTTAGAGAACAAAGTCATTACCCAATGCATTGGAGACATATATCTGGCTCACCCATCATCATAAATTGTGTACAAAGAAAATATCATACATTAAACATATATAATCATTCATTTTCATTCATTTTAATCATAAAATGACATAACTTATTTTGTTTAACACATATGCAGGAGCACTTTTGGACTTCATGTAAAAATAAGGATAAAAATTGTTTTTCTCTGAAAAATATTGAAACAAAAATTTCCAAAGAAGAATAGGAAATAAGATTTTATTTTAAAACCCATTAAAACTTATAGAGTGATCATCATAAATAATAAATTTTTTTATGCAATGAAATTATACTCATACCAAATATATTAAAAACACTCTTTTTACACTTTGGTGAAAATAGTCAAAAAGTGAATTATACGAAAAAAATTAAAAAAAATCATTTTAAAACCTTATAAAAAAATTAAAAAGTTGTTGACAGTTAAATTTAAAAATATTTTAATCATAAATAATATCATCTATATTTTTTTTTAAATAACATAGAAATGGATTAAAAGAATTTTACAAAAATTTAAAGAACATTTTAAAGAAAAATCTCTAACCTCAATTTGAATCACCACGTACGTACTTTAACACTTGAAAGATAAAATTATATTTATTATTTATTTGACTAAGAAACTTTTTCATGTGTATTTCCTTATTATAATCCCTATTATTTCAATTATTACCATGCCTTAAATCAGTTAAGTTCATGTTGTATGTTTTGAGGACGTTGGGTTTATAAGTCCAAAATTACTTTGCTAAATTGACTATGGTCAAAGGGATCATGGATATATCATCTAAAAAATAATAATAATGATATAAATAATATTTTTATAAATTAAATAAAATTTTATAACCCTAAATCAATGTCATACATGAAAAATTATTCACATCGCTTTGTGTAGGTGGTGGTCCACACGTACGCACGAACAACGTTATCATTTTCCAATGAATGGAAGGGTAAGAAGGTAAGTAATATGTTATATTTCCATAATAATGATTATTTACTTAATATATTATATATTCATTTAAATCCATAATTATAACCATTCTTTGGAGGTGGTGATAAAAAATGAAACACATCATTTTGTGAAGATGGTAGTCCACACGTAAGCACAAGCGATGTCTTCATTTCCCATATTATAGAAAAGAAGATAAAAGGGGGTTGTACCATAATCATAATAACATTTCATTATATGTATTATACTTATGTTATTATTTCATCATGGTTAAAAAAATATTTTAATGAGGTGGAAGAATAAATAAACATGAAAACACCTGAGTTGGAGATATACCTCTTCTTTGGAAAACCTCATTTTTCTTACACCTTATGCCTTATTAAATTGGTATTTTAGTGATACCTGGACTGATAGAACATAGGGAGGAAGGTTGGAAAGGTATTTTTAAAGGGATGTTTTGAGATAAATGGATAAATAGTTGTGATTAATAGAGTATAATAGATATACTTTTATAAGTGAGGTGGGTTGTAATGTTTTAAATACATGAAATATTAATATAAAATAATTTTATAACTCATGTAAAATGGATCCAAAGTGATATATCATCAAAAATAATGATTATAAGGTTGAAATATAATCAACTAATCAAATTATATAGGTTTAGGTTCCATTTTAAACCTCATCTTTTGGTTTATCCCCCTTGTTAACCATGTTTAACCTTAACCGTCATAATAAAATTTTCAATATTTTAGTGTCATGAAGTGAATTTTGTAGAGATTTATTTTTTTCCATGTAAGACTTTAGAATACTTTTGGGAATATTTTTGGATCCATTATTTGAGACGGTGTGATATTTTTAGGCCTGGTGATCCTGTAATTGATATTACAAAAAATATTAAACATATTAATATCACGTGTGCACAATTTTCACAAAAATTTATAATAACTACTGAAAAGATACTTGGATTGAAAATATGAGACTACGGTTGATCCTATAACATGGGTTTTACCCTAGGTGTGACCTAATGTTGGTCGGCATATGATGTTTGGTTAAGGTGGTTGTTGGCGAGTGCATTTAATTAAAATAAATAATTTTTTTATTATATGTATTAATTAAAATACTCTATAAATACCCTATTATGAAAGTTTTTCAAGGGTTATCAACATAATTCTTTCTAGATCTAAGAGTAGGAGGAGGGGGTTATTTAATGGAAGATCAATATTGGGCGATGAACGACAATCAAATCAAGGTGGAACGATGGGTAGCGAACACAACAGGTCTTCCTTATCACTAGAGAACACATTATTTACCAAAGATTGATCCGTATTTGAGGTAGGACTCATAAATTTTGGATTTATCCCTTTTGATTAAAATATTTATCATGTATTAATTATCTTCTTTTGATATGTGATTTATTTATTCCTTTGCATGAGCCATGATGCCTTATTGTATAATTGATCTGTTAAACCCCATGTTTATCTTGATATAACCCCATATATATAATCACTTGACAAGAATGGTTGGAAAATTATGGTTCACTTTGATCTTGTGTTTCCCCTCTCCTTTCATTAGGTTATTCACCATTGACCTATGGGGCTATGATTCAATATTACTAGGGTAGTTTCAAGCGTGATCAAACCAACGAATTCATTGTGGTAGCATGAATGAGATGTGGATTAAAGGTTTGAAAATGGATTGATTAACGACGTGGGACACATGTGATGATCTATGGATATATAATTTTAAGGGATGATGGGATCGAACGACATGTTCATGGGAGGTGCATCTGAGGATGTGTGGTTACTATGGAGGGATATGGATGGTTTTATGGTGATGAACGACCGGAATCATACTTCAAGATGACCGTAGATGGTAGTGCATGTTATTATTATTTTTAATAATAATAACAGAAAAAAAATTGTTTTATTTTATTGTAACTGAAAAGCCCAAAGGCCTTATTTTTTTATTGATTTTGATAACACCCTTTCAAGGGATGAGGCGGAACCCTTATAAGGCCCATAGGCTTAGAGATTACATGACCCGTAGGTCTTATAAAATATACAGATTATACTCGGAACTACTCCTCCCTAGAATCTTCATCGTGATATCATCTCTCCACCTTCTCATGTCTTGTTTGTCTAGGCTTCCCATGCAAGCACAAGCTGGTACCGATGGAAATTACATACCCTCTCTTTCTGAAAAATCATCTTAGCTTCTGCTCTGATGAATGTGCCAACTCTGAATCCTCATCTGGATTCTGCTCCTTGAAGAGTCTGTCTGATCATTTAAGCACAATTTTCAGGTGGTATGAAGGTCTTGAGGTGGCTCGAAGGCCTTGTGGTTATTCGAAGGCCTTGAGGTGTCCCGAAGGCCTTGAGGTGTCCTGAAAACCTTGAGGTAGCCCAAAAGCCTTACTAGCTCGAAGGTCTTGGGTGGCCCGAAGGCCTTAAAGGACCCGAGGATCAAACAGGTGGCCAGAAAACCTAAATGGATAAATTGTTCTAGATGCTAGAGTACTGAACAGTGTCTGCTACAGTACCTGCTATAGTACTGCTACAATCCTGCTACAGTACCCCAGAAATTATGTCTCTATCCGATTTTGAACTCAGGCCTCTTGGATGCACTTGTTGAGTCCTCACCAACTGGGTTGCGGCTCTTGTGCTTTATTTTATTATCATCAATTATAATGATATTGAAATTAAAATATAAATGAAATAATAACTAGTGACGAACCAAGGGGGACACATGTTGGGCATGATGGGTGATGGAGACCCCTTATGGATGAATTTTTCCCCTTTAACTCTCTTTATGTATTATAATAATAATAATAATATATAAATTATAATAATAATAATAAAATTATTATTATCAAATAAGAGAGAGGGAGTTTGTGGCATGGTGTATGAGTGAATAAGGGGATGTATGTGGGTGTATTTCCTCCCATTTTGCATAAATATTAAAAAAATATAAAATATTATTATTATTATTATTGTCATGAAATATTGTTTCGATCATAACTACTTCAAGAGACATTAGATTGATGATCTGTTTATGGAATCACAACCCTGTAATTATGATAATCGATTCAAGATCAATGTTGGATACCTTTTTCTCACTCATGGCTTGGGTCCATGAAGTGACCAATAATAATAATAATATCGTTGTTTTTTTTGTTAAAGAGTCTAGTATCTAACATAACTTCTTCAAACGGTGTCTAAATGAAGACCCATATATGAAATAGAAACATTGATATTGAGGTGTAAATTTCAAGACCAATATCTGGTATTTAATTCAGACTTTTGGATTAGGACCACAAATTGACCTACATGTATGTTATAGTGGAATATGTTTTTTTCCATCTGGTGTCCTATTTTGGAAAGTGAATAGCCTATCCCAAGTGTTTTTTAAATGAGGATCACAATTGTATGATTTTTTCCCATCCATGGAAGTTTACAATGAAATATTAGTGGTTTTACATTTTATCTTAATGGACTGTTGACAAGCCTCGTGCACTCATCGAGATTTTTCCTAGACTCAGATTTTAGACCACAAGAATCATATCTTGAGAACTTTTTTATATAGAACATGTTAGCATACTTATTAGGGGATTTTGGGATACAATGCAGGGTGGTTCAAGTGATATGATTCCTTAGGTGGTGCTTGATGATAGCAGTGATCGGGCATGATCATCGGAGACAGTACTCCCCCATCACACTAGGGTGTGTGTCCTCCATACTTATTGTACATATATAGAGGTGTTACTCCCCTTTCACACCATGGAGTGGGTCCTCTATCCATGGAGATGGTACTCTCCTATCACACCAAGGCACGGGCCTCCATACTCATTATGCACATACAAAGGTGGCACTCCCCTGTCACACCAGGGCATAAGTCCTCTATCTACAGAGATGGTAGTCCCATGTCACACCAAATAATAATACCTCCATACTCATTGTATAGAAATAGAGGTGACACTCCCTTCATGAACCAAGACATGGGTCCTCTATCCATAGAGATATTACTCCCCTATCACATTAGGACATGGGTCCTCCATACTCATTATGCAGATACAGAGGCAACACTCCCCTGTCACACCAAGGCGTGGGTCCTCTTTCCATAAATACGGTACTCACCTATCACACTAGGGTGTAGATCCTACATAATCTTTTTGCAGATATAGAGTCGGAACTCCCCTATCATTCTAGGGAGTGAGTCTTATATCCATGTATATAGTACCCCCATGTCGCACAAGGGCATGAGTCCTTCATAATCATTGTACAAATAAAAAATGTGACACTCCCCTGTCACACCAGGGAATGGGTCCTCTATCCACAGAGATGAAAGTTCCCTATCCCACTAGGGTGAAGGTCCTCCATACTCATTTTATAGATATATAGGTGGTACTCCCCTATCACACAAGGGAACAGGTCCTATATCCATAGAGATGGTACTCCCTTATCTCACCAGGGCACAGGTACTTCATATTTTATTCACAGATACAAAGATGGTACTTCCCTGATGTACCAAGTCATGGGTCCTATATCTTTTGGATATTACGCTCCCCTCAAGATATGAAGTAGTGGTGTGGTTTGGGCCCTCCTCATGACTCATTTTGACGGATACATGATATATTGGGCATCACAGATAGTATCTTTTTAGAGCTACAGGATGACTCATTATTCTTAGCTAGGTTGTGGAGATAGAGATCCCCTTTCTCTCTCATTTGGGTTTCTTTTTTATCATATATGGGTTTTAATTATGGTTATTGTCTCATATACTGATTGGCATACCTTCATTGTGATGCGATGACTACTTTTATCCAATCTTATATCACTCCTTCTTTAGTTTTTGGGGAATCATAATGGGTATGTATATGCTCACCCCTGCATGGGATTTTTCATCATGTGTCATTTCTTATGAAGATTATGGATAGATTGGTGGTGATGTTAGAGGATCATAGGGATACTATGGTTCATAGACAACATACAGTGGTTGGGATTAGATATTAGAAGTCAGGATTTCTCCACTTTACTTTATTATATTTTTTGTTTGGATGTGACATCTTTTATGGTTGGGCATGTATTTTTTCCTTTACATTTTGGTTTACACTATTTCTCTCTTTTGTATTCCCTAGAGGTTATTAAATGAAAGGTTTTAACTCTAGATGTTATTACCTTTTATTTTTATTCTTCTACACTTATTTATATATATAGTTGGTCTCATGCATATAGGTACTTTATAAAAATACATCTCATTTTAGTTATGCCTTTTGGTTCTTATCGCAAGACCCTGGCCTATGGAGGCAATCTTGGGGTAGTTGCTTCTCAGCCTTCCACCAGCTAGGTGGTCCCTAGTGGTTTGGTTCATGATAGATTTATATCAGAGATGGTTCAACATCAGGATGGTGTTTGTAATTTTTTCCAATTATGAGTTTTGGCTGGGAATTTAGGGAAATGATGTCATAGTGTCTTGAGTGTGGATTTTAGGCCAGGTAACCTAGTGTTGTTGTAGCAGATAATTTATCCATACACCAAGACTTTGACAACCTACTTGTAAAATTGGAATACCTAGAAATCAGATATTGGTCACTTGGTACATGCATCATATAAGATTTATTCTTTTGACTATGCTTTATGAGTCAACTCCCTATATAGATAGGTTCATTGAATGTGGTAAGTCTTGATAACTTTCAATATATCTCCATGATGAAAACTAGCTAGGATTTCAAGATAGTGTCGTGATGATGACTGATTGAGTGGTGAGGCCTTAGTTCAAGGACCCACCCATGAGGTGTTTTCTCTAGGATGGCATCGAGAAGTACTACCACGTGTTGAGAAACTCATGGATCCTTATATGGATCAGGCATATGATTGTCCACATGTTGAGCAGTCAGTAGCTCTAACAAGGTAGGAAGATGGTATGTGTAGGCTTAGACATTATGTGAATTATAGTAATGTAGAACACTAAGGTTCTATAATGAGATAAACCTCAGTTATTAGAGGTTTGACTTAAGGTGGTGTTATGGTTTTTTCTAACTTGTGCAGACCTCGACTGGTCAGATGGTTGCGTTAGGGACCAGTCTTATTTTTGGAGTGGTATTTGGATCTGGTGGTACCAAAGGATGAAATACCTATGATGATTGAATGAGTTTCATAGATATAGATCACCTAGGATTAGTGGTGATCCAGAACCCCTTCTCAAGCAGTATAGGATTGGCTCGAGCATGTGGTACAAACAACTTGGATAGGACCCCTTGTGATGGTGGTTCTGGAGGAAATAATTCAATAAGGTGGTGCGAGGATGGTAGATCCTTATGTAGGTGAATTTTGATGTGGATTCATACATTAAAGAAAAAGTGATACTTCCCCCATCGATACACATTCTTATGACGTGATTCAAAACCGTAAGGGCGAGTCAGTGTCGTCCAAAGTAGATAATGTCAAGGTGCAGTAAATAAGTTCCTTTAACTTGAATGTTTTAGGTTGTATTAATGTATTAAGGTTTCAAAGAAAGACATGGTTATGGTAAACAGGTAGAAAAGGGAATGGATAGCTTCATTCATTAGAAACTTAGGGCTTGGTGGCTTTGAGTGTGGTTCGGGGTACGATACGTGTCTCCACTACTCCTGTTGTAATTATATAATAGAGTCATAAGCCATATTTCTATAGACGTAGCCCATGTTCAAGACCTAGGTATACCAATGGGGTTATTTTTTCTCGACCCTTTTACTGGAGGCTCCGGCTTATAGAATCGATGATGGCTAATTTTTGTTGATGGTGTGAATTGAATCTACAAAAAGAGAGATAAAAAACCTTTCATGAAATCTTTTCATAGTGGTAATGGGACCCATAAATTTTTTCCTCAATATATTCTATTCATTTACCATCCATTCCTAGATTATTTATAGAAGTGATTATATCAGTGATTCTAGTTTGATGGGATGGATATTTTCTCCTTTGATAATGAGTAATCCCTGAGCAGGGTAGGATGAACTCATTCACAGGAGGTTACAACCACTTTATTATTATTTGGATAGTATTACCCTTAGACAAGCAGATTATTTGATCGTAAAGTTT
Organism: Viscum album; assembly: GCA_963277665.1. Classification (NCBI taxonomy): domain Eukaryota; kingdom Viridiplantae; phylum Streptophyta; class Magnoliopsida; order Santalales; family Viscaceae; genus Viscum; species Viscum album. The sequence continues at coordinate 421,779,999 of OY728141.1, read as the reverse complement.
CCTATGATGGTGGAGGAGTATAAGGGAGTCCATATTGAGGATGTGTTGAGTTTACCTCATCATAGAGAGTTTTTTTATGTATGGAATTACACCAGGGATGACTCGATATATGTGCAAGAATATCATATGAACCCTTGTTATTGTGAGGGTGGGAGGTTTGATTAGAATAGTCTATAGATCAGGGGATTCATAAGACCCAATGTGTTCTCCTAGGTATCCCTATGTTGTTCACCTAAGGGGCAGATGAGACTTTTAGGTCAGGTGTGGATCAGTATCACCCGATCTAGGTGACTATTTGGGAGGAGTATCCACCCTCAATAATTTATGACCTCTTCACTTGATGGATTGAGATGAAGTGGATCCCATAGTTTTACCTCAAGATGGGTTATCACTAGCTCTAGGTTTGAGAGGTTGATGTACTAAGTGTGTATTCATAGAGACACTTAGATTTATTTGAGTTCTTGGGGATACCCTATGGCATGTTGAACGCCCTAATAGAGTTCAGAAGACTTATGTGTCGTATCCTTAACCTTTCTTGAATCGATTCATAGTATTATTTCAAAATCATAACCTCATGTCCTTAAAGATAGAGTTGGAGTAGGAGAGACATAAGAGTACGGTGATATACATGCTCTGATAGTTCTTGTCTTATGTAATCTCTTGTGGAGTTAGTTTGAGATTCAAAGGTCCACTTCTTGGTATATGTATTCTCAGACATGGGAGTGATAGTGGACCCTATAGATCTTGATTTGTGGTGATATTGAAGGCCACCAAGGGTGTTTCTATGGCAGGATATGCTCACAGTGATATTTTTTTCTTCTTTTGTCGAGTTAGGTGATGGAGCAGTTAACTTCTTTGTAGTTACCCTTGTAAAGGAGAGGGGTGCATCTTATCTTTAGTTTATAGTGTTAAATCCTCCACTTATCTAGCGTGTGAGGGAGGGTAAGCTGGGAAAATTGACTATGAGGTCCTATGTGAACATATATCCTCAAGAGATTCAGTAGATGTATTCTCTGAATGAACGAATCATGTCATCTTTTTTTCAGGGACATATGGTGGTTTAGGTCATGTTTCAATAATAGGTGATGATGTAGTTTCACACTTCTCCTTTGAATGTACATATCAGTGTAGGGAAGATGTAAAAATAAATTTAGTGCTGTTTTTTTGTGATTTTTCATGAGGTGGAGTGTTGTTTAGTTCATCTCTCAGTGTCTCACATGTTAGTAGGTGAAGCCTAATTACAAGGTTTTGACATGTTTGTTGCAACCTCTTGATATCCTGAAGTGGAAATGGGATGGCATATACATGGAATTTTAGGTAGGTCTTTCATGGATAATGAGAGGTTACGATTCCATCGGGGTGATAGTTGATCGACTTACCAAGTCTTGGCACTTCCTCTTCATCAGGGAGCATGATATCCAGGTGCGGGCTTAGTATCCCCACCTTTTTTTTAGTTTGTTCTTTTCAAGGATGAAAGTATTTGAAGGATGGAATAATGTTGTAACATCCTAGGTAAATAAAGAGTAAGATATTTTCATATTTATTAATATTTGTGAAATAAATATTAATTTTAATTCAAATTGGATGCTTTGTTCGACAGAATACCCAATAAGCAACAACAAGTTTCTTTGAAATCTTACGTTGCACACAATGTTGAGTTATACTGAAAAATAATAATATAATATTATTATTTTAAATAGTAGTTAACGAATAGTCATTGTATTGTAAATAATGAATAGAACTAACTAAAATATGATTACACATGTTTATTAAATGTTTTTACATTAATCCAATAAAAGTTACAGTCTTAAAATGTGAATGAATCCAATTTTAAGCATAAATACTCTAATATTCTTTAAAAGGTCGATTTACCGCCTTTTGATGGTGAACCCTTTTTAAATATAGTTTTTATAAATTTTATATGTTTTATTTGAAAAAATAAACTTATTTTTTAGAATAAGGACATAAAAATTTACTTTGGGTAAAATTTTGGAATTTTTTTGACAAAGCTCATTTTTTTAATGAATAGTGAAAAATACTATATTTTAATTCAAAAATGCCTTTTAATATAATTTATTTATATGGTTAGATTATCTTTTTAATTGGTTTTAAAGTGTAATTAGATTATATTTTTACCATTTAATCCAATTTTGGTCATTGGAAGTAATTTCACTTTGAAATTGTACATAAAAAAGTGTCAATATTTTGATAGTTATTATTTCTTAAAAACATGCTTTTTGTTTTGACAACGGGAATTAATTTTAAATTAATTTTACCACAAATGTGTTTTGAATTTAGAAAAATGGATTACATATTTGGAATCAATAGGTCCAAATTGTGTAAATAGGAAATTTTATTTTTAGACATTATGAATATTTACTTCAGTAAATATTTTATTTACCATGGTTAAAGGGTGAATCTGGTAAATAAGGGTAAAAAAATATTATTATAATATTATTAAATTACCCTAACATGTGTCATATTCCTATTTGTTGATACATTTCAGACCATGGTCATCCTTGAGTCAATTTTGGGACCCCATGGAGCCACTTGGGAGTAATAATGACACTATATATTAATTAATTTAAAGTAAGGATAAAAATAACACAAACATATATCTTTTAGTAAAACAATTTTATACGGGGTTATATAAGTGATATCCTCGATTATAAATATTAATTTTAAAGATAAAAATATTTACTACATCATGGTATTTTATTTATAATTTTTAGACATCAAATAAATAAATTTATTTATGACACAATGGTGATGTAATGATTACCTCATTAATGAATGTTTTAAATAAATGAGATTATAAATGTTAAAATAAATTTATTTTGAAACTTTTTATTCCATCTACGAATTTTAGGGATGATTATGACTTTTTAACTTTTCATTATTATAGGTTTTTCAAAATAATCAAGTTGTTATAGATTTTTTAAAAGTCTTGATATGAATAGTATTTAAATTGACATAAATGAGTTTTTTAAATTAATAAATATTTTATTAAATGATATAATAATCCTAAAAATCTAAGATTAGGCCAAATTACTTACATAAGGTTTATAATTTCATTAATGAACCACTTGTGGTTCTATTGTCATTTTATAGTAACTATATTAACCATATAGTATGAATATATAAGAGAACATGGTAAAAGTTAAATAAGTTAACAAAGGGTTAAATAAAAAAGATAGTGATTAAAAATTATCCAAAACCTGTCCAATTCTTATTGGATGATTTTATTTAGACTTATATGAACATTATATTATAATTAAATAATTTTTTTACCTTTTTAAACTGAAAATCAGTTTATAATAAAATAATATTTTCAAACTTTCCTAAAGAGCCCCTCCTCCCTCTTATAAAAGGCCACCACCTCTAATCCATTACACACACCTCTAAAGACCCTTGTTGCATCAAAACTCTACTCCAAGAAGCCATAAACATCCCTACCTTCCTCATAGAAGCATTAAATTATGCATAAATCACTTCAATAAATACTTTTGTTTCAAATCAAAGGGAGTTACCCGATTTAAAGGTAATGTCTTCCCTCAAGTTCTCTTCTTTTATTTTACTTATTCACTCCCTATGATATTTTTATTATTTGTTTACATAAAAAAACCAGTTTCCTAAATATAATAGGTTTTTTATGATAAGTATTCTAAATACACTTAAACACACCTCTATCTAATGCGTATAGAACATAATGTTTATGTGGACGACGAACTACTGCCTCACGAAACGATGATTGTTCAATATTCTCCTACCACCACTTATGATGGCCATTATGATGGAACTATAAATATATATGATATTTATGATATTTATTTTATATCTATGCTTCTTTAATTCTCTTTTATAACATACCTTTATGCTTTTCATGTTGTATATATATATAATAATTTCATTTGAGGAAGTGTGGACTACCGCCCCCTCAAAGTGATATGTCCCATTCATACCATACATGGAACGTATAGAGGATGGTGTTAATGAACTTAAGTAATGTATATAAAATATGATAATATACTATAATAATAATATACCTATGTATCATTTGTTTTTCATTCCTTTTAAAATGAAAAAAATGAAATGGAACTAGCGTTCATGCATACGTACGGCTTACCGTCTCTATGAACGGTGCATTTGATTTTCATATATCCAAATGATATGGACTATTATAAATACATATATATTGGATATATATGATATATATGATATATATGATATATAAATCATGAATATAATTCTAGAGATAATTTAATTTCAACCACATGGACAATTTATAATTATAACAAGTTCATTTTTTAACTCAAGTTCTGAACATCAACAAAATGTATAATATAAATTCAAATAATTAACTAATTTTTATAACAAGGTAATAAGTGGTATAAAAGGAATAATAAAATTTATAAAGGTTCTTAAACAAGTAGAAATTAACTTGATTTTATTATTCAAGAAATTAAAGAACAAACGGGTCAAGTCGGACATTAGGTAAGGGACTTCGTCTCAATCTCCTTTCATTGAGGCATGTTTTGATAATATACACCTTCTTATTTTATACGGTATATAATAAACCCCTTTGACTTTTAATTTCACTCAAAAGGAATATTTTTTATAATAATTATTATACTAAATTACAAAAGGAATGTTTTTAACATTTGCGGTGGCAATGACCTCTCTGTCGTTGTAATCATTAGTTGGCCTCCTCTATAAGCCTTAATGTTTTTAAAAGGAAAATAAATACCATATTCTATTTTTTGGTGATTTGGTATTGAAAATGATTTTTTAAATGGATTTATTATTTAAATATCTTGAAATTATTTCTTGTGATTGCAAATGAAATGTTATTAGTGAAATGTTTATATTTTCAATATTTTATGTGTTATGATTTTATAATGGTACTTGGACATTTGATAGGTGGTTAGATGATAAAACAAATAACGAGTGGTGATGTGATAAACTAGGATGAGTGGTTGCATTATAACCTCCAATGCATTGGGTATGGAAGTCAGCCGTATGGCTATTCCATTTAGTGATATGTGTGGAAGTCGACCGTATGGTTATTCCATTTAAGTATGTTTATGTCCCAAGTTACCTTTATATGTTATGTGTTTTCTCTATGGGTTTTATGGTAATATTTTGGTTACAAAAGGGTAAGCAATGATCTTTTATTCAGTGAAGAGTATTTATTAATTCATAAAGGTGAAAAGTATTACTTATGATAAAGTATACATGGTTTACTTGTTGTTTTGAAAAACTAACAGTTTTCTTTCTTTGTGTATCCCTTACTGATCTTTTTATACTCATCCCAAGTTTTTTTTGAAATGTTTTTTATAAGACTTAAAGATGAATAGGGTCAAGGATGGGATCAAGGAAAAGTCATGATGTCTAAAATATGGAACTAGACATGACTCTTTTTTTCAATAGTTTTTATTTTATGAAAAAAATGGATACTGAGTAGAAGTGTCTACATGTAATACTCAAATTGTTATGTATATGTTATAACATAATTATCTAAAACTCTAAACTTGAAAATATCCTCAATGTAAACTATTAACGTAATTCAAGATTACGTAATGTTTTAGGTAGGGTTCTTTTAAATTTAGAGAATCTAGTTTTCTCGTAATATTTGGAATATTTCTAGAAATATTTTCAGAGCCAGGCACTAAGATGATGCGAGATTCTAGGGCCCGGTGATCCCAGAATTAATATTAAAAAAATATTAAATATATTAATATCACACCTACATAATTTTCCGAAAAAAAACTTGAATAAATCATTAATGAATCCTGATATTGAAAATATTATACCATATATTGGTTCAAAATGTAAGTTTTACGCTAGGAATGACTTAAGGTTGGTTGGAAGGAGACATTAGGTTAAGGCGACCATTGGTGGGTGTGTTTAATTAAAATAAATAAATAATTCTTTTGTTTGTTTTATTAAATTCCCAAATTAAAATCCTCTATGAATACCCTCTTTTGATGTTTTTTCAAGGGTAATCCTCATAATCCTGTCTATATATAAGAGGAGGAGGAGAGAATTCGTCATTGGTAGATCAACATCAGACAACGAATAACAATCAGGTTGAGGTGGAATGATGGGTAGTGAACACAGAAGGTATTTCTTTTTACTGGAAAATTAATTATTCACAAAAAATTGATCCATAATAAAGATAGGACTCATCAATTATGTATTTATAATTTTTGATTAAAATATTGAGCATGGATTAATTATATACATTTGATCGGTGATTTATTTATTCCTTCACATGAGCTTTGTGGCCTTATTGTAAAATTGATTCATTAAACCCATTGTTTCCCTTGATATCACCCCATTTATATAATCATTATCCAAGAATTCTTAGATTATGATGTTTTACTTTTTTCTTGTGATTTTACCCTCTTAGTTCATAAACTTATTAATTGTTGGCATACAAAGTTGCGGTTTGACATTACCGGGGTGAGTTCAAGCGTGATCAAATCCTCAAATTCATTCTGGTAGAACGAATGACATGCAGATCAATATTTTTTTAGATATATTGATGAATTAAATGGGACTTGGGTGATACTCCATGGATCCAGGATCCATAAGGGTGGAGGGATCAAGTGGTAGATGCATGGGAGGTGCATCTAGGGGAATGTAGTTTCTACAGAGGGATGCATTTGGTTTTCCAATGAAGAATGGCTGGAATTTAATTTTCAACCAGCTATGGAGGGTAGTGCGTGTTATTATTATTTTTAATAATAATAACAAAAAAAATATTTGTGTTATTTTATTATCATTAAGGATAATGATATTAAAATAACAACATAAATGAAAGAATAAATGGTGAGGCACCTAAGGGAATACATGTTGGGCATGATTGTTAAGGGAGACCCCCTATGTGTGAATTTCCCCCCTTTAAATCTCTTTATGTATTATTATAATAATAATATATACATTATAATAATTATTATAAAATTATTATTATCAACCAAGAGAGAGGGATTTTTTGTTATTTTATACAAGTAAAGAAGGGGGCGTATGCAGGCATCTTTCCTCTGATTTTTCATAAAGTTTAATAAAAATAATAATATAAAATATTATTATTATTATTATTATTTTCATGAAATCTTGTTTAGATCACAACTTATTCATTCAACGTCAGATTAAAGATCCGTCTGCGATATCAAAACCCTAAAATTGAGATGGTTGCTTCAGTAATAATTTTGTATATCTTTTTTGACTCATGGATCAGGTCCACAAAGCACCCAATATTTTTATTATTATTATTTTCATTGTCTTCGTCATTGTTGTTGTTTTTTGTTTTTGTTTTTGTTTTTGTTGTTGTTGTTATGGAATCTAGTATCTGACAGAACTTCTATATACAATGTCTAAATTATGAATCATATGTGGAAATGAGACCCTAATATTAGGGTAGAAATTTCAAGACTAATATTGAATATTTAATTTGGACTCATGGCTTGAACACGTGAAGTGAGCTACGTGTGTGTTATAATGAGATACTTTTTTTCACCAGTTGTTTGATTTGGGAAAGTTAATAGACTATCCTAAGTGTTTTTTCATGAGGATCGTAATGGTGTGGTCTATTTTCCATTCATGGTTATTTTCAATGACATATCATCGATTTTATGTTTTATCATGATGGACCAACAACGAGTCTCATGTGCTCATTAGGATTTTGGATAGACTCTGATTTTGGCCTACAGGTAGCCTATATTGAGTTTTTTTCATGTGGAACGTAATGCTGGACTTCATAGTTTCTTTTGAGATATTATTCGATATTTTATGTGCATGACAGTTCCTTATGTTTTTCTTGATGATGGAATTGATTAGTCATGATCATTGGAGATGGTACTCCTTAATCATACCAAGGCACGGATCCTACATACTCATTTTATAGATATAGAGGTGGTACTCTCCTATCCCACCAAGACATGAGTCCTCTGTCCATGGATACAATACTCCCCTATCACACCAGGGCATATATCCTCTATCCAGAGTGACGATACTCCCCTTGGAGGGAAGGAAATTTTGCAGCTGATGCTTTGGCATGCAAAGGGGAACCAAATGAGAGTATCACTTTATATTTTTTTACCAGATCTCTCCCTAATGATTGAAATTCAATTGTAAGGGGTGATTTCTTAGGCCTCCATTTCTTTGTTCCTCCATGATTTCTGCTTTGTAAGGGTTCCACCCTATCCTTTTTATTCCAATAACAAGTCAATTTTCAGTCAGTTAGAGGCAGAACTCCCCTATCACACCAGGTAACATGTCCTCTATCTATAGAGATGGTACTCCCCTATCACACTAGGGAATAGGTCCTCTATACTCATTGTGAATATACAGAGGTGACACTCCCCTATTTCACTAGGGAGCTAGTCCTTTATCCATAGATATGGTACTCCCCTATCACACCAGGTCACAAGTCCTACATACTCATTATGAAGATATAGAGGAATCACTCCCCTATTATACTAGGGAATGAGTCATATATCCATATAGACGATACTCCCCAATCACACCAAGGCATGAGTCTTCTATACTCATTGTACAGATACAGAGGTGGTACTACCCTATTTCACTAGGGTATGGGTCCTCCTTCCATGGAGATGGTACTCCCCTATTGCACCAGGGTGTTGGTCCTTCATATTTTGTGCGTAGATATAGAGATGGTTCTTCCCTTTCCTACCAGGGCATGTTTCCCCTATCTTTTGGATATTATTCTCCCCTTAGGCTGTGGAGTAATGGAGATGTGTGATCCCTCATCATGAATTCTTCAAATGGATACATGAGATGTTGGGCATCAGAGATGGTCCCTTTTTTAGAGCTGTAGGATGATTCATTGTTCCTAACTAAGCTGTGGATATGGAGATCCCATTTCACTCTTTTTTAGGTTTATTTTTGAACATATATGGGTTTTTGTTATGGTTTTTTTCTCATATATTGTTCTATATACCTTCATTGTGATGAGATAACTACTTATATCATGTCTTTTATAAATCTCTCTTCAGTTTTTGGGGTATATTATTAGGTATGTATATACTCACCCCTGTATGGGATTTTCCCACACATTTCATGTCTTATGAAGATGAAAGACAGATCGATGAAAATGTTAGAGGAGCATAGGGATACTTGGGTGCATATACCATGCACGATGGTTAGGCTTGTAAATTAAGAATCAGGCCTTCTCATATTTACTTTATTCTATTTTTCGTTATTATATGATATCTTTTATAATTGGGTGCATTTTTTCCTTTACATTTTAGTTTACACTAACATACTCTTTTGTATTCCCTATAGGTTGTTGCATTACTCAAGATGTTATTGTATTTTATTTTATTCCTCTTCACTTATCCACATATATAGTTGGGTGCATGCATACAATTACTTTAGGAAAAGGACTCCCATTTTAGTTATGCCTTTGGTGCTTGTCTCCATCCCCTAACCTATGGAAGTGGTCTTTGGGTAGTTGTGGCTCAACCTTTCACCAGCCAGGAAGGCCTTTGTGGGTCAGGTCATAATAATTTTTTAAATTCCAAGTGGCATATACATGGAACCTTAATGCTATATTAGACAATTTACCATCAAATTAGATTAATATAGTATTTTTATGATTTAAAAATTATTTAAAAATTATTTTTAAACATTAAATATAATTTAAATTCATTTTTAGGCTATTAAATTAATTTGACTTTAAAGGAATCAAGATAATAATGTAATTTGAATTAAAGAATATGAATCATCAATTATACTTAAAATATATATATATAATTCATGGAATACCATAAACTATCTAAATATCATCACTTTAAATATATTTAAAACCATTTATTTTATTTTCTTCCTATGCTTGTAGAAGGGATGTATCGATGCTGCATAATCATTTTAAATAATCATAATAAATTTCAAAATTAAAAATAAATTATTAACATGAATCAGAATATTATACATAATTATTTTCATCTTGATTCATTCATAATTTATATTTAGTGTTATTGTAATCATGAAAACATATTTGATTTTTAGAATGATATAAAATGAAATTTTATTAAATATAACACTTCCTTCCCATGGAATCCAATCAATATTTCAAATGAATCTACCCAATATAGTCTGGGAAGGAGGTCAGGTTGATACACCTCTTATACACACCTATAATTGATAATCTTTGAGGTAATTTCTTTCTTTTCTTCTAAATTTTAATTTTTTACCTTAATTTACCTTTATCATGATAACTCATTTCTTTAACTCGGTAAATTATTTTTATGAAAAATAAAATAAAATTTACCTTATATACAAATTTGGACTTGATTATTCTAAATAAAAATTCTATTTTACAATATTAAGATTTTTAGAAGTGGAAAAAAATCAATTTTAATATAATTTCCCAAAATGTAATGGAAAACTGTATTTAAAAAAATAACTATTTTAAGCATAAGAATTATTTTATTCCAAAATCATGATTAATTTTGATTCCCATGGAATTAATTGGATTTTTTTAATAAAATAAAATTTAATTGAATTTCAAAAAAACCAAAATTAAATGGAAAATTGAAATAACTTTGATTAAAAGTAAAGAAATAACAGTTTTCTTCAAAATCGGTATTTTTCCCTATTCATCCCAAAATCAACCTTTTTAGAAAAATAAAAAATTTATCTTTAAGTTATTTTTATATGATGATTTAAAAAATGATGTCTATTTTATCAAATGAAATTTCTAAAAGTGTCATAAATTAATCATAACATCCATACACAAAATTTAATGAAAACCATTTTTAAGGAAAATGTATTTTTTAAGTATAAAATGAATTTGCACCCATTATTATCTAGTAACCACCATTAGATGAATGTTAATATATTTTATTAAATATATAAAATATATATTTCATTAAAATCAGTCATCTATATTGATTGAATAAATTTAATTTAATAAAAATACATTTCACGCATAAATCAGTTTTATGAAAAATATCTTCTTTAATATAATATGATTTTATTTATAATTGAGTTCTTATTTCCAACACATTAATCAATGCATTTTTGTTAATTAGAATTTTCCTACATATATTTCATGAAGTTGTTAATCCTGTTCATACTCGCCAAACCAATAACTAGGTTATAATTTTTTTATTTAAATAATAATATTTATATAGTATATCATTGATTGATTAATCTTGGTGTTGAGTATACAACATGCCATAATACTTAATATTATTTATTTAAAATATATTAACAAAATTAATGTGTTACATTCCACCCCCTTAAAGAAAATGTTTCCTAGAAATTTTATCTTGTGTATGATATAAAGGGTTTAAAACATTTTTAGAATCAATTCCACATAGAGGAATAAAATATACATAAGTGGAAATAATTATATTTTAATCCACATTGGTAAAATTTAGTTTTTAAAATAACTTTAATTTATTTATCAAGACTAGGAAACTTATAATTCCGTAAATATTTATTAAACCATGTATTTACCATTATGACACTTATAGTTGTAAAAAAGTTTCTAAAAGATAAATTTAATAGTTGAGTAATAAAACTCAATAGATTTATCTTTCTATTTATTGAGTTGAGGAATTATTTTACCATTGAGATAAATAATATGATATAATATACTTACTTCTTTTATTTTCATTCCATAAGAATAATTTCTTCTTTTGGTTGTGCTTTGAGAATTTTCCACTTCTATTGCATCTCTTGATTCAAGCCATGAATTTTCAAGATAAATTTTTCATCAATGAAGAAATAAAATAAACTTAAAATGGATCAAAAGATCCAAAAAAGTATAACATTTTATTCCTCCAATCTTTAGACATTAATCGAAACAATAATGGTTAGCACAAGATAAGATAAAATCTAATATATGGAAACACTACATTAATCTCTAAAACCTCAACAATAACACCCAAATTTAAACTTTAAACATTCCATAAATAACTAACCATAAACCTATTCAAAAAATTCCTAACCAAATTCAAACCCAAAAATCAAAAATATTTTATCACATATTATTCTGAGATAAACTTATTTTTAATCTCCAAAAAACATTAATCACTCATAAATTCACATACCAAAAATGTTTATTCCCAAATAATTTATTCTCCAAATTATGTTAATATTTTCCTAAATAATTTGAATCGCCATAAATCCGTAATAAAATCATATATGCTTACAAAATATAATTCAACCTTTATTCCTCAAATAAAATTAATATTTAAATTTACGTTAATCATACAATGTTCCAAAAATAGTTAACTTTTTCAAAAATAGCATTAACCACATAGTCACCAAATCACTTTTCAATCCCATGGATATTTATATGATAAAATATATACTCCTAAAATATATCCAATTAACCATAATTACCACAAAATTAATGAATGTTTAATCCTAAATATTATTAATACCTTTCAACTTATGTCCACAAAATATAAAATCATTCCTCCTCAAATAACTTTTTCACTAAAACATTTACTAAACATAAGGTTTGTATTCCCATAAATGTGTCCCAAAATATACTTAATCATATTAAACTTCCATCATATAAAACCTAAAAGGTATACATTCTGTTAATCTTATGATCAGTTTTAGACTTATTAAACCATGATTGTATCTAAAACTCTTAAAATATTCTCATCATAATCATCCTAAACTCTAAAGTTATCTACAAATTTCATATGATACTAATTATAATAACCCATGGACAATAAAAAGTGGATGTTTAAACTTTACAATAAAAAGTGTAAAAACTTTTAATTATCAAACCTTTACAATAAAAAGTGTACACTTTAACTCAATATCTATTTTTCTATAAAAAACATGATTCTTAAATTTAAACTCATGTTACATTCAAAACACATTCTATTATTTTAAGAAGAATCCTCATAGTGTAAATATAGACATTTATATAGTTCTTACTCATCATTAGGCCTTGTGAAAAACATTTTACAACTTATTATGAGCACAAAAATCTCAATAATGGATACAAAAAAGAAAGAAACCTATCAATCAATTTTGAAAATCATGAAATCCCATAGAAAATTTTCATTTTATATAAATAATATTGAGTCCAAATAATAATTTATTTAATCAAGAAATCAACTTCACTTCCCAAATATTTTCATAAATTTTTTTTAAGTAAGTGAAAATTAAAAATCATAACCATGATGGTTTCTTTTAAAACATGATCACCCATGAAAAAATTTTCTTGAAAAACATATTTTTCTCTTAAAAGGGGCATAAACTTTCCTTTAAATATAACCTCAGTATATTACCACATTAAATAAAAATAATTCTATAAAAACTATTTTTCAAGAATATAAAATTCATGTAGGTGCCTTGTGACATCATCTTTATATCACTCTTATAATTTCTCTTATAATAACTTTTACAAATGAAATAACATACTCGGTTAATTACAATATATATTCCTTAAAGAAAAAAATCATTACCCAACGAATTGGAGAGTCATATATTAGGATCAACCGTCATCATGAATATTTTAAAAGAACTATAACATAAATAAAACAAATAAAATCTTTAATTTTCTTCACAAAATCTCATAAATTGTTTTGTTTAACACATATACAGAATCACTTTTGGACTTCATGTAAAAATAAGGATAAAAATCCTTTTAAAAAAATTCAATAAAAAAATTCAATAAATAATGGGAAATATTACTTTCCTTGAAATAAAATAAAAACTTTTCATGGATATTCATAAATAATAATTTTTATTATGGCATGAAATCCTAATCATGTAATATATGTTAAAAAACATTTTTTCACTTTTTTAAAGAGTCAAAAATTGACCTTAATAGAAATAGTTAAAAATATTCATTTTAAACCCTTATAAAGAAAGTACAATTTGGTTTAATTTTAAATTTAATAATATTTTAAGTATAAATAATAAAATCCTTGAAAACATTTAAAATAACATGGACATTAATGAAAAAAATAGTTTTAAAACATTTAAAACAATGTTTTAAAGAAAAATACATTACCTCAAGTTAGAATCACCATGTACGTGATTTAAATAAAATATAATAAAATTATATTAACTATTTAATTGATTAAGAACATTTTTTATGTGTATTAAATTATTAATATACCTTTTACTTCATTAATTACCATGCCTTAAATCAGTTAAGGTCATGTTAAACATTTTTAGGACATTTGGTTTATAAGACCAAAATGAATTCGGTAGGTTGATTATGGTTGAAAGGATAATGGTTCCATCATCCACATAATCTTAATAATGATATAATTATAATTTTTATACATTAAATACAAATTTATAACCATCCATAAAAGGAGTATATAAAAAACAAATCACATCACTTCATGGAGCTTGTAGTCCACACGTACACATGAATGATGTTACCATATTACAATGGATGGAATGGTAAGAAGTTAAGTAATGTATTATATTTATATAATAATAATTATTTCATTAATATATTATATATTCATTTAAATCCATAATAATAACCATCTTTTCAATGTGGTGATGAAAAATAAAACACATTGCTTCATGGAGGTGGTAGTCCACAAGTATACAAGACCGATGTTTTCATTTCCCATATGGTGTAAAAGTAGATTAAAAAACTTTATACCATAGTCATTATAAAATTTAATTATATTTAATATACTAATTTTATTATTTAATCATGGTTAAAAAAATTAATTAGGTTTATGAAGAAATAAACATGAAAACACTCGGTTAAGAGTTATACCTCTTCTTTAGAAAACCTCCCTTGGATTACGCCTTAAGCCTTCACAGTTTGGTATTTTGGTGAGACCATAAATTATAAGAAATTATTAGTAATTTATTGAAGGTATTAGTCAAACTAAATGGCTCAATAGGTGTGAGTAAGAGTGGATATGATATTCCCTTTTATAATTGAGGTGGGTGGAAATCTTATAAATACGTGAAATATTAATATTAAATAAATGAATAACTCATGTAAAATGGATAAAAAGATCCATATATTTGAATATAAGGATTATAAGGTCTAAATATAATCAAAAATTAATATTTATATAGGTTTATGTGTCATTTTAAATCTTAAATTTTGGTTTAACCCCCTCATTATCCCTCTTTAATCTTAACCGGTGTAAGAATGTTTTCAATCTTTAAGCGTCATGAAAGTAATTTTAAAAATTAAAAGTTTCAAATACATAGGAAATTAATTATATCATCAAAAATTTAACATAAAATTGAGTTATTATAGGATTTTTATGATTTTCTAGTTATTTAAAAATTATTTCTATACATTAAATACCATTTAAGTCATTTTCAAGACTTTTCACAAACTTTTAATTTAAATGTATCAAGATAAAAATGTAATTAGAAATTATATACTTAAATCATCAATTATCTGTAAAATTTGTCAATAAAATTAATGTAATACCATAAATAATCTAAATGTTATCCCTTTTAATATTTTAAAAACCATTTATTTGATTTTTTCTTATGCTTGCACAAGCGTTGTATCGACGCTGAAAAAGAATTTTAAATAATTATAATATACTTAAAACTTAAAAAAATTACATGATACTAAATTATTATACATTATTTTGGTCATATTTTACCCTTGATATGTATATTTACTCTTATCCTAATCATGAAAACATATTTAAGACATAAAATTAAAGGAAATGACATTTTTTTAAATATACCATTTCCTTCTTTGGAATCCATCCAATATTTCAATAAAACACATGTAAAATAGTATAGGAATGAGTATAGGCCTATAAAACTCTCATACACACAAATAAATTATAATTTTGTAGGTAATTTGGTCACTTTCCACTTAATTTTAATTTAACTTAATTTACCTTTATTATGACAACTCACTATTTCTTACTCAGTAACTTATTGTTGTGATCAAAAAATAAAATTTACCATATAAATAAATTCAGATATTATTTTTCCAAATTTAAAATCTATTTTACAAGACTCAATTTTTACATTTGGGAGAAATCAATTTTATTAAAAGTGTGCAAAATGCAATGAAAAATAGTTTTTAGAAAAATACATATTTTAAGAATAAAAATTATTTTATAACAAAATCATGTATAATGATTATTTACATGGAATTAATTTGATTTTTAACAAAATTAAACTTATGTTACATTTAAAAAACCCAAAATCAAATGGAACATCGAAATTACTTTGATTAAAAGTAAATAAATGATGGTTTTTTGTAAAATCGATATTTTCCCTATTCATCAAAAAATCGTCATTTTCCAAAATATACCAAGAATTTATCTTAATATTATTTTTAAATTATTATTTCAAAAATTATTTCCATTTTATCAAATACAATTTATAAAATTTGTAGAAATTAATCATAATATCTGCACACAAAAATATAATAAAATCAATTTTTGAAGAAAATGTATTTTTGAATTATAAAATTAATTTATACTCATTTACTATATAATAACCACCATTGTATGAATGTTGATATATTTTATTAAATATATTATCTATAAATTTCATTATAATCATTCATTTATAGTGATTAACATAATTTAATTTTATAAAAATACATTGCACACATAAATCGGTTTTCTTAAAAATATCTCATTTAATCTTATATGATTTTATTTAGAATTAAGTTCTTATTCCTTGTGCATTAATCAATAAATATTTATTAAGGAAAAATTTTCTGCAAATATTTTATAATGTAGTTACTAATTTCTATACCCACCAAAAAAATGTTTAGGTTATAATGGTTTTATTTAAATAATAATATTTCTATAGTTTATCATCATTTGTTTAAGCTTAGTATTGTGTGTACCACATGATATTAAATGTAATATTGTATAAGTAAAATAATTTCTAAAATATTTAGGTGCTACAGTACACCCCCTTAAATAAAGTTCATCCTTAAATTTTTTTTCTAGTGTTTGATAAAAAGGGTAAAAAATATTTTTATAATTAATTACTAGATGTGGAATAAAATATACACAAGTGAAAATAATTGTCTTTTAATACACATTTATATCATTTCCTTTTGAAAATAACTTTAATTCATATTTTAATACTAGTAAACTTATCATTTAATAAATATTTCTTAAATAATTTATTTACCGTTATTATGCTCGTACTTTTGAAAGAGTTCCTAAAAGAACACCTTAATAGTTGATAGGTGAAACTCGGTAGATTTATCTTCCTCTTACATGAGTTGAGTAATTATTTTACCATCAAGATAGAGAATTTGAGAAAATATAATTACTATATTTATTTCTATTCCATAATCACAATTTATTCCTTTGGTTGTTCTTTAAGCATTTCTTACTTCTACAGTATCTCTTACTCAATATAAGGAATATTCAAGAATAATTTTTCAGCATTGAAGCACTAAAATAAACTTATAACCAATAATAAGATCTACAATAGGATAAAAAGTTATTCTTATTTTATTTAGACATTAATCAAAACCAAAATGGTTGGAAAAAGGTTAGATGATATCCAATATATTGAAATAATACAGTAATATTCAAAGCCACAACAATTACACCCAAAGTTAAACTTTGAACATTCCATAAATAACTAACTGTAAATATCTTCAAAATATTCCTAGACAAATTCAAAACCCAAAAATCAGAAATATTTTATCACATATTCTTTCAAGATAAACTTAAAATTAATCTCAAAAAAATTTAATCACTCATAAGTTTACATACCAAAAATGTATACGGCCTCATAATATATTCTCCAAAATATGTTAATCCTTTCCGTAAATAACCTGAGTCACCATAATTCCATGATAAAATAATATATGCTTCCAAAATATAATTCATCCTTTATTCATCAAGTAAAATTAATATTTTAATTTACATTAATATTATAATATTCAAAAAATAATGAACTTCTTAAAAAAATAACTTAATCAAATAGTCACTATATCACTTTTCAATCCCATGTTTATCTATATGAGAAAACATATATTCTTGAAATATATTAACCCTTTATCCCAATTAACCAAAATTACATCAATATTAAATAATTTGTTAACCCTGTAGATTATCAATATCTTTTAAATTATCCCAAAAAAATATAAAATCATTCCTCCTCAAATAAATGTTTCACTAAAACACATACTAAACTTAAGGTTTTTATTCCTATAAATTTATCACAAAATATTTTTAATTGTCTTAAACTCTCATCATATAAAACCTCAAAGGGGTATTTATGCCTTTAAAATTATTATCAAAATTTAAATTATTAACCCATTATGGTATCTAAATCTATTAAAATATCCTCATCTGAATCATCTTATCTTATAAAGTTATCTAAAACTTTCCTTTTATACCAACTATAATAACTTATGCCTTAATCAACCCATAATTACACGATTTATAGAAAGGGTTTCACTTTCTTACATTTCAAAGATAATTTTGGTTTAGAGTTTTATAAAATTATGAAAAACTCTTACATACCAAACCCTTATAATACAAAGTGGATACTACCACTCAATATCCATTTTTTCAATAAAAATATTATTTTTAAATTTAATTTCATATTACATTCAAAACACATTCACTTGGTTTAAGATGAATCCTAATATTGTAAAGATATGCCTTGTTATAGTTCATACTCATCCTTATGCCCTGTGAAAAACATTTGGAAACTTAGGATGACCACAAAAATATCATTAAGGGGTGAAAAAAGAAATAAACCTAATAGTTTATTTTAAAAAATAGGAAATTCAATAGAAAATTTCCATTTTATATAAATAATCTTGAGCCAAAATAATCATTTACTTACTCAATAAATAAACTTCACTAACCAAATATTTTCAAAAAACATTTTATAAGTAATAATAAAGGAAAAAATTAAAATCATGATGGTTTATTGTGAAAAATGATAACTCCTGAAAACATTTTATTTAAATTCATACTTTTCACCAATATAATGGGAATAAACTTTCTTTTGAACATAATCTCATTAGCTTAACTTATGAAATAAAAAGACATCCATGAATACTAATTTGAAAGCATAGAAAAGTCATGTTTGTTCCTTGGGACATAATCTTCATATCACTCTTAAAATCACTCTTAAAATTACTTTTACAAATGTAATAACATACTTAGTTAATTACAACACATATTCCTTAGAGAAAAAAATCATTACCCAATACATTATAGAGCTATATTGAGCTCACCCATCATCATGATCAATGTACAAGGATAATAAAATACATAAAACACATAATCCATATATTTTTTCTATATAATACCATTTTTAAGAAATATAATATTTCATATTCATTATAAAATCTCATAGATTATTCTATTTAACACATATAAAGAATCACTTTTGGACTTCATGTAAAAATAAGGATAAAAATGATTTTTATTTGAAAACTCTTAAAACAAATAATTCTCACAAGGATGGGAAATAATATTTTCTTTAATAAACCATGTAAAATTTTATATTAATCTTAATAAAAAATAACTTTAATGTTTTTTGTAAATTACACTCATGTTATATATGTTAAAAACATTTTTTGTTTTTTGATATTGGTAAAAAAGGTTAAAAAGTGAGTCATATGAAAAATGTTAAAATGATTCATTTTAAACCATTTTAAATAGATAAAAAGTATTTGAAATTTACCTTTAGAAATATTTTAATCATAAATAAGAAAATCCTTGATAAAATTTAAAGAAACATGGGTATGAAGGAAAAAGAGTTTTAAAACATTTAAAACAATGTTTTAAAGAAAAATCTATTTCCTTGAGTTCAAATTTCTAAATACTTACTTTAAATCATGCTTAATAAGATAATATTATTTATTTAATTGATTAATAACCTTTTTCTATTGTATTCACTTATTATTATCCCTTTTATTTCATTTATTACCATGTCTTAACTCAGTTCAATTCATGTCGGACTTTTTAAGGACGTTAGGTTTATATGTACAAAATGACATTAGTATTTTTACTATGGTCAATGATATTATGGTTTAATAATATCCATAATATTAATAATTAAATAATTATCATTTTTACACATTAAATACAATCTTATAACCACCCATGAAAGGTGTATGTGAAAAACGAATCACATTACTTTGTGGAGGTGGTAATCCATACGTACGTAAGAACGATGTTATCATTTTAAAAATAATGAAAGGGAAAGAAGGTAAGTAATATATTATCATTAAATAATCATAATTATTTCAGTAATATATTATATATTCATTTAAATTCATCATAATAACCATCCTTGTGAGGTGGTGATGATAAATGAAACACATCAATTTGTGGAGATGGAAGTCCACATGTACGTGCAAGAGATGTTTTCATTTCCATTAAGATATACAGATAGATGGAAAAGGGTTTTACCAAAATCATAATTAAATTTTAGTATGTTTAAGATACTTATCTTGCTATTTCAACATGGTTAAATAATATTTTAAGAATGTGGAATAAGAAATAAACATGAAAACACTTGGTTAAGAGTTTTACCCCTTCTTTGGAAAACCACCATTGGATTACACCTTGAGCCATCTTAGGTTAGTATTTTTGTGATATGAAAACCTATAAGAAATGGGTAGGATGGGTGGTAATGTATTTGGGTAGGTATTGGTTGAGATAAGATTTTCAAGAGGTTTAAGGAAGAGAGGATAGGATATTCCCTTTTATAAATGAGGTGGGTAGAAATCTTATAAATACATGAAATATTATTATAAAATAATTTTATAACTCATGTGTGGTGAAAAAAAGTTATATAACTTAAAATCTAAGGATTATAAGGTCTAAATATAATAAAATAATCAAATTTAGGTAGGTTTGGGTGTCATTTTAAACCTTATATTTTGGTTTAACTCCCTCATTAACCATGTTTAACCTTAACTATTGTAAAAAAAATTAAATCTTTAAGGGTCATAAAATTAATTTTAAAAATTTAAAGAGTCATATACGTGGAAAATTAATGTCATCCTAAAAATTTCACCAGAAAATTTAGTCATTAAAGGATTTTTATGATTTTATTATGATTTAAAAATTATTTTTAAAAACGAAATACCATTTAAAGTCATTTTCAGTACTATTAAAAAATTGACTTTAAAGGCATCAAGATAACAATATAATTCAAATTAAAACACTTAAATAATCATTTATACTTAAAAATTATCTATAAAAATATTTTAATATCATAAATAATCTAAATATTATAACTTTTAATATTTTTAAAACCCTTTATTTGATTTTTTTTCCTATGTTTTCTCAAGCATTATATCGACACTGCATAAACATTTTAAATAATTATACTATATTTAAAAATTAAATACTAACTATAAAAATTAAATTAAATTAATATACATTATTATGGTCATATTTTTTTATTAATAATTTATATTTACTCTTATCCTAATCATGAAAACATATGTAAGATATAAAATGAGAGAAAATTACATTTTATTAAATATAACACTTACTCATCTTGGAATGAAACTAATATTTCAAAGGAAGCATCCTAAAATATTATGGGAATGAAGATAGGTTTATCAAACACTCAACCAAAAAAATATTTTATTTGTTTTGAGGTATTTTTTTCATTTTATACTTAATTTCAATTTTTACCTTAATTTACCTTTACCGCGACAACTTATTTTTTTAATCAGTAACTTGTTTTTGTGACCCAAAAAAATCACATTATAAAAAAAATGTAAATATTTATTAAAAATTGAAAATATATTTTAAAATATTCAATTTTTATTATTGTTATAAATCAATTTTAATATATGTATGAAAAACTCAAAGAAAAATAGTTCCTAGAAAAATGTTTGTTTTAAGCATAAAAATGATTTTATACCAAAATCATGTATAATTTTGATTACCATTAAATTAATTGGATTATGTTTTAAAAAATGAAACATATTTTAATTTAAGAAAAATACAAAAATCAAATGGGATGTTGAAATTACTTTGATTAAAATTAAAGATATGACAGTTTTTGCGAAATTGGTATTTTCCCAATTCATATAAAAATAAAAAAATTTAGAAAAATAAAAACACTTTATCATAAGATTATTTTAACATTATTATTTCAAAATTTATTTTTATTTTATCAAATTAAATTTCTAAAAGTTTTATAAATCTATCATAATACCCGCACACAAAATACAATAAAACCCATTTTTAAAGAAATTGTATTTTTGATGTATTAAATAAATTTACACTCATTCCTTATCTATTAACCACTATTAGATTAATGTTAATATATTTTATTAAATATATGATCTATAAATTTCAATAAAATCGTTTATCTATAGTGATTACCTTAATTTAATTTGATAAAGATATATTACGCACATAAATCAATTTTCTAAAAAATATCTCCTTTAATCTTATTTTGAATTTTTTCTTTATTTACTAGGAATTAATCGTTACTTTCTTATTAGGTATAACTTTTTTGAATATATTTTATAATCCAATTACTCACGTTCATACCTTTTCAAACTAGAAACTCGGTTATAAAGGTCTTATTAAAATAATAATATTTCTATAGTATATAATTGTTCATTTAGGCTTAGTGTTGCGTATACCACACACTATAAAATATAATATTATTTAGATAAAATTAATTATAAAATCTTAAGGTGTTACAATCTACACCCCTTAAATAAATTTCATCCTCTCAATTTTATCTCATGACCGATGGAAGGGTTTAAAACATTTTCAGAATCAATTCTCAAGAGTGGAATAAAATATACGTAACTAGAAAGAATTATTTTTTAATCCACCTTGATAACATTTTATTTTGAAAATAACATTAATCTATATATTAATAATAGGAAACTCATAATTTCCCAACTATTTATTAAACCATGTAATTACCACTATAACAATAATGCATGTGAAAGTGTTTCAAAAAACACACCTTAATAGTTGAGAGATTAAACTCAATAGATTTATCTTCCTCATTCTTGAGTTGAGGAATAAATTTACCATTGAGATAGATAATATAAGAAAATATTATTACTTGATTTATTTCTATTCTATAAGAACAATTTCTTCCTTTTTTTTGTTCCTTAAGAAGTTTCAACTTCTATTTCATCTCTTACTCCAAGAAATGAATATTCAATATGAATTTTTCATCCCTAAAGAACTAAAATAAACTTCTAATGGATCACAAGATCCATAAAAGGATAACAAGTTATTCCTCTTGTCTTTAGACATTGATCAAAAACTAAAATGGTTAAAAAATGGTAATATAGTATCCAATATAAATAAATACTACACTAATCTCCAAATCTTCAACAATAAAACCAAAATTTAAACATTAAACATTCTATAAATGACTAACCTTAAAGATCTTCAAAATACGCCTAACCAATTTTGAAACCCAAAAATCAGAAAATATATGTGTAAGATCTTGGTTTATCATAGATTTATTGATCCTTTAAACTTAATTTTAAAACTCTTGGTTTACCTTAATAGAAGTGTGTAAGGGGTCAAGGAGGTTTCAAGTATGTTTTGGCTTGGTTTGGGGCTCATAGTTCATGTTTTTGTAGGAATAGGTTGAGGTGCATAGTTATCTCATGGTTTTCACTAATCGTACACCTCAACCATGTGTCCTATAGAAGGTAAATCATAGTTTTTCAAATTTTTCACTAGGTACCACATGAGCAGGAAAAATCCAAAATTTACTATAGTTTCACCATGCATAGTTTTCACAGAGTTTTTATAACCATGCACCTATACCATACGGGGTGCAGGCTTCAATAAAGTCTTGAATGCATGTCTTACACACAATTTTTCTAATCATATGCATGAAGCATGAAATGGGTGTGAACATGGAGAGTAGGTTCACATGGTTTGTGCATGATTTGGACAACCATGTGTCCAAGTCGTTCACCCTCTTAAACATACAATAAAACTACTTGTTTCCTCCTCATGACCCTTAAACCTTATTTCCTTCTCCTCCTTCATTTTTACAACATTAGGCATGTAGGATCTCTCCCTAATTTCTCTCATAGTATTTAGTGTATAACCTTCATCTAGACTCTATTTTTATTTTCGTTCATTACATTGGATCCCCCTAAGAAATTCTATCACTCATCTATCTTCTTTTCTCAATTTCTATTCCTATCTTTGGTGAAATATTCATACAAGATAATAAACTTTATTTTTAAGGTGTTTGACTAGCTTTCTATTTCCTATCATTTCATCCCAAATATGAGGTTGATACTAGATGAGGATTCTACCACATATCTAAGGTATTTGGTTTATGACTTTCCCTTTAAGGTGTCTGAATTTATAAATTGTTCTATTGTGTTATATGCTAGATTTTCTGTGTGTTGCCTTTAAAAAATTTATTCCTTAAATTAGGTGAATATATATTGATCTTGAGGTGTTATGAGACCCTTATACACTATTTAAAGTTCAAAACCACAACCCAAACTACCCCCTTGGGTGTGTTTTCTTAAATTCCCATGAAAATAATTCTTAATTTTAAGTTGAAACCTCTCTTAGGGTGTTTTTGGATTGGCCTTAGTGAAACATATCTTTTAGTGTGCCTAAACCATCCCTTAGGTGTGTTGAGTTTTCACATAAATAAATGGTTGGATTTATTTAATAATTAAATGGATTTAAATCCTTACTTATACCTTGTATTTATTTTACCACTTATTCATTGTTTAATGGTTAAAGTAATTGTTCAAACCATTATAGGTTTGTCGTGCCTTGAGTAAGCCATGTAGTTTTGAGTGGGAATGCCTTGAACGAACTCATAGGATACCACTTCATTCATCGATGAGAATACCAAGTGGTACACCAACTTGGATTTTTTATTTTTCTTACTTGATGAATGCGTCATCTTGACAATAAAGGATTCATCTATATTCTCTAGAAAACTTAAAATTTTAGGGATAATCACCTTAGAATTGGACCGATGTCTTCGGACAAGGAAAGCCTTGGGTCAGACCCTTGGTTTCCAATTGAGCATGCCCGACTCTCAAGGATGGTTTTACTTAGTTCAGTTATAAATTATTAGAGGTAAAATTACAAGGTTTTATCCCTTGGATTAAACCCAAAAACCAAATATATAAACATCACAGCTTTATCACAGTGAGTTGGATCAACTTCTAAAAGTCAAGAGAGCCATGATTCGTTCATGGATTAAAAATGGGTGCATTGTGAAAGAATTATTTGATGTGATTATTGGATTTATTAGAGTTACTATCACATAGACGCTTGGGATATATGTCCTGGGTCCCTTGACTATTTATAGGTTACATGTTCAGATACATCCATCTTAGGTTGAAGTAGGTATGGTTGGTCAGGTATCCCAAGAGGAGTTGATCTAAACATTATTTTAAATTTTATTTTCCATTTCAATTTTAATTATATTTTTATACTATTATACTTTATACTCACAGACTATATTTCATTAGAAATTTTTGGTGGTGGTCTACTAAGTTTTACTTGCAACCTATTTGGGCTTCCATTTGGTACCCGAACAAACTTCTTGGATGTAGGAAATGAAAAATGTAATCAACCAATTTTGTATTCTTAATTTTGTTCTAGATTGGGGTATTGGAGAAGAGGAATGAGCTGATTTTTAGGATGCTCATGGATTTTAACACTTTTTGGTATTTTTGTATATTTTTTATGACATGTATTATATGTGTTCCTACCACCACGTATGTATGTTTCATGTCTATATTATCTTATGACATCATTACATGTATATGATACTATTGTTGTTTATATTTCTTATTATTGTTATAGTTTATTCTTTTGATATCCTATTCATAATTCCATTTATTTATTATTATATATCATTTTTTTGTGCTTTGAGAAAGAGGGTATAGTCTCCCCACCATACCACCATACACACTCACTACTAGTGGGTAACCTCTAGCATATAGGGAGGCACGCTTGAGTCCACATGGCCAATTGGGTTTAGTTGCTTATGAGTGAACTGGGCCTGGGATGTAACAAAGTGGTATCATAGCGTTTATTTTTCCTGTTTATTACTATATTGGGTTGGTATATAGGAGACTAGGACATGTAAAAAATTGGTAATAAGTTGTTCTTGGGAGTAGCTAACCCATGTTTGAGGGAAATCCAAGTTACCAGGGATGAGACCTGTTGTTCTGGATTTAACCTGTTACAGATGTACTACTTTCACAGTTGGGTGACACATATGATTTATGTCATTTGTTATATTTATGGATTTTCTCTTTTTACCCTTAATCCATTATGGAAGGGTAACATTTCCTTAGTCATCAAAATAATAATATAGGTATATTTCCATCCATATTCCATTCCATTTTTATTTCATTGCTTGTTTATTATCATATGTGCCTTAATTGTTATACTTGTAATTTTTAATGTTTCTTTTAGTAAATATGATAAATTAATTAGTTACTTAAAGTGTATGTATCAAACTAAATAGAGTTTCCCTGCACAACATGATGGTGGCACCTTAACTAAATAATTATAACATTTTTGAACCATAAAAATTTAGTTACATGGGATGAAATGTTAGTTGGTTATGATTAAATGTATTCTAATTATAAAAAAAGATTTTTCTATAAATTTAGAATGGTTATCCATATAATAAATCCATCTTATATGGATTTTTTATACCCTAGGACTATATGTAAAAGGTTGGTTTTGGTTACATGAAATTCCAATTATAACTTATAAATCTTATGTCTTAATAACTTATGAATGGAAAATTCTATTAATATAACCATTATATATATATATAAACTTTCAAAATTATAACTTTTAAAAAAATAATTATTAAATGGGGATTTCAATTTCAACTTAAAGGTTTTTTTCCTTTATAATTTGGAATTGAATCTCTATAAAAGTGAACCTCTATGATTAAAACTTGGAATCCTGTCTTATAACTTGACCCTAGAAATGGGTAGTTGGTTAGTGTATCTTTTGTAGTCAGATTGTGAACCTATCCTTCTTTCTTACCAATAATAATTTTCACCTAGTATCTATACTAAGTAATTTTCTTATAATTTTAGATATATTCCTCCACTATGACCCCATATCGAGTTCCAGGAAGGTGGAAACGGCCATGCACCTGAGGTGGTGGGACCTGACCCACTGGTAGTACCACCTGTAGTTCCACCAATAAAACCTCTAGTTATACTACCAATAATTCTAGTATTTGGAAATTATTCTAATATTAGAGAGGGTTTCTTACTCTTGGTACATTCTATGGAGGTAGTTCTACGGGGTGCACCGACTATGTCTGAGTTGATGAGAGAGTTACAACAAAACACTTACCTATTTTCTCAAGGGAAGTCAGTCCCCAGGTGGTGGAAACATGGAATGAGTCCATTCATATGATCTTAGATCACTCTAAGACTCCTCTAAATAGGAGGGTGAATCTATAATCCTACATGATTTGTGGACCTAACAAGAGGTGGTAGGATTTTATGATTAAAGCATATCAATGTCGAGGTATAGTATAGAGAGATGTATATACCCGTTTCTATGACTAATTTTTCTCAAAGATGTTGAGAGATAATCAAGCTAGAGATTTCATGCATATTTATTAAGGTAATATGTCTATTATGGACTAACCATCTTGCTTCACAGATCTCCAATGATTTTCTCCCACTATTCGTGGTGATGACCTGTCTAGGGAGAGATGTTTTGAGGATGGGATTGGATATACCATTTGGTCCTAGGTGAACATTTTTTGGATGACTACCATCTCTAAAATGCTAAACCATTCCCTTATCTCTAAGAGTAACATAAGGTAAGATGAAGGTACGTGGTATGGTGGTTTAGCATCTTGGCATGGAAGTGGTTCTTCTAGTGGAAAGAAATGTTTCCTTCAGGTTTCTCATTAGGGCGGTGGAAGTTAGAGTATCTTCACTAGTATTTATGTGGCATTCCATTAGTGTGGAATTCAATGTTGCATGAAGCCCCAATGTGAAAAGGACCCAATGTAGTTTTAATCTTGTGTAATAATAGTTAATCTTTATAGATTCTATGGGACCTTTCCACTGATGCCCGATGAGAAAGTATCTTCACTAACTCTAGGTTCTGGGATGGGATCTGTAGCTCCACATCAGGCAGAAAGTTGGAGTACTGTTGGCCGATCATAATAAGGTAGAATTCATATTTGAGGAGTCTAGAATCTTGATGTGTAGTTCCAGTAGATAATACCAACTTAGGGATGTCAGTTTGTAGCTCAAGGTCATGGATTTTTTCAGTTACATGCAGAGTATCCTATACCTGAGGAGATAATTATTGGTCCATATACATTGTGAGGTATGATCTTAGTAGCATAGACTTTAGTATCTTCTATATTTGATACATTTTCTTCATAATCATTCTTATCTACATCTTTAACGAAGAGTCTCCAAATCAAGATTGAATACTTTTTCATAGTAATTTCTATTGATACTCTGTTGGGAGTACTGTCAGAAAGTGTTTATCGATGCAAGGAGGGACCCCTCAAGATCAGTGGTTATAATTTCTTATAGAACATTTTCCTCCTTGAGGTAACAGGATTGAAATAATTCTCAAGATGTACTATATAGTTCTTTATCAATCTTATAACTATTTTTATCACTAGAGGGTGCCCATGTCATCACCTGAGGGTGGTAGATATGTTTATAAATGAGAATGGGACGTCCAAGAAATTTGATCTAGACCTGAGCATCATGGGTTGGGAAGAGTTTCATCCTATATTTCCATTATTTGTCTTTATGACCAAGGAGTATGACTGGTTATCTTTCCTCTAGTGGTGGACAGATTTAGAGATGATTTCCTGGATGGATTTTTTTGGGCTACCTCCTAAGAGAGAGGTGTAATTCACCATCAAGTTTGTTTTTGGATTAGAAATAGTGTATATTACTCTTTACAAGATGGATCCTACTAAGATTCAAGAACACAAAAGGTAGTTAGAAGACCTGTAATCCAAAGGGTATATACGACCCAGTACTTCTCCTTTAGGTTCGCCTATTCTTTTCACCAAGAAGGCATATGGAACACTAAGGATGTCTATGGATTATAGGAGGTTTCATCATCTTACCATTAATAACTGGTACCCACTTCCTTGAATATATAATCACTTTAATCAACTATGAGGATTCAAAGTCTTCTCAAATATTGATTTAAGATTAGGCCACCATCAGGTGTAAGTCAGGCCCTCAGATATACTATAAATGGAATTATAAAGAAATGATGGATTGTAAAAGTATTTGGTTATGTTGTTTTGTTTGACCAATGCACCTACTATTTTTATGGACTTTATGAATTGGTTTTCCTACTCATACCTAGATTCCTTTTTGGTTGTTTTTATGGATGATGTCTTAGTGTATTATTTTACCATATATGATCATTCCAAACACCTTGATATCATATTGAGCACACTAATAGAGCATGGTTTCTATGTCAAGATTAAAAAATGACACTTATAAATTAATAAAGTTCACTTTATATGTCACTTTATATTAGAATAAGGGGTACCTATAGATCCGATGAAGGTAATATTCAATGTTTCCTAAGATAATCCCAAGAACATATTTTATATATAGTGTTTCTCGGGGATAGCCGGTAACTATATACCCTTCATCCAAAACTTATCATGCCTTGTAGCAATAAATAAGTTCTTGAACAAGAAAGGCATAATGTTCACATGTTCTAAATCTTGTGATATGGACTTTTAGGATTTGAAAGGGTGACTTACCTCAATTTTGGTCCTCACTTTACCTAAGTCTAGAAGAGGCTATATAGTGTATTGTGATGCATCAGGTATCAGTTTGGGATTTGTTTTGATTTAAGGGGAGTGAGTTATAGAATATGAATCTCATAATTTGATTTAACATGAGAATAATTTATTGATACAGGTCCTAAAGTTAGTAGTTTTGGTTTATGTCTTGTGTTGATGGCGACATTATTTTCTAGGGGAAGGGTTTTTAGTATAGACGGACCTTAAAATACTTAAATACATGTTCACTAAATGTAAATTGAACATTAAACAAAAAATAGGTGTTGAATATATTTAGTTTATTAACTTTGATCTTTATTATATTTCTATTAAAGGAAATTTAGTTATTGATACTTTGATCCAGAATACTCTAACTCAATCTATTCATAAATCAAGTAGTGAATGTCAGTTGATGGATCTTCTTTATGAAATGAACCTGGAAGTTTAATAGTGTCACGATAAATCTTTTATCATAGATTTAATAGTGGCCTAATCACTTTTGGATTGAGATAATAGGAAGAAACTTTCATATCCTGAAGGCTTAGTCCTGAGGAAAAGTGTTTCTAGTAACAAACCATCACTGGGTTTGTTTATTGGGAGGGATGAGATAATTCATATCCATAGGAATTTCTTGGTACTTTTAGACATGTGAGAGGATTTTTTTTGAGAATATAATACTTCTAAGTGGGAATTACATTCTATAATCACTAAAATTTATCATGTATTACGTCGCCAATATTGGTACCCTATGATGAAAAAGGAGATTACAAGCCTTATTACTAGGTGTTCCACCTATTAGTAAGTGAAAAAGGAACACCAATGAATTGTAGGTCTCTTACATCCATTACCCATTCTAGAATGTAA
Source organism: Viscum album (assembly GCA_963277665.1). Classification (NCBI taxonomy): domain Eukaryota; kingdom Viridiplantae; phylum Streptophyta; class Magnoliopsida; order Santalales; family Viscaceae; genus Viscum; species Viscum album. The sequence continues at coordinate 421,749,405 of OY728141.1, read as the reverse complement.
ATGGTATGAATTGACTATGGATTTTGTGACAAGATTTCCAATTTCTCCTTGGGGTAGTGATTTTTTATGGGTTATCATGGATAGGATAATGAAGGTTTCCCACTTTTTTCTAATTCAGGAAACCTTTTTAGTGGAAAAAATTGGGAGGATTTATTTTTGGGAGATCATATACCTTCATGGGGTTTCATATATCTTCATACTAGACAAGGATTCTTAGTTTAATACATAGTTCTTACAGGGGTTACAAAAGGCTCTATGTTCATAGGTGCTTCTGAGTACAGCATATCACCTACAGACCGATGGTCAATCTGAGTGTACAATAAAGGTTATGGAGGAGATTCTTTGAGCATGTGTGCTTGATTTTGTATGCTATTAGTAAAATATATTATCTCTACTTGATTTCACCTATAATAATAGTTTCTAAGAGACTATCTATGTACAATAAAGGTTATGGAGGAGATTCTTTGAGCATGTGTGCTTGATTTTGTATGCTATTAGGAAAATATATTATCTATACTTGATTTCACCTATAATAATAGTTTCTAAGAGACTATCTAGATAGATTCTTGTGAGGAACTCTATGGTAGGCCATGTAGATCACCCATGTTCTAGTTAGAGGTAGGAGAGGTAGAGAAATTGGGACCACATCTCATTCTGAAATCATCATAATAGGTACAACTATTAAAGAAATGTATGGATATGGCTCAGTCTAGGAATAAATTTTATGTTTATCACCATCACCGAACACTAGATTTTGAGGTGGGGGATGGGTTCTTCTTGTGTGTTTCACCTAGATTCGGTCATCAATGGATTCAGAGGAAAGGTAAGTTTTCACCTAGATTCTTTATATATTTTGAGATATTGGATAGGTTCAGGCTAGTAGCATATCAGAAATATATTCCTTAGTGGTATAGGGATATTCATAATTTCTTTTATGTTTATCATCTCTTTTATTATTACTCTAACCTATCTCATGTATTTTATCTTAAAGAAGTTTAGTTGGGGGATAATGCTTCTTTTGGGGAGTATTCAGTTCATATCATCAAACATAGCATGAAGGATCCCCAAGTTAATATGGTTCTCTAGTTCTAGTGCTATGGAATCACGACCATGTACTAGAGTAAATATTGGAATGGGCATTTTATATCTATGCACAATGGCCAAAGTTATTCTTGGATGAAACTCAACCACCCTCAAAAGTAAAACTCAGCGATGAGTTATTTTAAAGAAGGGAGGTTATAAGATCTTGATTTTTTATAGATGTATAGATACTTTAAACTTTTGTCTAAATCTAATTTTTTACATAAATTTAAGTTTATAAATGTGTTATATAAGTTTTATGAGTTTGTAGGCTTGATTTGGGTCTAAGAGTTATAGTTTTTGGAGGAACGGGTTGAGACTCATGATTAGAACATGGTTTGTACTAACCATGCACCTCAACCATGCAGACCAGAGAAGGTGAAGAATGATTTTTTAAACCATGCACTAGGTTCCACACGAGCATGAAAAACCTAAAATTTAATACAAGTTCACCATGAATAGTTTGTTTAATTGTCCTCCTAGAATGTGTGGCATGTGGGATTCAAGACAATGTCGAATGCACGGTCTATGCATGGTTTGTCTAATTTTGCACATAAACCAGGAGAGGGGTGTGCACTTTGGAAGTAGGTGAACACTATTTACACATGGTTTTACCAACCATACACACTATTAAAAATCCTGTAAAATTATTTTTTTCACCTCTTGATCCTTAAACCATATTTTTTAGCCTTCTCCATTTTCAAAGCACTAGGAACATAAGAGCTCTCTATACTTTGTCTCATAGGATTTGGTGTATCTCCTTCAGTTAGACTCCATGTTGATCATCATTCATCATGTTATATCACCCTTGGTATGTTTAGAACTCCTATAGATTCTTATATTGCTATCTCTTCTCATCTTTGGTGTGATCTTCATGAAAACAAATATTACCAATTTCCAGGCCATCTCTTTGGTTTTCTAGTTTCTCCCATTATATCCAAAATCTAAGGCCAATAATGGACAAAGAGTATACCCCAAGGATAATTTATGTGGTCTATGACTTTCCCTTCAAGGTATCACTATTTATAAATTGCTTCATTCTTCCACACATTGGACTTTCCACACATTGCCTATAAAAATTATATTCCTTAAATTAGGTTCCTAAACCTTGATTTTGAGGTGTTATGATAACCCTAAACATTGTTAGAGGTTGAAAAAATCTACCAAAACCACACCCTTGGGTGTGTTTGATTAAATTCCCTTGAAATACATTCTTAATTTTAAACTGAGACTCCTCATGGGGTGTGTTTTGTTTAGCCTTAGTGAAACCCCTCTTTTAGTGTATCCAAACCACCCCTCATGTGTGTTGAGTTGTCACATAAAGAAATGGTTAGATTTATTTAATTATTAAATGTATTTAACTACCTAATTTTTCCTTGTGTTTAATTTATCACTTATTCTTTGGTTAATGGTTATGGTAATTTTTTAAAACATTATAGGTGTGTCACACCTTGAATAAGCAATAGATTTTTTAGCAGGGATTCCTTGAACAAACTCGTAGGATGACAACCAATTCATTGATGAAAATGAAAAATGGTACACCCACTTGGATTCAATATTTGTTTTACTTGATGAATATCATATCTTGAAATCATAGGATTCATCTAGATTCCCTAGAAAAACTTATAATGCTAAGGATGATCTCCCTAGGTTCGGCCTGATGTCTTCTAACAAGTAAATCCTTAGGTTAGCCCCTTAGTTTCCAATTGATCCTACACCACTGACAAGAATGTGTTACTTGGTTAAATTAAAAATACTTAGAGTTTAAATGATAAGGGTTCATACCTTGGATTACACTTGAAAACCAAATGTCTTAACATCATGGATAGATCACTATGAGTTGGCTCAACTTCTAAAAGTAAAGAATTCCATGATTCCTTTATGGATTTGAAATGGGTGCATTGTGTGTTAATTTATAGATATGATTCTTGGAGTCCTCAGAGTTACTAAGACATAGATTCTTTGGATATATGGACCAGGTCATTTTAATATTTATAGGTTACATGTTTAGAGACTCCATCTTAGGCTGAAGTAGGTATGGTAAGTTAGGTATCCCAAGAGAAGCCAAAATCGACATGGTTTTCTATTTTATTTACCATTTTAATTTTAATTTTAATTTCACACCATTAAAGTTTATATTAATAAACTATATTGAATTATACATGGTCAGTGGTGGATAATTGAGTTTTAATCACACCCTATTCAGTCCAATGTTTAGTACCTTGACTGACTTCTTGGATGAAATGAAAGGACAAAAGGAATCTCCTAGCTATAGATGCTAGATTTTTTTTCTAGATTTGGGTATGGGAGAAGAGGACTGAGATAATTATTAGGATGATCATGAATTTTATCCATTTTTGGTATTTTTATATTTTTTGTGACATATATTTGATGTATTCCTACTTCCATGACTTTCTATTTCATATCTATGTTATCGCATGAAATCATTAATTGTATATGATCCTATTGTTGTTTATGTTTCTTATTGTTATCATGGTTTATTATTATAATTACCTATTTTAATGTCGGTACTTTATTATTATATACTTCTATATTGCACTCTGATAAAGAGGGTATAGTCTCCCCACCATACCACTATACACCCTCACTTCTAGTCGGCAACCTCTGGTGTATGGGGAGGTGTAGTTGAGTCCATGTGGTGAACCAGTTTTGGTCACTTATGAGTGAACCAATATTAATACAACACAATTTGATCACACATTCATCCGATATCAACTTAACAATAATCACTAAAAAACATTAATCTCTAATAAAATAACATACCAAAAATGTATATTTCATAAAAATATATTCTCCAAAATATGCTAATACTTTCCATAAATAACCTAAATCATTATAAATAAATAATAAAATAATATATTTTTCCAAAATATAATTCAAAAAAAATTCCCGAAATAAAATTAATATTTCAATTTACTTTAATCTTATAATGTTCTCAAAATAGTGAAATTCTTCAAAAATAACATTAATCACATGTGGGAGCATTTCACTCCCTACCTTTAAAGAGTGTTCTATATGATTTCCTGATAAGAAAACCCATTTATTCCACTCTCAAAAAATATGAACTTCATATATATTTCAGACTAAAACCAATATATTTTTACAACAACATGCTCCCAAGGTCCAACCTCAATTTCTCCATCATCTTCTACCCACAAGGAACTGATTCCAATGTTATTTTTCATTGTATAAGAGTAAAATCTACCTTATTTTTAAAATATATATAAATATATATATGGGAATACTCTAACTTCATACTAATATCAAATAGATTTTTTTATCACTATCAAATACAACCAGGATGTGTTATTGTTTCTCTTTCACGGAAGCTTCCAAAAAAAATCAGGATCATCACCAAGCACATCAAGATAATCGACACCATAGAATTACCCAACAGTTTTCCCATTCCACCAAAATCTAGAGTGTATTTTATTGAATATTTAGATGAACCCGGTCTATTGTCCATAGACCCAAAGATAACACCCACCTGACTAGTATAATCAAAAATTAGAACCACCCATGTAATCCTCTTCATCCACCACAAAGAAAGGGTTTCCATGATATGTGTACACCTCTAAAGGTACACTAGACATACCACATTGAGGTCCATGCTACCTGGGGGTAGTTCCTTATTAAGAATGTATATCTTGATACTTAATATAAATACCAATATAAAACCATTATCCTCATATGGAAGTGATAATGGCCTCCCTACCTTTTGGAAAACCCTTTAGGTATAACATCATAGAACGACCGGTCACACAGGAACACAAAGTTGACATCACCATTATGTCCCTCTCACACACAAATGAAGAGTTTAAGGCCACCAAAATTAACTGAAGTTGAGAAATCTCCCTATTTACACACAAGAATCAAAGACCTGAAGCTAGTGGCTCTTGTGCCTCCTCCATTATCAAGGAATAGATTCCTTTACTAGAAGTGTCAAATTCCATGCCATTGTTGTGCTACTATAATCTCAAAAAATGGCATAGCTTTAATTTTTTGAAGTATAATTTCAACCCATAAATCTATAAGTCATACCATGAGGGGTCACTAAATGACTAATATTCTTGTGGTAAAATAAGATAAAATCCCTCAGACACCAGACAAGCTCTTCCATGGCCCATATAAAAGGGAGGTTTTGATCTCAGAGCTCTATAAAAAACACATGGGTGTCTCTCATTAAACTATTCAACACCTAAATATAATCTCAGTAATGAAATATAATGCACACATTATTATCTCATCAAGTTTCAACCATGGGTCACCCTTTAAAAGAATTTTTTCATTCCTCAACATTCATAGGGAGTGAGTTCCTCATCCATGTACCTGGCACATAAAGCCAATATTTTCATATTATGTATAGAAAAATTTAATCTGTTATAGGGTAATCTCTACTTTTCACACCCAAGGGGGACTTTCTCACTACTGAATATGAAACCTATCTCATTATTCAATCACAAAAACATCAAGATACTAGTATTTGGGAACTAGTTCACACTTGGTTACCACAACACCCCACGTATTCCATGAAGGAATATCTTGAAGGACCTTTTTATCCACTAATTATTAACTCACTTCTTCGGAATGGGTGAGTGAAAGATGTCTACCATTAGTGGGAACTCTCCAGCTGAAAAGTTCCTAAATAGGGGTTCCATTAAAATATCTAACTCCTAAATATCTTATTAGGAAATAACAACGCATGCCTACGCCAACCAATATTAGGGTTCATAAAGAAAGGACACGCATCATATTCTGAACTGGACCCACTGACTCCTAACCGTAACCATACATCATGCACATCTTCCCATAGATTTAATTTTCATCACTATAAACCTAACATGAATTAACCAAGGGTGGTGTGTGGGGGAGCAGAATAATGCATCATCTATCTCAAACTACTCTCGCACCACCCATTTTTTCACCAAATGACTCCTCAGTATCTGACAAGCCCACAATAAGAAGTTACTTTATATCATATCCATATTTAATATAGAGTTTTGTCCACAACACCACCCTATTTGTCTTAAAGTGGATATTTAACTTGTTACCGCAGCCAGGGTGTGTATTTTTTAAGAGTAATCCACAACTAAATCTCACCAAAAAGTCTTCAGGACATTTGGTGTCACAAAAAAACATCCAAATATGACTAACACTCCTTATGGAGTATCCACTCAAACCATTAATCTTGAATAATTCCATCACAAATAATTTCAATGGAATACTTTGGGACATCCAAGTCCTCGATGAATACTCAGATACAACCACACTGCCCTAAAGAGGGGCCAACATCCTCATATTAAACTCCATCCTAGAAATAGATCAACTCTAGCCATGGTAGATCAATCACATCATGAGTTTAATAAGACATAGGTCATCAATAGATCACTATGATATATAGAGAACTCAATGAAAGAATATTTATCTGGTTGGTGTAATTAAAAACTAGTTGGAAATGAGAGTCCCAGACTCCAACCAAACCTTTTCCACTCAATGAATAGGATCACCTTGAAAATTCATGAGAAATTTGTCATCAAAATGAATGTAGTATACTTAGTCCATATGTAGTCCCCAAAAAATCAGTGAGAGATACCATATGTTCTATAAGAAAGTCATGTAATAAGAAAAAAAGGGATAGGAGCTACCACATATCATGGGGAAAGAATTTTTCTCAATAAAGTATCAAAAACAACACCTAAACTCCCCTTTATAATTATAAATGAGAACATGTAGATTTTAATATAATGCATAAAAGATGATGGTGTCACACAACAATTGGGTGAATCACATAGGAGAAGTCATGCCTTTTCAAATAGCACATAGCATATGAAGGTGGCACATAGAAATCGGTTGTAGCACATAATAGATGGGATTTCATAGTAGATGAGAGAACATAGAAGATGAGATTATATAATAGGTATTATACCCCTGAGAAAAATCCATGTTACTCATCTGTTCATTTAAAATACGCTCAATCATAGGTATGGGTATGCCACAAACCTGCCTCAGAACCTTGGATGGTTTCCCATGTGGCAGACTCCAACAATTAATAAGATGAATCACTTTTAACCAAGCATATCCTTGGAGATAACTCGATAAGGGCATGGAAATAAATTGAAAATACCTATATGATGCATGTAACCTTTTTTTGTAACTGTTACCTCAGTGTGTTGAGTCAGAAAGCTGTTTATATTGGATACATCAGCCGCTGCACTATCTTTGGGTTCTTTGGCCTAAAATATGAACTCAAGATTATTGAATAGTATTTCTTTATATTACCATCCATAATCACATGAAACCTATCTCCAAACCCCATCCCTGGGATAATCCAACCTTAATACCACTCTAACGGGACCCGACCCATCGAAGCCCTTCCCAGGATGATGATAATCTGAGAGTTCCACCCTAATTATGCCTCCAATATAATAGGTAATGGTGAATAACACTGAGTAGGAATATCTCATAGTATCAGAGGCCTCATCGTATATCAACCTAGAATATATACATGTCTATAATGAATAAAATAGATAGAAACACTATAAGAATGAATATAAATAATCAACTAAATTGTATTCAACAAATGCATGAGACATAAAGTATAAATACATAACCAAAAAGAAAAATAAAAAGGAATTGTACATCTGACAATCCTTTGAATTTGACAGATATAATACATAGGAAATATCCTCTATGTTGCATGTACTCCTTGAATTATCTCAAACTACAATGGTCACTACCACCATCAATAACCACCATGCTTCTACATGTGTTTCCAAGCACCAATAAGTGTCTGCTTCAAACACAGTTTGGGTGGAATCCAAGTGGTTAACTCATCCCATAAGTCTGCATGAAACCCAGAATCAAATCTTGGGGGATGCATATTTCTAGGTTACTATAGTAGTACTGTAGTAGGTACTGTAGTGGTACCGTATTGGTACTATAGTGGTACTATGGCAGCCAGAAATATTCATCTGTTTGGGCCTTCGGGCCACCAGTTTGGGCCTACGAGCCACAGGGCCTTCGGGCCACCCAAGGTCTTCAGGCCATAGGGCCTTTGGGACAAAAATACCATGGATCATCCCATATAACATACAGAGAAGGCCCTAGAATGGGATTTAGAGAAAAATAGTAGCTACTAGAGTAGAACTAACTGGATTGGAAGAACTATAGGGTATGGCCACCGCCATATGAACCAGGCACCGTGAAGTCTTTCACAGGGAAATGCTAGTCGATCAGAAATGTGAGTTGGGGAGATAGGTTCCTTAAATGATGCAGATTCTAGGGAGGGGTAGTTCTAGTGGGTTGGTCCTTCAGATCATTTATTGGTAATTATGACTCTGGGCCTTCAGTCCATGTACTGGGCCTTGTTCCACTAGGCCTATGGGTCATGTAAGGGTTCCCCCTCATCCTAATTAAAAATGGGGGATTATCCAAAATAAATAAAAGATGAAGAAGGCCTTTGGGCCATTCAGGTAAGTGTCTGCTCTAAACAAGATACACCAACTCCACATCTACCAAGACAATATATAAACTTATGCTTCATATGAATAGACACATCACATGTGGGCATAAGGCCTATATAGCGGTGATTATAAACATACATTATAGAATTATCTAAAACAAAAAATGAGAAACAACCCAACAATTCATCCCAAAGCTCTGAATATGAGTGAGGATAATTATAAGGAAAGATAATAAGATAATATAGATATGTTCCACAATTAGAATTCCCATGAACATAGAGAATTACCTATCATCGTAACTCCAACCCATGAAGATTTAAATCTCATGAGTATCCAGGGAACCTCAGAGAACCGAAAACAACTCACATAGTCGAAAGTTTATATACCAAATTTATGACATGTATTTAAGGTAACCCATGAGTTTCTGAGTCAAAATACTCGAAGAAATATGATCTAATATTCTTTCCATATTATTCATTTCCACTTGAATTCATTAATGGGGTATTCTAATCATTAAGCATGCTCATCAATCGAGGGAATAGAGCACCCTATGGTCCATCAAAACCATACCACTGAATAAGAACACAAACTAAAAATGTCAGTCAACCCATGAAACCTCATGGGAATTGTAAAATAGGATCATGGTCTCACTGGAATACACCTCAACTGTAAAAAATACTAGCTCCATTGAAGGATCCCAACCCCAAATAAGCTCTTAGAGGGAAGAATAACAATTTTGTAGAAAGAGGATCCCAGCCCCAATCATATAGAGGAAAATCAATCCTACCTATAAAATAACCTATAGATATAGGATCCTAACCCTGAGTTAAGGGATACTAACTCTACCTGTATGATAATAATACTCTGATAATTACACTATAGCCCCATCATTGGCACTACAGAGATAAATTTTGAATTATGCCTATATCACCACAAAAAATGGAATAAAATGTCAAAACAGGCCATTCCATTTACATATAATTGAAAACATACATAGGATAAGCTAATTATTTAATGAAAAAGTCCATAGGATAAAAAATATTCACTTCACTATATCAATCACGAGGGACGTAACATGACGAGTCTCGATAATCTTGCCATGATCAGATCTAATTATTGCATATTAGTCTTGATTCTTTCACCTAGAATACGAGATTATGATTTTTTATGTGGCTCATCCATCTGATATCTTATTTAAAAGATACATCTGAAATAATAATCTATAATAATAATAATAATAATATTACTATAGTTGGGAGGGAAAGAATTCATAGGGGCCTCTCTCTATAATTGTTTTGTCCCCTTCATGTGGCCCTAATTTATTTTAATTTCTTATTATTTTATTATTAATTTTCACTTCGAATATTACCTAATGATTATCAAGTGAATTCTCATTCATGTAAGACATAGAAATATTCATCACCCTTTTTGCAACAACTGTCGGCTCGGAGGTCTCATCGCAAAATGCTTTCCCCCCTATGTCATTACCATCAGTCATCCTTGAGGCCAATGGTCCCCATTCATTTTCACAAGAATAGGAGAGAGTTAAAATGGTAATAGGGATAATTAGAGGTTAATATATGACTTCTTATGTAGTTCCATGACATAACTTTATGGGGATGGAGCGTTCACCACCGTTGGTGCATGATAACCCATCATCAACTCCTCTAGTTCCATGATCACCATTATCCTCTTTTTTTATCTTTCTAGCTTCCATAAATGTATATTACACCATTGTGATGGATGGAATCACACAAACATCACAAGATTAATAATTAAATGTGAGGGAAATATGGTTGGAAATCAATAACATATCTCACACATCGATCACACAATTGCTCAATGAAGAATGCGAAAAAAAATTGATCACATGAAAAAAATGTGGTGGAAAGAAACAAAAAAACAAATAATAATCATATAATTGAGTTATATATATATATTTAATTGAACAAATAATAACCAAGGACTTAATATCAGAACCCTAGATCATCTAAAATGAAGAATGAAGTAGAAATCAAAATAAAAAGTCCAATATCGAATTTGGTTCGATCATTGATGAAGGTCACTATCACATCCATAAATATTGGTGATTTTATTAAAGTAATTCATACTTAAATCTCATGGATTCCTCATATTTATTCACAATATATCTTTATATCCCCTTACAGGGTTCACGGAGGCCACCACAATATTGGAGAAAATAAAAATTAAATAGGGAAAACCCTGGGTCAAAATATCTAATAACCAATTAATTAATTAATCCATGATGACCCACACTTGTGAAATATAATGTGAATTAAAATTACACCACTACAAGGGTTAACCCCTCATTAAAGATGCATCACTAACATTGGTTTTACCATTTTATACCAAATTTAATACATATAAGCAATTCATCACAAATATGAGCACACACTAAAAGAATTACTTTTAAAATTAATATATTTTTCTCGAGGCCTTTTCATGCTTGAAATTCCATATCGGCTTAGCCTGAGAGTAAACACCATGCTCCAAAATCAAAAGAACCATCAAATAACTTTTTTGAGGTTGTTTGTTAGGGTAAATTTACTATTTTACCCCTAGGGAGGTTCTTAGACTTTAAAACCAAAATGGAGCTAAGTTAGCTTGGGAAAATATTATGTCACTATAGTGCAACCTTAATACCACCTCCAATAGGTAAAGGTATGAAAAATAACACCAAGAATTAATATACATACATTGGATATTTTTTCCTATATAAACCTATAATATATATGCAACCCAAATACCCAAGATATATCCAACAACCAACAAAATTATACATAAATATCTAAAATAGGTAAAAAATGCATGAAATAGACAATGGATATCCAATATAAAACCACTCAAAAAAAGGTAAATATTCAATAGATGATATCAATAGGAACAACTAGCATGTGATAAGTAAAAAGACATCCATGTTGTATGAATATATAAGAAGTGATCACTAGCATCAATGAACTTTTCCATACACTATCTACCACCACTATGCACAAGCTCAATTAGATCCACTGGCTCCACTAGCTAAAAGTCCCCGGAGGAAACACCAAAATGGGTAATATTTACACTAACATAATACATATGGGCATAAGACTCTTGCATGGGTGAGTATAAACATTCCTATAAGGTATCCTTGAAAAAAAATCACGGAATGGTAATAGGTCAACTCAAAAACCAAGTCTGAGGTAAGTGGATAAATGAATCCCAAAGAAAACCAGATATTCTCTAAGCTCAAGAAAACCATGGTAAGTAAAGAGTCCCAACCATCCCATTATAGTTTAAAAAAGATAGGTATTTTACAAGCATCTGAAGATACCCAATATAAAAAAATTCTTATAAAACCACAATCAATATCCCATAATTAGGTCATATCATGATAGAAACTAGGAATGAATGATATATTTCAGAATTTGTAACACTCACACAACTCATCACCATAACTATTTAAGCCTCTAACCACCCATGTTACATTACTAACTATGACAAGAGACCAACACCTTACCATATAGTGTATATCGGCCAATGGGGTACCAGAACCTAAGGGAGGAAAACTTCTATATTAACTTATAAGAAAATATTGACCTCTATAGGTGTAGGACCCATACACTAGAATCGTTATACTGATAGGGGTTACTAGATATTTTTATATTATGGGGACTCACACCTCATCAGGATCAAGGGGGTTCCAAACCTATGCCCTAATGAAGGACTCATGCCCAAGGATAGAGGTCTTGAGACCCTAATCCTATAGTAGGGTTACCTACTCCATAATATATATATATAAAGGACCCATTCCTTGTCCTATTAACATATCTAAGGGTCACATACCCCATTCCATCACCAAAAGACTCTCTCAATGCACCAACATCATCTCCACAAAGTTAAGGAACATTTTATATCCTAAAAACTTTGGAAACAATTCAAACTATTGTTAAAATAATCACCATCACACTCTATATAGAAAATTTCTCAAAATAGACTATTAATGTGACCAATTTTGACACACAAGTGATAAATCATTAGAAATATCATAAACTATCAAGTACATAATATGTAACTAGAGGGTAAATGATGTATTATCTTCAACTAGAAGCTGGTCATGTTCCATCGCCACCCAGTCCATGTCTGTTGGAATACATAGAGTATATAGACAGGGTACATAGTGTGTGGGTTTTGACAACCACTTGGCAGGTACTATATAAAAATATTGTGTCAGTTAATCGATATACATCACATGTTTCATGGCCCACAAGATGTGTGGGACTAATTGAATGACTTAACATGTGCCTCGGTACATTCCTAAGTTATATGATCTGGTATACAAAGTGTGTAACTATCATCATATGATATGTGATATTTATAACTAAGAAGAAACCCTATCCACCATGGAATCCAACATACAAAACATGTAACATGGGGAATTTATTCTGTATATTCAGAAAAAACAAACCAAATTCATCTTCATTACTAGAACACATTTTCTACTCATCTCCTCATGATTCTAGCCTCTTCATCCACCATTTCTACCTCAATAATCACTAATTCTCACCAAATTTTCTTTTTTGACAACCTATATCAACCTTTTATGTGATTTCAATCTGATTAACTATTATTTTTCTCATCATTATCTGTTTTTCATCAAATACACATTGATCCTTCACCGAAGAATCTTCTGATCCATTATCAGTCTTTCATCAGCTAACTACCATCACACTAATGTGATTCCCCTTGAACACTACCATTTTTACCTTCCAAGTGAATTCAAAATATCTCAAAAACATTCATATTCAAACTATAGTAATAAGTGTTGATAAGAATATAATGGGGAACTATAGTTGGGGAGAAATATGACCACCTAATCAAGTTCTCGCATTCACATTATTCACTGAGCATGGTGAATGAGTTTTATTTAAGATGAATAAATCAATCAATGAGAAATGGGTAATTTTATTGATCATTATTATTCATCATTGTTTGAAATGTGATAAAAACAATTCTTTAAAGATTATAACATTGATAATAATAATGACAATTATAATATTATTATCAATCAAATTAAAACATATAATCCCTTAACTATGTCATCATCAAGAGATATATATAAATATGATCATATGGGTAGAGATAGATCACATGAAAAATGAGGAAGAAAAAAATGTTATACCCAATGGCATGTATGTCAATGCTTTGAAATTTGATCATCGTAGCCATGGAACCTGATTACTAATGCCACCTGAATCTATACCCACCTCTAAGAATGGGGTGAATCCTCTCTAAGGTTCATCCTTTAATGAGGTGAAAAATTTATATGAAAAATATTATAACAATATATTTACGGATAAATTTAGATCATGGAATCTAATTTTAGGTATTCTATTTAAAACTCTAAAAATTCTTGGTTAATATTCTGAATCCTAAACACAAGAACACCATGCCTGGGGGAAAACTGTTCTGAAAAAAATAATATGTCGAAATTTACATCTAGGATTATATTTATGATATATTATAATAGAATATATATATATATATAATAAATATTAAATATCCCTTAAAATTATCTAGCTCAAAATATATAAAATTTCAACCCAATGGTACATGCTACATTTTAAACCTAATAGGGCCATTATAAATTTTTTATAAGGTCATTTGAAAGGTTAAATTTACATTTTTACCCTTTCATGGGACATAAGACTTTGGAACTCCAAGAAAGATATAATTATTATTCAAACAATAATGTGGGTTATTAAATCCTCCCCAACTTTAAAACTTTTTATCCTTAAAAAGGAAACAACTCAAGCTACTATACTAAAAAACTCATCAAACCACTTCATGCAAAAAAAAACCATCCTCGCATGTAATTCATCTATTTCTAAATGTGTAGGTTCTAAAAAAATGGATGAAATCTAACATTTTAAAAATTTTATTCTTTTATTTAATATAAATTATCCCCTTAATTAAGATAATACTTGGGAAAACATCCCATTTTTCTTATATTTTAAAATTATGAATTTAATTTTTTTAATGGATTAAATATTGAGTTTTAATTGTTTATTCAATTTTTGGATTAATTGTGAATCCATACAATGATTTTTTATTTTGGGATAAAACTGATTAAAGACTATTAAATCTAAGTTTAATTATTTTAATTTATTTTTATATTAATCTAGAAAAATCCTATACTAAGTTTTTATTTTCCACGGTTAAAGTTTTGAAAGTGGAAAAAGGGATGAGGATATGATAATACTTCATCCACATATATGACTTTCCACCCATCATCTCATAGGACTTTCCCTGGGAAGCATGGAAGTCTTTAAATCCTATATGAATTTTACCCTATGCATAAGACCTTTACAGATTTCATGTATGAATTTGTCTTGTGAAGTTAATATGACTTCATCCTAGTGTAAGGTATGACTTTCCTATCATTTCATATGAATTTTGAGTTGTTCAAGGAATGGAGAAGTCCTATGTCTCACTGGTCTACATAAAACTTTGAAGACCATGTGTTATTTTCATCCCCATGTATGACTTATCAGGTTAGGTTGTGTAAGAATTTTCACATATGACTTTTTTAGGATATGTATAAGACTTTCAAGTCTCTGTAAGACTTTAGATAGCATTTGAAAATGACTTACCTAGGAAAGTACATTTTTTAGAATTTTTCAAAATATAAGAAACAATAAGTAAAATATGAAATCCCTATTATAAAAGTATTTTGACCTAAATTCATTAATAGTTCCTCTGGTCTAATAAATTTAGGAAATACTCCACCAAAAATTCCACATGGAACCCATATAACTAAAGAATAAAGTAAAGATCATGGGATGATTCCCAAGAAAGAATAATGTTTGAGAGAAGATATTTCTAGTGGGATAAAAACACTTAACCAAGATACACAAAAGACGTCATAGGAAATTGGTGTTGGGCATTGAAACTCAACAAATTCTGAGTGCACTAAGTAAGTGCAACACTCAATCAAGGGAGAAGAAGGTGAGACTATTAATATGGGAGAGAAAGCTACTAAAGCGTATGAAGGAATCCCTAATCACTTCGTAAGTGCATCCAAGCAACCAGGGATCAAATCCAGGCGGAGACAGAATTTCCGGGGGTATTGTAGCAGTACTGTAGCAGGTACTGTAGCAGTACTGTGGTAGGTACTGTAGCAGGAACTGTGCAGTACTGTAGCAGGTACTATAGCGGGAACTATATCAGGCACTGTTTGGCACTGTAGCAGCCGGGAATATGCCCCCGTTTGGGCCTTCAGGCCACCGATTTGGTCCCTGAGTCCTGTAAGGCCTTCGGGCCACCCAGGCCTTCGGGTCAGTAAGGCCTTTGTGCCACCTCAAGGCCTTCGGGCCACCTTAAGTGTAGATGCAAACCAGACAACCTACAAGGAACAAGCTCTACAAGGAAGATGAGCAAGGAGCTTTCACCACCGCAGAAGCTAAATGGATTGCAAGAATGAGAGGGTATGGCACCTGCCATCGGGACAAGCCTGTGCATGCACGGGAAAGCCTAGCCGAACAGCCATGCGAAGGTGGAGAGCTGATTTTACGATGAAGATACTAGGGAGGAGCAGTTCCAAGTAGTTAGTCTGGGTTGTATGTAATGTTTGAAAGCCTACGGGCAATGAATTCCTCTAAAGCCTATGGGCCATATAATAATTACGCCTACGGTCCTTGTAAGGGTTCCAACTCACCCCTTGAAAGGTGGATTATCAAAAATCAATAAAAAATGAAGGCCTTCAGGCCATTGGAGGAGGAGGGGGTAGTTGATTGAATTATTGAGATGAGGAATACTACTAATAAATTTTACTTTTATTTCTTTAATTTTGTATAATCTATCTGTTAATGGCACACTGGACCATTAGTGTTGGATTAAAGGAGAATCTCCTTATTCCTCTATTAATGAATTATGATCTTAAATGTTAAATATTTTTTACTCATTTTCTCTAGAAGTTATTGATTATCATACACAATAAGAGGTTTTCATTATTATTTGCATTTAAATGATTCTTCTCTCATTCTTGGTTTTGAACACATAGGCCACTTTAATCCTCTTTATCATTCATGTGATGGAGGATGGTGAGTTGATTTAGAAGTATTTGGAGGTATTTGATCACTCATATAAGCATGGATAGGGAAAATAATGATTATTACACTTCTCTATTCAAGAATAAATCCTTGGGTGAGGGTGATTAGTTGAGTTTTCATCTTATTATAGACAGAGAGAGTAGTAGATTTAACATAAACTATGATTTACCATGTAAGTGAGTTGGATATCCAAATTTATTCCCTTAGCTTTAAAAATTGAATTCAAACACCTTTTAAATTTAATTCTAAAATACAAGTAATCATTGTTTTTGACACACAATAAACCCACAAAATACAAAATGAACTACTAAAAAAATACCCTCCTCTCTAGATACAAACTAAGTCCCACTTTTACAACATTTAATTGGGTTAAAAAATTTCATTTAAAAATATCTTTATGACTGGATCTTCATAAACTTGGTGCTATTTCTGGGGATTGTTTCTAGTGTTGTGTTATTTTTATTATTATTTTGTTTTGATTTGAAATTTTATTAATTAATGACCAAGTATAGTTTGAATAACCTCTTTGGTTTTTATCCAGAGGTGGAAATAAATTTATTAGAAATACTTATAAATTTAAAGATTATTGAGAAAGTGAAGAGGGGATTTATCACAATCCCATTTATATACTCTCTATCCTCTTCTACTTCTTCTACTAGAGCTACATTAGGAAGTGAAAACATGGATGATAATTCATCTCAATTGAATAGGGAACATAGAGATAAATATGAACCTAACTTCAATAATAATAATTGGTTGTCACAATTGAATAAACAATATGATTTCAAGCTCAAAACTTGAATGATTAATTTACTACCTAAGTTTCATGGATTTATAATAGAGGATACCAAAATGAAATTGAGGATGTATGCAATAATTTCAAACCTAGAGGAGTCCATGAGTCTTAGACCAGCTAGAATACCTTTCCATTATCATTAGAAGGATCGTCCAAGGAGTGGATGTATAACTTAAATCCTAAATAAGTTTTTACATGGGATGAACTCTAGGGGTCCTCCCTCTAAATATTTTTCCTTGCATCAAGGATCACCCAGCTTAGAAATGATATTTATGGAATCAAGAAAGAAAATTGATAAAATCTATAGGAGTTTTGGGAGTGATTAATGAGGATGAAATCATCCTTCCCACATCAACCATTTTAAGACTACCATTTCATGGTGGCCTTTTACCAAGGACTATTGTACAATGATAAAAATATATTGGATGATTCTTTTGGAGGAGCACTAATTGAAAAGTACCTAAATGAAGTAAGAGAGAAAATAAAAAAGTATCTAATAAAACTATTAACAATTTTGTTTAACATCCATAACTAGATGAGTACATGAGGTAAAAATTTCTAACTCTCATTTACTTGAAACTAAAATTAAATAACTAACCACTCTTATGAAAAAAATATAACTGAGCAAGGTTTATGAATCCTCATCTACACCCCCAAGAGTCTTTCAACTTTTCCATTCCCTGGAATATTTTATTAATTCATTCACTCAATTTTAAGAAACTAAACTAAGTTATTACATGTAACAAGGGTAGTACCAACATCACACCAGAAATCAAGGATTCAAGGAGTAATACATAACTTAATATAGAGCTAGAAACCAATAGCTGATAAGGAACCCTTTCCAGGAGGCATTTCAATAACCTTTCTAGCCACCGCCATTTTAAAGGAACAACTCTCAGCCTTATAAAAGCTACCAAAAAGTGAATAACCATGAACCCTGAATGAAGGACCTACTGAGAGAGCTTTTGGAGTCTCAAAATAACCAAAAATCCATAATCAAAACTCATTGATAAGAACTAAAGAAATTAAATGATTAGTTCAGAATAATTATTTATAACCTAAATAACTTGGTAAATAAAGGCCTAGGTGATATCCCTTCCCAAAAAATTCCCAACTCTAATGGTAATTTAATCTCTACTTATTTAAGGGGTGGTGGGGAATTCATGAAAAATAAGAATTTCCACAGGATTCTAAATCAGGAAAGCCCAAGGAACATAAAGAATCATCCCTAGTGGAAAAATAAATAGAGGTCCTTACAGAGACATAACCAGTGAATAAAAATAAATGAAAATCTATGATGTAGGACCTACATGAACCTCAACACCCCATATCTTTAAGAATTAACCCACCTAATAAGAATAATAGAGATACCTTATAACATGAAATATTTGAACCATTCAAAAAATTATAAGTCAACATATCATTATTGGATGTCATCTACCAAATCCCAGGGTATGAAAAGTTTCTCAAGGAGATGTGAATAAAGAAAAGGAAATTTAAATGAGATGAAAATATGAGACTAGGTAGAAATCATTATTCTCTAATAACCTATAACTACCAAGGAAATGTTAATACCTAGGTACCTTCACTATCCCTTTCACTATAGGAGATATTACTTTTTTAAATGAACTATATGATTTGGGAGCTTCAATTAATGGCATTCCTTAATCAGTTTACACCTTCCTAAAAATAGAAGAACTCAAGACAACTTTATTGGTTTCACAATTAGCTAACCAAACCACTATCTACTCATTAGTAGTTTTAGAAGATGAAATGGTATTAGTGAAAGACCTATTGTTCCTTGATAATTTTTACATCTTAAACATGGGGGAAGAAAGTGGAATAAATCATACCCCTATAATTTTAGGTAGGTCAATTCATAATAGTATTAAAATAAAATAAAATTCCATGAAGGAACACTTTCAATGGATTTTAGAGAGGAAACTGTAAATTTTAGTATCTTGGATTCAATGAAATATCCTCAAGATGAGAAATATATTTTTACATTATCTCACTTTGAAATTACCTATTGTTCTAAAGAAGAGATTGAAATTTTGGATGGAATAATTAAATTAAGATAAGTCTTAGAGTCACTTAATATTTTTGAAAATTATTATTTTTAGAATTAATTAAATTTGGAAACATATTTGTGTAGTGGACAGTTTGAGAATATATATGAAGAATATTTTTGATAAAATACTTAAATATTCCACTGAAACATCTCATTTGTATATGTAGGTTGTAATTATGGGAAAAACTGAGTTAAAACCATATTTATAACACCCTTTGATCTTGAACTGAAGTTTTTACCCTCTAATTTGAAAAATATAATTTTAAAGAAAATGAAAAATTGCTTGTTATTATTTTAAATATTTTGGAACCTATTCAAGTACACCAATTGATGTATATTATAAAACAAAATGCCAAGGCCATAGTCTAGTCATTAGGATACATCCTAGGGATTATTCCAACAACCTTTATGCACCATATTATCTGAGAAAGTGAGTCAAAACCTATAATATAGCCACATAGAGTACTCAATCAGAACTTTATGGAAGTTTTGAAAAAAGAAATTAAAATATTATTAAGATATGAAATCATAAAATCTATTTTATATTATCAATGGGTGATCCCTATAAAAATTAACCCCCAAAATATTGGACTCAATATTGTGAAAATTAAAATAATGATATAGTATCCACTATGATTCAAAATAGTTAGAGGGTATATATTGACTCCATAAAATTAAACCATATGACCCAAAAATATCACTTTATTATCCCTTTTGTATAAAAAATGTTAGAAACATTGGATGTAAAAGGTAATTGTTGTTTTCTTGATAGATTTTATAGTTATATTTAGGTTCCCATAACTCTATAAGACCAATAAAAACCCATATTCACCCACTCCCTTGATACATGTGCATATCGAAGGATGCATTTCAGGTTATGTAATACCCCAAGTAATTTTCAATGTTATATGGTAAGTATCTTTTCAAATATGATTGAGAGATTTTTGGAGTTATTTCTTGATGACTTTACAATTTAAGGAACATGATTTGAAATTTTTATTGAAAATATAAAAAAATTAAAGAGATATATTCATAAAAACATGGTTTTTATATTTGAAAATTTTCATTTTATGGATTTTATGGTGGAAAAAGGAAATGTATTAGGCCACGTGATTTCTAAGGAATTTAAGTGTACAAGTTCAAGGTTTAAATCATTTATAAACTACCTTACCCCACCATTGTGAATCATATTAGATCATTTTTAGGGAATGTTATATTTTATAGAAGTTTTATTAAAGACTTTAGAAAAACTACTTTACCATTGACCAACCTACTCAAGAAAAATACTTAATTTTTGTTTGATGAATCATGTATGAAAAAAATTATAGACTTAAAGATAGCTTGACCCTAGCTCTAATAATTTATCCACTGGCCTAAGAACTACCCATTGAAGTGTTATGTGATTCTTCCAACCAATAAGTGGGAGTGGTGTTTTCTTAGAAGATTAATAGGCATTCACATGTGATAACTTACACTTTATAGACTTTGTAAACTACCCAAATCAATAAAAAAACAATATAGAAGGAATTTTTATCTATTATTGTTTCATTGGAGAAATTTCATTTATATTTTTTAGGAAGTAAAGTAATCGTTTAATCTGATCATACATCCCTCAGATACTTGATCGATAAAGTTAATGAAAAACCAAAATTGGTGAGATAGATTATGTTGAAATAATAATTCAACCTATATATAAAATATAATAAGGGATGTGAGAACCTATTTTCATACCAGATGAGTGTATTTCCCCACACAAATGAGGTAGAAACACCAACATACATAGCCTTGTATGACTTTATCCCTAGTGAGAAGCTGTATGAAGCCACCAAAGTATCATGATATGCTAAATTGGTGAATTATTTGGTCACATAAAATTTGAACCCTTATTTTCTAGGGATGAAAATCATAATATAAAATATAAATTAAAATATTATGTTTGGTAGGATCCTTATATTTATAAAATTTATAGTGATCAAGTGATTAGGAGGTTTTATTCCTAAGGAAAAGGTAAAATATGTGCTTTCATTTTTCTATATAATTTTATTTGGAGGAAATTTGGATCTCAAGGAATGGATAAAAAAGTATTGGAAAATATTTTTTTTTCCATAAAATTTTAATGAATCGTAATTTTTTTATAAAACATGTAAAATATTAATATACTAGAGGAATTTACAAAAATATAGTAAATTTCCCTACAACATTTGATTTTTTGTGAAATATTTTTTATGCATGGGGATTATATTTCATGGTGTTAATTTCCTAAATCTTTTATATTTTATTATATCTTAGCTACATTAAACTATGTCTCAAACAGAATTGAGGTACAAGAAATCCAAATTTGTGATGCAAGAGTTTTTATTGAGTTTATAAGATCAAATACTTTTTTAGGATTGGAGTGCCTAGATAAATAATCAGTGATCAAGGAACACATTTTTGAAACAAGATCATGGAATCCCTTATGAAAATATATGGATTTTAGTATCATACCTTAACAACTTACCGCCCATGGAAAAATGTGAAATTCAAGGTATCTAGTAGAGAAATAAAGAGGATTTTGTAAAGGATGGTGTATCCCAACCAAAAGTAATGGTGCCAGAAATTGGAGGAATCATTGTGGGAATATAGAACTGCCTTTAAAACACCCCTAGGTTGGAATTATTTACGGAAAAAAATCACTTTATTATTTATCTACAACATAAAGCATACAAGGATTTTAAGAAATTAAATTTAGAATTCTGCAAGGCTGGAGAGTAGACAAAGCTCCAGATGATGGAACTAGAATAGTTGAGAAAATATGTATATAAAAATTCCATATTGTATAAGGAAAAATATAGATCTATCCATAATATATTCATTCAAAAAAGATACTTCCAAGTTGGACACAAAGAAATTTTATTCTCTTCTAGAATGAATCTCAGGCACGGTCATCTTCATTCCATAGACTAGACCATTTATAGTGAATAATTTATTTCTATTTGGTTTAGTTGATATCAAGGAATTTAAATTATAGTATCCCTTTAAGGTGAATGGATAGAAGATAAAGAATCTTCAGGAAGATTTTTATAATGAACCAACGGATGAGTCCAAACTTCTTTGTGTTACTTATGAATAACGAATCCTAGATTGTTCCTTTCCTACACACTAGTATAGATAATCATTTTTTCTATTTTTATTTGAAAAAAATTAATGATGGAATTAATTGGAATTTTTCTCTAAGATAAGTGTGGGGGATAGGACAAAATAATTTAATATATAAATAGTTTCTTATGTATTTATTTTTTTCTTCAATTTATGGTATGAAATAAAATTAAAAATAGAGAATAATGAAAATTTGGTTTTTATAATATTTAAATAATTCTTCACATGTTGTTTTTTTTAGTATATTTTAGGATAGAAAATCGATCTATAATTATGTTCATACCAAGTGAAATGTGTCATTCTAGTTTTTAACGATTCATTGATTTTAAATTTTTTGAAATTATATGATTATTGAGTGATTTTTATCATTGCTACCATGATTTTTTTTGTTTTAAAACTGGGAAAATTTGCATAATAGAAAATATTTAAATCAAATAAAAAATATAACATGATGAAACTAGTGTTTTGAAATTTATTTTAGGTAAATTTATCTTTTTGAAAACGAAAACCTCTGGATCCAACTAAAAAAATCATATAATCCCTTTGAAATTAGATTAAAATAGGAAATTGGTAACCCGTATGAAGTTACAAGGTAGTTTGACACAAGGTGTGTGAGTACTAAAATCCATTTGTAAATTGAATAAGTTCTTTTTACATACCATGGTTGGGAAAAATTTAAAAGGTTTCTAAATTTAAAAAATGAATGGATTTAGGTGAGGGGAATATTGAGACCAGATAAAGAATGAGTAAATTTACTTATAATAATGTCATTTAAAATGTATCAAGAAAGTGGAAAATGGATATTTGGTATAAGGAACCTCAAAAAAAGGGATAAATGAAGATTTACCTTGTTAAATCATAGTTCCACTAAAATATATTATAGTTTCACTCTTGGAACTAGAACTTTTTCTTAAATGGAAGTAAGGGCAGTGGATTAAATGCATATATGAACCATGATACTTGAAATAATTAATGAATCTTTTTTTTATTCTAATATAGTATATAAATAGGAGGGGTAATGTATTTTTTAATTGAAATCATTGTATTACCCACAACAATTTTAAAATTTTATTCTATTTTTTCAATAGAATTTAACCCCACAATTCAGTTAATGCTTGGAAAAACAACTCATTTTTGTTACCTTTTTAAATCATTAATTTAATTATTTAATGGAATAAATCTTTATTTTTAATGTTTTATTCAGTTTTTTTATTAATTATTAATCCAAAAAAATTGGTTTTGGGATTAAACTAATTAATGTATTTTAAATCAAAGTTCTATTTCTTATTTTATTTTTATATAAATATATAACAAGCCTACAAAAAAAATTTATTTTCATGGTTATGGGTCTAAAAATAAAAAGGTGATGAGGATATCCTAAGAATTCATACATTTTTATAACTTTCCAACTATTATCCCATAGGACTTTAAATGGGTAGTGTAGAATACTTTAGATATTATATAGATTTTCCCTAGTGTGTAATTCCTTTCTAGAGGACATGTATGAATTTTTATTGAATAATGTATATGAATTTCTCAAGAAGTGCATATGAATTCATCCAAGTATCATGTATGAATTTATAATAATTTCATATTAATTTTAATTCTTCTATAAAATGGACAAGGTATGATCCTTACTTGGTCACGTAAAACTTCTGATATCATGTATGACTTTTATCTCCATATACAACTTCTTAGGTTAGTTCATGTAATACTTTTCACATGTGTCTTTGACCAGTTCTATGTAGTATTTTAAAAAGTGTAATAAGACTTCAAGAAATACTCACATGTGATTTCATCAGGTGTGCACACTTTGGAACTTTCCCAAAATCTGGGGAAAAAAGAAGTGAAATATAAAATCCCTAGATGAAATATATTTCTACCTAAATTCACTTCTAGTTACTCTGGTCTACTAAAATTGGGAAATAATTTTCCTATAATTCAATATAGATCTCATCTAACCAAAGAATAAGGTGATTATCATGGGATGATTTCCAAGTAAAAATAATATTCAAGAGAATGGTTTTATAGTGGGATTTGAACCCTCAACTAAGACACACAGAATCCAACATAGTAAATGGGAGTTTGTCACTGAAACTCAAGAGATTCTAAGTGAATCAAGGAAGTACAACACTTTATCAAGGGATATTAATTTCTTGTTTCTCATGTGTGAGATGAAATATATTGAATCGTGTGAAGGAACCCCATATCACTCAAGTGATTTTATAAGTGTATAATCGCTCACTATGGGTGGGGGGATTTCCAATTAGTCAATGGAGTTGGGGACTATTTCCTCTAGTTTTTACTTTTATTTATTTAAGTTTTTGTAATCTCTCTATTTGTGTAATACTATAACCTTAGTAATTAATCCATATATAATCTCCCCATTCCATTGTTAATGAATTCTACCCTTAAATGTTAGATATTTTCTACTCATTTTCTATAGAATTTCTTGATTTACTTAGATAATAGGATATTTTCATTATTATTTTCATTTAAATCATTCTTCTCTCATTCTTGATTTTATACACAAAGACCACTTTAATCCTCTTTAATCCCTATATTATGGAGGGTGGTGATTTGATTTAGAAGTGATTGGGTGTATCCGATCACTCATATAGGAAAGTATAGGAAATATAGATATTTTTGCACTCTGTTGTTCAAGATGAAATCACTGGGTGAGGGAGATTAGTTAAGGTTTCATTTTATTAAAGATATAGAAAGATATTTAACTTGAATTGTGATTTAACAGGTAAGTGCGGAGGATTTCTAAGTTTAGACTGGTATCTTTAAAAACAAAATTCAAAAAAAAATTAAATTACATTCTCAAACACAATTAATCATTTTTTATAACATACATTGAACCCACATAATAAAAAATGAAACACTAAATAAATTCAATACTTTATAAAGACAACATGGATCCTACTTTTAATACATTTACTTAGGTTCAAAAAAAAAGTTTTAGAAGAGCCTCATGACTGAATCTTCATCACAACACCGAGATATATCCACATGAGAGAAAATTCTATTTGCAACCACCCTTCCAATAACCTTTATTTCCTTTTAACTTCTTCTAAAGTCTCTATAAACTCAATTAATTTTTAGTCAATACCTGAAAAAGTAATGATATTTCATTATACCAATCCTTTCTAAGATATATCACTGGAAAACATCTCATCAGCATATCGCACATCCATGTGGCATAAAGAAAAATCCCGAACCATAAACTTTAACAAAAAAATGTTCTTTACTTTAACAAGAACCATCTACAAGAGAATCACTCTTCCTAACTTTTAATAGAAACCTAGGTACTACCTCAAAGAAACCATTAGACCATAAAAACCCTACTACATGATGATTCACTCAAAGATTCCACACTGCCTCCACTAGAGCTTACATAGAGATTCCCTTTTAGTTATTCTTTAACTCACCCAACGAGGCACATATACAAATATTTTAAATTACATGTTTTTATAAATAATCATCCTTAATATTTATCTTTCCTCTACCATAAATAAAAATCTTTCCTTGTACTATTGATTCCAAACAAGATTTCATCCAATACCAAAGCTAATTTGGATGTGTTACATCTACTCTTCAAAAAATCAATTGATGAGCATATCAGGAGAAAACACCAACCTCCTCAACCTATTATGTAAATAAAATTTATCTCATCAATAACCCATCTCACCACTATCTAAATATTATGGCTCTGATCTATTCAAATGGCCCTACTTTGTTGGCTCGAGACACAAGGATAACACATGTGAACTCAAGAAACTAAAAATTTCACCCATAAGAGAAACATATTCCACCACATAGCTAGGGATACTATATAATGGATATTAATTCCCTATTATACTAACACCACCAAATTTTCCCAACCATTTTGGTTGACCTTAGTTCGAAACTTTTCCATCACAATACCAAAAAGAGTCTTATAGGGACAACACTATCAACCTCAGAGGTGAGATAATTTACTCCCCGTTGTTAGGAGATTCTATTAGATACACAACTAAGGAATATATGTCTATTTAATTTCAATAATAATTATTTCAAAATGGACTTACCACACTAGATTTCGAGTGGTGGGGGAGGCTCTACAATCGACAATAGGTACGAAACCAACCATACTAAGGAAAGATTCTCAAATATCACATAAGTTTATTAAGCATGAATCTTCTTCTAGGGAATCAAACACCATGATATAGTTGTGAAACTATGATTTCCAAGTGAACAAGCCTCCATAATCCTAAAAAAGTATTGACTTATCGAATCCATGGCCTACACTTGGAGAGCCTACCACAATTTTAGATCTCTTGAAGAAATACCAAAACATACCCCCAAACATTAGGTTCAACCTCCCTATATTTTATCTTAGTTGAGGGTATTATGGGTGAAGACTATATTCAAGGATTCAATGGTTCTATAAATATAGAATGATGTTCTTTACTCCCAACATCATCACTAGGTTTTAAAAATGTTCATAGTGATTCCCAAATTCTTCCCATAGAAAAACCTCCACATGATACTAAAGATGAGGGTAAATAAATATGATCTCTAAGAGGAACCATTTTCTCCTCTAAAATGGTCAAATATGTTACATTGAGGCCAATAAAAACATTCTCCAATAGGTTTCCCAACTACACCATCAGATCCCCAAGCTTGATCATGACATCCAATAATCTTAATAATATAGCGGCGTAGCCTCTAAATTAAAATGATATTAAAATCAACTTCTTAATGAGAGTAACCTAGGAAAATACTCTAGAATTCGATTTATATATTCCTCCACCATTTTAGGTATCATTCCTATACAACATCGATATTTCACTAGGATACTATCCAAATGGTGGGTGATTTACTATAATATTCGTAGGGACAACATATTCATCCATCTTAAGGACCCGACTCACCACTTTGAGTGGACCATAACTAATATTATCAAAAATGTAACACCTCACAAAAAATATAGATTATCCAAGCATACCATGGATGATATCACAAGGTCTTTTCCCTATATGGTGGAATCTCACACAATTTCTCTCTCACTAGAGAGAAACATCACACTTTCAACCTCTAATTGTATAAAAATAACCACCACTAGTATGAGTCTATGTTTGAAAATATCAAACTATGGATCACCATTGTAATCATCCAATTCCTAAACAAAATCTGATAAAGGAAGTACTAGCTCATAACATCATCAATGAAAATTAGTGTCAATGGTAAAGACACAAACCATGTTTCAAATTCCATAGGACACTACATGATCAAAGACTTCTATTTCATACAATAATATGTTTCTCTAACTTCCATCACCCTATGCTTGATAAAGGACCACATGTGGGTGGTGGTGGTGGGAGTAGATCAAAACATCATCTTTCCCTTTAAACTTATACACCACTAGATCCATTTTTATAATGCGCATCTTGGTATGTTATTAATCCTACTAAAATTAGTTTTATGCTCAATACTACCTTTATTCGGGAAGGTCCCTTTATGGAACCACTCTGGTTATCATTAAGAAGACACTAAATTATTCCTAAAATAGGGTTCACCGCTTTTAATAAATCCTTAACCGATGAATTATTTCTCAAAGTCTCTAGTATAGGTGGGGAACTTACTAAGACATAACTTCTAATTTGATCCCTATTCAGAGGCCTCACTATAACTCTTGAGCTTGAGGGAATCTATTCTAAATCTTATCTGAAGAATACCTCATCCACAAATCTCATCATGAAATCAGTCATAACCATGCTGCCTTGAATAGGGTTCAGAATATTTTGTACTCAAAAAATATCCAAAATCATAGGGTAAATCTATAAAAGAAAAATATCAATCTCTAACCATAATAGAGTATCATTATCATGAGTTAGGGTAAACATCGTCCAATGGATCATTTTGTCACGAAGGGATCCTAATATCAGAACCACCATATGGTCAATAGGTATTTGAGCTAGATGGAAAGAATTATTCAAGGACTCCAACCAATCCTCTTTCACCTAAGGATTAGACTCACCTAAATTCCTAGGAAATAGCTATCATTAGAATAAACGTAGTTCAATCAACCTATAAGTAGTCACATTGGTGGGTACTACCATACACTCTACAAGATGGTCTTCTCAAAGAACAATAGTGGGGGGTCATCCCTTTGAATGTAGATAAAAATATCACCCAAATGAATCCATAAATTAATTCATCATCTATCTACTCATTAGCTAAAAAAGTATTAAGAACTATTATGGTAAAATCAAAATATAGTCCCTAAATTTTATTTATTTTTTGGTGGGTAACACCCTCTTTTAGACAGGACGAACCCATGGTTACTAGAGCATATATGGGTTATTTAACATAGGAAGAAAATGAATGATCATGAATGACCACTATATGATGAAATTACCAACTTACTTGTACCATACAAATTATTTCTTAGAGTTTTGGGTTGGATAATAGGTTATTATAAATGTATAGAAAGGTTATGTCAGCTTCCACAACTATACTTGTTTCCCTGATTTAATAACTAAACTTAAGACCCCTAGATAATTGTTTCTCCAAAATCCCAAACCAATCCTCCGTAGAAAAATAACTCCAGTATTTTTTCCTAAAACTTAAACCACTACGATACCATTTTAACATAACTCAAATCACTGAGACCCCACTAGGGCCACCACTAGGTCGAGTGTGCCACCCTGAGCCAACCTTCAAGGGGCCATGGGCTAGAGACTAGCACCAAGAAGGAATATGCATACATGGGAGGTCTTGTAATATATCAACATGAAAAAGACATAAAATCCAAATACATAATATATATCCACCAAACACTAAAAATATACATAAATAGATGGACTAAATAAAAAAATCATGAAATAAACAATGACTATCAAA
The DNA here is from genome assembly GCA_963277665.1 of Viscum album. Lineage (NCBI taxonomy): Eukaryota > Viridiplantae > Streptophyta > Magnoliopsida > Santalales > Viscaceae > Viscum > Viscum album. The sequence continues at coordinate 421,719,834 of OY728141.1, read as the reverse complement.
TATAACACCTCTCAAAATAATATAAATGGTAAATATATAATAGATAATATCCCTAGGAATAAATGAAATGTGATAGGGGAAAACAACACTATGTTGTATGAATGTTTGGGAAGTGAACATCAATAGAAACCAACTCTAACATGCACCATTGATCACCACTATGCACTAGATCGACTATCTCCACTTTCTCCACTCGATTCAAATTACCAGATTAAACTCTAGACTATGTAAAATATTAACATATATAACATGTGTGGGTAAAGAAACCCATGAAAGGGTGAGTATAAACATACCTAGTAGGATTCCCTAAAAATAAAAATCAATGAATAACAATTGGTCACCTAAAAACCCAAGTTTGATGGAAACAAATAAATTAATCCCATATAAAACCTTATATGCTCTAATATTAAGAAAACCATGGTAAGAGGAAGAGTCTCTCCCAGCAAAACTCTATGGAGAGACATATCTCACAAGAATACAGAGATATCCAAAATAACTAAAGTCTCATAACTTCATAGTTGAAAACCCATAATTAAATCATATCATGAAGGAAACCATACATTCCCTACATATCACAAGACCCACAACACTATCATAACTAATTACCATAGTTATTCATACCTCCAACCTTCAATGATACTTTACTAACCATGATAGGAGACCCACACCTTGTTGTGTAATCTATATCAGTCAAATAATTACCAGAACCTAAGTGAGGGAAACCCATAACCTAACTCATGGGGTAACACCATCCATTATAGGTGAAGCACCTACACCCTATAACCAATATATCATTAGGGGAGTTACTTAATTTTCCTATAGTATGAGGAACTCACACCTTGTTAGGATTGAGTGGGTTTTAACCCCATTTTTGAATGGAGTACATGCACCCCGAGGATGGAATTATTGATCCCCTAATTCTATGGAATGGTTACCTACTCTACAATACATATAGGGGGCACACCTAGTCCGAAGAAAATATCTAGTGGGGTTATAGACCCTGTTCTAGCACCAAAAGATTCTCCTAATGAACTAATGTCATATCCATGAATATAAAGAACATAATTTATCCTAGATGCTTAAAAAACAAGTCCAAAAATAAATGAAGCGTGCATTGTCATGCTCTATATGGGAAATCTCTCAGAATGGACTACTCATGTGAATGTTTCAGACACTCTAGTGAGAAAATATGTAAAATTCCATAATTTTTCAAGTACATGGAATATACAAATAGGGTATATGATGTAGGAGCCTTAGACAGAAGTTGTTTATGTACTATCATCGCTTTCTCCACGTAGAGTTAGCCAATACAGAGTGTACTGTTAGGGTATATAGAATATAAGACCTTCCAACCACTTAACGTATATTATCCAAAAATACTGAGTTGTGTGATCTATGTACACGATGTATTCCATGGATCACAATATGTGTGGGACTAATTGTATAACTCATCATGAGACCTAGTAAACACCTATTCTAAGCTATCTCTCCTCCAATGGCCCGAAGGCCTTCATTTTTTATTGATTTTTGATAATCCACCTTTCAAGGGGTGAGGTGGAACCCCTATTCTAAGAAATCTAGTATACATGTTGTGCAACCCAAAGTCACACAATGTGTGATATTTATAGCTAAGCTAAAACCCTATCCACCATGGAATCTGGTATACACAACCTATGACCCAAGGACTACATGATATGTATTCATTAAAAAAGAACTAGATTTATCTTATTGTATATAATGCATTTTTAGCTCATCTCCTCAATATTCTAACCCCTACGCCATCCATTTACACCACCATCATCATCATTGATCACTAGATTTGATTTTTTGATGGATTTTATCAACCTTTTATGTGATTTTTGGTTTATTTACCATTATTTTGTTCATCACTAACTATTTTCCATTGGATTAATGTTGAGCCTTCACTGGAGCATCAAATGAGCCACCGCTAGTCCACCACTGGCCAAATATCATCATTGTATGATCCTAATTTTTATCACTTGGTATGGATCCTTTAAATTTTGGTTTAAATATTTATTTTCATTCTAATGAATGTTCCTAATAATTTAAGGGGGGGTTTTCTAGCATCCATGGATGATTCAAATCCCGAAGCTCTGGATTTTGGAGGAAACAGATGGGGCTGATGGCTAGCACACGATTAGTGCTAACTGATGTAGGCTATAGGTGGTTCTACGTGATTAGTTTAATCGTGGAAGGTAAGTCACAGAGCCATGTAAAAAACTATATGCATGTTTTATAGGGGAATTTTATGGTGTGAGCATGGTTTTTCAAAATCCAAAAAAATCATTCAAGGGGGTGTGCCATATGGACACTGTTAGCGCATGGTTGGTGCATGGTTTGGACAATCATGCAGCTAAACCATTCACACCTTTAAAAATGTTAAATGAATATTTTTCCACTCCTTTTATTTAATATATCTCATCTTTTTTTTCTTCCTAAATCACACAACATTATACCTCCTTCTTTTTTATCTCTCCATTATCCTCAAGCTAGTATTTGCACCTCCTTCTTCATATGATGTCAAAATCACTCTTTGTTCATCACATTGGATAGCCAATAGTAATCTCTTAAATCCAACTTTTCTTTATTTATCTCATTGTATGGAATGCTAAATCCATGAGAGATAATATGACCTATTTTTAGGTTGTTCATCTATTGGTCTAATTCCTCCCATTCCATCCTAAATTAAAGGTTGATATTGGATGAGGCGTCATATACCCATCTAAGGTAGGAATTCTAACACTTTTCCTTAAAATTATTGATGTTTATAACACGTTCCATTAGACCGCACACCATACATTTCTATGTTTCACATATAAAATGTGTTCTTTCTTTTAATTAAATTTCTATCTCATGATAGAGATACTCCCATAGGTCCTTGATATTTTCAAAGGTTGTCTACTATGACTAGTACCACCCCTTTGGGTATGTTTATCATATTCCATTGACACTTTATAAATGCCTATGAGACCAAAACACATCCTTGGTGGGTTTAGCTGTTTATTATGATTCAGGTGAATGAACTAATTAAATTATTAAATTAAACCTATGACTAAATGGGATTAAATGGTACATTAAAAGAATAGGAAACCATCTCTTTACTTATAATAAATCATTACATGAAATGTTTGCTTATTATTGTAATTATCTGACATTAGAATTTGGTTATTCTAACACAGTTATGAAAAGTGTTGGACATGATGCTTCATGATACCATGATGTGATATGTTAGAAAAGATTATCCTCGTCATTTATCAGTACATTAGATATGAATTTTCACACTCCCTTTGAAATGTTAAACATAACATTTCATATCATTGATGGAGATATATTAGAGATGATATTCTGTATTCCAGGTTAAATGTTGGGGTTGATACTCTTGTCTAAATATGATACCTCTATGACATTATATATGGACTTGGGTTATAAGCCTCAATTCATATCCAATATTTGGATACTTACGTATATATATATACCTATAGATATATATATATATACACTTTTATACATCTGCATATTTTATATTTATTATGACGCTTTCTCAGAGACATTCCATCTCAGGCTGAAGAAGTTATTCTTGGATGGGTATCCTAGGAGGAACCTAGTCCAACAAGGTTATTTATTTACCATTCTTACTTATTATACCTGCACACTACTCGTTTTATATTCACAGACTGGATAGTGATAGACACCATTAGTGGTGGCATACTGAGTTTTACTCGCACCCTGTTTAGGCCCCTAATTTGTACTCAGATAGACTTCATTAGTACAGGTAGGGATAAGAGGAATCACCCTGCTATGGAAACTTAATTATCTATTAGTATGGGAGCATGGTATCAGACGACTAGTCGAGTGCTCAAGATGCCCATGGAATAGTTCATAGTCTTTTTGTTCCTTTTTTGTACATGCATTGTATAGTATGTCTACTACAATGTATGCCTGAATTCCTTTTTGTATAGAATCATGAAATCATAATTTTTTATATGATACTAGTTATTGCCTCTATCCATTATATTATATATATGATTCACTTCTTCAACTATGTATTATTTTTACTTTTCAATATATTGCTTCTTCTATTGTTTTATTTTTATATCCCCACTATGATTCACTATAACAAGGAGGGTATAGTCTCCCAACCATACCATCATAGACCCTCACTACTAAGTGGAAACCTCTGGCATACAGAGAGGTGCACTTGAGGCCATGTGGCCAACTGGGTTTGGTTACTTAGGAGTGAGCCGGGTCTGGGGTGTCAAAAAGTGGTATCATAGGTTTTTTTATTTATCTTGTTATTTTGGGATGGTATATAGGATATTAGTGAGTGTCAAAATTTTGTAATAAGATTATGACTAGGAGTATCTAATGCACATATAGGTAAAATCCAAGTTACCAGGGATGAGACTTGTTATTCTGGATTATTCCTATTATATTTGTACTGATTTCACCATTGGGTGACACACATGACTTATGGAATTTATTATCATTATAGATTTACTCTTACCCTTAGACCAGTATGGAAATTAAGTGTTGTTATATGCATCATTATAGTCACTTTATGATTTATCTTTCATGTATATTTCATGCCATGTTTATTATAATGTGTTCATTGCCTATAGTATATTATAGTGCCTTAATTGCAATATATATGATTTAAATAGTGTTTATATAGGATGAATGAGGAAACTAATTGGTTATTAACATTTATACATCAAACCAAATGTCTTTTCACGTATATCTTGATAGTGGAACCTTAACTAACCATTTATGACATGTTTAAGCCTTGGATCATTCATTGTGTGGGTTGAAACATTAGTGATTGAAATTAAATGGATGTTAATTTCAATTTATAAAGTGTATAGTTATCTATAAATTGGGAATAGTGATCCATATAATTAAACCATCATAAAGTATTGGTCATAGTAGTATGAAGTACCAATTGAAACTTATAAATAATAGGACTTTATAACTTGGGAATAGAAGACACATCTAACTAGGCCATGATACATTGTATAAAACTTCTAAATTGAAAATACTTAATAAAATGGTTGTTGTTAATTGGGGATTCCAATTTCAAATTAAAGGTTGTTTTCTTATATAACTTATAATCAACACTCTATATACCAAAACCTTTAGCATGAAATAGAGAACTTGACCCTAACTTGACCTTAGTAATAGGAAGTAGAAGTTTCTCTTATAACTCTTATGATATTCTATGTACTGAGACTTGGATTTAGGGGTAGGTAGATGGGTGTTGACACTTATATAGTAAGGATATATACCTTCCCTATTCTTTATCTAAAATATTTTTTTTATCAATTCCTGTTATGAGACTTTTTTTAGCATTGTAGTCATTCCACCACGATGGACTTATGTAGAATTCTAGGAAGGTGGTGACGACCATGATCCAGAGGTGGTGGGACCTGCACCACTGGTGTTAACTCCTATAGTTCCACCTGTGGAACCTCTTACTATCCCTAATCTGGGCACCAATGCTCAATTTTAAGAGGGTTTCTTATAGCTATTTTATTCTATATAGGGAGATCCATGACCTTCTCCTTCTATGGCTGAGTTGACATGAGAGTTACAGAAGAAGCATCCACCTATGTTCTCAAGTGATGGTGTCCCCTAGGATACTAAGACATGGATGGAAGTGATGTTATCTAATTTTGAGCATCTGGAAAAACCTGTTGAAATGGGAGTGAATATCATAGTGTATATGCTTCAAGGATTTTCCAAGAATTGGTGGGATGTTATTACCTAGGTAGACCATCATCGCGATATAGTCTAGAAAGACTTATAGACTGATTTCTATGACTAATTTTTAACCTAGATGCTGATATTTGGTCGAGCTAGAGAGTTCATGAATTTTGAGCAAGGTGTTATGTTCGTCATGAATTCTGGCATCATCTGGTTTTGCTCTTTTGCCTCGCTAATGGTGACGGCGCTCTAAGCCCTCGGTCACTCCTTCCCTGCTCTGGTCTATCATTCTTCTGCACCCCTCCAAGGCAGATCGAGTGTGGTGGAAATGGAGAGACTTTGGGATGTGGGGTGCGGCGGTTATCGGCATGCCTAGCGCATCACTTCATCGATGGCATTTTTTCCCGTTTTTTTATGGTTTTTGTGTCTGTGTATGAGATCTGTTTTATGTCAGTGATTTTCGTGATGTTGTGTTGAAGGCGATGGTGATGTGACAATGTCAATATGAGGTTCCATTGGCTTTTCATCCTATCTCGGTTTGTTAGTTTCTCTGCTCTGGTTCCAGGACTCCCCTGATCTCTCTGAGGCGGAGCAGCATAGTGGTCGTCTTGTTTCTTTGGGTTGTGATTTCGAGCAGCCAGTTCAGGGTATCGACAGCGGTGGCCTATTTCGGCATCATGTTCTTGGATCTCACTTGTTTCTGTCTTTGGTGGACGTTGTTCAAGTTATCTTCTACAGTGAGTTGATGATAGTTGCGTTTGATGTGGTTGGTTCTGCTCTGATGGTGGTTTGATGAAGCGTAACATTTGGGGTTCTCATCGGGACGAGGGTGATGAAGTTGACAAGCAATGGGTCGATGTCGGGGTCATGACTCGATGAAGGGTTCAGTTTCTTCATGATTTGTTTGTGTGGGTGTAGACTCTGTTATTGATGGTATTGATGGGTTTCAGCGATAGTGGTGATGGAGGTCAGGTGATTGGACCAAGGCGGCGACGTCGATGGATGCACTATGCTCGATTCACCTAATCGGCAACAGGTGACAATGATGCTTTTGGATTTGAATTTTGAATGTTTGAATTTTGAATGTTTGAAATTTGAAAGCGGGTTTATGGGGTTTTGATGTAATGGGTTTTTGGTTTTTACATTCGGTGTGAAAGGCATGTGGGTTCCCACTAACCCCTTAAAAGTGGTTTATTCTAAAAATACTAAAAAATAATTTGGGAAACCATTAAGATGGTTCTTCGAGAATCACGAGTGTATATTCCTCCTTATTGGATGGCACCAACTAAGCTTCAAGAACTCAAGAGATAGCTAGAGGACCTAGAGTATAATGGGTTTATCCAACCCATTACCTCTCCTTTGGTTCACCCGTCCTTTTTTCTAAGAATGTGGATAGAACCCTCAGGCTCTATGTGGATTACCAAAAACTCAATCAGTTCAAGGTTAAGAATAAATATCCCTTACCTCATATAGAAATCCTCTTTGATTAGCTATGAGGAGCATGAGTTTTCTCAAAAATTGATTTTAGGTCAGGCTATCATCAAGTATGAGTCAAAACATTAGATATACCACTTATATCATAGTTTGTATGATTATTTGGTTAAGTCATTTGGTCTCATTAATGTTCTAGTAGTTTTCATGGATTTGATGAATAGTATTTTCCACTCGTAATTGGATTCTTTCATTATGGTTTTCATGGATGACATATTAGTGTATTATCATACTTGACATGATCATTCCAAATAATTTGACAAAATTTTGAGTACACTAAGAGAGTATAATTTATATTTAAAGCTCACAAAATTCCACTTCTTGATTGATAAAGTTTACTTCCTGTGTCACATCATATCAGAATCAGGGCTATCCATGGACCCAACAAAGGTGGGATTTGTGGTTTCTTATTAGAAACCTAATAAATTATTTGACATTCATAGTTTCTTGGGGTTAGATGGATATTATATTAATTTTATTGAGGATTCCTCACACATTTTAGAACCTCTTACGTGATTGAAAAAGAATATTGTTAAATTCATATGGTCTAGAACTTGTGAAAAAACCTTTTGATAATTAAAAGGAATACTTACCTTAGCACTGATATTGATTTTATATGATCCTGGTAGTGAATATACTGTTTATTATGATGTATTAGGCATCATTCTAGGGGTAGTTTTGATGTAAGGAGATCGATTCATGGCATATGAGTCTCCCCAGCTGAGTCCTCATGAGCGGAATTACCTGACGCATGACCTCAAGCTAGTTGCAGTTGTTTATTCCTTGAATTGTTGGAGGCATTACCTGTTCGGATAATGGTTCATTGTATACGTGGACCACAAGAGCATCAAACACATATTCACACAGTGTGACTAGAATCTCAGACAATACAGATGGTTTGAATACCTATAGTCTTTTGATTTTTATCTTTCTTATATTCTTGGGAAAGACAATGTAGTGGATGATGCTTTGAGAAGAAAGACTTATACATAAGTAGTTCAGGAGGCTAGAAGTGAATTGTAGTTTATGGACTTGTGTTTTGAGATGCATTTAGAGGTCGAGGACTATTATGGGAAACCTATACTTGCATCGTTATCAGTGAACTCTATAATACTGGATAAAGTGAAGATGAGGTAGCTTTTGGATCTTGAGGGCTTAGTCCTAAGGGAGAGTTTTTCATGCAAGGACCCACTACCTAGTTAAAATGTTGATGAGGAAAATATCATGTGCATTCATGGACATGTATGGGTTCCAGAAAACATGCAAGGGGATTTATGTGAGAATATCATGCCTCTTCTTGTGTAGTACATCCTGGTCTTACCAAGATGTTTCGTGACTTATGCTACTAGTATTGGTGGTCTGGTATGAAAAAGAAGATAATTTGTTTTGTCACTCGATGTTCTACCTGTCAGTGGGTGAAGGTGTAGCACCAGTGAACTATTGTACATTTATAGCCATTACCCACTCTTGGATGGAAATGGGACAACGTCACCATGGATTTCATGATGGGCTTACTAAAGTTCCCTCGAGGCAGTGATGGAGTATGGTCATCATTGACAGGGTAAAGAAGGTCGTCCAATTCTTTCCTATTCGGGAGAACCTAAGAAGTCTTTATTTTAGGGAGATAAATTTCCTTCATGGAGTTCTAAATACCATTGCATCGGATAGGGATTCTTATTTTACATTACGGTTCTGGCAGGGTTTGCAGATGGCTCCAGGTTCACAGGTGCTCTTGAGCATAGCCTATCACCCTTAGACTAACACTCAATCTGAACATACAATACATGTGTTGTAGGACATGCTTCAAGCATGCATCCTTGATTTTGTAGATTCATGGTAGAAATATATACCTATAGTTGAATTCTCTTATAATAACATCTTACAAGATACTATACAGATGGATCCTTATGTGGCCCTATATGAAAGGCCATGTCATTCAACCCTATGTTGGTTAGAGGTTGGATAGAGCACTATAGAGACCTCATTTCATTTAGGAGACCATGGAGTTGGTACAACTTATTAGGAAGTTAATTTCTAAAACTAGGTCTACGCATAATCCTTATATCTATCATCACCACTAACCTCTATAGTTTGAGGTGTGAGATTAGGTTTTCTTATGTGTTTCACCTAGGCTAGGTCATTGATGGATTCTGAGGTAGGGTAAGTTATCACCTAAATTATTCAGACCTTTTTTGAGATTATGGATAGGTTTGTACTAGTAGCTTATCATATAACACTCCCTCGAAGTTATAATGGTATGCATGACATTTTTCATGTTTCTCGATTACATAATTATCATTCAGACCCATCTCATATCCTCCATCATGATGAGGTTGAGTTGAATGTTGATGCTTCTTTTGAGTGGTATCCTATATGTATCATTGATCAGAGCATGAAGGATCTATGAGGCTAGTCATTTACTCTATTATGGGTGTTATGGATGCATTTCTATGTAAATAATGATACTTGGGAGTGATAGGTCAACATGCATGCTTAGTGGATGGAGTTATTCTCATATGCTAACCAACCACCCTTAGAAGTTAAACTTGAGGATGAGTTTATTTAAGAAGGGGATGTAATAATATCCTTTTTTTATAATGAGGTATGGATCCTTTAAATTTTGTTTTAAATATTTCTTTTCATTTTAATGAAATTACTTAACGTCTTAAGAGAGGATTTGGGAGTGTCTAAGGCTTATTCGGAGCTCGGAGCTTTGGGTTTTGGAGGAAACAGGTGATGTGCATAGTTAGAGTATGGTTAGTGCTAACCATGTACCTCAACCATATGGGATATAGGTGGTTCCACATGGTTAGTTTAGCCATGAAAGGTAGGCCACATGGTAATGTGTAAAGCTGCAGACATGTTTCCAAGTGGGATCATATGATGTGTTCATGGTTTGTTAAACTGTTCATGTAAAGACCTGGAAATTCCGTACAATTTTTTTTAATTATATGGAATTATTTTGAGACTTTGAAATTTGAAGGAATGTGATTCCGAGGCCTGGAGAGCTCGGAACAAATTTTGGAACTTTTTTTAAGGTATGCTCAATAAATGTGTGCGTGGGATTTTCTATATTTTGAACCAGTGCTCAGATTGAAAATATGATGGCACCGTTGAATTCGTAGTGTCAGGATTCACTTAGGAAAAGAATAACTTAGACCAGCAAGGGTCGGATGGAAAAATTAAATTTTGAACTTTTTAGAAAAATAATAAAATAACTCTTTGAGTTATTTTATTCTTTTCTTCAACCATTGAGCAACGGTTGGTGAAACCAAATCATAACGATGAGCATTAAATGAGGGTCATTTAATGACTCGTTTCTTTTATTGTGTAATTGCAACACCTATTTATTTAATGGTTCATTAATTAAGGTTCATTAATGAACCACATTAATGAACACAACGTCAAGATAATTTTATTTTTATTATTCAAACTGCTGGCGAATGGATAAATGAACATAGGAGAAAACTCTGACTAACACACCATTGAAATCCCTCTCCAACGAAGAACAGAGAATGAACATTGATCGTTGGAGGATCTGATCCATAGATCGACCAGTGGCGATGAACGCCAATGAACATGGAACGTCAATGAACTTGGAATTCCTCCCTCATTCGCAATGGATTCAACCTAATCTAGGTAGGGGATTTATTTTCTCTAAGTGTTTAATGATTCTTCTAATCTCATTCTTGAAAAATACAATGAACGTTGATCAACTGACTAATGGTTTGATCTGAGACTCATTCGATATTGGGGGAGGTTGTTGTGAGGATTTTATTATGGGATATTCTTAATCTATGTGATGATTATTATCTTCCCCATGATAAAATGCAAACACAGAGGGCGCAAACTGATCTGAATAGGGCTCGGACCCTCCGCTGAACTTGAATATTGTGTGTTCTTCATGGTTGACCAAGCAACGTGGTGGAAAGAAGATTCTGTGGGATTCGTAGTAAAGGTGGTGACCTAAGAGGCCCATAAGGGAAGATGAGATGGAAAACAGACCACTGGAGCATCTTCAGTGGCCCACGGAAGGTGTCGCAAGGGCAGCACCACCGGCATGGCACCACCAACGACCAGCGGCAGTGGTCGACCCATTCCAGGTGCGTGGAGGAGGTGACCCCTACATGCATCATTGTGGAAATAGGAGACCAGCTCTCGCTGATCGCACGAGTGGTGTCAGCGCGCCAGTCGTCATGTCGCGGCGGCAGGGAACTGCGGCCAGACGACCACAGTGGCGGTTAAGGCGCAGTGCCCATCGGCCTCGCGTAGAGGGGGAGCGGGCCGCTCGGAGGGCATACGAAATGTCCAGTCTTCTGTTGACCATTATAGGGAGACAAGGCGGTGCCTATTGGGGCCGCCAGCTGGAAAAACCGGATGCCACGAGTCTGGTCCAGCGAACCGGCCAGCACTACATGGGCCTGGTTCTTCAGGTGGGTCGCACCCCACCAAGCAGGCCGACCCACCTGCGAGCCGGACCTACAAGTCGGGTCGAACCTACGGACCCAGCGGTCTAGTTGGGCTAGACCCTTACCGAATCCACACTAGACCCTTGGGTCATTTCGGGTCGACCTGACCAGGTCGGACCGGACCCGGACCCAACTATCCCTATTTCACTAAAATGGATATAACTCACAGACTGGGCATCTGATTGATGCATCGTCAATGGCGTGAGGACCCTTGTGAAGAGGTTGTCTTTTTTAGATACTCTAATTTTTTTTTGGTAGAATTTGGTTTATATCTGGGTTGGATCAGACTCGAATCCAACCAGACTCTATTTACCTTTTTGCCTATATCTTACAGACCGGGCGTCTGATTGACTCGCCGTCTATCGCGTTGGAACCCTTATGACAAGACATCCCTTTGGGTTACTTATAATTGGGACTTATTGTTGGTTGAGATGTGACCAGTGGATTAAGGATTGGATCCTCCAAAATCAAGCGTGCTAAGTGAGGGAATCCAGTGGTTGGGTGTGACGTGATGAAAGAATAACAATCCTCTATGGGTCAGCACTTAACGATCCTCTATGGGTCAGCACTTAGCGATCCTCTATGGGTCAGCATGTAGCGATCCTATTTGGGTTAGCACCTAGAAATCCTTTGTGGGTCAGCGCTTAGTGATTCTCCGTGGGTCAGCACCTAGAGATCCTCTCTGGGTCAGCACCTAGCGATCCTTTGTGTGTTAGCACCTAGTAACCCTGTGCAGACCAGCAGCAAAGCCTCTTGAAATAATAAGTTCATCTACCTTTATTAGTAATCATCCTTATTCATGTTCTTTATATTGTATACTTGGTGTGAGCTATCTTTTACATTGTTCTTTTTGATTGAGATCATGCTTTGTAGTTTTTCCTTTTTGGAATTATGAGAGACCTTCGAGGGTCTTGGGGTCCCTACTAAGTATTTTTATACTGACCCCTACACGGTCTTCACCCGCACCTTGTTGTGTCTTGTGCAGACGACGGACAAATTAAATGATACTATAGAGAGCTAGGGATAGATGGTACATAGAGGTGACCGATTGATTTGGTGAGCCACAGTGACAAGTTGTACCTACCCTTTAGGTAGGATCCTTGGTGGACAATCTATGGAGCTTGTTTTTTCTTTTTCTATACTACTCTTTCAGTTGGGAATGTATACTAGACCCTTTTTACTTTTAGTACTTACTTTTAATCTCAGTGGTGCTTTTAGTGTTGGTTGTACTACTCCTTTTCCATTTTTTTTATTGTGTTCAGTGTGCCATGTCTTTGTGTGTACTGGTTTAAAGGCAATGCCTTCCCTTTTCAAGTTTTTCCTTTTCAATGCTATTCACCAGCCCCTGGCCTATGGAAGGTAGGATTAGGTTAGTCATGGCACAGTCCCTAGGGGATGGGTCATGACAAAGTGGTATCAAAGGGAGGTCGATTATACCATAAGAACTAAGAGTCTGAAATTTTTTCAATGGATCAATAGTGTTTAGTGTCTTGAGTTTGGATTTCAATTCAGGGAGTCCAGTGTTGTTGTGGCAGCTTACATATCCATACACCAAGACCCTGAATTCTATTTTATGACTTAGTATACTAAAACACTGATATCATGTGTTTTGGAAATGTTTTTCTTTTGATCTCTTTTGAGTCAGCTCGCCAGTTATAACTTATTGACCATGGAGAATCTGTTACTTTATAGGATGCCTCCACCTAGACAGCTAGTGAAGATTCCAGTAAGAGATCATGATGATGGCCCACGAAGTGATGAGGCATTAGTACAAGTCCCTCTTACAGCGATAGCACCTTTGGGTGGTGTACCAGCTGCACCACCACCCATAGAGAAGCAGTTTACACTAGCCCCACCAGTGGATAGTGCACGCCGACTGAGCACGTTCCATGAGTTCCAGAGATAGAGGCCTCTGAGGTTTCGAGGCAAGAAAGATCCCCAAGCAGTTGAGGACTGGCTGGAGGCTATGGCATGAGTTTTTCTCTTGGTAGAGACACCAGCAGATCAGATGGTGATCCTAGCTGCTAGCCTTTTTCAGGGCACAGTAGGGAGATGGTGAATCTTGACACTCCAAACACATGACAAGACAGATCTTTCCTAGTTAGACTTCGAGATCCTATTTAGGGTGGAGTTCGTACCAGTTAATCTATGCTCTGTTCATATTTAAGAGTTATTTCACTTACAGCAGGGCATCCTGATAGTGGCCTAGTACTCGGCAAGATTTACTGACCTCTCCCACTACTCCAATGATATGGTACGGGACCCCTTCTTTAGGGCCCAGACCTTTGAGGAGGGTCTACAATGGGATATCATAGCTTCGATGATTTTTCTCAACATTATAACTCAGTTTGGAGTTCTAGAGCGAGCACTACTGGTGAAGAGTTTCTTTGCCGAGCAGGCACTGATAGCGAGAGATACCACCAGACAACATGCAGTTGAGTTATCTGCAATAGGAAATAGGAAGATGACGCAGAGGCCCAAACAGGCCAAACCTTCTAGAGGATGACCCCAGGACGTAGGGTCGTAGGTACAGAGCTCGTAAGGTAGAGGATTTCATATGAGGACTAGAGTTTGTTACTCTTGTAGCTGACAGGGGAACATGGCTTGCAACTGTCTGAATCCCTACGCAGATGACTTGTAGGAAGTTGAGGGACCACTGAGGCAGTGAGAGAGGTTTGAGTGAGGAGGACCATAGGGCATCAGATTTGGTAGAGGAGTAGTTCATGCATTAGGTTATGGGCGACGGTTGGAGGTACTACCACCACCACCTCCAGGTGGTCCACCCTGATCTCAGGGAGCAGGTGGACATGGACGACCTCAGCTTCAGGTAGCAGAGCTCTATAACCAAGGTGCTATGGAGATGATTTAAGGTACGATCTATGTCTACTACTCCCTATATATAGTTCTTATAGACATAGGTTCCAGAAACTCTTTCATTGTCATGGCTCTTGTTCGGATCTTAGATATTATGGTGGAGTCTTTGGCTTCATCCTTACGATTAGAGACTCCTACAGGAGAGAATTTGATGATTTCACACTTGTACCGGTAGTGTGAGCTTACTCTAAGAGATGAGAGCTTTAGATGGTATCTCCTATTATTAGCTTCAAGGCCTTAAGATGTCATCTTGGATATGGACTGTTTATCCATGGTCCATGCTCAGATTGACTATTTTAGGCACAAAGTGTGGTGTGTCTACGAGTATGGGAACAGGTTTTCCTTCATCGGTGAGAAGGTAACCTTTGCATCACAGGATGGACTTTATAGGAGGAGGGTGCAGCTGATCACTCATAAGTTAGCTAGCCTCACCCTCAGTGTAGTGGAAAAGAGGAGTCCAAGTTATCCTATATTAGTGGACCAGTATGTGGATGTCTTTCCTAAAGATATTCTAGTACTACCTCCTTGCAGAGAGGTAGAC
This sequence comes from Viscum album, assembly GCA_963277665.1. Taxonomy (NCBI): domain Eukaryota; kingdom Viridiplantae; phylum Streptophyta; class Magnoliopsida; order Santalales; family Viscaceae; genus Viscum; species Viscum album. Next base: position 421,704,738 of record OY728141.1, on the reverse strand, counting down.
TTCAACATCGACCCATACCTCGGGGCATAATCGATATCTATGCTAGAATATCGGATGGTTCCCACAGAGCTTTTTGAGTTGAGGGTATAGTTGGAGGACTTGTATAGGAAGGGGTTCGTAACACCCAATGTTTCTCCATGGGTAGCCCTGGTGTTGTTTTCCAAGAAGGAAGATTAGATCTTGAGGCTTTGTGTGGACCATCGGCACCTGAATCAGGTGAGCTTGAAGAGAAAGTATCCTTTGTCGAGGATTGATGGTCTCTTTGATTAGTTAAAGAGAGCTAGGTGGTTTTCAAAGATAGACCTTAGATCAGGCTATCATCAACTTCAGGTGCAAGATGAGGACATACCGAAGACATCCTTCAGATGCCGGTATGGCTACTATGAGTTCTTGGTGATGCCTTTTAGTGTGACCAACACCCTATTAGTGTTCATGGGACTCATGAATAGGACCTTACAAACTTACCTCATTCGCTTCGTGGTGGTTTTCATTGATGACATCTTAGTGTACTCGGTGTTGGAGGAGGGTCACACCACACATCCACAAATAGTTCTAGATACACTCTAATACCACCAGTAATATGGTAAGATCTCGAAATTCTAGTTCTGGATACAGGAGGTCCACTTTTTGGGACACATTATCTTGGATGCTGGAGTTGTAGTGGATCCAGTGTAGATAGAGGCAGTACTTGATTGGGAGACACCTAGGAGCATGACAGAGGTGTAGAGTTTCCTGGGGTTGTCTGGGTATAACTGAATATTTGTACCTGACTTTTCTAGAGTAGTATCACCCTTTTCAGCTTTAAAAAAGAATGGACAACCCTTCGTATGGATGGAGAGGGGCCAGTAGAGTTTCCAGGAGCTGAGGCGAAAACTGAAGAGTACCCCCATCTTAAGGCTACCATAAAAGAATGTTGGGTATGCAGTCTACTGCGATGCATCAGGGACCGGACTGGGATGTGTCTTGATGCAGGAGCAAGCGTCGATCGCCTACGGCTCACAATAGCTGAGGCAGCATGAGAAAAATTGTGCGACCCATGACCCAGAGTTAGCAGTAGTGGTCTTTGCGTTGAAGATGTGGAAACACAACTTGATGGGTGAGCGGTTTACTGTCTTATCTGATCACAAGAGTATCAGGTATATCTTCTCATAGAAGGACCTGAACCTGAGACAATGGCGAGTTCCTTCAGGAATATGACTTTGAGATAGTCTACACTCCTAGGAAGGGGAACGTAGTAGCAGACGCACTCAGAAGGAGGTCGGGTCTACAGCTACTGAGTGAGGCATCAAATAATCTAGTCATGTTGCATATATACTTCTTGGATAGTGATGGAGAATCATACCTCTAGTATATGACTGTCAATCCCCCACTCTTTCGGTGAGCTTGGAAGGTACGGCTTGGGTACATTGACTGTAAGGCCCTACGTCCTCAGATATCCTCAGGATAGGCTCTTGAGGGATTTTGGATAGGTGGGGAGCATGTCATCCTTTTTAGAGGAAGCACCATGATACCAATGATGTTACGGGAGTAGGTGTTGAAGGAGTTCCATACATCCCCTTTGGAGGTACATCCTATAGTGGTGAAGATATACCAGGACCTCCAACGTTAGTACTAGTGGCCAAGGATGAAGAAAGTAGTGGCGGAGTTCATTTCATGATGCCTCACTTTTTAGTAAGTGAAGGTCGAGCATCAGGTTCCAGCAGACATAGCATGGACACTAGAGGTACCAGAATGGAAGTGGGATGGTATCTCCAAGGACTTCGTGACTGGGTTACCATGCACGTCCAGGGTCCACGACTCTATCTGGGTGATTGTTGACCGACTCACCAAGTCGGTCCATTTTCTACCCATATGAGAGTAGGGATCAATAGAGGGATTGGGATGCCTCTATGTTTAGAAGATAGTACGGCTTCACAGAATGCCATCAATGATCATTTCAGATCATGAAGCTCTTTTTACATTCGGGTTCTAGAAGGGATTACAGGAGGCATTCGGGACTCAGCTACTCTTGAGCACCACCATTCACCCTCAGACAGATGGTCAAATGGAGCGGGACATAAAGACACTTGAGGACATTTTTCGTGCTTGCATCCTTGATTTTGGCCGTAGTTGGGAGGACCACCTATCACTGGTGGAGTTCACATAAAACAACAGTTATCACTCCACCATCATCATGGCACCATTTGAGATCTTGTACGGGAGACCATGTAGATCACCTCTATACTGGACAGACCTAGGGGAGTCAGCACTTATGGGTCCAGAGTTGGTACAGGCTACCACTGAGAAGGTGTAGATCATCCAGGATTGGATGAATACTACACAAAGTATACATAATTCTTAAATCTATAGGAGACAGAGACCCTTGGAGTTTGATGAGGGAGATCGTGCCTTCCTACGGGTCTCACCCTGATGAGGATTGCAGATATTTGGTCAGGGCAGTAAGTTATCTCAGAGGTTCATCAGACCTTTCCAGATTCTCAGTAGAGTTGGCAAGGTGGTGTACCACCTATATCTTCCCCCATAGATGCACTGAGTGTATGACATTTTCCACGTGTCGCGGCTTAGGAGATACATGAATGACCCATCGCACGTTATCAACTGGGGAAAGATGGAAATTGATGATGGGGAGACTTTTTCGGAGTTCTCAGTGGAGATAGAGGATCGACAGGAGTGGGTCCTTCATGGATGGTTGATTCCTCTAGTGTGAGTTTTGTGGAATCATAGGAACTTCTAGGAGAGCATATGGGAGTGGGAGGCTCAGATTCCAGCTCAGTACCCTCATTTGTTTTCTTAGCTTTTGTTGTGTCTTTCGGGGACATAAAACTCTAAGGTGTGGAGAATGTAAAGACCTATAAATTCCATAAAATTGTTTTTTAATTATATGGAATTATTTCGAGACTGTGAAATTTGATAGCACATAATTCTGAGGCCCGGAGGTCCCAGAACAGATTTTTGAACTTTTTTTAAGGTACGCTCAGTAAATGTATGAGCGAGATTTTATATCTTTTGAACTGGTTCTTGGATTGAAAATCCGAGGACACCATTGAATTCGCAGTGCCAGGATTCATTTAAGCGAAGCTTAACTTCGACCAGCAAGGGTCGGATAGAAAAGTCAAATTTTGGACTTTTCGGAAAAATAATAAAATAACTCTTTGAGTCATTTTATTCTTTTCTTCAACCATTGAGAGATGGTTGGCAAAACTGCAGCATAACGACAAACATTAAATGAGGGTCATTTAATGACTCGTTTCTTTTGTTGTGTAACTACAACACCCATTTATTTAATGGTTCTTTAATTAAGGTTCATTAATGAACCAAATTAATGAACACTGTATCAAGATCATTTTATTTTTATTATTCAAACCATTGGAGAATGGATGAATGACCACATGGGAAAACTCTAAAGAAAACACCGGTGAAATCCCTCTCCAATGAAGAATGGATAACAAACATAGATCATTGGATGATCCGATCCAGAGATTGATCAGTGGAGAAAAACTCCAACGAACATGGAACGTCAACGAACACGGAATTCCTCCCTCATTTGCAACATATTCAACTGAATCCCAATAGGGGATTTTATTTACTCAAAGTGTTTAATGACTCCTCTTATCTTATTCTTGAAAAATACAATTAATGTGGATCAATCGACTAAAGGGTTGATTCGTGACTCATTTGATCTTGCGGTAGGTTGTTGTGGGGATTTGATTAGGCAATATTCTTAATCTATTTGATTATTTTTATATTACCCACGATAAAACGCTTACACGGAGGGCGCGGGCCAATCCAAACAATGCCCGAACCCTCCAATGAACTTGGATATTGGGTGTTCTTCATGGGAGACTAAGAAATGTGGCAGAAAGGCAATTCTGTAGGCTTCATAGTGAAGGCGGTGACCCGAGAGGCCTGTAAGCACAGACAGGACAGAAAATGGACCACTAGAGTGTAAAGACCCGGAAATTTCAAAGAAATTTTTTTCTTAATTTTCTTTGGAATTTTACAAGAACGCAGTTTCTGACGGCGCCTGATTCTGAGGCCCGGTGTGCCCAGAATCAATTTCTGAAGTTTGGCTCGGGTACGTTCAGTGAACGAACGTGCGGGAATTTCTAACTTTTGAACCGGTGCCCGAAATCAAATTCTGAGGGCACCGATGGAACCGTAGCGCCGGTTTTTGCTTAGGAATTCCTTTCTTAGAGTTGCGTTTTCTTGGGAGCAGTTGTTTAATAAGGTTGTGGTTTAAGTGTAAAGAAAAATAAAATTTGTGTTACAAATTTTATTTATCTTCTTAAGTGGTTATATCCTAAGTGTGGAAGTTGGGGTGGAATCACAAGTTCCTAACTAACCAAGTGAGGATTAAGGTGAGGTGGGGCCCACACGAGCCCCAACCCTTCACCTTCCCCTTAACTCTCTTCTACCCCCTTTAAACTCCCTTGCACTTAATGTGCCAAAACCCCTCAAATTCCTAACTCCTTAAACTCCTTAACTCCCTTGAACCCCCCACAATTAAATGTGACTCTTCACTTCCACCTTCATTAATTTTGGAGCCTCTCCACCCATTAATGAAGGATGTAACTTAATGAATTTGAATTATTTTGAATTCATTAAGCTAACACTATAATAAGGTGTGTTGTTTTATTGTTTGGGGTTGGCTAAATCTTTGTGATAGAGTCATGGAAGGATTGAAGAGAATTCCACCCTCGACGAAGAACACGAAGGACATCTCCAAACATGGAACAACGTCTTCTCGACGAAGAATGCCTTTTCCAAAGAAGAACGTGAAGTTTCCAACGTCGATCCCTTCTTGGATGCCTCCTTCCCACTCCTTCCGGAATAAAGAAGGGAGCGCCTTTCACGAAGAACGCCGACGTCGTCAACGGCTTCTCTTTTCCGATGTCGACGAATCACCGCCGCCTTTCCGCGACTTCGTCAACACATAACGAAAAGCGAGGTAGGGGTTTGTTGTTGCTTTATTTAATTATTTTCCGTTCTTGGTTCTAGCATGACAAACTTGAGGATGAACGTTTAAGTGTTATCGTCTAACGAGAGGGGGACCGGACCGCACAAACACGGCCGAACCCCCCTCCTTTGTTCTTGAATGTTTCTTGCGGATGAAACGAGATAGCGTGGTGTCGTCGCCCCACGCGGGAATCACACGGAAATTATTGGGCGGCGCCGTCACGCCGTGTCGTGGAAAGAATTATCATGAACGCGACGCCGTCGCGCCGCGTCGAAGGAAACCGAAGACGCCCCGGCCGGAGCGGGGCCGCGGCGGAGGGGCGCGGTGCCGTCGCACTGCGCCGGATGATGAAGGCCGCAGCCGGTTCCGGGCCGCGGCGGATCGTGATGACCGGCGGCCAGCCGGGCCGCCGGTGCCGGAAGACGGAAGAGGACCGGCCCTTGCCGGTCCTGTTGACAAGAAGCCGGCCGGCCAGGTCGGGCCGGCCGGGTTGGTGGAAACCGGGGGAATTTATTTCCCCCGGGCAGTTATTTGGCCCCCCATTATGAGGGGGGCCGGTTTCACAAAGGGGGGGCAGGCGGCCCCCCCGTTTCCAGCAAGCTCGGCCTTCGGCCAAGCTGGCAGCGCGCCCAGCGCGCTGCCTTGCGCCGAACCGGCGCGCCAGGCCGGTTCGCCGCGCCGGGCCATGCCGGGCCGGGCCGCACCGGGTCGACCCCGTCCGGGGCGGGTCGACCCGGTTCGGGCCATCCGGGGGGTCTCGGGCCGGGACGGCCCGGGCCCGAAACCCCCGTTACCGAGTGGTTTGGTCAAATGCCTGTATCTTGGGCTACGGGCCTCCAAATGACTCGTCGTTAGCGGCAACACGATCCTTGGATCGAGACGGTCGTTTCGGTATACTATACTCAAGGTGCACCTTCCTTTTCGGGAGCCTACGTGGTTAAAACTCCGTAGTTAAGCATGCTTGGCCTAGAGTAGTGATCAGGATGGGTGACCTCCTGGGAAGTTTCCCAAGGTGAGTGTGAGACGAAAAAGCCAATAACTCTCAGACCGGGCGTCCGATTGATGCGCCGTCTGTTGCGTTGAATTCCTGTTGACGATACGAAACTTTTGGCATCCTCCGCACGAGTTTTGGATGCAGATGGATAGTGGCCGGGTTGGATCGCACCGAAATCCAACCGGGCCCCTGGAACGGAAAAGCTGATATCTTTCTGACAGAACGTCCATTTGACGAACCGTCAGCGGCGTTGGTGATCGCGTTGAGAAACGGTCCCTATGAGTTTACCCTATGAGAGTTCGGGGTACATTTGAGATACGGCCGGGTTTGGTTTGCTCACGAAACCAACCGGGCCCCTGGGACGAAAAGGCTAATAACTCATAGACCGGGCGTCCGATTGACGCGCCGTCTGTTGCGTTGAGACCCCTATGACGTGGCGGTCCTTTGAGATACTTCTTCATGGGACTTTGAGATACTTGGAGTATCGACCTGTAGCTCGTGGAGCGGACCCTCCCAATGACGAGCGTGCGGAGTACGGAGACCGTGTAGCTGGCTGAGACCCGACGACTGCTGATCGAACGACTCGGAGTGTTACAGAGGTGCACTTGGTTGTAGCGGCACGTGGGAGCACTTGGTTGTAGCGGCAAACCCACGACAGAGGTGCGCTTGGTTGTAGCGGCACATGGGAGCGCTTGGTTGTAGCGGCAGACCCACGACAGAGTTGCGCTTGGTTGTAGCGGCACATGGAAGCGCTTGGTTGTAGCGGCATACCCACGATAGAGGTGCGCTTGGTTGTAGCGGCACATGGGAGCACTTGGTTGTAGCGGCAGACCCACGACAGAGTTGCGCTTGGTTGTAGCGTCACATGGGAGCGCTTGGTTATAGCGGCATACCCACGACAGAGGTGCGCTTGGTTGTAGCGGCACATGGGAGCGCTTGGTTGTAGCGGAAGACCCACGACAGAGGTGCGCTTGGTTGTAGCGGCACATGGGAGCGCTTGGTTGTAGCAGCTGGCCCGCAGTACTCGATGGGTGGAGTTCTTCAGCAGTCTTAGGTTAGTGAGCAGTACCTCGGAGTCGTGACAGGACCACTGTACACTCCAGAGACGGAGCTCTTCAGCAGTTACGGTTTCGATAATGAAATTCCTGGTTTGAGCTGAGGCTTTTGACCTTGTGTTTACCTCATGATTGAGATGGGTCACTTGCTAACTTAGGTATATGTATGGGCATATACCCGGGTAGTGGTTATCCGTTGTTTTCACAATCCTTGTGTTTCCTCATGATTGAGATGGGTTACTTGATAACTTAGGTATATGTATGGGCATATATCTAAGTAGAGGTTATCTGTTGAGATCTTATTTGTGGTTATCCTTGTTGGTTTAGTGAGACCTTGAGGGTCTCGGGGTCCCTACTGAGTATCGTTATACTCACCCCTGCACGGGCTATGCCCGCACCTCATTGTGTTGGTTGCAAACGACGGGCAGTGCTGACAGAAGCCGAGTGTTCGAGGACTGGACAGTACCTGGAGGTGGACTATACGAAGAGATGGTACCCGGAGGAGGACCTCACGACGAGGCGGTACCCAGAGGTGGACGTGATGACGAGGCGGTACCCGGAGGTGGACCACTGGGCGAGACATACTCGGAGTGGACGGTGGGACCTGAGGAGCAGAGGAGCTATCTGTACCCACCCTTCAGGTGGGATTTCCAGTGGACAGCTCGGCGTAGCAGCTTTACTTTTCAGTTGCTGTTTTCCCTTTTGAGTTGTACTTTACAGTTGGGCTTGTATTTCCGGCCCCTTTTTACTTTCCGCAGTTACTGTTGTACTCAGTTTTTACTTAGTGTTTACTGCTTCCGCTTGTACTATGTGGTGCTTGTTTTCTTTTATAAAGGCAATGCCTTCCCAGTTATCGGGATTTTACGCCTTTGGTGCTAGTCGCCAGCCCCTGGCCTATGGAAGGCGGGCTTGGGGTAGTCACGGCACGGGCCCCGAGGACGGGTCGTGACATAGAGCATCTCCGATGACCCTATTGAGTATTGTTATACTCACCCCTACATGGGCTTCGCCTGCACCTTTTTTTTTATTGTGAAGATGACAGAAAACTTGACTGAGACTTTGGAGATTCGGGGATAGATGGTACACAGAGGTGATTGATTGGTGTGGTGAGCTGTAGTGATGAGTTGTACCTACCCTTCAGGTAGGATCCTTATAGGATGATCTATAGAGCTTGTTTTTCTTTTTTTGTACTACTCTTTTAGTTGGGATTGTATAGTGGCCCCTTTTTACATTAAGTACTTACTTTTACTCTTAGTAGTGGTTTTTAGTGGTGGTTGTACTACTCCTTTTCTATTGTGTTTTTCTTGTGTGCAGTGTTCCCTATCTGTGTGTATATGGGTTTAAAGGCAATGTCTTCCCTTTTCGGGTTTTTCCATTCCAGTGCTAGTCACCAGCCTCTGGCCTATGGAAGGAGGGCTTGGGGTAGTCACAGTACGGGCCCCAGGGGATGGGTCATGATAGTGTGCAAACCATGTAAGGGGGTGTTCCATATAAACAATGGTGGTTTGCAGTTGGTGCACAGTTTGTCTAACCATGCAGCCAAACTATTTTACCCTTTAAAAAGTGTGAAATGACAATGTTTCTCCTTCTTCTATTTGACCTATATCCTCCCTTTTTTCCAAAATTATACAACAGCCACTATCTTTAATTAAGATATCTCCCTTGGCCTCAATCTAAGCTTTGAGCCTCCTTATTCATAAAACATAGGAATCACTCATCGTTAATCGCGTTAGATATCTATAAGTAATATATTCATTCATATTTCTTCTTTTCTTTATTTATCTCACCATATGGAATGATAAATCTATGAGAGATGATATACCTTATTTTCATAGAGTTTTTCTATTTCTCCAATTCCTCATGTTCTATCCAAAATTAAAGGATGATATTGGATGAGGATTTTCTAACAGTCTAAGGTAGGTGGTATAACACTTTTCCTTAAAATATTTGATTTATATAACATGCTTATTTGTGTTGTGTGATGGACATTTCCATGTGTCACCTCTAAAATTTAAATTTTCTTTTAATTAAATTTCTAGCTCATGATAGAGATACTCCCATAGGTCCTTGACAATGTTAGAGGCTTTATACCTTGTCTGGTACCACCCCTTTGGGTGTGTTTATCATACTCCCTTGTCACTTTATAAATTCCTATGAGACTAACTCACATCCTTGGTGGGTTTGGATTATTTATTATGATTCAGATGAATGAACTGATTAAATTGTGAAATTACACTCATGGCTAAATGGGATTAAATGATATGTTAAATGGATAGGAAACCATCTATTTCCTTTTGATAAATCATGAAATTAAATTTATAAAAAATTATTGTGATTATCCAACCTTGGAATTTGACCATTGTGACATAGTCAAGGTAGGTGTTGGACATAACGTTTCACGCTCCCTTGAAATGAGATATTGGACAAGATGCACCTCATCATTTATCGGGGTGTTGAAAATGAATTTTTAAACTCCCTTAGAAAGGATGTTGAACATGTCATTTCACATCATTTATGGACATATAAAAAAGATGATATTTTGTATTTCTGGTTAAATGTTGGGGTAGATACCCTTGTCTGAATATGATACCTCTATATAATTATATGTGGGATCCCAGTTTATAAGCTTGGGTTCCTCTATAGTATTTGGATGCTTACATATATATATATACTTCTATACATATACATATTAAACATGTATTATGACACTTTCTTAGAGAAATTTTGGCTTAGGATGAAACAGGTGATGTCAAACAAGTATCCTAAGAGGAACCCAAACTGATAGGGTAATTTATTTACCATGATTACTTATGATACATGCACACTACTCAGATTATGTTCACAGACTGGATAATGCTAGACACTATTGGTGGTAGCCTGCTGAGTTTTACTCACATCCTGTTCAGGCCACCAATTAGTACTCATACAGACTTCATGGATGCAAGTACAGACATGGGGAAACTCCCTACTATGGATGCGTGAATATTTTCTAGGATGGGATCATGGTAGCAGATGATTGAGTCGGTTCTTGGGATGATCATGGGATAGTTATTCATCTTTTTTCCTTTTATTTTACATGTATTTTATTGTATTAATGCTACTGTGTATGTATGATTTCATTTTTTATAGCATCATGAAATCATAATTTTGTATATGATACTGGTTATTGCCTTTTTCCATTATATTATATGGATGATTCACTTCTATTGTGTTGTATTGTTTTTGTTGTTCATTATATTTCTTCTACTATTTTTTTATTTGTATATCACTATTATGATCCACTCAGAAAAGGATGGTATAGTCTCCACATTGTACCATCATATAACCTCACTATAAATTGGCATCCTTTGGCGTACAAGGAAGAACGCTTTAGGTAATGTGGCCAACTAGGTTTGGTTACTTAGGATTGAACTGGGTTTGGGACATCACAGTCATACCAATGCACTTCCCCTAAAATATCACCATCATTCCCTACCCAATAGAATCCAACCTTTTTATAGAAGTTCTATTTTCAGACTGTATTGAGAAGTGATGAGAGGAATTAAATAGGGAATTATGGTCAGGGATAAATTTGACCACTCAATTAAGTGTTCACATTCATGTTCTTCATTAAATGTAGTGATTGGGATTTATTTAAAAGGAATTAAATAATTAACAAGAAAGGGAGAAAATCATTAATCATTTTTTTCATTGTTGTTTGATTTGTGGAAAACATAATTCTATAAAGATGATAATATCGATAATAATAATTTTTATTATAATATTATTATTACTCAAATTAAAACATATAATAAAATTTAATGGAAAATAAAATAATCAATGGAATCCAAAAAATATATAATCAATTCACATTCAATAAATCAAATTTGAATTGAATTATTTATTAAATAATTTCGATTCCATAAATATATAAATTCATTTTATAAATTATTCACTTTTTTTAACATAATCTGATAATTATTGATTATCTGATTCATTATTATTCAATTCCTTCTCCATGTTACCATCAATGGATATTTATAAATTCTATCATAGAGGGAGATATTGATCACTTGAAAAATAAATAGGAAAATAATAATAAATATTTTCCATCGCATGGTGTGAACACCAACACTTCAAAATTTGATTGTTATTTCCATGGAGAATGATTTTTTATGTCTCTTAAATACAATACTACCTCAAATAATGGTTTAAATCCTCTATAGGGTCCCTCTATTTATGTAATGAACAAATTACAAGATAAACCTTATAACATCATATTTATATATAAAACTATGTAATGGTATCTAATACTGGGTATTCCATTTAAAAACCTAAAAATGTCTTATCCAGAGTCCAAAACCAGAACATAAGACTTACACCTCACCTATGGGAAACACTACATTCCATACACAAACATGATATTGAAATTTCCCTTTTGGATTCTATTTAAGAGATATTAGTATTCACACTTATAGAATGTACATTTATTTATTTAATAAATATTAAATATCTCTTAAAATTTAACCATCATGGAACTTCACCAAATTTCAAACCAAGGGTAAATATATAATTATAAATCCAATTGACCCATTGGTAAAAAAAATCCAAGGTCTTTATCTGGGATAAATTTTTTATTTTACACTTTCAGAGGACCTCGGACTTTGAAACTCAAAAAATGAGTTATTTCTCAATCAAACAAAAATATAGTTCACTATACAAGGTGTTTGATGAAATTACTAACTTGGTTTTTCCTATAATAAAATGAAATTTGTTTCATAAAAAATTATCAATTAAGTGAATTTATGAAATAGTTTTAAGAATAAATTCACAAAAAAATATAACTCCCATTTTAATTAGAGTTTTTTTTTAAATGGTTGTCATTTATTTTAAATTTTCTTTGTATGGTCTTGAAATTATTATATATGAAATCATTTGATTATTTTGTGATTCCTTTATATAATATTATGGTTTTTTAATGAAATTAAGACTCTATAAAAATGACTATGCTTCATGGGAACCTTGAGTACTTAAGTGGGCACCCAGGACAAGTACCTTTATAGGTATTGATGTCACTCTACCTAATTCCCTATGGATTACATCACTAGTTATGATTCAACTATGATTAGTAATTATTCCTAAAATATTTGGATTCCACTCTAGCAAGTATTTTTCACACATTTATATTTTAAACCAAGAAGGAAATGTTAGTTTGGGGAATAAACTTCAAAAAGGATTCTAGGGTGTCTTAAAATTACTTTCTTATGGTCATTTCCATGAATCTTGTTTGGATTTGTATGATCAAGTGATTTATTTAATTTCATGTATACTCCTATTAGTGTTTTATTTCCTTTTTATTGTACTCCATGTTTCTTTATTTTCTTAAAATAAAATCATACTTTCATAATTTTATTTCAAACTAGTATTCTATTGATTATATAATAATGATTTTAAATATAAAAATTTGTGGGATCCTGCTTATCTATTTGTGACCTCAACCTATATACACTCTTAAGATGTTTTTAGACCTTATTATGATGGATACATGTAAAGGAAAGGATCCTCTTAGAGTTAGTGATTATTATTGTTCTCCTGGAACCATATTTGATGAGGTGACAAAATAGGTGCCACCCACTTATTACATGAAGATAGGTAATGATGATTCCATATTTTTTGTTTCTGTTTGAGTATGTCTTGTAGACAACCACACCATCTTCCCATCCTATTTTATTTTATTTTTGGTTTCATCATGTTTATATATGTAAATAGATGAGGATGCATGTTCCATGTTATATTTTATTATTATTTGTTTATGATCTTCCTTATTTATGGTCTAGAATTGCTTCCTTCATTTCATGCCTTGTTTGGATCTTTTTTTTATTCTAAAAATTGCTTAATTGAAGAGTAACCTACTAATATATGTAAATATAAAGTATGGTTTATATAATTAAACCCTACATTATAATTTCATTCTTTAATGGGATAAATAATTCCCCTTTGGTTGTATTTGATTCATTGGCACTAGTTTACAACACATGGTGTATGGGAACACACCTCGGGCCTTGTAATAGATTGAATTAGGTACCGAGAAGGGGTTACCTGAGTTGGTTAATTATATAATTTTTGGTATATATAATACAATAAATACAAAATATACTTTATAGACTTGGATCTATTTCTATTTTATTGTTTTATCTTTACTTTGAAAGTTCTAGAAAATATTGTGTAGAAAAAGACTCATTCAGTTATGATATGTGATTCCCATAGCTTATAGACTATCTCAAGAGGTGTGATTACTTTAGTCAAAACTAAGTGATCTTAATTAAATAGAATTTAAGAATAGGAAAAAGGTTTGAATGACTCATTGTAAGTGTTCATAGGTGTAATGGTTTTTGTTTATTATTACTAATTCCTCTCCCTACCAATCTTGTGGATTTTCTTTGTTTATGCATCCATTTATATAAGGTATACTAGATATACACAAAACCTATTTGAGGATTATATATTATTTTTATAATAAATACTTATGTTGTATTTATGATGTAATGAGTACCAATGATTTGTGTATATTTTTTTACTTTGAACAAAACCCAAACACAAATTGATTAAAAAACTTATTTCATGCTAATGTTAAACTATTATGATTATAAAATCATAATAAATAGAGGTTTATAGATCCAACAGAAAAAACTATGTGTTGTGTAATAGTCATTAAAGAGAGAAGATAATTCCCTGGTATTTTTCTTAGTATGTGTGACTTAAATAATGCACCAAAAATATATTTAGTTCATTTAATATAAATAAATATATTTTTAAAAAAATATTTATACATATTATTAGTGGATTCAAGTGATTATAATAATATAATATAAGTAGTGTCATAGTGCTTTATGTAAGGGGGTTCATAATATTTTTTTGTTGCAAATCTATTTGAATTAGCAGTTAAAAATATATTTTTTTTACTAGGTTTTTTATTGGTTAACTATTTTAAATGTGTATTTTCATCAATAGTTTCAACCCTACTATATTTTAGTATTTAGTTTTAACCCTATTGTATTTCATGAAAATAATGGTAATAGTGTGTCATGGGTTACACTTATCAATTGTGTGTTGATGGTGATGAGTGTGTGTTGATGTCTATATGTTGATTGTGAGATATTTTAGAAAAATTAAGAAGGAACAAATTAATTCTCTTTTCAAAATGACATGATACACTGGATATACTGATTTAATAATTTAATTTCATTCAGTGCATTTATTTTATATAGTATATATCATTAATGAGTTCAAAATAACTTATGCAATGTTTACTTTCCTAATCTCAAGTTAATATAATGACTATAATTGGAGGATTTTCTGTTGATTTAGTGGATTAGTACACAATCATAAATGAATTATAGTAAAAAATAGTTTTTATTATATGTATAATGACACTAGTTATTGTAGTTCATGTAATATAAATGAATATGTTTTTTCATAAAATTTATTTATACATATTATTAATGGATTCGAGTGACTAAGACATGTTAATATAAATAGTTCCATGGTGTTTCATGGAAGGGAGTTCATGGTGTAGATAAATGGATTGAATGATGATAGAAACTATGAGGAATTTTGAAATTGTAAATACATGATCGGTCATAGGTAAAATGAATCATTAAAGAAACTTGGATTCATATATTTATAATGTTGATGTAAAATGAAATAAAGTAATGTAAAAGAAGGTAAATGATTATAATCTTATCATAGGGCCTAATAAATACAAATTATAAACTTTAAATGCAACATAGTGGTTGATCAGAGTCATCTCCCAAAGATCCTTATGGATTACTCACTATTCTAATTAATTTATTAATGTTTTTTTGTTTTATATATTTTTAGGAGAGAAAAGTGAAATGGGGGGTTTATGGTGTGGTGGCAATTTATGGAATGAATGTAAACAATATAAGTTAGTAAGTAATGGTGTAACTCCCAGGTTTGGCCACATGTGTTCCCTCATTATCTATATATTTTTTTAACATCCATATTATAATAAAATCAATATCATTCATACATTACCATACTCTACTTAAATTGTGAAATCTAGATAGATTTTAGAGAACTCCTAGGTGCACTGAAGTTTCCCTCCTCTACAGTAGAGAATGATGAACACGCCATGGCCAAGGCATGACACTTGTAAAGACCAGTAAATTTCAAGGAAATTTTTTTCTTAATTTTCTTTGGAATTTTACAAGAACGCAGTTTCTGACGGCACCTGATTCCGAGGCCCGGTGTGCCCGGAATCATTTTCTGAATTTTGGCTCGGGTACGTTCAGTGAACGGACGAGCGGGTTTTTCTAACTTTTAAACTGGTGCTCGGAATCGAATTCTGAGGGCACCGATGGAATCGCAGCGCCGGTTTTTTCTTAGAAACGCCTCTTCCAGAGTTGCGTTTGCTTGGGTGTGGTTTTTAATTTTTGGGCTTAAAGTTAAGAAATAAAATAATTTGTACGACAAACTTTATTTTATTTCACTTAAAGCCACTTTAAGCTGCTTAAGCTGAGTTGAACCGGATAGGGTAGAACCCGAAATATCCTATCCACCTGGTAGGATATTTGTGAGGTGGGATCCGCACGAGCCCCACCGTTTCTTTTCCGCTAAGTAACGCACCTGCGAAAACCCGTCATTATGAAAGTCAACTGACGCATTTTCTTAAATTCTTAACGCACCAATTAATTGGGCGGTTAACTTCGTTAAATTAATTCTATGAATTAATTTAATCGTTTCTTAACCTATTACAATCCATTGGTGTAATAATAAAATAAGACCAACGCACGACTTCTTGAGGATTGCTCGTTGAGAGGTTTTTGACAGAATTTTGTGTCTTCATCCTCCTTTGCGAAGAACGCGAAGAACGTGAAGAACGCGAAGAACGCGAAGAATGTTGTCACCCTCGGAGATTGACGACACTTCATCTGAGACTTTCTTCCCCACCACGATCTCCGATCACCATCTGCTTGAGTTCGTCGACGCAATGCCGGATACCGCGACGACGCGACGATCCCCTCCTTCCACGACGATCAATTCCGCGAAGAACGCGCGTGTGACGACTTGACGAGGTAGGAGTTTTATTGGGAATAATTTTACTCCGTGGGTGTTTCGGTTCAAAACAAAGAACCTGGTTTCATAAGAACAATTTTAATTTATTAAAATTGTTTTTTTCTTATGTTTTCTATATATTGATTATTTCTCCCGACTGTTATCATCTAACGTGGAGGGTGCGGGCTAAACGAACACGGCCCAACAACCCTCTGCAGTTCTTCGTTGTTGAGCGGATTTGGCGGGCGACAACAAAACGTGCCTCAAAGGCGATTTGATGATTCCACAGTGAAGAACGAGACCCGGGAGGAGCAGTAGCGCAGACAGAATTGGAATCGGACCACCGGAGCAACTCCGGTGGCCCGCGGAAGCCACCGACGGCGCGGGTCGCCGGCGCGGTGACACCGGCGGCTGGAGGCGGTGGTGCCCCGGCGCGCCACCGGACAGGGCCGCGGCGGCGGCGCCAGCGGACCCGTGGCCGTGCGGGTCCGGCGCACACGAGACGCGGCTTTGCCGCGTCCGTTGACCAGGGCGGCCCCCCGCGGGGGCCGCGGTGTTGTCACGCGAGGGCAGCGCGCCCCCCCGCGTTGCTCGGCCGCTCGGCCGAGCCAAGCCGGGCCGCACCCTGGCCGGGCCGGACCGGGTCCAGCCGGGTCGGTCCGGGCCCAGACCCCCCGATTCCGGACCTTTTCGGTCTTTTGCCCGTAACTTGAGCTACGGGCCTCTGATCGATGCGCCGTCAGCGACAACGTGATCCTTGGATTGAGACGGTCGTTTCGGTATATTACACTCAAGGTTTCGGAATACTTTGGATTTGGTCGGGTTGGTTCGTACACGAAACCAACCGGGCCCTCGGAATAGAAAAGCTCATATCTTGAGCTCCGGACGTCCGATTGACGTGTCGTCGACTTTGTTGGATTTCTCTAAGTGAGACAAATCTTTTGGAATACTTCGCCCGAGGTTTGGACGTAGGTGGAGCACGGTCGGGTAGGTTTTGCCTTAAAAATCAACCGGACCCCTGGGACGAAAAAGCCAATAACTCTCAGACCGGGCGTCCAATTGACGCGCCGTCTGCGACGTTGAGTTCCTGTTGATGATACGGAACTTTTGGATACATCAAATCTAGACTTTTTGTCAGTTGATGTATCAGCCTCTCGGCTCGTGGAGCGGACACTCCCGAACGAGCTTGTTGTGTGCGGGAACCCTAGTGCTGGCTGCGACTTCGACAACGACGACTGTGCAGAGATCCTCAGTGGACTGCAACGACGACTGTGCAGATATCCTTAGTGGACTGCGACGATGACTGTGCAGAGATCCTCAGTGGACTGTGACGACGACTGTGCAGAGATCCTCAATGGACTGCGACGACTACTGCACTCAGCGATCCTACGTGGATCAGTGCTACAGATCCTGTGTGGATCTGATCCTATGTGGGTCAGCGCTCAGCGGTTCTGTGTGATCCAGCGCCTACAGGTCCTGTGTGGGCCCGATCCTGTGTGGGTCTTTGCGGGGTCTAGTTACCTATTGATCCTATGTGGGTCCGATCCTGTGTGGGTCATTGCGGGGGTTAGTACCTATCGATCCTTTGTGGGTCCGACGACTTAGATGGATCAGTGATCATCTTTATCGTCATCCGAAGAAGTATACCTGAGTGAGCTGAAACTCTATTTTACTTTCCTTTGTGGATTGTGTTGTGTTATCCTGTGTGGATTTACTTTTTACTTTCCTTTGTGGATTGTTTTGAGTTATCCTGTGTGGATTTACGTTTTACTTTCCTTTGTGGATTGTTTTGAGCTATCCTGTATGGATTTTACGTTTGCATTCCTGTGTGGATTGGGTTGAACCTGAGCTCGGATGTTGGAGCCGAGCGAGAATTGATAACTTAGGTATATGTATGGGCATATACCTAAGCCATGTCGGATATTACTTCGTGGTTGTATCTTTCCTTTGTGGATTATCCTTTGTGGATTCTGGGAGACCTTCGGGGGTCTCGGGGTCCCTACTGAGTAGCTTATACTCACCCCTGCACGGGCTATGCCTGCACTACGTTGTGTTGGTTTCAAACGACGGACAGCGCTGATCGTGGTGGAGGCTTGTGGAGCAGGATGGTACCTGGAGGTGGACCACTGGGTGGGACGTACTCGGAGCGGTCAGGTGGACCCGAGGAGCAGTGGAGGCTATCTGTACCCACCCTTCAGGTGGGGCTTCCAGTGGACAGCTCGACGTTACGGCTTTACTTTTCAGTTGTTTTTTTTCCCCTTTCAGTTGTACTTTACAGTTGGGCTTGTATTTCCGGCCCCCTTTACTTTTATGCACTTACTGTTGTACCAGCTTTTACTTAGTTTTTACTTCTTCCACTTGCTTACTATGTGGTGCTTGTTTACTTTACAAAGGCAATGTCTTCCCTTTTTACCGAGATTTACGCCTTGGTGCTAGTCGCCAGCCCCTGGCCTATGGAAGGCGGGCTTGGGGTAGTCACAGCACGGGCCCCGAGGACGGGTCGTGACAACACTAAACTCCATCTAACCCCGTATTACATTGTTCATGCCTTGATCCTACTCATTCCATAATATATTTTGTGAACTGAGACAAAGTAGGTAGAAAATATTTTGTATAGGTTGGAATGAGAAATAGTGAATGTTATGGAAGATAGGAAATCACCTCACTAAACCAAAATACACCCTATACCCCCATCACAAATGGAAGTAAAATATTAATAATTTAGAATGGGGACTCTATAATTCCATGAAACTTAATTGGGGATCACACCCTTAGGTTAGTTACCTAGAATCATAAGTATTAAGAGGTTGGGAGGGGGAGAACAAGAAGATACATATTGTGAATAAAAACTAAGAAACTATGGAAAAATGAAATATTATATTAAAATGTAGAAATAAATTAAAGTAAAATCTATACTTATATATAGAGTGGTTGAAGGATAGGTATCCAACCCTTAACAAGTGCGGAGTGGGGATGTTTATATAGGCAATGGTGAAGCCACAATGTTCTTGGGATAGTTTCTGTGAGAATATGTTTGAGAGGTAATATGCTTCCATGTATTGGCATTTTTTATTCTTACTTGGCTTGTTATTCCTCTAAATCATCCCATGATCTTGTGTTCCCCTTTTAATCTATGATTAAAACACTTGGCCACTCAATTTGATCCTTTCTAAATTTTTCTAGGTAACGTGTATGATGGGATGAAGTATGTATGTGTGGATAATTTTAATGATCGACGACTCATGTGTTCTTAGTAATACTATGGTATCTTAACACTATATTATAATCCTAATAGGCACTATATTGGAGTGTGGTAGTTCATTTTATAGAAAATGAATGTTGTGTTGGATTCCAAGTATACATTGGCTCACCATCATATGTTGAGTTATATCATGGTATTTTATTGTGAGTGACAATGGATTCATTGGTGTGACAAATGAATTCCCTAAATACATGTCATTATAATATGAATATAATTAGAGATAATTCATAACATACATTGGGTATCGATATTATATTGGTCTGGCGATGCAGACTATGTTATCTTCTGAGATTACACTGAGCTGCTAACACTGTGTGACTGCACTTCATGAGGCTATGTTGGGTGTGTGATGTTGTCCTAAATAGTTCATGTAGCTTCCTTTGGATATTGGTATAGCCTTAAGTATTTATTATAGGATAAATTTTGTGGTCTTATGCCTCTTCAGGGTCAATCATGAGATTACATTGGCATGAGAATGACATGTTTTGTTATAGTGCTTGATATATCATTAGGTTGTGATGAACATTACGTTTAGACCTGAGATTATGTTTTAATAGATTTATATCACCCTTATTCACATGATCTATAATAAATTTAAATCTAAAATCAATATGGTTTGTTGAAGAATACTATAATGGATTCTTAGAAAAAGAAATTGTAGATGTATTATCACAATAAGTAGGGAATTTATTAAGATAAATACCAAAATCACTTAAAGTTTTCCTAATCCATAAACTTTGAGCACAAAAACATGAAGTGGGAATATACTCAGCTTCTATAGTAGATATAAAAATAGATAATTTCTTCTTAGAAGACCAATAAATTAAACTTTTTCCAAGAAAATGATACATACCTAATGCTATTTTTCTGTCAATTTTATAGCCTCCAAAATCAAAATTTGAATACGATATTAAATCAAAACAATTATATTTAGAATAAAATAAATAATAATAAACTGATCCTTTAACATATCTAATTATTATTTTCATAACTTTAAAATGAATCTCTCTAGGTTTAACTTGAAATATTTCACATAAGATAACATTAAGCATGATATCAGGTCTAGATACAGTTAAATAAGAAATTTACCTATCATGACTTTATAACCTTTAATATCAATAGTTTTTTTTAGATGCATTAACATATAATTTAGAACTAATACTCATAGGATTTTTCATATATTTAGAGGAATTGATACTAAACCTTTTAAACAACTCTTTATCATACTTATATTAATTAAGAAATATCTCATATTTACTTTGAGAAATTTGAAGTCCAAGAAAGAACTTTAATTCTCCCATTATTATCATATTGAAATCATATGACATCAAATTAGAAAAATCATTACAAATAATTTCACTAGAAGAACCAAAAACTATATCATCAACATAAATTTTCACAATTAAAATATCATTTTAAATTCATTTAATAAAAAGTGTAGGATCAACATTACCTTTATTGAAACCAATATTTAATAGAAATAAAGAAATCCTTTCATACCAAGAATTAGGTTCTTGTTTGAGACCATATAATTTTTTAGATAATTTAAAAACATGATTAGAAAATTTTTCATTTTTAAAACTAGGGGGTTGAGAAACATAAAATTCTTCAGTTATAAAACCATTTAAGAAAAAAAATTACATTCATTTGATATAATTTAAAAACTTGAAAAAAAGTAAAATCTAATAATATTTTAATAGCCTATAACTTGGAAACAATTTAAAAAGAATCTTCAAAGTCAATACCTTCTTCTTGAGAGTATCCTTGGGAAACAAATACGGCTTTATTTTTTACAATCTGTCCAAATTCATCCCACTTGTTTCTAAAGATCCATTTTGTTTTGATTATCATCTTATTCTTAAGAAATTATACTAAATACCATACATTATTTTTAAAAAAATTATTAATCTCATATTTCATCCCAATAATCCAATTTGGATCATTTAAATCATCAAAAACATTATTAATAACACGATTATAAAAAATCAGAATTAGTATAAAAATTAAAACATAATTTTTAATTTTAATACCATAATAAATATTAGCAATAAATTTTTTGATAGGATAATATTTATGAATATTCTATGATCTGGGATCAGGTTGAGAAGGAGTACGAAACCCCTCAAGTGATCCATCCTTATCAAGAAGTTTTCCTTTACTGAAATTAAAATATCTAAACTCAGTATCAAAAACATTATAATTAGACTTTAATTTAACATTATTTTCATCGAACATAACATGAAAAGATTCTTCAATAACCATAGTTATTTTATTATAAATTATATAAGCTTTAATATTATTAAAATAACCAATAAAAATACCTTCATCACTTTTAGCATCAATTTTATCTAAATTATCCTCCAAAATTAAAATAAAAAATTTAGAACCAAAAACTCTAAAATAACTAAATTTTGGATTTTTAATTTTAAAATAATTCATACGTAATTTTATTCAACAAAGGTATAAGAATAATTCTATTTTAAATATATCAAGAATAAAAAATAACTTCATCCCAAAAATATCTAGGAAAATTGTATTCACTTAACATAGTTCTATCCATTTCAATAAGAGTTCTATTTTTCTGTTTTATGACACCATTTTTATATGGTTTTATAAGAGTATATAAATTGTGAAAATGATAATTATTTTTTACAAAAATTTTCAAATTCTAAATTATGAAATTCACCTCATTTATAAATATGAATAGAAATAATCATAGAACCATTTTCATTTTGAACTAAATTACAGAAAGCAATAAATCTAGATAAAGAATCATTTTTATGAGAAAGAAAATAAACCCATGTAAATATAATATAATCATAAACAATGACTAAAGTATATTTATTTCCTCCAAATATATAAATTTTAGTAGGAATAAATAAATTAATATATAATAACTTTAAAGGTTTATTAGTACTTATTTAATTGATAAGTCTGAAAGAAACTTTTTATTGTTTTCCTTTCATGCAAACATCACAAACATAAAGTTATTCTTTCTTTGAGGTAAGTAATTATATCACATTATCATGTTTAGAGATTTTATGTAACATTTTGAAATTAACATGACCTAATCATCAATGCCAAAGAATTCCATCATTCTATATAGCATTCAAATACTTAACATTTTAATCAGACAGTTCAGGAAAATCAATAGTATAAATATTTTACTTTTTATTAGCATTAAATAATAAATAATCATCCCTAAAAACTAAACATTTATCATTTTGAAATTTAACTTCTATTACATCATCGCATAATTGAGATATAATTATTAAATTATGTTTTAATCCTTCAAAAAATAAAACTTTATAAATTAAAGTTGAATTAGAAATACCAACTTTACCAAAACCATTTACATTGCCTTTTTAATTATCTCTAAATGTAATAGTGCCTTAATCACATGTGTTTTAAGTGGTAATTTTTAGTGGGTATATGGTCATATTCCTAGAGCATCCACTATCCATGTACCATATGTTATTCTTGATACATATAAGGCATTTTTCCTACAAAAATCAATTACTTGAAAATTTTGGTCCCAAGGATACTTTGGGTCCAATCATATTAGTAATAAAAAATTTAGGTACCCACAAATAATTTAAACAATTATTGTATGGTTCTCTAAATAATAAATATTTATAAATATGAGTATTTTTAAATCCTAAATATTTTTTGAATCTAAGAGCACAATCATTTGCATAGGGACCTTTCATAACACATTTAAAATAGGTAAATGTGGAAGTAAAAAAAATTACTTTTCACCAAATGATTTTTATACATTTGAGTTAGTCTCCTATAAAATCCAATAACATATTTATTTTTATTTATTTTATTCAGATACATCATTGTGTGATATTTTTCATGACCCTGAATAAAAGTAAAAAAAATCTTAAGACTTTCAACTTCCTTTTTAAAATTTTCAGTCAAATATTGAGAAAATTTAAAATTATCATAAACTATAGAATGAGAAGTAGAATAAGTATTCATTGGTTTTTCATTATCCTATAAAAGTATTTTATTTTTAGAAATAATATTTTCATTATTTTCTTTAATATTATTATATAAATCAATATCTTTGAAAACTTATTTTCTTAATCTTTCAATTTCTTCATTTAATTTAGAAACAATTATATTTTTAGAATCATAGTCAGAATTTGAACATCTAGAATAAAATCCAGAATCACTAACCTTATCTAGAGAATCCATGAAGCACAAGTTATCAGATTCTTTCTTATTTCTATATTCTTCACTAGAATCAAATTCTTTAGTTTAACTCAAACTAGTTTTCAATGAATTTTTTTCATTCCTTTAGTATTTATCTTTATTCTTTAGTTTTTGATAGTTTGTATTGATATGTCCTTTCTTCCTGTACTCAAAACAAGTAACATCTGAAGTATTATAATTAATGTCACCATTCTTATCTCCCTTTCATTTTTCCTTTTGGGGGTTTCTTCTAAATTGGTTATTGAATTATTTATTTTTCATTTGTCTATAGACCCCAGTCACAATCTGATTCATATATTATTTTTTAATATCCTTTAGATCATAATTAGAAGATTCATTAGAAATAACATTCATAGATTTAAAAGTTACACTTTTTTATCCTCTTATGATATGTTCTTAGGTTCTATTTCATACTGAAGTGGTGATACAATCAATTCATAAAGAGTGTACTATTTTAAGTTCTTTATTTATTTAATGGTGACCTTATTTACATGTCGTTTATTTGGTATTGATCATAGGACTCGTTCAATAAGTACTTGATTTTCTAAATCTTCTCCAAGGTAATTCATTCTATTGAAAATGCTTGTGAATCAGTGGAACATTTGATTTACTATATCATATTGACCCATCTTTAAGTATTAATGCTCATCTCAAAGCATTATAATCTTAGTTCGAATTAATTTTTTTAAGATAATGTGGGTGAATTTTATAATCTTCCATATTTCATGTGCTATCTTACAAGAATATACATGACTAAAAATAATTTTGGTAATAGCACAATATAAAATATTCACAACTTTGAAATTTAAAACATATCTAGTAGCATTGTTTCTAGTAAGAGTATTTGGGTCAACTTTTGGTAGTGTATATTATTTTTCCATGATGAACCAATGTTTTATAATTAATTTTTTGAGGTATGCCTCCGTTATGAATTATCATTAGCCATAATTGTTTCTATCAAAGTGTGGTGGATTCTGAGTAATCCAGGCATCATTTACATTAACTACTTCCATCTTAAATATCTTTTCTATAGACTGTTAGGTCTAAAAATAGGTTATCATAATAAAATATAAATAGACTCTGCAGAAGGATTAGATAATTCTAAAAGAAACAACCTCTGATACCAATTTTTTGGTATTGTAAAAAATAATAATTGAGCTAAACTATCCTTAAGATGGTTAACCTCTAATACCAATTGTTAGGTATCAAGAAAAATAATAACTTAGGAAAAATACCCTTAAGCAAGCTCCACCTACTGATACCAATTGTTAAGTCAGAAATAATGATGACAAAAGGTCTAGAGGGGGTGAATATACCAAATTAAAATTTTATAAAGATCGATTAATTATTAAATATGATTTATAGAGTTAATTATAATATTTAGTTAGTATCAAAATAAAAGTATGGACATGAGTATTTTTATACTGGTTCAGTCCAAAGTGGACCTAGTCTAGTATTATACTTCTCTAATTAGAGAGAGATGCGTTTTGCACTACCTTATTTTTAAAGGGTAATCATAACTCGATTATAATATTCTTTTTCAAGTGAAAGAATAACCAGACAACTAAATTTTGTATGGGGGGTCACAAGCCAATTACAAACATGAATTTAGACTATGGGAGTCACAACCTGAATGGTCCTAACTTTAGAATCTTGGATTCACATCTTGAATATAGAAAATGATTTTGTATGTAAAATAATAATGATAAAGTGAAATCACATGAGAGATGGGAAGAAGTGTTATAGACACAAAAAATCATGACAAAAAAGATAGATAAATAGGACAATCATAGGTACTGGTTCATCGATATAGGAATAACACATCTCATCAAGGTATTATAATTCAAAGACGTTTTTTTCGACCCTTAAGAGATCATTCATCGGTTGTAAACACGGTTTCTAGGATCACTTAAAGGTTCGTAGAGTATGAACACTTTTTATATCTTTATGTTTCATACACTAATCATTTAGTAATTGTATATATATTCCAAAATACCTTTGAGTTCTATATATATAGATTCTTCAATGCTACAATAACTAAATAGGTCTCATGTAAACAGTTAGAAACATTTAAAATTCAAAGAGAATAATACTGGATTATCATAGAGAGAGAGAGAGAAAGATATTATTATTGTATAAATATTTCTCAACTCATGACTGAACTTTAAAATAATAAATATTTATTAAAAACAATATTAAATAATCTGATAAATATTTGAAATGGCCTCTATAATAATAGGTCAGATATAAATCCCCTGAAAATAGAAAGTTTGAATTTGAAAATACAAAATTCAAAAAAGTTTTATTTAAAATGTGTAGTAAATATGAAGATAAATTCAAAACATAATAATGCCGCATTAAAAATATTAAAATAGTTTTTAATGAAATTAATATCATCTAATATTAATTTATAAACAATAAAATCAATGAAGATAAAAATAAATAATAAAACAAATTTCTGAGTTTCAAGTTGTACGTTTCATGCGTGAACATAAAACACACTTTGATCTTCATAAAAACATGTTTAAAAAAACACTCCACATAGGTTATAAAAAATTAATATGAATTTATAATTTCATTATAAAAATTTAAACATATGAAATAAACATGTAGAAAATCATAATATGAAATAGAACATAAAACATAACATTATTTTCTGTAGAAATTTTCATTAAGATACGTATGAAAAAATAACGTATGAGTTTTTTACGTAAGAGTTTTTCTATAACTAATAAAATTGACCATATAGGTGAATCATTTAATATATTCACTATATATACATTTTACATATGGGAATTACGTAAGTGATGTGTTACATAAAATATTCACGTATCCAAACTCCTCACATAAGTGATTTACTTTGTAAGGAAATCAATATAAGAAAATAATGTATGGTATTCACATAGGAAATAATATATAGTTGATTTTCATAATTCATTATTCATGTAATAAATTTGATCATGTATCCTAATTTCTCATGTAGGAAATTCACATAAGGAAATTCCCAAAAACTAAAAACAAATTTCCTTTTTGAATTTTCGAGCTAAAAAGGACCTTGATAAAGCTAGAATTATATTTGGTAAATTTTGAATTATATTTACACAAGTTAAATATAATTAAAATAAAAAATAATCACCTTAATCAGATATATATAACTTTTTTTATTATCAAAAAATAGAAGAAAAATAGTTCTAAAAAACAACATAAATCATATAGAAAACATTTAGTGACTTCAGACCTAATTTTGGACATTAAAAAGATCGATTCAAAAGTTTATATATTCTGATGAAATGTATAAAGTGTTCTTATATTTTAAACAAAAAAAATAACCAATCAATTTATAATTATTTATCACAAGATATAGTCAAAATACATAGGGAAATTAAAACTGGAAAATCAGCTATGTGAATTTCATTTGGCTGCATGTATTTCCAAAATGGCTATGTGGTAATAGTACATTTTTTATATAAGAATAGTAAAAAACATCTATAAATGATATTTTAAGGTCTCAAATTAATTATTTATCCAAGTAACTCAAAATAAAACTTGAATAACATTTTATTACAAATCAAAACATGAAATCTAAATAACTTTTAAGTAAAAATATATTATGATATGATCACGATTAAGTATACTTTAAATGAAACAAAATTAAAAGATATAAGATATATAAAATTATTAAAACATGTAATTGAAAAAAATTAAACATTTAAACATTTGATAATATTAACCAAACATGGGAGTATTTTTAATCAATCTAAACTAAAATAAATTCAAGCACATTCACAAACAGTTATTAGAGGAGAAGGTATAAGTCCTGACTGTCCTATTTCAAGTTTATTTATTCTTTTACCAAATTAAAATATTTATTAATAATGATGAAATAATAACATAATTTTTTAAATATACTTAAATTTATTTTTATTATGGTGCAACCCTTTTTCAACTCATTTTTCATCATATGGGAAACGAAAACATTGCTCGCACGAACATGTGGATTACTACCTCCATGAAGATATGTGTTTCTTTTTCCATCACCATCTCATGAGGATGATTATTATGATAGATTTAATTAATTTATATGATATTAATTACATAATTATCATTATTTAAATATAATATATCATCTATTTTATTACCTTTCCATCCATTGGAAAATGATAATGTCGTTCATGCGTATGTGTCGATTACCACCTCCACGAAGCAATGTGATTCATTTTTCATATAAGCACTTAATAGATGGTTCTAAAATTATATTTAATGAATAAAAATTATAATTATGTTATGATTAATATTTTTATATTATGGAACAATCCCCATTTGACTTTGATCAACCAACCAGAGTCAGCTTTCAATTATGAACTAAACATCCTCAAAACACCTGATGTGAACTTAACTGATTAAGTAATTAAATATGTCATTAAAATAAATGGTTTAATGATAAAATAATATACATATAAAAGGTTATTAAACAATTAAATAATTAATATAAGTTTATTATATGATATTTATAGGGAAAACATAGTAATTATGGACTTGAGGTAAGGGGTTTCTTAACTCAATTTCAATTCATTGGATTATACTTCTACTTTATTCAATATGTTTTTCCAATATTATGTGTGAAATTAAATATTATTGTATCATGTTTTATTTAAACTTTTTTTTGGGGGTTTCAATTCTTACACATAATCACTTCATTGATTAATTTTAACTTCAATTATATGATATTTTTAAGGATTATTCATCTCAATCTCATTTTTTTATACATGTTTCATGTCATGCACCATTATTTCTTTTTATGTTGTAATTACTACCCCATGAATTAATTCTGAAATTTTAAACAATTTAATTAATTGGATTTATATATCTACTTCATATTCTTACTTTCAATGACTTTTGATTTGAATGTTACCAAAGCAGTAAAAGATTTATGTCGTAATCTCTTTTCTTTTGAAGATCATTTGAGTTCAAGGTTTCTTTGGTGGAAATTGTATTATCTTGATTTCATGAACCACATATCTAATATTATCCTATATAAATTTATATTTATTAAATTATTTGATTTAATTTTTCTCTCTTTGGTATCTAAAATGACTAATAAAATGTTTTTACAAAAAACCTACATTATTTCCACTTTAGTCGATGAAATTTTTATACCATGTTCATATTTTCTTTAAAATGTTTTCAATAATGTTTTTATTGTTCTCTAATTATTTATTAAATCCTTTTTTACCCATTTTTTTACTTTCTTTAAAACAGTATAAAAGGAATATTCTTGTCATTTTCTAAATGAGGTACTTTTTACCAAAAGTATAAATGAAATATTTGTTTTAACATATAATAAACAAATGACTTTTACCATTGTCATAACTATTAATTGAATTGAAGATTTATTTATAAGTTTCCATATTTATTTTAAAATAAAATCATTTTCTAACATTTTTTTAAAAAATAGTTTTTAAAGGTTCTAAAAGAAATGTGTATTTTTCTATTTTCAAATAAATTTTTTAAATGTTATTTTAAAGGTATTTTCATCTATGTCAACACCCTTTAATGATTCTTCTACTTCACTGGGAATATTATTTTATGATACCATCCATTTTATTTCTATGGATGGATTATAATAATTTTTTTAAATATATTATCATAAAACTTGTTTCTTTTCCATAGGCAAGTCCTACTATAAAGGAATGCAATTTGTTTTTAAAAGTTTGATAATGAAAATGTAATCTTCCATATGTTATTTTCATTTACGATACTTGTAAATTTTTTATGATGATGTTTGATCACAATATAGCTCATTATGATGGATGAGACCGATATATATGATACAATGGGTGATCCTAATATAACTCTCTAATACATTGGGTAATTTTTATTATCTTTAAAGGAAATAACTAGTGATCTAAACAATGAGGTTTCTTCTATGGATTTAACTAGGATCCAGTTATTTTTTACATGAGTGAAAATGGGTGATAAAGATCATGTTCCAATATATAAACATGTTTTTTATATGATTTCTATGAGTTTTTAATGGTTACTTTGATCAAGATAAATATCACATGGTTTATGATTATTTATTTTTATGACTCCTTCCTTTATTAAATTTTTATTCCATTTAAAATGATTAATGATCAATGTTTTTGTTTGCCTTAAAAAAATATTATCCATGTTTTTATGGGTATGAATTATATTATGTAATTCTCATGTACTTTGAATATATTCTCATACTGTTATGCTCATTTTGTGCTCACTGAAGAGATTAAATTGATAATTATTATGTTTACCCTTAATGAGAATTTGATCTCACCCTTCTTATGTTTCTTTTCTATGGGTTATAAATAAATATGTTAAGTAAGATATTTCTTGAAGGGTATCAAGTGGATGATGAAAAATAATTAATATAAAAAAAATAAAAACCAGGTATAGTGTAAAAAATACTCACTTAAAGACATGTGTGTTTTTATATAAGATCTTATCATGATTCTCTAAAAATATAAACTTAAATAGTCCTTAGGTATGTAAGTGATCAAATATTTCCATTTTATGTTGTATGTATTGGGTGGATAAAATTGGGTAACATTTATCAATATCAAATCCATAAATGTAAATATTATGTTTTTAGCACCAGATCTAGGAGAGAAGTTTCAGGGCTGTTATAGTTGGTATAATATAAAGGGTTTATATAACTTTGGAGATTTTAATTTTTTCATGTGAGGTTAGCTTAAGATTTATGGATATCATCATGTGTTTATAAGGTTATGTTTGATCATAAGTTCAAAGGTATAGACACCCCCTTTTGAGGTTTTAAGGGATGGAATTTGAAGGGGATTAATGATATTTTGGGAGACATTTTTTGGGGTTGAGGTACAATTAACCCTTATGTGTATCATGTGATTTAACATGAACAATTATTTTGGAATAATTCCATTTAATTTTTTGGGGAAGTAAGATAAAAGTTATGAGGAAAACTTTGAGGTTAAAATAATATTTAATATTGATGTTATTGAGGTTAATTGAGATATAGAGTTATTTATTTATGGAATGATCAAAGTTTAACCTTTGGTGATGTTTTTAAATTTTTGATATTAATGTATTATTTATTTATATAAAGGTTTATTCATTTTGGGCATTATCTTATCTTGTGTTAATCATTTTGGTTTTAGTAAAGATGGTATGGATTAATTTTCATTCTATTATTAATCTCATGATCTATCAGGGGTTAATTTTAATGATTTAGGGATAATAAATATTCATCATGTATATTCAATATTTGGAATATATGGTAATATAGAGGTGGAAAATTGTTAAAACATGAAATTAAAGGATGAATTTCATTTATGGATTTGAAGAAAATCAATTAAGTATGTTTTCCTTATGTTCTTAGACAAGATGGTTAAGGAATTACTCAGCTCTAGAAAAAGGTTAATGAAATAAAAAAAATTCTAATTACCTTAATTTATAATGAATTTATGGACTTCTTAATCCTTTATTTATTTTTGGTTTTGTGGTCATTAACTTTCCCATGATGATTCATTTTCTTGTTGTCAATGTTCCCTATCACTATCAATATTTATTTGGACATTATTTTTGTCCTCCATGTCCCTATTTACACTTCCTACTAATCTTCTCCTATTTTGAAACCTAGTTAGGTGTTTTTAGATTATCTTTATATTTCCATTTTCCTCTTTTCAAAAGGAAGTTTTATTATCCTTTTTTGATGTGGGGTTTCAAAAAAGGTACTTTTAAATGTTAAAACTTTGATTAACAATTTCAAGATAAAATTGAATGGATATAATTTATTAAAGCGAGGGAGAATTTAATACCCTAATATTTTAAAATAACACTATTTTTTATAGCATACATTACATACAACAATGATCTTTAATGACTGTGAAATATTGTCATTTAAATATGACTGTTATAATATATTTGTTGAATTAGTGAGTATGAATAGGAGTAACTGAATTATGATATATATATATATATAAAGTTACTACTCAATACAAATTTATTTATTTATTCATAGGAAATAAGCACTTATCTTTTTAGTAAAGTTATTTTATTCCTCACAAATATATTTTCATCAAAATGGGTTGTATTTCTTTTTGTGAGAAAAATTTATATTTAATTTAGGATAATTTTAGAAATTTTATTTGATAAAAAGGATATAATTTTTGAAATAATTATATCAAAATTATCTTAGGATAATTTTTTTATATTTTTCTAAAAAATTAATTTTCAGTGAATAGTGTAAAATATCCATTTTTTTAAGTGTCATGTATTTTCATTAAATCAAGTAATATAAAAATATTTTTATGTTTAAAATGTAATATAAAATTTAAATAAGTATAATTCAATTTTAAATAACCTAATTAATTACATAAGAATTGGTATTATACTTGATTTTGGTATAAGTTCAATTTTATGCTTAAAAATACATTTTTATAAAAATGGGTTTCGTTGCGTTTTTCACCCTTATTTTAAATGAATTTCCATCACATATATAAATTGAAACATGTAAAATGGATTCCATATTTTTAATCATAATAATTAATATAATTTAATAGGTTAAACTTAATTGTTTATCATAATGAATAATAACCATGGTAAAGATTTATCACCTCGATAAGGGTAAAACTAGTAAAAATTGGTTAAAACTAAAGGGTAAAGCTTTAAAAAATATCTAAATCTCATATTTATCATATTATATGAGTATTTTTAGACCACATATATGTTTAAGTAGTTAAATTATGTATTTTATAACATTATTTTGAATTTTGGAACCCAATCTTGACTTTTGTGAAGATAAGTTATATTCTATTAAAATTAAAAACTCTTTTGGATCTTTGTATTTAATGGTATGGTTGGAAGTATACCTTAAACTTTTTCTTGATAAAAAAGTATAAAAAAATTATTTTTTAATTAAATAAAAAAAATCTTTTAAACCAACTTTTTACTTGATTTTGGTGCAAAATTATTTTTATGCTTAAATTATGTATTTTTATAAAAAATATTTTTCATGTATTTTGTGTTCTTATATTAAAATTAATTTCTAAAACCTATAGAAATTGAATATAATAAAATGGATTAAAAATTTAGAATTACAACTTCAAATTTTTTCTAGAATTCACCTTTTTTTCATATAATTAAGTTATCATGGTAAAATGTTAACTTATCACGATTGTTATTAAAATGGGTTTAAAGTGGTTTAACAAGGAGGTAAAGATTAAAATGTATTAAAAACTTATATAAATGTGATTGGTTGAGTTTTTTTAGATCCTATAACATCTTGAATTATAATTTGGGGTTCATTGGTGCCACTTTATTGGATTATCATATATATATATATATATTACTTAATCTTTTAAATAATTCCAAGTGTGTCATTTCCCCCACTTATAAACGGACACTTCCTCTCCTCTCATCATCACACATTTTGAGAAATATAGTACATCCAATACCTATAAAAATATCACCAAAATATTCCTATATACATCCTATAGGTCCTGGTATCACTAAAAGAACAAACCTATAAGGCTTAATGTGTAAGCCAGAGAGGTTATCTGAGGAGAAGGTATAAGTCTTAACAGACCTATTTCAAGTTTACTTATTATTATTTCACCTTCAAATATTCTTTAACCATGCTAAAATAATAAAATCATTATCTTAAATATACTTAAATGTTATTATGATTATGTTACAACCCCTTTTAATCTCATTTTTTATCATATGGGAAATAAAAACATCGCTCATGTGTATGTGTGGCTTACCACCTCTATGAAGAGATGTTTTGTTTTTCATCGCCAAATCATAAGGATGGTTATTATTATGGAGTTAATTAATATATATTATATTAATGAAATAATTACAATTATTTAAAGATAATATATCATCAATTTTCTTACCTTTTCGTCCATTAAAAATGATTATGTTGTCCATGCGTACGTGTGGACTACCACCTCCCTGAAGCGATGCGATTCATTTTTCATGTATGTCTTCCATGCATGGTTCTAAAATTTTATTTAATGTATAATAATGATAATTACATCATTATTATTGATATTATGTAACATTTACCCCTTTTACTATGATCAGCCTACCGAATTCATTTTTCAATTATGAACCAAAGGTCCTCAAAACACCCAATTTGAACTTAACTGATTCAATAATTAAATATATCATTGAAATAAATGGTTTGATGATAAATTAATAAATCTGTAAAATGTTCTTAAAAAATTAAATAATTAATATAATTTTATTATATAGAAGTTAAAGGACAAACATAGAAATTTTGGACTCGAGGTAAGAGGTTCCTTAACTCAATTTCCATTCATTGGGTTATAATTATAATTCATTGAATATGTTATAATAAGATTATATGTGAAATTACATATGATTTTATTTTATTTTTATTTCCATTTTTTTTTTGTGGATTTACAATTGTCACACATAATCATTTAATTGATTAATATTAACTTCAATGATATCATATTTGTAAGGATTATTCATCTCAATCTCATTTTCTTGAGACGTGTTTTAAGTTGTGCACTATTATTTCTTTGTATGGTGCAATTAATACCCTGATAATTAATTTTAAAATGTTAATTCATATAATTCAAGATAATTATATATCCATATCATATTATTTCTTTCAATGTATTTTTGATTTGAAATCTTCCAAAGCAGTAAAGGCTTTATGTTATAATCTCATTTATTTTCAGGATTATTTATGTTCAAGGTTACTTTAGAGGAAATTATATGATCTTAATTTCATGAAACAAATATCTAATACTATCCTATGGTTATTTATAAGTATTATAATATTTCCTTTCATTTTTCTCTCTTTGTTATTTAAAATGATTGAGAAAATGATTTTAATAAAAAATGATCATGTTTCTTATTTAGTCGATGAACCTTTTCTTCCATGTCCATATTTTATTAAAAATGTTTTAAATTATGTTTTAAATCTTATCCAATTATTCATTAGAGTCATTTTTACCCATTTTTTGTATTTTTATAAAAACAATTAAAAGGAATATTCATGTTGTTTTCTTAATGATGTACTTTTTACCAAAGGTGTAAACAAAATATTTGTTTAAACATATAAAAAACAAACTACTTTTACTATCATAATAAATATTACTTTATTTGAATATTACTTTATAATATTCAATGGTTATTTTCAAATAAAATCATTTTCTCATTATTTTGTGAATTTTTAGTCATTAAAGGTGCAAAAATAAAAGAGCATTTATACATATTTTAAAAGAAATGTTTGAAATGTTCTTTTAAAGAGATTTTCATCTATTTTAACATTCATTAATGGTTCCTATAATTCAATGGTAATATTATCTTATGATAAAAACCATATTATTTCTCTGTATGGATTAAAAATATTGTTTTAAAGAGATTATCATGAAACCCATTTCTTTTCCATGGTCAAGTCAAGATATAAAGTAATGCAAGTTTTTTTTAAAAGTTCGATGATGAAAATGAAATATTTCATATGTTTTTTTTCATGTATGGTACTTGTAAGTTATTGATGATGAAAGGTGATCATGATATATCCCATGATGATGGATGATCCAGATCTAACTTATACGATGGGTGAACCTAATATAGATCTCCAATGCATAAGGTAATATTACTTATATTTAAAGGTGATAAGGAGGGAGATAAGTAGGGAGGTTTCTACTATTTATTTAATGTAACACCCCAATAATTTAAAATATATTTATTTTTGAAAAAATTTAATTTCATTAATAGCTTGCAATGCACTCGACACCAAGTTTAAACAAAACACAATTTAGCCATGCTTTATAAACTTAATTTAGAATTAATTTTTAGCACTTTTAAAAAATGTATTTGAAAAAATAAACTTAATTTTTGAAATCATCATATCAAAATTATCTTATGGTGAATTTTTAGGTTTTTTCAAAAAAGTCACATCTTTTGATAAATAGTGAAAAATACTGAATTTTAATTGAAAACTACCTTTTTTATTTAAATAATTTATAATGTTAAATTATATTTTTAATTGGATTGAAAGTAAAATTAGTTCAATTTTATATCAATTAATCTAATTTAGTTCATTGGAACTATTTTTATATTAAATTTGGATATAAAAATTTTGTAAACTTTTGAACATTTTCACTTTAAAAACCCACTTTCTAGTCGTGTCTAAGGGATTAATTTTAAATTAAAATTTACTAGTTTTATGAATTTAATTTAAAAATTTTGATTCCATATTTTTAAAAATAATAATTTATAATTTTTAGTAATTTAAACATAATTTTTGACCAAAATTAATATTCATTTCGGTAAAAATTAATTATCACGGTTAAGGTAAAAAATGATTTACTGGGGGTTAAAGAAGAATGATAAGAGTAAAACTGAAATAAAATAATATCTTTATTTTATTTTATGAATTTATTTAGAACTTTTACATAAAATTATCTGAAATATGGAAATTATTTTCCACTTTCTTTTAAATATTTCCCATATAATAACTTAGGTAAATAAAAATAAAAAAAACCTTCATTGATTTTAATTTCTATAAAGCTTTGGGATACAGGAAAATAAAATTAGGTTAGATTATAGATATTATTTTGAAATAAAAATGATTTTTTTCATCATAATAATTTATCTTTAATTTTTAGAGATGAAATAATCACATTAAATACTTAAGAAAATTCCAACGTAGTAATTATTTAGTTAATAGAAAAATAAAATAAAGGATACTAAAAATATTAAAAGTGAAGTAAATTGAATGAATTATTGTCTTAAATTAATTTTTTAAATGAATATATCATATTTCATAGGTTTGAGAATAATATATTTGGATTACATCATTATATTTATATTTTTAAATTCAAATTAAATGAATAATTTCAAAATTGACATTAATGATATTTTATAATAAATGATATTTTATTAAATTATTTAAAATTACCAAAAATACTATATTCAACCAAGTGATTTTTAAATAATAATAAATATAAACTATTTTCCATTAATGGACCAATTTTTCTCTTATAATAACTATGTTGACCCCTAAATAGTAAAAAAAATATGTTAGCGTAATTAAGGTTAAAACGGTGTTTTTGCAAGTTACATGAACTTGTATTAAAATAAATTATCAAAAAACATAAGATTTTTATTTAATAAATTATATTTAATATTTATAATTATTGGGTCAAAATTATCTAATAATTATCACTTTTATTTAGTCTTAAAGAATAAATTTACTAGGTTATAAAATTAGTTACCATAGTGAAAAACCAAAATGGTAAAAATAGGGAAACTTGGAAGTTAAGAAATAAAATGTTTAAAACATGAGTTTAATTATTTTTGGGGTTAGTAACAAATATATAATTCCTAAAATCCTTTAATTATTAGTTTTCGATTCACTCGAGGTAATATTGACCTCCCAATGGTTAATACTTTTGAGTATTTACAAGAGTTTCACTCATAAACTATAAAAGGGAACTCACTCTCCTCACTCCTAAACACTTTCACACCTATTTGATTTGGACAATACCTACCCAAATAACTTCCAAAATTCCCTCCCCTCATCCCGAAGCCTTATATTGAGCATAAATCCATTCTTTGAAATCTATAGTACAAGCCTAAGAAGGGTACCTGAAGAAGAGGTAATGTTCTTCAACTAACATCCTTATTTTATTTCCTTATCCAAATCCTTCAATTACTATTATAACATAATTATATAATAACATAAGTACCTTACATATAATTTTATTTTGTTATGTTAAGGTTACATCCTACAACCTCACACGCTTCTATCAAATTGGTTACAAAATCGTCGTTCGTGTGTATGGCGGACTATTATCTCGTGAACCGATGTCGTTTGTTTTTTCATTAACACCTCTCAAGGTTGGATATAGTGATAGTTATAAAGTATATAGATTATATTTATAACATATTTATACCTTTTTAGTAATTATATAATTCATATCCTTTTTTAATTTCCATTCCTTAGTTAATACGATAACGCCACTCGTGTGTACGGCGGACTAACACCTCATGAAGCGATGTGATTCTTCTTTCACTAATGCTTTACATGGAAGGTGATAAAGATAATGTTAATGATTATATGTTATATACATGAAATAATTATTATATTCATTACTTATTTATCATTCTAAAAAATATAATATATATCATTTTCTTCTTACACAAAAAAGATGATAACATTGTCCGTGTACATATAGACTACCGCCTTCACGAAGCGATGTGGCTCTCTTTTTACCATATTTCATAATTTATATAAAAATATAATTGATTTATTAAAATGATAATTAAATCATGGTTATTATTCTGGATATATTTAAACTCTATAATATGTTCAAGAACTAAATATTTAATGAAAAAACACGCATAAGAAAACAAGTCAATTAACACCTGAAATAATGAAAATAATGAATAGTTATAAATGAATAAGTAATAATATGTTATAAAATAATCATATTTAATATTAAAAATATTAATATGGTTCTATTATAAGTTAATAAAATGTTTAAAACCACTATACAGAAGGTTAAAGAATGTAAAATCAAAAGAAAGCGTGAGGTAAGGGATTTCATCTCAATTTACATTTCATTGAGACTTATTTATTTTTATGAACCAATTAACTTTTATGTGGTGTATATACTACCCCTTTGACATGTAATATCATGATTCATTCAAAAAAATGCACAAAATTTTATAAAACATTTTCAAATCCAAGTCAATTTGCTTTAAAGTTTGAAAGCCCGTTTCTAAATCAATCAAATTAATTTTAAAAGAAAAAACCCTTTTTGAAAACATTTGTCTTTCTAAGAAATAATTTTAAAAAATTTATCGATTAAAATCAATGAAAACCCCAAAATAATTTATCAATAAAAACATTAAATTCATCAAATTAACCCATTGTATAGAAACACCTACCTCAATACAATAGAAATCTAGCTGCTTTTGACAATGGTGACTGAAAATCAAGAGAAAAAGCCTTAGAAAGATGAGGAAAGACAAGAAAATAAAAAGGATTGATAGAAAACACTATCTAATCATAAATCCATAGCCAAACCATAGACATAACCAAAACCAAATAATAACCATAAGGATTACATGCTTGGAGAGAATAAATCTAACCACAACAATGATTAATCATTAAACGAATTGGTCCGAAAGGAAGGGAGTCACCCAAAACCTCCTAGGAATATCCTCTAGTTCAGGATTAAGGAAGACTATATGAATGAAATAATAATTTTATCCACACTAGTTACTTAAAACCAACCCTTATGAGTTTACATGGCATGTAATCCCGTTACAAATTGTATAATCATTGAGTCCCACATACACTAAAAACCCCATTTTTTTATTAAAAACTCAATATTTTTTCATTACATGATGTGTACCCATTACACATATTGTAAAAATATCAATTTGTATATCCAATTGATGTGTTTTGCCTAGAATCCATTACATGTCATGAACTCTAATTACATGTCATGTAATTTCCCAACAAACAACAAAAACTATAGGTTTTATTATAAAAATTCCAAAAAATCCTTAACTACACCATTATAGGTATCCTCCCAATTTCTTCTCATCATTACTCAACCAATGAAAAAGGAAAACCAAAACAAAGGTTAAAACATACCTAGTAGAAATTTAATGGGGTGTTACAATCTCCCCCACCATAAACGCTTTCTACCCCCAAAAATCCCTCAAGATCCTAGATTCGCAAAATGAGAAGGCCAATGTTGCCTCATGAATGACTCCCACTCCCACATCTCAAGGATATAATGTTCAAACTGCCACAGTTCCTAGAGAAAGGGGATCATTTTAACATGTAATACCTTATCATGTTGATCCATAATCTGAACTGGATGCTCAACCAAAGTGGTATCTGGCTTATGATCAACATCCCCCCATCTAATCACATGAGAAGGATCGGGTATATACATCATAAACTGGGAAATATGAAACACATCATCGATAACT
Source organism: Viscum album (assembly GCA_963277665.1). Taxonomy (NCBI): domain Eukaryota; kingdom Viridiplantae; phylum Streptophyta; class Magnoliopsida; order Santalales; family Viscaceae; genus Viscum; species Viscum album. The sequence goes on along the minus strand of OY728141.1, from coordinate 421,665,184 downwards.
ATCAAACTAGATGAAAATTAAAACTGATAGGTCACCCTACCCAATTATCCAATGATATCAAAGGGTCCAAAAAACCTCAGTGCCAACTTACATTTCTCACCCAACTGGTGTTGTCCCAAGAGAGGTGAAACTTTGAGAAATACCTGATCACCAATATCAAACACTATTGGATGATTTCGGTGGTCCATATCTGATTTCTGATGACTATATACCATGATCAAATGCCTATGGATCGACTGCACCATCTTAGTCATCTCCTAAACAACACTCATCCCAACCAAGGAACACTCTCCCAACTCTGACCATCATAAGGGAGATCTAAATTTCCTCCCATACAAAACCTTGAGGGGTGTCATTTGTATCAAATATTGATAAATATTGTTATAGTAAAACTCAAAAAAAGTCAAATGCTTTTATCAAGATCATCCAAAATCAAGCACACAAGCCTGGCGCATATCCTCTGGAACTTAGATATCCCTCTTTGTCTACCCATCCATATATGGATGATAATTTGTTCTTAATTTAATCTAAGAACCCACAACCTCCTTTAAACCTTTCTAGAACCTGGATGTGTACCTTGGATCCCTGTTAGAAACGACTACAGAGGGAACCTCATGAAGTCTCATAATCTCTCAGACATACAAGTCCCTAAGTTGCTTCACTTTCTTAGGTAGAAAATAAACTAATTTAGTGAGTCATTCAATGATCAAACAAATCACATAATTCCCACTATGAGTCCATGGGAAAAAATGATGAAATCTAGAGAAATATAATCCCACTTCCATACCAGAATTGGTAAGGGCTACAACAACCCTATGGGTCTCTAGTACTTCGCATTAATTATATAACAAGTAAGGCACGGCAAAGAAAAATCCATTATCTACTATCTCATCCCTAGAAACTAATACCTATGCCTTAGTCTATGAAACATATTTTTATCCCCAGGGTGCACGGGCTAACAAGAATGGTGTACACTATACAAAAACTAATGCCACAAGGAAAACATAACAACCAACCTTCTACAGAAGCATAAATCTCCATTTGGAGATCTAGACCACTCACTCAAGGTATCCCCGCAATAAAGGATTTCACTAAAGTGTTGGAAATAAATTTCTTAAACCTGGTCGAGCTAAACTCACTTATCAAAATATGATTCATCTTTCATAAATGCTAAGAAAACCTTTCCACCAACAACTTCCACTTACAATCTCATCTCAGCAAACAAAATCATCAAAGACCACTCCTTAACAGATTCCTTCTTGGCTTCTGTCGATAATGTTCTAATCAACATATCAGCAACCACATTTCATTTCCTATGGGTATAAGAAATATCAAAATAAAAATTCTAAAGATACTCCACCCAGTGTATCTATCTTAAATTTAGATCCCTCTAACTAAAAATATATTTCAAGAATTTATGATTAGAATATACCATAAACAACTCCCCAAAGAGATAGTGACACCACGTTTTGAGTGCATGCATAACAGCTTCCAACTCAATATCATGGGTAGGGTGGTTCTTCTCATGAGGGAATTACTTGTGAGATCCATAAGAAACAACTTGCTTCCCCTGTATCAAGACACGTCCCAAACCCATACCATAATCATCTAAAAAACATCAAAACCCATCCTCGATTATGAAAGAATCAAAACTGGTGTTGAATTAAACCTAACCTTAAGCTCCTCAAAATATCTCATACACTTATCATTCCATTAAAACTTTAAACCCTTATGGGTTAAATTTATCATTAAAGAATCAATCTTAGAGAATTCATGAACAAATCATTTATAGTAACCAACCAAACCCAAGAAAATATAGATCTCAAATACATTTTTGGGCTTCTCCCATGACATAATTTCCTATACCTTTTTAGGATCTACTAAGATGCCCCTCTTAGATATTGATGGGTCGGAAGAAAACGAGGAAAAGATGGCAAGAGGGGGGGTGAATTGCCTTTTAAAAAAAATGATAAACAAATTAAAATCAAAGTGAAAGATGCAGCGGAAATAAAGAAGGCAAGACACACAAAATTGATAACGGAGTTCGGCCAAAACCCGGCCTACGTCTCCGCTCCCAACTCAACCGTTGAGAGATTCCTACCACTTGCTTTTCAATGGTTTTAGCAAGAAACCCACTAGGCTTTGAGGTAGCACTAGGACCTATTACAGCTTGCTTTTGTGGTTTAGCAAGAACCCACTTGCTTTTAATGGTTTAGCAAGAACCCACTATCCTTCTTACAGGTGAAGGATAGCTCACCTATGTCTCAAGCTATTTAAAGGAAAGCTTGGCAACCTTGTCACACCTTAGTGGTGATGTGAAACCCAAAGAAAAGAGGGGATGAGAAAATTGGGAGTTTGTAGGCACAAACTCAAAGTTAAGCTCAAAATAAATAAAACACGAAAAACCGTGATTGGGAAGACTTGGGCGCCAATTGGATGATGGAGTTGATGTAGCGTGCTTTCCCAAGCTTCTTGAGTGGTGCTCTTGGATGTGGAAATGGATGGAGCACTTGGGGTTCTCTTGGAACAATCCGCCGGAGCTTCGCCAAAATGATCAACAATGTGTCCGGTGGCTTGGGTGAGGTTCCGGGGCTTCCTAGGCCTTTATTTATAGGCTAGGAACCTTCAAGTATCCGTTGGAGGGCTTTGGAGCCGTTGGAAAAGGCCTCGGAGCTGTTGGAGGCCAAAAAGGAGTTGACTGGTCAAAGCCAACGGCTAGTTTGACTGGTCTACCGGCTGGCCGGTGCAGGGCCACCGGCTGGCCGGTGCCTTGGAGAATGGAAATTTGTTCTGCCCAGGAGCCACCGGCTGGCCGGTGCTGAGGCCACCGGCTGGCCGGTGGTGAGACAGTAGGTCTCACTGTTGAGGCTGGGTGCCACCGGCTGGCCGGTGCTGAGGCCACCGGTTGGCCGGTGGGGAGGCAGTGGCTCAGCCTTGAGTCAGGGTGCCACCGGCTGGCCGGTGGTCAAGCCACCGGCTGACCGGTGGAGCCTGGCAGTGGGCAATGCCTCTGCCAGGTCCACCGGCTGGCCGGTGCTATCACACCGGTTGGCCGGTGGACTGAATTTCAGTCCACTTCTTGATTCTTCTTGGGCCATTCCTTTGGCAATCTCTTGCCTATCATCCACAACACTTAAAACACAAGGTTAGACAAAAAAGAAAGGTGATTGTGATCATGAAAATCAAACAACGAGGGGAACGAGATGTACAACAATCTCCCCCTATTTTGATGATCACAATCACCGAAACAAACAATGTAAAAACTTAAATGAAAGGAATTCTTAAAGGATAATTTGAAAATAAATCAAAGCATGATAGAAAAGGTTTCTCCCCCAATCAATCAAGAAATTCTCCCCCTTTGTGATTATCAAAATAGAACGGGGCATAAAACTTGATTGAGGGATATGTTTGAAAAACAAGATTTTAAATCAATTGAAAATGATATCAATTGTTGAAAATTTTGAAAATTTTGAAATGAAAATTGAATAACAGTTTGAATTGAAAGTTTTGAATCAAAAACCAATTGAATTTTGAAATTTGAAACCAAGTGTTGAAATTGAAAGTTTGAATTCACAAAAAGGCCTAACTCCCCCTAAATAAAAACAATGAATCACTGGGGAGAGGGATTTTGAAAAGAGATGATTTTAGGCCCGGAGAGACTCGCTAGAAGGGATTTTTCAATCCAAATTTGTTTCATGGCGGGTTTTCTCCTATAAAATTCGTCCGAATAAAAAATCGATTTGGGCCTACCATACCGGGCGTTTTTGCAATTACATTCATATATCTTGTGCCCGGGTTTTTTGCAATAGTTACAAAATTTATAACTAGAGCTCCCCCTTACAAAAACAGTTGGAGCATGGGAGGAGGAAGCTATATTGGTGTATCCTAGCCCTTGGGTGGTTCGGGAAATTCGTTGGGAACCTAGGAGATTGTTCAAATTTTGTTCCCCTTGGGTGAACTTTGCTAGGGTCTCTCTAAGGTCCTTGATGGTTGATTCCAAAGAATCAACATTTGGAAAATTTTGGATTTTTAGGGACATCTCCTCCTTCTCTTTGAGAAGTTGTTCTTTTTCGGAGGAGAGTTTTTTGAAAGACTTTTTTAAAGAAACAAATTTTGATGAAAGCTCATGAAAACCATTTTCTAATTGGTCTCTAGCATATTGGAGATCCTCATAGGATAAATGATTTAAAGAATTTGAATTTGAAGAACAAGAGGATGAGGAGTCGGAAGATGTTACCTCATGACATGCCATTAGGCATTTCGTACCGTTGTCGCTCGAGGAGGAGGAGGAAGATGAGGTGTCACTCCATGTGGCCTTGAGGACCTTCTTCTTTCCTTTTTCCTTGGCCCGTTTCTTGTTGAGTGGGCAATCGGGCTTGTAATGGCCCTTTTCGCCGCACCCATAGCATTTCACCTTGGGCTCGGATTTTTCGGTGGGTTCTTGCTTTCAGTGCTTGCGGGATTTCTTCTTCTTCTTGTGCTTCTTCATGAATTTTTGCATTTGGCGGGCGAGATACTCCATTTCCGAGTCGCCGCTTGATGATGAAGTAGATGAGGAAGATGAGGATGAGGAGGAGCTTACTTCTTTTTGTACCTTGAGGGCAATGTTCTTTGGTGTCTTGATTGGTGTGCCCTCCTTTTGAGCTTGCCTCCTCATCGTGATCTCGTACGTCATTAGGGATCCGATGAGCTCTTCGACCGGCATATTTTTGACGTCCTTAGCTTCTTGGATCGCCGTCACCTTTGGTGCCCATGAGCTCGGAAGGACCCATAGGATCTTTTTGACCATTGCTTCAGCTGAAACATCATCACCAAGGGACTTTCTCCCATTGCACACATCAGTAAATCGTGTAAACATTTCAGAAATTGATTCATTTGGGTGCATTGAAAATGACTCAAAATCTTGCCTATACATATCCAATCGGGTGTCTTTGACTTTGTTGGTCCCTTCATGGGTAACCTCCAAAAGTTTCCAGATTTCATGTGAGGAGGTTCAAGTAGACACTCGATTGAATTCATTTCGGTCTAGGCCGCAATGGAGAGCGTTCATGGCTTTGCCATCAAGCTCGAAATTTTTTATATCGGCTTGGGTCCATTTGGATTCGTCGGGGGTAGACAAAGTGTAACCTTGCATGACTATTTTATAAATGGGATATCCTATGCTTCTTAAAAAAGTGGTCATGCGGGTTTTCCAATAATTATAGTCGGTCCCATCAAAAAATGGAGCCCGACCCAATGAGTAGCCCTCGGGGGCGAAAGAGGTAGATGCCATCAAAAAATAGGATCTTTAATTTGAAACCGGGTTAGGGAATTATTCAAATACTCCCTCTGATACCAATTGATGGGTCGGAAGAAAACGAGGAAAAGATGGCAAGAGGGGGGGTGAATTGCCTTTTAAAAAAAATGATAAACAAATTAAAATCAAAGTGAAAGATGCAGCGGAAATAAAGAAGGCAAGACACACAAAATTGATAACGGAGTTCGGCCAAAACCCGGCCTACGTCTCCGCTCCCAACTCAACCGTTGAGAGATTCCTACCGCTTGCTTTTCAATGGTTTTAGCAAGAAACCCACTAGGCTTTGAGGTAGCACTAGGACCTATTACAGCTTGCTTTTGTGGTTTAGCAAGAACCCACTTGCTTTTAATGGTTTAGCAAGAACCCACTATCCTTCTTACAGGTGAAGGATAGCTCACCTATGTCTCAAGCTATTTAAAGGAAAGCTTGGCAACCTTGTCACACCTTAGTGGTGATGTGAAACCCAAAGAAAAGAGGGGATGAGAAAATTGGGAGTTTGTAGGCACAAACTCAAAGTTAAGCTCAAAATAAATAAAACACGAAAAACCGTGATTGGGAAGACTTGGGCGCCAATTGGATGATGGAGTTGATGTAGCGTGCTTTCCCAAGCTTCTTGAGTGGTGCTCTTGGATGTGGAAATGGATGGAGCACTTGGGGTTCTCTTGGAACAATCCGCCGGAGCTTCGCCAAAATGATCAACAATGTGTCCGGTGGCTTGGGTGAGGTTCCGGGGCTTCCTAGGCCTTTATTTATAGGCTAGGAACCTTCAAGTATCCGTTGGAGGGCTTTGGAGCCGTTGGAAAAGGCCTCGGAGCCGTTGGAGGCCAAAAAGGAGTTGACTGGTCAAAGCCAACGGCTAGTTTGACTGGTCTACCGGCTGGCCGGTGCAGGGCCACCGGCTGGCCGGTGCCTTGGAGAATGGAAATTTGTTCTGCCCAGGAGCCACCGGTTGGCCGGTGCTGAGTCCACCGGCTGGCCGGTGGTGAGACAGTAGGTCTCACTGTTGAGGCTGGGTGCCACCGGCTGGCCGGTGCTGAGGCCACCGGTTGGCCGGTGGGGAGGCAGTGGATCAGCCTTGAGTCAGGGTGCCACCGGCTGGCCGGTGGTCAAGCCACCGGCTGACCGGTGGAGCCTGGCAGTGGGCAATGCCTCTGCCAGGTCCACCGGCTGGCCGGTGCTATCACACCGGTTGGCCGGTGGACTGAATTTCAGTCCACTTCTTGATTCTTCTTGGGCCATTCCTTTGGCAATCTCTTGCCTATCATCCACAACACTTAAAACACAAGGTTAGACAAAAAAGAAAGGTGATTGTGATCATGAAAATCAAACAACAAGGGGAACGAGATGTACAACAGATATCACATACCCTAAAAACTTTACCTCATGGAACCAAAACTCGCACTTGGAAATCTTACCATACATAAGATGTTCTTTTACAGTTCAAATAATGATATCCAAATGGTCTATATTCTCCTCATATGATTTGGATTATACCAAAATATTATCCACAAACACACACAAAAATATTCCAAGAACTGATAAAATATATGGTTCATTAAATCCATGAACACCGTAGTAGAATTAGTCAAACCAAATGGAATAACTAGAAACTTGAGATGCCCATATCACCCCAAAATATTGTCATAGGTATATCCTCTTATCAAAATATCAACTAGTAATACCCTAACCGTAGGTCAATTTTAGAAAACCAATGAGACCCTCTAAGCTGATCAAAGAGATCATTAATCCTTGGAAAATGATATTTGTTATTAATGGTCACCCAATTCAACTTTCAATAATCAATACAAAGTATAAGACTCTTTTATACCTTCTTAGAAAAAGGGATAGGTGAAGATCATGGTGAAATTATAGGATGAATAAACCATCTATCCTTTAGGTCTTAAAGTTATTCCTCTAACTCAAAAGATGTCATATTTATGGTAATCATGCCAAGGAGCAAGTAAATAGTAAATTTGACCTCTCTATGTGGCAGTAAATCAGAAAAAATCATCTAGAAAGACCTCAGGGTACTCACACACAACTGAAGGAAGTCAAAAACCAAATAAAGGGTCAATTTCATCAAGAAACATCTCTAAAAACTATCATGATATTACCCCAGAATATAAAACAACGGGCCTTTACCTTCTCGATATAGAGTCCCACTCACCTTGGAAAACATGAGTGACCCTAGAAGCAGATAAAAACTGAAATTAACGATGATAATAGTCTATATGGGCCTTAACACTGATCATAAAATCCATGTCAATAATCAAGTCAAATATGTCAAGATCAAGCACTAATAAGTCACACTCCACCTCAATGTCGGTCATCATCAACTGACACATGGTACATATAAAACCTTATGCAGACCTATTTATCAAAGGTGTGGAAAGATCCAACTATAATGGAATAAGTTTTGAATGCAATAAAAACATGTCAACTAAATTTTAGGATATAAAAGAATGAGTATCACCCATATCAAACAAATCTAGCACCATGGAAGATGAGATAAACATCGTACCCCAAACAATAGTTGGTCCTACTTTAGATTACTCTAGAGCATACTCTGCTACATAAATTCATCTGATCTTAGTTACATTTACATCTTACTTGGATTGGGGATTAAACCTACCACCCTTGGAAGCATCTACATGGACTTGCGAACACTTGGTGAGAGTGGATCCAGCCCTACTTTCCTGAGATATCTTCTCACAAAATCACTATAGATGAGCATATCACCCACAAAGATGAAAAGTCTTAGGATCATCCATATAGTTAGGATTAGTATAACCTCTCCTTCCACACTAGTAGCAGACAACCTGTTGTTTCCCTATTGTCACCCCTGAGACTAGTCCTCAAGAAAACAGACCACTCTTATGATTCATTTTCTATCTATAAGGTACACCCAAGATAACTACTAAAACAATTGAAGCTCCACCCAAACCTATCTTCCTATATGTGTCTACATCACCTAAATTTTCCTTGTCGGCTACCTCTATAAAGGTTGGAAGGAATAAAAGTATCAAAATCAATCGAATATCAAGCTTTAGTCTTAACTCAAAACTTCAAGCCTTTGGGTACTCATTAGTGAAAAGATCTAGTTTCAGATTCACTAACTCAAAAAAATGGTTAGAATACTCCAAAATGGTATGCTCCCCCAACTCTATGGTCAAAAAATCTGAGGTATTTTCCATATGAAATTTATCAGGATAAAACATCTGGTTAAATTTTTTTGAAGGAATCCCAAGTAAGATTCTCATGCAACTTAGCTTGCATAATAGATTCTCACCATATCCTTCTTAGTACCTTGAGAAAATACATTGGAAAACCCACATTAGAGTCTTCATGATTCTACAAGAAGTTGAAGATCCTCTATATCTACTCAAACCACTCCTCAAATTACTAGGTTCCTTTGTCGCCATGAAATATGGGTGGATGTTTCTTAGTAAATTCTGAGCCATGATGCACTATGTGTCATGGGTTCCTGACACCCACTTGAACCAGAGTCTGAATAGTGAAAATAACATCTTCTACTAATGTAGGGTCCACTAGAGGATTCTCCTATGGAACATGTCTTGCATATTCCTCTCTTGTATTTGGAAGAGTGCTTCTTGTAGGCATTGTCTAACAAAAGAAAAAAACCAATTAGTTATGAGGAAATTCCAAAATCATAGGATCAACTTCTGGTATTGATAAAAAAAATCTTTAAAACATTAATAATTTAAAGAAAACACAAAATTATCAATTAAAACCCTTACTTAAAAATGAATGTGTTAATTAAAATAAAATTCTTATACATTTCATTTAAATGACCTCAAACTCCGAGTCTCAAACCTGGTAAAAGTTCCTGACCACCCATTCTAACTTGGTATTAATCATAGAAGTGATCTGGTCAGGCCCCTTTTCCATACTTACTATCTGAATTCTGATGATCCTAACTTCTATCTACCCAATACACAGAACCAATCTCAGGTAGTGTTAACACACTTCAGGCTGAGAATCCCTTTGATACCAAATTATAATGAACTGACCTAGGCCAACTAGATAAGACACCTGAACTGGACCGACACGTAATATAGGTAAAATAGGAAAATAGAAACCAATATTGAATATAAGAAAAATAATACATACAACTAGAGTACGAAGAAAAAAACATATGAGATACCACAAAAGACTTATAATCTAATCCAAAATAGGCTAAACCAGAAAGTAATTCAAGTCCCCATGTGTCCAACAGTTGCCTCCAGACTAACCTAAACTGAAATAAATAACAATAAGAGAAGTCATCATACTGCAAGATGCTCTTCCTTTTTCCTGAATCCTATAATACAACATCTAAAAATTTCTAAAGGTACAAATAGGGTGTGATATAAATCCCAATAGGATACACCACAATTTATATAAAAGGTCTAATATCAAGAATGAAACAATTCTATATTTAAAAAAACTAGTTTTCAAAGCATTTTTTATAAATCCAAACCATTTATAAATAATTTTCCATTTTTCTCCTTTAGTTTTCACAAATGCCTTTCATATTCTCAAATAATATGTATGATAAGTATAATTAATAAAATAGGAAATAATATCCAAGAATGAAGAGGTAAACAAGTAAACACATATCCATGAAACAACCTATCATGTGAAGTTATGTGATACAAACTCATATAAAAAATGTGATCAACAATCCATGATAAAATCAATCATGTGATAAATAACTATAAATAAAAAATAACTTTATATATGGTCTCTAGCCTCTAGGACATTGTGTTCTAGACACTAAAAATACTAAAAAGGCACAACATTGGATCCAAATAATATCGATTCCTACCATTCGATATCGCAAAAGGTTTCCTCCTAGTGATACAACACATATTAAGGATATATGTGTCTCTTTCCTGATGAACCCAAGGTTCCCAATGTAAAATTTTCTAAATTTCATTTCAAAACCATGCTCATAATTTTATAAATCATTTTAAAATCCAATCCAATCCACCTGGGAGTTTTAAAACCCATTTCCAAATGAAACAAATACATTTTCAAAGAAAACCCCTTTTTGAAAACATTTGTCTTTCCAATAAATATTTTGAAACCATTTATCACTTCAAATCAATGAAAAAACCAAAGTAATTTATCAATAATGACATGGAATTCATAAAATTAACCCATTATATAGAAAAACCTACCTCAAAATGGTATAAAATTAGCTGCTTTAGACAATGGTGATTTGAAACCAAGAGAACAACCTTTGAAAGACAATATAGCCAAGAAATTGAAAAGGGTCGATAGAAAACACTATCTGGTCACAAATTCATATCCAAACCACAACCACAAACAAAACAAAAGAAAAACCATAAGTATTACTGACAGGATCATAAGGTGTTGTTAATTCCATACAGGTCTATGAAAAAACAAAAAAAATATAAAACTCAAACTATACTACTTAACTAATTAAAATGAGTATAGAAGTAGGTCAAGACCAATCCATAGAGATGGAAAAATTAGTTTACTTAGGTTTTCAAAATATTTTATTTTATTATTTTTAATAAAAAAGTGATAAAAGTTGTGTTTAATTGAAAAATGGAAGCAAAGGTTGAAAGCGGATTGATTGGTTTGTTTGAAAACAAATTTTTAAAGTGCATCAGGGTTTTGTAATATCAGGGTTAAAGTGAAATTATATTTAAAGAAATATTTTGATTAATTCATTATTGGTGTCAAAGTCGAGATGAGGAAGATCCAATGGTCATGGTATCTCCTTCTTAATGCATAAATACCCTATTTCACTTGGTCTAGTAATTTAGGGTGTTGTCGAATAAATTTTATCTTGATACCATATTTAAACCTGATTTCTCCTAAATTTGACAATGGTCAAGCCTTATTTAGGGTTTTAATTTGCATGATTTTATGATTCTTGTTTTTATTCAATTATAAATGGTCATGATAAGATAAAAATAAAAGGATTGGAAGTTGAATATTAAATTATAGAAAAACAAATACATGAATAAAATAAAATGAATTAATCAAATAAACCTTCCCCATTATATTATATTACCCTAGCACAAGGAAGGTTTACCCTCTCATACTAGTGATGATATAATAAGGTGTAAGCATAAAATAAAATGAAATCATAATGAAAAATAGAAGAACTCGGAAAGGGCCATACAGCTTCTCACTCCATGCTTTGGTCTCTAAATCTGAATTTTTTTCAATAATAGTAGCTTAGACCGCCTTTTATAGGATCTATATGGGATACAGTATTAATGAGGATCATTAAGATTTGGTCCAATGGTGGTATAGGGTGGGTCCCATGTAACAGATTTGGTCCAAAATTGAAGATACACTGAATCTGGTGACTTGAAGCTCGTCCCGACAATTTTCACGATGTGTAAGCTTATGCATCATGTAATCCTTTAATTTCTAGGAATCGTGAATCTCGGTGTATCTCTTCCAAAAAACTCATCCTGAAAAAACTCATGTCGCGTAAATGGAATACATGAAGTGTAATTTCTATGCTCTAGTTTGTCAACTCTGCTTTGGCTTCAAAAATCCAGTGTCACGACACTTTTCTTCGCTCGTGGCGTGAAGTTTCATTTTGCTTCAATATTTTCCTCTTTTTTCTCCTTTTCCAAGATTATTTGTATCCTACCATAAAACAAAAAAAAGTCAAATTTTATAAATTTTGGAAAGAATTATCATTTGAATATAGAAATTAATACTTTAAAATACCCTAAAATGTATGCATTAAATACAGTTACCAATTACATATCCAGAGAGAAGCAATAAAACCACAATAGTGATCAATCGCAGAATGAAGTGATTTTTATGGGAGGGAGTCACCCAAAATTTCCTAGGAAGAGCCTCTATATTGAGAGAAAGGAAGAATATATGAATAAAATAATAATTTCATCTATATCTCTTGCTTAAAACCAAACCTCATGAGTTTACACAATGTATAATCCCATTACATGTCGTGTAATCCTCGAGTCCCACATACGCTGAAAAAACCATCGCTCTTTATTAAAAAATCTATAATTTTTCATTACACAGCATGTACCATTTATAAAAAATGTAAATTTATCAAGTTTTATATCTAGTTTGTGATTTCTGTCCAACATCCATTACATGTCATGTACTCCAATTACATGTCATGTAATTTCCCAGTGAACAGCAAAAAATGTAGGTTTTATGATGAAAATTAAAACAAATGTATGAATTCACCATTACAGGTATCCTCTTAATTAATTATAAACATTAATAAAAAAATGAAAAATTAAAACCAAAACAAGGTTAAAACATACCTGAAATAAAGGTAACGGTATGTTATAAACCGCCCATCCACCTCCTCGGTTGAGGGAGAATATGGAAGAAGAGAAAGAAAAACCTTGGGTGGAAAGTGGAGACACAAAGGTGCATTACCCACTAGATCTCCCTTGACCTAAATCTAATAAAATAAGAAAAAATATAAATGAATTTAAAATGAATTGGGTTCAATATTGGATTGATCCCTCTAGAACTTCATCGAGTTAGTTACTCATTATCATGAGTATTAGAGATCATGGTGGAGAAGAATGGTGTAGAAACACAAAAGGTAAAAAATAAGAGAATAAGATGAAGAATAAGACTAATATATATTAAAAAAGTATAATACTATTATATAAAAACCCAAAAAAGATACTAAAAATTTCCAATTAAAGTTTTCATCCCTTTTAAAATGAAAAGAGATACATTTTTATAGGAAAAAGGGGTGAAAATTTTAGCTCTATAATTTTACTCCAAAATATTACAATTTTAGTACACAATAAATAGATAAATTTGGTAATGGAATCTTCATGAAATTTTTTCCTCTATTTATTCTATATCTACCAAATAAATTTCATATTTATTGGATATAGGTGGAGATATTTATAGCCAATTTACTCCATAAAATTTATCTGGAACGGTTTACTCTTTATATTCCACATATATGGTTTCGCATGAATTTATGGCCTTGATATCACTAGAATAAAGTGAGGTAATATTATTGAGGGTGTTACTCGGGATTTTATCTTTATCCGTGTCTAATTTCAACATCATTGGGCTAGACATTTGCGAGATAAAGGCCCAACTAAAAAAATAAAATCTTTGCAAAGATTTCGAAGCCTGACTTGTGAGATTTTTTTGGGCCTTAAATATTTAGATTCAGATCTTAGTCTAGTTTTATGAAATGTATCCCAATGATCATAAAAATCTAAAAAAATAATTACACAATTTTTATTAGTAAAAAAATGTTATGTCTCAAATAAAAAGTAAAATAAAAATATTTAAAATCCAAAATTAATCCATTTTTTCAATTAACCTCAAAATGCTACTAAAACCATAAAATGTCATAATTTACCATAAAATAACCCTTGTGTGGGATTAAAAACATTAAAATTAAAATTAAAATAATTTAAAATATTTTTCCTATCAATTCCCCCACACTTAAACATTACACTCCTAGGAAATCATCTAATATCAAAGTCAAAACAAACTTCCCAAAGCATAAATGACAACACATATCAATTATCATATCAAGGAAAATATCATGCCTCCTACATGGATTAAAATTTTCTTAACTCCTAAAAAATCATAAAAAAATCATTCAATATCATGTTAATCCTCGCTTACATGTCATAATTACCTCCCCAAAAAAATATTTCACTCTTCACTCAAGGATGTTATTTAGAGTTTTCTCATTCTCAATAACATATGTGATATCCATAGGCTCGATATCTTCCTATTATATCCACTTCACATAGTCAAAAAAGTGTCAATCATGAGGTTTTTTCATGGGTTTTTCTGAGGATAAGGTTTGATAGGTGTTAAATATAAAAACATATGAGGCAGAATGGGGAGGGTTAAGCTCTAAAGTAAAGTAAATGCATGAAAATAGTTTTGGTCAAGAATGGTGTGCTCCTCAATAAGATAGAAAATGAATCACCTCCAAACACCTCTTGAACTCATCAAGAAGTTTACTCTAGGAATTTCAATGTAAACGATAATTTATTTCCCTTTCCCCCCATTTGTAGTGTTGTTTCAACTTGAATTCAGATATAGATTTCTATTCAGAATCATATTTTTGAGAAAAAGAGAGAAATGTTATGATATTCAAATATTGGTGAACATTAAAACCATATTTGAAATGATATTTAGGTCACCCATCCATCTTTCCATCATGAAATTTCTTCCACCAATAATAATAATGAATTTAACTTCTAGAGCATGTTGGAAAGGGATAAATGGCTTGTAATGTGGTTACTTAACAAATCATTTCATCGATACTAGGGGCTTAATAAAGGTCAAATGTAAAGTTGGGCCAAAATTATAGTTCCACTACTAAAAAAAATCCTTTAACAGCAATATCCTTTATCATTGCTATAAAAAATGCTTATAAAGGGCACCTTTTATCAACTCTTTTTTAGCACCGATAAAAGGTGCCCTTTATCGGTGTTTTTTTACACTAATAAAGGGTACCCATTTCCAGTGCTTTATTTTTAGCACTGATAAAGGGTGCCCTTTATTAGAGCTTTATTTTTAGTGCTGATAACTGTTTGAATAAAATGAAATATATAAATAAATAAATAATAAAATTGAGTTTATTAAAAAAAATATTAAATTTTTTATTAATTAAATAATTATTGGTAAAAATGAATAAATTGATTATACTATATAAAAATTATAAATACTAATAAATAGTATATATTAAATATATAGATATTTGTAAAATGAAAAATAAACAAATAAAAATTAAAAATAAGTAATTTGAGAAAAATATTAAACATTTTATTAAGTAAATAATTATTGATAATGTTAATAAATAGTATATATTAAATATATAGATATATATAAATGTATATAAATATGATTTATATAATAAAAAATATTTATGATTTACATGAAATAGTAATATATTTAGTGAATAATGGTTTATAATTAAAAATTAATTTGAATTAAAAATACTAACTAATTGCATTGAGTAATGGACATAATTGAATGTCGTTTGATTTTTCAATTTAACATAAATCAAATGTGTGCTATATTTATTTCACATATAAATAATTAATACATTTTTATATATAATTCATACACAAATATTTATATAATTAATGAAATCGTATATAGAAACACATACACCTAATATTTATGTAATTTATTCAAATTTTAGTATTCATTTTAGAATTTCATTATAACATGATACATTTAATATATCATGTCTTTAATCACGGTAAATTTTATTTACTTATTTATAATTTTATTATATTTATTTATTAATTCATTTTTAATATGTTTTATTTTATTTTATTTTTTATTTTATTTTTGGGAATTTAATCAATTTCTGTTATTTATTTTATATATATTTATTTACTATGTTTTGATGTTTTTAATATTTATTCATATTTATTTCAATATATATCCATATTTTTTTAATAATTTACATTTAATTAATAAAACTTATCAATTTTTTCAATATTGTTAAAGTGTGCTCATTTTTAATTATTCAATTTCTCACATTTTTAACATGCATGAACTTAAGATTAAATATTCATTAATAATGTTAAAAAAATATTTTTTTAAAAATATTTATAAATAAATATATTTATAAATGTATATTTACTATATTTATACATTTATATATTTATAATTACAAAAAAAATTATTTTTTAAAATATATATATATAATTATAAATAAATAATTATATATATTTAAATAATTATAAAATTTTAATAAATTTATTTAAATATTGAATATATTTACTATATTTATATTTATATATATTTATTAAATATATATATATAAATATATATAATGATATAAATATTTTTTTAAGTATTTATATAATTATAAATAAATAATTATGTATTTAGATAATTATAAAATTATAATAAATATATTTAATTAAATAATATATTTACTATATTTATATTTATATATATTATATATATTTATTAAATATATATATAATTATATAAATATATTTACAAAAAAAATATTTATAATTATAATTATAAATATTTTATCAGTGATAAATGATCATAAAAAAATATTTATCAGCACTTTTTAGCACTGATAAAGATACCATTTATCATAGTTAATTAATTTACCATTGATAAAAGGGATCTTTATCAGTGATTTTTTGGAAGTGCTGATAAAAGTGACCTGATCTATTTAAATAACTCTAACCAATCGTGAACTCGTCACGGTATCTGAAACTTTCTACAAAAGCCACCCTCTACCGGCGCTCCTCCTCGGTGAATCAAAGCTTAAATCAAGGCTCAAATCAATGGCTCGGGTGATTCAACGGTCGAACAAATACAAGGATCGAATATTTTCTCGGTTTTAGATATCTCTACTTTATCTCAGACGATTCAAAGCTTCAATCCAAGGTATCTTATTTTCTTCTCCTCCTCCACACTCATTGATTTCTTATTTGATGGTATCTATTTTCATTTTTTTATCATAATTCTTTATTTACCATCTTCATAACCCTATGGTCAATAATTTTTATTAGGTATGTTTGGTTGAAAGGAGATAGGGTTGTTGGAGCTTGAGTAATAGGTGTGAAGGAGTGTCTATCCAAAACTCTTAGCCTCATCTCTTGAGTTTCCAAGTGATGTTGGGAACAATATTTTAATTACTAATTATATTATCCTCCCAATTTGAGTTGGGTCATGGACCATGCACATTCACTATATTTATAGAGTGACATGAGTTTTTATATCCATTTTATTTTGATTTAATTGAACATTTGATGGAGATAAAGATCCCAATCAAGAGTTTATTCACCATAAGCCTCCATCTTTTCAAGAAAATATGATCCTAAAGAGATAGAGGATTGAGTGGAGAAAATTGAGAGGATATTTGACACCCTCAATATTCCACCTTCTATTAAGGTGAAATGTGTTGCCTTTATGCTTGAATGACTTTGCCAAAGATTATTTGAGATGATTCTCCAAGATAAATGAAATGAAAATCTAGAATGGAAAGACCGCTTTAGGGAAGGCTCGTATTCCATCAAACCTTGAAATATATCATCCAGATATTACAATTAAAACTTGTGAGTAATTTTAGAGAGAACTCACATTTGAATATTGTTAGTTTCATCAAATATCCACAGTCTTCTAATAGAGAATATCCAAGAGTAAGTTTCATTAGGGGCAGCCCAAGGGTTGTTTAATTTAAATCTCTAATTTGTTTTTTTAATTATAAACAATCTCCATATTCTAATTAGTAAAAAATATCTATCAATTTTATATTTTCATTATAAAAACATATCAACCCACCCTTTTTAAGTTAGTATTTAAATGTCTCATTATCTAATATGTTCAATTTTTCACAGCCACAAATCAATTCCCCCTTCAAAAAGAATTACTATAAATTTTTACTAATCTTAAATTAGAATATGGTTCGGCTAGTTTTAAATATCTTTGTAAAAATATATCCATCTTTGAAATGATAACCCACTCATTAATACTTCTTAAAAATCACTTCATTTCCTTCATCACACATCTAATAAACACTATGTATGTTTTACTTTAATCCATCTAAAAATAGATCATTCTTTAACATTGCCTTGTATTTCCAAAATCTTTTAAATGAAAACAATTTATCTTTAGATATCCACCATTTCTAAAATAATAAGTACCCTTTAAACTTGTCAAAAATCTTTAATTGCATCAATTTACCAATCATGTGAGATGAATAACCAATATATAATAAGAAAAGATGATTCTTTTTTAAATCCTTTACTATTACATCAATTATAAATTCCTCCTACATTACATTATTTTTCATATAATACATTTCTAATTATCTATTCACATTCATCTATGTTTTTAGAAAAAATTTACAATCCTTTATACAACCATTTAATTTGTCACATATTCAATAGAGTTCATTCAATGGTTGAAATTCATCATCTAATTTTACTTATGAAGATTCATCTCACTTCAGAACTATTTTTGTAAGAGTGGGTCATCTCTCATTTAACTTAAAACCTCTATTTATTCCATAATTACTATTATTTATTTCATTGTAACTAAAATTTTATAATATGTTCCCAAAATCACCATATAACACATAATGGACATGAAAATGACATTTTCTTATAAAGCCTACTCTTCATATGGTTGAAAATAATTCTTGCTTTCAACCTGTCTAGACATAATTCTTGAATCAATTTATCAACTAAGAATTTTGAGATGTTTAAAACCTTTATCCTTATTAGGTATATTCTTTTACTAAAATTATTTTGTCCATTCCTTATTAATTTTTAATTGAAATTATAATTCTGATATGCTTTCAAATATTTAATATACCATTAATATTAAATGTAATAATTCCTTAGGTTGTTACATCACTCGTTCCAAAAAAATAGAATTAAGGTTATCAAATTCTATATATGTTGAAATAATTATTAGAATTTATTTTTAGGTATTCATCATTTCAGGTCTACATGTATTTGTTCCAACCCTAGGAATCTATGATTACCATCCATGTGTATGAAATAACTCTTTATTTATTAAAATATTTTATCAATACATTTTTATATCTTCTAGTTGATCAAATGATAGTTTATTGTTCTTATTTATCATATTTGGGTTTTTTATTACCTCTTAATTGCCTATATTATATTTTCATATATTTAGGGGGTTTAATAAATACTTGATTACACATTTTAATAGAGGTGGGACTAGTCTTAGTTAGAGGATTGAAAGTATTAAAAGTGAGATTTCTCTTATAAATATAGAATTCATAGAGGCCCTAAATATTCATATATCATAACATGTCCCTTACAAGACCCCTTGAATCACATACAAGAATGTTCATGCCCCCCAAATCTCATATTCAATAGGCCATGAGTTAATAACTAGTTTAAATGGTGTAATTATCACAAATGGTAGGAATTACCCCTTTTAGAGAACACAATGTAGTACAACTATCATCCTCATCAACTTCATCTCCCAAAAATTTATTGTAATTTGTTTCTTGAGAATAATTCCTAGTCTATTTTATGTTTCTTATGCCACTCTTAGTATTATTCATCCCATGGATGACTAATTCTTAGAGTATTTCAAGAAACATAGGTTCATTTCTACAAGATATGGAGGATGTGTGTCAAACAACAAAATGTAATGATAAATGTTGGGGATATGAGTTTATGTGGATGATAATTGTCTATAACTTTCACCTTTTAATGGATTCATAGGATAACACCTACCATGGGGGAGTAGTTATTTTATTAAATTAAATTTTCCATTTTCTTCAAAGCATGCTGAAAATATTTGAAACAATCAAATGTTGGGTTTCCCATATTAGAAGTATCTATAACTATCACTTTTGATAATGAATATCTTATGTAAATTTATTTATTTATAGTAAAAAATTAATATTTTATGAACCTAATAGGATCGATATGAATTAAAAATGGATGCATGATATTATTTTGATAAAATAATATGAATATGGAGTTAAATAGTTCATCAAGTTTTCAATAAATAATCTATACGACCCTTCTCAAATCCTTTGTTCAGTTTTATGTTGTTTTTATTCAATACAAATTATTCTAGAAGAATTGGAAGAAATTTTTATTTTTCGCATAATAGATCAGATCTATAAATGTTGGACTAAACATGGGGAAAACTGAATGTTCATAATGATTGGGATGATACTATGGTTTATGTATCGTTCGATATGAATACAGATTTAAATGATGATGGAGATTTCATGGAAGAAATGACAATGTAAATTTAATATGACCTTCATGATTGTCCAAAGTTGTTTGAGAAGTTAAATATTTGAGCTAAGAGACCATTGTATATCGTTTATACTAAATACACAACATTATCAGCAGTATTAAAGTTATATAATTTGAAAGATGGTAAAAGATGGAGTAACACCAACTTTTCTAAACTCTTTGGTCTCCTGAATGATATGCTAATAGAAGAAAATGAGCTACCAAGTTGAACATATGATGCTAAAATAATGCTATGTTTAGTGGTAATGGTCTCTAAAAAATACATGTTTGTATAAATGATTTCATATTGTTTCTCAAGAACCATGAATCACTTATAAAATTCCCTAAGTGTGGTGTGTATTGATACAATAAAAATTAATCAAGTCCTTTAAAATTTGTATGGTACATTCCTATTATTCCATAATTTACAAGACTATATGGATTTCAATAAACTGAGAGATAATTAACATGTCATGAAGAAACAAGAATTAAAGATTGGAACCTACTTCATCCATCATATTCTCCTCAGTGGAAGAAAATTGATTATGAGTATCTTAAATTTGGAAATTAGCTAAAAAAATTCATCTTGCATTATCAATAGATGGAATAAATCCTTTTGGTGTATAGAGGTGTACTCGTATTACATGGCCCATAATGTTGGTAAATTATAACTTTCTACCATGGTTATGCATAAAGAACAAATAAATTATGTTGTCTCTACTTATATTAGGACCAAAGCAACCCAATAATGATATTGATGTCTATTTAGATCTATTGATCAAAGACCTAAAATTGATCTAGGATACAGGTGTTACAATGTATGATGATCATAGAAATGAACAATCCACATTGAGGTCCATGTTGTATAGGACGATAAATGACTTCCCCACTTATGAAAATTTATTAGGATATAGAATTAAAGGAATGTCGGGGTGTCCCATTTGTCAAAAATTCATACACTTAGTTCAGTCGAAATATTCCTCAAAGATTGTGTTTTTAGAAAATCAAAAAAAATTACCTCGATGACATAAATACTAATCATGGATGATAGTATTCAATGGGAATATCAAACGAGGTACAGCACCATCTCCAATAATGGGTGATCAAATATTCTATAGTAAAAGATATTGACACTATTTTCAGTAAACCCTTTTAAAAAAACTTATAAAATCTGGTTGGAAGAAGAGATCAATTTTCTTTGAATTATAGTATTGGAATTTTTTGTATGCTAGAAATTTTTTTGATGTCATGCATATAAAAAAATTTATTTGATAGTGTTATTATCATGTTAAAAAATGTTCCTAGAAAAATGAAAGATGGCATCAAGGCTAGGTTGGACATGATTAACATGGGGATAAGGGAAGATTTTTCACCAATGAAGGGTAAAGGGAAAAGTTTTCTTCCTCCAGTAGTTTACACTCTATCCAAACATGAAAAATTGTAATTTTTTCTTTTCCTTAATAGTGTAAAAGTTCCAGAGGGGTATTCCTAAAATATCAAGAATGTTGTGTCAATGACTAATTTTAAGTTAAGAGGACTAAAATCACACGAATTTCATGTTTTGATGTAAGATTTGATGTTGCTACTTTCCATTCCATTTTTTCTCAAAATTTATGACATACATTAACCAGGCTCTTTTTATTTTTCAAAGCTATATACAGTAAACTTATAGATCCAATGATGTTTTCAATCATGAATAAGGAGGTTGCCGTCATATTATTTGAAGTAGAGATGTTCTTCCCACCATAATTATTTGATATAATGGCCCACCTAATGATTCACTTGGTTAGTGAGGTTTAACTATGTGGTTCTTTCCATTATAGATAGATATACCCCATTGAATGATATATAAATATTTTTAAAGGGTATGTCAAGAATTAAAGTCATCCAGAAGGTTGTATTGCAGAATGATATATTGTTGAAGAAGCTATTGAATTATGTACCGATTAGATATTAGATTTTTACAGCATCAGTCTCCTAAAGTCTCATTATAGTGGATGCCTTATGGGAGAAGGTATTTCTAGAAGAGATGTTATTACAATTACATTGGCGGAGTGGGAGAAAGCGCACCTTTATATTTTACATAATAGTGAAGATGTTGATCCATACATTGAATCCCAAAAATAAATTCTTAGATATTTTAATCCATCAAGGGTTGAAGGATATATATCAAATATATATATTCAACAATTTATAGGATGGTTCGGATATCAAAATTATATGAAGTTATCTGAAAATATGAATTCAATTGTTGAACGACTTTAATGGCTAGCCAGGGGACTAAATAAAAATTTTATATCTTACACTGGTTTTGTAATCAATGGTAATATATTCTATACAAAAGAACACAATGACCACAGTACCATGAAAAATAGTGGTATTACACTTGTGGTGAAATCTATGCACATATCTGGTTCCAAGGATAGAAATCTAATTTATGAAAATATGTCATATTTTTTAATTATAAAATAGATACATGAGTTGGATTATACAACATTCCAAGTGCTAATTTTTTATTTCAAATGGTTTGATAATATGAGTGTAGTGAAAGTTGATGAAATGGGATTTGTGAAGGTGAATTTCAGTGTGGGAGTGAAAAAAGATGATCTATTCATAATGGAATCACAAGAAATTCAAGTATTTTATATCTCAGATCCAGTAAATAAGAATTGGTTGATTTTTCTACTAGTGACTAAAACAAATGTCGGGTCATGTGAAAATTCAATCGAGGATGACCCTTTAATTGCGAGATCATAATCATTTCATATAGGTACCAATGTATACAATGTCTTGTACATTATAGGGGACTACAAAGATGGGATTTGGATTCTCAATTAAGGAACCAAATCCCTAAAACCTTTAAAAAAATAGAGAGTTTAATGAGAAGGTAAAATATTTTTTTAATATGCTATGTTTTTCCTCAAAATATTATATGTTATCTACTATATTAACATAATCTAAATTAAATGTCTACCTAATCATGAAGATAACGTATTATGAACATGATGATGTTACTAATACCTCATAAGAACAAACTATAATGAAGGAAACCCTTTGGAAAGATTTAAAGGTAATCTTATGATATACTTTATCTATTTTACCAAAAAAATATATAATGAAATTTTAATTTAACTTTCATTATTCCTTATAGATTTTGATCATTTTAGAATATTTTTGTCCATATTTTATGCCTTTCTGCACCAAAACTTTTACAAACTTCTTCTCCCTCAAAACCTTTTTACCCCTGCAGTGTTTCATCTATTACTTTCCTTCAAGTTCCCTCCACTGCCTTTGTAGGAAGAGCAATGATGTTGCCTCTACTCAATCACATAGGTAATCTTTATGTTTTAATAGTAAAATCATTGTATATATAATTAATTTACAGTTTCATATTTATTTTTAATTTATTTCTTTTTGTATTACTCACATAAGAAATGTTTTCTTATATAGTTAGATTATTTTGTTCGGGTTAGGGTGGTAGGTTCATCCTTCCTGCCTTTATGCACCAAAACTTACACGTATTTCTTATCCCTCAAAACCTTTTCACCCCTTTAGTGTTTTATTTATTTCATTTTTCAAGTTCCCTCTATTTCCTTTGTAGGAAGAGTAATTAAACAGTCTCTACTCAATCACAGAGGTAATATTGATGTTTTCACAGTAAAATCATTGTCCATAGAATTAATTTATTTTTTCATATTTATGTTTAATTTATTTATTTTTAGTATTACTCACATAAGAATTTTTTTCTTATGCAGGTAGATTCTTTTGTTCGAGTTGGGGTTGTATGTCTATCTTTCATGATTTTCTGAACCAAGACTTATACAGACTTATTCTCCCTAAAAACATTTTCACCCATGCAGTGCTGTATTTATTACTTTCCTTCAAGTACTCTCCATTACCTTTGTAGGAAGATAAATGATGTTGTATCTACTCAAACACAAAGGTAATATTGATTTTTTCATAGTAAAATCATTGTCCATATAATTAATGAATTGTTTCATATTTATGTTTAATTTATTTCTTTTTATTATTACTCAGATAAGAATTTTTTTTCTTATACAGGTGGATTCTTTTGTTTGATTTAGGGTGGTATTTCTATTATTTATGCCTTTCTATACCAAAACTTCCACAAACTTATTCTCCCTCAAAACCTTTTCACCCCTGTAGTGTTGGAAGTTATCACTTTCCTTCAAGTTCTCTCCACTACTCAATTATAGATGTAATATTTATGTTTTCATAATAGAATCATTAACCATAGAATTAATATATTATTTTATATTTATGTTTAATTTATTTATTTTTATTATTACTCATATAATAATTGTTTTCTTTTAAACGTGAATTATTTTGTTCGAGTTGGGGTGGTTTGTTTGAACTTACAACACTACATATTGAGTTGACGTTCTTAGCTGAAAAACCTTTCTCATTATTTAAATATAGAAGATTATAGTAAGTTCATGTTACCATTGTGGTGTCTTATCATGATATAATGATCACATGAGCTTCATCTACTCTTCAGAATTTCAACAAAGAGAAATGTTTTTCAGCTAAGAACATCGATTCAATATGCAGTGTTGGTCATTAGATAAAGAAAGGTAATGAAAATCGAGGTAACATTGGGAGTTAGGATTGTTTTGAGACTTTTGGATGTGTATGAATTATCCACAACTCAATCTTACACACGATGTGACCATTATGACTCCAAGTACTTATTTTTATTTAAAATTAACATTACTTTTATTAAAAAGGACAACTTGCATACTCAAAACCCGATAAAAATATTTATATTATTTTAATACTTTAAGGAAATTATCCATTGGTAATTTTTGATGTGTAGGAATCAGACTCACATCAATATGATACATGATGTGCCCGTTATGACTCAAAGTGTCTATTGTCAGTTTAAAATTGACATTTTAGTTCAAAAAGTTTCACTCATTGAAAACTGAGAAAACATGCTTAGATTTTATTGATAATTTAGGAAATTGATTAATAAATAATTTTTGATGTGTAGGAATCAATCTCACATCAAAATTATATATGATGTTATCATTATGAGTCAAACTATTTATTTCCATTTTAAAATGACATTTTAGTAAAAAATACAAGTGACATACTCAAGATCAAGAAAACACATTTTTATTATTTTGATACTTTAGTAAATAGATCCATAAGTCATTTTATACTTTTATGAATCATCTACACCTCAATATGATGCACGGTATGATCATTATGACTCCAAGTGCATCTTTTTATTTAAAATTGACATCAATTTTAGTTCAAAGGCCAACTGACCTACTCAAAACCAAGAAAACGCATTCATATTATTTTTGATACTTTATTAAAATGATCTATAAGTAATTTTTGATGTGTAGGAATCATCCTAACCTTAATCTGATACACGATGTTCCCAGTATGACTCAATGTGTTCGTTATCAGTTTAAAATTGTTATTTTAGTTCAAAAAGTGTCGCTCACTGAAAACTGAGAAAAGACATATAGATTTTATTGATAATTTAGAAAAATGATTCATAATTAATTTTTTATGTTTATTAATTATTATCGCATAAAAATAATACACGATGTGATCGTTATGAGTCAAAGTGCATGTTTCCATTTTAAAATAAAATTTTAGTAAAAAAGACAAGTGGCGTAAATAAAAATGATAAAACTCATTTATATTGTTTTAATACTTTATTAAAATGATCCATAAGTCATTTTATACATGTATTAATCATCCATACCTCAATATGATGCACAGTATGACCGGTATGACTCCAAGTGAATCTTTTTATTTAAAATTGATATCAATTTTACTAAAAAAGACAACTGACCTACTCAAAACTAAGAAAAAACATTCAGATTGTTTTTATACTTTAGTAAAAAAAATTGATAAGTAATTTTTTATGTTTAGGAAATAGGCGTACCTCAATCTGATACATGATGTTACTAGTATGACTCAATGTGTCCATTATTAGTTTAAAATTGACATTTTAATTAAAAAAGTTTCTCTCACTAAAAACCAAGAAAACGCACTCATATTTTCTTGATAATTTATGAAAATTATTCATAAGTCATTTTTTATTTGTAGGAATTGGTCTCGCATCAAACTGATATACGGTGTGATCGGTATGAGTCAAAGTGTGTGTTTCTAGTTTAAAATGACATTTTCGTAAAAAAGACAAGTGATGTACTCAAAACTGATAAAATAAATTCAGATTATTTTTATACTTTATTAAAATGAACCATAATTCATTTTATATGTGTAGAAATCATCCGAACCTCAATCTGATGCACAGTGCAACCGGTATGACTCAAAGTGTGTTTTTTATTTAAAATTGACATCAATTTTAGTAAAAAAGAGAACTTCCCTACTTAAAACTGAGAAAATGAATTTATAGTGTTTTTATACTTTAAGAAAATGACCCAAAAGTCATTTTTTGCATTTAAGAATCATTCTCACCTCAATCCTATACACAATGTGCCAGGTATAACTCAATGTGTTCATTATCAGTTTAAAATCAACATTTTAGTTCAAAAAGTATCACTCACTAAAAATTGAGAAAATGATATCTTATTTTATTAATAATTTAAAAAAGTTACTAATAAGTCGTTTTTTATGTGTAGGAATCAGTTTCATGTTAAACTGATACACGATGTGATCGGTATGAGTCAAAGTGCATGTTTTGAGTTTAAAATGAAAATTTAGTAAAAAAGACAAGTGACGTACTCAAAACTAATAAAACACATTCTAATTCTTTTTATACTTTAGGAAAAATGATCCATAAGTAATTTTATACATTTATAAATCATTCACACCTCAATCTGATGCACGGCGTAACCGGTATGACTCCAAGTGCATCTTTTTATTTAAAATTAACATCAATTTTAGTAAAAAGGACAATTGAACTACTAAAAACTGATAAAAAGAATTCATATTATTTGTATACTTTAGTAAAATTATCTATTAGTCATTTTTTATGTATACGAATAATTTTTATCTCAATCTGATACATGATGTGCCCAGTATGACTCAATGTGTCCGTTATGAGATTAAAATTGACATTTTAGTTCGAAAAGTGTCACTCAAAAAAAAATAAGAAAAAATTCTTTTATTTTATTGATAATTTAAGAAAATAATTCATATATAATTTTTTACATGTAGTAATTAGTCTCACATCAAACTGATACATGATGTGATCGGTATGAGTTAAAGTGTGTGTTTTCAGTTTAAAATGACATTTTAGTAAAAAAGACAAGTGATGTACTCAAAACCAAGAAAATGCATTTATATTTTTTTATACTTTATTAAAAATGATCCATAAGTCATTTAAGACATTTAAGAATCATTTTTACCTCAATATAATACATGGTGTGACCTGTATGACTCCAAGTTCATATTTTAATTTAAAATTGACATCAATTTTAGTAAAAATGACAACTAACCTACTAAAAACCAATAAAACATATTCATATTATTTTTATACTTTAAGGAAATGATACATTATTTATTTTTGATGTTTATGGATCATTATCATCTCAATCTAATACATGATGTTCTCAGTATGACTCAATGTTTCTATCATCAGTTTAAAATTGACATTTTAGTTCAAAAAGTGTCACTCGCTAAAAACTGAGAAAACATGCTCATATTATATTTATAATTTAATAAAATGGTTCATAAGTAATTTTTGATGTGTAGGAATCAGTATCATGTAAAACTGACACATGATGTGACCGGTATGAATCAAAGTGCATGTTTCCAGTTTAAAATGATATTTTAATAAAAAATACAAGTGACGTACTCAAAACCAAGCAAACACATTCAGATTATTTTGTGTAAGGCCCTAGCCTTAAACATTACTTAATCTTGAGATAAGTCAATAATTTGAATTTAATTTAAATTTAGGATATTTTTAGGTTTATAAATTTAGAGAATTATGTCATAACTCATATATAGCAACTTAAATATTACAAAGTAGACACTTCTACTTTATCCAATTTTTTCACAACAATAAAACTCCTTAAAAACAAGAAATATTTTCTTGGTAAAAATATTCTTGAATTATTCATTTCTCTTACCCTTCCATATACTATGTGAAAAAATATTTCAAAAATTTAGGATGAGCATAAAAATCTCAGTAAGGGATATAAAATAAGGAAAGAAAACATTAGTCCATGAATACATACAAATCAATGGAATCAAACTTTTTACTTATAAAAAATAACCTCTTTAACATACCTCGTAAAATAATAATATTCATGAATAACTCATAGAAGTCATAAATCATAAAGGTAACTTGTGGAATCCATAATATACTTATATTATAGTTTTTATAACTACATAGGGAGTAACCTTCATGGTTATGTTTGGAATACCCATCACAGAATATTCCCTAAATCTCTTAGGATAAACCTTAATGTTTACCTTTGTCACATTACCCAATGCATTGGAGAGCTATCACGGGCTCACCCGCCCTCGGTTTATCATGAAACCACTTGTATACATAAGCAATACCTAAGAACCATAACATAATCATAAAACATAAAACCATCTTATAGGAAAAATAACATTTCTACATTTTCATTCACAGTATATCATTTCAAGATATTAACATAATCAATCCAATTAAAAAAACACATTTAAAACATTTAAAAAGAAGATTTTTGAATCAAAGTGTCCCATACCTCTTTGAAAATTTTAAATTAATTAACATTTTAAAACATTAATGTCTATATAAATAAATCCTTAAAACCATTTTGAAAACATGAACATTAATGAGAATGATTTAGAAGAATAAATATTTAAAACATTTAAAATTATGTCTTAGTTAAAGAGTCCCTTACCACTTGAGAAATACTTGAATAAAAATAATTAAGGAATAACAAAAAAAACATATAATATCATAATAATAATAAGATTCGTGATATAATATGTCAAATATAAGTATATACACCATATAAAAGTGAATTAGCGCATAACAACAAATAAGTCTCAATGGAATGTAAATTGAGACGAAATCCCTTACAAAGATCATATACTTAGATTAAGGATAAATAAATGACATAATTATGTGTGAAAAATATAAATACACCCAATATAAGTGGATATTAAGTGTAAAACAATCATAGGTCATTCACGCATATTCTTGGAAAAACAAAACCATTAACATGGATATTTAACTCAATTAAATTAGATTGATTTAAGATTTCTCTTACAAAGATCATTTTTTAATAAAATAGATCGATTATGTGTATTAATTATAAAGAAACATAATAAAATAATAATAAAATATTAGATATCCAAAATTAATTCATCACATAATCATATCACTACATAATCAAGAAGTAGAAGTTTAACCCAAAGAATGGAAATTGGGTTAAGATGTTCCCTTACCTTGAATCTGACTTGTCTCGTTCGTTATTTATATTCCTAAATAATAAATTTAGGTTAATTTATACTTTATTGATAAAAAATTTCAAGTTTATTATTCCTTTTATATTACTTATTACAACATTATAAAAATTACATAATTATTTGAGTTTATATTGGTCGTTTTGTTGATATTCAATACTTGAGTCGAAACTGAACTTGTTTGATGTAAATTCTCCATGTGGTCAAAATTCCATCATATACAGAATATAATTCAAGATTTAAATTTCATATATATCCATTATATATGTATTTATAATAGTCCATAACATTTGGATATAATAAATGAAATACATCGTTTATGGAGACGGTAGACCGTACGTACGCATGAGCGTGACTTTCATTTATTTATCATATTAAAGGAATGAAAACTAAATGATACATAGGTATATTATAATTAAAATGTAATATATATTTTATATGTGTTACATAATTTCATTAACTCTAACCTTTATACATTCCATGTATGGAATGAACAAGTCATATCACTTTGAGGGGGTGGTAGTTCACACTTCCTCAAATGAAATTATCCTATTTACACATTATGGAAAGCATAAAGGTATGTTGTAAATAAAAATTAAAGAATAATATATTCAATATAAATATAATATATATCATATTTATTCATTCCATTCATGTATATAATCATGGTTTAATAAAGATCATGTAGAATGAATCACATCGCATCGTGGATACGGTACGTCGTACGTACACACAAGCGACAATATCATTCGCTTAATGGTTAAACAGTATAGAATTGGATGGTATATTAATTATAAAGAAAAATTATCATATTATATTCATTATTTACATCCATGAAACTCATTATTATAACCATTCAAATTAAGCCTTTTTGAATAACAAATTACACCGCGACATGGAGACGGTATGTCGTACGTACACACACATGGTGATATTGTTATTCGTAGGATGGATAAAAGGAGATATAAATTTTTCCCATAATTATAAGAAACATATAATAATGTATAATATACTATATTTATTAATTTATTATGGAAACTACATAATAAGATGAAGTAGAAGAAGGGAAAAAAATTGAAAGAGGTGATAAAACAAATACCACTTTTTCAAGTATCTCCTTTTGATTTTCACAAAAGGTCTCCCTAGGGTGGATTTATTCCCAAAGTTTTGACTATAAGAAGAATTTATGGATGTTTGGAGCTAATTTTAGAAAAATTTGGTTGAGCCAATGGGCTTGAGAGGTGTGATTAAGTGGGTAGAGGTGGTGTCCTTTTATAAGAGGGGGCAGGGGCACTTTAGGAAAGTCTTGCAATATTATTTTATTATAAAATAATTTTTGAATTATAATAGTTACAAAGTGATAAATTTAAAGTATAATATTATTATGGGTCTAAATACTCTCAAAAAATAGGTTTTAGACAAGTTTAGGTCACAAAATTAACCTTATCTTTTAGCTTTAACTCTTAGTTAAAAACATTAACTCTTACAATGTCTTCTTGTATCTTCATAATATATGGTTACTATAGTTATTATAAAATTACATTAGAACAAAAAGTGGATAATTAATGAAATTTTTAACATTATATAATTAATTTTTCCTAATCTTAGATTTTTAGGACTATTATATCATTTAATAAAATAGTATTTGTTTTAGAAACTCATTTATGTCAATTTTGACACTATTTAGTAATTGATTTTTTTTTTAAATTCATAACAACTTGATTCCTTTGAAACAAAGGAATTAACTCATTCCCCACATGTTAGTGTCCTCCAAAAAAATCATTTATGGCATAAAAATTTTAAAATTACATTTAATTTAATATTTATAATATCACTTATTTGAATCTTTCGTTAATAAGGTAATCATTGCATCATCATTGTGTCAAAAATAAATTTATTTATTTAATGTCTAAAAATTATAAATAAAATAAAATGATGTAGGAAATATTTTTATATTTACAATGAATATTTATTGTCAAGTAGATCAGTTATATAACTCTATATTAAAATTGTTTTATTATAAGATACATTTTTATGTTATATTTCCCTTTTCTTTAAATTAAATATTATAAAATGTCATTTTCACACTCAGGTGGCTCCAAAATTCCAAAAGTTCATCCTAAGGATTCTCATTGTTGTAAATATCTCATCCAATATTATTTTTACATGTTTTAGGGTAGTTTTATATTATTATAATATTATTTTTTACCCTTATTTACCTGATTTACCCTTAAACCATGGTAAATAAAAATAATTACTGAAGTTACTATTCATAATGTCCAAAAATAAAAGGTACCTCTTTAAATAATTTGAACCATATTATTCCAAATATCAAATCTAATTTTCCAAATTCAAAATACATAATTTAAAGAAATTAATTTAAAATTAATTCACGTTGTCAAAACTAGAAAATGGGTTTTTAATAAGTAAAAACTATCAAAAGATTGACATGTGTTTATATCCAATTAAAATGTGAAATTAATTCCAATGACCATAATTAGATTAAATAATAAAAACATAATCCAATTACACTTTAAAAACAATTAAAATTATAATCTAACTATATAAATAAATTATACTAAAAGGCAGCTTTGAATTAAAATCCAATATTTTCACTATTCATTAAAAAATGAATTTTACCAAAAGAATACCAAAACTAAATTTTGATGTACCACTTCTAAAGAAGAATTTTATTTTATTATATATAACATATAAAATTGAAAAAAAAATATTTTTAAAATGGGTTCTCCATCAAAAGGAGGTAAAACGGCATTTTAAAAAAATTAGAGTATTTTACGCTTAAAATTGGATTCATTCTCATTTTAAGCCTTTAAATTTAATTGGATAAATGTATAAGAATTTAAAAAATATGTAATATCATAATATAGTTAATTCTATTCATTCCCACCAATACAATGACTAGGTGTTAACTACCATTTAAAAGAATAATATTATTGTTGTATTATTTGTTGGTATGACTCAGTGTTGTGTGCAACGTAAGATTTTAGAGAAAATCGTTGTTGCGTGTCAGGTATGCTATCATACATAGTTTTCCCTTTAAACTAAAATTAATATTAAATTAAAAAATATTAATATATATGAAAATATATTATTCTATAAATACCTTGGTGTTACATCATTCCCCCCTTTTGGAAATTGTGTCCCTGCAATTTTAAAATTGGGCTCAGAAACTTCATTGAAAATAACACACCAGAAAAAAGAGTCAATAAAACTATCAATATAAAAAAAATAGAAGTTAAAATGTCACATGAGATAACACATACTAAGATTCCATGTAGGAAAACATAGATATGGAAGAGAAACTAACCATCTTGTTCTGATGGAGAGTGATAGAAAACATGATTAGGAGAAAGTTAACAACCAGAAAACCATAAACTTGTGATGGGTTAAATGGTATTTGATTTCCTAGTAGAAAAAGTAAATAGAAAACGTTTTTTGTTTTAAGGAATTTTTATAAAGATGAGGAATTTATTTGCGATCTTGACTAAGAACATAATAAAACATACTTACTTGTCAAGTAGAGTTTCATCCTTTAATAAATATCTACCACAAACTCATCTTTTCTCTAAATGATGAGTATTCAATATGACTTGGTCACAGTTTGAAGCTCTATAATCAACTTATAGATAATCACATAATATACAAAAGATAAACTATATATTTCCCTTTATTTAGACATTAACCAAAACCAAAATGGTTAGTACAAGATTAGATAATCCCCAAAAAGGATAATTATTTATAAAAAGAAATAATACTCTTAATCTCCAAAAATCAACAACCAATACCCAAAGTTCAAAAAATACAATTCAATAAACAATTGTCCTTAAAATGCTTCAAATTAATCCAAACTAAGATTGAAACCCAAAGTTCAGAAGGATTTTATCACCTAGTCTTCCACGATAAATCTTAACATTTATCTCCAAATAGAATCGACTACTGTTAAAGTCTCATACTTAAAAGTAATTAACCTAATCACATATTCTCCATGATAGGTTAATCATTTCCATAAATTACCCAAATCTTCTATATCCATAATAAAAAAATAGATTCTTCCAAAATAAAATTTAACCATTACTCCTAAATTAAAATCCCATAGTATTTTATTTTCTTTAGGCATATAGTATTCCCAAAAGAGAGAACGTCTTCCAAAATAATATTTATCACTTAATCACCAAATCATTTTACTATACTAAGGATATCCATTTTATAAAATATAAGTTCCAAAAATCAATTTATTATTCATCTATAAAATCATTTAACTAAAAATAATAAGTCATACTAACTAGGTACTTCACTTAGGCTAGTGGTATGTGATAAATCCTTATGACACTTCAATTGTGGGTTTGATTACCATAGCCTTGTCCGACCTGACGATTTGTCACCCTTCCCGTGGGTTTTACTTTTTCTAAAACTATATAATTATTAAAACATTCCCAAAATGAGTTAAAATCTTCAAAAATAACCATAACATAATTTAACCTCAAGTTTATCTCATGCCATTCATTTTTCTTCTCAAAATGTAATAAACCATAATTACCTAAAAATCAAGGATCATATAAACCCTAAATATTATTTATAATTATATCCATAAAAGAAAAGGAAATTATTCCTCAAATATCATTTTCACATAAAAAACTTCAGGGATACACATACTAGAGAAAAGTCTTCCAAATTAATCCCATCAACAAAAGAGCTTTAATACTTTTAAACACTTCATCACCCATAGATCTAACATAACAATCAAAATTTTAAAATATAGAAATCTTAATCATTATTCATTCTTCATGATCCCTTAACCATGTTTTTCTAACTTATTTCGTAATACTTATTTCTTATAAACAAAATCGTGAATAATGTTTTAAGATTAAATAATTTTAAAACATGAGACAAGAAATAATCCATACCTTTCATATGTCATTTTCAGTTTCCTCATATCCAATTAGAATGGAATTAGGTATTGGTAAACATATATTTGTATGGCCCTGCTAATCCAATTACCATATCTTCTTCGTAGTAAATTTATTTTCATAATGATCATACTCCCCACATTTAAAACATTTAATTGATAACTCAGAAAAAACTTATTTCCCTTTCCTGGAGTCCACTGAATGCTTCCTTTTTCCTTTTTAGGATATTTATTTATGACCATCATTTCCACATCTATAACATCTTCCTTTCCCTTTGAAACATTTTCATAGGTTCTTATTTTCACATCCTTGACAGATAGGTTCTTGAATATACTTACCTTTATTATTATTACCAGAACTTCTATAGGGATTCATTTCTCACATATATGATACCTTAGAAAAATCATCAAGGTTCAAGTGGTCAATCATGACTCTAGATAGTTGGTTTAGAATAACAAAAAGAGTTATCATTGAAGCTCCAATTTCAGTCAGTTGCATATTCTGAAAACCAATATAGTTTCCTTCATATCCATTATTACTTTGGTTCCTATTATATCCATCCATTTACTAAAACCGAAAAATGTTAGTGTGAGTATATTAGTAAAATCATCATATACTATCTTATGAGAAGGGTAAACACTAAGATATACTTATTCATATTATCTTAAACTCATTCAATTTATCTAAAATAACTATGACTCTTTATAATATGATAACCATCATGGTTATATAAAACATGACACTTATGCTTAAATAACACCATAACCTCTAAAATTATCTAAACTGACCTCTGATACCAACTGTAAGGCCTTGACCTTAAACATTACTTAATCTTGAGATAAGTCAATAATTTGACTTTAATTGACATTGAGGATCTTTTCAGGTTTAGAGCTTTAGAGAATTAGGTCATAACTCATACATAGAAACTTAAATATTACAAATTAAACACTTCTACTCTATCCAATTTTTTTCACAACAATAAAACTCCTTAAAAAAAGAATTATTTTCTTGATAAAAATCTTCTTGAATCCTTCCTTTCTCTTAACCTTCCTTTTAACTTGTGAAAAACATTTCAAAAACTTGGTATGAGCATAAAAAGCTCAGTTAGGGATATAAAATAAGGAAATAAAATATTAGTCCATGAATACATACAAATCAAGGAAATCATACTTTTTACTCATAAAACATAAGATCTTTAACATACCTCATTAAATCATAAGATTTATTAATAACTCATAAAAATCATAAATCATAAAGGTAACTTATGGCATCCATAACATACTTACATTATAGATTTCACAGCTACATAGGGATTAAACTTTATGGTTATGTTTGGAATACCCATCATAGTATATTTCCTAAATCTCTTAGGAGAAACCTCAACGTTTACCTCTGTCATGTTACCCAATCCATTGGAGAGCTATCATAGGCTCACATGCCCTCGGTTTATCATGGAACCACCCGTATACATAAGCAATACCCAAGAATCATAACATAATCATAAAACATAAAACCATCTTAAAGGAAAAATAACATTTCCATATTTTCATTAATAAGATATCATTTCAAGATATTGACATAATCAATCCAATTAAAAAACACATTTAAAACATTTAAAAATAAGATTTTTGAATCAAAGTGTCTCATACCACTTTGAAACTTTTAAAGGAATTAAAATTTTAAAAAATTAATGTTCATATAAATAAATCCTTAAAACTATTTTGAAAACATGGACATTAATGAGAAATATTTAGAATAATAAATCTTTAAAACATTTAAAATGATGTTTTAGTTAAAGAGTCCCTTACCACTTGAGAAATACTTGAATAAAAATAATTAAGTAATAACATTAAACAAAACTTATAATATCATTAGAATAAGTAGATTCATGATATAATATGTCAAAGTGAAGTATAAATACCATATAAAAGTGAATTGGTGCATAATAACAAATAAGTCTCAATGGAATGTAAATTGAGACGAAATCCCTTACAAATATCATATCCTTAGATTAAGGAAAAATCAATGAAATAATTATGTGTGAAAAATATAAATACACCCAATATAAGTGGATATTCAGTGTAAAAAAATCATAGGTCATTTACACTATTCTTGGAAAAACAAAACCAATGACATGGATATTTAACTCAATGAAATGAGATTGATTTAAGATTTCCCTTACAAAGAACATTTTTTAATCAAATAGATCGATTATGTGTATTAACTATAAAGAAAAATAATGAAAGTATTAATAAAATATTATATATCCAAATTCAATTTCTCACATAATCATATCATGACATAATCAAGAAGTATAAGTTTAACCCAAATAATGAAAATTGGGTTAAGTTCTCTTACCTCGAATCTGACTTGTCTTGTTCGTTCTTTATATTCCTGAATAATAAACTTATGTTAATTTATAATTGATTTAGATCCTTTTTCAAGTTTATTATTTCTTTTATATTACTTATTACCATGTTATAAAAATTACATAATTATTTAAGTTCATATTGGTTGTTTTGTCGATATTCGGTACTTGAGTCGAAACTGAACTTGTTTGATGTAAATTGTCCATGTGGTCAAAATCCCATCATATATAGAATATTATTAATGATTTAAATATAATATATATCCAGTATATATGTATTTAGAATATTCCATAACATTTGGAGATAATAAATAAAATGCACTTCTCATGGAGACGGTAGGTCGTACGTACGCATGAACACTGCTTTCATTTCTTTGTCTGAATGGCCCTAAGCCTTCTTTTTTATTTTATTATAGATAATACCCCTTTTAAGGGTTGAAGGGGAACCCTTACATGACCCATAGGCCCAAGGCACAAGGCTCAACATGACCCGAAATACATGACCCGAAGGCCCATTGAATCATTGATCTTTTCATTTCTTTGTCATATTAAAGAAATGAAAACTAAATGAAACATAGTTATATTATAATTAAATTATAATATCTATTTTATATATGTTACATAATTTCATTAACACCATCCTTTATATGTTCCATGTATGGCATGAATGAGTCATATCACTTTGAGGGGGTGGTAGTCCACACTTCCTCAAATGAAATTATCGTATTTACACATTATGGAAAGCATAAAGGTGTGTTATAAATAAAAATTACAGAAGAATATATTCAATATAAATATAATATATATCATATCTATTCATTCCATTCATTTATATAATCGTGGTTTAATGAAGATCATGTATAATGAATCGCATCGCATCGTGGAGACGGTAGGTCGTACGTACGCACGAGCGATGATATCATTCACTTAACGGTTAAACGATATAGAATCAGATGGTATATTAGTTATACATAAAAATTATCATGTTGTATTAATTATTTACATCCATTATAATCATCATTATACTCATCCAAATTAGGTCTTTTTGAATAACAAATTTCACCACGACGTGGAGACGGTAAGGCGTACGTACACACGCATGGTGATATTGTTATTCATAGGATGGATAAAAGTAAGTATAAGGTTGTACCATAATTATAATAAAATATAAAAATGTATAATATACTGGATTTATTACTTTAATATGGAAGATACATAAGAAAAGGAAGTAGAAGAAGAAAAGAATTTTGAAAAAGGTGATAAAATAAATACTTCTTTTTCGAGTATCTCATTTTGATTTTCACAAAATGTCTCCCTATGATGGATTTATGTCCAAAGTGTGGCCTATAGGAGGAATTTAGGGATGTTTGGAGATTATTTTATTATAATTTTGATGATACAATGGGTATGAGAGGTGTGAGTAAGTGGGTAGAGGTGGTGACCTTTTATAAATGGGAGGAGGGGAATTTTAGGAAAGTCTTGAAATATTATTTTATTATAAAATTATTTTAGAATTATAATAGTTAAAAAGTGATAAATTTAAAGGATAATATAATTATGGGTATAAATCCTCTCAACCAATAGGTTTTAGACAAGTTTATGTCACAAAATTAACCTTATCTTTTAACTTTAACCCTTAGTTAAAAACATTAACTCTTACCATGTCTTCTTGTTTCCTCATATTATATGGTTACTATAGCTACTATAAAATGTAAATAAAACCAAAAGTGGATCATTAATGAAATTTTTAAGATTATATAATTAATTTTGTGAAATATTATATTTTTAGGACTATTATATCATTTAATAAAATAGTATTTGTTTTAAAAACTCATTTATGTCAATTTTGACACAATTTAGTAATTGATTTTTTCTAAAGTCATAACAACTTGATTACTTCGAACCAGTGGAATTAAATCATCACTATAATGTTAATTTCATCCAAAAAAATCATGTATGGTATCAAAATGTTCAAATTATATTTAATTTAATATTTATAATATCATTTATTTGAATCTTTCATTAATAAGGTAAGCATTGTATCATCATTGTGTCACAAATAAATTTATTTATTTAATATCTAAAAATTATAAATAAAATACCATTCTGTATTAAATATTTTTATATTTCCAATGATTATTTATAGTAAAATAGATCAGTTATATAACCATATATTAAATTTTTTTATTAAAATATACGTGTTTATGTTATATTCTCTTTTTCTTTAAATTAAATATTATAAAATGTAATTTTCACACCCAAGCGGCTCCCAAATTCCAAAAATTTATCATAAGGATGATCATGGTCATAAATATCTCATCTAATGTGATTAGGACACTTTTTAGGGTAGTTTTATATTATTATAATATCATTTTTTACACTTATTTACCTGATTTACCCTTAAACCATGTTAAATAAAAATAATTACTGAAGTTACAATTCATAATATCCAAAAATAAAAGATACCTATTTACATAATTTGGACCTTATGATTCCAAATATGGAATCCAATTTTACAAATTCAAAATACAGAATTGGTAGAAATTAATTTAAAATTAATTCTCATTGTCAAAACTAGATTACGGGTTTTTAAGAAGTGAAAA
Organism: Viscum album; assembly: GCA_963277665.1. Lineage (NCBI taxonomy): Eukaryota > Viridiplantae > Streptophyta > Magnoliopsida > Santalales > Viscaceae > Viscum > Viscum album. Next base: position 421,625,825 of record OY728141.1, on the reverse strand, counting down.
CTATCAAAAGATTAACATGTGTTTATATCCAATTAAAATGTGAAATTATTTAAAATGACCATAATTATATTAAATTATAAAAAAATAATCCAATTAAACTTTAAAAACAATTAAAAAGACAATATAACTATATAAATAAATTAGATGAAAAGGCAGTTTTGAATTAAAATCCAGTATTTTTTACTATTCATTAAAAAATGAATTTTATCAGAAAAATACCAAAAGTAAATTTTCATTTCCCTCTTCTAAATAAGAAGTTTATTTTATCATATATAACATATTAAAGTGACAAAAACTATTTTTAAAAAGGGTTCTCCATCAAAAGACGGCAAAATGGCCTTTTAAAAATATTAGAGTATTTTATGCTTAAAATTAGATTCATTCTCATTTTAAGCCTCTAAAATTCATTAGATAAATGTATAAACATTTAAAAAATATTTAATATCATAATATAGTTAATTTTTTTCATTCCTTCTAATACAACGTCTAGGCGTTAACTACCATTTAAAATAATATTATTATTATTGTATTATTTTTCAGTATAACTCAGTGTTGTGTGCAACATAAGATTTCAGAGAAACCTGTTGTTGCATGTTGGGTACGCTATCATACATAGTGTCCCCTTAAAACTAAAATTAATTTTAAATTCAAAAATATTAATAGATATGAAAATTTATTATTCTATAAATACTTGGGATGTTACATCTTGATACTTTAGGAAAGTAATCCATAAGTCATTTGAGATGTGTATGAATCAACTGCACCTCAATCTGGTGCACGGTATGACTAGTATGACTCCAAGTGTGTATTTTCAATATATAAGTGTCATTTTAGTTTAAAATGTGCATCACATTTCCAAAACTGAGAAAACAAGCTTAAACTATTTTCTCATTATTTTATTTGCTATTACTTAATTGATTTCCTTATTATTTTTATTTTATACTTATTTATATTACGTCGTTAAAGGGTGGTGGAATAAACAAATGAAAACCTACCTAAATGTGCATGGGGAGGCTTAAAACTGAGACCTCCCAAACACCACCATAGGACACAACCACTAGGTTATGCCCATGGGGTTTTATATTATTCTTATTTAATTAATTTTCATAGATATAATTCTTAAATATGAACAAGAAATTGTGTGATGTGTAAGAATCAACTGAAACTAAATCTAATACAAAGTGTTCCTGGTATGACTCAAAGTTTAGTTTAAAATTAACAATTTATATTAATTTATTTCTTTATATTACTACTAACATAAGAATTTTTTTTCTTATACAAGTGTGTTATTTTGCTCGAGTAGGGGTGGTTTTTTTGACAATATCATGAGTCGGGTTCAGGATCAAAAGAAAAAAGAAAATTTATGTTTTTTAATGTATGTAATAATTTTTAATTATGTAATTATAAAAACCAATGTTTGAAATGTCTAAAATATAGTTCTTTTTTTCTTGTATTTATGTTGTAAATTTCATTTCATTTAAATTTTGTATTGCTACTTGATTTTTTTGATATTTGGTGGTGTTTTTGGCGTTGTGGTGTGTTGTTACGACACATTGCATTGGTTTTGCATTGTTTTGTAATAGCACACTACATTATGCCCCTTTATCAATGTTTTTTTAGCACTAATAAAATATTTGGGATTTTAATCTTTCTCTACTAGTCAGCACTTCTCTAGCACTGATAAAATATACTTTTAGAGTTGTTAAAAGCCTATTTTGTAGTAGTTTTCAATGTAAAAAAGGGGATTTCAAAATTTTGTATCAACCATACTTAACACATTTCATGAACTCTAACATCTTTGAAAATGATAAAAACAGCAAGTTCTAGATCGCACAACAAGTCTCAAGAATCTAAAGAAAAAGATAAATGTGAAGAGGATGTAAAAAAGGTTTAGAAACCTCTTGGGTTTAGCAATTTTTTTAATTCAAATAGCACTAGTGCACATGAGTTTCACAATCAATCAAACATTATCAAATGAAAGGATTAGAAATTAAGAAACAAAATCCATTTAGAAATCATTTAAATCCTCAAACATTCACATCAAGTAATGTGCCAAAAATAATAAGATTGTTTGAATTTTCCAAAGTATTTAACTTGGATTGAGAATATTAAAAATACACTAAAAATAAAAAATGAAAACATGAAAAATTCATAAATAGAAAAACATGAAAATAAAATAGAATCACACACAAAATTCTTAAAAACAGATTGACATCACTCCCTCGAACTTACTTCATTTACTACCCTATTTTTAGTTCAAACCAGATAATAAATCCTTACATACAGAATTTTAATTGGGTAGAAAATAAAATAAATAAAATAATGACACGGTCTGATTTATTTTTCAATGGTAGCCTTGATTTAAGCTCCAAGATGCCACCACTTTAAAACTATAATAAATACAGAACAACACATAAGAAAAATAAATAAAAATAAAGATAAAGGGTAATGAAAAGGCATAATGCTTGGTTTAGACTCCCAAGTGGGTGTTAGGTTTTTACTACCCCTAGTCAGGCTGTTGTGGAATTTTATCCAAAAAATTAGAAGGTGGATATGTTTTATTTGAGATGAACATCCACGTGTAAATTTTCCTAGTGTCCATGAGTAGACACTGATATTGGAGACCCCCAAATAAGATAATAAAATTCAAAACCCCCCAATAAATAATAAATAGAGAATTTGAGGTTCATAATGGGAGGGAAAAGAAGATATGAGTGCTCCCTACTGACTTTTGTGGTGTCATTCTCCATATGGTATAAAAGTTATTAAATAGAAGGTAGTTATACCACCACACTCTTTTCCATATATTCTTCTTTGATCACCAACACTTGGGTAGTTTCTTCCTTAACATCCACGGCCTACTCCATTCGTGTTCTATCAGAAATTTCAGAAAAAGGTAATTAATAAAGTAAGTTAGCTTGAATAAGATTAAAACATGAATAATCAATAAAAGGATCTTCCCTTTCATGTAAGACATATTGGAAATTTATCACCTCTGGCAAGACCATTGGCAATTAAATCTCAATAGGTTTATCTTCATCATCATATTATAAACTAAGAGAGAGGTAGAGATCTGCTTATTTTTCATTATTATGGATGGGAAGATCATGTTTCAGGTTATCTTCAACAAAGCGATTCCAATATTCTTCCAAACAATGTCTATCTCCCATAAGTATATCAACTTATATGTTTTCTTCAAAAACCAACTCAAGCAATTATTGAGTGTAGGATGATGTTATTAATTCCTTTAGTAACTCCTTCTCAACCTCCTTGTGTTCTTTAACATTATTCCGCCTCCAAGGTGGCGCATTTCAGGTGGTGCGGAAATGGTATGCCGAGGATCATCACTCGTCCCTTTTTAAAGATATGGTTTCCTATCAAGTTCACCATTCCTTTTTTTTCAACTCATTCTGTGTCATTATCCTTTAAAGAAGTTTATATTAACCTCTTGGGAACTATTGGGCCCAACGGGAGATTGCGTGGAGTCAAGTACTTATGCAATCAGTCCTCCTCAGATATAACTTCCTCTGATGGTCTCCAATGGGTTTATTCATGGAGCCAGGAACACCCAACGGCCCTGGTATCCATGATTCATGGACCTGCTTTCCAAATGTAGGCGCTTGTTGATTGATGATTCAGCTTATGATACTTAAGGACTCCATTGTTTGAGAGGATGGGAGGTCAGGCTCACCGTAACCTTATGGGGGGGGATTGTTGCATGTTCCAAGAATATCTTATAGATTTAAGTCGTGTTCATATGTTCATGAATCCTTGCTTCATTCTGAAAGAGTGTGTCTACGGGCTACCCTTGATTTCAAATATCTTCGTAGGCATTCATATATTTGACGTTATGAAGGTGATGTTGCCTTGATCCATATAATAATGTGCTCTGGAGTTTATCTTCATCCAAGGGGGACATAAGGTGATTTAATGTTGGGATAGGACTCATAATATGGGTTTCCTATGTATCCTCAGGAGAGGAATTAGAACCCACATAGTTCGGAACATGTGGGGCTTATGCATGGAAGCTTCCCATATGATAGACATGATTGGGTGGACCCTTTATGGGAGGGAACCCTTTTGAGCTCGGACCTTCAGGTAGGCGTCCTACGTATCCTGGTTTTATCAAGAATCAGAGTTCTTGTAGTTTAGAAGGTGTGGATGTTGTAATCATCATAAACCTCTAAGCCCACGTGAGTCATGCTCGGTGTGAGAAACAATAGGATGTGAGAGATTCAACAAAGAACATTCTTCCTCTCCTATTTGTGGGAGAGGGAGAGTCTGAGGTAGAAGAGGTTGGGGTGACCGTGGGTGAGGTCATGGAGCAATGAACCCTTTAAGTTAGCTTGAATAAGATTAAAACATGAATAATCAACTTATATGTTTTCTTCAAAAACCAACTCAAGATATTATTCTTTGATCACTAACACTTGGGTAGTTTATTCCTTAACATCCAAGGCCTACTCCATTCGTGTTCTGTCATAAATTTCATAAAAAGGTAATTAATAAAGTAAGTTAGCTTGAATAAGATTAAAACATGAATAGTCAATAAAAGAATCTTCCCTTTCATGTAAGACATCTTGAAAATTTATCACCTCTGGAAAGACCATTGGAAATTCAATCTCAATAGGTTCATCTTCATCATCATATTATAAACTAAGAGAGAGGTAGAGATCTGCTGATTTGTCATTATTATAGATGGGAAGATCATGTTTCGGATTATCTTCAACAAAGCGATTCCAATATTCTTCCAAAAAATGTCCATCTCCCATAATTATATCAACTTATATGTTTTCTTCAAAAACCAATTCAAGAAATGATTGAGTGTAGAATGATGTTATTAATTCCTTTAGTAAATCCTTCTCAACCTCCTTGTGTTCTTTAACATTATTCTGCCTCCAAGGTGGCGCGTTTCAGGTGGTGTGGAAATGGTACGCTGAGGATCATCACTCGTCCCTTTTTACAGATATGGTTTCCTATCAAGTTCACCATTCCTTTTTTTTGACTCATTCTGTGTCATTATCCTTTAAATAAGGTTGGATTAACCTCACGGGAACTATTGGTCCCAACGGGTGATTGCGTGGAGTCAAGTACTTGTGCAATCAGTCCTCCTCAGATATAACTTCCTCGGATGGTCTCCAATGGGTTTATTCGTGGAGCCAGGAACACCCAACGGCCCTGGTATCCATGATTCATGGACCTGCTTTCCAAAGTTAGGCGCTTGTTGATTGATGATTCAGCCAACGATACTTAAGGACTCCATTGGTTGAAAAGATGGGAGGTCAGGCTCACCGCAACCTTCTGGGGGGAGGATTGTTGCCTGTTACAATAATCTCTTATAGATTTAAGTCATGTTCATGAATCCTTGGTTCATTCTAAAAGAGTGTGTCTATGGGCTACCCTTGATTTCAAAGATCTTCGTAGGCATTCATATATTTGAAATTATGGAGGTGATGCTGACTTGATCCATATAATAATGTGCTCTAGAGTTTATCGTCATCCAAGGGGGACATAAGGTGATTTAATGTTGGGATAGGACCCATAAGATGGGTTTCCTATGTATACGCAGGAGAGGAATTAGAACCCACATAGTTCGGAACATGTGGGGCTTATGCATGGAAGCTTCCCATATGATAGACATGATTGGGTGGACCCTTTATGGGAGGGAACCCTTTTGAGATCGGACCTTCAGGTAGGCATCCTACGTATCCTGGTTTTATCAAGAATCAGAGTTCTTGTAGTTTAGAAGGTGTGGATGTTGTAATCATCATAAACCTCTAAGCCCACATTAGTCATGCTCGGTGTGAGAAACAAGAGGATGTGAGAGATTCAACAAAGAGCATGCTTCCTCTCCTATTTGTGGGAGAGGGAGAGTCTGCGGTAGAAGAGGTCGGGGTGACCGTGGGTGAGGGAATGAAGCAATGAACCCTTTATTGTGAGATGACATTAAAGGTCGTATGACTCAACCTTGGAAGTTTGGGGACTTACCTCAGTGGGAGGGCCCCAGAATATCATATGAGGTATACTACAGTTTAAAGTCATATAGCCCGGATGATGTCATCACAGTTTAACATCATATGGATAGAACTATTTGGGGTCTTTCAGTTTAGGGTCATACGATGAGGACCACTTGCTATAGAAACCATGATTAACTAGAGGAAAATCATGTTTGGATGTTTCGAAGTTCCTTGAACATGAGAGGGGTGTAATGTGTAAACCATGATTATAGAGGATATCGAATCAGGTGAAATGATATGAGGCATGGAGGCCATTGATATGTACAGAGGTAGGAAAGGACTCTCCTAAGGAAGAATTTGGCTTTGGTTGATGGTCGTTTTGTAGGAATCATATGCAGAGCCACCGAGGCATGATGTGCATAGTCAAACAATGGTGTCTGCAGGACACTAGCCTTCCATTTCTAATGGCTGGGGAGGTTTATGAAGATCTGAAATCACCTGGTATACTACAGTTTAAAGTCATATATCTTGGACGATGACATCACTATTTAATGTCATGTTTTCGGGACTAGTACCATACAATTTAATTTCATGTGGTTAGGATGATAACTCATAGTTTAAGGTCATAGAGTTTGGAATGATCGTTATAGAAACCCATGATTAGTTGTAGGATAATCGGTCTGGGATGTTATGACATGCCTCGAACATGAGAGGGAAAGAAAGTGTAAATTGTGACTCTAGGGATTCTCAAATCAGGAGAAATTACATGGGGCATGGAAGTTGTTGAGGCGTACATAGGTAGGAAAGGACTCTCCTGAGGACTAATTTGCCTTTGGTTGATGGCCATTTTATAGGAAACATATGCAGAGCCACCAATACATGATGTGCATATTCAAAAAAAGGTGTACGCAGGACACTGGCCTTCCGCTTCTGATGGACATGGAGGTTTATGAGGATCTATAATCACCAGAGACACAGAGTTTAATGGATGGAAAGGATGTGTCCAGGAATTTAAGAAACATCCAGGCTATAATTTTCCATAGAGCTCTAGGTCAACCTAACATAGGAGGCAGGTGATAGGGTTTTCGGGAGGTGCATGAGGAATTTCTCTTATCATGTAATTTAAGGGATGGATTTTGTGGGTAGCAGAATGGTGCAATGGAAAATGTCGTTGACTTGGCCTGAAAAGTTCATGGTGCGACCCTCCATTTTTCATAGGGTTCAGTGACAGTAGCGAAGGTACCGGCTCAGAGGGTCAGGACCGCAGCCCAGCACTAATCTCAAGTGGGGTGCGGGGGTGCATCCCCCATGGTATGGACCTTTGGGCATGAATGGTTTTTTATATAAGGTTGTTCTCGTAGGAGCTGGTCGCATAGGAGCATCCACATAAGAGTTGGCTGTGAACTATCTATTCGTGAAGGAGATGGCCGCATAGGAGCTGGCCACGTAGGATGGTATGTGGAAGAGATGGCTGCCAAGGACAGTCTGTGTACTGGGTTCCACATATGGGCGTTCGCGTACTGTCTTCTGCATATGGGAATTTGTGTACTTTCTTCCGCATATGGGCACACACGAACCATTTTTATCATATTTTTTTATATGTTTACTGGTTGGATATGGAAGGTCTTCCAAATACAGTTCTCATGGAGGATATCCTCGAACTACTTTCTGCATATGGTTCACAGGATGTATTCTATGAACTGTTTTGGATGTGGGATGGAGTCCCATGAACTGCTTCAGGTGTGGGAGAAATTTCTCCCGCACCCTCTATGTTCTTCATCTACTTTTCTCCCATCCCATAGATCTCTCCTTCACTTTTTCACCCCTTATTCACTCCTTTTATAAAGCATTGGGGAAAATCATATCTATGGTCATGTGACACCATTTTCGGAAGCCCATGAATAGATATCTCGATCCACAGAAGACTCGGTCAACCAGGGTTTGCAAAGGTGCGGTATGTCGTTGGCTTCTCCTTATCTACAAACCACATCGTTCGTGGAGATGGTGTGTGGGGCGCACTTCCATCGAATTATCACCAGGGAAAATAGTTCATGGAGTCTTCAGATCGTGAGTATAAATTCACCATGAATGGATTCATTTGCTAGACAACGCCTTAGGGTCTAGTGTGTCATAGGCCATCCGTATACCGGTGGTTCGTGGTTTATGCCTTCTACTAACCTTTCCCCATGATGGTACGCGACCAGTCCAGATTCCTTTGCAAAATTTGATTTCTTCAATTTTCTTCTCAAATTTTCAATGAAACATGAATCCATCTTCTTTACCAAACTTTTGAGAGTATTTTCCTTCCCTTTTATGAATTTTAGGGACCCTACAAACATAAAAAATTATTGTTGAAATCTCTTCCACAACTCGTTCTGATTATGGTTCAGGTTCGGGTTTCTCCAACGGTGCATGAATATATTCTTCTTCCCTTTCATCTTGCCTCTTTAGTTTTTGTTTTTTGTCCTTAATTTATTTCATCTAATATTCACAATCATTTTGAACTTCTTTTTACATCTATGATTAGTCATTCGATGCATAATAATTTGAATTTAAATACATCATGAACAAAGAATATTTTTTTTAGTTTTAAAAATTTAGGATTTTTTATGTGTTATTTATGAAAAAACAGTGTATGAAAGTGTTGAACCTCCATATAAATGATCCCAAATTGATGTACGAAGATTTTTCATGGATCCCCGATCAATAGTTTATTTACCTAATCATGAAATATAGTGCACACCCAGGATCAGTCTCAAGGAGGCAGATCACACAACACCGAATTTCTATTGTCGCTATTTATATTATAACTAATATAAAACTAAATAATATAAAGAGATGGGTTTTAAAGAGGTGTGTAATGTTAATATATATTTATATATAAAAATTCAATGCAAACAAAGTGAATGTAGACAGAATTATGTTATATGGAAAGGAGAACCTGCCAGGAGAACACTCAAAGTGAACCTTCATCATCTCATTATTAGTTTCAAATCTACCTAATAAACATGATCCATAATATGTATAAAAATTATCTTCTTCCCATGTTGGAATATACGGTTCACTCAACAATCACCGAGAGACCTCATATCAACCTCCTCAATTGAGGAAGAATATTGGAGAAGAGAAAGCTAAGCCTCAGGTGGCAAGTGGAGACACAAAGGCACCCTACCCACTAAGATACCCCCCAGCCTAACTATAATAAAACAAGAAACAATATGAATTAATTTAAAATTAATTGGGTTCAACACTATATTTCTCCCAAGGGAACTTCTTTGGGTTAGTTACTCATGATCATGAGTATTAAATATCATAGTAAAGAAGAATGAGGTGGAAACACAAAACATAAAAAAAAGAGAATGAGAGGAATAAAAAGACTAATATATATTAAAAATGAATAATACTATTAAAAAAGGAAAATCCTAAAAATATATAGAAAATGGACAAATAAAGTTTCCATCCCTTTTAAAATGATAAGAGATGAAATTTTATAAGGAAAGGGGGTGAAAATTTTAGCTCCATAATTTTTCTATCAAAGTTTATGTATGTAGGATACATTAAATGGAAGAATTTTGTAATGGTATCTTCTTGAAATTTGTTCCCATATATCTCCTATACTGGAAAAATAAAGTTAAGATTCATTTTCCATGTGTGGAGAGAGTTATATCCAATTTAATCTAGAAAGTTAATCTAGTCTCACTGACTCTTTTTATTCCACATATATGGTTTCTCATGCATTTATGGCCTTGATATCGGAAGAATAAAGTGGGTCTATAGTTATGAAATGTGTTCCCCAATATTTTTTCTTTATACATGTCTAATTTCATCTTCATTAGGCTATCCATTTGTGAGATATAATCCCAACATAAAAAAATTAGATCTGTGCATAGATTTCGAGGCATAACTTGTGAGCTTATGTTGGGCCTCAAATATTTGGATTAAAATCATGGTCCAGTTTTATGAAATATATCCCAATGATCATAGAATCTTGAAAAAAAATAATTTCATGATTTGGATCAGTTTAGAAAATTTTATGGCGGAAATAAAAAATAAAAGAAAAACAATTAAAATCCAAAATTAGGCCATTTTTTCCAATTAAGCTCAAAATGATACTAAAACCATAAAATGTGATCATTACCCTTAAAATAAAACTTTTTTGGGATTAAAATATTAAAATAAAAAGTAAAATAAATGAAAATATTTTTTATATCATCAACCTTGTGATTGTCTCAGTTTTCAGAAGAAGATCGGATCCACATTGTTTAGGAGGGATACAAGCCTGTATTGTTGATCTTACTTTAAGGAGGTTCAAGTCTTTACTTTTATCCAATGAATGTAAAGACAATTATTATAATTGTACATTATTTTTTAAGGTTTATGGGTCCAAGAAGATACCCTTTCTTGATATTTTCTTGAAAATAAAAAGAGGAGTTGTGTTTGAGTGGGATAAAAACCATGGCATGCTGGGAACGTAGTTATCCATATTGGAGGTGAGCCCCGTTAACAAATCTTAATGTTCTTGTAGCTTTACTTTCCTGCTTAAAATACATGAATGAAAATTGAATATGAGTAAGAGTAATAGATACATTCACTTAATAATTTTAGAGATAAAAAGGGATAAATTTTTAATTGGTGATAAGCCATACAACACTGATTCACCCCCCCCCCTAGTATTGGTCATAACCCAAGTGATCCTAACAGTTGGTCCCATCACTTAGAAGATGCTTTCCATTTTGAAAATTCTATCCCATGATACATGAAAATGTATATATTAAGGAGAGGAGTCCCCCACATATTTTGAGGCTCGTAAATGTGATAATGAGAAGCAATGTAGAAGAATCTTCTAGATTCGCAATGTACACCTCATCATGACAATAATTTTAATTCATGGAATATTTTTTATAATAACATTCACTTCATCAAGAGAATGAGAAATCATTTAATAAAATTTTAAAACTTCCCAAATATTTATGATAAAATAATTCAAGTATGGGTAACAAAAATTATATGAATAATTTCATTCTCTTCAAGGAATGATATTAAGCAATTAAAATTGAATTTATGTTAGAGAATTAATTAATTCACTGTATTTCATGATTTATGAATGATAATTAATTATTTATCAATAACGATCATCTAGTATAAAAATAATAATTTTATTTATCATCATGGTCATAGTTTAACCACTTCAAATGGTAAATGTTTTTGATAAAATATACTAGATTATCACAGTTATGTAACTTTATCATCTCACTTATGAACCAAAAAAATAATAACATCATCTTTAGGGGATAATATCAAATAAATGACACAAGATTATATTAATAATCCCTGATCATGTGATAAATAATAATTTTTTTCCCGATATTTCCACTACTAGATCAAAATTTTATAAAAATTTCAAAAGGTGTTATTTTCATATAATCATTTAGATGAAAAATAATTCATAAATAATAATAAAATTCATTGTGCTATTTAAATATTTTTTCCCTCAAACCACTTCTGATTGTTATTTTATTATTATTTTTTGTTTTCCTTATAAATAAACAAGGCACGATTATCATTGCAAAATATCATATTCAACATATACTTATTTTAAAATAAAATCATGTATATTTACATTCACTTTAGGGGTTGTAATCAAAAAAAATTAATAAACATTCTCAATTTACTTTAGGGAGTAAAATAAAATTATATGAACTGATTTTATGATGTCTTCAAGATGATAAAATGGATATTTAATCCAACATCTCCATTCACTTTGGGGATGAATGTAAATAAAATATATTTATGGTGTCCTTCATGAATGTTTAATTTCTTTCATATATTATAAATAAAACATTATAATTTTTATTAAAAATATACAAAATAAATATCATCTCTGGAGTTTTTTGTATATGTTTTCTGAAAAAAAAATTGAAATTGTGGGTTAATTTTTTTAAAAAAAATAGGCATGAAAGGCGGAAGCCCCGCTGCCGCCTTCTAGTTCGGTCAAAAGGTAGTAGCACACCTACCACCTTCCTCCTCCACCACTGCATTTTTTCCCAGATTGATGACATGGAAAAATTGGTGGGCGGGGTGCCACATTTTTTTCTAAATAAAATGCAAAAGGCAGCACCGAGGATGTCATCTTTCACCTAATGTAAAGACTAAAGGTGGCACCCCTGGTGCCGCCTTTGCCTTAACACCCTATAAAAGGGCACCCCCCCCCCCCTCTCCTCACTTCCAATTTCACTCCTCTCTCTACATTCTAGAGATTCTCTCTCTAAAAAAAATCCTTTTTGTGTGTGGTGGATCCGGTGGTCTAAAAGAAGTCCCGATTTTTCATGAATTGTAATTTAGAGGTATTTTTTATTTAATTTAAATTTATTTATTTATTTAGTTGAATTCATTTTAGTTAGTTATACATTTTTCATTTATTAAGTAGTTTACTTAGTTCTAAATATTTTATTTATTAAGTAGTTTATTTAGTTATATATAGTTTGAAATAATAGTTATTATTAGTAATGATTAAGTATTAAATAACTAATGAATAACTTATGATTAGATGTTCTAAAATTTTGGTAGCATAAAAATTATGTGGTTATCTAAGAAATAAAATCTCTTTCTGGATGAAAACAAGTGGATGTGGCTCTAGAACAGATGCACCTAGGAGTAATAACTCTGAAAAGATGTCCCGATCCTGACTCAAGGTAACCTGGTACATGACAACGGGCTTTGATGCATCCTAGTTTGACACTCTCAGGGGATAATCTTTAGATGATTCATATTTTCTTTATAAACTACTAAAATATCTAAGAAAATAATACATTAAATTATTATATTTATCAATGATAAAATAAAAATTATGGTCATATAAAATCAAATGGATAAGGACAAATACATTAAATAATGAATAACTTAATAATGATTAACTATTGATTAAAGAATGATTCACTAATTAAAAATTTGTACTAAGAAATATTATTATCATAGTTTAGAAATAATAGTTATTATTATTAATGATTAAGTATAGATTAATTAATGAATAACTTATGATTAACAAATGAATAAATGTAATGATTAGCTAATAGTCATTAACTAATGAATATCATATGATTAATGATTAAATAAGGAATGATTATAGACTGATTAAAGAATGATTAACTAAAGAATAACTTAGTAATGATTAATTAGTGATTAAATAATGATTAACTAGTTAAAATTGTACTAATAAACATTAGTATCATAGTTTAGTATATAAGAAGATATTCTAAAATTTTAGTATAATAAAGATTATATAGTTTATAAATAATAGTTATTATTATTAATGATTAAGTATATATTAATTAGTTAATAACTTAGGATTAAAATATGAATACATATAATGATTATCTAATGATAATTATCATTGATAAAATGAAAATTATGATCATATAAAGTGAAATGGAGGCGAAAAAACACATTAAATAACACATGAATGTTTTACAACATATAATAAATACCTTGAAATTTTTCAATTAAATATGCTTTGGATGAGATGAGCCTGACTTTGGAAGTGAGGTAAAATCCAACTTATTTTTATTTGGTATCTTTATAACATCTTCTAAAGGTATGTACTTAACTTATTAAGTACATATATTTAGAATATGTTATTTAGCTACCAAATAAAAATATGCTGGATTTTACCTCACTTCCGAAGTCAGGCTCATCTCAACTAAACCATGTTCAATTGAAAAATATTTGTATTTCTTGTATATTTTAAAAAATTCATGTGTTTTTTAATGTGTTTTTTCTTCTCCATTTCACTTTATATGATTATAATTTTCATTTTATCAATGATAAGTATTATTATTTTATGTTTTATCTTTTTTTACCTCATTTTCCAAAACTTTCTGTGACTTATATTCTAATAAACATTAGTATAATATTTTAAGGTGTAAAAAGACCTTATAAAATTTCAGTATAATAAATATTACATGCTTAACCATCATTTTGAATATTAGTTACACTATCAGAATCTTGATCAAAACACATTTTTGACGTATAAAGTCATGTTTTCCTATGTGTACTGCTACGAGAAGGTTATTCAAACTGAGCAAGGAGCTTCTTATAGTACATAACCAACAACAATGGTTAGTACAACTGATTGTGTAACCCTAAGTGACCTTTAATACAAAATTTTTGGTTCCTTAAATCTCGGACCCGATCAAGAGATCAAGTCTATGAGTTATATACATTTTCAATTCCCAAAAACATTGTGGCATCTTTCTTGTCCATTGGTTGTTGATGCACAGTGAGTCCAAGCAATAAATTTATTTTCTTAGCGGTCAGATGGTATCATGATGGAATTATATGTTTATGTTTCTACTATACAACAATAACATCCAATTTTATGAATATGTATACTTATAAGAGTGGTTGAAGATGGTCTTCCCCATGAAATTGAGCCTATTCCAAATTATGCAGAAGAGGAAAACCTAGATGATCTCCTAGATATACATGTAAATCTCACTTCCAATGATGATTTTTGTAATGATGGAATAGATGGTGAAAATAGTGTTGATGAGGAGGGAGTGGTGGAAGTTGGGGAGGAATTTTCTAGAAATATATTATTTGTACACTAACCTCGACCCACAATAAATCATCCAATAATATTTTTGTCTTTTTCATAAGCAATGACACGTATACCTAAATTCAACTGAAATTTTATCACACCCACAATTGAGTTTCTTGAAGTTGTACTAGATAGGTTTAGTGAGATTTAAAAAAACCTTATATGTTGGAAGGAATTTTTCAAGTAAAGATGCATTAAAAAACACACTAAAGAGATTTCATATTAATAGGAACTACATATATATAGTTCAAGAATCGAGCCATAATAAATATTTCATATGGTGTGAGTAGTATGGGGATGATTGTAGATTTCACTTGAGGGTGATTGCAGACATTGCATTTGGAGGTTAGAGAATCTCGAGGATTGAGGCAGCTCATACTTGCATTCAGGCAATCCTAACACAAGATCATAAATCATTGGATGCTGAATTTGTGTTATTCATTTTTTTTTAGATGATTAGTACATGCCAAGATATTCCTATATCCCTTGTTCGAGAGAGTTTAAAACAAACATTCGATTATAATATTTCCTATAATAAGGCATGGATGGAGAAACAGAAGGCAATTATGAAGGTCTATGGTGATTGGGATGACTTGTATCGGGTGTTGCCACAATTTCTAGACATACTGAGGCATAATAACCAAGTTGTATTCCATATTGATACAAACAAACATGTTTCTCAAGATAATTGATTTGATTCATCTCGTTTTCAATTTCATCGGTTTTTATGGACATTCCTCCCCTGTATCTTCATATTTCGTTTCAGCAAACAGTTCATTCATATTGATGGAATGTTTCTATACAAAAAATAAAAAGGTTTATTGTTGATTGAGGCAGCCCAATATGGAAACCATTCACCTCTTCTGCTTGCCTTTTCCATTGTGGAGAAGGAAAAGTGAAGTGCATAAGAGTTTCATTTTTTGTCAATATGGATTTAAGTACATAAGAGCTACATTTGTTGTCAATGAGAATTCAATATGTGAATGAAAGGTATTGAGGAAGAATTTGGTGAAGCCTTGGAGAATTGTTGTTGATTCAAAGCATTTAATGCTACACATGATCAATTCTCTAAGAGGATAACTCTGACGATTGTTGATCTGGTCTTAAGTTCCAAGACTTGTATCAAGGTGATACAATGTTACAACACTTGAAGAAGTACATGCAATACTCAATTGCATAAGGAAAGAAGTGACATCCATCAATAGTTACTAAGTGGATGAAGTGTTGAAGGCCATGCATTATGTTTTAATACATGGAATGAAGACATGATCTATGCATCATCCATGATTGGATTAAAAGAATGTATTGAAGGTGGACATACATTTTACTTATACTTGACACTTGGTTTTTAACCAAGTAAATTCTTTCTACACTAAAAAATAAGCCATCCAAGGAGGCCAACCGAGGACCTCACCTCAAGCACTTGCAGGACCCAAGGGTCAACCACGCTCAAAGGAAGCCCTCGAGGCCAGCCTCACATGAGGCATGAGTGTGAGTCGTGAGATCGTGGGTGTTGCATGGTAATGAACCCGTGTATCATGGGCGCTAGGTGTGAGCTCGAAGGAGCATGGCGGGTGTTATATCACGCCTGGAGGAGCATAGTGGGTGCTATAGCGCGCCTACATGGTAATGAACCTGTGTATCATGGGCGCTAGGTGTGCGCTCGAAGGAGCATAGCGGGTGCTAGAGCACGCCTGGAGGAGCATAGTGAGCGCGCCTACAAGAGAACCGGTGCGAGAAAACCACGGATCGTTTCAATGTGGGATGACCAAAAAATCCAGAGATGCAATCTCCATCGTCTGATATATCTCAGACACATGGTCTGTCGTCCAATCGTCGCATCATCGATCCATCGCATCTGGGCCATCCATCTGATCGCATGTCGTGTGGTGTTTTAATTGTGACCGTTTGATCTCTCCACCAAGGTTGTCTTCAACCTCAGAACACCTGAGAACGAGTGATGAAGATTAACGAAGATCTCATATCTTCATGCATCATTTTATCCCATTTCAAGCCTATGGTGATCATCTGGAAGAACCGAACTCATGCATGCATTAAAAGTTTCATGCATGATATTAAAATGAAGAATCCATGAAGTCTGAAGCAATGGAAGGTGTGAGGCCACGTTGTAGCGCCCCGACCCCAGTTACCCAGAGTCGGTGCATTACTTCGTAACATTGGCGTGATCTCAAGAA
This sequence comes from Viscum album, assembly GCA_963277665.1. Taxonomy (NCBI): domain Eukaryota; kingdom Viridiplantae; phylum Streptophyta; class Magnoliopsida; order Santalales; family Viscaceae; genus Viscum; species Viscum album. The sequence continues at coordinate 421,609,077 of OY728141.1, read as the reverse complement.
AGATCAAATCTCGAAAGACCGATTGGTTTAGTAGCCTTGGAAACACTAGATATATTCATAAGTTTTACATTACATCATAAAATGAAAAACTACTACAACAACATAATGTTTCCACAATCCACACTATTAACCCCTCATAAAATCCATGCAGGTCATTCATAACTTACTTCTTCACATCCTGGGAAAATTAAAACATAGAAAAGGGGTGAGCTCAAATGCCCAGTAAGGATAACAATATAGCGAAAACTTTCATAAATAAGAATAAACATTTAAGGCAATGCATTACTAAAACAAAAGCCTTTTAAACTTTAACTTCAACATAGTATGGCAAAAGTAAAATGAAATAATGCCATTTACTTATTCACATGGATATTCTACTAATCGAATAATCACATGCAAAAATCAATAACCACTTTCATAATGTTGGAATGCATAATGCCAGACTATCATAACCACATAGTCACGGCCTCGTGCCAAGACTACAAATAAGATTTTTTCCAAGGCCTTGTGCCAAGACACTATTTTGTCTCATGAGACCTACCGATGCATCGAGGAGCTATAGCGGGCTCCACCCGTCACATATTAAGTCCAATGCATTCCCATATGAAAAGGTTTAAACATAACATAAACATTCGTATTAAAACTAGCATACGAAATGTCAATAATTTCACCATAAACTATGAATGGTATAAAAATAGCACATCCATAGTCAAACATATCACAAAACCTTCAATACAATATAGAAGTTTTGTATCATAATAAATCAACTTCAAATAATCTTAAAATCCATCAAAGGATGTTGACGTAGATGAAATCAAATTTTTTTTAAAGAAATATCTCCTTTTATTTTGAAATCATTTAAGATCCATATAAAATAAAACATTTTCTTTGAAAATATTCTTATAAGCTTGTAAGGAAAGCTTTGAAGATTTTATAACGGCGTAAAATAACCGCACCTGCCGTATAAGTTAAAAAAACATTCTTACCTCAATTCTGTCGAAAAGGTTAAAAAGGACCTTGTTTTGAAAACGATGGAAAGATTCCTTTATAAACCTCTTATAAAAAGTCAAACAAGGGTATAAATGACTTTAACCCATATTCTTGTAAATAGTAAAAATGTTTTGAAATACATTTTTAAGAAACATGGATGTGGATGATAAAGATATCCCAGTAGATTATTATGTATAAACAACCTCGGATAATGAAGAGATTGTGAAATAACCCTTACCTTGTACTTTTCCTTTGTTGGGGTCGGTTAACCTCCTGTATAATGGTGAAATAATTGTTATTAAATTATACAAGAATCATATACATTAATATGATATCATATATGATCTTTTAACATTGCTTTATTAATAATATCTTAGTATTATCGTCGTTTCAGGTGATAATCGATTCGTTCTTCTTAAATGTTTGGTTACGTAAGACATGTTTGTAATGGATAGATTAAATCTTATTCATAATCAGAATGATATTAACATTATTTTTAACCCTAAAATAAGAATAAGACTTGAATGGATACGATGGAGGATGGATCTCACCGCGTTCGTGGAGACGGTAGTCCGTACGTACGCACGAACGCTACTTCCATTTAATTTTTATTTTAAAAGAATTGAATCCAAATGATACATAGGTATATTACTATTCCAGTATAATATAATATTTTATATATGTTACTTAATATCATTAACACCATCCTTTATACGTTCCATGTGTGGTATGAACGAGTCATATCATTTTAAGGGGGCGGTAGTCCGCACTTCCTCAAATGAAATTATCGTATGTATATACAACATGAAACGAATAATGGTATGAAATAAAATGGAATTACAGAAGCTTATATATAAAATATATATCATTATTATCATATTTAATTACAGTGCCATCATAATGGCCACCATTAGAGGCGGTAAGATGTATTTGAACAATCATCGTTTCTTGAGGCGTTAGTTTGCCATCCACAGAAACATTATGTTCATCATCCATTAGATGGAGTTGTGTGTATGTGTAGTTTGAATCCTTCTTATAACAACATCCTAGTATATTTAGGATACTGTTGTTGTTACAAAAGAAAGGAAATAAAAAGAGTTTGGGGGTTGGAGAAGCAAAATAAAGGAAAATAATTTAAGAGAAATCGTTACCTTTAATTTAGGTAACTCACTTTGGTTGGAACCAAAGGACTTCTTGAAATGATTTCTTCCTAAGGAGAAGCTTCAAGGAGGGGGAGAGGGATGTGGGGAGATTATTTGGGCAGAGTTTGGACGAGCCAAGTGGCTTGAGAGGTGTGAGGAATGAGTAGAAGTGGTCTCCTTTTATAAGGGAGAAGAGGGGCTCTTTAGGAAAGAGTGAAAGTATTACTTTATAATATAATTATATTAGGTTTATAATGGTCCAAAAATCATTGAGGTCGAAGATAAGATGACTAATATTCTAAATAACATCAACCAATAAGAATTGGACAGGTTTTAGATAATATTTTAATCATTATAATCTTATTTATTTAAATAATTTATTAATGAGGTAAACATTGCATCATTATTGTGTCATTAATAATTTAAATTATTTGATGTATAAAAATTATAAATAAAATATAATTATGTAGGAAATCTTTTTATCTTTCTAATGAATATTTATAATCGAAAATCCAACATGTATAACCCTATGTAAAAATTGTTCTTCTAAAAGATGTAAGCTTATGCCATTTTTATTTTTATTTTAACTTTATTAATATAAAGTGTCCCTACCACATAAAAGTGGCTCCAAGGGGTCCCCAAATTGACCCAAGGATGCTCATGGTCGGGTATGTGTCCACCAATAAGGTTAGGACACGTTTTAGGGTAATTTTGTATTATTATAATATTATATTTTAACCCTTATTTACCGGATTTACCCTTAACCATGGTAAATAAAATATTTACCACAGTAATTATTCAAAATGTCTAAAAATAAAAGTTACCTATTTACACAATTTGGACATCCTGATTCCAAATATGGAATCCATTTTTCTAAATTCAAAACACATAAGTGGCAGAAATTAATTTAAAATTAATTCCCGCTGTCAAAACAAAAAGCGTGTTTTTAAGAGGTAATAACTATCAAAAGATTGACACTTGTTTATGTTCGGTTTAATTGTAAAATTATGTCCAATGACCAACATTATATTAAATGGTAAAAATATATTCTAAATATACTTTAAAACCACTCAAATTCACAATTTATCACTATTAATTATTTTGATTAAAAAAGTTGTTTTTAATTAAAATTTAGTAATTTTCACTATTCATCAAAATATTAAAGTTATCCGAAAAGTACCAAAATTTCACCCTAGGCTAATTTCAATATTCCGAATCCAAAAATGAAGTCCATTTTAAAATATAAAATATATATGATTTCAATGGCTATTTTAATTAGTTGTGGTGTGTGTTAGAACTCGAGGTTGCGTACAACACACGCTATCGCATTATTCGAAGGGAAACGTACCGTGGAAGCTTGGGGTGTTACATTCTCCCCTCCTTCAAATAATTACGTCCTCGCAATTTCTAGGGTATTACTGCATAAAAAGACTCGGGTGGTTCTTCATCATAAGTTCCTCGGGTTCCCACGTTGCCTCTTCCATCTTATGGTTTCTCCACAAAACTTTTACCAGACGCGTCGTCCGGTTTCTCAGAACTTGTTCTCTCGTATCAAGAATCTTGACGGGCTCTTCGCAATAAGACAGATCGGGTTCCAGTTCTAATTCCTCATAGGTGAGTACATGCGTCGGATCAGGCATGTATTTCCTCAATAGAGATACGTGGAACACATCGTGAACTTTGGAGAGACTTGGCGGCATTGCCAATCGGTAAGCTACAACCCCAATTCGTTCTAGAATTTCGAAAGGTCCGATGTACCTGGGACTCAATTTACCTTTCTTACCAAAACGTATGACTCCCTTCCACGGAGATACCTTCAGAAAAACATGATCACCAACTTGAAATTCCAAATCCTTCCTTCGATTATCGGCATAGCTCTTCTGCCTACTTTGAGCTGCTTTGATGTGATTTTGGATTACTTTCACCTTTTCCACCGTTTCCTCCACCAGTTCTGGGCCTACAAGATTTCTTTCACCAACGTCATCCCAACAGGTTGGTGTACGACATCTCTTTCCGTATAACGCTTCATATGGTGCCATCTGAATACTTGAATGGAAGCTATTGTTATAGGAAAATTCTACCAGAGGTAAATATTGATCCCACATACCCTGAAAGTCAAGTGAGCAAGATCTCAACATGTCTTCTAAGGTTTGAATAGTCCGTTCTGATTGTCCATCTGTCTGAGGGTGGTAAGCAGTGCTCAAATGAAGTTCAGTATCCATGGATTTTTGAAGACTTTTCCAAAATCTTGAAGTAAAACGGGGATCACGATCAGAAACAATCGATAGGGGTACTCCATGAAGTCTCACAACTTCATTAATGTATAGTCTTGCTAGACGTTCCAGGGGTAGATCTTCTCTTATAGCAAGAAAATGTGCTGACTTGGTAAGACGATCAACAATAACCCATATTGCATCGTTCCTTCTAGGAGTCTTCGGTAGCCCCATGACAAAGTCCATCGTAACATTGTCCCATTTCCACTCTGGTATGGGAAGAGGTTGCATGACTCCTCCAGGCTGTTGCCTTCCAGCTTTCACTTGTTGACAAACCATACATCTTGACACAAAATCAGAAATCTCCCTCTTCATGTTGTCCCACCAAAAATGTTCCTTCAAATCTCTATACATTTTGGTGCTCCCAGGGTGTATAGAGAAATTGGAACTATGAGCATCATCCAGCAATTCCCTTTTTAGATCAGGTATATTGGGAACACAAAGTCTCTTCCCGAATTTCAAAATTCCATCTTCATACACAAAGTCTCTCAATCTCCCATCATTCACAGCTTTAATCTACTTTTGGAATTCTTCATCATCGGTCTGAGAACTCTTAATCCTTTCTAGTAAAGATGGTTTGGCAACCATTTGAAAAAGCATTGATGTTTCACCTTCCCTGGTTATTCCCATGTCCATCTTCACTAGATCCATAAAAATTGGATCCCTTTCAATTCTCATATTGTTCAAAACTCCATGGTCTTTTCTACTCAAAGCATCTGCCACCTTGTTTGCCTTCCCTGGGTGGTAGTGTATCGTACAATCATAATCCTTGAGTAATTCAAGCCATCTCCTTTGCCTCATGTTGAGTTCTTTTTGTGAGAAAATATACTTCAAACTCTTGTGATCAGTATAAATATCACATTTTTCACCATAGAGGTAGTGCCTCCATATCTTCAAAGCAAAGATCACTGCTGCTAACTCGAGATCATGAGTAGGATAGTTTTGTTCATGAATTTTCAACTGTCGTGATGCATAGGCAATAACTCTATCATTCTGCATAAGGACACAGCCAAGTCCTTTCTTCGATGCATCACTATAAATAACGAACCCATCATTCCCCGATGGTAGAGTCAATATAGGATCATTGACTAATCTTTTCTTCAGTTCTTCGAAACATTCTTCACACTCTTTTGTCCAAACAAATTTAACCCCTTTACGTGTGATCTTCGTTAATGGGTTAGCCAATCGGGCAAAATTCTGGACGAAACGTCGATAATAACCTGCCAAACCAATAAAACTACGTACCTCAGTTATACTCGTAGGTGCTGGCCATTCTTGGATTGCCTTGGTCTTAGAAGGATCAACATAGATTCCATCTTTAGAGACAATATGGCCAAGAAAAGAAATCTCCTGAAGCCAGAATTCACACTTGCTAAACTTCCCATATAATTCATGCCTCCTCAGAGTCTTCAAGATAATGCGCAAGTGATTTTCATGATCTTCGTAGGTTTTGGAGTATACCAAGATATCATCAATAAATACCACCACAAATTCATCGAGATACTCCTTGAAAACTCTATTCATTAGATCCATGAATAAAGAGGGTGCATTAGTCAATCCAAACGGCATTACAGTAAACTCGTAATGCCCGTACCTGGTTCGAAATGCTGTCTTCGGAATGTCTTCCTTCTTCACACACAACTGATGGTATCCAGATCGAAGTTCAATCTTTGAAAAGTATTGAGCTCCATGCATTTGGTCAAATAAATCATCAATACGAGGTAGGGGATACTTGTTCTTTATCTTTATAGCATTGATCTCCCTGTAGTCGATACATAACCTCATAGATCCATCTTTCTTTTTAACAAAAAGAACAGGGGCTCCCCATGGAGAAACACTAGGGCGAATAAATCCCTTATTACTCAATTCCTCTAGTTGTCTCTTTAGTTCGACTAACTCTACAGTGGCCATTCTATAAGGGGTCTTCGATATAGGCCTTGATCCAGGAATCAAATCAATGGAAAACTCAACTTCTCGTTCTGGAGGATGTCTAGGTAAATCTTCCGGAAATACATCTACAAATTCTTTCACAACAGGTACATCCTCTATTTGAACATTCCTTTCCTCACCGATAGTTACTTCATTCTCTTCCTCCCCAATAATTGAATTTAGTTGAGCTACTGGGGGTGGATCTAAATAAGAATTAGGTGGTGACGATTCTGCTCTAAAAATAAGGTGCTCCTTATCATTATCATCAAGAATCGTAACCTCTTTCTTCTTACAATAAATCTTCGCATCATAGTCCGAAAGCCAGTCCATACCGAGGATTATATCAAACTCAATCATAGGTATGACGATGAGATCAGCAGATAAAGAAAATTTATGTGCTCTAATGGGGACTGATTCACAAAACTTTGTTGCAATGATACTTCCCTTAGGAGTTTTAACTGACAACTCCCTTATTAAATCAAATTGGAAATATCTAATTTTCTTAGCAAACTGGGAAGATATGAAACAATGCGATGATCCAGAATCAAATAATGCATTTGCTAAACTTGAGGAAACCATTAAATTACCTGCCACCACGTCTTTTGGAGCTTCTACCTCTGCAGTAGTGATAGCATAAGCCTGGCCTTGATCCCTTGGCCTTTTCTGAGGTAAGTTCTCCTGACGCTTAGGACATGCATTTGCATAATGCCCCATCTCCCTGCAATTGTAGCACTGAACGTTGGTAGCTTCCTTCTTCCCCTTGCAATCATGAGCTTGGTGGCCTTTTTCACCACATTTACCACATGATGGATATTCAACCTTTCCTTTCTTCCCCTTATTTCCATTCCCAGATTGATCAGCAGGTCTCTTCTTCTCTTGCTTTGCTTTAAAGTCATAAGACTTAGAGAATTCCTTTTCGGTCTTGATAGCACATGAGACAATGTCTTCGTACGATGAAAAGGATTGTGAGACTAACGCTCGATGGAGAAATGGTTTTAACCCATCAAAGAAACGATCAATATTACTTCTTGGGTTGCGAATATAATCTCCAGCATACCTCGCTAACCTTGTAAAGTTAGCCTCATACTTTGTGACATTATCATCCTCCTTTTGTCTCAGACTCAGAAATTGCCTTTCCATATCTGCTCGATGGTCACGAGGAAAGTATTTTTCTAAAAACAGATCTTTGAACTCCCTCCATTCCATATTTGATACTTCATCATCTTCCTTCGTATTTTGAATCAATGACCACCATTGATCAGCATCTCCAGTGAGGCGGTAAACTGCCATGATAACTTTTTCCCTTTCACTGCTCCCCAAAGCCTGAAATATTTTCTCTAGGGAAAATATCCATTGCTCAGCTACTAAGGGATTTGTATTCCCATTGAACGTTGGTGGTTGTTGCCTCATGAATCGATCTAACATTGATCCTCCACACTGCGGATCAGGGTGCTCCATACGGGTAAGGTTATTATTCATAACCTGAGTAAGTTGTCCCAGTATGGTGATTAGCTGATCAGCACCAGTTGCATCACCAGCCCCACTATAATTATCTTGAGCAGGAGGGCAATCCCTACATGGAGTGCGTGCATTGATACAGTTTCCATTTCTTCCACTAGGCGCCATTTCTAAACAATGGCATAAACTAGATTAGTTTATGAATCAAAATACATAATCCCATACTTATAAAACACTTAACATAAATTGAACTATTTATGGATATAATCCATAATCATAAAAATGTTTTCTTTGAGGAAGTATATACTCATAAACCCTTCATAATGATTTGTAAAGATAGTGAGAGTTATCCTAAGCATATCCCCCGGGAGTATCGTAACCAAGAGTGCATCAAGGCCCGTTGTCGTGCACCAGTTCCCGTTCGAGTCTAGCTCAAAGCGGTGTTTTCGGGTTTTACCCCTAGGTACATCTGTGCCAGAGCCGCCTCTACCTGCTCGTATCCAGACAGGGATGTATTGCTCAGAAAACTCACAAAATCTCTACAATACCAAAATTCTAGGAAGTTCTTCTATACTAATCCTCAAAGTTCATCTTAGGTCTACGTGCTCTAATCAGAGTTTATCTAAATCTAGCTTCCAAGGTTTGTACTAAACTTCCTCTGATACCAACTGTAGCGCCCCGACCCCAGTTACCCAGAGTCGGTGCATTACTTCGTAACATTGGCGTGATCTCAAGAAAGATCAAATCTCGAAAGACCGATTGGTTTAGTAGCCTTGGAAACACTAGATATATTCATAAGTTTTAAATTACATCATAAAATGAAAAACTACTACAACAACATAATGTTTCCACAATCCACACTATTAACCCCTCATAAAATCCCTGCAGGTCATTCATAACTTACTTCTTCACATCCTGGGAAAAATAAAACATAGAAAAGGGGTGATCTCAAATGCCCAGTAAGGATAACAATATAGAGAAAACTTTCATAAATAAGAATAAACATTTAAGGCAATGCATTACTAAAACAAAAGCCTTTTAAACTTTAACTTCAACATAGTATGGCAAAAGTAAAATGAAATAATGCCATTTACTTATTCACATGGATATTCTACTAATCGAATAATCACATGCAAAAATCAATAACCACTTTCATAATGTTGGAATGCATAATTCCAGACTATCATAACCACATAGCCAAGGCCTCGTGCCAAGACTACAAATAAGATTTTTGCCAAGGCCTTGTGCCAAGACACTAGTTTGTCTCATGAGACCTACCGATGCATCGAGGAGCTATAGCGGGCTCCACCCGTCACATATTAAGTCCAATGCATTCCCATATGAAAAGGTTTAAACATAACATAAACATTCGTATTAAAACTAGCATACGAAATGTCAATAATTTCACCATAAACTATGAATGGTATAAAAATAGCACATCCATAGTCAAACATATCACAAAACCTTCAATACAATATAGAAGTTTTGTATCATAATAAATCAACTTCAAATAATCTTAAAATCCATCAAAGGATGTTGACGTAGATGAAATCAAATTTTTTTTAAAGAAATATCTCCTTTTATTTTGAAATAATTTAAGATCCATATAAAATAAAACATTTTCTTTGAAAATATTCTTATAAACTTGTAAGGAAATCTTTGAAGATTTTATAACGGCGTAAAATAACCGCACCCGCCGTATAAGTTAAAAAAACATTCTTACCTCAATTCTGTCGAAAAGGTTAAAAAGGACCTTGTTTTGAAAACGATGGAAAGATTCCTTTATAAACCTCTTATAAAAAGTCAAACAAGGGTATAAATGACTTTAACCCATATTCTTGTAAATAGTAAAAATGTTTTGAAATACATTTTTAAGAAACATGGATGTGGATGATAAAGATATCCCAGTAGATTATTACGTATAAACAACCTCGGATAATGAAGAGATTGTGAAATAACCCTTACCTTGTACTTTTCCTTTGTTGGGGTCGGTTAACCTCCTGTATAATGGTGAAATAATTGTTATTAAATTATACAAGAATCATATACATTAATATGATATCATATATGATCTTTTAACATTGCTTTATTAATAATATCTTAGTATTATCGTCGTTTCAGGTGATAATCGATTCGTTCTTCTTAAATGTTTGGTTACGTAAGACATGTTTGTAATGGATAGATTAAATCTTATTCATAATCAGAATGATATTAACATTATTTTTAACCCTAAAATGAGAATAAGACTTGAATGGATACGATGGAGGATGGATCTCACCGCGTTCGTGGAGACGGTAGTCCGTACATACGCACGAACGCTACTTCCATTTAATTTTTATTTTAAAAGAATTGAATCCAAATGATAAATAGGTATATTACTATTCCAGTATAATATAATATTTTATATATGTTACTTAAGATCATTAACACCATCCTTTATACGTTCCATGTGTGGTATGAACGAGTCATATCATTTTAAGGGGGCGGTAGTCCGCACTTCCTCAAATGAAATTATCGTATGTATATACAACATGAAACGAATAATGGTATGAAATAAAATGGAATTACAGAAGCTTATATATAAAATATATATCATTATTATCATATTTAATTACAGTGTCATCATAATGGCCACCATGAGAGGCGGTAAGATGTATTTGAACAATCATCGTTTCGTGAGGCGTTAGTTTGCCATCCACAGAAACATTATGTTCATCATCCATTAGATGGAGTTGTGTGTATGTGTAGTTTGAATACTTCTTATAAAAACATCCTAGTATATTGAGGATACTTTTTTTGTTACAAAAGAAAGGAAATAAAAAGAGTTTGGGGGTTGGAGAAGCAAAATAAAGGAAAATAATTTAAGAGAAATCGTTACCTTTAATTTAGGTAACTCACTTTGGTTGGAACCAAAGGACTTCTTGAAATGATTTCTGCCTAAGGAGAAGCTTCAAGGAGGGGGATAGGGATGTGGGGAGATTAGTTGGGCAGAGTTTGGACGAGCCAAGTGGCTTTAGAGGTGTGAGGAATGAGTAGAAGTGGTCTCCTTTTATAAGGGAGAAGAGGGGCTCTTTAGGAAAGAGTGAAAGTATTACTTTATAATATAATTATATTCGGTTTATAATGGTCCAAAAATCATTTAGGTCGAAGATAATATGACTAATATTCTAAATAACATCAACCAATAAGAATTGGACAGGTTTTAGATAATATTTTAATCATTATAATCTTATTTATTTAAATGATTTATTAATGAGGTAAACATTGCATCATTATTGTGTCATTAATAATTTAAATTATTTGATGTATAAAAATTATAAATAAAATATCATTATGTAGGAAATCTTTTTATCTTTCTAATGAATATTTATAATCGAAAATCCAACATGTATAACCCTATGTAAAAATTGTTCTTCTAAAAGATGTAAGCTTATGCCATTTTTATTTTTATTTTAACTTTATTAATATAAAGTGTCCCTACCACATACAAGTGGCTCCAAGGGGTCCCCAAATTGACCCAAGGATGCTCATGGTCGGGTATGTATCCACCAATAAGGTTAGGACACATTTTAGGGTAATTTTTTATTATTATAATATTATATTTTAACCCTTATTTACCGGATTTACCCTTAACCATGGTAAATAAAATATTTACCACAGTAATTATTCAAAATGTCTAAAAATAAAAGTTACCTATTTACACAATTTGGACATCCTGATTCCAAATATGGAATCCATTTTTCTAAATTCAAAACACATAAGTGGCAGAAATTAATTTAAAATTAATTCCCGCTGTCAAAACAAAAAGCGTGTTTTTAAGAGGTAATAACTATCAAAAGATTGACACTTGTTTATGTTCGGTTTAATTGTAAAATTATGTCCAATGACCAACATTATATTAAATGGTAAAAATATATTCTAAATATACTTTAAAACCACTCAAATTCACAATTTATCACTATTAATTATTTTGATTAAAAAAGTTGTTTTTAATTAAAATTTAGTAATTTTCACTATTCATCAAAATATTAAAGTTATCCGAAAAGTACCAAAACTTCACCCTAGGCTAATTTCAATATTCCGAATCCAAAAATGAAGTCCATTTTGAAATATAAAATATATATGATTTCAATGGCTATTTTAATTAGTTGTGGTGTGTGTTAGAACTCGAGGTTGCGTACAACACACGCTATTGCATTATTCGAAGGGAAACGTACCGTGGAAGCTTGGGGTGTTACACACGTCATGTCACTCGAGTACTCAAATATAAGCCTTGTATGTGTTTTAAAATGCATGTGTGAGATATACTCACCAAGAAAGAAGGAGTTCGTGTTGAACAAAATATACCGAGACTTGCGGCCTTATCTTGATCCAAGTTTGAAGATTTCAAAACACTGTATATCTTGGGCGTTCAAATATTTGAACCCCCACAGTTTTGTATGAGCTCCTCGCCTATAAAAGGAGGATTCCGAGCCGTGAAGAGGTGGCTGCCATTCTTGAAGAAATGAGCTCATGTTTCTCCAAATAAACAAAGCAACTGCGAACCCCTCTAGTTCGCAAAAGACAAAGGTTTCTGCATAGCCTTACTATGTAAAGAAGAGGTGTCATGTGCATCCCTTGCGCGAAGGATTCCCACTCAGGTCTTGCACGGAGGAGAAGCACAAACCACCCTGGTTCGTGAAAGAAGCTGATCACGCGACAGGTTCCTTCGAACCCTCGCTATGCTTCATGCATGAAGAAGAAACCACAAGTACACAATAGGTGCATGCACCCTAATGATACTTTGTGAAGTTAAGAAAGATGAATATTCCTCCCTTATTTCACAAAGGAGAAGAACCCACACATACACCATTCACATACCAATTTTGGTTGTGTGTGCATTATTTGAAGGAGAAGAAACCCGAGGCCCTTAGAGAAGAAAACAAATTGTGCCCTCCTATTTTGCATGAAGAAGAAGAACATGTGGACTTGTGTTTTTCACAAAAGGAACACATGAATGAGTCCAATTCTTTGATAATATCTTGAGATATGGTGGTCAGGAAGAAGAAGAAGAAGGGATTGTGTGTGCAAAGATAAGTGGAGAATTCATGCGTGATGTACATGAATGCATAAGCATGAGTTGAGACACCCAAGTGTCCTAGAACAAGGTGAACTATGGGAAACACTCATTTGGGCTTGAAGAAGACCCATGCATAGACACATAAAATTGAATGAATTAAATAAGACAAGTGTGTGAGTGTTAAGACCCAAAAGAAGAAGAGAAAGAGAAGAAGAGAAAGAGAGAAGGTGTAAAAAGAAGAGATTGTGTGTGTGCTTAAAGTGTTACACCAATTGGGGTTTTCACACAAGAAATAAGAAAATAATTGTGCATGCCTACATGCACATGCACATGTGAAGACAGTTAAAAGGAAGAATCAAATATTGTGAGTACACATTTGTAAACAAGAAGAAGCAATGCCATGCAACTCATGCATGAATCATAATTAATTCAGATGATGCCAAGTTAGCTGATATTTAGTGTTTGAATAATCACATTGGTGTATGTGATTCTTTCCAAGAAAACAATTTTAAGGTTTAGTGTATTCTATTATTGCACTAAACAAGAATAATTTGAGATACCCATGCAATCTATGCATAAAGTGATTGAGAACTGAGACTGAAGCCAGACTGAATTAAAGAAGCTATTTTATCTAAGTGTTCAGTAATTGAGGATCCAAGAAGAGATACAATGCTGATATTGTGCAAGATCATTCTTGTATATTATATTCTTGAAGAATTTGTGTGCACCATTGGCACACATCTCAGTGAGGCCAGGTCCTCATCAGAAGAAGAAAGAATTTCCTGAGCATTGTTGAAACTGAGAACTGATCAACTCAAGTGATCAGAAATATTGAGCAAGGCCAACAGACCTTACCAAAGGTTGTTGAAGATCCTTGAAGAGATACACTGGAAATTGTGATTCAACAAGTCTGTGTGAAGATATCAGAAGATCATCTCTATTAAATCAAAGAAGAACTTAAAGAAGGAAGCTGCTTGTGTGACTCGAGAGCTAGAAGAACCCTGTGAGATTCAGGAAGGAGAAGAAGACTTCAGTAAGACTCTAGAGCAGGCCAGTGAGACTCTGGTGACACTATGTGAAGCAATATAAATAACCTCCTATGGGACTCAGGAGAGATATAGAGTGACTCTATATCGACCATTATAATTAATAACCGAATTATAGTGGAGAATCTGTGTTGGGGAGAATAACCAACACAATAAGGAGTAGGTCTTTGAACCGAACCTTGTAAATTCTTGTGTTCAATGCCTTTACATTTATAGAATCATTCTAGGTAAGGCTGAGAGACACAAGAAGAGTGGATTGAGGCTTTAACCAGCCATATAGGTTTAATTGAAAAGGATCGATTCGTAAAAATATTGAAAAGGGATCACTGATTCACCCCCTCCCCCTCTCAGTGATTCACACTGATTTGGGCACTTCAAAAAGTATGAATCATGGAGTTTGTTTTTTGCATGTATCATCCACCATTTCACATGCATTCAGGGTGTTTGTTTGATATCTGGTCAGCATTGGGCAATCATTGAGGAAATTAATGTGAACCCTGATACATAGATACCCCCAAATGCACATCATCATTACTGCATTAGACACATTTCTAACAATATGAGGAAAACATTCCACAATGAACCTATGGAGAAGAAAATCACGAGGATAGGTATGCAATGTCATTTTTATTTGTTACTATTTCAACATAAAGATAAAATTATTTGTGTGAAATATGATCACTTTTGTTTAGCATATGATCTGGATCAATGGCGGTTTGAATAACATTTCAAACAAATCTGCAAGGTTAATCAAGAAGTTTGTGATTATATAATGAAGATTCTAAAAGAAAAATGGACATTGGCATATGAATGGGGGAAGAGGTATGGAAACATAACCACAAACATTGTGGAGTGTATAAATGGTGTATTCAAGGGGCTTTGCAAGTTACCTATAACTAACCTATTTCAAGATATATTATTTCATTGCATGAATTACTTCATTGATAGACAAAAACTAGCCTCATATGGAATTCAGTAGGGGATAAGGTACGGAAGGAACTTTCAACGAGAGATTGAAAAGAAAATTGAAGAAGATTTGGGTTATCATGTCATCCTTTTCCACTGAGAATACTCTCAATTTAAAGTTCAAGAGCATTTTTACCCATCAAAAATAGCTTCGGTGAAAAAATTTGGTATTATTGGAAGCAAGGCAATGCCAATGTGGAAACTTCTAGGCCTTATGATTTTCATGCGCACACATCATCACAACATGTGAATCTGTGAACATATCATGGGAAGAATATGTTGATCCAGTGTACTAGATGGATACCATTTCTAACTATTATGTTGCACCATGGATGCCTATTGGGGAGTTTCAATATTTCCCAATGCCCGAAGGCCAGCTGATAGTGATACTTGACATCAACTAGTTGCATAAACGAGGGAGGCTAAATTCCAAAAGGATGCAGAATGAGATGGATTGGTATCAAGAACAGGGGAAAAGTTTTAGATGCACCATATTCCATCAAGAATTTCATAACCAGAAATGATTCCCTAACATTATTGGATCGAGTTCACACTCTCATCCATAATGATGTATTGTCTCTTATGTGATCTTCTAATATAGTTAACTATGTGGTGTTATTATAAGATTCTTTATTTCGTAGGATTGTATGACTTTGAAAAATACTTTTACTATCGAATAACAATAAGCATGTCATATTGACATTAAAAGGAATATGAAAAGTGAATTTGAGGTGATATTAATGAATAATTAATATTTCCATGGCTAAACCATAAAGAATACATGTGAGAAAATAATAATGAAACATACCATCATGTTGAAAATTATACATAAATTACAAAGCACACCATTTTCTAATAAAATTTTACATAACGAAGACAAAATGCTTATATATATAAATAAATAAAAGAATATCTTACATAAAAACCTTTTCTAGGTAAAAACATATCTTAAAATCACTTTAGTAATATGCTTTGAAAAACATGAAGGCATGCTCTTTTATTTTGGTAAGAAATAACTTCATAAAACAATGTGAATAGATATGGAATGTATTATATTCTACAAGTCATAACATTTTGCTGACCATAACGTTATATTTACATTTTACACTTACGACTCATTTTATTTGTTTATGTACAAATGGAGGATGCAATATTACTCACTGAGTAGCATAGGCATGTTTTCCAGGTCGAGTTGTAAAGTGGTGAGGTTCGATCTATGAGGGTGCGTCGAGCACACCGTTTTCATCACACGGAGCCTCTACATGCCATTAGACCATACTTTCTCCGTGCTGGCTTCTATGGAATTATCGTATCATATTTCACATTTTTTTACCATCACCTTCTTACTACCCACGTAGAGAGATGGAGACTAGAGACACGCACATTCT
The DNA here is from genome assembly GCA_963277665.1 of Viscum album. NCBI lineage: Eukaryota > Viridiplantae > Streptophyta > Magnoliopsida > Santalales > Viscaceae > Viscum > Viscum album. The sequence continues at coordinate 421,592,826 of OY728141.1, read as the reverse complement.
ACCTGCCTGAGGGAGAGATGGACATCACCCTCAAGGATATGGTAGTGCTTCTTGGTCTTTATATCCAGGGGGAGCCATTATTGAACCCACCCATGCATCTTCGTCTGACCTTTCTCAACAATTGTTAGGTGTCGACATTTTGGCCGACCATAGGGCTACAGATGGTGGGTCGATATCTATGCCCTGGCTGGAGGAGCAGATTCCACATTTACCCGATGACGTTGATGACCGGACTATCATGTGTTATGTTTGTGCATATATATTACGACTCATTGGAGGGACCATGTGTGTTGATCACTTGGGGGGTGCACATGCACATGATGTATCTAGACCTACTGGAGGACTTTGATCAGTCTGGGATGTATAGTTGGGGATCGTCCAGCTTGGAATATACATACATAACATTATGCACAGTATCCCATAGAGACCGCACGGATCTTGGGGGATGTGTCATCCTTCTTTAGATGTGGGCATGGTAGTATATCCCCTCATTCCTCCCTTGGATTGTTGGTATGTCGCTCTCTATGAAGGTGTTTCATGATGCTCTACATGGACGTTGGTATGATCACTCATCTCTATTGGTTTTGGATGCTAGTAGCAGTTATTGAATTTAATTTCTCATTATTGATCATTTTCGATGTTGTATTTTACAGGTGGATTCAGAGACAATTTCGTCACGGTTTCGACGCACTATTTGGGTGCATACCACCTCAAGTTGGATAGTCTCTTACCAGACCAGGTATGTATATACAATCTATTACTGTCTAACAAATTTAATAATAGCATCAATTTTAGTTTTTAGTAAGGAGTTTTTTTAACAAAGGTCACATGTCATTTCAGATTATATGGATTACATATTGGGCTATACTTGACTAGTTTCCAGCATACTACATTTTTGGACATCATGATGTTATAGTTGTAGTTTCTCTCACTCACTTCCATATTATTGAGTGGTAGCAGCCTGATAGAGTCATGCACCAGTTTTTTTATGCTCAACTGATTCCATTTTCGCCGAGACAGACAAAGGAGCTTCATGACATGAAGCTGACAGGGAGGCAGGATGAGGACTGACGTCGAGTACATGTCTATTATCTCAACCTCTAGGGCAGACATGCAGAGCTTCATATCTAGGGTGTACCTACGATGTGATTCTATCTTTCAGAGCTGGTCGAGTATGAGCCATGGTATAGACTAAAGTCTATACTAAATCATACATGACACAACATAGATCTTCATAAGATGTTAAGTTAATAAATTTCCATTAGTTTGTTTATTAAACTATTTTCTAATTCATTTTGAATCTCTTTACAGCGTACTCACTCAGAGCATCTTATTCGCATGAGTGACATAGAGGAGGATAGGGTCCTTAGCCGGGCAGCAGTCCATGTTGCGATGCTGGAGTTGAGGTCATATTATTGTGGGATTCATGAGAACATCTTTGAGAGTCAACCCTAGAGAGAGTAGGTACATGTCCCTGAGGAACATCCTCCAGTAGCTGTTGGTGCTAATGAGCCATGACGACGACGACGTAGACTGCGTCATCCTGTACGTGAGCCCTCACCCGTTCCACAGGCAAAGGTTGACCCTCTAGCTATAATATCCCAGATAAATAAAGAATAAGACACTTTTCATATTTATTAATATTTGTGAATTAAATATTAATTTTACTTTAAAGGGGATGCTATGTTCGATGGCGTACCCGATACACAACAACGGGTTTCTTTGAAATCTTACGTTGCACACCAATAATATAATATTATTATTTTAAATGGCAGTTAACACCTAGCCGTTGTATTGGCGGGAATGAATAGAACTAACTAAAATATGTTTATATATTATTGTTAAATGTTTTTACAATTATCCAATAAATTTTAGAAGCTTAAAATGTGAATGAATCTAATTTTAGGAATAATTTTCTTTAAAAGGTCGATTTACCACCTTTTAATGGCGAACCCTCTTTAAATCCAGTTTTTTTTCATTCTTATATGTTATATTTGACAAAATAAAATTCTTCTTTAGAATCAGGACATCAAAATTTACTTTGGATAAAATTTAGGTATTTTTTTGATAAAATTCACTTTTTAATGAATAGTGAAAAAATACTTTATTTTAATTCAAATCTGCCTGTTTATATAATTTATTTATATGGTTATATTATCTTTTTAATTGTTTTTATAGTGTAATTAGAATATATTTTTACCATTTAATCTAATTTTGGTCATTGGAAGTAATTTCATTTTTAAATTGGATATAAACAAGTGTCAATCTTTTGATAGTTATTATTTCTTAAAAACACGCTATTTGTTTTGACAGCGGGAATTAATTTTAAATTAATTTTTTCCACTTCTATGTTTTGAATTTAGAAAAATGTATTACATATTTTGAATTAGTAGGTCAAAATTGTGTAAATAGGTAACTTTTATTTTTATACATTTTAAATATTTACTTCAGTAAATATTTTATTTACCATGATTAAAAGGTAAAAATAATAAATAAGGGTAAAATATAATATTATAATAATATTAAATTACCCTAACATGTATCTCAATCCTATTGGCTGATACATAGATGACACTGGGCATCCTTGGGTTGAATTTGGGACCCCATGGAGCCACATAGGATTAATAATGACACTTTATATTAATTAATTTAAAGTAAAGATAAAAATGACATAAACAAATATCTTTTAGTAAATAAATTTTTACATGGGGTTATATAAGTTATCTTTTTGACTATAAGTATTCTTTTTAAAGCTAAAAATATTTCCTATAACATGGTATTTTTTTATAATATTTGTACATCAAATAAATTAAATTATGTATGAAACAATAATGATGCAATATTTACCTCATTAATAAATGATTTAAATAAATAAGATTATAAATATTAAAACAATATCCAAAAACAGTCCAATTATTATTGGATTATTTTATTTCGACTATGAGTCATCTTAACTTTGATTTTAACGAATATTTGACCTTTTGAAACCAAATATGAGGTTATAATAAAATAATTGTTTCAAACTTTTCTAAAGAGCCCATCCTCTCCCTTATAAAAATCCCTCACTTCTAATTATTTTCTCACACTTCTCAATCCTTTGGCTCATACAACCTCTACTCCAATAAGATTCCAAGATCCCTCTATTTATCCTAGAAGTCTTACCTTAGGTAGAAAGCACTTCAAGAAACCATTTTGTTTCAAACCAAAGGGAGTTACCCGATTTAAAGGTAATGTCTTCTCTTTAGTTCTTTTGTTTTATTTTACTTCTCCAACCCCATAAAATCTTTTTATTCCATTATTTTATAACAAAACCAATATCCTAAATATACTAGGATGTTTTTATGATAAGTATTCTAACTACACTTACACACACCTCCATCTAATAGGTGAAGAACATATTGTTTCTGTGAATAGAAAACTAACGCCTCACGAAGCAATGATTGTTCAATTATCTCCTACCGCCTCTTATGGTGGCCACTAAGATGGCACTAAATTTATATATGATATATATTATGTTTTTTTTTTATATATTCTTCTATAATTTTTATTTACAAGCATACCTTTATGCCTTCCAATATGTGTAAACACGATAATTTCATTTGAGGAAGTGCAGACTACCGCCCCCTCAAGTTGATATGATTCATTCATGACATACATGGAACGTATAAAGATGGATTTAATGAAATTATGTAACATATATATCATATTATATAATACTGGAATTATAATATACCTATGTATCATTAAGTTTTCATTCCATGAAATATTAAATAGAAATGAAAGTAGCGTTCATGCGTACGTACGGCTTACCGTCTTCATGAACGATGCATTTCATTTATTATCTCCAAAATGTTATGTACTATTATAAATATATATATATACACTATATATATATGATATATATGATATCTAAATCATTAATATCATTCTGGAGATAATTTATTTTTGATCACATGGATAAATTATAATTATAACGAGTTCATTTTTAACTCAAATTTTCGAACATCGACAAAATGTCTGATATGAACTAAAATAATTAACTAACTATTATTGAAAGTTAATAAGTGATATAAGAGTAATAATAAACATTAAAAATGTTATGAAGAAAGTAGAAATTAACTTAAGTTTATTATTTAGGAATAATAAGGAACATACAAGTCAAGTTGGACACGAGGTAAGGGATTTCTTATCTCACTTTTAATTCTGTGAGATTCCCATTGTTCACCACTTATTTATTGAATGTGGTGTATTTTGTACTGACATTTTATATATATTATAATTATTCTATTTATATTCATGGTATTCTGTGATTCATTTGGTGGTTATTAACTTTTCTCATACGACTCGATTGATTACAATGTGGTAAGGGTTTTTCATCTCACTTTTTATTCCCGTGAGATTCATGCTATATTAGCCACTATTTACTTTTGTGTGGTGGATGTAATACTCATGATTTTATTCTTTGTGTAATATAATTTAATTTTTTGGTATTTACATATTCATTGTGTGATCTTTCTTTCATTGGGTGTATGTTTTTTAACTTACCAAATTGGTAGGGGAACCTTTCACCCTCCTCTTTTTAAAAGACTTATTTTTTGTTTTGTCTTTTAATTTACATCTTATTATGTTGGGATATGTTATTATATATCCTTATTGATGTAAATTTTATGTTCAAGTGATGAGATATACTTTCTCTCTCATCAACTTATTTTCTAAATTTTAAAGTGATGTCATTAGGGTGTCGAATTTCTATAATAAAACTTCTTAACCCAATTTCAATTTTTGGGTTAAACATCTACTTCTTGATTATGTCATGCTATGAATATGTGTGAATAACCTATGATTGTTTTACACTTAATACCCACTTATATTGGGTGTATTTATATTTTTCACACATAATTATGTTATTGATTTATCCGTAATTTTAAGGATACCTTCTTTATAAGGGATTTTGTCTCAATTTACATTTCCATTAAGACTTCATTGTTGATATGCACCAATTCACTCTTATATGGTGCATATACTTTACTTTGGCATATTATATCATGAATACATTTATTCTCATGATATTATTAAGTTATGATTAAATTTTATTCCTCAATTATTTTTATTCTAGGGTCTCTCATTTTGTTAAAAACTCTTTAACTAAAATATTGTTTTAAATGTTTTAAAGGTTTATTCTTATAACTATTTCGCATTAATGTCCATGTTTTAAAAATGGTTTTAAGGATTTATTCATATGGACTTGAATTTTTTGAAATTTAAATTTCTTTCAAAAGCTTCAAATTGGTATGGGACACTTTGATTCAAAAATCTCTTTATTTAATATTTTAAATGGTTTTGAAAATGGTTTGATAAAAGCTTTGATTTTGTCAATATTTTGAAATGATATATTTTGATTGCAATGTTATCTTTCCATTATGTTTTTTTATGGGTTATGAATATGTTATGGCTATTGGGCATTGTTTACATATATGGGTGGTTCCGTGATAAACCTAGGGCGGGTGAGCTTGAGATAGCTCTCCAATGCATTGGGTAACGTGATGGAGGTAAACATTAATGTTTCTCCTAAGAGATTTAGGGAATATACTGTGATGGGTATTCCAAATGTGACTCCCTCTGTAGTTGTGATAGCTACAATGTAAGTATGTTATTTATGCTGTAAGTTACCTTTATGATTTATGATTTCTATGTGTTGTTCATAAATCTTATGATTTCATGAGGTATGTTATGATTAAAAATTATGGTTTCATTGTTTTGTATTTATTGATGGGCTAATGTTTTCATTCCTTATTTTATATCCCTTCCTGAGCTTTTTATGCTCATCCTAAGTTTTTGAAATGTTTTCCACAGGACGTAAAGATGAATAGGGTCAAGGATGGGATCAAGGAAAGTCATGTTGTTTAAAACATGGAACTAGACATTTTTTTCTTTTTAAGAGTTTTTATTTTATGAAAAGTGGATACTGAGTAGTAGTGTCTACATGTAATATTCATGTTGTTATGTAATAGTTATGGGCTAATTCTCTGAAACTCTAAACCTGAAAAGATACTCAATGTGAATTATCCATTTAATTCAAGATTATGTAATGTTTAAGGTCAGGTCCTTATAGTTGGTATCAGAGGTCAGTTTAGACAACTTTAGGGATTAGGAGTTTTTGATAAACACATGGTTAGTCCCTATGTATATTATTTCAGTTAAATCCTTGTTTTATAACTTTTTCAGATCAAGGAAATTTAGTTACAAATGGAAAGAGGAGGATCTCAAATGACATTCTTATCTCTTCCTGATGACTTGCTTGCAATAATTATTGAAAATTCATGTTTGGATTATTGTGAAACTTTTTCTAGCATACAACTCACTTGCAAGCAGTTGTTTAAGATATCAAACACCTCTGATATACCTCATTATCATCGTGGATCATGGGTTGTATTTAAACAAATCCTATTTTCATAATATTCTCATATTTTCAAGAAAGGTAAATATTGTCAAGGCATTTTTAAATATTTTACCTTATCACAAGATTTTGAAGCATATTATGATTTTAAAAAAGGTGTTTAAGAAGGAGACCCTTGCACAACCTATTTATATTTGCTTTTAAAATATTGTCTCTCATCACATACCTATGGTATTTTAAGGACCATTAATTGAAATTTTCAACTCAAATTCGGTTCGACTGTTTTATAGAAATCATGTTTTATCAGATGTTTTGAAATTATATGTCATACATGATTGTTTTCCAAAAAAAAAATCTGTGAACACCCATCTGACCCATGCTGTATAAGGTGTATTTGGATGAAGGAAGTAAATGATTTTGAAGGATCTCTAAATCATTGTTTCAATGCATGGACCTTATACCTACGTGAACAAGATGATGATGAAACCAAATGGACACCATGATCAAGGTATGATGTTCTGCATTTTGGGGATCGTTTTATTTTATCATATGGTGGTGAAATAAGACTTCAAGAATTAAGATGTTGAGATCATAATGAACTGGGATGAAAATGAGAGGTATAAGGAAACCATTGAGGTTAAAACATGTTAGGGTTATTTTTGAGTTTTATAAAAAGGAAAACACGCAGACCGTGTGACAACCCGTTGTGTCGGACAAAGATGTGGGAATCGAACCCACAACCAAAGTGTGATTGGGATTTATCGCCTACCACTAGACTATGTGAAGTCCCTGATTAGTATGACTTATTCTTTTTAGTAAAATGATTTTATGGAACAAAAATAAGTTGATTTTGGGAACTTATGTTTTATCAAATGGATATAATTAGTATAGAAAAATGATTTAGTGATTAAGTGATAAAGGTTGTTATGGAAGACGTTCTCTCTTTTGAGGAAACACTATATTCTTAAGGAAGATAGAATACTATGGGATTTCAATTGTGGAATAATGGTTGAAATTTTAGTTTGGAATAATCTATGTTTTTATTGTGGACATATGATTATTTTATTTATTTATGAAAATGATTAATCTATCATGGAGAATATGTGATTAGGTTAATTACTTTTCAATATGAGATTTTATGAGTAACTGGCGTTATTTGGAGATAAATGTTAAGATATATCTTGGAAGAATATGTAATTAAATCCTTATAAGATTTGGGTTACAATCTTAGTTTGGATTACTTTTGAATAATTTTAAGTACAATTGTATATTGAATGGTCTTTCTTTAACTTTGGGTACTTTTTGTTGAATTTTGGAGATTAAGAGTAGTACTTCTTTTTATAAAAGATTATCCTTTTGGGGATTATCTGATCACGTACTAACCAATTTTGGTTTTGTTTAATGTATAAATATAGGAAAAATATATGGTTCATATTTTTTGGATCATGTTATTCTCTAGAAGTTGATTATAGTGCTTTCAATGTGAACAAGTCATCTGGAATACTTACCATTTGGAGAAAAGATGAGTTTGTGGTAGAATTTTATTAGAGGATGACACTCTACATGATGAGTAAGTATATTTCCTTACGATATTAGTCTTGTTATTAATAAAATTCTTCAAATCTATGAAAAGGATCTTGAAGCAAAAATGTTATAAGCCCTATTTTATCATCATACTTTTACCCAACCACAAATTTATGGTATTGTGGTGGTTAACTTTCCGTGATCAAGTTCTCTATCACTTTCTATTAATCTATGAGAGTTAGTTTCTCTTCCATATCCATGTTTTCATGGAATCCTAGTATCTGTTGTCTCGGGTAACCTTTGTACTTTTCTTTCTTTATTTTAAAGTGATAGTTTTACTAGCTCTTTTCTGATGTGGGACTTTTAATGAAGTTTCCAAGCCTAGTTTTAAAATTGTGAGGATGCAATTCCCAAAAGGGGGGGAAGGATGTAACATCCCAGATAAATAAGGAATAAGACACTTTTCATATTTATTAATATTTGTGAATTAAATATTAATTTTACTTTAAAGAGGACGCTATGTTTGATGGCATACCTGATACGCAACAACGAGTTTCTTTGAAATCTTATGTTGCACACTAATAATATAATATTATTATTTTAAATGGCAGTTAACGCCTAGTCGTTGTATTGGCGGGAATGAATAGAACTAACTAAAATATGATTATATATTTTTGTTAAATGTTTTTACAATTATCCGATAAATTTTAGAGGCTTAAAATGTGAATGAATCTAATTTTAGGCATAATTTTCTTTAAAAAATCGATTTACCACCTTTTAATGGTGAACCCTCTTTAAATCCAGTTTTGTTCACTCTTATATATTCTATATGAAAAAATAAAATTCTTCTTTAGAATAGAGACATCAAAATTTAATTTGGATAAAATATAGGTATTTTCTTGATAAAATTCATTTTTTAATGAATAGTGAAAAATATTGTATTTTAATTCAAATCTGCCTTTTTATCTAATTTATTTATATGGTTAGATTATCTTTTTAATTGGTTTTATAGTGTAATTAGAATATATTTTTACCATTTAATCTAATTTTGTTCATTGTAAGTAATTTAATTTTGAAATTGGATATAAACAAGTGTCAATCTTTTGATAGTTATTATTTCTTAAAAACGCGCTATTTGTTTTGACAGCGGGAATTAATTTTAAATTAATTTCTGTCACTTCTATGTTTTGAATTTAGAAAAATGGATTCTATATTTGGAATTAGTATGTTCAAATTGTATAAATAGGTAACTTTTATTTTTAGACATTTTAAATATTTACTTCAGTAAATATTTTATTTACCATGATTAAAAGGTAAAAATAATAAATAAGGGTAAAATATAATATTATAATAATATTAAATTATATTAACATGTATCCTAATCCTATTTTATGATACATAGTCGACCATGGGCATCCTTGGGTTGAATTTGGACCCCATGGAGCCACATGGTAGTAATAATGACACTTTATATTAATTATTTAAAATAAAGACAAAAATGAAATAAACAAATATCTTTTAGTAAATAAATTTTTACATGGGGTTATATAAGTTATCTTTTAGATTGTAAATATTATTTGGAAATATAAAAATATTTCCTACAACGTGGTATTTTTTATAATTTTTGGACATCAAATAAATTAAATTATGTATGACACAATAATGATACAATATTTACATCATTAATAAATGATTTAAATAAATAAGATTATAAATATTAAAACAATATCCAAAACCAGTCCAATTCTTATTGGATTGTTTTATTTCAACCATGAGTCATCTTAACTTTTATTTTAATGAATAGTTGACCTTTTGAAACTGAAGATGATGTTATAATAAAATAAGTGTTTCAAACTTTCCTAAAGAGCCCCTCCTCTCCCTTATAAAAAGCTCTCACTTCTAATTCTTTTCTCACACTTATCAAGCCTTTTTCTCATACAACCTCTGCTCCAATAAGCTCCCAAGATCCCTCTCTTAATCCTAGAAGTCTTATCTTAGGCATAAATCACTTCAAGAAACCTTTTTGGTTCAAACCAAAGGGAGTTACCCGATTTAAAGGTAACATCTTCTCTTAAGTTATTTTGTTTTATTTTACTTCTTAAACCTCCTAAACTCTTTTTATTCCTTTATTTTATAAAAACATAAGTATCCTCAATATACTAGGATGTTGTTATGATAAGTATTCAAACTACACTTACACACACCTCTATTTAATGGGTGAAGAACATACTATTTCTGTGAATGGAAAACTAACGCCTCACGAAGCGATGATTGTTCAATTATCTCACACCGCCTCTTATGGTGGCCACTAAGATGGCACTGTATTTATATATGATATATATTATGTTTTTGTTTCCTATATTCTTCTGTAATTTTTATTTACAAACATGCCTTTATGCCTTCTAATATGTGTAAACACGATAATTTCATTTGATGAAGTGTGAACTACCACCCCCTCAAGGTGATATGATTCGTTCATGAAATACATGGAATGTATACAGATGAAGTTAATGAAATTATGTAACATATATATCATATGATATAATACTGGAATTATAATATACCTATGTATCATTAAGTTTTCATTCCATTAAATATTAAATAGAAATTAAAGTAGCGTTCATGGGTACGTACGGCTTACCGTCTCCATGAACGGTGCATTTCATTTATTATCTCTAAAATTTTATGTACTATTATAAATATATATATATATATATACACTGGATATATATGATATATATGATATCTAAATCATTAACATCATTCTGGAGATAATGGAGTTTTGATCACATGGAAAAATTGTAATTATAACGAGTTCATTTTTAACTCAAATTTCCGAACATCGACAAAATGTCTGATATGAACTCAAATAATTAACTAACTATTATTGCAAGGTAATAAGTGATATAAAAGTAATAATAAACATTAAAAATATTATTAATTAAGTATAAATTAACTTAAGTTTATTATTTAGGAAGAACAAGGAACATACAAGTCAAGTTGGACACAAGGTAAGGGATTTCTTATCTCACTTTTAATTCCGTGAGATTTCCATTGTTCACCACTTATTTATTGCACGTGGTGTATTGTGTACTGCCATTTGATATATATTATCATGATTCTATTTATATTCATGTTATTCTGTGATTCATTTGGTGGTTATTAACTTTTCTCATATGACTCGATTGATTACAACGTGGTAAGGGTTTTTCATCTCACTTTTTATTCCCGTGAGATTCATGCTATATTAGCCACTATTTTCTTTTATGTGGTGGATATAATGCCCATTATTATATTATTTGTGTAATATAATTTAATTTATGGGTATTTACATATTCATTGTGTGATCTTTCTTTCATGGGGTGTATGTTTTGTAAGTTACCAAATCGGTAGGGGAACCTTTCACCCTCCTCTTTTTAAAAGACTTCTTTTTGTTTTGTCTTTTAATTTACATATTATTATGTTGGGATATGTTATTATATATCCTTATTGATGTAAATTTTATGTCCAAGTGATGAGATATCATTTTCTCTCTCATCAACTTATTTTCTGAATTTTAAAGTGACATCGTTAGGCTGTCGAATTTCTTTAAGAAAACTTCTTAACCCAATTTCAATTTTTGGGCTAAACATCTACTTCTTGATTATGTCATGCTATGAATATGTGTGAATAACCTCTGATTGTTTTAAACTTAATATCCACTTATATTGGGTGTATTTATATTTTTCACACATAATTGTGTTATTGATTTATCCTTAATCTAAGGATATCTTCTTTATAAGGGATTTCGTCTCAATTTACATTTCTATTGAGACTTCATTGTTGATATGTACCAATTCACTCTTATATGGTGGATATATTGTCCTTTGGCATATTATATCATGAATACCTTTATTCTCATGATATTATTAAGTTCTGATTAAATGTTATTCCTCAATTATTTGTATTCTAGGGTCTCTCATTTTGTTAAAAACTCTTTAACTAAAATATCGTTTTAAATGTTTTAAAGGTTTATTCTTCTAACTCTTTCACATTAATGTCCATGTTTTAAAAATGGTTTTAAGGATTTATTCATATGGACATGAATGTTTTGAAATTTAAATTTCTTTCAAAAGCTTCAAAGTGGTATGGGACACTTTGATTCAAAAATATCTTTATTTAATATTTTAAATGGTTTGATAAAAGCTTTGATTTTGTCAATATTTTGAAATGATATATTGTGATTGCGATGTTATCTTTCCATTATGTTTTTTATGGGTTATGAATATGTTATGGCTATTGGGCATTGTTTACATATACAGGTGGTTCCATGATAAACCTAGGGCGGGTGAGCCCGAGATAGCTCTTCAATGCATTGGGTAACGTGACGGAGGTAAACGTTAATGTTTCTCCTAATAGATTTAGAGAATATACTGTGATGGGTATTCCAAATGTGACTCCCTCTGTAGCTGTGATAGCTACAATGTAAGTATGTTATTTATGTCGTAAGTTAACTTTATGATTTATGATTTCTATGTGTTGTTCATAAATATTATGATTTGATGAGGTATGTTATGATTGAAAAGTATGGTTTCATTGTTGTGTATTTATTGATAGGCTAATGTTTTCATTCCTTACTTTATATCTCTTACTAAGCTTTTTATGCTCATCCCAAGTTTTTAAAATTTTTTCCACAGGACTTATGATGAATAGGGTCAAGGATGGGATCAAGGAAAGTCATGATGTCTAAAACATGGAACTAGACATTTTTTCTTTTTAAGAGTTTTTATTTTATGAAAAGTGGATACTGAGTAGTAGTGTCTACATTTAATATTCATGTTGTTATGTAATAGTTATGGCCTAATTCTCTAAAACTCTAAACCTAAAAAGATCCTCAATGTGAATTATCTATTTAATTCAAGATTATATAATGTTTAAGGTCGGGTCCTTATAGTAGCAATCCAACCTCAGCCGATTGTGGATGTGCATCAGGAGACATGAGATCTGTCTTTCTTAACAGGATATCTGTAGTTCTCTCCAGCTTGAAGTCGAGATCCATCGCAGGCTTGGTTCCCCATTGCGATGATAGCATATCCTTTTACTCCCTAGTGGGAGAAGGATCGGGAGAGCAGTATGACATGTAGTTGAACCCTCCTCCCACTGACGCATAGGTGGAGCATGCGACGATCGACGTTCTAGTGCTCGAGGATCAACCCTCTCCATGTCATCAGACTCCACCCTAGCACAGAGCTTGACGATCTCGATACGGGCGTACCCTTCGCAAACCACCATGTGGGACGGAATCTCCTCCCCCGTAAACATTGATTGCACTTCTTCATGTATTTGTGTTATGTCTATTGAAATGAAGATATTGTTATTACTATCGGTCATTTTTACATGTTTAGTCCGTGTTTTGGTTTTCATTAATATTTTAGTCACACTTTATGTTTTATAAGCTTTCGAAATATGGAAAATCATACATAAATTATAAAGCACGTCATTTTATAATAAATTGTTACATAACGAAGACAAAATCTTGATATATATAAATATATAAAATCATATCTTACAAAACACCCTTTTTTAGGTAAAAACATATCTTAAAATCACTTTAGTAATATGCTTTGAAAAGCATGAAAACATTCTTCATCTCTTTTATGTTGCTTGTACTACTCTGAGCATTAATCATCCCATGAATGACTACTGCTTAGAGTATTTCAAGCAACATAGGTGCATGTCCACAAGAGATGGAGGATGTGTGTCAATTCGACGCACGATGTGACCGCTACAACTCAATGTGTATGTTATCAGTTTAAAATTGACAACCAAAAAATGTCACTCATTAAAAACAAAACAAACGCACTCGGATTTCCTTGATAATTTAGGATATCAATTCATAAGTTCTTTGTGATGTGTAGGAATCGGTTTCATGTCCAACCGATGCACGATGTGATCAGTATAGGTCAAAGTGCGTGTTTCCAGTTTAAAATGACATTTTAGTAAAAAAAAGTGACGTACTCAATACTGAGAAAACGCATTCAGATTGTTTTAATACTTTAGGACAACGATCCATAAGTCATTTGAGACGTGTATGAATCAGTCGTACCTCAATCTGACGGACGGTGTGACCGGTATGACTCTGAGTGCATCTTTTTATTTAAAAATGACATCACTTTTAATAAAAAGGATGACTGACCTATTCAAAACCAAGCAAACACATTCATATTGTTTTAATACTTTGTGACAATGATATATAAGTCATTTGAGACGTGTAGAAATCAATCGTACCTCAATACGACGTACGGTGTGACCGGTATGACTCCAAGTGCGTTTTTTTATTTAAAAATGACATCAATTTTAATAAAAACGACAACTGACCTACTCAAAACCGAGCAAACGTATTCAGATACCATTTACACGTCATAATCAAACCCAAGGCATTCAGGGTGTATAAAAAAATAGAAGATGTCAAATTTTATCATGATCGATCACATTCACTTTGGGGAATGAAGTTGAATTGGACAGTCGTGAGTCCTTACTACTTTTCAGGAGTTCATTATTTTTCATGTAATAATAGATTAAGAAAACAATCTGTATATTCTTTTTCAATGTTATCGGGTGAGGGGGCAAAATATAATAATACGTGGCATATAAAACAAGACTCACTTGTTGATATAGTTATTTGAATAAGAGGAGTTGATTCGCACACACGTCGAAAGAATTTCCAGAAAAACATGAAACAAATATTTTTCATGTAAGAATTATTTTGCAACTATGACAGTGATGAAGACAGCGTCGTCACAATGCACAATACAGAGAAAGACGATTGTACTGATAACGTGTTGAGAAATTGATCGAATGTTGATTGAAACCGCAAGTAATTTCAAAATCGAAAACGTGTGATCGATAATGGGCAAAATGAAACGTGGAGTCAAATATTTGTAATGATGATGATGAACTAAATACAATAATGTAAAAGAATGTAAAAAGGAGTTAGAGATATCCACTTATTAAATAAAATAATACTCCATAATAAATGGATCTATTTGAAGGGGTGAGACCATATGAAAAGGTTTGTTAGGAGATGATGTATCATTATCATTATTAAAATTATGATATTCACTTATTAAATAAAATAATACTTCATAACACATGGATCTATTTGAATTAACAGGTTTCTTAGGAGATGAGGTGTCACTATTATTATTAAAATTACGATATCCACTTATTAAATAAAATAATACTTCATAACACATGGATCTATTTGAATTAACACTTACAAATAAGCAGGGGCATGGTGTTCTATTGAAGGGCTTCATGTTTTTTTTGGGGGGGGGGGATTTATTTGAATTAGCGGTTAAATATTTTGGCCGCATATTTTCATAAATAGTTTCAACGCGACGGCATTTCCGCATTTAGTTTTTCAAACAATATATTTTAAAATCCTCCCCGTTCTTTCATTGTTTAATAATTATCGTAACTGTTTTTTAAAATTTTAAATCTGGAAATAAATGAGAAAGAAGCCAGAAAAATGTTCTATTGAAGGGGCTTCTTTTGTGGGGGGGGCGGGGGGTTTGAATTAACGGTTTAATAATTATCGAAACTGTTTTTAAAATTTTAAATCAGGTAATATATGAAAAGAAAGCCAGAAAAAAGGGGGAAAAACCAAAACGTCGCCTGAGAGATTCGAACTCTCGCGGGGAAACCCCATGTACTTAGCAGGCACACGCCTTAACCACTCGGCCAAAGCGACAGGCTTGATTGTGTTCTATTGCTTTGATATTAATATAATCATCTCCCACCACCGCACCGACCAAAACGCCCCCGTGATCCATTCGGACAAAACCATCCACGTGGCATCAATCCTCATCCGATTCACCCCCTCGCCGGCGTCGGGCGCCGTCCGTCCCAAACCACGGCCGTCGGTGGGACTCCACCGCGCGGGAGATTCTATCCGCCATCTTCACCGTTCGATCATCACGTGACGGTCTGGATCTGTTTCCGGCTCCCCCGCATATAATTCTTTTCGAAGGCATCGCTTCCCCACCATTGCCGTCAACCTCGATGCTCCCCTGAGATTCGGACCCCAACCCATGGCGATGGGGTATCTCGCGCTCTCATCTTCTTGCTCGTTGGGATTTCGATCTCTCCCTAACCTCAAATCGCGTTACGGTAGCTCTGAATCGAACATCCTGGGTAGATTCTCTCCGTGCTCCAAGCTGCACCATGGCACGTGTCTTGGCGGAGCCTCACCGTCTCCCTCGATTTCGAATGCGTCGACCGCTGGCTACGGGATCTCCCAGAATCACACCTCCGTCCTCCGGGTTCGCGCTTCCGCCACGTCGACTGTGACCCCTTTGCCTTCACAACCGTGGCAGGGAGCTTCACTGAAGCCGCTCGTGGCATCGATCGCGGCCGGAGTCGTTCTCTGGTTTGTGCCCGTGCCGTCCGGGGTATCCAAAAATGCCTGGCAACTCCTGGCTATCTTCATCGCCACAATCGTTGGGATCATAACGCAGCCGCTGCCGCTTGGCGCTGTGGCCCTATTGGGATTAGGCGCAACGGTGCTGACCAAAACCCTTACCTTCGCTGCTGCGTTTTCGGCATTCGGAGACCCGATCCCATGGTTGATTGCGCTTGCTTTCTTCTTCGCTCGGGGGTTTATTAAGACGGGGCTTGGGAACCGGATAGCCTACCAATTTGTATCGCTGTTTGGCAGTTCGTCTCTGGGGTTAGGATACAGCTTGGTGCTCAGTGAGGCGCTGTTGGCGCCGGCTGTACCATCCGTGGCGGCTAGAGCAGGGGGCATCTTTCTTCCCCTGGTGAAGTCTCTCTGCGTCGCCTGCGGTAGTAATACCGGCGATGGGACCGAGAATCGGCTGGGTTCTTGGTTGATGCTCACTTGCTTTCAGACTTCGGCGATATCGTCGGCCATGTTTTTGACGGCTATGGCGGCAAATCCTCTGAGTGCAAATTTGACATTCAACACCATAAAGCAGACAATCGGGTGGACTGATTGGGCTAAGGCAGCGATAGTCCCGGGATTGGTTTCGTTGATTGTTGTTCCCTTTCTGCTTTACGTGATTTACCCGCCAACAGTGAAGAGCAGTCCCGATGCTCCGAAGCTTGCGAGGCTGAAGTTGGAGAAGATGGGACCAATGACTAAAAATGAGACTATAATGGCCGGAACTCTGCTTCTTACGGTATGACAATTCCCAATTTTCTTCATCATTAATCAACTGAATATGCATTTTCATGAAGCTGCCATTGTCATCATGTTTTTTTCTCCTTGCTTGATTCTGTTATGAGATTTCTAATTTGGTTATTCTTTTATTGATTCAATAACTTTTGAGATATGATTGGTTTATTCAACATCTGTTATAATTCATCACCTTTTGCAATGATTCTGCATTTTTATTGTTATGTTATCACCATACCCATTAGAAACAACTTCATGTGTACATCTTAAGGGATGCTGATTCTTATTAGATCATCGTTTTGTTTTGAGAGTCTCAGGCACTCGTGAATAAGGAGTCATGTGGACTTGTTTCCATTTAATTTTCAGTCAGTAGCTCAAATAAACAGTTTTACCGCTTTGTGTTGATTTTGATCTATTATAATTGTCCGGTATGAATGATGTTCTTCTCTTTATTTTCTATTCATTTAATTATCAGTGTAGTTGCAAAGTTGTTCAACATTCAGGGCCTTAAATGTTCATTTTAGCATGCAGTAGAACGAAGCGATGATGATGGTGGTGGTGGTGGCAGTGATTATAAAATAGGCGTCTTTTCTTTCTTTATGGTTCTTTGGAATTCCAAGATGATGAATGTATAGTTACGATGGATGGAAATGTGGACCTTTTCCTCCATGAAAATTTTCCTGGTATTAGTAGTTTTGTTTACCCAACAATGCTCTTTGACCAGGTGGGGCTGTGGGTTTTTGGAGGGGTGCTGAATGTAGACTCTGTTACTGCTGCAATTTTAGGATTGGCCATCCTCCTCATATCGGGTGTTGTGACCTGGAAGGAGTGCTTAGCTGAATCGATCGCTTGGGATACGCTCACATGGTTTGCTGCCCTCATTGCGATGGCTGGGTATCTCAATAAATACGGCCTCATTGCTTGGTTCAGTGAAACTGTTGTCAAGGTATGTGTTTGCGTTTCCACTCTTTGGCATGCTGTTTTGCTTGCTCCTGTCGTTCGTTCACTTAGGTTGTGTTTGATTATGCATATCAAACAAAGAATGTTTATGGCACTTAACACTTGTAATAATAAGAGATTTTGAAAGGGTATTTTCTGATTGATTATTGCAAAAATTACATTATATTTCATCTATATGAATGGTTTTATTCAAATATCTAAGTATATGGTTCTGTTTGACAACACTTGCCACTTATGGTAAGTGTTTTTGTTGAACTGTTTTCAAATTGCTTATTTGAAAAGTGTTTTTTTTGCGTGACTTTAGTGGTTTTCTTCTGGAATGTAAGTGCAAGTATAAGGTTCTGTTTGACAGCACTTTTCGCTTGAAAATCACCGTTCAAATGAACAATGTGGAATCACTTGTACAGAATCACTTATCATAAGTGATAAATGCCATAAACAGTTTTCAATAAGTGTTGCGAAATGGAGCCTTATACTTTCAAACCGCTTATCATAAGTGACTAGTGTTATAAGTAATTTTAATTAAGTGTTGTTAAAGGTACCCTAAATCTCAAGCTTAATAAGTTAAAGCTCCATTTGACTGCACTTATTAAAAACTGTTTATTACACTTTATCACTTATGACTATCAATTTTAAAAAGGTGTTTGTCATGTTTCTGAAAAAATGCATTCACTTAGAAAATCATTTAAATAAGTGGCTGAAAACACTTTTTCAATAATTGTTTGTTTGACATCACTTACTGAAAATTCCTTAGAGCACTTATCGCTTACGAAAATCAGTTTTAGAAAAGCTTATACTTGAATTCTAGGAAAAAATCACTAAATCACTTGAACAAGTGTCATGGCACTTCAATAAACAATCTGGAAACACTTGCAAGAGTAGTCAAATGGACTCTAAGCAATCTTGAAACACATATAAGAAGCATTTATCTCAGATGATAAGCGTTATAAGCAGTTTTCAATAAGTGATGTCAAATAGAGCCTAAAATTATTTGGGCAAATGCTTATTTGTTGTGTGGTCTTGCAGTTTGTGGGTGGATTGGGTCTGTCATGGCAGTATTCGTTTGGGATCCTGGTGCTTCTCTACTTCTATTCACATTACTTCTTTGCAAGCGGGGCTGCCCATATTGGGGCCATGTTCACCGCGTTCCTGTCCGTCGCCAGCGCGCTGGGCACGCCCCCCTACTTTGCGGCCATGGTGTTGTGCTTCCTCTCCAACCTCATGGGCGGCCTCACCCACTATGGCATTGGGTCTGCACCGGTGTTCTATGGCGCCAACTATGTCCCTCTGGCACAGTGGTGGGGCTACGGTTTCATCGTCTCCATCGTCAACATCCTCATTTGGCTTGGGGTTGGTGGGGCTTGGTGGAAGTTCATTGGTTTGTGGTGAAGAGTGGCTGCTTGGCTGCACAACTTTCATCTCAACAGATGTTGGAACCTTCAACTTGAAATTATCGAAGTGGTTCATTTTAGGATCATTCTCCAAATGAACAAATCACATGTCACCGTTGATAAATTGATGAATATTTTATATGGGTATTTCCTCCATTCTAACAAATTCATACTTTTAAACATAATAGGATCAAGTAGTGGCATCCCCATTAAATTTTCAATGGATACTTTTGGAACTTGTGGTAAGTGATTTATTCGGCAAAATTGGTGTACAAGGTTTTTTGTTTTTCTATTTGTTAATTAGGTTTATGGGTTCGCAGAGCGTGAGATCAACTGACGCATTGTTTTTTATTTCCAAAACGCCACATGATGTTGCGTTTTGAGCTTCCCAAATCCCCCTTAATTTTCAATCCCCCTCTTTAATATTTTATATATAATTATATATAAACAATTATAAATAAATAAATAAATATATATATAATATTTATATTTATATTTAGAATTTATTATCTTTTTAAAATATTTTAAATTTATTTATTACCTGAAAACCTGAAGGCCATACATTTTTAAAATATATAATTATATGATTAAATAAACTTTATATTTAAATAATTTATTTATACAATTGTATATTTAAATAAACCTTATATTTATAATTATATATACATATTTAAATATAAATAAACCTTATATTTAAAATTTATAAATATATATATATATATAATTGCCCCACCGTTGGTGGTGGGGTGGTTAGAATTTGGGTGGGGTGAGGGGCAGGTCGTGGAGTCAAGTCCCCAAACCTGCGACTTACTGCAGTTTTCTTCCTTGAGTTGTGTTCTGCGGTGGCGGATGTAATCGACCTAGTATATTAGGTGTTTGGAAGTACAATTACATTAAACACACACACACACACACCTCACACACATGCCATAAAAGGTAGACCATAGTCTCCTCAAGAGGATAACCCACTCATCAAACCTTATTTATTCATTACATAACCTGTAGGCTCAGTAGACATGAAACCCATTGCATGGCTCATAGGCCAGTGGGTATAAAAATCTCATTACATGGTCCGTAGACCCAAATTTTTTACCCAAAGGTCCACCGGTGAATAGTGCTGCTACAATACCTGGGCTGCTACAATATTTGGGCTGCTGCAGTGTAGCCATCGCTACAATTCATGTTACAATGCCCACCACCGATACAGTGTCACCGGTGCTACAGTCGCCACCACCACAATGCTGCTACAATATCGCTCCAATACCTGCACCCAATGAGTTTTGAACCGCCAACCTTGATGTAGAGTTACGGGGTGCTTACCACTAAGACAAACCCCAAGTACGAAACGCGTGTAAGGGTAACGTTCGCCTCCCACTGGGCCCCCTGCCATGCTCAGAGTGCGCTGCACGCTCCTCTGTTAGGCAAATGACTTTGAATCATCCTGTGCAGTGACGACCCGGTAAATTCTGTTGCCCAAGACCACATAAGAATTTTTGCCTTAAAATGCATTAAGAGCTACAGTGAAATGGTAAAAATTTTGCCCTTTCCCTTGTATTTTTTTTCCATTTGGCTATTGCCCTAGCCCGGGGGCTCGTGGGGCTTGTCCCAGGGCTGACCCTAATCTTGTGCATAACATGCATAGTGTCCGAGTCTGATGAGACTTGACCTGAGCCAGTTCCCACAGAGAGCGAGGGGTACAACCAGCGGGTACCACTCGACTAACACCCCATGGGCTATATATATATAATTATTAAAATATATTTATATATACATTTAAAATATATTTATAAATATATAAAAATTTATTTATTTTTATATAATTATATATATTTAGTTATAGAGATAAATTTATAATTATATAATTATAAATATAATTATAAATAATTTCATATTTTTAAATATAAATATAATATATATATATATATACATATATATATATATAACAAACTTAAATTTAAAATTATTAGGTGTTTAACAATATAGTAAATTATATAATTATAAATATATTTTAAATGTATATGTAAATAAATTCATATTTATAAATATATATTTATAATTATATATATATATATATATATAATTATATATATATATATATATATATTTATAATTATGTATATATTTAAAATTTTATTTATTTATAATTGTAAATATATATATATATATATATTTATAATTATAAATAATTATATAATTATATTTATATTTATGCATATTTATTATTTTATTTTTATATAAATTTATAAATATATATAATTATAAATATAATTATGTTTATTTATATAAATATAAATAATAAATATATTTATTAATGTTTATTTTTATATAATTATTTATTTAAATAAAACTTATATTTTGAATATAAATAATATGGTTTAGTTATATAAATATTAAGAAGTTTAATAATGTTTATTTTTATATATATATAAATAAATTTATAAATAAATTCTATAAGTTTTATACATATATATTTAAATAATTATATATAAATTTATAAATTTTAAATATAAGGTTTATTTATATTTAAATATTTATATATAATTATAAATTTAAGGTTTATTTAAATATACAACTATATAAATAAATTATTTAAATATAAATTTTATTTAATTATATAATTATACATTTTAAATTTATTTATTTATATATAATTATATAAATATAAATCAACCTTATATTTTAAATTTAATAAGGTTTATTTATATAAATAATTATATATAAATTTATAAATTTATATATATAATTATATATAAGGTTTATTTAATTATTTAATTATGAAATTAAATAAGGTTTATTTATAACAATATAAATATAAATTTATAAATATATTTATAGATATAATTATAAATAATTTCATATTTTTAAATATATATTTAAAGAAATGCATTTATTTATTTATAAATATAATTATAAATATATATTTACAAGTATAAATTTATTCATATAAATATATATTTGAAAATATGAAATTATTTGTAATTATATTTATAATTATATAATTATAAATGCATATTTATTAATAAATAAATTTAAATTTTTTTTAAACAGATAATAAATTCTAAATATATATTTATAAATTTAATTATAAATATTTAATGATAAATATAAATACAAATATTATATATATATATATAATTGTTTATATATAATTATATATAAAGTATTAAAGAGGGGGATTGGAAATGAGGGGGATTTGGGGAGAGCCCAAAACGCCACATCATGTGGTGTTTTGGAAATAAAAAATAAAGCGTCAGTTGATCTGATGCTCTACTAACCCATAAACCTAATTATAAAAAACCTAAACCCTTTAAATTAAATAAAAAAACAAAAAACCTCGTACACCAATTTTGCTGATTTATTCTTGAAAATCAAATCACATTCAAAGATTTTTTTTATGAAAATTCAACTCGAAAGATGAAAACAAATAAATAAAGATGTATTATTTTGAGTTTTACATCAATTAAACCCAATAAGTGCTTGGTAATGCATTCATAGAGTTTGAAGTTTATAACAAAATCAAATGAATGGACATGTAATGAAGGGTGAGAAATCTTTGCACATTATTCATGTAGTTAAAATTAGTCCTCTCTTGATTAGAGTTTAGAATCTTTTTTTGAAGCCTATATTTCAACATTGCTAACTTCAAATTAGGATAAAAGGTAACTAATTTCAAGCTGGACAATATATTGGAATGACATAGCCCGATCTGTTTGGATTAAGTTAGGCTGAATGCTAGCGATTCAGACTACACACCAGACTGCAACTCTGTTGTTCGACCTTTGCAACGAGGTCGTTGGGGGTTGCAGGGGGCAACGCGCCCTTGCTCCAAGGGTCCAGGGGTTGAAGGGTCTCAATCCAAATTTGTGGGATTGTAGCAATGATGAATCACTGTAGCAATACCGATTGGAAACACTGACATGACACTGTGACAATATGGACTTTAACATGACATTGTAGCAGAGTTGACCATGCGACACCAACAGAGCACTGTAGCATCTCAGACTTTGGGGACAACGACACTGTTGCTTCACAAACTTCTGGTCACTGACTCTGTAGCAGCTTGGACTTGGGTGGTTGTGAAACTATACCAGTGTAGAATTGGGTGGTTGCATCACTAGCACAATGGACTTACTGTGCAATTGGTAGAATAATGCATCGTTTTCTTTTTTAGCTCAATTTGAGCTAGGGTTTCTATGTGTGAAAACTCTGATTATCTCCATATAATTTTGCTCCCGATTTTAGTGAAGTGATTCTGCCTCTTCGTGGTCATAGAGATTTTTCCTGAACCACATAAATCATTATGTCCGTGTTCGTTATCTTCTTATTTTGTTTGGTCTTTTCCTTATCCATAAACCTATCTGTCGTTGTGACTCTTGACGTTTCCGCAACACAATATATCCATTCCAACACCTTTCCTTGTTGTTTGCAATATTTAAGGTTATGTTATTCAATAACTCATCACCACAATTCATATTTTTTAATAACAATCTTATATATTTTTAAAAACCGGCTAAAATAAATTCTTAGACGTTGGATAACTTGAACCTAATACTGAGTTGATCATGTTATAAAAGAGTTTCAAAGGTTCACAAAATATTTCCCCTCTTCTCAACCCTTCAATGAACATTACTTTTGATTTTTATAATTTAATAAAAAACTAACAAATAATCATTTATGTATCAAAGTTCTTTAAAAAATTAAATGTGTAGAGTTTCATTTGATGGACCCGTGGATTTCATTTCATATAACATGTAACGTCCCGACCCGAATCATTGAGTCCGAGTCAAAATACCACATAACCTCCAGTGCATCTCCTCGCATGCTAAAGGTTGTCGACTAGCAATAAGGGTCTCGAGTAGAGCCATGAGGAGACTATACCCTCAATCATAGTTAAAAATAAAAAATAAACAACCAAACATATAATAATATATAATTAGAGTACACAGATAACAACAACATACCAATAGTACGAATGAATGCGAAAACAACAAACTCAAAAGCCAAGCACACACTACTACAAATATGGCTTATAATAGCGCTAAAAACGGCCTTTAACAGTGCTAAAAAAGCGTTGTTAATCTTGGCAGAGATAAAGGGGGGTCCCCTTTATCAGCGCTAAGCAAGCGCTAATAAAGGTAGTATTTATCATCGCTATTTTCAGCACTGATAAATGTATAATATATCAGCGCTATTTTGAGCGCTGATAAAAACTACCTTTATCAGCGCTCAAAATAGCGCTGATATATTATCCATTTATCAGCGCTTAACTAGCACTGATAAAGGCCAAAGATCCTGTCCAAAACCAGAACCTGCACAGAACCTGCCCAGCACCTACATACATTACAACACCTGCACAGAGTCCAAATAACACCTGCACACAGCACACACAACACCCACACACAAAGCACATAAGAACAAAAATGATACATACATTTACTTGAAATCATGAATACAAAACAACACACTTCTATATACATTTCAAACAATGTTTAATTTGGTTACAATTACATTTATCCAACAAACAGTTAAAAAACAATGATGTTCCATCCTTTTTGCATCCATCCGCTCTAAAAAATTGTCGTCCATGGCGGTAGTTTCCGAACAAAGCATTCGAACCGAGGAAAAAGATTTCACCTACATAATAAAACAAATATTATGTTAGTAATACAATAATGAAATAAAGAATGAGGTTGCTAAATGGAATTATACTAGTGAGGCACAAAACATAAAATAACCAATTAATGAAATTAGTGCATGGTTAGGGCTAATCATCTATAATAATAAAATGGCCCAATGTTTAGTAGAACATGGACTATTTAATGATTCGAGGGGGAATAGATAAACCTACAGTTTGGTTCTAAGGTTATGATGGTCTCACATTGATGGTTAATGGTTTGTCAAATAATGTGATGAACTTGTGTAAGGTATGAGTTTTTGGGGAAGTATCTCTATATGGTTGAATAATGGATTGTAAGCCACTCAATGAAACTATACGGATTAGAAGTGTGTGTATATTGATTCCCACATTGTTGGAAAATGATTTATTTTACCCTTAGGCCTAATAATTCACCTAATTAATGAGTGGAATTAACAAATTTTCACTATCAACCATTAAAGCGGGTTACCCTCATATATCCCTCATTCCACTCAACAAAATCCTTTACGCGCACTCTCCTCCTTCTCCCTTCCCCCATGGGATATCTCCCTTACTTTTGAGATAAATCAAATATTATCAATTAAATTAAAAGAGTGGTGGAATATCTTCAACCCTATTATCCTTCTCTATTGGATACCAATGATGGGCCTTTTGCAACGACATTAAACCTTGGCTATATACCTATAGCCACAATTTAATACCATGGCTATATGTCCCCCCATTCCATAAAAAAGAAGCACCCCTTCCCCCTTCCCCAGCACACCCCCTACACACTGCCCACCCCCGAGCACACCCCCTACCCCTGCACACTCCCTGCCCCCTGAACACCCCCTGCCCCCTTCCCCAGCACACCCCTGCCCCTTGCACTTCCCCCTTCCCATTGCACACCCCCCTGCCCACCCCCTACATATTTCAAAAGAACCCAGCACACCCCTACCCCTTCCCCCTACCACTTTGCCCCCTTCCCCCTCCCCCAGAAAACCACCCCTGCCCTCTCACCCTGTCCCCTGCACATCATAAAGAAAATACCTTGTATGGAAATTGTGCTCAATTTACATTATACACATCATATATATCAACACATTCTCATGTACTTTCATTCAATGTAAATACACATATATAGACTCTCTACATCTCATAAGAAAACCCTCTTTAAAATTCACAAACACATTAAATCCATTTGAAAACACCCATCACACAACTTTCTCATTTCTTTAAACACATTTAAAGGACTTAAGCATGAAAATCCACAAGAAATACAACTGCATTCATTTTAAAAATAACTTTCAAGTCTATACACACCCCAAATTCCTTTGATAACACATTTTGACCACACAAACATTTCATATAGTACACTTAGCAAGAAAATACAGCATAATAAAATCATCATATAATGTAAAAGCATGGAATCACCTACATAAAGCTTGGAATCTTCCGAAATCTGCTGGAAAACATAAAACCACACCTCTACAATACCTTAATAAGGACTGATTAAACATTAATATTGAATATATTAATGGAAACCCATGTTTAACTTGTGGTATTCTATGAGTTTAACATCCCACAAGGATAGAGGGTCATGATTTAATGTCTTACAGAGATGTAAGACCTGGGTGGATCAAAACACTTATAAAGGTGGATCAGGTAGGTACATCTCTAGGAGGGAGCACCTGGAATGTTTACCTGATAGATGGATCAAAACGCCCAATGAGGTCTGACCCAAGTGTGGTGCATCCCATAAAGGTAAGGTTTCTCATTTTGAAGACTTATTCGAATGCCACTAAGGGAAATACAAGAGGTAAAATAAGCGAAGGTGTACCCCAGTGAGGGGGTCACCATGGTTTACCATTGGTTTGGATTTAACCTAATGGAGGCTTCCTACGTACCCTATTTAGAATACAAGGATCAAAACCCATATATTTAAAAGAGGTATGTTGTGGGTATTACCCATGGTTAGCTTCCCTTCACACTAGGAATAATCTTGGTTGGATGAGTATGGGTTTTGTGGGGCTTATGCATTGTCAGATTCTCAGGTTCTTCCAAGAGTAGCAATGGGATGAATGAGACATACGTGCTAAGATGGACCATGTGAATGGCGTGATCCTTGTAAAGAGGCATGAGGCACAAAAAAAATGTGGAGCTGTCTGTAAACATTATTTATGGTGGCCATGGGGCTCATCAGACTCCCCATACCTTCCATAAACACCTCAAAACATCACTAGGACCAGATTCTACATGATGGTGCATCACAGGGTTGATTCTTTTGATGATGTACTGGTCGTTTGAGCTTGGATTTCATCTCAACCAGCCTTTCCCTTACTTGAATTATCCTGGGACACATATTTTGGTTCCAAAAATCCCTCAACGATACTGATTATCTCATGCATCTACCTAGAAATAATTGTGCAAGTCAAACAACAACACATGTGCTCAAATACAAGTTCAAACAAACGAGATATAGAAAATGGATTTTGTTGATCCTCGGTGGTTTCGTCGTTCACCCCATACGCACTGCACACCATCATGCCTTACTTCAATATTGATTTGTTCAAAGATCAATAATATGAATCCGGGGATAGAAAACATTGAGTAATAAATTAAGATTTCAATACATCGGAGCATTCTCAATTCACCAAAGAAGGTTGGAGGATAATCAATGATCATATATAGATAACATAAGTGGTAGGAATTCACCTTCATCCTATTTGTGTACAATCTTCCATCAGGTATGTTGCCCATTCGTTTCTAAACACATGTATATCATCTTCTGAATATGAGTTTTTGCGACAGTCATAATAGTACTAAAAAAATATAAATACACAAAGGATTAATAAATATTTTAAATGAAATCGTAATTATTTTTGAAAATACCTCATCAGGGATGCTAGTTTGTTGATGAAATACGACCTCTTTCATAAATTTACAAACATAATAACCACAATCCTTTCCATTTGTTTATTTTGGACACTACAGAAACATCGACAACAATAAGTAATTTGTTTTGATATGTGTTTGGATAGTGCAATGTTATTATATATACCCGAATACTTTTCCAGTTGTAGATCTTATAGGCATGCTCATCCTTATGCCTTGGATTCATTCCATGCATTAGATGATATTGATGCACCGCCCTATCATAACAGAATCCTCATTAAAAGATAAACATAAATTATATAACTAGATGTTTAGTTTTAAAATGTTGGATCTAGTGTATTACAAATTAACAAATGCCATCATGCGTGGTCGGTTTGTTGGATATCCATGCGTTGAATCCATAAAATAAATCTTTGGAGTATCCAAATTGACTGCAATCAGCATCCAATGCTCCCTAAAAATACAAAAAGGAATAAGTAAAGAAAGAAATGAAAATATAATTGATATGATTAAATTGTAGAGTTTTACCCCTGCATCGTTGGTATTAAAAAGAGTCTGTCATCTGTAATTTTGTTTTCAAACGATTTGAGCAGGGATGACATTATTGCAACCTCTTTAATAGAATCTATTTCGTCTTTTGAAGATGTGGTGTGAGGACTAACGAGTCCAAATTTTTGTTCATGGGGAAATCCCTTCAATTGTTTTTCATATATACGTCTGCGACAAATATAAAATGTATTTAGTAAAAATTATCAGAGTATATTAGCTTTTGTAAAATCAAATCATGAAAACTTACCTCATGTATACATTTACAACTGAGGCGCCTAGCCATTCATACTTGAGGAGTTCATTTACATTTTCAGTACTAATGAAATCAGATATCTCCTCTCCATACATATCTTTTTCGAAATCAACTATGTGAGTACTGCTGTCTTTCAACTTTGTATCCACATGAGCCTGCAATGATATTAACTGTGGATATAGAATGGGCGGGGTGAAGGTGCTCTCAGTAGACCGTTTCAATCGGTTGGTTGATCCTTGAGATAGTTTTGAGATGATATTTTGTTTCACCCCACAGTCTTTGTCATTCTGTAATAACAGTCATTGGTTCAGACCTTTTTTCATTAAATGTTAAAGGTCCAGCTTGAAAAATAAATTAGAAATGAATACTTTTTTGTCGACATGTTTTTTTACAAGAACTGTCGGCCATGCGATGAATGTTCCAACAGCTTGTTCAACCGTATGAATGTCATCATCGTCATTTGGAACAGGTAGCTCGACACTCAGCTCATTAGCTACGTTAATTGACACTCTAAGATGATCTTTTGGAAGCTATATGTTGTGTAGCATGTCATTTTGCGTATTGAACACCGTAACCCTCGCTACAAGGCGATAGGTGGGAGTTGATAAATATAAATCACAGTCATTTTCACCCTATGGAATATTAGTACATGAAAGGTACCAGTCTCTATGTAAATCACATTTCACAGAAACAATTATTAAAACATTGATTACCTCATCTAAGTCAGGTTTTTTTAGGGGAATGGCTCGCCTCAAAGCTGGTGGGGGGTGGAGCGAGATCGTCATGCACGGGTTGTTGTTGAGTTGTTTCTTCTCTTTGCCCCCCCCATCAATTTTTCTATCATCTCTCTCTAGTATTGTAATTCTTCTTGAAAAATAGATAATTTTTCTTGCAGCTTTTCCATTTTTTCATTTTGATCCCCCACTTGTTTTTGTTTTTGAAAATATGTTTGGGGTGTCACCCCAAAAACTGCACCTCTGACGCGGCCATACTTTTCTGGCTGCTTCAAGGCTGCTGAAAGTATGTCTGCATCTGGTGTGGTTGTTATTGATTCTTGTGACTATTTCAGATAGAAAATATAGAAAAATAAGTAGTTATTGTAATGTAATAGCGATTTAAAGCAACTCAAATTTATATTATGTCATACTTACACATGTTTCCCACACTTTTTGTGTGTTTTCATCTATCAATATCCCCTCTTTATTTACACGATCTTCCTTCCATAGCACATGGCGTGGGATAGATATGAATTTCAATTTCTATTCATCAATCTACATATAAACTAATAAACATGGTTATGGTGTTGTTTTATGTCACATACTAGTAGTAGGGTATATTTAAAAGACGTACCAATTTTTTCTTAAGTTCAGCGTACCCCATCCTTGCTTTACGGTAAGGGTACACTGGTTCTGTTGCGCGTTTTTTATTTTCAGCACTCAGTAGCTGTTTCATAAATAAAAATCTGTCAATCAGAGTGATGAATATAAGCAAATGTCAAACAACGTATTACCCCACACAATGTACCAGAAAAGTATGCTCCCCACGATGGTTGCTAAACGTATCCCACGCTCCTTGGGATATCAAGTGTGCTTAAAGAGGAGGTGGGTGTGGCTTGATTTTCCCTTCTGCATCTTTAAGATGATATTTCGTTAAAATTGTGTGGAAACCTCTATGAATCCTTCCTGCAACTCTTAATACATATTCCTTGTGCGAGACATATACTATAAATGCACTCTGCAATGGATGATGAAGAGTAAGTCAATGTTTTTGTATTTTATTTTATTTTAATAAATTAAAAAAATGATATCATAATGTTACCGTAATCTATTCCCACATTAGTGTCTTCAGCTCAGTGACAACATGGTTCCATGACTGTACATCAATCGGCACGCGTTTCCGAGTGACGATTCCAATGTAGCTACTAAAGATGGCTCTGTTGGGGTTAACATGTTGGCCTCACTTATTCCATCCCACCTCAAATTTGATGCCTTTTGCTTTTTCCTTAAGGATTTTGGCTAACACTGTCAAACTACGAAGATCTTGTTTTTTTTGTGCTTTCAGGGTTTCATTTCCTACCATTTCCTCAGAAGTAGCATCAATATCTTCCCCTGGAGCGCTAGCATCGGCAATGAGACCAGCAACAACAGGTTGAGAAACCTGTTGTACCTCAACACTGGGACCAGCAACAACAGGTTGAGAAACCTGTTGTTGCTCTGCACTGGGACCACCAACATCTAGTTGAGAAACTTGTTGTTGCTCTGCAGTGGGACCACCAGCTGCTGGTTGAGAGACCATTTGTGCCTCGGGATTGGGTGCATTAGCAGGTGAAGAAGTCATTATCTGCAGAAGTGGTTTAATATTTAATTTAGATTACATAAAAACAGCAGCGAACAGATAATAACATAACGTAACACAATGTATGTTACAATAAACAAATAACCTGATTATTGTACTCTCTTTTTTTTCTTTAAAGGCTGAAGAGATTTGAATCCTCTATCGACTATGTAAATTCCTTCATTGTGGTCTCCTCTGACATACAAAACGCCGTCTATATTTGGACCGCTGTGAAATGATTGTGAAGTCCCTATAAAAGGGTCAACCTCCGTTGAACTTTCATCTGACCCTTCAGTTTTTTTGGTCGATAATAGAACAATTGACCAATTTCGGTTTGCGGGGTCTGGAACATAAAATACTTGTACTGCCTGTGATGCCATTATAAATGGTTCGTCTTTCTCCCCTTCCTTACTGAAATCAACTTTCACGAATCCTAATTCATCTATTTTAACAACACTCCTGTTATCAACCCACTTGCATTGAAAAATCGGCACTTTGAATTTCGTATAATCCAACTCCCATATTCGTTTGATGATGCCAACGCATGACATATTCACATAAATTGGATTTTTGTCCTTAGAACCGGAAACATGCATCGCCTCAGCCACAAGTGTAACCCCACTATTTTTCATGTTACTATATTCATCATGTTCATTAGTATAGAATGTATAACCGTTAACTGCATAAGCATTGTAAGATAATACGTACACACTTGCTCCTCCGGCCAGCCATCGAAGTCATTCTGAAATTGAGTCTGGATTTTCATCTAACTGCTTAAAAATATGGTCTTGAAACCATCCTATAAACTGTCGATTATGTGTATCTGATATCCATTTTTCAGCCCCAGAAGGATTCAAACGCCTAAGAATTTCTTTGTGGGTTTGAACATATGGGTCAACGTCAAAACTGTTATGCAAAACATAAAGGTGTTCTTGCTCCTGATCCGTAATATTGATTGTGACAACCTCTCTTCTAGAAATTCCTTCACCCTCAAGTCGCTCAGTGTGACGAGATTTCGGTAGGCCAACGATTTCCACACCAGACAGGTATTCAGTACAAAATTCAACAACTTCCTCAACAATATATTGCCTGGCCGACTTTGGTTTTTGACATACCCTTTCAAAATCTTTATATACCGTTCAATGGGGTACATCCATCTATAATGTACATGACCACATAGTCGAATCTCTATTACTAAATGAACCATCAAATGAACCATCATATCGAAAAATGTCGGCAGGAAGAACATTTCTAATTCACATAATATGATGACAATTTCTCTTTCCATAGTTGGCAATTTCGCCGGGTCTATAACTTTGCTGCATATAACTTTGAAGAAGAAACAGAGCTTCGTTAATGTATGGCAGACATTCTTGGGAAAAATGCAACGTAAAGTTATAGGAATTAGATCTTGCATCAAAACATGGCAGTCATGTGATTTCAAACCCTTTAATTTTAAATCTCCCATTGACACAATGTTCTTGATATTTGATGAATACCCCTCTAGAACCTTTACGTCATTCAAGAAGTTGAAAAACTGATACCTCTCCTGCCTGGAAAGAGTGTAAGTAGCATGAGGAAGAAATGTTTGTTTTTCACCCTTCACTGGTGCCAACTCTTCTCGTATTCCCATATCAACCATGTCCAATCTAGCCTTAATTCCATCCTTTGTTTTTCCAGGTGCATTTAGCAACGTGCTGATGACACTATCACATACATTTTTTTAACATGCATAACATCAATAAAATGTATGACATACAGACAATTCCAGTATAGTAATTCAAAAAAAACTGATCTCTTTTTCCAACCAGTTTTCGTAAGGTTTTTCGAAAACGGTTTACCAAAAGTAGTGTCCAAATATTTTACTTTCTCAAACAATTGATCACCTGTTAGTGGAGACGGTGATGTACATTCCTCTAAACTTCCGTCAAATGATGTCGTCCAAGATCGGTACTTATGTCGTCGGGGTAGAAATCTGCGATGTCCTAGAAACATGGTTTTTGATGAATGTTTCAACCTAATTGACTGTGTACCTTGTTCGCAAATGGGACACCCTTGAGTTCCTTTAATGCTATATCCTGAAAAATTTCCATAAGCAGGAAAATCATTTATCGTCCCATACAACATGGCTTTCAAAGTGAACTGTTCATTTTTGTAAGCATCATACATCATAACACCTGAATCCCACAATATTTTCAAATCTTCGATCAATGGGGCCAAATAAACATCAATATCATTACCCGGTTGTTTTGGTCCTGATATAAGCATAGACAACATGATGTATTTTCGTTTCATGCATAACCACAGTGGTAAATTATAATTTACCAACATAAACGACCATGTACTATGACTGCTGCTTTGAAAACCAAAAGGATTCACCCCATCTGTAGATAACGCAAGACGAAGGTTTCTCGGCTCGTTCCCAAATTCAGGATACTCGTGATCAATTCTCTTCCACTGAGGAGAGTCTGCAGGGTGATGTAGTTTCCCATCTTTAATTCTTGTATCTGCATGCCATGTCAATTGTCTTGCAGTCTCCTCACTTCCATATAGGCGTCTAAACCTAGGAATGATTGGAAAGTACCATACAACTTTCTTAGGACTAGAATCATATTTCTTGTATCAGGAAGCACCACACTTTGGGCATTCTTTAAGTGATTTGTGGTCCTTGCGAAACAATATACAATCATTCGGGAAAGCATGTATTCTTTCAGAGATCATACCCATCGATCGTAGCATTCGTTTGGAATCATATGTTCGGCTTGGGAGTTCATTATCTTCTGGGAGCATGTCATTCAGGAGAGCAAGTAGTTCCGTAAAACTGGCGTCACTCCACCCGTTGCCTGCTTTCAAATTATACAGCTTCAATACGGCTGACAATGCTGTATATTTAGTGCAACCAGCATACAATGACATTTTTGCACAACTCTTTAACTTCTCAAACAATTTTGGGCAATCACAAAGTTCATCTTCAACTATCCTTGTCATTTCCTCAATACGATCATCATCATCGTTCACATCTGTAATCACACCCTCCATACGATCGTCTTCACTGTTCACGCTTCTAATCATATCAGATGATCTATAAAATGTTGTGTTCTCTGAGTCACTACCTACATTGGTTTTCCCCATGTTTATTCCAACATGTATAACTTCAATCTATTCTGTGACAAATTAGGTGTTCTTCCAACTCCTCTGGACTAATTTGTCTTAAATAACAACAACGTAAACACGGACAAAGGATTTGAGAAGGGTCACATGCATGATCTTCTGAAAACTTGATAAACTCTTTCACGCCATCTTCATACTCTTTTGTCAACCTATTGGCATTCATCCATTATTTATTCATATTCATCGTCTTTATGGGTTCGATCTCGAGAACTTGCCTAATATTATGTTTTAATTAATCAGGTAGCATTGTTTGGGTTTTATAAAAACAAATCATGGTACAAATGCCTTTAAGCACATGTGAAATCCATATACATGGTGTGTCCAGTAGGGTGAACATCGTGTATGTATAATAACCATCCAACATTCAATTCATTTAGTGTGCAAACAAGGACCACCAACGGCCATGATTTTCAGCGGGGCGTTTAGCCCGTACATTTCACATTATAACCATAAATATCAAACAGTAATAACATGCGAACAAGAGGAAACCAATGAGTAACAGGAGAAACATTAATAAATATGATTTTATCTCAATGTACTCAAGGTGATGATAAGATGTTGGTCAAGATCAACTATGGGTTTGGAGTACACTAATATTTAATTGAAAAAAACTACTAAAAACTGATCTAGAAAAGGATGAAATATCCTATTCATCAAGTCCCTTAATACAACCAATGCATTAGTTAAACCAAAAATCATCGCTAAAAATTCATACAGGCCATAACTACTCCTAAAAGCAATCCATGGTAGGCCCATCGATGTCCAACTCATCTAATGGTATCCTAATGTCAAATCTATCTTGGAGAAGATCATAAAACCTCATAGATGATCAATGTGACTATCAATACGTGGATGTGGATACATATTCATGACTCTCATCAGGTTCAATCTCCAATAATCCAACAAAATAATAAATACCAATCAACCATCTATTTTAGAGAACTATAAAACCCCATGGTAAAGTACTATGCCATATGAAACCATTATATTCTATATCATCAAATTGTAATTCAAACAACTGATGCTCTTTTGGTGTTATTTTAGAAATTATAGAAACTGAATTTTCTCCCAAAACTAACTAGATTATAAAGTTTATCTCTTTATTAAGAAGTAAATTTTATACCTCATCAGTGAAAACATCCTAAAAATGTACTACTATTGGGGAAAAATAATCCTACAACATTCTAGTAACATCTAAAATATGCCGGACTATTTGATCCATGAGAAAATACAATATAGATTGAATTGGTTCTACATGACCAGATAGAAGATTCCTCTCATCCAAGTGAAAATAAATCTGTCTATTTTGGAGATAAAAAGGTAACTCTCATATGGGAACAAATGATTTTGGATTTTTATAAAACAAACTAATCCATAACAAAACTAAAATAAAATATTATCATATAAAGCATGGGTGGTTCACAAAATAAATGATAACCACCAATATCTAGAGATCATTCCTTGCAACATGTTATATTCGTGGACTATAATACCAATAGTGTGTCGATGGTGATAACACTATCCAAGCTTTACACCTCCAAGCCTAAAAATTTTACAAAAAGAGTGAAAAAAAGGAATGTGATTCTCTTTTATAAAAAATAAAATAAAGGGTAGATGATATAGGAATTGTACCATTGACAGTAGATGATCAAGAATCCACAATAGCCATAGTAGACTACATAACATGCATATGACCAGTCCCTAAACCCTAGGCTGGAGCCAGACTCCCTATATGATATATACTCTTCCTTATACTGTCATTCCTGCATGGTGGTACAACATCCCCTCCCTTGACCAAAACTTCCAATGGGACTCTAGCTACCTATTATCAGAGGATTGTTTGAGTCCTTCCCAATCTCTAGTTCCATTCATGTTCCCCTATAAAGGATCTATTGCTACATGCCCCTAGAAAACCACATTAGGTGGACGAATCTTTTATAAGCATGACACCTCAATCACAACACCATACAAACCAAACAATCGAAATTTTAGATTTTACAAAGCATCCCTTATTCAATTTTGTTTGTTAATTCAGGGGTTATCACAAAAGTTTTATCATCCTAGGGTGTTCATTCATAAGTCAAGTATACGTATATTACCAATTTATATATTCCAATGTTCAAAAAGAACCAACCAACATTCAATTCATTTAGTGCGCAAACAAGGACCACCAACAACCAAGATTTTCAGCGGGGCGTTTAGCCCGCACATTTCACATTATAACCATCAATATCAAACAGTAATAACATGCGAACAAGAGGAAACCAATGAGTAACAGGATAAAACTCACTGTGAAGGTGTCGTTAAGCACACGACAGAGGTGCGTACGTGGCAGAGGAGAGGCACACAACATAGGAGATTTCCAACTGAAAAGAAAACATTAAATAGGGGAAACCCATGAGAATAAAATAATCTAAAACCGAGTACACCATTTACCACATCCCACCAACCCCAAAAGTCAATGTTGGGATTTTCCTATATTCTCAACACCCGATGTAAGGGAGTGTGATTTTCCTATATTCTCAACAATTACCCTACCATCTTATGTTATCCTCTATAAAGGTTTATTTTAATTTTAACTAGAATGGGGAATTACCTCCCATCCATCAATTTAATTAGGACCATTTGTATAAGTAAGGCATTATTCACATTCATATTTATATTACAAAACATGAATAAAAACATATCATATGTCCCATTATCCATGTACAATTTCATTCAATGAAATGAAATACACAATTATCATTCTATATAACATGCAGTAGATGGTGTTCCATTTCAACCCATTATAGATCATTTCAATTCATTTAATTAATTCATTAAATTAAAATAAATCCATCATGTAAAATCCACTCCTTATTATTATTACACATTCAATTTTACCAAGAATGGAAAATTCACTAATAAGGCTCAAAGGGTCTTCAAAATGGGCCATAATCAACATGGAAATTTCCTACATAGTAAATTCCATTAAGAATCTAGGCCAAACACCTATAATGTGTCTTCAATTCCATTTATATACCCATGTATCAAGGGAAAACTCATTTAAAAGCTTTAACATAAGCTAAATAGGTGTTCAGGGAAGTTAATAATTTGACATTAAAGGGATGATTTTACTTGGCACACTCAAGGGGTGTCCATAAAAGAGTTCAAGAACATCTAACCCATGAAAAAAGATTCAATAGGTGTTTATTGAGGTGCATGGATTAAATAAAGAACTCAATAATATTAATAATCCATTGACTCTTGCAATAACACCTTAAATTAGGATTTCACACGTTCAATTCAAGCGGTAGAAATTTTTTTTACCTGAAAATGAATATCAATAATGGTAGCGGCGGCGGCGGAGGCAGCGCCGGAGGCAGAAACGGCGGTGGCGGCGGCGACAGAGGTAGAGGCGGCGGCGACGGTAGAGGCAGCGGCGGTCGCGGCAGCGAGGGTGGAGGCGGCAGAGGCAGCGAAGATCGCGGTAGCGGGAGCGGGGGCGGAGGCGGCGGCGGTGGCGGAGAAGGAGGAGGATGAGGAGGATGAGGAGGAGGAAGGAGGAGGAAGGAGGAGGAAGGAGGAGGACGAGGAGGACGAGGTCGCGACGACGAGGGGCCTGGTTCAGCTTCCGCAAGAGCTTGACCGCGTGCAAGCGAGGATGGCCTATTAGGGTTATTAAATAAAAACCGACAGAACCTTTATCAGCGCTCGTTAAAAGTGCTGATAAAGGTATGTTTTATCAGCGCTAAAATAAAAGCGCTGATAAAAAAATCATTTATCAGCGCTTTTTTAGCGCTGATAAAACAATCATTTATCAATGATTTTTTAGCACTGATAAAGGCATACCCCTTTATCAATGCTTTCTGTTTAGCGCTGATAAAGGGCAGCGCTTCCCTTTCCCTGTTTTTTGGTAGTGACATATACAATAGTTGATCGCCCACTGGGCCGATCACATATACAAATAAATAAAGGTACAAAATTATAAGGAGGTTTTACAACATGAAGCCTCACCCCATCCTAATCTCCAACTCATAGCGAGATATCCTACTAAATGATCAACCTGGTCCACATCCCAACCTGTACCTGCAACAAGTGAGGGCAGCTCAGGTACCCAAGTGCCATGGCTGCCCGAGCAGGGTGTGAGTACAACTCAGTAATATTCCGCTAACTTGGTCCAGTATCCAACTAGTAATATGCAGTGTACGTGCATGTGATAAACTCAATAGCTTGTAAACAAACAATACATAACTTCAGAACATAGCATAATATCACCAAGCACACACAAGCACTAAACAACCATGTGCTAAGTGGTCATGCACTTACCAAGCCACCATGAACCTCTAATCGTACCTGCTTTGGATCCATGCCAGAATGTAGTCATAATGAATATTATAAGTAAACAAGAGCAAGTCACAAGGCTAAGAATCATAGGCCAGACCACACTAGGCCATCATGCCTTGTCTCTCTCTCATTAGTAGGCCTCTAGATCAGACCTCAATAGGCCATCATACCCCATCTCTCTCTATAACTGCACATGCCCTAGGCCTCTAGGATAGACCACACTAGGCTATCATTCCCTGTTGATATCTCTCAAGTCAAATCACATAAACCATCATGCCCTTATAATCTAGACTTCCCTTAAAAAAGGTGTTTGCGATGCACCAGTCTGAGTTTCATCATAAGCTCCGACACATTCCTATGTTGCCTATCTACTAACTCCCCAAAATAGAAAAATAATACAACATGTTATTTTCTACTATTTTGTAACATCCCAACCCGAATCACCGGGTCTAATCCGAAATGCCACATGACCTCAGGTGCACCTCCCCATACACTAGAGGCTACCGAATAGCAGCAAGGGTCTTGAGTGGAACCAATGAGAGACTATACCCTCAATCAGAGTGCATAATAATAAATAAATAACCAAACATATAATAATATATAATCAAAGTACACAAATACCAACAATATACCAATAACATGAGTGAATGAAAAGACAACAAACTCAAAATCCATGTAAAGATACAACTACTGATCACTCACTAGGCTAATCACGTATACAAATAAAGGTACAAAAGTACAAGGAGGATCTACAACACCAAGAGTCACCTCATACCGGTCTCCAACTCATAACGAGTTATACCAATAAATGATTTACCCAAGCCTCAACCCAACCTATACTTGCAACAAGTGAGGGCTGATTGGGTACCCAAGTGCCATGGCCACCAGCGTAGGGTGTGAGTACAACTCGGTAGGACACCACCAACACGGTCCAGTACCCAACTGGCAATATGCAGTGTACGTTTATGTGATAATATCAGTAGAAAGTAAATAAGTAAGACATAACTATGCGATGTAACATAATATCACTATTGAAAAGATAGCCTATACCCACGGTTCAAAACCGTGGGTATAGCCCCCAAAACTGTGGGTATAGCCTATACCCACGGTTTTGGGAACCGTGGGCTGGAACGGCATCGGTATAGGTCCCCAGCCTATACCCACAGTTTTCCAAAACTGTGGGTATAGGTGTCCTGCCACCGTGTCACCGAAACATAACCAATTGCCACGGTGTCAACAGCTTTTACCCACAGTTTCAAAACCGTGGGTATAGGTTCTAAAATAATGCAGGCGCTGAGTTTTGATCCCGCAACCTCTTCGCTGCAAACACCGCGTCTAAACACTACCCTAACTTCACCTATATGTATATATATATATATATATATTTAGTTAAATATAGTTATAAAAACCGTGGGTATAGAGGGAAGAACCGTGGGTATAGGGTTCCCGCAAAAAAAAAATTCCTTCCCGCGGAAAAAAAAAATTCCCACGCACACAAAAGTGACCTATACCCACAGTTTTTCATAACCGCGGGTATAAGTATTTTAGCCCAGACCTATCCCCATGGTTTTCCCCAAAACCGTGGGGATAGGTACCCATATACCCACGGTTTTGGGAAACCGTGGGTATAGGTGACTTTTCAGGACCTATCCCCACGGTTTTCCAAAACCGTGGGGATAGACCCCCCCTATACCCACGATTTTAGAAAACCCTGGGTATAGGTCTTGAAAAGACACCTATACCCACGGTTTTCCAAAACCGTGGGTATAGGGGGGGTCTATCCCCACGGTTTTGAGGAAAACCGTGGGGATAGGTCCATTTTCCAGTAGTGTATCACCAAGTACACACAAGAAATAAACAACCATGTGTCGAGCGGTCATGCACTTACCAAGCCGCCACAAACCCCTGACCATGAATACTTTGGATATATGATAGAATGTAGTCATAACAGATGTCAGAAGTAAACAAGAGCAAGTCATAAGGCTAAGAGTCACAAGTCAGACCACACTTGGACATCATGCCTTGTATCTCTCTCATCAGTAGTACATGCCCTAGGACTTCAAATTAGACCTCATTAGGCCATCATACCCTGTATCTCTCTATAGCTGCATAGGCCCTAGGCCTTCAGGCCAGACCACACTAGGTTATCATTACCTATTTATATCTCTTGGGCCAGATCACATAGACCATCATTCCCCACCGTCACCTCTTTGGTTCGATCACATGTGATTGTTATTCCCCCAGGTCAGGCCACACTAGTCCACCATGCCTCACCATCTATCTCATTCTCATCAACACGTCACATGCAACATCTGAACACGCTCCCCCTTTAGGGATACCAATCCATGACATGTCCACCCATCTCTTAGGTAACATGAAAAAAATAACAACAAAACATATAATAAACATATCACAAGGAAACAATGGCATCATATCACTCACACATATCCAGTTTCATAGCACAATAAACATAGTTCTCATACATAGGCATTCCATATCACATAATGGGTCTCTATGCTATGTTCACACACACGCATGTGATCACTATCAAGCATGGTCAAACAAGATATGCCAATATAGGTATCACATAAAGGCAACATGGATATATATATAAACAGAGCATGACATATCATCAAGAGTCATAACATCTACAAATGTGATCGAACATCAAACATGGTCTTATGGGCTCTAGGACTAAAGTAGCATAACAACACACCCAATGGTGTCCATGTAGTTCAATACACTCAGTAGTGTGCAATCCTAGACCATTGATGACCAACAACAAGCTAATGCACAAGGGACCAACATGGCCCTTGGCACTTTGTCCAATTTAATTAGGCATGGTTCCCTTAATTAATTAAATGTCAAGGATCATTAATTAATTAAGAATTATAGGTTCATAAAACAATTATGAATTTAAGTTTTGTTCATATAAGGTGGTGAATCTCATATTAAATGCTAATAAACCATGCATAAAACACAAGGTAGAGTGCATGGAGCCACCCACCTCAAGGTTGTCAATGTCTAAGTCAAGTTTTACCAAGGAATCATCACTCGAAACACGCTCATGTATCAATCGGTTCAAACCACTCACTAAGGATTCCTGGAACCAATCCCATGTTTTTATTTCAAAAAAGAAATAAAAACACTACATGATATAATATCATTCTCTCTCATGGATAATTTCAAATTATCATTTTAAGTTATATCATGATCTCATAATTTCTTCCTTAGATAAAAAAAATAATTTACATTTGATAATAATTTTATCTCTCTAGAATAATCCTAGGTAAACTTGAGATAATAATTCTTTATCACTCTTTGATAATTTCCATATTATTATCATTTAAGAGATCTTTATTCAATTTCTTTAGGATCAAAGGAAGAACTATATTCATGGTTTCTCTTGAAAATAAGGAAAAGGAATATAATTCCTACCTAGGTATTTTTCCCTCTCTATGACATCATACCCAACAAAAGGGATGAATAGTTAGTTTTTCCACACCTGAAAATTGAATGTGGACTTGGTTTGGTCAAAGAATACTTCAAAAATCTCACATAAAGTAATTTTGAGGCTTCTTGGACAAAAAAGAATAATAAAAATGAAGTCAGAAAGGTTTAAGTATTTTTCAAGAAGGAAAACTATGTACAGGTTCACAACATTAAACCCCACTAATTAAATTAACCATTTAATTTTTATTTTTCTCAAATCTTGAATGAGGATCATTTGAAATATTTTATAAAGTGATTAAAACCTTTAAATGAGTTACAAGAACCAATTCCCATTATTTAAGGCATTTAAAATCATTAAAAATGAGTTACAAATGTGTTTTGGGGGAGAAGAAACATAAAAGAAGATTTTTAAAGAATTTTCCCCAAAAAGGGTGATGCATAAGGGTAACTTGGTTTTACCCTTACACATCACCTAGACATCACATAAGGGTATAATTTTACCCTCACACAACCTTGGGTTACCCTTACATGGAATTTAGAAACCAAAATCTACCCTTACACAGCTCATAAAAGCTCAGGTTACCCTTACGTAACTCCATAGTTTCTCTTACGCAACCTTTAAAAGCTTTGGATTACTCTTACACACCAATAGAAACCATATTATAACCCTTATGTAGTTCCTAAGTACCCTTATTCACCCTTATGAAACATATAAAAATTCCATCTTACCCTTATGTAGTACCTAGGTACCCTTACTCAAATCCATTACACAACGTATATGAATCCCTTGTTACCTTTACGCAAGTCGGTCTTACCCTTATAAAACCTTTAAGAATTAGAAGTTACCTTTATGTAGTAGCTAGAAGAAATGACCTACCCTTACTTAAGAATGTTTACCCTTGCATAACCCTTGAAAAATAAGGTTTACCCTAACGCATGATCTTTAAACCCTCCTTACCCTTACACAAATCATAAGTGCTGCGTAAGGGTAAAAATTTACTTGATTTTTTTTAAATTTTTCATAAAAAAGACTTGTATATTATATTCAAAAGAGGGTTTTAAGAACATTTAAAAACAAAGAATATTACAATTCTCCCTCTCTAAAGACTTCTCATCCTTGAGAAGCGTCTCTAGAAATCATGCTCGAACAAATCAGGACACTAAGCTCAAATTTTTGACTCCAACTCCCATGTATCCTCTTGGATCCATCCATGTTTCCATAAGACCCTAACAAGTGGAACCATATTTCCTCAAAGTAATTTATTTCTCCAGTCAATG
The DNA here is from genome assembly GCA_963277665.1 of Viscum album. Lineage (NCBI taxonomy): Eukaryota > Viridiplantae > Streptophyta > Magnoliopsida > Santalales > Viscaceae > Viscum > Viscum album. The sequence goes on along the minus strand of OY728141.1, from coordinate 421,549,482 downwards.
ATCTACATTGGGAATTCCTAATAATATGCATCTATATCCAACTCAATTTCCTCATAGTTTATAACATGTGTAGGATTGGGCATGTACATATGCAGATAAGAAATGCATAACACATAATGCATGCCTCGATAAAAAAGATGAAGGTCCAGGTGGTATGCCTCTACCCCAACCCATTCAGTGATCTCAAAGGTTCCATCATCCTAACTAAAGTCTGAATTGACTTCATAGGAGTTTTCCTAGCTGGTTCACCAACTACTTGCATCAATCATAAGGCTCAAAGCCATGAATCAATGCACCAATTATATGACTCCTTATCAGCTTGCACTGATTTTTATCCCAATTAAAAATCCCACATATGATTTCCATTGAGCTTTATATATGAAATAAACATCATAAATTCAATACATAACTAGATACTCTTAGGTCCGCTACACATCGGCCTATGGAGTCACCATGATCATCCAATGGTCAGTATTACACAAACCATGAACCTTCCCAAAAGAGAGGTCATTTCACACATGACCAGGTCGATCTTACCACTATAGGAGTATCCTTATTATCAACTCATAACACTTACATCGGTTTACCCGACCCCCATACTAGTCCATCATTGAATGAAATGACTAGACATGACTATTTTTCAACCAATTTCCAAGAAAAACATCATGTACTACACAAAACTGGATTGCTCAGAATGAAGTCCACTACATTCAATGATTCATCTTGAAACATGTAACGTTATCTAGTAGCCTAGGTGTAGGTTACGACTCCTGACCCATACAAGTCTTTTCCCCTAACATAAACTACTACTTCGAACCTCAACATCTCCATCAGTGATAAACTCAGTTTGACCATACAATGGTACCTTGGTCCACTGTTGATGTCATCTTCCACCACAAAGAAAACTCCATAAGAATTAACCATTAGTCCATAAAAACCTTTGAGCTTCATTCCTAATGCGCCGATTTCTAACAACAAGGGCGACCTTAAACCAAAATCATCAATGACCCACCATCATTGTTCCCTCCGAGTTCATCCACAAAACCAGGATCATCCTTAATGGTAATCTCACTACCCTAAAAATAATTCAACTAACCCCACACATAACTACCACATGAGTATGTTGGTGTAATGTTTTGTGTATTCCACAAAAGTTATGTAATATTAATGTTTGAAAAGAAAGGGTCTCTATAGTATGGGTTTCCTCCTCTTCGAGTAGGGTACACACGTTTGGTTCATGGTTTGGAAAACCATGCAGCCAACCACGCGACTTACCTAAATTATTAAAAAATTGGAATTCCAACCCTACCCCTCTCATGTTTTAACCCTAATATGAACCCTCTCCATCTTTATTGACCTAGGAGAATGAAGGGGGATCTAAAACCATCCTCTCTTGATCCTCCTCCCTCTATTGAAGCTCCTTTAAGGTTTCTAGGTAAGTTTTTTTGGTTTTTGGTCATTTTATCCTTTTGTTCTCTTTGTCTCTTGATTTACCCTTATTTCTTGGTTGGTTTATTTATTAAACAAACCCTAGTGAGAGGTTTTGATTATGTGGGTTGGTTTATTTTATAATAGGGTGTGAAATTTTCTTCTTGGTCCCTCTTCTTCCTTATCTTAGTGTTTCATTGAATTCGAACACCATTGAGGTACATGTCTCCATCCACTTGCTCTTCAAAACATTCCAATTGATGCTTGAGTATTTATATTTAATTTAAAAATGTGTTATTTGTGATTATGATGTGTTCATATGGGTTGTTTTGGTGTTTTCACATTGGTGAATTGATGAAAATGTTTTTTTCAATGGATTTATATAATTATGCCTATGTATATATGCATGTAAGGTGTTTGATAAAATATCAGTAGGTATTTTAAGATGAAATTGAGTGATTTGGATTGAGTTTGACAAAGGTAGGGTTTTGGAAATTTGGTTTTCATCATGAATTGAGCTTTGTGTGTGGTTGTAATGTCTCTTTGTGGTTTAGTGCTCATGTGTGGTTTGTTGTGATTGGTGGTAATGACAATAATGACCCTTTAAATTGGTTTTTGGGTATTTTTATGGTTTACCATAGATTTTTTTGGATAAGATCATATCCATATGTGTATAGGGTGAATATATGGACACACACACACACACATGATAATGAAATTCTATAAAAGAAAATTTCTATCTTGAACACGGTCTTCAAAATGATCTTCTTCGATTTCATTCTCTCCTCTACTCTATCTTCCAAAGGTTTTCCTAAAAACTCCTAATGTTATCTAAATTTCATACTGGTTCCTAAATTAATTCAAATGTGGTTTTCAAATACATTTTCCAAATCAAGACCCATTTGGAATCTTTCAAGAATAAATGGTGTTTTACCTAGTTTTTGGAAATGGTTTTGAGAAGAAAGGTATTCTCATTGGAAATGGTTTTGGTGTTGTAAAGTGTAAGGACCGATTAGTACTTTGGGGTGTTTTGAAAACTAGTTTTAAATTTATATTATGTGTTGGATGGATTTTTAATTTGAAAGGTTCTATGTTAGGTGGGAACCCCTATAGGTTTCCTTCCGTTGAGAGGGCCTTTGCATAATTAGTGTTGGGAATGGACAAGGCATACATGGTGGAAATTACAATTTATACCAAACATGTGATGAACTCCTCATCCCCCTTTATAATATTATCATGAGACTCATAGACATCATTTATAGCGCTGAGGGATGATTTATTTTTAGTCCTGATTAGACAAATTAGTACCCCATAGATAGACGATAGTCCAAGTGGGATTTTCCATTGGTGAGGCTAGTTTAGAGAATCTAGGTTAGTTATTGGACATAGAGGTGCCCCATATACTGGTAGGTGGGTATGAACTGAGTGAATCTAAGGATTTATTTTAGGAATGTTTAGGAAATTCCCATGGTTATATATTTGTATGTTCTTTCTTCATTTTGTAGAAATTTGTTCTATTAGTACTTATTTTCCTTCCCTTATACTATTTCCTTTATTTATGGTTTTATTAGATATACCCTAATGCTTGTTTATTGACCAAGTTTTCCTTTATTTTATTCATTATTTGGATTGTGTTTCCACTTGTCCTTTGGTTACTAAAATTGGGTTTTAAAATTAAAATATGAGTTATTTCTTCCAAATGTTGAAAACCTTATTTTCATAAATGTACTTTAAAACTATCGTTTATGGAATATTTTAGGAAAGGAAATGTATGGATTCTATGGTTCTTACCTATTGAGCTATTTTATTCTCACACCCTACTTGTTCCATTCAGATTCGATAGACTTGAGCTATTTTATAGGTTCAATTTTGTTCAGGTTTTCTAATGGAGTGGGCTAGTCTTATGGATGGTGGTGACTAAGAGGTCACATGGATATCATGTAATTTTGGTCTCAGTTTTGGTTTTGTTTTTAGTATTCTATTTTTCTTTACTGTTGTTGTATCTAGGTCTGTCTTTTACTTATTTTCATTCAATTTATTTTTTCTATATTCTATGTCTCAATTTATTTATAGTAGTTTATATAAGGATAAATCATTCCCACTTGGTTTATCTTTTATGTTCGACACTATTTTCAAGCCCAAGAGGATTAAGAATGCCTCTTGGGCCTTGTCAAGGGCTAGATCAGGTGACCAGTTTAGGTTTGACTCGAGTTGTTTTATAAAAAAAATGATATTAGAGAAGTCATTAATTATTTTGGGGAATCATGTATATTAAAGATATGAATTTCAGAACCCGAGAGGTTGGTACGTGAAGAGTTTCCTGAACTATTGATCACCCCGAGCCTCAAGTTTCTAGGGGTAGTTCAGGATTTTAGTCTTTTATTATAATTTTTGGGTTTATACCATTGGTTCTTTTTTGGCTTGTGTGATTTGGGGGATGAAAATGGGAGCGAACTGATGCTATATAGTGAGCATGCATGGAGTAGCGACCCATATGGAGACCAAGTGCATGGTTCAATATAATTTCAGTGGTTGGTGCTTTCTTGGGTCATGGTCTCTTAAACCATGTGGTAGGGTTATGCATGGCCACTAGTTACCTATTTCTAGAGTTTTTGTGTGAGTTACGCTTTATCTTGAATTTGTTTGGTGTGATTGGATTCTAAATGAAAAATTGTTTTTGGGAGAAATAGTTTCCAAAAGGGAAATTATTTCAAGACAGGGTTTTATTTTAAAATTGGGAATTAGTGTTTGAGTTGGATTTGAAAACGATTTTTTAGTATTTGAAAAGGGTCCTTAGAATAAAGTGATTTTTAATTTGGAATGGAAATGGTTATTTAAAAAAAGGATTTTTCTTTTGTTTATGATGTTTTGACATATGATCTTGGTGTTTTGGTTCAGAATTCCCTTTTGGTTGAATTTTTGGTTGATTTTAATTTGGTTTTTTGTTTTTTTCTATATAGAGTATGCTGCCTAGAAAGATCCCAAAGGTTTCTAGTGAGTCTATTTAAGTTGTTGGCCTTGATCAGACTCAGAGTGGGGTGGTGGAGTCATGATCTTCTCAGTTGTTTCCCATTTTCCATGGTGATCAAGGTTTATTAGAGTTTTTGGAATTTATTGAGAAAATTGAAAGTATTTTTAGGTCTTTGGGAACTCCCAAAGATGTGAGCGTGCAAGCTGTTTTGGGTTCATTTGAGGGTCTGGGTTTGGATCAGTGGGAGGTAATAGTACCATCATCGTTGAAAGTTGGGATGTCTTGGGAAGTATTTAAGAAAACTTTTATACAATGGTTTATACCTAGGGAGGTGAGGATGGAGAAATTGGTAGAGATCCTAATTTTTCATCAAGGTCTATGGATGGTGAAGGCCTATGTTGATCTCTTTAAAGAGATGGTTTCTTTTTCTATAGAGAAATAATCAAAGGGTCAACTAAAGGATATTCTCTTCAACTGGGGTCTTCATCCAAATATTAAGGAGAAAGTTTGATCATTCAGGGAAGTTCAGTTTAGGAAGCTGGTAGATGAGGCATTTCTTGCTGTGATGGTTCCCAAAGCACAGTTTGTAGTAGGTGGAAGTCTAGTTTCTCTTGGTGATCATGAAGGTTCCCCATCTAGTGAAGAGTGTGTTCCAATAGAGCCTATTCTTAAGGATTTTCCCTTGTAAATTCTTGCTCCTTGTTCATAAGACCGTTCAATCGTGTGCTTCCAATGTGGATGGTTTGGGAATTTGAATCCAACTTTCTATAATCCTATAAAGGGGTTTCAATTATGTGACTATTTGGGTCATTTGAAGAAGTTCTTCAAGTAGAATTTATAGAATAGGAAGTCTCGATCAAAAGCTTCGAGATCCTGACTATGGGTTAGTAGATGCTTCAAGGAACCATGGCTCTAGCTATAGGGCCCGGAGTGAAGATCTTCACACAATCATAAATTTTTGGGTGTGGGGGGTTGTTGGTCCAACTTTTATCTCCAACCTCAGAGTGGGGATGGTTAAAGTTCCCCTTATTATAGTTTTATTTGTTTTTGAAAATACTCCTTGTTATAGGGATCTTGGTAGCCTTGTATTCTTTAGATTTTATTTAGTGGCAGTTCATAGATGTGAATTTTTAAATGGTTATCCATTTTGAGGACTGGTTTTGAATTTGGGTTGTGTTTGTTTTGGAGATTCTTGGTTGTTTTTGGGGTTCTTTCATTTTGGGAGTTCCCAGGTTGGTGTCATGGTGCTTATTGGTTCCTAAATGGTAGAGAGAACCATTAATGATATCCTTATGGTTTTCTCTAGAGCTGGTTGGGTGGGACTTGGGGAATAAAAATGGGTCACACTAAAGATTTTGGTTCTGTTTGTATTCATTCTGTTTCAGCTTCTAGTTTCATTTCTCATTTAACTGGGTGACTTTATGGAGGTAGAATATTTTTTGGTGGTGTGAATTATCAAACCATAACCCAATATTTATTTTATTTTTATTCTTTTCATGATTTTTTATCTTTTGGTTGAGGTTTAGGTGGAGTTTCCAGTGATTTTTTTTGGTTTTGGAGGTTTTGGGTGGATTTTGACCCTATGTATGGTTAGTGTGAATGGTTAGAGTAGAAACCATGGGGATAGTTAGGGAAGGGATGTTTTTATTTCATTTTATTCTTTAATGGATTTCCTTATATGACCTGCACACAATTTATATCAAATTGTGTAATCCAAAAGAGTAACCATGCTGCTTGTTGGCAGTGTCTATGGAAAGGCACACAACTTGCGCATGGATAGTGGAAACTGTGCAAAAAGTATGTGAGAGTCTCTACAATTTTGATAGATCCAAATTTAATAGTTGGTGTATGGTCTCCCAAACTATGTGTCCAGCTCATGTGAGTGTCATGTTCTTCCATTAGGGTGCGCATGGTTGGCACATGGTTTGAAAAATCGTACAACCAAACTATGAAACTCACCCTGATTCTAAAAAACTTAAAATTACAACCTTTAAATTCTTATGTTTTAACCCTAATCTGATCCCTCTCCCCCTTTTATTGACCTAGGTGCATTAAGGGGGCTCCAAAACCCTCCACCATTACTCCTCCTTACTCCATTGAATCTCCTTAAAGGTTACTAGGTAAGTTTCTTTTGGTTTTTAGTCATTTTATCATCTTTTTATCTTTATATATTGGTTTCAACTTCTTTATTGGTTAGTTTCTTTATTTCCCAAACCCTAGGGTGAGGGTTTGAATATGTGGGCTATATTATGTGATGATAGGGTGTTCAATTTTCTTCTTGGGCCTTCTTCTTCCTTCTCTTGAAGTTTCATCACATTTACACATCGTTGAGGTAGGTGTATCTACCCACTTCATTTCAAGAACATTTAAATTGATTATTGAGTATTTCTATTTAATTTTAAATTTTTTGATTCTTGATTATGATGTGTTTTTATGGGTTTTTTAGTGTTTTAACATTAGAGAATTAAAGAAAATATTTTTTCAAGGGGTTTTTATAATTATGCCTATGTATATATGCATGTAAGGTGTTTGATAAAATGTCAATTGGTATTTTGAGATGAAATTGGGTGCTTTGGATTGTGTTTGGACTAGGTATGGTTTTATTAATTTGGGTTTCCTCATGAATTGATATTTCTATGTGATTGTAATATTTCTTTGTGTTTTAGTTCTCATGTGTAGTTTGTTGTGATTGGTGGTAATGCCAGTGGTGACTCTTTAAATTGGTTTTTGGGTATTTTTATGGTTTACCATAAATGTTCCATTGGATGTAGTCATATCCATATGTGAATGGGGTGAATATATGGATAGGAACACACATGATAATGGAATTATATAAAATAAAATATCTATCTCAAACCCAATCTTAAAAATGATATTCTTATATTTCTTTCTATCCTCTACTCTATTTTCCAAAGATTTTTTCTAAAAACTCATAATATTATCTAAATGGAATATTGGTTCCTAAATGAATTCAAATTTGGATTTCAGATTTTTTTTCCAAATAAAGACATGTTTTTCATCTCCCAAGAATAAAAAATGTTTTACTTGGGTTTTGGAAATGGTTTTGATAATAAAGGTATTCTCATTGGAAATGGTTTTGGAGTTGTATGTTTAAGGGCTGGTTAGTACTTTGGGGTGTTTTGGAAATTGGTTTTAAATTCATATTATGTGTATTCCCAATTGTAACTTTTAAAGGTTCTATGTTTGATGAACACCCCTATGGTATCCTGATTAGCCACTAAATGAGGCGAATATTCATTGTTAATATACATAATATTCATGTTCTTTGTTATTCATAAACACCATTTTAGTTCATTTTACACTTTGAACATCATTTCACATTATGATTGTAATACCTTCTTAAAATGCACTATTATGTGGTACATTTTTGAACATCATTTAAAGTACCCAGTGATTCATCTGATTTTAAGGAATTAAATTATACATATTTTAATTTGATTTTTTTGTAAATTTATCTACACTTAAATATGAACATGTTTGATTCAGGGATCAGTGGAGAATTCATGGAGGATGATGGAGATATTTGGAAATGAAAGGAAGCAATTCTGGAGAAGGAAGACTGGACATCATCCCACTGATTAGGATGTGGGGCCCAACATACAGGCCCAATTAATCCCAACTTTCGTGGGATGATAGAAGACATGTACAGGAACAAATCACTCTTCAGGAGTTAATGCTAATTCGGCCTCCATGTTGGTCATTTAGGAGGCCCAAGTTAGAGATAAAATTCTGGGCCAGATTCTGCGGCCCAGAAAAACATTCCACCAATTTGATCATACCTAGGAATACAAAACTCCAAATTGGCCCAAATTTTACAGGCGGTTAGAAGCCATCCGGAACTCCATTTTCTTCTTCTATGTACCACCCTGATTCGGCCATCTAGAAGGTCATCGAAACGCGTCTGGTCGGTGGATGAAATCTGGATGCCACCTCGGGTCAAATGTGGAAAATTCCAAATTCCACAAACTTTCCACCACCCTAGGTCTACCATACTCAAGTGGGATGACTTGTACTGTTGAAGGCTCGACCCAAGGCTCCCAAAATGATTATTTAAGGCAGTGGTGGTGAAGGAGTTTAAAATCTTGGATGCTTTGTTTAATTGTAATGTTATGCTGCATTTTTGTTGCCTCAATTTTGTCTTTCACATGTAAGTTGTTCAATTCACTTTAGTTTCTTAATAAAAGTTCTTCTTCTACTCTTATTCTGTTGTTCTTAATATCACTTTGATACCGTTGGATCAAGGTGTGAATTTATTCACACCAACCCTTGTGAAATTATTCACACAACGGTGGAGTGATCATTTTATTTTTGTTGTTTTCTTTACTTCTCCATTTCCTCCCTTATGAGTCTACTTTCCGCTTCCATTGAAACCATGGGATCAATGGAGGGTGGGTTGATCCAAGGGAGTAGCAAGGGGCTGGATTGGATGTTATTTATCACCTAATTAATGTATAATCACTTCTTTAATTGGGATTTTTATTTGATGATTTTTAAACTCCATCGTCCTTGTTGAATTTAAGGCCACACACTTCAAGTACTAATACGATCCTTTACCTTGAAGTGCTCAAAACTTTGATCCTTCAAGTGTATAGGTGATTAGTATTAGAGGGTGTAGGCATTAAACCAGTAAGTGATGATGTTGTTTTATCTCCTTAAATGAACCCATCTCAAATTTAAGAAATTGAAATCATTAAAAAGAAAATAGGTCCAATCCACCCCGAGTGATAACCTAGGATCAACTCATTCTTTTAAATTGAATACACTTAAATCTTTTAGATATCTTTAAAACACATACAAAATCAATCCAATTTGGCCACTTCATAGCCAAAAATCCATTCCTTAGGTTGTGTATCTTAGGTATCTTCTTAGGTCTCTGTGGAATCGACAACCCAAGCTACACTACAAGGACCGTTCTACCCTTCTTCTCTTGGGTAAATTTGGGCGTGAACCAAATTTTGGCACCGTTGCCGGGGACCTAAGTAAGTTATCTTAGACACTATCATTCTTTTTTTTCATCCCACTTCTCTCATCTCATCCCCAATTTCATTCCTATGGAAAACCCTTTTGAACAAATCCAAACATGGGAAACCTCTCCCTACTTTGATCACTCAACCCCATGTACGATGTACAATGACCATCCTAATTCCTACTTGTGGGATCATAAACAACCTACTGAACCACAATGTTTTTATTCATATGATCCACAATACATTCCAACATATTATGAGTTCCAATCCCAACAAGGCCAATCTGAACACCCTCCTATGGAATTCCAACAACATAGTTATCCTCCTGGAATAGACCATCTGTCTCAACCCCTTGACCATCATGATCCACAACCATTACTTGAAAAACTTTGTCAACAAATGGAGATAATGAATTTTGAGGTTTCATCATTGAGTTTAGAACTACAAAGCATTTAAACTTGTGAGGAACCCATCCCTACACAAACTGTCCCTTCCATAACCTTATGTGAAGTGTCTAGTTTCACACAAATCCCACATGAATTTATTGAAGAACCAACCTTTGGATTTGGGATAGATGAAGAGGATCAAGGAAATTTTGAAGGGACTTTAAATCAGGAGGAAATTAACTTTTTGGATTCAAAAGAGGAGAATTTGACATCATGGATTGAGTCTCATGAATATAACTCTGTTGATGATTTTTCAAAAACACCAATCATTGAACCATTAAGAGAAATCACAATATTTGAGTCCATACCCATTTCTAACACTGATATTTCCAATTTTGTGGTTGAATCTTCTATTCCAAAGGAACCAATTATATTGATAAATTTTGAAAATAAAATTGAGATCGATCCAAATTCCCAACCTATGTCTAAAAATGTTAGTCTGCCTGAACTCGAACATGTGTCCTTTCCATCATTCATCAAGTTTTCATTCATTGAGGATATCCAAAACCATAATGTTTTCATTGTTTCTTCTCTTGATATAAATAAAATTGGAATGACCCTTGATGTATTAGGAAAGACTAGAGAAGCAACTAGATCCACCATTTTTTATATTCCTTGGATTTACCAACTCATTTTAGAACATAGGTTTGTTAATGAAACAAATTATAAAAATTTAATCAATCTAAACCTAGTTGAATTTGTAAAAAATGTGGTCCTTAAAAATTTTAAAGTTGGTATTGGGTAAGTTGGGGGGTTCATGTCGAGCTAACGACGTTAAACAAAGCGCTGCACGGGAGGCAACCCGTGGTTTTTATGTTTCTAATCTTTCTGAATCATCTTTATTTTTCAAATAAGATTACTTAATCATTTTTATATTTAAAAATAACAAAATAGACTTTTGACATGTTCTTCTATTATGAGTATGGATGGGTACGAAAGAGGAGCACCATATTCATCCGTGTCACGTGGTGTGATCCTTGAGTAATACCTTACCCAGAAATTTAAAAAGAAGACAATGTATCATCAGTTTATTTTGTTTTTATTATTAATTAGGTTATGAAAAAAATATATAAATATAATAATACAAAAAAAAAGTCCACGCCATAGGCTGTGGGGCAAACCCCGTCACAACCGGCGAAGCCGCGGGGACTCGAACCCGGGACCGAAGGGAGACAGGGGCGCGTGCTTACCACTGACCTACAGCTTCTTGTGCTACCTTATTCTATAATTTTTATATATATTCTTATATTTTACTTCCTTTATTATATAAATATATATATATATTGTTTGTTTTTGTTTGTTTTGTTTGTTTTTTTTTTCCTTTTTCCACTAGGGAACTTTGTAAGCGACATGGATATCAAAGGAATAAATTCGAGCAGCAAGAACTTCAAACTTCAACCACCAGGTGACTTCATTCCATAATCCTCATTTTCAATTTCCTTTTTAAATTTTTATTCCCTGCCACTACTCCTAATTTTTCATTTCTTAAAACACTGGGGACAGTGTTGTTTTAAGTTGGGGGGGAGATAAAATAAAAAAAATGCTTTTGTGTCAAAAACAAAAATTGAATGATTTGAAAAAATAATTAAATGGAAGGAAAAATTCCTTTAACTTTGAACATGGTAATATGCATTGCACACTTTGAAACTGAATATCAAATAATTTAGCATACCCTAATTCTGATTTTAATCCTTGTATAATTTCATGAGCATAGATTTTGGAAAGTGTGGCTGTCCAATGTGATATTTCATCGTTTATATTTTCATCCAAATAAAAAATGCCACAATGCACGTCCTCTAGACTGTGGGGTACTAATTTGAATTTTTGGGGTCCCATAATAAATAGCATAGGCTGGTTTTATTTTTATGAATAATATGAGTATTCAAAAAAAAAAATTAAAAAAAAAATTGTTAAAAAAATAAAAAATAAAAAAATAAAAATAAAAATTTGCGTGTAGAGCAATGGATTGATAAAATGCGAGGCTTTCGGCACTTGGGGATCGTGACTCCAGAGTTGTCTAGCCCTGAGTTTTTCAATCTATCTCTATTTATGGTAATATGACTTTTTTTTTGATTAAGTTAACTCGAGACGATGCCCGAGTATGTGGGCTTCACTTGGTGCCCTAAGGCCTTTGAGTCTGGGAGTCATCGGCAAAGTCTTTCTACATGGGTTAATTTGATTAATTGCAATCTCAATTACTATAGCAATATTGCAAAAAAAAAATCAAAAAAAAAGAGGGATGAAGAATACTCATATTAGGATTAAATGTGATTCCACCTAGCGCTTCCATGATTTCCCCCTTGAATGAAAATGAACCCGCATATCTATTGTGATTCACAACACATCATTACACCTAATTGAGTTGGATGAAGTATGATGATGGATTTGATCAAAGGAATGGGCTTGGGATTGGGATCTGCTTATGAAACTATCTCGTATTAAAATATTTTGATGGGTTTCATGATTGTTTGGTATAAGGTTTTTTGGTGATCATTGTGTATTAAAATGTTTTTGGAAAAGGGAATTCTAAATTCATATTGTTAAGATGTATTTTGCTCGGGACTAGCAAAACTCAAGTTGGGGGGGGGTGTGATTAGCCACTAAATGAGGCTAATATTCATTGTTAATATACATAATATTCATGTTCTTTGTTATTCATAAACACCATTTTAGTGCATTTTACACTTTGAACATCATTTCACATTATGATTGTAATACCTTCTTAAAATGCACTATTATGTGGTACATTTTTGAACATCATTTAAAGTACCCAGTGATTCATCTGATTTTAAGGAATTCAATTATACATATTTTAATTTGATTTTTTTGTAAATTTATATACACTTAAATATGAACATGTTTGATTCAGGGATCAGTGGAGAATTCATGGAGGATGATGGAGATATTTGGAAATGAAAGGAAGCAATTCTGGAGAAGGAAGATTGGACATCATCCCACTGATTAGGATGTGGGGCCCAACATACAGGCCCAATTAATCCCAACTTTCGTGGGATGATAGAATAAATGTACAGAAACAAATCACTCTTCAGGAGTTAATGCTAATTCGGCCTCCATGTTGGTCATTTAGGCGGACCAAGTTAGAGATAAAATTCTGGGCCAGATTCTGCGGCCCAGAAAAACATTCCACCAATTTGATCATACCTCGGAATACACAACTCCAAATGGGCCAAAATTTTACAGGCGGTTATAAGGAATCCGGAGCTCCATTTTCTTCTTCTATGTCCCACCCTGATTCGGCCATCTAGAAGGTCATCCAAATGCGTCTGGTCGGTGGATGAAATCTGGCTGCCACCTCGGGTCAAATGTGGAAAATTCCAAATTCCACAAACTTTCCACCACCCTAGGCCTACCATACTCAAGTGGGATGACTTGTACTGTTTAAGGCTCGACCCAAGGCTCCCAAAATGCTTATTTAAGGCAGTGGTGGTGAAGGAGTTTAAGATCTTGGATGCTTTGTTTAATTGTAATGTTATGCTGCATTTTTGTTGCCTCAATTTTGTCTTTCACATGTAAGTTGTTCAATTCACTTTAGTTTCTTAATAAAAGTTCTTCTTCTACTATTATTCTGTTGTTCTTAATATCACTTTGATACCTTTGGATCAAGGTGTGAATTTATTCACACCAACCCTTGTGAAATTATTCACACAACGGTGGAGTGATCATTTTATTTTTGTTGTTTTCTTTACTTCTCCATTTCCTCCCTTATGAGTCTACTTTCCGCTTCCATTGAAACCATGTGATCAATGGAGGGCTAACCCACTTATGGGTTGATCCAAGGGAGTAGCAAGGGGCTGGATTGGATGTTATTTATCACCTAATTAATGTATAATCACTTCTTTAATTGAGATTTTTATTTGATGATTTTTAAACTCCATCGTCCTTGTTGAATTTAAGGCCACACACTTCAAGTACTAATACGATCCTTTACCTTGAAGTGCTCAAAACTTTGATCCTTCAAGTGTATAGGTGATTAGTATTAGAGGTTGTAGGCATTAAACCAGTAAGTGATGATGTTGTTTTATCTCCTTAAATGAACCCATCTCAAATTTAAGAAATTGAAATCATTAAAAAGAAAATACGTCCAATCCACCCCGAGTGATAACCTAGGATCAACTCATTCTTTTAAATTGAATCCACTTAAATCTTTTAGATATCTTTAAAACCCATACAAAATCAATCCAAGTTGGCCACTTCATATCCAAAAATCCATCCCTTAGGTTGTGTATCTTAGGTATCTTCTTAGGTCTCTGTGGAATCGACAACCCAAGCTACACTACAAGGACCGTTCTACCCTTCTTCTCTTGGGTAAATTTGGGCGTGAACCATATCCCTTCCATTGAGAGGGCCTTCACATAGTTGGTTTCGGGAATGGGCAAGGCATACATAGCGGAAATTGTTGGTTATACCAAGAGTGTGATGAACTTTTTATCCCCCTTTATACTATTATCATGGGATTCATAGATAAAATCTAGAGGATCGATTGATGATTACTTCCTATTCCATATTAGATGAATTATAACCCCCTGAATAGAGGATATGACAAGCGGTATTTTCCACTGGTGATGCTAGTTTAGAGTAGTCAAGTTGGTTATTAACCATGGAGGTGCACCATATGCTAATAGGTGGGTCTGAACCAAGTGAATCTAGGGATTTATTCTAGGTATTTTTAGAAAATTATCATGATTACATATCTTTATATTCTTGCTTTATTTTTCATCACTTTGGTTTCTTGTTTTGTTAGTAATTATTTTCCTACCCTTGTACCATTTCATTTATTTATGGTTTTATTAGATATACCCTACTACCTTTTCATATTCCAGGTTTTCCTTTATTTTATACATTATTTGGATTGTTTTTCCACTTGTCTTTTGGTTCATAAAATTGGGTTTTAAAATTAAAATATGAATTTTTCCTTCCAAATATTGAAAGCCTTATCTTCATAAATGTATTTTCAAACCAGAATTTATAGACAATTTCAGGCAAGGAAATGTATGAATTCTGTGGTTCTTACCTATTGTTTTTTTATCCTCACACCCTACTTATTCCACGTAGTGTCAGTATACCCAAGTTTTTTATAGGTTCAGTTTCATTCAGGCTTTCCTATGGCATGGTATAGTCTTATGGATGGTGGTGACTAAGAGGACACATGGATATCATGTCGATTTGGTCTCAATTTTTGTTTTGTTTTTAGTATTATGTTTTTCTTCACCATAGTTGTATCTGGGTCTCTCTTGTACTTATTTGTATTTAGTGTATTTTTTTCTAAGTGATCTATCTTGATTTATTTATAGTAGTTTATATAGGGATAAATCATTCCCACTTGGTTTATCTTTGATGACCGACACCATTTTCCATCTCAGGAGGATTGGGAATGCCTTTTAGGCCTTGTCGTGGGCTGGATCAGGTGACTATTTCAAGGTCAAATTAGGTTGGTTCATGACAAAGGGGATAAAGAAGTAGCCTTATTTTAGATCAGTTTGATCTATTATCATAGTTAGGATAAGTTAATGTGTAAATAAAACTTATTATAATTAGTGGTTTCCATATCTACATAGTCTGAGTATGATGTGGATTTTGATGTAGAATAAGAATAAGGTTTCACATTTTGTAATTATACCAAGTTATTAAAGTGTAATTATATAATGATAAACTTTAGAATATGGTATTATCCAATATTTTAGGGATGAAAGAGGAAAAAAGGTATATACTTGGTGATATCACCTATTAAGGGTTATTTATGATAGATAAAGTTACAATAAGAAAAATATCCATCATAACATGGTAGTCCCAGTAGATATATCTATATCTCAGTATAAGTATAAATATCATGTGAAAATTAGTGGACAAAAAAGTAGTTATTAGTTGGATCTAGTGAAAGTTAGATTCCATTAGATTTAGTACCCTAGAACCAACTACTTTGTAATTTTGATTACCTATATATTCATAGGTTTTAATATTAATAAATATATTATAACATGATTATTTATCTTCTTTGTAACATCAATGTGATAATGTACCTAGAGTTTCTATCACATTGAAAGGTTATAGTAGTTCCCTACTATGATGAGAACCTTAAAGTGCTATGATAATATTATTAAACATATGTTATATGCTTGGATGAAATCTATCTAATGATATATAGATGATGTATTGATATCAAGTGTTGGAGGCTTATAAGACATAGAGACTCCTTATTATGAAGTTTTCACTTGGTGATATCTAAGAGAGGATATTATGATAACAAAACCACTTGTAATAATTCTATATGATATATGTGTCATTGTATATTCCCATTCATGGACATGTGTACTGGTCCTTAGATGTGGGATTATTATTAATTTATACCATGAATCACATACTTTTATGTATTGATGAAACCTATGATGACATATTATCATGGTAAGGTATGATACATTGGGTGCGTTATAAGTGATATGATATTAATGAATAAGTCAAGAAAGAATTTTTACCTTTAGAGTTAATAAAAGTGGATATCTTTGGACCTTTGATTGAAATAGAACTATTTTATAAATCTATTGACATTTTATAATATAAAAATGTTTATATTAAGAAATAAAATAAAGATATATGAAGCATATAGGTTGATGACATAAAGTATGAAATCTGCTTGATGAGATATCAAGACAAAGGAATCAGATTTCACAGTGGGTGTTCATACGAGGTTGTTGTCATTGAAAAATAAACTTATTTGTATTTGGGTTACTTGATGTGTTACAAAATTATAATATTGGACTTTAGAATAATTTTTCTTAATGCCACCAAGGAAGAGTCCTAGAGGGTCACACAATAAGTGTATCAGGAATCTCAGTTAAAATTCCATTTGAATTTAATATTTTGAATAAATATTATTCATGAATTATGGTTTAATAATTATTTAGGATGTGTTGATTTCATAAATTCAATCACTAGTAATTTGAAAGAATATATATGTAAATTTAATATTATATAAATATTTATTCCAAAGGTAATAAATAATTACACAAATATATTAAATTAATATTATTTATCTGGTTATGCCAATATTAAATGAATATTATTTATAGGGTAAAAATAATTATTTATCTAGTTATACAATTATTAAATGAATGTTTATTCACCATTTTAGGAATTTAATATATATCTATTTATCAAATGAATAATATATTAATATTTATTTATTTAAATAAATGGTTATTGTTAAGGCTTTAATAAATGGAAATGAGGATTGATGGGCTGAGTTATAGGTCTAGAAGAAAAGACACTTAAATATCCATGAGTTTTACCACATTAAGGAAATAATAATAATAATAATAATAATATTTTTTGTGAGGTTTTATTTTGGATTAAGATATTGGTTAAGGGACTTTTCACAATAACTAATCCTTCAACCTAGATATATAAACCTGATTATATCATTTTAGTAGATATGAAATTAGTTGTGAACAATAAATTCTACCAAGACAATTCTATCTAACCTAATAAAGAAAATCTTAAGAACATTCTCTAAAATGGAGAGAAATGATTATCCTCCTTAATCTCAAGAGATATTAAGAACAAGAGAGAGTATTTCAAGTGTGTAAATATTCTTGTTGCAATCAACAAATAATGACACAAGTGGTTTGGATCCTTTTTTATAAACTCCATAGTTCCAAATATGATGTTTTTGAGGTTTTTGGAGCATGTGTGGATACAACTAAAGTGATTTTACTATTGGATCCTTCATTGTAGTGACAATATGACAAGAAAAGAACAACCAATTCAACAATGATGAAAGAATTTCATGTAAAGGTAATTCAAATTTATATAAATTAATTATAAATTATTTGTGAAAAGATCCTCCATTTGATTATTTTAGGGATTCTATCATCTAGTTTTTATAATTAATCTGAAGAAACTGATGAAATCCATTATTGGGAATAAGCCCAACCACTTTTTCTATGCCTCAGGACCTTTATCAAGTTATGTTCTACACTAAGAGATAATGATGAGAGATATTAATTGAGGTGGCTGATCAATTTTATATAGTGATTTACTTCATCACATGAAATAAAAATAGATACTAGGTGTAACGAACTAACCTGGGTAAACTAGACAAGTCACCTAAGATGACCCATCATGGTTAGGTAAATAAAGATAAAAGAAACAAGTCTTGAATATAACCAAAAAAATATATACAACCATAGTACGATGTGGAAGAAAAAGATACAACAAGATTCACACAACCCCAACTAAACAGGATAAACCAAAAAGTATGAATTAGAAAAGACCAACGAGTCTCTATGTGACCATACATTACCTTTAAACTATTCTATTATGAAGTAAATCAATGAAAAAATAACCTGGCATACTACATGATTCCCTTCCCTTTCCCCGATTCCTACAAAATATGGTCTAAAACTACCCAAAGGAAAAAGTAGGGTGTGAACACAGAGCCTAGTAGAATACGATCAAAGAATCTATAAAATTTATACTATCAAGAATACACAAGTTCTAGATTTAAAACAATAATCTAGTTTATAAATAATTTTCATAAATAAAATCATTTTTAAAAATTTCTTTTCTTTCTAGAAATTCAGACCATATTCATCAAACATGATTATACTATGTATAAAAGAAAAATAGGCAAATCAAACATGTGAGAAAATATACATGAAATAAACCATCATGTAATAAACCAGGTATAAATGAAAAATCAAACCATTTTGGATCTAGCCTATGGGAATATGTACTATACCTAAAATAAACCTAAACCATTCCAATATTGAGTCCTTCCACAGTCTGTAGATACCACAAAAACAACCCCTAGTGGTTCCATGCAAACTGGGTTCACCTATGTCTATTTACCGATACACCCAAGGTTTCTAATATAAAAAGTTTGTTTAAAATCTATTTCATCAAGAACATATTGCAAATCATGAATTAAAAACACTTTCATAGATCCACCTACCTCAAGAAAGATGGAAACCTATCCACCTATAATAATGGAGATCAACAAACTATGGATTGAACTTTGATAGACAAGGCCTAATAAGAAACTGTAAAGGATCGATATAAAATATCAATCAACCATGAATCAAAAACAAAAATTTATCCACTTCCACCACTGTGACCAAAGGCAATGAAGAACCAGATACCACTTACCCATAAGAGATGCACTACAACAAAAATTATGATTAATTTCTCAACGAACGATCTGGAAGGAGAGAATATACCAAAAATTTCCTAGGACTTCTCCTAGGTTTAGAGAGAAGAATACTATGGTCAAATGAATAACAAATAATACATGAAACATACTAAAAATAATAGTTCATGAGAATTACATTGTGTGATTCCCTTTCACATCGTGTAATTCATGATTAAAAAGTTCCACCGAAAAATGCATCTCCTCAGATTAAAAATACCAATTTTACCATTTCATGATGTGTAAACTTTTCATGAATTGTAATCCTTTCCTAAATTGAAACAAACTCATGAATTTGTAAATTACATGACGTGAACTCAATTCACATCGTGTAAACCATTCATGCCTTGTACTAGTTCATGACATCTTCTTAGTGACCAATACACATCATGGACTTGATTCATATTGTGTAAAACTCCCATGACTTTTAACCAACTCATGAAATCTTCTTGAAAACCAATACATGTCATGAAATTGATTCACAACATGTAAAACTTTCACGCCTTGAACCAACTCATGAAATCTTCTTGACAACCAGAACATGATGTGTAATATTTTCATGTTGTGAATTCATCCACCAAACATCACACAACCTAATTTCTTGCATAAAAACCATACCAACTCCAGTGTTCTCCAAATTCAAGGATAACCCTTCAAATCCTTTTACACACTTAAAAAAAGACTCCATTAATTCAAAAAAAAAACATACATCCTTGAACTTTAGGTCATTTCCCACTGCAAAGGTTCTCTATTCTTGAGAAGCCCTCAATGAACCCAAACAAAAAGGGAAACTAAATACAAAATGCAAGGCATACCATATGGAAGATAACGGGGTGTTATAATATCTACACCATAAACACTTTCTGTCCCTAAAAAGTCCTCAAGATCCACGAATCTCAAAAAGTAAAGGGAACTATTGCCTCATCAACAACTTCTACTCCCACATTTCATGGATACCCCATTCGTACTTCCTAAATAAACAAACCAAAGGATTTATTTTACCATGAAACACATTCTCTCAGCAATCCATAATCTGAATTGGTTTCTCAACCATAGTGATGTGGGATCTAGATCGACATCCTCCCATTCAATCACATGGGAAGGATCTGGTCAATACCTCCTAAACTAGTAAACATGAAACACATTGGGGATAGAAGTCAAACCATATGGTAAGCCCAATTGATAGGCCAATTTTCCTAGTTTTCCAATGATATCATAGGCCCCCACAAACCTCAATTCCAACTTACCCTACTTACTCAGCCGACAATGACCTAAGAAAGGTGAAACTATAATAAACTCCTAATTACCATCCTCAAAGTCCAATGGCTAGAGATTATGGTATGCATAATATTTTTTATGACTCTACACTACGATCAATCTATTCCAGATTAATTGCACCATCTCTGTCATCTCCTAAACAAGACTCGTCCCATCTAAGGACCACTCTCCTTACTCTGCCCAGCACAAGGGAGATCTACATGTCCACCCATAAAAATACTAGAAGGTATCCATCTTGATTGAGGCTTGATAACTATTGTTATAGGAAAAATTTACTAAAGGTAAATGATTTTCCCAAGAACCACCAAAACGAAGCACAAAATCTTGGAGCATATTCTCAAGAATCAAAATAGATCTCTCTGACTTCCATCCATCTGCAGATGATATTCTATGCTCAATTTCAACTAGGAACTCATTGCCTCCTAAAAACTTTACAGAACCTCTATTTGAACCTTGGTTACCTTTCAGAAATAACTATAGAGGTAGCCCCATGAAGTATCATAATCTATTAGACAAACAAGTCCCTAAGATGTCCCACCTTTGTCATCTCCTTGATATATAGAAAATTTGATGATTTTGTGAGTAGATCAATAATAACCCAAATTTCATACTTAACACTAGGATTATATGGTAAATTAATGATTAAATCCATGGAAATATCATCCCATTTTCTTACCATAATGGGTAAGGGATGTGATAAACCATCAGGTCTCTAGTATCTTACCTTAATTTTTTGACGTGTAAGACACCACGATAGAAAATCTACAATCAACCATCTCATCAATGTCCAAAAATATAGATGTATAAAATTATGATACATATTGTTAGTACCTGGGTGTATAGACCAATAAGAGTTGTGCCCACTTTCCATAAACTCCTACCTTAGGGAAATCAAAATAACTAACCTACTACAGAAGCACAAAGCTCCATTGGGAGACCAAGACCAATCACTTAAGGTATCCCCACCATAAAGGATTTCACTAAATCTTTGGCACTTAGGTTTATATATCTGTTTGAGATAAACCCACTCAAAAAATGACAAGTTATCCCTCATTTAAGACAAACATACTTTCCCACTAGCTTATTTCATTCCCAAGCTCATCTCAGCAAACAAACTCATCAAAGACCACTCTTCCATTGATTCCTTCATTACTTGTGTTAGTAATTTCTTATTCAGTGCATAAAAAACCAAATTACCTTTTCTAAAAGTATAATCAATGTCAAAATCAAAATTATAAAGATACTCTATCCAAAATCTCTAAAGAAAGTTCAGATCCCTTTGAGTAAAAATATATTTCAAGATATTATGATTAGAATATACTATACGCCATTCCCCAAATAGGTAGTGATGCTATGTTTTGATTTAATTCATAATTGATACCAACTCAATATTGTGGGTAGGTTATTTATTCTCATAATGGTATAACTATAGAGATCCATAGGCCACCACCTATCTCTCCTACATCAATACACACCCCAAACCCATGTCTAAAGCATCACAAAAACATCATAACCTAGAATCAGTTATGGAAGAATAAAAAATAGAATTGAAGTCAATATCACCTTCAATTACTCAAAATATCTCTAAATTTTTTCATTCTACTCAAACTTTACACCATTATGGGTTAAATCTATCATCGACTATGCATGCTTAGATAATTACTAAACAAACCGCCTGTAATAATTGGCCAACCCAATAAGCATCAGATCTCAATTTTTTTAGGCTGATACTAGGACATAACCACCTATACTTTTTTAGGATCCATTGATATTATCCTATCATATATATCATGCCTAAGAAGCTTCACTTCTTAAATCCAAAATTCACTTTTGGAAAACTTACAATATAGTTGATTTCCCTCAAAGTTCCAAGAATGATATTCAAATGGGTGATCCTACTCAACCTTAGAGTAAACCAAAATATCATCCATGAACTGAACAATAAAAAAGTCCAAGAACCGATGTAATATCTAGTTCATCAATTCCATGAACACTACAGTAGTGTTATTTAGTCTGAATGGCATAAAAAGAAACCCAAAATGCACATACCATCTTTGAAATTCTATCTTAGGTATATCCTCTTCTCGAACTCTCAACTGGTGGTACCATGAACACATGTCAATATTTGAAAACTAAAGATCCCCTCTAAGATGACCAAAGAGATCATCAGTCATGGGAAAGGTATATTTGTTCTTGAAATTCACCTGATTTAACTTCTAATAGTTAATATAAAGTCTGAAGCACCCATATTCCTTCTTAACAAAGAGGTAACGTGAATCCCATAGTGACATGTTAGGAAAAATAAATCCATTAGCTTCAATATCCATAAGATGAACCTTAAGTTCTACCAACTCAAAAGGTTCCATATAGTAAGATGGAATAAAAATGAGCATCATATTAGGTAGTAGGTAAATAGTAAACTCGACCTCTCTCTATGGTGGTAAATTATAAAAATCATCTAGAAAGACCTCGGGGTACACACATACACACACACACACACACTACCATAGGTATATGACTTACCAAAAAAGGGTCAACAAAATCAAGAAACATCTCTAACAACTGAAATGAGATTACCCCATCATAAGGAACAATAGGCCCCACCCTTCCCTATCTAGAGTCCCACTCACCCTAAAAAACATGAGTGACCCATCATAAGATAAGAACTGAACTCAAAACATTATTAATACTAATCATCTAATACTTGCTGATAATCAAGTCAAAGATTTAAATATCAAGTACTTAGAAGTCCCAATCCACCTCAAAGTTATCTATTATCACTTGAAATGTGGGACACTTGAAACCTTGTTCATAATGATTTCCCAAAAACATGGAAATATATAAAAATTAAAACATAATATTTTAATGTAATCCCAAAGCATCAAATATATTTGATGATATAAAAGAATGAGTAACACCTGTATCAAAAAAATCTAGCTCCTTAAAAGAATAAATAAACACCGTACCTCTAATAATAGCTAGTCCTACTTCAGATTCCTATGATGTATACATTTACACATAAATATGTCCAGTATCAGCTTATAACTAATCTTTCATAGATACATGAACATCCCCCTTATCATGAGGATAATACCCACCACCCTTAGAATCATCAGTATGATCCTATGATCCCTTGGTTAATGTGGATCCAACCTTACTACCTTGGGACATCCTGTCACAAAAAAAATTTAGATGGCTAGTTTTTCCACAATGATGACAAGTCTTGGGATCCTTTTCCCAATTTATCTTGGTATGACCATACCACCCACAATGATATCAGAAAACCTACTTCTATCTAGAAAAATCCCCCAAAACTAGTCCTAAATAAAATTGGCTACCTTTTCACTTCCTTTTCTAGCCAAAAGATACACCTTGGCTAACGACAACACAAACTGACACTACCCACACACCTGTTTTTCTAGCCATGTTAGCCTTTTACAAAGATTATTTATCAACTAACTCCATGAAATTCAGAAGGAACATGAGAATCAACATTGACCAAATATCAATCCTGAGTACCAACTCAAACCTACGAGCCTTTAGGAACCCATTAATGAAAAGATTTAGTGCCAAGTGAACCAAACCATTTTTCCAAGTGGAATACTTAAAAATGGAATGGTCTCCTTGATCCAAGGTTATAAATTCTCAAGTAATCACTTCATATAACGTCTTAGGGTAAAACTTATGATTGAATATTTTCTTGAAAGAATCCCAAGTAAGATCATCATGCAACTTAGTTTTTATAATAAAGTACCACCATCTCCTTCCCAATCCTTCAAGCATATACATGGAAAAACCCACCTTAGAGTCTTAAAGAGTCTTCAAGAAGTTAAATATCATCTCAATACACTCCTTAGATTTCTATGGTCCTTTGTCACAATGGAAGGCTGGTCAATGCTACTTTGTAAATTATGAACCGTGATTCACTGCTCATCCCAGGTTCCTGAAACCTTCTTAAACCATAGTCTGAATGGCATGGATTGAAACTTTTATCGAATAAGGTTCCACTAGAGGATTATCCTAACGATCCTATCTTGTAGATTTTTCTCTCAGATTTAGAATAGATTTTATCAGAAACATTTTCTAACAATCACAAGTAAAAAACCAAACAACCATGAGCAGATTCTAGAATCATAGAACCAACTTCAGGTATTGATACTAAAGATTTAAAATGATAGTAAATTAAACCACCTAATAATTATTATAACTAGGATGTCACCTTAATAAAATAAAATTTATATTTAAATAAGCTTCCCATATAGTTTATTCAACCGAACTCAAACACTAAGTCTCAAACCTGGTAAAAATTTATGAACACCCATGGAAAATCGAGTTTAGACACAAAAGTGAGCTAGACAAGCCCCTTCCTACACTTACTACATGAATTATAATGGTCATAACTCCTATATACCCTAGAAAAAGAACCAAACTTAGGTAGTGTTAATACCCTTAAGGATGAGTATCCCTTTTATACCAATTTGTAAAGAACCAACCCGGGTCAACTAGACAAGCCACTCGAGCCAGCCCCTCACGGTGAGGTAAACAAAGATAATGGAAAAAATTAATGAATATAACCCAAAAAATACATAAAAATAGATTAAAATGTGGAAGAAAAAGATAAAATAATATTCATACAACCCAAACCAAATAGGCTAAACTAGAAAATTATGAATCAGACAAGACTAATGAGTCTCTATGTGACCATCTGTCACCTCCAAACTATCATGCTATGAAGGAAAATGATGATAAGAGAGACTAACATGATACATGATTCCCTTACCTTACCATATTTTTTAAAAAATAAGGTCTAAAACCACCCAAAAAATAGGGTATGAGCATAAATCCTAGTAGGATACCACCAAAGGATATGTAAAAGTTATAATATCAAGAATGAACAAGTTCTAGAATTAAAAAAATAATCCATTTTATAAATCACTTTCATATTTTTTTTAAAATTTCCTTTTATTTCCATATATGAAGACCATATTCACCAAACAAGAATACATCAAGTATAAAATAAAAAAAGGTAAATCAAATATGTGAGAAAATATCCATGAAATAAAGAATCATGCGATAAACCATGTATAAATAAAAAATCACAGTATTTTGGATCTAGCCTATGAGAATACATACTAGACATAAAAAGAGATTAACCAGGCCTAGATCAGTCCCTTCCATAGTCTATTGATACCAAAAAATAAACATCTAGAGGTTCCACATACACTAGGGTCATATATGTCTATTTCCCGACATACCCAAGGATCCAAATGTGCCAAGTTTATTCAAAAACCATTTCAAAAACCATGATCAAATTTAATTTAAACCCATTTTCACCCAAGATAATTCATTTAATCAAGAACATATCAAAAATAATGAATTAGAAACACTTTTATAGATCCACTTACCTCAAGAATGATGTAAACCAATTCTCCATTGACAAAGGAGAACAACAAACTATGAATTGAACATTGTTAGACAAGGATCAATAAAAAACTAAAAAAATATATAGAAAACATCAATCAATCATTAATATGAAGCATAAACGCATTCAATTCCACCACCACAACTAAAGGAAAAAAATAAGTAGATAATAATTTCTTGGAAGAGATGAACCACAACAACAACAATGATGATCAATCACTAAATGAATGATCTGGAAGGAGTATAGATCCCCAAAATCACATGGGAGTGCTTCTAGGTTGAGAGAAAATAGGCCTGTGATTGAATGAATACCAAATCATACATAAATAACCCTAAAAATCACAATATGTGTGAATTACATGGCGTGAATCCCTTTCACATCATGTAATTCATTATTAAAAATATCTGATGAAAAACATATAGGTTCAGATTAAAAATATTGATTCTACTTTTTCATGATGTGAAAAATTTTCATGGAATTTAATCCTTTCATAACTTGAACCAAACTCATGAATTCACACATTACACAACATGAACCCAATTCACAGCGTGTAAACCCTTCACACCTTGCACCGGTTTATGATGTTTTCTTGGAGAACAATACACAACATGAACTTGATTCATGGAATTTAAACCTATAACACCTTGAACCAACTCATGACATTGTCCAGACAACCAATACACATCATGAAATTGATCCACAACATATAAAAATATCATGCATTGATTCAAATTACAACATCTACCTGAAAACCTATACATGATGTGTCATATTTTCATGTCAAGAATTTTTATAGTAGATAGATCACATCCCAATTTCATACTGAAAACCTAGACAACATATAGTATTCTATGAATTCAGGGAGAACCCCTAAAATTATTCTACACATTTTAACCTAGAATAAATTAATTAAAACAAATATACATCCTATAACTTTAGGTAATTTCCCCCATAAAAGGCTCTCCATTCCTGATAATAACACAATTTACCCAAACAAAAAGGTAAAATAAAAACAAAAGACAAGGCATACCCAATGGAAGATAATGGGGTTTTACATTAGGTAAAGGATAAATAATTTGTTTTGTTTTTTCTTGATTATGGTTTGGATTATTGTTTAAACCTTAAAGTAAATGGATCCATTTTTTCTTACAGTGGAGATCATTAGTTCATTTCTTGTGAAACTGAAGGAGGATCATAGGGATAAACATGATTGTGATGATGTTTTTACTATAAAGTGAAGGATTTTGAAATATTTAATGAACATATGATCAGGTCTTATTAAAGAGTCTTTATTATGTTGTTTTCATCATTTTTATTATTTTATTACATGTACATGATATTGTAATGATGTTTTATTCATGTTCATGAGGTGATTCCATCCAAGATCGAGAGTAAATGTCACCTTCCTTAAGCTCTGGTTGACTATGAGCACTAGAAGTAAAAATAACTTTATTATTGGATATATTTCTTGGACCTTCATGTTTCTTATTGTATTTTTTTCAATTTTTTTCATTTTATATAGTGAAAAATACTCATGAATATCCTCCCATGCACATAGGTCTAATTAGAGTAATGAAAGTTAATTATAGTGTTCATTTATTTCTTTATTCACTATTTTAAATAACCTTTATATGTTGAATATAAATACTTAATTAAATTATGTAAACCATTTGAAAATAATTTTTTTATTAATGATACCCATATTATTATGATTTTTAATAATTGATTCTGGTTATATCTGTTTTATATATTTAAATTTGGAACATCATATGAAATTATTTTGTTATTTTATGGTTAGAATTAGAATTTTATTTTTAATATCCAGTCTCAAATTTTCCATATTTCACCCAAGGAAGGGATTGCTCAAGATAATCAAGATAATTATTACCAAAGTGAATATGATAAATATTGTGGAAATGAATTTATATATTATTATGTATAACTGGTTTTGTTAATTAATTTTTTTTTAAAAATTCTGATGCCTATTCATGTTATAGATTACATTTGATCCTGAAGATACTTTTAGATGTTCTAATAATAATATCTTGTATTTGTTTTCAAATAATTTTTGTTAAGAATGTTTTTTTATAATAGGAGAAGAATATTTTCCATAAGTTAAGATTTTTTTTATAAAGTTCCCAAATAAGAATAAATTCAAAAAGTTAGGAAGTTGGAAAGTTTCCTTAAAGAACTTTCTAACATAAGTTAGATGATTCTAAGGCGATCTAAAAGTTTATAGAATCATGAAGAATCTCATGATACAAGCTAAGTTTTTTTTGAAGATAAGAAAATTGAAATTTAAGTATCCTGATCTGGATGAAATTTATTGGATGTATAAAATGAATGTTACCAGACAAATATTTTGAAAGAAGAAGTTAATAGTATAATTTTTTGAAGTTTTTATAAAGGGAAAGTAGTTCAACTGTCCATCGGATGAAAAAATACATAAGTTTCCAAATATTAGTTCATGGATGAAATTTTTGTATGAAAATTTACACAATATCATTAAACGTACCAAACATTAAACATTAGAAAAACTTGTACATATGATCCTAATTTTATATAGTTTCAAAAAAATGTGAAAGAAGTTTAAAGTGTAAAAATAAGTATAAATAGGTTGAATCCAAAGTTATGAGATTGAGAGTTTTCATGTAACAAAATTCCTTAAAATTTGTGAAAATGTAGTGTAACGCCCTGACCCCAGCTACCCAGAGCCGGTGCGTTACTTCGTAACATTGGCATGATCACAAAAGATCAAGTCTCGAAAGACCGATTAGTTTAGTAGCCTTGGAAACACTAGATACATTCATAAGTCTTACATTACATCATAAAGTGAAAAACTAATAACAAATTCCTCATAGTCCACACTCATATCCTCTTCTGACTATCCCTGCAGGTCATTCATAAAATACTTATTCACATCCTGGAAAATATTAAAACATTGAAAGGGGTGAGCTCAGATTCTCAGTAAGGATAACAATATTGCGGAAGCTTTCATAAATAAACATAAACAATTAAGTCAATGTATAAATAAAACAAAAGCCTTTTAAACATGAACTTCAACATAATATGGAAAAAGTAAAATGAGATAATGCCATTCACTTCTTCACATGGATATTCTACTGGTCGAATAATCACATGAAATATCAATAACCACTTTCATAATGAGGGAATGTATAATTCCGGACATTCTAAAACATTTTGTCAAGGCCTCGGCCAAGACGTCTAAAATGATTAAGGCCTCGGCCAAAACCATAAATCAAATTGGGAAAGGGCCTCGGCCAATTCCACGTCTAGTTGTCTCATGAGACCTACCGATGCATCGAGGAGCTATAGCGGGCTCCACCCGTCACTTATTAAGTCCAATACATTCCTCATATGAATAGGTTTAAACATATCATAAACCATAACATAATCGTATCACATAAAACATGCATAAAGGAAACATAACATTTCCACATTTCAATCACAAGATATCAATACAAAACATTGATATAATAAAAACGCTTTCAAAACCATTTTCAATATCAAAATAAAAGAAAGTTAAAACTTTGTATTTATTTTTCATTAAAAAAAAGATGGCTTGTAGAGGAAGCCGAAACTCAAATAATGGTCACGGCGGCGGAGAAGTCATTGTCTCCGCATAAGTACGGAAATAAAAAAACATTCCCTTTTGTCGTTTAGAAAAACGCTTCATATAAAAAATATTCCTTTTGAATAAACTTAAAAGTCAAAGGGGTTTATACACCGTATAAAAGAAAGTTGTGTATAAAACCAAATATGCCTCAATGAAAGGGGATTGAGACGAAGTCCTTAAAAGATCATTTTTAAAATAAAATAGATCTATTATGTGTATTCACTATAGGTACACATAAAGAAATTAAAAATACAAAATAGGACATAATAATATCATGACAGAATTTGAAAGTAGGAGATTAACCCAAAGAATGGAAGTTGGGTTAAGAAATTCCCTTACCTCGTGTCTGACTTGACTCAACCGTTCTTTAACCTCCTGAATAATAAACTAGAGTTAATATATACCTTATTAAGAACCATTTTTAATTTCATTATCCTTTTTATATCACTTATTACAATGTTATGAACATTATGTAATTATTTAAGTTAATAACGGTCGTTTTGTCGATCTTTGGTACTTGAGTCAACAATAAACTTCTTATAATTACAAGTTGTTCATGTGGTAGAATATACATTATATACAGAATTATATTAATGATGTAGATATCATATATATCATATATATCCAGTATATACATTCATTCATAATATTACGTAACATTTAGAGGTAAGAAATGAAATGCACCGTTCATGGAGACGGTAAGCCGTACGTACGCTTGAACGCTACTTTCATTTCTATTTCATATTTAATGTAATTAAATCATAATTATATAAAGGTATAATATAGTTCCAGTATAATATAATATATAATATCATTTACTCCATCCTTTATACATCCCACATATGGCATTAACGATTCACATCACTTTGAGGGGGCGGTAGTCCGCATTTCCTAAAATGAAATTATCGCGTTTTACCCATAATGGAAATCATAAAGTATGCCATAAATGAGAAATAAAGAAGCATAAGTAAAACATAAAAATAATATATATCATATATAAAAATATTGACATCTTAATGGCCACCTTTTAAGGTGTTATATGAGTGTTGAACAATCATCGTTTCGTGAGGCAGAAATTCGCCATCCACAGAAACCGTATGTTCTTTAACCATTAGATGTAGTTGTGTGTAAGTTTAGATCGAATAATTATTATAACAACATCCTAGTATATTGAGGATACTGGTGTTTTTACAAAAGAAATGAATAAAAAGAGTTTAGGGGGTTGGAGAATAAAAATAAAACAAAACAACATTAGAGAAGACATTACCTCAAAATCGGGTAACTCTTTTTGATTTGAGCCAAAGGCTTCCTTGGGAAGAGTTCTGCCCAAAGTGAGGCTTCTAGGAGTAAGAGGGGAAAGTTGGGAGAGTATTTGGGCAGAGGTTGGCTGAGCCAAATGGCTTGAAGGTGTGAATAAGGTGGGAGAGGTGGGGGCCTTTTATAAGTGGAGAGGAGGGGCTCTTTTGGAAAGATTGAAATATTACATTATTACACAATTCTTTTCGGATTCTAAAGGTCCCAAACTTATATAATTCGAGGCTAAGGTGATAAGGTTTCGAAATCTCCTCATCCAATAGGCTTTGGACAAGTGTAAACCTTGGATTTTGCATTATCTTCTCATTTTATTTAAATCGTTAAATAATGAGGTCATCGCTGCATCATAATGATGTCATAAATAATTTAATTTATTTAATGTCTAAAAATTATAAAAAAAATAATATGATGTAGGAAATCTTTTTATATTTCTAATTAATATTTATAGTCAAAATTTGGACTTGTGTAACCCCACTTAAAAACTGTTTTAGTAAAATAACTCATGTTTGTGTCAATTTAATTCTAACATTAAATAAATATATATTAATGTCATTTTCCAACTAAAGTGGCTCCATGGGGTCCCCAAGTTGACCCATGGGTTTTCTTGGTCGGCCATGACTCATCCAATAGGAATAGGACAAGTGTCATGCTCATCTCATATTATCAAAACATTATTTGTACCTTAAACTACACTAATTACCTCTAATCGCGATTAAGAACTTAAAAGTTACTATTCACCAAAAAATTATTTTAATCTCATTGAACCACATTTTACTTCTTAATGACAACCATGTATGTCTGATTTTTGAAAATCAAATCACAGAAGTGGTAATATTTCATTTAAACGGAAAATCAGTTATTTAACTACCACTTAGTGGTTTCACTATTCATCAAAAATTGAAGTTTTTCAGAACAAGGCCAAAATTTCACCCTAAGCTATAATTGATATTACGAATTCAAAAATGATGTCTATTTTACAAAATTCCAAACATATAAGTTTCATTAATTAATTTTATAATTAATTCCTGCTGTTACGACAAATAGCGTGTTTTTAAGAAACAATTTATATCAAAAGATTGGCAATTGTTTATGTCCAATTTCAATGTTAAATTAATTCTAATGACCACCATTGGATAAAATGGTAAAAATATATTTTAATTATACTTTAAAACCACTAAATAGTATTATTTATCTCTATAAATTATTTTGATTAAAAAAGTTGTTTTTAAGTATTTTTCACTATTCATAAAAAATTGGAAGTTCTCAGAAAATTACAAAAAATTCAACTTTGGATAATTTCGATATTACGAATACAAAAATGAAGTCCATTTTGAAAAATAAAATTTCTATAATTTTAAAAAGTGGTTATTACTATTCATAACGGCTACTTTGATTAGTCTCGGTGTTTTAGAACTCGAAGTTGCGTACAATGCAAGCTATTGCATTATTGAATGAGAAGCGTATCGTGGAAGCTCGGGGTGTTACATTCTCCCCTCCTTCAATAAATTGCGTCCTCGCAATTTGAAATTTTTCTTTGAAAGTAAAAGGTTGAAAAGAGAAAATACCTTTGAGGAAAACCCACATCAGAAATAAGATTAATAAAATTTAGCCTTAATAAGAGGGAAAGGGAAATGAAAAAGTCACCACCCAATTATGATCTCGATTAGGAGAACATTGGTGGAAATTAGAGACATATAATTGGAGGAAAAACGTAAATATTTGTAGGGAGTGATTGAGGACATCAATCACAATCAACTGTCAAATTGAGGGCCTCAAAGCCATCAATCTATGTTGATTTAAAATATCATCAGTTCAACAAGACATAAGGTATTAGGATAACACATTTTTTTTAATATACCTTTACTAAAGTTTAAGAATTAATTTATTCATTGAATAAGAGATAGGTATATGTATATTTATGTTTGATAATTAGAGTTTCAACCTTCAACTCATCTTTCACTCAAAAAGATAATAGAAATAAAAAATATTATACTTATCCTAATTGTATAAGGTTACAAATGTTAACACATACCATTTAGATTAGTAAAATTATTTTGTAATAACCAGGGACTTCCTGTAGGCTAGTGGTAGGAAATAAAGGCCTGTCGCACTATGATTGTGGGTTCGATTCCTGCAGCTTTGTCCGACGCGACGGGTTATGCCCCACCCTGCAAGTTGTCCTTTTCCTAAAACTATAGTATCATAATATTCCAAAAATAATATTTAGAAATGCTTTAACCTTAAACAATACTATCCAAAGATCAACTTAATCCACTCCAACCATTGTAGTTATCCAAAATACCTCTGTCCAGACTTTCTCTAAAAGGTCTCTTAATTCCAAAATCAATTTATCAGATTCCCCAAAAAAAGTAAAGTTTCTCTTATTGTCACATACTAAAAATATAATTACCTTCATCATATTAAAACCTTACTGAAATCAACAAGTACTACAGTACAATCCTTATATATATATATCACATTATTCTAATAACCAGAATATAATCCATGAGTCCAAAAGCACAAATACATTAGTTATTCTGCTTCAACTGTAGTAACAGCATAAGATTGTCCTTGATCCCTTGGCCTTTTCTGAGGTAAGTTTCCCTGACGCTTAGGACATTCATTTGCATAATGACCCATTTCTCTACAATTGTAGCATTCAACTTTGACAGCCTCTTTCTTTCCCTTGCAATCACGAGCCTGGTGACCCTTTTCTCCACATTTATAACAAACTCCCATTCCTTTTAGGCAAGTACCAGGGTGATTCTTCCCACAATTATCACATAATGGAAAATCCTTCTTTCCCTTTTTCCCTTTATCTGTCTCTTGTTCCACCGTTCTCTTCTTCTCTTGCTTTACTTTTTTGTCATAAGACTTAGAGAATTCCTTTTCTGTCTTGACAGCACACGAGACAATATCTTCGTATGATGAGAAGGATTGTGATACTAAAGATCGACGAAGAAATGGTTTTAACCCATCAAAGAAATGATCAATCTTACTCCTTGGGTTACGTATATAATCGGAAGCATGCCTCGCTAACCTTGTAAAGTTAGCCTCATACTTTGCGACATTCTCATCCTCCTTCTGCCTCAAACTCAGAAATTGCCTTTCCATATCTGCTCGATGGTCACGAGGAAAATATTTTTCTAAAAACAGATCTTTGAACTCCCTCCATTCCATATTCGATACGTCATCATCTCCCTTTGTGTTTTGAATCAGCGACCACCACTGATCGACATCTCCAGTGAGGCGGTAAACTGCCATGACAACCTTCTCCCTTTCACTACTCCCCAAGGCATGGAATATTTTCTCTAAGGAATTTATCCATTGCTCAGCTACTATAGGATTTGTACTCCCATTGAAGGTTGGTAGTTGTTGCCTCATGAAGCGGTCTAACATTGATCCTCCACGTTGCGGATCAGGGTGCTCCATACGAGTAAGGTTATTATTCATAACCTGAGTAAGTTGTCCCAGTATGGTGATTAGATGATCGACACCAGTTGCATCACCATCCCAACTATAATTATCTTGAGCAGGAGGGAAATCCCTACATGGAGTGCGTGCATTGATACGGTTTCCATTCCTTCCACTAGGTGCCATTTCTAAACAATGGCATAAACTAGATCAGTTTATGAATCAAAATACATAATCCCATACTTATAAAACACTTAACATAAATTGAACTATTTATGGATATAATCTATAATTATAAAAATGTTTTCTTTGAGGAAGTATATACTCGTAACCCTTCATAGTGGTTTGTAAAGAAAATGAGAATTATCCAAAGCATATCCCCCGGGAGTGTCGTAACCAAGAGTGCAGCAAGGCCCGTTTTTGTGCACCAGTTCCCGTTCGAGTCTAGCTCAAAGCGGTGTTTTCGGGTTTTAACCCTAGGTACATCTGTGCCAGAGCTGCCTCTACCTGCTCGTATCCAGACAGGGATGTATTGCTCGGAAAACTCACAACATCTCTACAATACCAAAATTCTAGGAAGTTCTTCTATACTAATCCTCAAAGTCTATCTTCGGGATATGTGCTCTAATCAGAGTTTATCTAAATCTAGCTTCCAAGGTTAGTACTAAACTGCCTCTGATACCAACTGTAACGCCCCGACCCCAGCTACCCAGAGCCGGTGCGTTACTTCGTAACATTGGCATGATCACAAAAGATCAAGTCTCGAAAGACCGATTAGTTTAGTAGCCTTGGAAACACTAGATACATTCATAAGTCTTACATTACATCATAAAGTGAAAAACTAATAACAAATTCCTCATAGTCCACACTCATATCCTCTTCTGACTATCCCTGCAGGTCATTCATAAAATACTTCTTCACATCCTGGAAAATATTAAAACATTGAAAGGGGTGAGCTCAGATGCTCAGTAAGGATAACAATATTGAGGAAGCTTTCATAAATAAACATAAACAATTAAGGCAATGTATAAATAAAACAAAAGCCTTTTAAACATGAACTACAACATAATATGGAAAAAGTAAAATGAGATAATGCCATTCACTTCTTCACATGGATATTCTACTGGTCGAATAATCACATGAAATATCAATAACCACTTTCATAATGAGGGAATGTATAATGCCGGACATTCTGAAACATTTTGTCAAGGCCTCGGCCAAGACGTCTAAAATGATTAAGGCCTCGGCCAAAACCATAAATCAAATTGGGAAAGGGCCTCGGCCAATTCCACGTCTAGTTGTCTCATGAGACCTACCGATGCATCGAGGAGCTATAGCGGGCTCCACCCGTCACTTATTAAGTCCAATAAATTCCTCATATGAATAGGTTTAAACATATCATAAACCATAACATAATCGTATCACATAAAACATGCATAAAGGAAACATAACATTTCCACATTTCAATCACAAGATATCAATACAACACATTGATATAATAAAAACGCTTTCAAAACCATTTTCAACATCAAAATAAAAGAAAGTTAAAACTTTGTATTTATTTTTCATTAAAAAAAAGATGGCTTGTAGAGGAAGCCGAAACTCAAATAATGGTCACGGCGGCAGAGAATTCGTTGTCGCCGCATAAGTACGGAAATAAAAAAACATTCCCTTTTGTCGTTTAGCAAAACGCTTCGTATAAAAAAGATTCCTTTTGAATAAACTTAAAAGTCAAAGGGGTTTATACACCGTATAAAAGAAAGTTGTGTATAAAACCAAATATGCCTCAATGAAAGGGGATTGAGACGAAGTCCTTAAAAGATCATTTTTAAAATAAAATAGATCTATTATGTGTATTCACTATAGGTACACATAAAGAAATTAAAAATACAAAATAGGACATAATAATATCATGACAGAATTTGAAAGTAGGAGATTAACCCAAAGAATGGAAGTTGGGTTAAGAAATTCCCTTACCTCGTGTCTGACTTGACTCAACCGTTCTTTAACCTCCTGAATAATAAACTAGAGTTAATATATACCTTATTAAGAACCATTTTTAATTTCATTATCCTTTTTATATCACTTATTACAATGTTATGAACATTATGTAATTATTTAAGTTAATAACGGTCGTTTTGTTGATCTTTGGTACTTGAGTCAACAATAAACTTCTTATAATTACAAGTTGTTCATGTGGTAGAATATCCATTATATCCAGAATTATATTAATGATGTAGATATCATATATATCATATATATCCAGTATATACATTCATTCATAATATTACGTAACATTTAGAGGTAAGAAATGAAATGCACCGTTCATGGAGACGGTAAGCCGCACGTACGCATGAACGCTACTTTCATTTCTATTTCGTATTTAATGTAATTAAATCATAATTATATAAAGGTATAATATAGTTCCAGTATAATATAATATATAATATCATTTACTCCATCCTTTATACATCCCACATATGGCATTAACGATTCACATCACTTTGAGGGGGCGGTAGTCCGCACTTCCTAAAATGAAATTATCGCGTTTTACCCATAATGGAAATCATAAAGTATGCCATAAATGAGAAATAAAGAAGAATAAGTAAAACATAAACATAATATATATCATATATAAAAATATTGACATCTTAATGGCCACCTTTGAAGGTGTTATATGAGTGTTGAACAATCATCGTTTCGTGAGGCAGAAATTCGCCATCCACAGAAACCGTATGTTCTTTAACCATTATATGTAGTTGTGTGTAAGTGTAGCTAGAATCCTTCTTATAACAACATCCTAGTATATTTAGGATACTGGTGTTGTTACAAAATAAATTAATAAAAAGAGTTTAGGGGGTTGGAGAATAAAAATAAAACAAAACAACATTAGAGAAGACATTACCTCAAAATCGGGTAACTCTTTTTGATTTAAGCCAAAGGCTTCCTTGGGAAGAGTTCTGCCCAAATTGAGGCTTCTAGAAGTAAGAGGGGGAAGTTGGGAGAGTATTTGGGCAGAGGTTGGCCGAGAAAAATGGCTTGAAGGTGTGAATAAGGTGGGAGAGGTGGGGGCCTTTTATAAGTGGAGAGGAGGGGCTCTTTTGGAAAGATTGAAATGTTACATTATTACACAATGCTTTTCGGATTCTAAAGGTCCCACACTTATATAATTCTAGGCTAAGGTGATAAGGTTTCTAAATCTCCTCATCCAATAGGCTTTGGACAAGTTTAATCCTTGGATTTTGCATTATCTTCTCATTTTATTTAAATCGTTAAATAATGAGGTCATCGCTGCATCATAATGATGTCATAAATAATTTAATTTATTTAATGTCTAAAAATTATAAAAAAAATACTATTATGTAGGAAATCTTTTTATATTTCTAATGAATATTTATAGTAAAAATTTGGACTTGTGTAACCCCACTTAAAAACTGTTTTAGTAAAATAACTCATGTTTGTGTCAATTTAATTCTAACATTAAATAAATATATATTAATGTCATTTTCCAACTAAAGTGGCTCCATGGGGTCCCCAAGTTGACCCATGGGTTTTCTTGGTCGGCCATGACTCATCCAATAGGAATAGGATAAGTTTCATGCTCATCTCATATTATCAAAACATTATTTGTACCTTAAACTACACTAATTACCTCTAATCGCGATTAAGAACTTAAAAGTTACTATTCACCAAAAAATTATTTTAATCTCATTGAACCACATTTTACTTCTTAATGACAACCATGTATGTCGGATTTTTGAAAATCAAATCACAGAAGTGGTAATATTTCATTTAAACGGAAAATCAGTTATTTAACTACCACTTAGTGGTTTCACTATTCATCAAAAATTGAAGTTTTTCAGAACAAGGACAAAATTTCACCCTAAGATATAATTGATATTCCGAATTCAAAAATGATGTCTATTTTACAAAATTCCCAAAATATAAGTTTCATTAATTAATTTTATAATTAATTCTCGCTGTTACGACAAATAGCGTGTTTTTAAGAAACAATTTATATCAAAAGATTGGCAATTGTTTATGTCCAATTTAAATGTTAAATTAATTCTAATGACCACCATTGGATAAAATGGTAAAAATATATTTTAATTATACTTTAAAACCACTAAATAGTATTATTTATCACTATAAATTATTTTGATTAAAAAAGTTGTTTTTAAGTATTTTTCACTATTCATAAAAAATTGGAAGTTCTCAGAAAATTACAAAAAATTCAACTTTGGATAATTTCGATATTACGAATACAAAAATGAAGTCCATTTTGAAAAATAAAATTTCTATAATTTTAAAAAGTGGTTATTACTATTCATAACGGCTACTTTGATTAGTCTCGGTGTTTTAGAACTCGAAGTTGCGTACAATGCAAGCTATTGCATTATTGAATGAGAAGCGTATCGTGGAAGCTCGGGGTGTTACATGTAGTCAACCATATTTAGTGTTTCAAGAGAAATAGATTACGGTGGATGATTTTTTGGATATCCAGTATATATAAAGTTTTTATTCACAAAGTGTTTCAATGAAAAATCAGTTTATAGTTCAAAGTTGTGAAGTTATGAAATGTGATGCGGAAGGAATGGAATCAGATGGAGATCAATTGGATGAATATCCATCATATTTATGAGCATCAAACAAAAATTATCAATTTCATTAGAATTTTTTTTTCTAATATGGTCGATCCAATTATTTTATAAAGTTTGAGTTGAGGAAATTTTATCATATGGAGAAACACTGATCCATTAGAAAAAGTAGATCTGGATGGTGATTTTCTTATGAATTCATTATAAAAAAAATTTATCCATATGAATAAAAGTAAATAAGTTAAGTTTTCTGATCAGATGAAATGTTCTTAAAAGGTTTCTAGACAAAAAATTCCCAGATAAATATTTTTTTAGATTCTTTACATAAATTTACAAACTCATAATATTGAAGATATTGTGATGAGATTTTCAAGTGGTTTTTATCTATCTATATTCAAGAATTTATGAGGATGTTACTTATAATATAAATTTATGGAAGTTTTAATGAAGTGGAGACACTATATAATCCATGAATCTTAAAGAATGTTCATGATGGCTTAAGAAGAGTTGAGAAGGTTTTAGTGAATTACATTTGATTGAGAAAGTGAAAATCGTTACCCACCTTTTCCACTTTGGGGACACTTATATAAAGTGGGTGTAAAATCATAAACACAATTAAAACTATTAATATGTACAAAAATATGAATTACTATAGAATTTATGTCAAAAGTGACTTTTTAATTGAGACCAGTTTCAGGTTCAATAAAAGGTTCTAAACATAAATTTGGTTCACAATACTGAATAGAGATTTTAATCCATGGAATCAGACTGAGGTAGTGATCATAGAATTATATGTATAGTTTTAGTATCAGAAACACTGGATGTATAAATATTTAGGTGAAGTGTTTTAATAATTAGAAAGAGCTTAGTTTATATAGCAAGTTTAATTTTCAGTGAGGTGCACCAGAAGTAAATTTACTGAATGTAGAAAAAGGCGTATCAGATGAACCTTTTAGATGAAGGAAATCATATAGAAATCCCAAAAAAACATTTATAGGAATTAGTTTGACAAAGTTTTATATTTTTTATGGCTCAATTTTTATAATAAAAACACTATAAACTAATAGAAGTTAGTATAATCATATCTATCAGAAGATATAATGAGTCTAATAGGAGTTGGATCATAGTTTTATTCACTTATTTATAATAGTGAATTTCCATGGACCGATTGGAGTATCCATGGAAAGGATATTGGTTCCAAAAATGAGGCCAAACCTTATAAAACTTTCATTACTTGTTTAATTCTTATCTTTTCATTCTTGTGAGTTTGTTATAAAAGTTAATAAGTAAAAATAACACTAACACGTTGGAGGGGTAAAATTTCATAAAGTTTTAAATTTGTAAAAGGACAACCAATAATTCAACCCCCCTTCTCTATGGTTCAAAAATACTAAGGAACTTCAATTGGTATCAGAGGTAAGTTTCCATTATTAAATCCTTATCATAAAAAATATCAATTTAGTTAATAATGGATTTATTCTTATATTTTATGAAAAAATTTATTATGTTTTGAAAAAAATGATACCCTATCTTCTGTCACTCTTCCTAAAGGTTATTAATGAAACAAAAATTGGGTTTCTACCCATTGAGAAAAATTATCCTATGACTTTTGCTGACTAAAGGAACATTGAGGTTGATAGAAAAGATATAAATTATATTCTTATGTATTTTTTAGAAAAAGGTTTTTATGAACGTGATGGGTCTCAAAATAGATAATGAAATCTGGGATAAACACAATATAATCTTCAAGGAAAACACCAAATTAAAGGAAGAAAACTTACAAATCCACCAATGAAAACTAGAAGATATCAGAATAAGAGATGAAGAAACTATTGATGAGAATTTCAATAGAGTTTATGGAGTTGTTTTAAACATAATAGGATTTGGAGATATCTTAGAAGATTCTATAATTGTAAAGAAACTCAATAGAAACTTCCATGAGAGGGTTGACTCTAAAATATCTTCCTTAGAATATAAAGATGATTTATCTCTTGATAAATTACATAACATTATTATTTATTATGAAATGAGAAAATATCCATCATTCAAAAATAATATCAAATATGAAATGGATTTTGGAGCTATGAGAAAGTTAAAAATCTAAGATGGTGAGTTTTATAATCATATTGATTTGAAATATAAGGAATATAATGAATTGAATGAAAATATCATGTCTCTTATCAAAAAAAATTATTGAATAGGTAGAGAAAAGTATGGAGGAAAAGTTAAACTTAAATGTTTCAAGTGTGAAGGATTTTTTCATTTTGATATGAATTTCACTATGAATAAATTTTGAGAATATGAAGAAAAAACTTGATGGATCAAGTTTAACAAATATTATAAGAAATATAAGAAATCTATTGGTGGTAAGAAAAATTTCACCAGATATAAAAGAATTGTATTGAGTAAGAATGTTGAGAATAATTCTATAGATAATATTTCATCATAAAGTAATGCATTGGAAATGTTTATAAATTTATTTTCTAATGTTGAGAATAAATAACATTCCTAAAATAGTGAAGAAGAAGAAGGTGTTGAAGAATCTTATAGAGAATATCAACTCAGATATGAACTTGTATCTTGTCTTGAGAAAAAAAAACTCAATAAAGAGATAAGAATTATGAATAAATAAATTGGATATAATAATGAAGGAAATATGACCTTAAATAGTAATATGTGTATATATATGAGATCATAAACCTCAAACCAATAGTTGCTAAACAAGGAAAGATAGTGGTAGATCTCAGTAAGAAACTTACTTATAAAGAAGATAAGATTTTTAAAACTCAATAAAATCTTCTTATAGTTGAAATTACCTTAAGAAATATGAAGTAAAATTTCATCAAATATTCAGAGGTAAAATATTAATCATCAAAAGTATATGAGAAAGAGAATTCTAAGAATCAAGTAAAATCTTCACCCAATAAATGTAAAAGTTCATCTAATTTTATTAACCATACTGGTGTTAAGAAAAATGTTGAGAAATATTGGTATGAGAAAGGTTTTGAGAAATATATCACATCAACTAAAGTTCAAAATTACACCCAAAATAAAGTTTCCCCATTCCAGGAGTAAATAAAAATAGAAGGATATTATGAACCTCAAAAAACTATTTATATTGAAATATCGTACTTCTATAGAAAATTGAGATTAAATAGTTTTTTTTATTTTTGTGGAGTTTATAGGTACAAATATTACAACTATTAGAACAATATGTCTCTTCTCAAAAATAATCATGAACTTAGGGGGAGAAACATTGGAAGAAAAGTGTATAACTTTCCTAAGCTGCAGGAAGTTAGAAAATTAAAATTTCAAGATGTTATAAAGTTTCAAAAAAAATCAGTTTGGTCACCTGGAGAAAGTTTGCAGAATATGTGAAAAAATAGGTCACTTTACAGAATAACATCTTAGTACTCTTCTATGTAAAAGTTTCATGTGCTAGAAAAGAAAAAAGTCTAGAAAAAATAAAGTTTAAGAAGGTGAATTTATTATTGAAACAGATATAAAAGCAAGTAAAAGGAACAAAAAAAATGGATTCTTGATAATGTTCATTCCTCACACTTGATAGGTTATATAAAGATCTTGAAAGATGTTGAAAATCACAACTGACTAAAAATTTCCTTTTTATTATTTTCATATACTTTTTGAGGAAAAAGGGATAAAATTTAGAAAGACACACCACAAACCATCATGCACTATAAGAGGTCACTGAATCATTAAAATAAAATTTGAAACTATTAAAATCATTATCACTATATAATTTACAATAAAAACTAGTTACTTTTGTATTCAGGTCATCCTTGATAAGGTCTTCAAACTAATAATTCATCTTGTACCATGTTTGAATGAACTCATTCTCATTTTTATTCTATTCATTTAATCCACTTGTTAAAAATAAGGTCTTTCTTGTTGATCTACTTACAATTCTCTTTGTTAGTGTCTAATAGAATCAATCTCTCACTCATCCAGTTTGAATCCTCTATAAAGGCCTTAATTAGGAAGGCATACTCTAATTATTCCTTAGAATGGATTAAAAGATCCCATGTTTTCCCCTATTTATATCCTCCTTACCCACCTCCCATTACTGATCGACTAACTCAGCCTTCATGGTAACATTCAGAATAGTGGTGGCCTCACTGTTGTCATAATCTGCCACTACAGAGGCTCCCTGGATTGGGTTAAGGTCTTCCATCACATCACTTTCCTTCACTTATTTCTTAAAATCCCCATATTTAGGTTCCTACTTATTAGAAGTGAATACTCAGTCCATATCCTTAGGTATCAACTTCAAGACAGATCTTATTTACATAGGGTTGGGTAGGTTAGAGTAATCCTTCCTCCCATTTTATTTCTTCCCCCTAACAAGAATGCAACTCCCAAAAGCCTAGTTTATCTTCTTCCCCATTTTCCCTTGGGATATGAACCCTTATAATGTGGCCCTCCTATACACTGTCTCCGAATAATTGGCTAGTTACATCATAACTTGATTCTTACCCAGATAGTCCTTTTTTCCTTCCTTTAAGATCTCATCTCGTTCAAGTACTATTTGATTCATAACCAGCTATTCAGCTTCCAAACCTTCAAAGAAGTTCCCTAGTTTTTACAGTTGATATGTTCCTTCATGGACTATACACATACATTACTTTAACTCTACCATATAATACTTTTATTTAACTCTCATGGAAGTTACAACCCATTGAACCTCCCTCACTTACCGCTTGAATCACCACTTCAAAATTATGTTCATTCCCAGAATGCATGACCCCTGCATAGGAGGAAAAAATCAAATTATTGAGGTTAAGTTCCAAGGAAACGACAACACCCACCCCTCAGTTCCCACCGACCACTACTGGAATTAGAGGTATTTGCAACGGGATCCCGTCGCAAATAGGATTCAGTGACGGGGGCCCATCGTAAATATCCTGTTGCAGAAAACGACGTCACAAATACTATTTTTTACAACGGGCTCGTCGCAAAAAATAGTATTTGCAATGAGAAACTTTCCCATCACAAATAAGTCTTCGATTATATACATTATATATAAATAAACCTTTTGCGATGGGCCCGTAGCAAATATTATTTGCGACGGGAAAGTTCCCCATCACAAATAAGTCTCCGATTATATACATTATATATAAGAAACTTTTGCGACGGGCCCATCACAAATAGTATTTTTAAAAATTTATATTTAAACTATTTGCAACGGGAGCCTGTCACAAAAGGTCCAATCTCAAATACTAAAAAAAGTAAAAAAATACTTAATAAAATTATGATTAATGAAAAAATTATATTAATATTATTAAAATAATAAAAAAATAAAGAATATTAAAATTCTCAATATTCTCAAAAAAGTATAAAAAAATCATCAAATATTATTATTATTATTAGTAAAATAAACAAACATTAAAAAAAATAATACTAAAAAATATATTTAATAAAATTATGATTAATGAAAAATTAATATTAATATTATTAAAATAATAAAAAAATAAAAAATTATTAAAATTCTCAATATTTACAAAAAAATATAAAAAAAACATAAAATATTATTATTATTATTAGTAAAATAAAAAAATATTAAAAAATATAATACTAA
Organism: Viscum album; assembly: GCA_963277665.1. Taxonomy (NCBI): domain Eukaryota; kingdom Viridiplantae; phylum Streptophyta; class Magnoliopsida; order Santalales; family Viscaceae; genus Viscum; species Viscum album. The sequence goes on along the minus strand of OY728141.1, from coordinate 421,505,188 downwards.
TAATAAATAATAAAATATTAAAAATAAAAAAAATTAAATTATGCAATATTTACACCAATATAAAAGACAGAAACTGTAAATAGTTCATATTACAACAAATATTGAATTAAAATGTTTTTAACATAAAAAAAATCACTGAGGGGTCGTCTTCTGAAGGAGGTGGAGGAGCTGTAGGAGATGGTGAAGGAAACTCTATCCCTAAACTACGAATCAGACGACGCATGTACTCCATCTTCTCGTGCTGCTGCTGCTGTTGTTACTGCCAATGACGTATCTCCTCCTCGTGCTGCTGTTTTTACTGCTGACGCATCTCTTCATGCTGCTTCTGCAAAATCTCTATAAGCTCAGTCCAAGTTCGCAACTGCTCCTGATACTGCGAGGCAGAAGATGATGCCTCTCCACGAACTCCTCTCAAGATGGCGCCAACATCGCATCAATACCATAATAAGTACCAGGAGTCAAATGAGAGCTGATACCAACTACTTGACCCTTCTCAAAGCCATACCAAGTCGCTTGCATCCATGCTGCCTCATCGAAATGGTGGGCACTGGTCTGATCAGTTGTCTCGTCCTGACTCTCAGCCTGTGTCTGAGAGGTCACAGCCTTATATGACTCCTTCAATTCCAATTTGAAATTAAAATTGTGAAAATATTATATGCAGTTAATTGTCAAACTGAAAAAAATAATACTAACCACAATCCGACGCTGGCGATCACCTTTAATCTCTACAGTGGCTGGATCACTGTACATCCTTCGATAAACATCATACTCCGTAATATCGGGATACTCGACTACCTATAGAAATATAAAATAAACTATTTATATTTAAAGTTATATAAAAATTTAAAAAAGATACTTACCAGATGCTCTCTATGCGTATTAAATGTACGACTACCAGCTCGATGCATTACCTCCTATCTCCCTCAGTTCTGCTGACCCACTAAAGATCTCCTTTGAAATCCACCACCCAACTAGTATAAACACAATCCATCCCAAAAATGAGATGAAATGTACTCTAGTCGGTGGGCTCTACACATCTCATCAAATTCTGTCACTCCTACTTTCTTAATGGCCATCCTTCTCAAATTGTGCAAAAAATGATGGAAATAGTCACACAAAGACACCTGCCATGTCGCGTGGATAGCGTCTCGCATGCTATCATCGATGGGATACCATAAACCCTATAAATAATTTATAATGTCAAGTTATTAATAAAATAAATTTCAAAATAAATATTATTTATTTACGTACCAGCCAATAATTGAACATGTCGAGCTGCACATCAACGGAAATATGTTCCCATGTGATCCATGGCTGAGAAAAATAATTGTACAAGATAGCACTCCCTTGTCCAACAAATACATGTGAAAAACTGTGAAAAAGGAATAAATAATCAAAAAATTAGTATATATATAAATAAATTAATGAAAGCTAACTAAAATATACAGGTTACCATACCTCAGTGTGCGTGGATCGAAGCCAAGATGTGGATGTCGCTCAGGGATAGGTTCAAGAATCATCAGTCGTGCAAGACCACACCCCCTCCACGTACCCCCTGAATTTCTAGTAAGTTGAGGGTTAGATGATCCAAAATCCCCCTCATCCAAAGGTAGATCGGCCTCCTGCAACTCGCGAAATAGATCAGGGTCCATCTAAAACACAAAATGATTTTTGTTAGCAGATAGTTGAAAATAACTATTATATATAGATATATATTAGTTATGATTATAACCAGTATTTAGCAGTGTCAATGTCCATCTTCATCATCATCTCCATAGCTGTCAATGTCAATGTCTTTATCTTCCTCCTCAGCATCATCAATATCCATATGAGTTTTAGTTTCATCATCTCTTTTCATTTCAAATTCATTTGTAACATCATTAAAATCTTCATCATCATCAATCCCTAATTGTGGGGTGTCATCATCGATATTCACGTCTCTTTTTGAAAAATATGTATTTTGAGCAGTCTCTTGAAAAATTTCAATTCCTTCCACTTCAGTGGAACCACATTCAGTTTGAGTAAACTGATTTTCCTAAGATTTCATTTTTATTATGCTCCACCAATCACTCAAGTATCTTGAAGTAGCACAATAATTTGCATAATAAATTTTATGTGCCTATTGAGCCAGTAAAAATGGTTCATTTACTACAATAAGACTTTTATATTTAATATCGAAGATTCAATGAGTCGGATGAACACATAATCCTATCTCAGTATCCAACCACCGACATTTAAACATCGTTATGTAATTCTGTCCTAGATAACACAACTCAATAATTTCATCCATAATTCCATAAAATTTAAATTCAGTTTCCATGTGATGCAATCCTCTCAAGAAAACTTCATTGTTCATTGTTTTTTTGATTACCCATATGCACATGTATGAAATCGAAAACCATTCACCACATATGCATTATAATATTTAACCATTTTGGATGGTGGGTTACTCAATATACACAGTCGCTTATTAATTTTATCAGTATGTTGAGACACATGATTTTTTTTAAAATAATTATCAATATAATAAATAATAAATGGAATTTATATTAAACCATCAATAATTTATATTACCATTTTTTGAAACCATTGAGATTTTTTTGTCTACGTTCTCCAAGAGCAGCTGCTGTAATTTGTGGAAGTTTTTTCTTGATATGATTATTATATAACCTAAAAATAAAATAAGTTTACATAATATAACATAAATTATAGAATAAGTGATAGAAGCACTCACAGTACAAATGATTTAATTTCTTCATAGTTGAGCAGAACATATGTATGAGCTCTGTGTGTTCATCATCTGAAATCCATCGTTCATGAACTCCACCGAAGCCAAGATTTGGCTGATTAAAAACTGATAATTGACTTTCCATTTCTTCATTAAGATTACCCTCATTTAATCCCATGTGATTTTGTTTTGAGGGATATTCATATTCAAAATAATGAGAGCAGAAAAAAGAAATTTCCTCTTGCAAATAAGCTTCAGCAATTGAGCCTTCAACTGATGCTTTGTTACATAATTTTTTTCTTCAATTTCTACATGCATCTCTCAAATGGGTACATCCATCGAGACTGTACTGGACCTCCACATTTATCTTCATGTGACAAATATAATATCAGATGTTCTATTGAGTCAAAAAAATCCGGCATAAATATTTTTTCTAGTTTACATATAATTACATCAACATCTTCTTCAGGATTTCTTAGCGCATAGTAGTCTTTTATCACTGCACAAATGTCTCAAAAAAATATGATATGTTTGTTATCGAATCCCAAATCATAGAATTCAACAAACCTATGAATCCAATAAACATAAGTCTTTCCATTATAACATGATAATCATGACTTTTTAATTTGGTAATATAACCATTCTGAACACATCTGCCCAAATTAGAAGCATAGCCATATGGAAGTCTCAAATCTATAATCTACTAACAAAATAATAAGTGAATCTCTTTGGAAAGTGTATAAGATTCTTTTGGCTTAATTAACCTCTATGATCTAACATTTTCAAACAGTTCAAGTTCTGGTCGCCTACAAATTTGGGAAAGATCTAATCGTGCCTTTATAGTATCTTTGGTCTTACCTAGTGTATCCAAAACTGTATGAAATAAATTATCAAAACAATTCTTCTCAATATGAATGAAATCTAACATGTGGCTGACCAACAAATCAGACCAATATGGACGATCCTAAAAAATGCTTTATTTTATCCAATTATGTTCTTTCCCAAAGCCATGAATTTTCTGTTGGTTTATTGTTGGCCCAAATATGATGGGAGGTAATGAAAATACAATTGATTTTAACTCTGTACCTGATATCATTTTTGGAGGTTCATCCCTTTCAATTATAAGTTTTCTGAAATGATAATTGTTCCTTTAAAAAGAATGATCGGTTGAAAGAAATTTGTGATGACAGTCAAAATAGCAAGGTTTTTTTTCCATTAACGAGCATAAAGGATTTGTTGTCTTTCATACAATAAGGACATGATTTCAGACCATGCGTACTCCAGCCAGATAACATGCTATATGCTAAAAAGTCACTAATCATCCACATCAATGCAGATTTTAATATTATTTTTTCCACAACAACATCATATGTACTAACATCATTACTCCACAATGCATTTAAATCATCAATCAATGGTTTCAAATAAACATAAATATTCTTTTTCAAATGTTTTGGGATTAATAAGGTCAAAAAGATATAGTGCTCTTTCATCAACTTCCATGGAGGTAAATTTTACGGAGTTATAAAGACATACCAATATGAATACTGACTACCATAAGAACCAAATGGATAGAAACCATCAGTAGAAAGACCCAATCACACATTTTGGGATTCTAAAGCAAAAGACGGATGCAGATGGTCAAAATGTTTCCATGAATCACCATCAGATGTATGATTCAAGCTTCTATCAGTTGAAATCTTGGTTTTGTGCCATGACATCATTGATGTTGTGTTCTTAGACATAAATAAACGTTGCAACCTGGGTGTAAGGGAGAAATATCTCATCTATTTTACTGTAATCGATCTAAAATTCCCTGGTTGAGATTCTTTATACCTCGATTGTCCACATGTGGAACAACTATCCAACGACTCATTTTCACCAGAATATAAGATGCAATCATTTGGACATGCATGAATATTCTGATAACTAAGGCCCAAATTATGAACCAGCCTCTTTCTCTCATAGTAATTTATAGGCAACACATTTCCTTTAGGTAACAGTGTTTTAACCAAAGAAAATATATAATCAAAACAGTTTTTAGACATTAAATTATCTGATTTAATAGCCATAAATTTTGCAACTACTTCTAATTTTCTTCTCTTACAACCAGGATATAATGCATCCTCAGTAGACCTCAACAACTCATAAAATTCAGATGATGCCAACTCAGGAGTTAAATTAATATCATATTGAGTTTCATTTTGTTGAACAGATGGACCTGCAACATCATGTACTAAATTTTGAAATCGTGATGGATCCAAAATCAAGTTATTAGTATCTTCTCTAGAACTACGTTCACCGTGTTGATACCAAAAAATATAATCTGGTTGAAAACCAAACTTCAAGAGATGTCCTCCAACCTCGTCAAATGTGTCAAACGTTCTCAGATCACATTTTTTACAAGGACACTTTATTGTGCCTTCTGAAACATATTCTGGTTTTGATGATGCAAATGATAAGAAAGCTTCAACACCCTCAATATATACATGATTTAAACCAGAACCATTTAGATTTCTATGTTGATTTATCTAAGCATGATCATCTAATAATGACAGTTGTCGACTTCCTTATTCCATATTTTCTACAAAATATAAAATCATTACTGTTTTTGAATAATTTGAAATTATAAAAACACTATCTGAAAAAAAATAATTACAACTTATGACAACCCTGCTTTTTATTACAAATTAAGCATGCTTTATTACATAAAACTTAACTTGATACAACAAATAATATCGAGAGGTTTAGTGTCTTTGGGGCTTAGGATCATTAAATAAAAACTTTAAACTTGAAATACAACATCTTTATTGAAAACTTCCTTTACATGACCACTACATTCCTTCGTACTTAGCATTGCATGGGATAACCTGAGGACATGCATAAGAAAAGGGTGAGCTATAAAGCCCAGTAAGGTAGTACACAATGAATAACATGAGGAGTAAAATACATGTTAGGCAATAGGCATATCAATAGATCATAAGAGAAACATGAACATAAAGGCATGATAAAGCATGATAATCATAACATGGAAATGTGGCAACAACACTTAACATTGAATTAGCATGATCCAAGGCTCATTGCACATGGAGCATGATTAAACCCCCATTGCACTTGAAGCACGAGTAAACCCTCGTTGAACTTGAATTAGCATGATTCAACACTCATTGCACATGACATATCATGATACTGTACTTTACCCAATGCATTGGAGCGCTATAAAGGGCGCACCCTTCTTAAACATTTCATTTCATGCATAAGTGTGCCACATGGATCATAAAACATGGATTCATAAAACATAATCATTTCTTCCATGATAAAGGAATGTGGAATTCATACATGAAACTTTATAATCAATATGTAAATGTCCATAAAGGTGAATACCCTTGATGGAGAAATGGGCATGGTATTCACTACACAAAGACATTGGCTTAGAAAATCGGTGCGATTTCGGCAGCGTAACGACGTGACATAAGAATTCATAAAAAAGGTTGATGAGAGAGAAAGGGGTTACACATCATATTTACATGTAATGGAAAGTAAGGAGATCATATATATACATGTACCAACAATATAAATGGAATTTAGATTCATGATACAAAAGTATTGCTTGAATGTAAAAGAAGAGAGAGAAGTTCCTTTCGGAATTTCGGCATAGTAACGGGTGTATATGGGAGGCATTTAATGAGAGAGAAAGGGTTCTCCCATCATTCAAACAATAAGAGGAAATTATGGGGGAGGTGCGAAACCATACCCCAACATTCATAATTGAAATAAAAAGGGCAATACAACTTAAAAAAAATTGACAAAAAATGAGAAAGGAAGAAAACCCCTTACTTGGAAGTGTGCTTCCAAAGGCTAGAGAGAGGCTTGTGAGAGGATTCTTGGGATCTTGGGGCACCTTGGGAGGATTATAGAGAGAGTATGGCAGAGGTTGGACGAACTACAAGGGATTTTAGTGAGGAGGAAGTGGGAGCTTGGGTGGGTTTATATAGGAAAGGTGAGAGAATTCTTTATTATTTAGGTTTGGGACCCCTTATATTAAAATAATCCAAACCAAAAACCATCCCATGGTATTTGCCCATGGTTTCTGGAAAAGGAAAGAGGAAAACAATATTTTACAAGTCCAAGGTCCGAACTTATTAAAAAATTAGGGTTTCTTATGTGGAGGTGAGTCACACTCCCATGGAAATTAATTTAAAAAGGCAAAGTGTTGAATAAGTCTTGAGGGCTCCATTAATGCTTTGAAAAGTAAGTCAAACAAATCCAAAACCTCATTATTTTAATGATAAAACACATATTGGCCGAACATAAGGATTATGTTATTTTATTACATCACCATTTGGTCATTATGATGTCATAAAACACATTATATATTTAAATGGTATTTAATTTTTACCCAAAAATTTGACTGTCTCAGAAAATTATGAAAAATTCACCGATGGATAATTTCGACATCCTGATTCCAAAAATAATATTTATTTTATCTAAATAATTTTCTAAATATGTGAATTTTCACTTTTAAAATAAAAACTGACATTTATAAAAAAAATTCACGGGTTTTGACAGAAATGGCTTTCAAACCTTAATAAAAATTTTAATTACATTCATAAAATTATAAGATCATTTATATTTAATAAAAATTAATGTAATATTAATAATAATATTTTATTAAAATAATATTTAATTAAAAAATCCTTTAATTTAATAAAATATAATTCTTAATTAAATAATAACTAAAAACACCATTTGTACTTTAAAAACTAATTACAATGTATCAAAAATGACTAGAAATTATATTCATTATTATATAAAAAAATAATATACATGAACATGGTGCTACTTATTTGTTACATAACCCCTTAAAATATCCGCATAAGACCTAAGGGTAAGGTGTACGATGGTGACAGACTCTTGGGGCGGCTCAGATAACATCGCTCGAGTGGTAATTTCAATCAACTTCCACTTTTCCCGTAGATGATCACGTTTGAGCTTGACTTGATGAAGCTCAGCTTGGGCTTGGTCAAGGGAAAATCCCAAAGACACCACCTCTTTTCTGAGCTCCGACAAATGGGCTTCATAAGGGGCAATTCTACTGGATGAGGCCATCGCTTCCTTTGTCTGAGTAGAAAATTGGTTCGTTAAAGCCTTATATTTAAACTACCCAGATGATCACTGTTCAATGGCTATAAAAGTAATGGTCACAAATCTTAATGTAAAACTAAAGAAGTTGACATCTTATAAAAACATTTTTCATAAAGAAACATTTAACTGGATCAAGAGGGATTTTCTATTAATGAAACTTTGGGTCGTTACAATATTCCCCCCTTAAGAAATTTCGCCCTCGAAATTTTCCTTTTCCCACACTAAAACAAATGTGGGTAACTTAGCTTCATCATATCCTCTGACTCCCAAGTTGCTTCTTCAAACTTGTGGTTTCTCCACAACACCTTGACGAGGGGCATTGTCTTATTTCGTAGAACTTTTTCTCTACGATCTAAGATCTTCACTGGTTGCTCCTCATAAGAAAGATCATCTTCCAATTGTACCACCTTGGAAGAGAGTACATGTGAAGGGTCCGATATGTACTTCCTTAAGAGGGATACATGAAAGACATCATGCACCTTGGCCATAGAAGGTGGAAGTTCTAGTCGATAGGCCACAACCCCAACACGATCAAGAATCTCGAAGGGGCCGATGTACCTTGGACTTAACTTCCCTTTCTTTCCAAACCTCATGACCTTCTTCCACGAAGATATGCGTAAAAACACCATGTCTCCGACTTTAAACTCAAGGTCTCATCGACGATTATCTGCATAACTCTTCTGTTGACTTTGGGCTGCCTTGATATGCTGCTGAATGGTTTTCACCTTCTCCACCATTTCTTCGACCATTTCTGGTCCAAGCAGCTTACGTTCACCGACCTCATCCCAACATGCCGGTGTTCTACACCTTTTCCCATACAGGGCTTCATATGGTGCCATTTGGATGCTTGAGTGGAAACTATTATTATAAGAGAACTCAACCAGAGGAAGATGTTGATCCCATCCTCCTTTAAAGTCCATTGATAACACTCTCAACATATCCTCAAGTGTTTGGATAGTCCGCTCGGATTGGCCATCAGTTTGAGGATGATAGACCGTACTGAAGTTCAGTTCAGTATTCAGAGCATGTTAAAGACTCTTCCAAAACTTAGAGGTAAATCTTGGATCTCGGTCAGACACAATAGATAGTGGTACTCCATGCAACCGTACCACTTCCCTGATATATATCCGTGCCATTTGATCCAAAGAGAAATCCTCTCGAATAGCAATGAAGTGTGCAGTCTTTGTAAGACGATCCACAATAACCCAGATTGCATTGTTTCTTTTGGATGTCCTTGGAAGTCCAGTGACAAAGTCCATGGTGATGTTCTCCCATTTCCATTCTGGTATGGGAAATGGTTGCATCATCCCCTTAGACTTCTTCCTCTCTGACTTCACTTGCTGACACACCAGGCACTTTGATGTATATTCAGCGATCTCCTTCTTCATATTATCCCACCAAAAGTTTTCTCGGAGATCTCGATACATCTTTGTGCTCCCTGGGTGAATAGAGAAATTTGAACTATGTGCATCATCCAAAAGTTCCTTCTTCAGCTCCGAACTTGCTGGAACACATAGTCTTTTCCCAAACCGCACAATTCCTTCTTCATTAACATTAAACTCTGAGGATTTTCCCTTTTTGATAGCTTCCACTTTTTCTTGGATTCTCGCATCATCCTTTTGAGCATCCTTTAACCTTTCCAAAAGAGATGGTTGAGCAATCATTTGTGAAAGGATTGATGATGTTCCATTCTTTATGATTCCCACGTCCATCTTCATCAAGTCTAAGAAGATTGGATCCTTCTCAATTCTCATCATTGATAGAATAGCTGGATCCTTTCTACTTAGGGCATCCGCCACCTTGTTCACCTTCCCAGGGTGGTAATGTATTGAACAGTCATAATCCTTGATGAGCTCTATCCATCTTCTCTGGCGCATATTAAGCACTTTCTGTGTGAATATATATTTAAGACTCTTGTCGTCAGTATATATCTCACATTTCTCTCCATAGAGATAATGCCGCCAGATTTTCAAGGCAAAGATCACCACCACCAACTCCAGATCATGCGTTGGATAGTTTCTCTCATGGATTTTCATCTGCCTTGAGGCATAGGATATCACTTTATCATTCTGCATCAGCACACATCCTAATCCCTTTTTCGAAGCATCACTGAATACCACAAAAAGCTCCCCACTTGTGGGTAAAGTGAGCACGGGTGCAGTGATAAGCCTCCTTTTCAACTCCTTGAAGTTTTCTTCGCATTCATCACTCCAAGAAAACTTTACTCCCTTTCGAGTTAGATTGGTAAGAGGGTTGGACAATCGTGAGAAATTTCTCACAAATCGTCGATAATATCCAGCTAACCCCAAGAAGCTACAGATATCAGTTACCGATGTTGGCCTCAGCCATCCCTCAATTGCATCTGTTTTGGAGGGGTCCATAGATATCCTATTGCTTGTGATGATATGGCCCAATAATGAGACCTCCTTCAACCAGAACTCACACTTTCTGTACATGGCATAGAGCTTCTCCTTGCGCAAATTCTCCAGTACAGTTCTTAAATGCTCCTCATGGTCCTCCTTGGTTTTGGAGTATATTAGAATATCATCTATAAAGACTACCAAAAATTTGTCTAGGTAATCTCTAAAGACTCTATTCATCAATTCCATGAATATTGATGGAGTATTGGTGAGTCCGAAAGGCATTACTATGAATTCATAGTGCCCATACCTTGTACGAAAAGCAGTCTTGGGGATATCTTCCTTCTTCACCCTTACTTGATAATATCCCGACCGCAAGTCCACCTTGGAGAAGTATTGTGCTCCACGCAGCTGATCAAACAAGTCATCGATTCTTGGGAGAGGATACTTGTTCTTTATCGTGATTTTGTTAAGTTCACGATAATCGATGCAAAGCCGCATTGACCCATCCTTCTTCTTGACGAAGAGGACTGGTGCACCCCATGGTGATGCACTTGGGCGTATAAACCCTTTATCCAGATTCTCCTGTAGTTGTTTCTTCAGCTCTTCAAACTCAACAACAACCATTCTATATGGAGTCTTGAATATTGGTAGCGCCCCAGGTATAAGTTCAATTGAGAACTCAACATCTCTTCTTGGAGGAAGACCAGGAAGTTCCTCGGGAAATACTTCAGCGAATTCCCTCACAATAGGCATTTCTTCAAGGGTGGTTTCTTCCCTGGACTCAATCATCTGAGCCAGATATGCGTGCTCATAAGGCAGTAATATCCATGCTTGAGATGATGGAGCTAAAGGAGATTCATCTTCCTCCTGACACTTGTAAAGAATCGGGGGTCGATTCTCCATATGGAGTGTGATTTCCCTCTCTCGACAATTTATGTTGGCTCTATATAAGTAAAGCCAATCCATGCCAATAATTGCATCAAATTCCACCAAAGGGAGTATGACGAGGTTCGCCGGGAAATTCAATCCACAGATTATAACAGGGGAGGACTTATACTCATGGGATGCAATGATTGCCCCATTTTCCGTACTCACCGACATATTTACTTCCATGATTTGTGGTGGTGCATGGATTGTTCTACTAAACTTTTGAGATATAAAAGAATGCGTAGAACCTGAATCAAAAAGTACGTTCTCTATTCTTGAATGAATAACTAGCGTACCTGTCACCACTTCGTTGTCGGGGTTCACTTCGGCAGAAGTGATGGCAAAAGTTCTTCCTTGCTATCTTGGAGGTTGCTGGTTGCCTCCAATAACCCTTGGATTAGGGCACTAATTTGCAAAATGACCCGGTTCTTTTCATTTGTAGCATTTAACAACGCGTTGAGGTTCGAACGGAGCGTTACTCTCCTCTGTCGTAGCCGCGGGTCCTTCTTGCTGACAGTTAATAGCTAGGTGCCCTTCTCTTCCACACTTGAAGCATTTTCTTGTCCCCCTAAGGCAATTTCCAGGGTGCTTCTTTCCACACTTTTGGCAAGTGGGGTGCTGGAACTTCTTAGCGCCGTTGGATTTATCCATCGGACCATCAGCATTGAATTCCACCTTACGCTTCTTGTCCCCATGATACCCCTGTGATTCTCCGATCTCCATTTCAACCTTGAGGGCACATCGGAAAATTTCCTCATAGCTGTCGAAGTCACGGATCACTAATGCTTTCCGCAAGCTAGGCTTCAGCCCACCAAAGAAGCGGTCAACCTTGAATTCGGGGGTAACGAAAAAGCCGAAAGCGTATCGTGCAAGCCTTGTGAAGTTTTCCTCGTATGCTCCCACAGATTCTTCATCTTTCTGTTTGAGGGAAAGGAAGTCCCTTTCCATCTTAATACGGAGGGTGCGTGGAAAATATTTATCGAAAAACATCTTCCGTAATTCCTTCCATTACAAAGCCTCGATCTCCTCCTCAGGCTTCGTATTTTTGATCAACGTCCACCATTGATCAGCTTCACCCTCCATCCGATAAGCCGCCAGGAGAACCTTCTCTTTTTCAGAGCATTAGAAGATGGAGAATATCTTTTCAATGGAGTTGATCCATTGTTCAGCGATCGTGGGATCGGATGATCCACTAAAAGTAGGAGGCCTTTGTCTCATGAAGCTTTCAATAGCGACTTGTTCTTTCTTAGGGGGGGGGGGGGTTGAACGTTCCTCTTGACCAGTGTTTCTATTCAAAACTTGAGTTAGCTGAGAGAGAAGCGTGACAAAGTTCGCGATTCCCGCTCCCATTGTATTGGGCATCTCATAAGTACAATCATCACACTGATCTTCACAACGGTTGTTAGCCCGAGTTCTCCTATTACCGGCCATTGGATGGAATAAAAGGAAAGTTATGGGTAACACATAAAGGTTAATCCAAAGACAAAAGTTGATGACTTATAAATAAACTTTAATCTCTTTAACTCATGAGTCTATAGGATTCAATCCAGGCTTTTCATGATCTACCTTATAACATATATTCTTAGGGGCATTTTCCCTTAATAAGGGTTCATACTAAGATTGTGAATTTATCAAAACATATCCCCCGGGAGTGTTGTAACCAAGAGTGCAGCAAGGCCCGTTTTCGTGCACCAGTTCCCGTTCGAGTCTAGCTCAAAGCGGTGTTTTCGGGTTTTACCCCTAGGATACATCTATGCTAGAGCCGCCTCTACCTGCTCGTATCCAGACAGGGATGTATTTGTTTGATAAACCACTTACTTAGTATTTACCAAAACTTAGGGATGTTTTTATTATGCTTAGTCTTGTATTTAAGGCTTTACTAGGGTTTCCTAATCCCAAAAATAACTAAACCTATCCTTTGATACCAACTATGACAACCCTGCTTTTTATTACAACTTAAGCATGCTTTATTACATAAAACTTCACTTGATACAACAAAGAAGATCGAGAGGTTTAGTGTATTTGGGGCTTAGGATCATTACATAAAAACTTTAAACTTGAAATACAACATCTTTATTGAAAACTTCCTTTACATGACCACTACATTCCTTCGTACTTAGCATTGCATGGGATAACCTGAGGACATGCATAAGAAAAGGGTGAGCTATAAAGCCCAGTAAGGGAGTACACAATGAATAACATGAGGAGTAAAATACATGTTAGGAAATAGGCATATCAATAGATAATAAGAGAAACATGAACATAAAGGCATGATAAATCATGATAATCATAACATGGAAATGTGGCAACAACACTTAACATTGAATTAGCATGAGCCAAGGCTCATTGCACATGGAGCATGAGTAAACCCTCATTGCACTTGAAGCACGAGTAAACCCTCATTGCACTTGAAATAGCATGAGTCAACACTCATTGCACATGGCGTATCATGATACTATACTTTACCCAATGCATTGGAGTGCTATAAAGGGCGCACCCTTCTTAAACATTTCATTTCATGCATAAGTGTGCCACATGGATCATAAAACATGGATTCATAAAACATAATAATTTCTTCCACGATAAAGGAATGTTGAATTCATACATGAAACTTTATAATCAATATGTAAATGTGCATAAAGGTGAATACCCTTGATGGAGAAATGGGCATGGTATTCACTACACAAAGACATTGGCTTAGAAAATCGGTGCGATTTCGGCAGCATAATGGCGTGACATAAGAATTCATAAAAAAGGTTGATGAGAGAGAAATGGGTTCCTCATCATATTTACATGTAATGGACAATAAGGAGATCATATATATACATGTCCCAACAATAGAAATGGAATTTAGATTCATGATACAAAAGTATTGCTTGAATGTAAAAGAAGAGAGAGAAGTTCCTTTCGGAATTTCGGCATAGTAACGGGTGTACATGTGAGGCATTTAATGAGAGAGAAAGGGTTCTCCAATAATTAAAACAATAAGAGGGAATTATGGGGGAGGTGCGAAACCATACCCCAACATTCATAATTGAAATAAAAAGGGCAATACAACTTAAAGAAAATTGACAAAAAATGAGAAAGGAAGAAAACCCCTTACTTGGAAGTGTGCTTCCAAAGGCTAGAGAGAGGCTTGTGAGAGGCTTCTTGGGATCTTGGGGCACCTTGGGAGGATTATAGAGAGAGTAGGGCAGAGGTTGGACGAACTCCAAGGGATTTTAGTGAGGATGAAGTGGGAGCTTGGGTGGGTTTATATAGGAAAGGTGAGAGAATTCTTTATTATTTAGGTTTGGGACCCCTTATATTAAAATAATCCAAACCACAAACCATCCCATGGTATTTGCCCATGGTTTCTGGAAAAGGAAAGAGGAAAACAATATTTTACAAGGCCAAGGTCCTAACTTATTAAAAAATTAGGGTTGCTTATGTGGAGGTGAGTCACACTCCCATGGAAATTAATTTAAAAAGGCAAAGTGTTGAATAAGTCTTGAGGGCTCCATTAATGCTTTGAAAAGTAAGTCAAACAAACCCAAAACCTCATTATTTTAATGATAAAACACATATTGGCCGAACATAAGGATTATGTTATTTTATTACATCACCATTGGGTCATTATGATGTCATAAAACACATTATATATTTAAATGGTATTTAATTTTTACCCAAAAATTTGACTGTCTCAGAAAATTATGAAAAATTCACCGCTGGATAATTTCGACGTCCTGATTTCAAAAATAATATTTATTTTATCTAAATAATTTTATATATATGTGAATTTTCACTTTTAAAATAAAAACCGACATTTATAAAAAAAATTCACGGGTTTTGACAGAAATGGCTTTCAAACCTTAATAAAAATTTTAATTGCATTCATAAAATTATAAGATCATTTATATTTAGTAAAAATTAATGTAATATTAATAATAATATTTTATTAAAATATTATTTAATTAAAAAATCCTTTAATTTAATAAAATATAATTCTTAATTAAATAATAACTAAAAACACCATTTGTACTTTAAAAACTAATTACAATGTATCAAAAATGACTAGAAATTATATTCATTATTATATAAAAAAATAATGTACATGAACATGGTGCTACTTATTTTTTACATAACCCCTTAAAATAGCCGCATAAGACCTAAGGGTAAGGTGTGCGATGGTGACAGACTCTTGGGGCGACTCGGATAACATCGCTCGAGTGGTAATTTCAATCAACTTCCACTTTTCCCGTAGACGATCACGTTCGAGCTTGACTTGATGAAGCTCAGCTTGGGCTTGGTCAATGACAAAGCCCAAAGACGCCACCTCTTTTCCGAGCTCCGACAAATGGGATTCATAAGGGGTAATTCTACTGGATGAGGCCATCGCTTCCTTTATCTGAGTAGAAAATTGGTTCGTTAAAGCCTTATATTTAAACTACCCAGATGATCACTGTTCAACGACTATAAAAGTAACGGTCACAAATCTTAACGTAAAACTAAAGAATTTGACATCTTATAAAAAAATTTTTCATAAAGAAACATTTAACTAGATCAAGAGGGATTTTCTATTAATGAAACTTTGGGTCGTTACACAACTACTTCTTAATAATTACCATTACTTACAGACGACACACTTTTTAGTAGATTGACGACTACTCTTTTTCCCGATGACTCTTTTATTCTTATTTATTACAAATTATTCCTAATTATTCTTATTTATTACTAATTATTCCTAATTATTACTATTTATTACTAATTATTCCTAATTATTACTAATTATTCCTAATTATTCCTAATTATTCCTATTTATTCCTATTTATTCCTATTTATTACTAATTATTCCTAATTATTTCTATTTATTACTAATTATTCCTAATTATTACTAATTATTCCTATTTATTACTAATTATTCCTAATTATTCCTAATTATTACTAATTATTCCTAATTTTTTTATTTATTACTAATTATTCCTAATTATTACTAATTAGTCCTAATTATTCCTAATTATTCCTATTTATTACTATTTATTTCTAATTACCCCTATTTATTATTATTTACCCCAATCCACTGGAAATTATGCCAAGTTATTATAATTTATTACAATTTATTATAATTTATTTTCTTCCTAATTGTTTCTATTTCTTACTGATTGTTACTAATTGTTACAATTTATTACTAATTGTTACAATTTATTACTATTTATTTCTATTCATTATTATTTATTACTATTTATTACTAATAATTCCTAATTATTACTATTTATTCCTAATTATTACTATTTATTCCTATTTATTCCTAATTATTACTATTTATTCCTAATTATTACTATTTATTCCCAATTATTACTATTTATTCCTAATTATTACTATTTATTCCTAATTAATACTAATTATTCTTAATTATTACTAATTATTCCTATTTATTACTAATTATTCCTATTTATTACTAATTATTCTTATTTATTACTAATTATTCCTATTTATTACTAATTAATCCTATTTTTACTAATTATTCATATTTATTACTAATTATTCCTAATTATTACTAATTATTCCTAATTATTACTAATTATTCATAATTATTCCTAATTATTCCTAATTATTACTAATTATTCCTAATTATTACTAATTATTCCTAATTATTTCTAATTATTACTAATTATTACTAATTATTCCTATTTATTACTAATTATTCCTATTTATTACTATTTATTTCTATTTATTACAAATTATTCCTATTTATTACTAATTATTCCTATTTATTCCTAATTATTACTAATTATTACTAATTATTACTAATTTTTTCTATTTGTTACCATTTATTCCTATTTATTACTAATTTTTTTTATTTATTCTTATTTATTACTAATTACTCCTAATTATTCCTATTTATTACTAATTATTCCTATTTATTACTTTTTATTACTAATTATTCCTAATTATTACTAATTATTACTAATTATTACTAATTATTCCTATTTATTACTAATTATTCCTATTTATTACTAATTATTCCTAATTATTCCTATTTATTCATATTTATTACTAATTATTCCTAATTATTCCTAATTATTACTAATTATTCCTATTTATTACCAATTATTCCTAATTATTCCTAATTATAACTAATTATTCCAAATTATTCCTATTTATTACTAATTATTCCTATTTATTACTAATTATTCTTAATTGTTACTAATTATTCCTAATTATTACTAATTATTACTAATTACCCCTATTTATTACTAATTACCCCTATTTATTACTATTTACCCCTATTTATTACTATTTACCCCTAATTATTACTATTTATCCCTAATTATTACTATTTACCCCAAATTATTACTAATTACCCCTAATTATTACTAATTACCCCTAATTATTACTAATTACCCATAATTATTACCAATTACCCATAATTATTACCAATTACCCATAATTATTACCAATTACCCATAATTATTACCAATTACCCATAATTATTACGAATTACCCATAATTATTACTAATTACCCATAATTATTACCAATTACACCTAAGTATTACTAATTACCCCTAATTATTACTAATTAGCGTTAATTGATATTAATAATTTCAATTTATTATTACAAATAAACAATGATAACAAAACAATTTAAATCTAATTTAATTACAACTAATCAACAATAATTAAAATTAACATAAAAAAATAAAATAAATAAAAAATTAAATAAAATATAAATACCTTTAAACTTTATCTACTATTGTTGTAGACGACTTCACAACAAAACTAAGTCAAAAAAATTTTCACTCTAAAAATAGAGTTTAGAGAGAAAGAGGAAGTGAGAATTGAGGGGAAGAGAAAGAAAAATGGAAGGGGGGTATATATAGGTTAGATTAGTTGCGACGAGACTATTTGTGACGGGTATCCCGTCGCAAATAGGACTTTTTGCGACAGGTCCCGTCGTAAATACCTTTGCCTGCATTAATTGTCGTCGGCGGTTAAAAGGGTATTTGCGACGAGACCCGTCGCAAAAAGTTTCCTACCGACACACTTTTTGTGACGAGACAACATCCCGTCGCAAAAACCTATTTCCCACCACCGGTATTTGCGGCAGGTCCCGTTGCAAATACTCTCTGACCGATGCACTATTTGCGACGGGGGAATCCTCCGTCGCAAATAACCTTCCCGCGCTTTGGCGCGCAACCCGCGTGAAACTGTGTTTTACTTTTTGCAACGGGACTCCAAATCCCGTCGCAAATAACCCCATCACAAATAACCTCTGGGATGGACTATTTGCGACGAGAATTAATCCCGTCGCAAATAGCCCGTTGCAAAAGGCTATTTTTCCCATAGTGGACCCCAAAGGATCCTAAACTATTTACTTGGGATTGACTAGATCATTCCTCAAATAGTTGAAAATGTCAACAATATTTGGATTAACATTCTCGAATCTTGCCACTTTCTGAATAGGATTGGCCAAATCTAAAATTATCTGTTCTAGTAGACTATTGAATCATTGAATTAGGCATCCTATGTCCCTATTTATTGCCTTGATGACATGTTGATGGCATATGTCCCATATACTTACAAGACACACAATAATCCTTCCATGATTAAAAAACCACAGCTTGTTTGCATCAAAACTCTTCCCCAACAATGATCCAAACCCAATATACCATTGAATTTGAGACATAAAATTCAACACATATATGAGGGGAAATTGGATGAAAAACTGCATTCATTCTACTATCCAAACACAGATATCGGGAAACCAAATTTCCAAGAAATCAGATAATAGAGATATTTTTAAAAGGAAACGAATGTTCAGGGAAAATTACCCATAGAGAAGTAGTAGGATCATCTCACTTCATGTGAAACTCACAGGAACACTAAAATAGATATAAATGACTCTCATTATAATTTCATGAAGCTCTGAACCAAGTAGGAATTAGGTCCCCTATCAAAGCAAAACAAGTCGTGGCATTGTAGGATTGGTAACCTTGGCAAGAAAAGTATGAACAAAATTTCCAAAGTAGATGATGTAAGAAACTTTTCAATGTTTAAAAGGAAAGAATATGATATTATTATAACATATTATAAAGGAAATATTATTGGTAAAATCCATAATAAATTTTAAATTCAATCTTCTAGACCTCTTGGTATTTTTCACTCAAATATTTGTGGGCTGATGAGACATCAATCAACAAAACAAGATTTGTAACTTTATTGACGACTTCACTTAGATGAACAATATCATTTTTATGAAGCATAAATCAAAGGTTGAAAATATACTTAGATATTTCAAAATGGATTTTGAGAAATAAATGGGGTTTTATATACTAAAGTTGAGAACTGATAATGGAAAGGAGTACATAAGTAATGCCTTCAAGTCTTATAAAAAGAATCATGGAATCAAAAATTAATATAGTGCACCATATATTCCTCAATAAAATGGACCGACAGAGAGTAAAATTATAATTTTATTAGAAATGGAAAGAAGTATGCTAACTTAGTATGAAATTTCTATGTTTTTTTGAAGATAAGCTTTTATTACTATTGTGCATATATATACACAATAGATGTTTGTTACAATTGTAAATCAACATGACTAATTATGAAATGTGGCTTAACAAAAAACCTTCAATGAATTATTTCAAGGTTTTTGGGATTCCCTTATTAATAAAGATAAAAAATCTAGATCTTGAAAAATTTGATAAAAAATATGAAGGAATTTTCATGGGATATTCATCCTACAAAAGAATTTATAAATTTCAGAACAAACATTTACAAAAGTTGGTGGATTCTTATGATGTGAAATTTATTGAAAATCCAACCACCTTAACAAAGGTTGTTGAAAATATTGTGGAATATAAGTTGAATAATTCCAATGAGAATAACAAAAGTGAAGATTAAAGTGACCCAAAATACGCGACTAAAGATTCAGAAGAATTATGTGGTGATGATAGTGAAACATGAATAAAAAATATAAAATTTCTCACCATACCAAAACAAGTTGAATATGAAAATATTATTGAAAATTAGAAAGATCCATTTTAGACTAGAATAAATTTGAGATTAGAAAATCAAACATCAGTTATTTCACAGGATGAATTAGAATCAGTTTAAAAGTAATTGAACATAAAGAATGGGTAGATGCTATGATTGAAGAGTTGGAATAGATAGATAAAAATGAAATTTGGGAACTCATTCCATGACAAGTAGGGAAGAATATTATTGGGAGAAAATGGGTGTTCAGAAACAAGCTAAATGAATATGGGGGAAGCTTTAATAAACAAATCAAAACTTATTTTTAAAGGTTATCTATATGTGTAAGGTGTGTATTTTGAAGAAACTTTTTCCCCTGTTGTGAGATTTGAAACTATCAGAATGTACTTAGAGGTGGTTTTACATCATTGTTATAAATTTTATCAGATGGATATGGATTTATATTTCTTAAATTGAGAAATTTAAGAAGAATTTTACATTGATTAACCTTGTGGGTTTTTACTTAATAAATATGAAACCAAGGTGTGTAAGTTGAATAAAGCCTTGTACGGGTTGAAACAAGCTCTATGAGACTGGTACTATAAAATTGATAGCTGCTTGAAAAAGATAAATTTTTCTAAATGGAAAGTTGAAAAAAACTTATGTGTGAAGGATATGAACTCAAGTACCCTGATTGTTATTGTTTATGTTGATGATAGTTGACACTCCATTTTTTCATACGGGATGAAAAGATTATTAAGAGTACCTCAAGTGTGTTATAAAGATAAAGAGAACCAAGAAGAATAAAATGAACTTTCCTAATATGGTTTGAGTGCACACCCCTGTTCATCAAAAGGATCACACATCCACCCTACATGCTATTGAAATCATGACCAACCCTATACTGGGTACCCGTTCCATAGAATTGCGCATGGTAAATCCATCAAAAAAGGTCTCCTATTTTACTATAAATAGGACCCAAGGCCTCTTTATTCACACAACTAGAAAATAGGAAGAAGCCTTGAAGCTCTGGTCATACATCCCCTTCACCCAGGTCCTCCAAAACCCCTCAGGTATCTCTCCAAAACCCAAGAGAAGATGGAATTAAAGGGGATAAGGAGATCAAAGTCCCTACAGGGTTTGAAACACAAAGACACCTGCGTGAGGACCTCTTCCCCTCTAGGTTAAGAACCACTAGTGCGAAGGTCTCTTCTATAATTTGGTACCTACATGATAACCTTCTAGGGACACTTGAGAAGACCCATGGTGCCTAGGATAAGGCCTCACCCAAGTTTTATTTCCTAGGTAGTCCATTTCCCAAGGTATCTCTATCTCACACATGACTACCCCCTACATGAAGAACTTTCATATCCTCCTAGGACCAGTGTGAATCATCTTTGATTTCCAAGCTAGGGCTTGCATGAGCCTCCTTTTGATCCCTCTTCCAAGACACAAATGGTATAGATCCTCCTCATTTGGATCCCTCATCCAAGGGGGAACAAATTGAAGCCTCCACTGAAACCTATAGACTTGAAAAACCATGGTAAAAGGAACATCAATGTGTCTACCATTTGGATATGAATTAATTCAATTAGAGGTATCCCACACTTTTCCTAGCTGATGGGTAGGGTCCTCGGGGTGTATGTGGATATGTATTCCTTTGGTCATGAGGACCCTGAACCCAAGGGGTGGTGTTAGGGATCTTCAAATATCATAAACAAGGGTCAGATCCTTGTGGTTCCCACACTATCTCTAAGAATAGGGACCTTTGATTCTAGTGGGGAGGGAGAGGATCACACTTTCCATTTTCTTTGAGGTGTAGTGAATTATCATCCTCTCTTTTCCATGAACCGATTTTAGGTCATCCCTTCTAAAGTAATACACTATCCTTTCTTACATGACCTTTCCTAATTTATTCCTTCCTCCTTCTCCATACCCATAGGCCATGTCCAGATAGATCATTATATGTTACTATCCCAGTTACCCAAATAAGAGGGTATATGGGGACTTAAAATCTCTTTCTATCTCCCTTTGGGTCCAGGGTACAATAATGAGAGGGAATAGGTGCTAAAGCCCACTCTCTTTCCCTATACCTTTGGGTTTTGGCCTCATCTACCAACAAAAAAAGTAGATTGTGTGGTTTCCTAGATCTTTCACTTCCTCTTGTTTCTCACACTGAGCATGAATCATGTGGTCTTAGAGGTTGGTGATAATCATGGTATCCACATGACCCCAAAACAAACAATGGGACTCCTATTTAGTATAATCCCCAATAATACCTAAACGAGGGAATACTACTATATGGTATAATCCCTGAACCCCAACCTTATGGGAATCATTTCAAGTATAATCCCCAACCAAGGTAATCCTCCTATATAGTGTAATACCCAATTAAATCCTCTCAAAGGGCCATATTACCCTATGAGACAAACCTTCAGATGGCCTCCATAAGCATAGGTCCTCACAACTGAACTAGGTTATCTTTGATTACCATCCAAATGGGATATGTAGGAATCCTCCATGAGGTCCAAACCTGATCACCCAAATAAACCCTATTCTCTCTGGACCACATTCCCAGTAGGGTCATATTCAACCTAGGACCCCACATCCCTTCCAGGTTTCTTGGGCCGCTTCTGCATAATTCCTGCACCATCCTTGGACACCTTTCACCTATAAATCCTTGCTATATGACATTAAAATACATGGTATGGTCCTTATCACTTGACCTTAATAGGTATGATGTGTCCTATTAATTGACACTGAACTACATGGGTTCTGATCCCTTTCACAAGGATATGTAGGAATCCCATTTTATGGGTCCGTTCCCGACATCAAAACAACTCCCATATCCTTGGATGATGATAAAATATAGAGAACCCCACTATGTGTCTTAAAACTAGCATCGTGATAATAAATAACAAAAGAATCTATAATACATTCATATAATGGTACCATTTATGGAGAAACTCAGATACATACAAATATCTCCATTGATGAAGAATCTTGAACACATACATATGCTTCTATTATCCACACATGATAACAATCGATTGTTAATTCACAGGTGACCTATTTTATACTTGGGAAATAATAAAGGATTTTATAATATGTCTTAAATATATAAGAGTGTCACAGAGTATGAAAACATTACCCTCAAAAGGGCATGACAATCCCAACCTCCTACCCTCTCGACCAATGTGAGTCCCCAATCATTGTTGGAAAATTTCCCAAAAACTACCTACCTTTGGAAAGAAGGTCCAAATAAGGTTAACATTGGCTGTTTCTAGATCCAAAAATGAAACCAATTGGAAACATTTCAAAAATGATGAAACAAACATAAATGATTGTGAAAAACTCCAACACCATGAAATCAAACATCAGGTGACCAATTCTCATTGGAAATAAAAAATGGTGAACCTGACGAGAATCCTTAACCAAGGTAATGGTGTTACCTACTTGATAGGCCCCTTTATATCTCAAAAATGGAAGGGGGATAGAAAATAAAATCAATCGTGCATGTGTTCATTTATTGAGATACTACTTTGATGCGTTTTTTTGTTTGGTTTTTTCATCCATATCTCAGGAACTTCAAATAAAGACCTCCCTTAAATCCAAATGGTGTCATACCAAACCCCAAAGATGTATACACCAACTACCATTCATCCAGAGTCCTCATCCAACCATAAGACACCTTCACCAACACAATTTCTTCAATGTTGGGTCTCAAATACACTGATCTAGGAGTACCTCCAGAATGGTACCATCCATACCCTAGAAGAAACCAACCAGGACCTCCAAATCATGAATCTCCAATAGTCGTCTACTCAATGAAGGTCAATGGTTCAAAAATAGACAACATTGATCATCATCTCAAACCATTTTAGGAGATTATCCTCAGAACGCAACAATAAAATCCTCCCTTATCTTAGGAAGGTAGACCAGGAGGCCAATAATGGAATCACCCAGAAGACACAGGGGTCCTTAAAAAGGAATCTTATTAGAAATTACCACTGCTAACAATGCATGGTAGTGAACCCTCAACATGATGAGGGTGCTTTCCTCAGCAGTCTGGCCTAGTTCATCTAGATCTGGACATGTAAGAAGGCCCACTGAGGGTAGAAACTGGTCAATAGGGAGTAGGGCCACACCTACGCACCTTCTAGAGAAGACGACAATCACATTTTGTGGAAAACAGTGAGCATGAACATACACCTACCCACAAAAATCAAGGCTTCTAGAAAACTCATCTGGAAGTATCCAGAGAAGCACACCAACCAAATATGATGGCATATAATGAGCAGGAAAGAACACCTTCCCACACCCATAAATACCACTAGTCGGATTCAGTGGTAATCTGTGAGAAAGCATAAACACCTTCCCACATCATTCAAGCCTACCATCAGCCTCTCTTGATAGTGTTCAAAGAAGCCTGCCAACCAAGTTTGGAGGAAAACTGAAAGCAGGCACAAACACTCACCTACATTTATCAAGTCTACCAATAGTTTTATCTAGAATAATTTGGAGAGATCAGCTAGAAAGTCCTGACAATGAATAGGGGTTAGACCCATACCTCTACCCCCACACCTGAGTGCTTCTATCATCCACTGGTAGGAAATGGAGGATAAGACCAGGCACATATCCCTACTCTAACTACAGAATGAGAATATATCCCCGTTCTAGCCACTGTGGACACTAAGCACATCCTAAAAATGGTGAAAGGATAGGCAAAAATTCCTACCCACATCCTACAGGCTTTTTAGGATATCATAATGGAAACAACAGTGGCATAGGGGAGGATACACAACTCCATCCCCATAAATAGGGTGACTCATCAACAAGGAATCCTAAAGAAGGAACACACCTATACTCTTATCAAAGAGGGTCATGGTTGAAACTCAAATGTGATATATAGACAACTAGACTAGGTCCATAACCCCATTACAACTGGAGGTAATCAGCCTATTCAAATGGCCACTCCAAGGCATGCAGAAACCCCTACTAAAATTCTAGAATCCTATCAACAAATTCCAACTACAATACAGGATCTAGACAAGTAAACTTACATACTTGAAATCCACTTTCCCCATCAAGTGGCCCCAGTCACTCTCAATATGGCCTCCAAAAAGAATCCTCACCAAAGATAAATGGAAAATGAAGAGATGATCTACAATCCCACTCTACTTGATGCTGGAGTTATTAAACAACTTAGACATTTATCTGTGGAATCTTAATATTCTACTCTTATGTTACCAAATCACGGGGATAATATCCATCATTATAAAGGTCCTCCCCAGACACTTAGCCATGAATTATTTCTTCATGTTAGTAATATGATCAATCTTAAGATCCCATCTTCTAATAAGAGTCACATCAGCCATCCACATGGACAGAAGATCAAAAACTGAGAGGGTCTCCCCCTTGTTATCGTCCAACCTGAAGGTCCTCCCTAGGATATATATTGTAGGGATTATCCTTGTAGTCGAACATTGATCCACAATGGTAATCCTCCCCATTATGGAATTCTATACAAAATTTATCTTTGTAGTAGTGTTTTACTTCGTCAAGAGGGTCCTTCCCTTGGTGATGTAGTGATGAGAAAGACCTCCTATTGTGAGGTACTTGGGAAAATGAGGCTAGTCATGTATGATTCCTTATCATTAACAAGTGAAATCCTTTCTCATCTAGAAGAAAGACCAAGGTGACAGTCGCTCTCTGAACCAACCTTGGATCACCTGTCTTCCAACATAATAGAGGAAGACCCCACAAATATCGATACTTATGATAAGGATACAGAGAAGTATCATCTTTGGTCAAACCGGGTCAAGGATCCTCTGGCGAAAGATAAAGAAGACACATTGAACAGGAAGAAACAATTTTCAAAATATGATGTTCCAGTTATGTTCTGGCCATTATACACTCCTTAGTTCAACATTCTAGAGGTTTTGTTGGGAGATTGTGTGCACAAAATCCACATAAATATATAGAACACTCTTCATAACTTTAAAGTAAGTGTATTACCGTATGATGAGTATCAAAGTCATGTCAAGGTAATAGAAATAACACACCACCAAATTGACTTGGAATCTCTCATAGATGCATGACATCCAAAATTGGGGAAATAGTAAGGATCCCTCTAGAGCGCATGCCTTAATGTGTGAAAATAATTGCAACATTTGATCACAGATACCCCATATAGTGTTCATATCTAGGGATGGTGTGAACACGGAGCACTACATTTCACCACACTCCCTAACTAGAAAATCCATCCAAATATGGAATTGAGAAATGTCATAGCTTCAGGAAGATTTCAATAAATGGATTATATTCACAGCCGATGATATGCTCAACAAAAATAGGCCCCGACTGATTCTCAACAATATTGGGAAAGAAAAGAGAAAACCATTGAAATATATTTACATCAAGAATATGAAAATATCAAGTAGGCTTTTGACTTAAGGGAAGTCAATATTCAGATAGTGAAAATGTTAGAGATAACACAAAGGTATTTAGAAGCAGGTGATTCAGGTGAAAACCGAATGATGCACCCAACCAATATCCAAACTTGAATCCATAAAATCAGAAAGGAAGCCATTATAGTAGTAACCACAACAATCCAGAAGCAATCCCAACCCACAGGGCTAGGGGATTTCTTAACACAATATTTTAGGTCATAAAATCAACCTTAAAGGGTTGTTTAAATGGATTAAGAATATCCCCAAACCATAGAGATGAGAGATTTTTCACCCCAATAACCTCCTCCTAAGTGGAAATCGATCTTCTCCCAATTAGGGGGTGCATCACAAAATTAATCCTCTTAGTTTGACCCATTCCGTGATCGTGTTTCCTTATTATTCACACACATGATTGAATTGTCTAGATATTACCTTTGGATCACAATCCTTCAAATGGATCTAAGAGAATCATTGAAGGAGAGAATAAGGCCCTATAGAGGGTGAAAAAAGGCAGTCTTTCAAAAAGACCGATGAAGCGCCTGAATTATGTTATGAAATGGTGAATATCATTTACACCACCCTTGGAGATCCTATAGAACATGAGGTCAACATGGATGAGTTTGGGGATAAAATTTCATTTCATAATGTAGTACACACCAAAATGATTGAAATAGGTGTGTGTACTCAGAACAAGAGGTTTTCCTTGAATTTAGGAATTCCTTAAATAACTCCACCATTAACTCCTCAAAGAGTACCCAATAAAGAAAAGGGAAAAGGTAATTTTGTGCCCCACCTACTCCCTAAAAATGTTATACCCCTTACACTTGAGGGAATGTTTGATCACCAATAGGAGGAGATGAATGAATTGAGAAGACTCAATGAAAAACTACTCCAAGGAAATTTTCCTCTTGGATACATTCTCCAAATAGATCCTCAACTCACACTCCCAACTGACATACCCCAACAAAGAGGGTTCACCACAGTGACCAAAATGGATCCATAAAATCCACTAAATATAGGGTATCAATAAACAATGTACTTGTATCACACAATAGAATATCACGAGTTACCTCCATTGGATACACATCCAGAACAAGTTCAAGTGCATCCTTATAGGCCTTCCCCTATAGGTTACCCATGACAGATATTAGCAGGGCCACCAAAGTTAGATCTACCTGCCATTGCCCATGTTCAGGCTCTTGCTCAGCTAAAAATTCATCAAGGTATCATGAATACTATTGAGTCTATAATGGATTTATTGGAATCTATGGAGGAATTTCATGCACTGGTACCACTAGAAATAAATCCTTATCCCAAATGGGTAGATCCGACTCTCCCCCTACAAACTTTGGGAACCCTATATTTCCAATTTTTAAGGGATTGGGGGACCAAAAAATAATTTTACACATTTCATATCTCATTGTGACCCCATCATGGGGACCCTTAAACAACATGATGTAGTGAATCTTAGGTGCTTCGTGCAATCATCGTAGGGACCAACCTTTGTATGGTACACCGATTTGTTGACTCGATCAATTACAGGGTGGTAATACCTTGGTTGAAAGTTTCTTTTCCAATTCAGCTCGATATTATAGAAGAAAATATTCCTCAATATCTCAAACAACTAACATTGTGAGAGTGAGAGGGTCTCTAATTTCATTTCTTGTTGGAAGGGATTGACATACTCCTTAAACTTAAAACATCATCAAGAATACTTTTTCCCATATGTACAATGAATCTTCATGATGAGTTATGCATTCCACTCATCCTTATGAAATAGATAGGAGGGTTTTAGGAACTTGCTTCAATTTCTCCAAGAGTGGAAGACTCCATTACAAAAACCAAGGATGGGTTCTGAGTAATCCTACCTGCTTAAAGAAAGAGAATGGGGAAAGCATAAGACACTACTGTTATACTTAAGTAGCCCCCTACACTCACTCCCGCTCCAAATCCCACACCACATCATGAAGTTCCACCTCCTGAGCATCAGTAACAACACCCACCTTGTTTGGTTGATCAAGGGGACCAGATCTAGAAATAATTTTAGGAGATGGAGAACAAGGTTTATTCTTTTTGAAATGACTAAGTCCATGAATATTACATCTCAGCACTAGAACACAATTTGATCAAATTTAAAAAGCCCAAGAAGCCCCACTATTATGGTAACAAAGATCTTCCAAAATATTTATACTTCCATTGAGAATTGGGGCACAACATCCAGTAATGTTTTTTTTTCAAATACATCTTGCATAAAATGCTAGACTCCAGGAAAGTGAAGCTGGGTAGGCCACCTAATCAGGTATCATGTGTTTCTGCCACCAATCTAGAGGAGATTGAATAGAAAGAAGTTAAAAACAAGGGTAATAAGAAGTTAAATTATTTTAGGGTTATAAATACTATCAATCATACCCATTATATCATCTGATAACAAAATTAAATAGGAAACTATTCCCCCAACCTCTTTCTCTACAACACAACCAACTCTATCGACACCGTAGTATTCTGAGAGTCAGTATTCCAAGAAACAACATGGAAAAAGGAATACGGAGAAATAATAGGAACATGAACCTATATAAAGGATGAATTTGTATTTAACTCTTGTAGACTTCATGCCTTCAGTCCCTAAAACACGAGTGCCACCCCACCAAATGGTACCATAAGATCTGACCCACCAAACAAATTCCTTGTCACATGAGGAGTTGATCATCGGTTCCATTAATGTTTTCCACTTGATGGATCCATTTTCAGATGATGAGTTAGATTATGAAATCGAATTCCCTATGCCCAATTGGAGAATTAGGGGAATAGGTTTCAAGATATGAGGATAAAGGGGAAGACATGGTCATTCTAAGAGCCAATAATATGCTCATCGTCCCCATTAGTACCATCTATGTAGAAAAAACTCACGGGAGAGACCTCCAGTGGGCTCAACAGAAGCAAGAAAGATCCCCCACACAAGCCAGAGTTTTCCTTGACTCAATAATTTTGAAATGTCCACTAGAATAGATGCCACCTCCCAATCAACCTCATCACACAGACAATCCTAATAGATCTAATCTACCAAGGAAATAATTACCTTCAACTCCTGTTACAAGGGCCAACCTTCCTATATAAAGTACTCCAGTTCCTAAATCACTTGTAAAAGAGCATCCTAAATATGGGAATCACAAGAGTTTGGATTGAAAGTATGAAATTTTAAATTAGTTATCCATAGTTTTGTCCAAATTTTCAACATTGGATGAATTGAGTCTATCAAAAGACCTTCAGGAAGCACTTGTAGAGGCTTTGTCAAGCCCTCAATAATTTGAGGTTGAGGTTTCTTCTGTCAAATTATATCATGTAGAGATAGATCCTACATAATTCCACATGATCATGTCTTTCATGGAATAGGATAAATATGCCATTATATAAGGACATATTAGACCTTTGTATGTATTTGGTAGGATTAAAAATATTGATATCTAATGTGTCTTCATTGACAATGGCTCAAACATTAACCACATTCCAATATGAACACTCTATCATCTGGGTTATAATGAGTCCCACTTATCCCCTCTACTATAATGCTACAAGGTTATGATAAGATGGAGAAGATACTTCTTGATGAGATCAAACTCAGGACTCATTTTGGGGATCTCGTATCTAAATCAAAATTCTTAGTTGTTTGGAAATATATGATATTTAAAGTTCTTCTAGGAAGTCCTTGGTTACATCATCATATAAATATCCCCTTGCCATACCACCAATGCCTCAAATATCAAATTAATGGTCAAATTGGTACATTGAATGGTGATAAAGCCCCATTTAAATCCTATGAATCACAATAAATTGGTGTAGGATTATATTATAGGGAAGGGAAATAGCCCATGATTGCAAATTTTACTTGAATCAATTCCCTTAATGGTCTATAGATGACCTTTTATAATCCCTTCAATCATCTTAGTACACAGTATGTGCTACCCATTAATTATATTTAGGTAATTGGTCTAAGTTTAAGTGCATGTTATATGAATTATATGGTATTAGTCATGGAAACTAAACCCAAAAGTTATTGAGATTTAACAAACTCTCTATAAAGCAAGGAAATCATGAGGGATAATTCTCTCATTCTACCCCATGAGTTTCAATAAATCACAATCCCATCTTCTGGGTCATAGGCAGTTTCTTTTTTATTTTAAATTTCAAAATATTGACTCCTCCTCAGGCTCTAAGAAATTTGCTTCATCATATACTTCCCCTGAGAGAAAGACATAAGTGGAAGAGGAAAAGTAGGAGGAAGATGAAGAAGAGGAATACCTCAAGGACACCCATCCATCATTTGAGAAAGGTATCTCTCCCACTGTTGAAAAACTCAGAGAAATAAATATAGGTATAACAAAAGATCCATGATCCACTTTGATCAGTGAAACAAAGAATTTATAAGAATAAGAGGTATACACCTCCTTCTTTAAACAACGTATGGATGTGTTCACCTTTAATTACACAAAAATTCTATGCCTTGATCCAAATGTGGGCACTCATAATTTGGAATTTTATGAAGACCATTGGGGATACAAACAAGTAGCCAAAAAGACACACCCGACCCATGCCTCCAAAGTTGAGGTTAAAGTGGACAAGATTATTAAGGAAGACTTAATCCGAGAAGTTTAGTACTTGAAATTTCTAGCCAAAATATTTTCAGTAAAGAAGAAGAATGGGAAAATTAGGGTCTGAATTGACTTCATAGATCTTAACTGGCATTTTTTGAAAGATGATTTCCCAATCCCAATCACAAAATTACTAATTTATGAAATAGATGGTTATCAAGACCTCTACTTCATGGATGGATATTCAGGGTACAACCAAATTTGAATGGACCTAGAAGATAAGTAATCCACCACCTTTAGGTCCCCAAGGAGTATTTTTCTAATGGGTAATTACATTTGGCTTGAATAATACTGGCGCCACATACCAACATGCCATGCACCGCATCTTCAAACCTTTCCTGGATAATTTTTTTGAATTCTACATTGATGATATGGTAGTTAAGTCCCAATATAATTCTAAACACCTACATGATCTTGAGACTATATTCAGCAAACTATGACTGCATAGCCTAAATATGAACCCATTGAAATGTTCCTTCAGGATAACCTAGGGAAAGTTTCTTGGATTTTTTGTATGCCATCATGACATCAAAGTCAACCCAGAGAAGACAATGGCTATCCTTAGTATGTCACCTCCTCAAAACCTTAAATAGTTGAGAGGACTTCAAGGAAACTTAGAATACATCCAATAATTTATATCTAGCCTCTCAGAAAAGTTCTTTCCATTCACTAAGTTTATGAATAAGGGGGCCACATATTAGTGGACTAACAAATATTAGGAAGCATTTTACAACCTCAAGAAATATCTATTGAGCCTACCAGTACTAATGCTACCCGTTGAAGGTAAGATGATCATTTTGTATGTGACAGACCTAGATTGTTCACTGGGTGATTTCCTCATGTAAAAAAATGATGTTAGTAATGAAAATAACCTTTATTATATCAGTTGAACCATGATTGATTCTAAGACTCATTATTCAGTCATCGAGAAGAACTGTCTGGTTTTAATCTTTGCGGTCCATAAACTGAGGCACTACCTATAACACTATAAGGTCTATTTATCCTCTCATAGTAATCCACTCAAATAAATCCTCATCCATCCTATTTTGATAGTATTTTTTTTAGAGTGAGAGGTTTTCCTTAAGAAGTTTTATATATAGTTTTTGGCTCAGAAAGAAGTGAAAGGCCAAGTTTTAGAAGATTTTATTGTATAACATTCATCTTTATAAACAACATCGTTAAATATTGAATTGCTAGATGAGGAGATATTTTCTATTCAATATGGACCCCAACATGTGAAATTTATTTTGATGGTGTATCTATAATCCCAATGAAAAAGAGAATGGAAGACCCCAAGTTCAAAAAATTTAGGTTGGGAGTTGTACTCATATCTCCACGAGGGGAAAATTTTTCTTACTCGTTACTATTTTTAAAATTTTGTACTAACAATGAGTTAGAAAAATCATCCCTCATTGTAGTCTTATAAATGGTGCTCTAAATACAATTAGTCCATTTATAGGTGAAAGGTTATTCAGATTTGGAAATCAAATAGTTCAACATGGATTATGCCATCAGAAAAGAAGAGATAATACCCCTTATTGACTATGTATGAGGGTTAATGGTAGAGTTTCCCTTAGAACCAACACTGAATCAAATTATATGATCACAAAATACTTAGGCAGACACATTAAAAAATAAAGATATGTCCTTATAAGATTTATACCAGGATGAAACGGTTATCAAAATTGAACATCACTGAATGATATCTCCTTTTGATCATATCGACACAAAAGAGATTGATGAAATCACTCCTGTTACTGAACCATATGGTCCAAAAACTGGGTTCATGATACCCATCATAGACTACCTCCACAATAGAGTACTCTCATCAAATAGATACAAAAAGGAGAAAATTTTATGGCATGAAACCAACATTACTCTTAATGATGACCAAAATCACCATAAATTCCTCTATAAACAAGGTTTTGAGGGAGTCCTTATTAGGTGTATCAACGAAGAAGAGATCGAAACTATCATGAAATAAGTACATGTAAGAGCCTATAGTGTTAACCAGTCAGGGTTTTAGCTTTCCAATCAAATTCAGATACTAGGGTATTATTGACCCACTATGATGTAGGATTTAAAAAATTATACCAAAAATTTCCATTCCTATTAGGTTTATGAAAACTCCATTCATCAACATCTAAAGTTTCTAAATATAGTCAAATACTCCTGGATATTCTCCATATAAGTAATGGATCTCATGGGACCATATCCTCCTTCCACGACCAAGGAGTTCAAGTACATTTTTGTTATAACCAATTTCTTCTCCAAATGGGATGAGGCAATACCACTAACATAATTTAGGGCCAAAATAATAATCAAATTATTTAAGGATAACATCATTAACACATTTGGTGTCCCTCATACAATATTAATGGAAAATATATCCAATTTCTATTCTATCGATCTGTAGAATCTTTACTAGGAGTATAATATCGAATTTAACCACTCGTCTCACTATCATGTAGTGGCTAATGGACAAATAGAGGACTTCAATAATAACCTATCAAACATAATATAAAAGATGGCGTATAAAGATAAAAAGTATTATCCTGATAATCTCTTGCATGCCTCATGGGCGTACCAAATCACAACTCATACCACCACATGGGAAACTCCGTATTCACTTGTATATGGTACATAAGCAGTCTTTCCCATTGAGGTATAATTACCGTTGCTATGTGTTGTCATCTATGATCAACTATCCATGGATGATTAATCCCAGAAATGTCTGGATGAACTAGAGTGACTCAATGAGAGAATATTTCACACCTTACATCATTTAGAAGTCCATCAAAATTGGATAGCATGAGATTTTAACCAGAAGGTCTTCCTCTACTCATTCCTCCAAGGAGAACTAGTACTGTTTCTTAGGACACCATTTATTATAGGGAAGAAGCCTCCAAATCTTGAGCCAAAGTGATCAGGACCTTATTCTATACAAAAGGTACACTTTAATATAGATTATTCATTGATCTCAATGGATTGAGATCTCATTATGTCCCCAACCAATGCAAGGTTTCTCAAAAATTACTTTGTGTGACAAAAGAGTGATATGTATCAGCTACATGATGTTAAAATGTGTAGTAGTTCTTTTCCAGATGATCTTAAAAATCAGGGTATATAATCCATGTCGCAAGATAATAAATCAAATGAAACCAATGTTTATATTGTATGATATTAAACTGCATAGCATCATGGTCGTATATGTATAGCCAAAAAGGCGCACTATATGGTCCTAATCATATGACCCAAAACTAAAAGGAATAATAATCCAATATATAGAACTTTAAACTACATAGCCCAATGTCATAGTCATAAGATGCTAAATTGCATGACAATATCCTTACTGCATGACACAAAAATTCATGGTTCATGTCCCTGTTGTATGATGTGAAACTACACAGCATTTCGATCCATATTTGAGTGGATCACAACCCTCGGTGTTGGTTCCCCACCACACCTTTATTCAAGAACTACTTCTGGTTTGATTTTCATTCTAATGAGATACGTAGAAACACCCAGATCTCTAATCCTGGGTCCAACCACATCAAAATAAAATGCCCCTTCCCTATGTACAGGTCATACCTACACATGGAACCTTTTATAACTACATGTGGATTTATTCTCATTCAAAATGAGATACATAGTGACATCCAAACCTTATTTATTGGGACCATACATCATTCTAGAAAATCACAAAGTCCCATTTTCCCCACATCAAAACTTGATTGATGTGAGAAACTATTTTTCAAGAACTACATGTGTCTTGATTACTGCCATCACAAGACACATAGTGATGAAAATATTTCCATTCTTGGACCTATCTACAACATTCTCCCTCTTTCACGCCAAGTAATTTTCATCCTCACTGCATAACACTAAACTGCATGGGTTTCTAGAAATACATACTAATTTATTCACATTTTATGAGATACATAAGGATGACTTAATCCTATATCTTGGTCCAGCCACTTCATGATACAAAGTGACCCTATTCTCTCCTTGATTTCCCTTACACGGTAAGGGGAACCTTTTCTATTACTTTTTTTTTATAAAAACGAGTATAGATCACATGAGATTAGGAGTTTTGGTAAGGTCTTCCCCTAAAAATTGGAATATCATTGCATGATATAGTTATCATGGTTCTGAATACAAGAACTTAAAAGGAACACCATGGGTCCTTTCCACATGATGTTAAACTGTACAGTTTCTATCCCTTGCATGACATAAAATTGCACATAACTATGGACCTTTCCTGAGAGGACCACTATCTTTGGTGTTGGTCTCCCACCAAACCTCCATTCCAGAACTACTTGTGTCTTGATTATCATTTCAATTGGATACATAGTGATGCATAGGATTTATGTCTAGGGACCAAACATGGGGTTAAGGAAAATTTTCCCTATTCTATATATCTAATTTAGATTTCCTTATTTAGGAGCCCATTATGGAAACAAAAAAGTCCCCTCCTACAAATAAGCCGAATATATGTGAGGAACTCCACACTTCCTGGCCAACATCAGTCTAAATGATTTATTTGTGCTTGGACACATTCCTCCCAAACATCATACTCCCAATCCTGAGGAATTTTTGGTCTCCATAATATTTCTTCATCCATAGGAAATAGAATTACTGATACCCAAGGACACCTCTATTTGACTATTATATGACATGGCCCAATTGGATTCGCATACGTATCCCACTAAATTTCAAGTCCTGTTAACCATAGGATGTCATTGTTTGACTATACTGTAACACACCCTAGTTAGATTTGCATAAATTCACCCACCAAATGGGCCTTCCAACCAACGACACATTCATATTAAGGAGAATCATCTTCTATCTCTATAATCCCCAACGATGTTATCATACTATATCACCTCTCCTAACCCAAGAAACCCCATGATATTGGTTTACCATTTTCTCCCTCACATATGAAGTATGTTAGGAAATCGTTGGTCGACTAGGCCTCATAATACTCATTGTTTACATAATATCATGGTCCTAGTTGTAAGAACCAAATCTTCAAGACACCATAACATCCTTATCACATGACATTAAACTACATAATTCTTCCTTGTAGCATGACATCAAACTTCATGATCTCCCAAGAACTATGAATGACTTGATTCTCATTCAATTGAGATATGTAGTGACACCTGAATCCTATATCTTGGGACCAATCGTAAGTAAAAAATCCCCCTTCCTTACATATGGGATATTACTATATAAGGAAACATTTCCCTCCATTCCTTGGTGATTTTGGTACGGAATTCCCTTTCCATACCCAAGAACTGTCTCTATATAAACCAAACTCTATGTCAAGGGAAAACAAAATATCCATAAGATTTTATTGGTCATTGGTAATAAATTTTTTGATACCTAAGGACACCTCTATCTTGACTATACTTTAACACATTCTAGTTTTATTTGCATAGATTCAACCACCAAACAAGCCTTTAAACCAAATCATGTTGTTGTTTGGCTATTCTGTAACATGACCTAGTTGGATTTTGATAAAGTCGCCCACAAAAAAGGGTTTTCAAAAAAAAAATCATCTTTAGGAGAATCATATTATATTCCTATAAGCCCCAAATACATTATTACTTATTACATACTTTTACCATCTCATTTATCAAATTTGGAAGCCCCAAATTATATATTACAACTCTCCCTTTATACCTAGAAATTATGGAACATTCTCAATCTAATCACTGTAGAATGGACTAATAGTAATATTCCAATAAAAACTAAAATAACTTTAAATTGTAGCCTCTAATGTACTTGATGTATTACTTTAAGCTGCATCGTGTAACGTCCTAGTCATAATATGTTAAATTGTACAAAAATTTCTTCTCTATAAGATTTTAAACTATATGGTCTATGTCCTAGTCACATGATATTAAACTGCGTGATGTCTCAATCCTTTTCAGCAAGGGACCCTTCCCCCTGATGTTAGTCTTTTACCAAAATGTACCCTCCTTCATACAATCCAAATTTTTATAGGACCAGTTTCCCATTTAGGTCCTATTCCAATACAAATATTCCCTTTATTCTTAGGCATCTTACCATGGAAAAACCATCCTTTGTGGTATTGAAAAATATGGATATTCACAAACTTCCTAACAATTTGTAGTAGAATTTTGGAATTTTTGAGGATACCTTTTTTTGACTATGTAGTAATATTCCCTAGTTTCCTTTTCATAAGTCACCCACCAAATTTCAAGGCCTATCACCTAGATGATACCGCTACTTGACTATGTAGTAACATGCTTCAGTTGTCTTTGCATAAAGCCACCCAAAATATGGTTTTTTCAACCATCAACATATTCATCCTTGGGATATACCTCCTCTATTCCCATAATCCCTAAAAATATTATGCTATAAAATTATTTACAAACTAATTTTGTGTACATTCCTCACATATTTGTATCATATCACATTTTAGATTCAAGAACCAAAAAATCATGAATCAAAATTGCCCATAGGGAATTTGAAGAATGTCAGAACATTATTGGACCATAAGCCTTGTTTGGGTAATTATTTCAAAAATTATGTTCAAAGATGTTCAAACTAAAACACCAGTATTTTTAGTCTGTATTGCACGAATTTAAATTACCCACAAAAAGAGACACAGTACTCGCCAGGTTGAAAACTTGCAAAGGGAACCCTGGGTAAAAGTTAATTCTTAACTCACTAGAACTATGATTTTCATGGTTTAGGTAATAATTGATCAATGAAAAGATAAAAGGCTAAAAAATTGTTAGGATGAAAACCCACAAAGGGTGTCTTAAGAAATAGTTATGTCTTTACCAGTAATTCTTCTTCCTTGAACTTAGGAAAAAATTAGAGAAATGGAACAAAAAATAAAAAGTTCTCAGGGGTTTTCATATGACCGTAGATTTAGTTGAACTATACTTTCTAGGACCCATGGCTTAGGAAAAAATTAGATTTCTCTCTCACCCTTACCATTTTAATTATAACATGATGACATTCAATCAGATGAGTCATTTTCAGTGTTATATTATGATTAAAGTGAGGATAAGAAAGCATGAATAGGTAATTGAAAGAAAAATTCATTTTCATTTATGTTCTAAAATGAAAAGGGGCTTCCACATATTGGAGTCTCTCTACCAAGATTTAAAAATTATACTCAATATAAGCTTTGAGTTTTTATACTATAACCTGATCATTGTCATCAGTTTAACAAAACCCATCCAATTGTGTAGCAACAACCTCCTCAGTGTTAGGGAGATTATTCTACTCTAAAGTGAAAAAAATCTATTCTTTGTTCCAAAGCCCCTATCAAGGATCGATGAAGATGGACTATTTATTCCTACACAAAATTTAATTATTCTTGAAGGAAAACTATTTGGAAATATTTATCATTAAGAATATTTTGATACTCATCCACCTCTTTGGTATGGATGAGCTTAGCATAGGATACAACAACTATGAGATCTTAAAATTAGACTTCTAGCTATGACTCGGCTTGCTGTGATCTTTTATCATTCTCCTGATGTCAAATGATCAACTTCAAAATATTATGGATCACACAATAATCAAATATTCCATATCCCAACATGGAAAAATTGAGTGGAATTCAAAGAAGTTGTGAAGGTATATCTTCTAGAGGCATCCCAAATATTATCTTCCATATGTACCTCTAGATAATACGACATGTGGTGCAGATATCTTATTGAATCTCTAAGTCTAACTTAGAGACACTATAGGGGGATATTTATTCTAGGATTAGTGAACTGAATGAGTCATACCATCCTACTCCCTCCAGTATATCCTCAATTTCACCTTCTATTATTGTCTAGACTAGCATAAAGCCCCTCTCTCAGCCTCGACCACCAAATTCGATGGCACTGAAAAATATGTGATACCCCTCATCAATATCATGAAATCAACAGATAACAAAAGAAGTGAAGAAACCAAAGTGATTTACAATACTCACCAATTATTGGATGAAATATTGGGATTAATGCCTCCACAATACTCCCAGCCTCAGTTCTCTGAGTAAGGACCTCATGATGAGGAGTAACCCCCAAGGTTTTCTTAGTAAATAAGATCAAGGGCTCTCATAAATCTCCCACTTCAAATTCATTAGCCATAAATCCCTCATAAATATAATACTACGACAAAATGACCATTTAGCGGTGGTTTATTTTTCCATTTCACGGCGGTTTAAATTGCCGCTAAATCAATTGGCGGCGGTTTTGGAAAACCGTCGCTAAATTGTGCGTCGGGAAACAATAAACAATAAACAATAAAAAATAAAAAATAAAAAATAAATAATAAACAAAAAATAATAAATAATAAAAAATAAACAATAAGCAATAAATAATAAACAATAAACAATAAATAATAAATAATAATAAATAAATAATAAATAATAATATATAATATATAATATATAATATAAAATAAATAATAAATAAAATATTATTATTAACAATAATAAATAATAAATAATAAATAATATATAATAAATAATATATAATAAATAATATATAATAAATAATATATAATAAATAATAAATAACTAGTGACAAATATTATGATTAATAATAATAAATAATATATAATATAGAAATAAATAATAAATAATAAATAATAAGTAATAAATAATAAATAATAAATAATAAATAATAAATAATAAATAAAAATAAATAAAAATAAATATAAATAATAAGTAAGAAATAACCAGTAACAAATAATAGATAATAAATAAATTAAAGTATATTATAAATAATAAATAATAAATAATAAATAATAAATGAAACACATGAAAAAGTACAAAAAGGCGTGATAAGGGATGAAAAATTATGAAAACGCATGAAAACAGATGGAGTAGCATGAAGAAGGAAGCATTAAAAATCATGAGAACGCATGAAAACTCATGAAAACTCTAGAAAACCCCTTAAGAATGCAACATAATCATCATTATAACCCACAAAAAACTATTGATAAAGATAACAAGTCATGTAAACCCAAATAAATAGTAATAAATGGAGAAACTGTTAAAACCTGTCAAAACAGTCATAAAGTGACAAAAACATTGGACTCACATTAACAGAGATAAATTATGATCCGAGAGTTCATTCCAGATCCGCGACTAGTCAAATCAAAGATCCTGAAATGATCTTCGAGCTGATAGGTGAAAGAGACCGAATGGACCGACGGATCAGAAGTTACGACCATTTAAAAAAAAACTGACGGGGAACGGGTGCTAGAAACGAGGCATCGAAAAACATAACAAACCCGATACCCACTAAAAAGGCCATAACTTATAATAAAGGAGTCCATGTGGGTGCCGTGACTAGTCAAACTGAATCTCATGGAATGGACTACGATATGGAAGGTGGAGGAGTTCGAACTGACACGCGGATCAAAAGTTAGGTTCGTTTGAATACAAGTTCGACGGGACACTGGTGACAGAAACAAGGTTTTGGAGGGATTCAGAGGGGTTTTTGGGGTCAAAAAACATGACAGAATCTTGCTTATCTCAAATTGGTGCGTATCTCTCTTCACTGACTTTGATTTGATTTATGGTAGAGCCCAAATGGACACCCGGAGCGAAAGTTATGACCGTTTGAAGTTGGAGAACTTTTTTCAAATTTCTTATAACTCTCATATATTTTGCACCTTAGACTGTCTCACGGTATTGATTATACGTGCCTCTAGATCTCTTCATGAGCTTCGATGTGACTGGTCATGGCGCTCCAATAGATGCCCGGATCAAAAGTTATGGTTGTTTTAGTGATTTCAGGGTTTCTCATGTTTTTTTATTGTTTTCTTTTCATTTCGCGGCGGTTTTACCCAAACCGCCACTATTTCGCGACAGTTTTTAAAAAAACCTCCACTAATCCTCAAAAAAATAAAAAAAAAATAAAAAAAAATAATTTTTTACACATTTCGTAGCGGTTTTTAAAACCGCCGCGAAATACCAGCCCGAAAGTTATTTCGTGGCGGTTTTTAAAACCACCACAAAAAAGCCGCCACGAAACGTCCGTTTTCCTATAGTGTAAATAAGATGAACTTGGATGTATTGTTCTAAAAGTAACTTGACAAATTTCTCTATAGAAAAATCTATATAGTTCGAACTCTAATGCAAGACATCAAATAAAAAGAGACCAATTATACTTGGAAAAAATAATGAAAGAAAGAGGGAACTAACATCCATCAAATAACCTACTAAATTACTCAAATTAATCCATAGAGGAGGTAATATTAATGATAATTAACTTTTCCTCATGGTTTGTTAATTCAACCCTTATTTAATTATACAATCCCTCACATATCATTATATCCTCACCAGTAGGGGTATCCGAGACACGTTTCTGATGACCCAAATTGGCCCCGTCATCGATTCCCTCTATTAACCTCTCAACAAGAATAACATCGTCAAACCCTATAGTGTTAGGGTCATCACCGACACCTTTATTGGATTGAAAAATGTCCCTATCATCCCCTTCCATAGTGATAACAGGACCAACATTGACTGCTTTAGGGTCCTCCAGTGTAGGTGATGTATCTGAAATACCACGAGGATAGAAAAGTTAGAAACATCAAATGACACCTTATAATGCACATCTAACATTACCATGGCCCTCTCCCCCCTTTACATAAATTAGGGAATACATGGCTACATCTCTTGATGCTTCATCCTTCAAGATTATGGATTCATCAGCATGAGTCTATGCCTGCTCCAGGTTACCCCCCTCAATCCTTGAAGGACCAGTTCCAGATCCCTTTAGGGAGGAAAGCGATGCAGATTCTGTAATAGGTAATCATGGTCAATAGATTAGGCCGTGAAAAACATGAAATTACATGACAACATAAAGACTTAGTGTGGCATTTATGACATGCCAAATTTTCTACACTCTTTCAATTCCTACTTTGAGAAAACGATGGACCTGTATCATACCCCTTGGTAATGAGAACTTGAGTTGGTAGTCTAGGATTCCCCCACACCATTTCCAACATTATCTTCCTTTTAATCGGGGATAGTTTAGAGGATTCAGGAGACTCAACCACTACTCCAATGGGGGTGCTTGTGGGTCCATACCTTGGTGACTCAAGAACCACTTCTTCTACTTATTATTATTATTATTATTATTATTATTATTATTATTATTATTATTATTATTATTATTATTATTCTCCTTATTCTCCTCCTCCTCCTCCAAATTAAAAAATAGATCCACTTGAAATTAATGATGGTGGAAAAAAGATAAGAAAAAATATGGGAGAAGAGAGAGATATATCATTAGGGTCGATAAAGTCATCCCATTCCTCGTTAGTGTGACTATCTAACCCCTTGAGTCTTCTTTGATCCAGCATGTCAGATACCTATATTGTGGTCGGGATCTGATCATCATTTGCATATATCAATGTCTCTATCTCTTGAACATATCTACCCACCTCATCCAAATCACTTTCAGGGTGAATATCAGAGGGTGCTCAGATATCTACTAGTTTTGGGATGCAAATTCTAACCTAGAGAAACACCGATACATCCCTAATTTCATGAGATATTATCTTCTGATTTTTGATTTCTAAGGGTCACATGTAATTTGCTTCTAATGTATCTAATTGTGAGGAAGTCCCAAAATCTTTTGAATTGGATGAAATTTTAAGTCTCTATTCCCACATAAAAGAATGGGTGGTCGGAACCCAAGTATCCTAGAGATTATAATGATTGGACTTCCTTGGCTCGGAAGGTGTGGTTTTCTCAACCCTGTCCTGTTTGATGATCTTTTCCCAAGAATACCTCAAAGAATTCAGGGATTCAACATCACCACCTTTAGTTTGATCTCTTATACCATGAATACCATGACCAATAGTGGTAGTGGTCATGACTCGGTAAACACCTTTTATTAATACCCCTTAAGGGTATGAAGAAATACATTCATTGGAATACCCAACCTCCAGTCCAATTGATGCACTCGATGGAGGCAGTTTAATTAACATTTTAGAAACCTTCATGAGCATCAAGATCCAGAACTATCATGAAACCATTGGGTGTTTCTAAATCCAAAAGTTCAAAGGAGGATAGATGCTTGACTACTATAGACATTTTAATTGGAGGGTAAATCGATATGAAGCATATGCCTCACAAATGATCTCTCTATGAATGAGAGATGCTAAAAAACCATATCTGAATTCCATCGTATATGACCTTAGATTATCATAAAACTTATCTTTATCGATGAATGTCCTGGTTAGGGGATCTCCATATGGTAATAAGTTAAATTCCCCCAATATATTCAACATCCTTAGCACTTATTTGTACTTTAGGGATAGAGGATGGATTCCAATGACAACCTGAAAAAATGGGCAAAATCGGTCATCGGGGACTTTAACTAAACTCAACACAACATAAGAACTGAAATGTGATGTAATCCACCCCCACAACACTTGAAACAACCTTGTAATTATAAACATGGCCTTCCTATTGTACGTGTGTAGAAAACACCTATAAATTATGACCAAGGTAGGGGAAGACAACCCTATATAGATCCCTTTTTCCAATTTGTCTTCTATAACAAAAGTACCTAGTCTCATGCCACCATTGGATTCATGGACTGAAAGGATATATATAGTCAGCCACATTGTGAGGAAGCCAACTAGACGAGTCTGCATAGAAACTTTAGGATTGACCTTGTAACCCCAATGGGTATACTATCCCTTCTCCAGTGAATGCCATAATATTCTAGAAGTACCCTGATTCTCTAAAGTGGGGCATCCTGTAGGGTACTATAAAGTGGTACCTTCTCTTTCTAGCTTTATGAAATCTTTCATCCATATTCTAGTATGGATTTTACCCCTAGGGTGAGAATATTTATTCTGCAATTTCTGAGCCATCTTAAAAAGCTTGTGATCCAATTGCTGTGTCCTTTCATCCTCATACCATATGGTATTTAGTGGGATAAACTCATCATAGATATCCATAAGAATAGTGGATCTAGAATTTTTTTTGATATCCCACATGATAATTACAAATTCACCATATATCAGATGAAATGAATTTTTCTGAGGACTCCACCAGCTCAGCAGCTCAATGATGATTTTTGGGTTCTTGTAAATATAAGTTTGCCCTAACAAAAGAGCCTTGTAAATGTTTACCTCTTTCATATAATTCTTGAATTTAATATAATTATGACACACCCAGTACACCCACATATCTTTAGGCTTGACTCCCCCTCTAGAGAAAAAATCCAAGTCTCCCATACAACCTTGTGACTGGTCTGTCTATGAAGTATGAAAAGTTGAGTCATAATAGTGAGGCTTGGAATCCTGGGTGTGAGTATTTAGATCTAGGGTGTTGTGGCTATGATTCAATAAAAAACCAGTAGGAGTAGTTCCTTCCTTGA
Organism: Viscum album; assembly: GCA_963277665.1. Classification (NCBI taxonomy): domain Eukaryota; kingdom Viridiplantae; phylum Streptophyta; class Magnoliopsida; order Santalales; family Viscaceae; genus Viscum; species Viscum album. Next base: position 421,460,577 of record OY728141.1, on the reverse strand, counting down.
TATAGAAACCCTTATAAGATACATTAACGGTAGGGAAATTGGTGTGTTTTATAAACTAATAATTTGAGAAATAACTCAGAGCCTTGAGAATGAGAGAATCCATCAAAATTACCTAATCATACAAGGGAAAGTAATAACTATGTGGATATTCTCACTGATATGGCGCTAAATGATTCTAAAAATCTAGAAGAGTGGATTTGACCGTGTCATAATAATTTTTCCCAACAACCTTGATCATCTTCTATGCACGTGCAATAACTTTCTCGAGAGAATAATTTAGGGTAGCCATTGAAAATATGCAAAAAGGAATCGAGTTTTCTCATTAAGTTAAAATTTTGACTTAGAAAAGTTAAAATTTTGAATTGTAAAAGTTATTTTTTTGAAAAGGAATGGCCTCTACACAGGCCCCTCAATCATTTCATTCATGAAAAACCCTCAACAAAGTATTTATGAAAAGGTTAAAAAAAAGTAGATCTGTGAAGGCTCCTCTTCAAGGTTTTTTTATGTAAAGCAGTCACTCAGGTGGTGTACCAAGTACATGTATAGAGAATTAATTTGGAATAATTTCACAAATATCAAGTGTGATATGGTTGGGTGGACAACCTAGACGATGAGAGTAAGAGGCATGAACAAAAAAGGAATTTTTTTCTTAAGGGTCAATGGTATTTATAGAAACTATCGACCTATGCACCAGACTTATTCCGCAACCTTGTGCCCCTACCCTATGTGAGTACCCTACATAGGCTACCTATGACACCTTCATAATCTTTTCCCCATTCCACCTTAGGACTGGACCTTATTATTTCTATAAGATCCAATCCTGAGGGGGATATTTTGTTGACACTCCATTTTTTATATGTGTGTTATAAATATGAAGACCCCAAGAAGAGTTAAAGAAAATTTCCCAAGATCGCATATGCACACACCCCTTCACATCATAAGGATCGTACAACCCCCCTGCATGGCACATAAATCATGTACACCCCTGCGTGGGGTAACTGCACTGGGTACCTATGCTAGGAAATACGTGGGACAACTCCTTTGACCAAGGTCTCCTATTTTCCTATAAATAGAAACCAAGGGATCCTTATTCACACAACTAAAAAATCAGGAGAATCCTTGAAGCTTTAGTCACACATCCCATTCTCCCTGGTCCTTTAAAACCCCTTAGGTAGCTCTCCAAAACCTGAGAAAATAGGTAATTAAAGGGGATAGGGAGATCAAAGTCCCTCTAGGGTATGAAACACAAAGACACATGAATGAGGACCTCTTCTCCCAAGTTAAAAACCACTATTGTGAAGGTCCCTTCCCTAATAAAGGACCTGCATGAGACCCTTCTAGGGACACCTAAGGAGACCCATGGTTCCTAGTCTAAGGCCTCTCCCAAGTGTTGTTTCCCAGGCGGTCAATTTCCCATGGCCCATATCGCGTAGGCTTACCCCCCCTGCAAAAATCACTTCTAGGTCCTCCCAGGCCCTACATAGAGTATCTTTGCTCGCCAATCTAGGACCTATGCATGCCTCCTTTTTACCCCTCTTCCAATCCACCAATGAAAGGGATTATATTCATTTGGATCCCTCATATGAGGGGGACCATATTGAAAACTCCACCAAAACCTCCATACTTTCAAAACCATTATAAGAGGAACATCAACATGTCTCTAATTTGGATATTCATTACTTTAGTTAGAGGTGTCCTACACTTGTCCTATATAATGAGTAAGGTCCTCAGGGTTCATGTGGATAAGCATTACTTCAGTCACAAGGACCCTAACTTTGGGGGGCATGTCAAGGATATCTCAGTCTTAAAAAAAGGGTTATATCCTTTTTCTTCCTAAATTTTCTCTAAGTCTAGGGACCTCTAGTTCTAGTGGGGAGATAGAGTATCATACTTGCCTTTCCCTTTTAGGTGTAGTGAGTTATCCTTCTATCTCCACCAAGAACCAATTTTAGGGCATCCCTCCTGGAGTAAGCCCCTAACCTTTCTTGTAGGACATCTCCTACTTCATTCCTTCCTCGTTCTCCATACCCATAGGCTATAGATAGATATATCATCATATGTGACTATCCTAGTTACCAAAATAAGAGGGTATATGGGAACTTCAAATCCCTTTCTGTCCCCCTTTAAGTCTAGGGTACAATGATAGGAGGGAATAGGTGACAGATTCCACTCTCTTTCCCTCTTCCTTTTTTGTTTTGGCCTCATCAACTAGTGGACAAATCATATTGTGTGGTTTATTGTATATTCCATTTCCTATTGTTTATCACACTGAGCATGACTCACATAATCTTAGAGGTTGGTTGGGATGATGGTATCCTCATGATCCCAAACTAAAAAATGGGTCTCCTATTTAGTATAATTCCCAATCATACCTAAATAAGGGTATAATATTGTATGTTATAAGCCATAAAACCCAACCTATTGGGAATCATTTCAAGTGTAAGACCCCAAAAATAGAATCCTTCTATATGGTGTAAGCCCTAATTTAATCCTCTCAAAGGGATATATTGAACTATGAGAAAAACCTTTAGAGGGCCTCTATAGGCATGAGTCCTCAAAATTGAACTATGTGGGCTTTGATTTCCATCCAAATTGGATAAGTAGGAAAACTCAATGAGGTCCAAACACGATCACCCAAAATCAACTCTATTCTCTCTAGGACACATTTCTAGTTGGGTATTATTCAACATAGGAGCCAAAATATCTTCCAGGTTTCATGTGCCACTTCTGTATAAGTCCCACACCATCATAGTCCAGACACTTTTTGTCTGGACGTCCTTTTTGTATGATGTTAAATTGTATGGTTTTTACAATATCAGATGAACTTAAAAGGTATGATGCATCCTCTTAAGTGCGAAAGGACTAGTTTTGGATATTCCTAACACTAATGGGGGGGGGGGTGGATCAATGTTGGAGACTTTTTTTAAACCAATTATAACTTTTTACCCCTTTACCTATTTTACCTATTAGGATCACAATTCTATTATTCTCTTTTCAATGTCACATGAAATAACATTTAAGAAATAGATACAAGTACATGATATTTTTACAAGGTTCACTACTCAATAAGATTAGATAGTCCTTGGCATGGTCAGAAATAATATTGACAACACAACCATTAGAAAAAAAATCCTTTGAACGTGGTAACAATGAATAGGATATTCCCTTAAACTCATTAAGAACTTTGAAAATAATCCAGTAATGAAAGTTTGATAGCTCTTCACTAGATCTTTACACTACCTCCCAAGATAGTATTCTATTTATTGGTGAGGGTTTGTAACACTAAGAAATTCCTCCTCCAGTTGAGTCTTTTATGATGTCACATTTATTCCTTTTTAATCCATAATATTCACTTGTTACTTTCTAATAATAATGAAAGTAACTCCTCTTACCTCTTCCCAGAAGAAAACTAAAAGCTACATTCTATTATTCTTATTATTATGTTCTCCTCATAATCTTCTTCAATGCAAAACCAACTGCACTGTGATCATTTCTTCTTCTTCTTACTATAATAAAAAACTTCCTTTGTGATTATAAAATCAATGAATATCACCTCAGATTAGCTTCATCAAAATTAAATTATTCCTCTTTGATACAAAATATAAATATTGAATGTAGTATCAGTTCTCTTATATTCATCTTGGTGCAGTAGATGTTTTTTTAACTAAATTGAACTGCACTTCAATATTATGAAAGAACGATATTTAACATTGAATAATCAATCTCTTTTTGAATTATTACCCGGTTAGATCACATACATTAATTTTCTATCGATATTTTATGTTCAATATTCAAGATTGGTTTAGGTCAATAAAATGGTTCAATTTTCATGTATTCATGCAAGCATGCATAAACTCTTTACTTCTACTCCTTCCTTCTTCACAAGTGCGCGCGCACACACACACACACACTAACTTAGTTATTTATTTCTGTTTTGAGTTTCATGCATTTTTTATGCATGTATGAATGTGAATGAATTATTCACTATCACTTGTACACACATGAATGGATGAAACCCTTTTCACACACAATTCCCCTTGCCTCATGCATAGTACCTTCGCACAAACCAAAATCTTTGCGAAAATGGTTCTTTTAAAAGAACACCAAGAGTGTTAAAACATTTGTCAAGTGTCCACCGTATTATTCTTCATGAAAACACTCCTAAAAATAGTGTGGTTTTTTATTGGTAAAATAAAATAATAATAGTATAATGTGTTCTTCGTGCAAGATATGATCTTTATAGATTATATTCTTCATGAGGGATGGCATGAGCACTAGCTTGCGGTATCAAAGGCCTTCACAAAACATGTTAAGGGTGTTAAACACTAGTCGTATGAGTGTGGTATCTTATTCACATAGTGCACTGAACCTCTTTGCACTAGATGTGTGGATCTCTTTTGCAAAACTAGAATGGTTCACGGGACTCCCCTATTCGTGATGCCTTGAAGGCTCATGGAACCTACTTTCCATTCATGAAACATAATATTGGACATGCACTATTTTTCGAGGAAAATGAGATCTATCAATAATGTATGAGTATCAGCATTTCTTGGTCTCAGGGATTCTAATTTTATAGGAGAATATCACCAACTCTTCTCTATTTAATCGTTGAGTCAAATCCCTACAATATAAGTCATTTTAAATCTTCCCTTTGAATATATGATATCCTCAACTTTTGGAAATCTTCAATACCTTTTTGGTGTAGTCATCACATTCATGCATTTATTAATGCATGAAAAAATTCTTACCAAATTCCTGAGCTTCATCTATAGTGTTATCATGTTCGAAGATCCTCCTGCAACTGCGTTTTCAGTTCGATTGCATCATATAAATCATGAAAGTGAAGTTTCATGATTTATTAGATCATGTTTGGATCATTATTTTAACCCTATAAAAATAATAATATCCTTGAGTTAGACTGATGATGATTCAGACTTATTCTCCGGTGAGGTAGTGGGGGAGTTGAGCGACAGAGGGAGGAAGACAATAGAACTGAGTGATACAAAGGCCATATAATATTGGAAATCTTTGATTAAAAGAGTGAGGTACATGATTATATGATCAGTAATAATCACTCCATTAATTAAAAAAACCACCCCACATCAAAATGCCTCATGATTTCTCCATGCTTTATAAATCAAGAACTGTGGGGGAAGGTTCGAAATTATCCCCTCTTCCTCCCAGTACCTCCTCGTACTGATTCTACAGGCTCGCTTTGTGCCCACTTATCTACAAGCCCTTGGCCCAACCCATGCACAGGATAACCCATTCATTCCTATGGGATTACACACGACCCTGGATGCCACCTGTGGGATGGTTTGTCTAGAATCCCTTAGGTGCGGTCGACCTTGTGTCCTGCATACACCCCCAATTGAGGTTGGATGGTCATATTAGTGGGTTGGCCTTAATTTTTAAATCAACCCCATATAAAAACTTAGTTAAAAAACCAAGTATATAATGGAATTCAATATGAAATTCATGGTCAACTCCACATTTATAACTACAAGCACTTCATCTACAACCATCATACCTCTTCTTCTATTTTTTTTGTAATATGAATTCCAAAGAACTTCTTCATCCTCAAATGGGTGATACTTCAACCATATTTACTATTGTAAACAATGTATCACATTTTATACATGTATTTTGAACTTAGAACGGGTTAAAAAATCATATGATTTAACAACATGGATAATTTATCATGTGTGACATCCAATGTTATGAATCTATAACAAATCTCCAGGAATCACCATGAAACTTAGAGTCTTAAAATCATTCACATTTACTATGGGACTTCATCATCATATTGACATCAGTGTAATATTCTTATTGCATTGGTTATCATTGTCCACTAGTGGAAATCATTTGACAAAAAATATAATACATAAACAAAGTGGTCTCTTCAATATCCCCCTTTGTATTTATTGGAAATACCTTCAAAGTTGTTTCCAAATGAATGTGTCAATATGTGAATCTATTATCTTGTCTCTCCCCTCCAATTTTAAAACTTTCATTTCACTTTCTACCCCCTTATTGATGACAAATACAAAGTTTATGGGAAAAAGGTATCAATCCTTTCTTAAGAAGTGTACCATCCATAATTTCACTCTAAGTATACTTGATCTGTGATCGGTGTAGAAAACAAGAGGATTTTATTTAGAAAACAAATATATCCATTACTAACTAATCATGATACCTTAAGAATTGAGAAATCATATAATTTTCTTCAAGGATTATTCACTTTAATTCTAGGATGAAATTACTAAATGTGAAATAAACCATTTTTTTAAAAACAATCAACATGTTTCTTGTGCACTCACTTCAACAAATAGATCAAAAACATTAAAGTTCAATAATCAAGATTAGTGACCTTGAGGAACTTCTATTCTTATTATTTCACTGAATAATTCAATTGACACCCCTTTTTATCAATTTTTTCAAATTTATAACCAAGGAGGAGAGATTAAGAGAGACATACCTTTTCCATTCACATGATCTTCAAGAAAATTATAGAATAATTAGACTTGATAGTAATTGAAATAGTAATTCTCGAAGATTCTTCATTTGTATCTCTCCAAAGGGAAACACTTCTCATTATCTTAATAATGGTTGATATCATCATGAATTGATTTCAAGAAATATCAGTATGAAAAATACAACAGAATGGATCTATAGATTTTTTATCAAGAGTTGACATTAATCACTACTTCTCAGGTTCTTCCCCTAAGAATGTGTTTCACCTTCAATTCCCTATATTATAAACACAAATACAATACAAAAATATTTAGGGGAATAAGGTGGATATTTCTTGCTTCATTAATATGGATAGAAAGGTTGATATATTTTTCTCAACCAAGTTTCTCAACTTGATCCAATATTCATTCTTACACATTTGAGCATTTTTTCTTATTTATTTTGAGGAAACATGGATCTATTTAAATTATCTTCTTATTTGTGTGGAGAATTTTTCTTCTTAACATACTTCTTGGATTATAAATTATTAATCCTCTTGAGGAAAACTCCTTTTTATAGTAGTAAGGTTAAACAACCTTTTGCAATGAGATCAAGTTTCTTATATCTCTCACAAGAACTTCATTTCTTCTAGAACTAGCCTTTAGTTATTCATATTCAAGATTCCTCATTCTTTCTAAGTCTTTAGAAAAAATAACTAACATGTCATTAGAAACTGTGGCAGTAAATTCGGATCTTCCACATGAGTTCTTCTGAGTGTCATCCCTTTTATCAGATCTTTTGGATGCACTACCCTTCAATTTATTGGATTTATAATCCAAGGTATTCTCAGGTTTCATTCTTAGAATCTTCTTTATAGAATAAATATCCTTCTGATTCCTTCCCAAGGTTTCTTCCTCATTGTTACCACTACCATTGCATACATTATAGACGTTTTCAATCATTACAAATCCGTTTTCAGTATACATATGCTTCTGGACCTATGGATGTTGCTTCTTATTCTCTTTATTAATCCCCCTTGATATATGCTTCTTTTGTTCTTTTATATTTTGAGGATTGTACCAAAAATTTAATGCATAGTTTCTAAATCTGTTGTAGTACCAACATTGACCCAAATATCTTGATTACTAACATCTTATATATTATATTGTTAGGTATTATTTATGATTTTCTGTTCTCTTTATCAGGAACCACATTCCATATTCTTCTTCCTATCCACCATAGACATGGTGGTATGTATCTCATCACCTTTATTTATATATACCTTTTTTGAATTTGTTTTCCAACCTACAATTCTTGTGGAAACATATTTAGAAACATGAGTACAAGATGGTATGGATGGTACCTTTTCCTTCTCAGCTACTTATAATAGATCATTGAATGAATTCATTAACTTTTTATAACTTTTTGAAGTTATTTTAGTTTTATAATCCTCCAATGAACATTGATTACTAGTAGAAACTATTTCATTATTTTGTGTAGTTTCAATATGTGTCTTCTAAAGATTGGAAAATTGATCTTCCAATTCTAGGAATTTCATATTAAGTATGATTTTATGATCTTCAATCATAACCACGTTCTCTTCACAAGACTTATTCATTATTTAAAATTATTCTTCATGTATCTTAACTTCATTTTGTAACAAAGAGTCAAGTTCTATGATCTTCTTATAAGTTTCTTACAAATATAAACCCTTGGATTCAATTATCTTCTTCAACTTATCTTCAAGTGAATAGATCTTTTCTTCTAGAGTCTTATTGAATCCTTATTTATCTTCAACTTCTTTGATCTATTTTGAGGAACTCATTTAAAATTCCCTCTTTGTTACTTCAGAGGTTCCAATCTGTCTAGAGAGATTTAAATATTCAATAATTTTTTCTTTCAAGACCTTATACAAAACATTAGTTTCTTATTTTAGCTGGGTGATATCTTCTTATATACATTTAAAACTCCAAAAAATAGGGACACTTTCTTTAGGAATGCTATGAATAATAATTCTTAATATACTAGTTGATAATTCTTGAGAATTTGTAGATTGATCATCACCACTTGTGCTAGCATTTTCATCTTAAGGATAATTTTCAAATATACTGACACATTCCTACTGATCACTAGAGGTAGGAAGTTTATACATCTTCTTGGTGGAATCTTGAACCACCTTCTCATTATTTTCCATGCCTGATATGTCTCCAATTTCAGCAAGGTATGTAGAAAAAGATACTTCCTCTTCTTTAGATAAGAGGGACTTCTTCTTCAACTTTATCTTCTCTATATTTTTCTTGTTCATCATGGTATTGGTATATATTGGCTTCTACTCAAAGATAATTGAATCTTCATCAAAAATTCACTTCATTATTGACACATGAAAGAAACTCAAATATTCAAAAGATAATAATTACAATTTATAGAATCCAATAGAGGTGAACCTCCCTTTGATACCAATTGAAAGGACTAGTTTGGGATGTGACTAACACTGGGGGGGGGGGGTGAATCAGTGTTAGATACTTTTTTAAACCAATTATAACTTTTTATCCCTTTACCTCTTTGACATGTTAGGATCACAATTATCTTATTCTATTTTACCTATCACATGTAATAATATTAAAGCAGTATAAACAAGAACATGATATTTTTAAAAGTTTCATTACTCAATAAGAGTAGATAGTCCTTAGAATGGTCGAAAATAATCCTGACCACACAACCACTAGAAAAAAAAAATCCTTTGAACGTGGTTACAATGAGTAGGATATTCACTTACACTCATGATGCACTTTGAAAAAAATCCAATAGTGAAAGTTTGATAGATCTTGGTTGGATATTTATACTGCCTCCCAAAACAGTATTCTCTATGTTGATGAGGGTTTATAACACCAAGAAAGTCCTCCACCAGTTGAGTCCTATCTGATGTCACAGTTCTTCTTTGTTCATTCATAATCTTCACTTGTTACTTTCTAAGAAGAATGAAAGTAACTCCTCTTACCTATTACCAACAATAAACTAAATTTTTTACTCTCTTATTCTTCTTATTCTATTCTTCTCACATTATTCTTCAGTGTAAAACCAACTGCACTATGATCACTTATTCTTATTCTTTCTAGAATCACAAACTAACTTTTTGATTATAAAATCAATGAAGATGAACTCAACTTAGCATCATCACAGTTAAATTATTTCTCTTTGATAAAAAATATCAATAGTGAATGTAGTATCAGTAATCTTCTATTCTTCTTACTATAGTAGATGTTTATTTAATGAGTTTGCACCAAAATTCAATATTATTCAAGAATAATCTTGCACATTGACCAATAAATCTATTCTTGAATTATAAAATAGTTAGATAACATGAATCAATTTTCTATTAATATTTTATGTTCAATATTCAATAGTTTTTTAGGTATCTCAAATGGTTCACTTTTCATGTATGCATGCAAGCATGCATAAACTATTTACTTATACTCCTTCCTTCTTTACAAGTTCACACACACACACACACACTGCCTTAATTATTTATTTCTGTTTTGAGTGTCATGAATTTGTTTATACATGTATGCATGTGCATTCATTCTCCACTGTCACTTGCACAAACCTAAATGGATGAAACCCTTTATACACAGAATTCCCCTTGAATTGTTCATGGTACCTTCATGTAAAAAAAATATTGGTGAAGCTGGTTCTTCGTGAAGCACACTGAGAGTGTTAAAACATATGTTGAGTGTCTCTGGGATTCCGATTCACAAAAATACTCCCACAAATAGTGTGGTTCTTTATCATGCGAACATGACCGCAATTTGATCATGTGTTCTTTGCACAAGCTATGAGATTCACAAATAAGATTCTTCACGAGGCATAGTGGAAGCTCTGGATTGTAGTATACAAGGACTTTGTGAAGAATAGAGAAGGTGTTAAACACCAGTCGCATGAGTGAGGTATCTTCTTCATGCAGTACACTAAACCTCTTCACAATAAATATGAAGATCTCCTTTGTGAAACTCAAACGGTTCATGGGACTACCCTTTTTGTAAAGCCTTGAAGGATCATGGACCCTACTTTCCATTCACGAAATAGAAACTTGGAGAGGATTTGTTTTTTTGAGGAAAATGAGAGATCTCAATAATGTATGAGAAAGAGACTTTCTTGGTCTCGATGCTTCTCATTTTATAGGATAAGATCACCAAATATTCTTCATTTAGTCAGTATGTCAAATCCACACAAGATACGTCATTTTAAATATCCCCTTTGCAAATATGAGATCCTCAGATTTTGGAAATCTTTAAACCATGGGATACGATATGCCGATAAATCTGGGATTTTTCCTTCATGATTATGACTATTATCTTGTGGTTTAGTCTTCATGTTACTGCATTTATGAATGCATGAAAAACTTCTTCCCGAATGCCTGAGCTTTATCCATTATGATAAAATGTTTTAAGATCCTCTTGAAACTGCGGTTGTAGTTCAAATGCATCATATAAATAATGAAATTGAAGTTTCATGATTTATTCAATCATTTTTAAATCATTATTTTGAACCCATAAAAATCATAATAGCCTCGTTTTAGACTAATAATGATTTGGTCTTCTTCTTTAGTGAGGCAGTGGCGACGTTGAGTGGCAGAGGGATGAAGATGATGGAGCTGAGTGATAGAGAGGTTGTAGAAGATCAGACTACTCTAAATAAAAGATCAGGGCATGAGATTAGATGAGAATCCACGATCACTCCATTTATTAAAAAACTCATACCACATTGAAATGCCTCTTGCTTTCTATGTACTTAATAAATCAAGAACTATGGGGGAAGGTTTAGAATTCTTCTCTCCCCCTCCTGGTACCGCATCGTACCAGTTCTACGGGTGTACTCTACACCCACCTCTATGTGGGACCTTGTCCCAACCCATGTGTAGGCTCACCCATTTGATCTTGTGGGCATACACATGGCCTTGAATGTCGTCTATGGGATGTCTTGATTGAGCTCCCTTGGGTGTGGTCGACCCAGTGTCCCACATATTCCCTCAGTTGAGGCTAGCTGGCCAGCTTAGTGGGCTGACCTTAATTTTTAAATTGACCCCATATAAAAAATTGGTTAAAAAAAAGTATATAATGGAATTCAATATGAAATTCATGGACACCTCCTCATTTAGAACTCCAAGCCCTTCATCTTCAACCATCATACCTCTTCTTCTATTATTTTTGGAATATTAATTCCAAAGAACTTATTTATCATCAAATGGGTGATACTTAAACCATATTTACTATTTTAAACAATGCATCACATTTGATGCATGTATTTTGAACTTATAAGTGGTTCAATAATCATCTTCTTTAACAACATGGAAATTTTTTCAAATGTGACATCCAATGCTATGAATCCATAACAATTCTCCAAGCATCACCATGAAACTCATAAACTTCAAACCATTCACATTTACTATGAGAATTTATGATCATATTGACATCACTGTAATCTTATTATTTTATTGATCATCATTTTCCACTAATGACAATAATTTGACAACAAATACAATCCATACACAAAGTGGGATATTCAATCTCCCCCTTTGTATTTTTTGGAAATAACTTAAAAGTTCTTGTTAAACGAATGTGTCAATATGTGAAACTATTATATTATCTCTCCACTACAATTTTCAAACTTTCATTTCAATTTATATCCAAATTATTGATAAAAAATACAAATTTCATGGGAAAAGGGTATCATTCCTTATATAAGTAATGTACCATCCATCATTTCATTGTCTACTTAAGCTGTGCTCAGTGTAGAAAACAAGAGGATTTTATTTAGACAACAAAGTTTTCCATTACCAACTGATCATGATACCTTAAGAAATGAGAACTCATATACTTTTCTTCAAGTATTATTCACTTTTATTACAGGATGAAATTTCTAAATGTGAGATTAACCCTTCTTTTAAAAACAATCAAGGTCTCTTATGCACTTACTTCAAAAAATAAATCAAAAACATTCAAGTGAAATAGGCAGGATTAGTGACCTTGAGACACTTCCATTATTCTTATGTGACTGAATAATTCAATTTATCCCACTTCATATTAAGTTTTTTTTATCACCAAGGATGAGAGATTAAGAGATACATACCTTTTCCATTGACAATATCTTCAAGAAATTTCTAGAATAATTAGATTTGATACTAATTGAAATAATAATTCTAGAAGCTTCTTGATTTGTCTCCCCCTCAAGAGAAACACTTATCTTCATATTTAGAATGGTTGGCCTCATCAAGAATTGATTTTAATAAATTCCAGTATGAAGAATACACCAGAATGGATATTCATATTTGTTATCAAGAGTTGACAACACTCACTACTTCTCAGGTTCTTCCCTCTATAAATTTATTCAACTTCAATTATCTGTATTATAAAAACAAATACAACAAACAAATATTTATGGGAGTAAGGTGGATCCTATTTGCTTCATTAATATGGAAAGAAAGGTTGCGATATTTTTCTCAACTGAGTTGCTCCACTTGATCTAGTCTTCATGCTTGCACATATGAGCATCTGTTCTGATTTATTTTGAGGAAAAATAGATCTCTTCACATTATATTATTATTTGTGTAGAGAATTTTTCTTCTTAACATCCTTTATGTATGATAAATTATTACTCCTCTTAAGTACTAATCCTTGCTCTGGTAGTAAGGTTAAACAAAATTTTGCAGTACGATCTAGTTTCTTTCATCTCTCATGTAGAAATTCATTTCCTATTGTATTAGCCTTTGATTGTGCATATTTAAGCTTCCTCATTCTTTCCAAGTCTTCAATCCATACAACTAACATTCCATTAGGAACCCTAGAAAAAAATTTGGATCTTCTACATGAGTTCTTCTGAGTGTCACCCCTTTTATTATATATTTTGGATGCACTATCATTAAATTTATTAGATTTAGAATCCAAGTTATTCTCACCTTTATTTATTGGAGTCTTATTGAGAGAATCAACATTATTATAATTCCTTACTAAGGTTTATTATTCTTTGTGACCACTACCATTTCATACATCATATATATTGTTAGGAATTCCAAATATATTGGAAATATATAGATGCTTTTGGACTTAGGGATGTTTCTTCTTCTTCTCTAGATTTCTTCCCCTTGTGATAAGATTCTTTTTTTGATTTTAAATTTTTATTATTGTACCAAAAATTTAATGCACAATGCCCAAATATGTTGAAGTAACAACATTTTCCCACAAATCTTTATTTCCTGACATCTTTTGTATTATATTTTTGGGTCTAATTTATTATTTTTTATTCTATTTCTAGGGAACAACCTTCCAAATTCTTATTCCTATCCACCGTATACATGGTGGTAGGTATATCATCACCTTTCTTCATTGATACTTGTTTTGAATTTGTATTCCAAACTACATTACTTGTGGAAACATATTTAGAAACATGAGTACAAGATAATTTGGATGGTACCTTTTATTCTCAATTACTTGTGATAGATCATTGAATGAATTCATGATCTCTTTATCATGTTTTGGAGTTATTTTAGAATTAGAATCTTCTAATGAACATAGAGTACTAGTAGAAATAATTTACTTCTTTTGTGAAGTGTCAATAAGTGTCTTCTCAAGATTTTCCAACTGAGCTTCTAATTCTAGACATTTCATATTGAGGATGATTTTTTGATCTTAAATCATAATCATCTTCTCTTAACAATCCTTATTCATTATTTAAAATTCATCTTCATGCATCTTACCTTCATTTTGTATCAAATAGTCAAGTTCCTTTATCTTCTTGGAGGTTTCTTCCAAATATAAACCCTTTAATTCAGTTCTCTTCTTTATCTTATCTTGAAGTGCATGAATATTTTTTTCTAGAGTCTTATTGAATCCTTATTTATCTTCAACTTCTTTGATACATTTTGAGGAACTCATTTAAAATTCCGTCTTTGTTGATTCAAATGTTCCAATATTTCTGGAGAGCTTTAAACATTCCACAATTTTTTCATGAAAGCCCTTCTCCAAAACATTAGTTTCTTCTTCCATCTGGGTGATATCTTCTTGCATAAATTTAAATAATCCACAAAAAAGAGACACTTTCTTTAGGAGTACCATTTATAATAATTATTAATCTAAAATTGATAATTATTGAGAATTTGTAGATTTATCATCACCACTTGTGATATCATTTTCACATTGAGGATAATTTTAAAATGTACTAACACAAACCTCCTGATCACTAGAGGTAGGAAGTTATCCATCTTCTTGGAGGAAGCTTGAGTCACTTGATCATTATTTTCTAAGCCAGACATGTCTTCAATGTCAGCAAGGTATGGAGAAATAGATACTTCATTTTCTTTAGATAAGAGGGGCTTCTTCTTTAACTTCCTCTTCACTTTATTTTTTCTGTTTATCATGGTATTGGAAGATATAGACTTCTTCTCAGAGATAATCGAATCTTCATCAAAAGTTAGCTTTATTTTTTACACAGGAAAGAAACTCCAATCTACAAAAGAGAAACTCTTTAAAGAATCAAACAGAGGTGAACCTCCCTCTGATACCAATTTAAAGGACCAGTTTGGGATATTCCCTAACACTGGGGGGGGGGGGTGAATTAGTATTGGGGACTTTTTTAAAACCAATTATAACATTTTATCCATTTACCTATCTAAACTATTAGTATCACAATTCTCTTATTCTATTTTCCCTATTTTATGAAAGAATATTAAAGTAATAGAAACAAGAACACAATATTTTTACAAGGTTCACTACTCAATAAGATTAGCTAGTCCTAGAATGGTTGAAAATGATCCTAACCACACAACCACTTTAAAAATATCCTTTGAATGTGGTTAAAATTAGTAGGATACTCCATTACAGTGATGGGAAACTTTGAAAAAAATCCAATAGTGCAAGTTTGATAGTCCTTTACTGGATCTTTATACAGCCTCCCAAGACAATATTCTACTTGTAGATGAGGGTTTGTAACAACAAGAATGTACTCCACTAGTTGAGTCCTATTTTATGTCACAATTATTCTTTGTTCATCCACAATCTTCACTTGTTACTTGATAAGAAGAATGAAAGTAACTCCTATTACCTCTTCCCAGTAGAAAACTAAAAGTTTCACTCTCTTATTCTTATTATTCTCTTCTCTTCACATTATTTCTCAGTGAAAAATGAGCTACAATGTGATCACTTATTCTTCTTCTTACTATAATAAAAAAATTCCTTTGTGATTATCAAATAAATGAAGATCATATTAGCTTAGCATCATCATAGTTAAATTATTCCTCTTTGACACACAATATCAATAGTGAATGTAGTATCAGTTCTCTTCTATTATTATTGGTGTAGTAGATTTTTATTTAACTAGATTTCATCTCACTTCAATATTATGCAAGAATGATCTTGCACATTGAAAAATCAACCTCTTATTGAATTATAACATGGTTATATCACATGCATCAATTTTATATTTATATTTTATATTCAATATTCAAGAGTGTTTTGAGAATCTCAAATGGTTCATTTTCACGTATGCATGAAAGAATACTTCTTCACAAGTTCACACACACACACTACCTTATTTATTTATTTCTATTTTAAGTTTCATGATTTTTTGTGCATGTATGCATGTGCATGCATTCTCCACTATCACTTATGCACACCTGAATAGATGAAAGCATTTGTGCACATAGATCCCCTTTCCTTGTGCATGGTACCTTCACACAGACCAAAATATTTATGAAACTGGTTCCTTAAGAAGCACACTGAGAGTGTTAAAACATCTATCGAGTGTCTATGGGATTCTTCTTCACAAAAAACACTCATGTAAATAATATGGTTCTTTATCATGAAAACAGGAACACAATTGGATCATGTGTTATTCATATAATATGTAATATTCATGGATCAAATTATTCACGAGTCATAGTAGAATCATTATCTTGGAGTATCAAAGGCCTTCTTAAAACATGGGGAGGGTGTTAAACACCAGTCGCATGAGTGATATATCTTGTTCACACAGTGCACTGAACCTCTTTGCATCAGATGTGTAGATCTACTTCGAAAAACTAGAATGGTTTTTTGGACTCCCCTCTTTATGAATCCTTGAAGGCTCTTGGATCTTACTTTCCCATCACAAAACAGAAGCTTAGAGAGGCTCTATTTTTTGAGGAAAATGAGAGCTCTCAAGAATGTATGGGCAGTAAGGATTCTTATTTTATAGGCAAAGATCACTGCCTATTATTAATTTAATAATTGAGTCAAATCCATGCAAGATACATCATTTTAAATATTCCCTTTGAATAGCCAAGATCCTTAGCTTTTGGAAATATTCAAACCACGGGATAAGATACACTGATAAATCTGTAATTTTTCCTTCATGATCACAATCTTCATCTTTGTGGTGTAGTCCTCACGTGCATGTGTTTATGAACTCATGAAAAACTTCTTCCTGAATTTCTGAGCTTCATCTATGGTGATATCATGTTATAAGTGCCTCCTGAAACTGCATTTTCAGTTCGAATGCATCATATAAATCATGCAAGCGAAGTTACATGATTTATCTAATCGTGTTCGGATCATTATTTCTATAACCACCTAAAATTTTATTAATGAAAATTCCTATTAATCTAATTAAATGTCTTATTATGTAAAATGGTTAGATAAAACATATTCAATCCTTGGTTTTATGTTTTTTGATTTTAACATATCTTTATTAATTGTTACCATTGCTAATATAGTTGTTGAACAGTGATCACATGATTAGTATAAATATAGAGCTTTAACAAATCCAATTTACTCAGAAAAATGAAGTGATGGTCTCATCCAGTAGAATTTATCCATAAGAAGCCCATTTTTCAAAGCTTGAAAAAGAGGTAGCATCACTAGGCTTCACTCTTGATCAATCCCAAGCCGAGCTTCAACATGTTAAGCTTGAACGAAATCGCCTATGAGAGAAGTGGAAGTTAATATAGATTACCACCCGAGCGATGTTATCCAAGCCACCCCAAGAGTCTGTCACCATCGTACACCTTACTCTTAGGTATTATGAGGGTGTTATAAGGATTTATGTAACAATACCCTAGCACTATTATTATGTGCATTAGTTTTTTTATAGAATAAATAATATACATTCATTTTATTATTGTTACTTTGTAAATGGTTTTTAAAGCACAAATAGTATTTTTAGTTAATATTAAATTAAGAAATATATTTCAATGAATTAATGGATTTTTGAATTAAATAATATTTTAATAAAATAATATTACTAAATTCCTTTTTATTAAATATAAATTATCATACATTTTTTATACAATTTTAATTTTTATTAAGGTTTGAAAGTTGTTTTTGTCAAAACCCATGAATTTTCGATAAATATGAATTTTTATTTTAAAAGTAAAAATTCACATATTTAGAAAATTATTTAGTTAAAATGAATATTATTTTTGGATTCAGGATATCAAAATTATCTAACGGTGAATTTTTCATAATTTCATGAGACAATCGAATTTTTGGGTAAAAATTAAATACTGTTTAAATATATAACATGTTTTATGACATCATAATGTCCCAATAGAGATTTAATAAAATAATATAAAGGTATATTCATCAAATATATGTTTTAAATTTAAAATAATGTGATTTTATATTTTTTTGATTAATTTTATGGTGCCTTAGTGGACCCTCCAAGACATATAAAATATTTTAAATTTTTAAAATGATTTCCTTGAGAGTGTGACTCACCTCAACATAAGAAAGACTAATATTTTAATAAGTTAGGACATTATCCTTATAAAATAATATTTTCCACTCCACTTTGACAAAAACCATGTGAAAAAACCATGGTATGGTTTGTGGTTTTGATTAGTTTAATGTGTAGTGTCCAAAACCAAAATAATAAAGAATTTCCTCTCCTTTCCTATATAAACCCACTCAATATCCCATTACTCTTCAATAAAACCATTTGGATCTCAAAAAAATTCTTCCATACTCTCTATATAATCCTATAAAGGCACCCTAATCTTTCAATAATCCTCTCTCAAGCCTCTACCAAGCCTTTTGGATCACACCTCCAAGTTAGGGATCCTCACTTTCCTTCCTTCCTTATTTATGTCCAAGTTTCCTTATATTGTTATGCCCTTTTATTTTCAATTAAAAATGTTGGGGTATGATTTATCACATCCCATATACCAGCCTCCTTATTTTTTAATTATTATATACCCCTTTTTCTCTCATTAATTCCTCCCATGTACACTCGTTACCATACCGAAATTCCATAAGGTATTTCTCTCTCCTCATTTACATTCAAGAAATTCTTTTATATTATGTATCTAAATTCCATTAAATATGGTGGGATATTATGTTAAATTACCCCTTACTTTCCATTTAATTTATAAATGATGATATAACCCTTTCTTTCTCATCAACCCATTTTAATATTTCTATTTGATGTCGTTATGCTACTGAAGTTACACCAAAATTTCCCATGCCAAAATCATCATGTAAGTGAATACCATACCCATTTCTCTATAAATGGTATTAACCTTTATTCACATGTACTTATTTATTGATGAATTACATTTATTCATTCCACATCTCTTATTCATGGAATAAATTATGTTTTTTAATGAATCCATGCTGTATGATCCATGAGGCACACACTTATGCATGAAATGAAATGATTAAGAAGGGTGCACCCTGATAGCGCTCCAATGCATTGGATAAAGTATATTAGTATGATATGTCATGTGCAATGAGTGTTTAATCATTCTAATTAATTTGAAATTAGGGTTTACTCATTCTAATTCAAGTTCAATGAGGGTTTACTCATGCTCCATGTGCAATGAACCTTGGATCATGCCAATATCATGTCAAATGTTGTTGCCACATTTACATGTTACGATAATCATGCTATATCATGCCTTTATGTTCATGTTTCTCTTATGCTCCATTGATATGCCTATTTCCTAAAATGTATTTTATTCTTCATGTTATGTATTTTTTCTACCTTACTGGGCTTTATAGCTCACCCTTTTCTTATGCATGTCTTCAGGTTATCCCATGCAATGCTAAGTACGAAGGAATGTTGTGGTCATGTAAAAGAAGTTTTCAATAAAGATGTTGTATTTTATGTTCTAAGTTGTTATTTAATGTTCCTAATTTTCCAAGACACTAGACCTACAAATCCTCATAGTTGTATTAAGTGAAATTTTATGTAATAAATCATGTTAAAGTGTGTAATAAAGAGCATGGTTGTTATACTTTTGACCCCATAAAAATAATAACTGGCTTAGGTTAGACTGATGATGATTCGGTCTTCTTATCCAGTGAGGCAGTGGCAACATTGAGTAGCAAAGGGAGGAAGAATATGGTGCTAGGTGATGAAGAGGACACTAAATATCAGAAAAATCTGATTAAGAAATTAGGGAACATGATTAGATGAGTGTCCATGATCACTTCATTCATTAAAAAACTCATCCTACATCAAAACACATCGCGCTTTCTCCACACTTTATAAATCAAGATCTATGGGGGAAGGTTCATAATTCTCCTCTCCCCCTCTCAGTACCACCCACATCAATTTTTCAAGCATGCTCTACGCCCACCTCTCTATGGGCCATTGGCCCAAACCATGTGTGAGCTTTCCCATTCGCTCTTACGGGCTTACACACGACCCTATATACAACCTGAAAGCTAGCTTGGCTAGCCTGCCTTAGGTGCGGTTGACCTAGTGTTTCACATAGGACCTTGGTTGGGGCTGACTGAACAACTCAGCGGGTTGGCATTAATTTTTAAATTAACCCCATATAAAACAATTGGTTAAAAAACCACGTATACAATGGAATTCAATATGAAATGCATGTCCACCTCCACATTTAAAACTCCATGCCCTTAATCTTCAACCATCATCCCTCTTCCTTGATTCTATTTGGAATATGAATTCCAAAGAACATATTCATCCTCAAAATGGGTGATACATCAACCAAATTTACCGTTGTAAACAATGTATCACATTTGATGCATGTATTTTGAACTTAGAACCAGTTCAACAATCATCTGATTTAACAGTATGGAGAATTTCTCAAGCATGACATCCAATGCTATGAATCCATAACAATTCTCTAGGCATCACCCTGAAACTCAGAGTCTTCAAACCATTCAAATTTACTATGAGACTTCATCATCATATTGATATCACTATAATCTTATTATTTCATTAATCATCATTTTCCACCAGTAAAAATCATTTGACAACAAATACAATATATACACAAAGTGGGATCTTCAAAGTGGCACCGAACTATGTGAGTTATGATTCCTTTCACATGGATACATAGGAATACATTCTTATTGGTCTAATCCTAACATCAAAACAACTCCCATATCTGAAGATGATGATAAACTCTAGAGTGATCCATTGCATATATTAAAACCAACGTTGTGAAAATAAAAAACAAAATAATCTATAACCCATTCATAAAATGGTACCATTGATGGAGAACCTTGGATACATATTGATATTCCCATTTATGAAGAACCTTGGACACATACTGATGATTCTAATCTCCACACATGATAATAATAAATTTTTAATTCAAGGGTGGTCTATGTTATAATTGGAAAGTAATAAAGGATTCAATAATATTTATTAAATCTATAAGAGAGTCTAGAAGTAGGCAACATGTCACGAACCAGCCCGAGTAGACCCTGAACCAGTCACAAGGCCCAGCCCGCGACAAGTCCCGAGAGGCGTTCCCAATCCTCCTGGGATGGAGACAAGAACCAAGGGCATCAATAGAGTACACAAGGGAACGATTTCACCCATATATAAACAATCAAACAAACAACATAAATAAATGGAAAACCCAAAATACATTTATATAAAAACTGAACTGAACATTATTTGTACAAGAAAATGAAAGTACAACTAAACCACCAACTCAACTAACCAAACCCGATAAACAACTAACTCCATGTGACCCTTCTGGTCACTCTTCAACATAATGATCACACATCGCCCAAGGTGATTGAACTAAAGTTGAAACCTTTACAAGGGATAAAAATAGAAGAAGACTATAGGTGTGAGTATTAAAACTCAGTAGGTTAGCCCGATATTCTATTACCAATGCAAATACTTAAAAATAAAAGAAAAAACAATTTCAAGTTTTAAATAAAAATATCAAAGTATGTTTTCCAAATGAGGTCCCATGCTATAAAAAAATTACTAGACAAAAACTTTCATGTTTTATAAACAAGAATGCTAGTAACAATTTTCAAAGAGGTGCAACTTCAAAATGAAAATAGTTTTCAAGAGGGATGCTTTAAAGAATGTAAAATTTAAAATAATTCACACACACTACTGAATTTACCAAAAAAACACACCTTATGCCGATGGTGAGTACAAAATAGCCAATGATCACAAGTCATGGGAACACCCCTAGGCACTAGTTAGTTGTGAGCCCCAGGTACCTCGTATCTCGGTGAAAGTAACCATAATAAATATCTATTATCATGCACACGATCCAATATTAGGGAGCATACCCATAACATAGTGGTACCCCAAGAACATAATCATCATCATAGTTTAGTTAGTGTTGTCATCGTCAAACTTTCTACATGAAACAGGGGCCAAACCCCACGGGATCACTAGCATATTAGTACACGTCCGCCCACCTAGATACCCAAGATTCCCTTTAGTGATCAATCAAGTTACAAATATTATCAAATACACTTTTCACATAAAAATTACATTACCAAACCAAAAACACACAAACATCCTGCAAGCGTGCTTCACATTTCTTTCACGAATCAATAAACCACTAAAAAGTTTCGTAAAACAATTTCAAGGAGTATAACGAGGCCTTGCACATAAAATCCATTCAAAAATGATATTTTAAGGAAAGAAAAAAATAAATAACATAAAAAAACAGATTTGGAATCCCTAAAACCAATTAATAGATCACTTTCATGGACCATAAAATGGCTCTAAAAGATAGAACATGAAATACAGATGGAAACCATTTTTACAAAAAAAATGTCAAACTGGCCTTTAAGCCTTTCTCAAAACTAACATTTGACCAAGGTATGAATTTAAATTTTATTAAGGAGGTGTATAAACAACATTTACAGTAGAAAATTTCTTAAATCCCTTAAAACACTCAGGTTACATATTCAAAACACAACCATTTTCATAAGGATGTGAAACGGGCCATTTTCCAACAACTCGGGCCAAAACATGTTGTAAACCAGAACCCATTTGTTTGTAAAATTAAATAAAAATTTTAAATAAATATAAGGACCCAAGAATAACATTTATCATTATTCTAATTCATTTATAAATCCAAAAAAATAATTTTGAAATCACACATCACACATAAAATCCAATCGGGCAATTTACCGAACACATGACAAGCCCTTTTTAAACAAAACAATTTATTTTAATAACTTGACAAGGAATAAAACACCAATTTCATGCCATATTTTATTATATATACTGTAACATGTTAAAAATACCATAAAACAGGTTTTAAACCTCACAAAACAATTGTGAAGGATAACAAAACATTTAAACAAACACTTAGTGTTCACTTTTATGACAAAACAACTCTACCTTTCACAAAACAATGCTTAAACAACCATTTTTCACACCATGAAAATTATAAAAAGGATGAAAAAAAATAATAAACATATATATCATATGTTAAAAATAATAAAATTATGAAACTTAAATGATAGAGGCTTGTTCAGGGGATATTGTACCTCAAATCCTTGGTGTAATAGAAACGCACACCCAATATCACCATCTGAGGGTTTATAAACCCTAAACCTATGACGACCAGACCCAAATGAAAAAAAACCACATAAAAAATCATGTTATAACATAACCCTAGGTCTAACATGACTAGGGGATAATATAAAACTAATAAATAATGAAAGGAGGAGGAATAGGTAGGAGAAAGGAGAAGGAATCTCACCTTGCCACCAAGAAAACTCTTTTTCTTCCATTAGATCTGCACCCTTAGATAAAAGGTAAAGGGTTGGAACTTATTGGAGAGGATTATAATGTCTAGAAGAACCAGGAAAAGAATATTTTTGGAAAAAATAGTTCTAATTGAATTATTTATGGATGAAACAATTTACCTTCTCAATTCTGGACGTTTTGAGGAAACCTGAGAACTTTCACCCTAATATTCGATTCAAATGAGCTCCAAAGAGGTAAAACCAATACTGGGGGTTAGTATGGGTATTTGGGATTCTAATGGGATGTGGAATCATTGAAAAATATAAAAAAATGAAAAATATATAAAAGAAACAAATTATATTTTTAAAACTGGAAATGGGCCACGGGCTGGCCCAATACCTAAATAAGTAACCCAAATTCACCATGCTTATTAATTCTTAATGGATACAAAATGATATGTAGGATTGAATATGTTAGGGGAGGAAAAATATTAAGTGTAATGAGTCAAAAAATGATAAAAAATTAATGAGTTATAAAAGAAAAAAAATATGTTTTTAAATTTGGAAATGGGCTCACGGTTTGGCCCAAATCATGAAGTAACCACCCTTTCTACAAAAACTAAAAAAAATAATAATAATTGAGGCACCCAAATATGGATGATTAGATATAGATGAAACTTCCAAACTCAACATTAATATCACCCAAGACCCAGGAAAAGGATCAGGATTTCTAATGAACCGGATCAAAACAAAGACATGAAAAACCAGGTGTGACAATTCTCCCCACCATTAAAGCTTTCTGCACCCAGAAAGACATAGCACATTCCAGCTGATTGATCAACACCTAAGGATTATTTATCAATATGATCCATCCTCCTAATCCAATGAAACACCCTCAACCATTAATGTAACTTAATCCTCTTACCTCAACCAAAACACCAACTCTCAACCACTTCCTAAGAATCAACCGAAAGATCAAGTCACTACCTCCACAGCCAAACTATGAACCCGGTTGTTGTGCCTTCTACCAATGAACCCAAAAATCACTCAAATTAAAGAGAACTCATGAAAACCAAATATTCCAGTGGATTATAGGATGGAATATCCACCATTAAGGAACAATTAGTAATAAATAAGTTCTTAGGAGGAAAAATCAACGTGACCCGTGGTGGGTCTCCCCACCATTAGAACCCAACTTGAAATGAACAAACAAGAATTTAACATGTGCTAGAATCAGGCCTCACTGACACAATCCCACCAAAACTCTCCTGCAACAACCTACCAACCCAAGTTGATATGAACACAACATGATCATTTATGCCACCCATTCTCTAATGGAGGTGGCATGAATTGGGCCAAAACTCTCTGCACGGATCCAAACCCCCACCAATTAGGGAGGGGAGGGAAGGGGACCCAATCATTGGGCCATTGAAACCACAAAAGAAAAAAAGTAACTACCTCACTGAAATATTAGAGGTATGATCTTAGTAATACTACCCATAGTTCTAGGACTCCAAACTACGCATCAAATTCACTCCGAAACCTATGGCTAGAGCTCTGATGGATAAAGCACCTCTTGACTCGCAATTAGGCTTTGATAATCCCCAACTGGTACTCCATCCCTTAGTTCCACACAATACCACATAACACTCCCAGGAAGAAATAACAGATCAATAGATACCATGAAACTCTCTTCCTCAACAACACATTTTTATCCAAACAAGAACATTGAGATACACAACACTATTTTCTCTCACTCCGAACGAGGAAAAGAATGAAAAAGGCACACAAAAACAACCACTGAACATCATCGTGCACAAATACTACAACTGAGAGAATCACCATAAAGGGAAGACACTTTAAATTGAGCCTAAAAATATCTTTATTTCAACAAACGGGATGAGGTATCATTCTAAGAGGTGGATTTAACATTTAAAACAAATAATTAGGTTGATAAACTAGAAAGCAAGCCAATGGGGCCACATCACAAAATCCAACACATCTTTAGAAACACACTAAACATTACCCCACAACTGAGCCACCAACATGATCCCATCTCAAGATTCAACAAGAGTATGAATTCTAGATCATAAGTAATCATACCGAATAGAAAACACTTCTAAGACATAAGATAAACCATCCACATATATGTTAATTCATAACAAACACCACAATTTTTCAGCTCAAATTTTTTTTGAAAAACAAATAAACTAACTTGGTGGATTTTCACATTCACTAATGGTGTTTCATAAATTCTCACTCACATGAACATTTACGCACCACCCTGGAAACTCAAATACCATTCCATACCCGCCATTCATCCATATATCCACAAAACCTTTCATGTGAGAACCCATGAAAACACTGAATTCAAAAACAAAACATCATCATTACAAAAATAATCATGTACCTTCCAAAGGCACATTAACCACCAAATCAAAAACCATTTTCAGATTTCACAAGACAATACACACTTCATCAAGAACCATTTAATAATAAAAAAAACAATCCATTTCATTTAATAGAACTTAAAAAAACAACAATTATATTCCAAATAGCCCTTTTTCCATTTAAAAAAAAATCAGCAAGGTCTATTTTCATAATCCAACAACCACAAATCCCAAAACCCCTTTCTAGAAAAACACTATCCACTCAAAACCAAATTTCCAAAACCAATTCACCATATTCAAACACTTTTCAATAGGCCAAAACACCCCATTTGAAACAAAGTTTCAGAATTACTTTAAAATGATTCAAATTTCAAAACCTTTTATTTCAACAAACTACAAGTTTAGATTATGGAAAATCTAATCCTATTAAATCATTTCCACTTCCTCCCAAAAATTTGTAAAAAAAAACACAACCTTCCAAAACCATTCTTATATTTAATTTTTGAAAACCCCTTTTCCCCTTTTTAAAATCCAATACTTTCTTTAAAACCCATTTCCATAATTCTCACATAAGTATTTTCAAAACAAAAATTCAGAATTCAAGAATGGTCCAAGAAACCCATAAAAGGGAACGAGTGTCGTTGGGTGACTTGACCATATGGTTGGAGGCCATATGTCAAACACAACACCAACATAGAAAGACTTATTAGGACCATTCCCCGGATCCACATGGCTTTCCAGGACCTGTGAGATCATAGAGGCCATTAGTCAGACTCCCCTTGTCATATCCCAACAACAAACAATCAACAAGAACAAAGGAAACTAATAAAACTGGACATCCTGTGGAAACTCGAGGATCAGAACGAGCAAGAGTTCACGATGATCTTCCTACACTTACCCCTCAAGTCCCAAAAATCCTACTCCATCTACCTTGACATCCCCCAAATAACAAGGGTGCTCTAAAAAAAGGTCTGCTAAGAGCCTACCTCCTTTGATACCATTTTGTCATGAACCATCCCGAGTCAACCCTGAACCGATCACAAGGGCCAGCCCGCGACAAGTCCCGAGAGGCGTTCCCGATCCTCCTGGGATAGAGAAAATCACCAAGTTCATAAATAGAGTACACAAGGGAACGATTTAGTCCATATATAAATAATAAAACAAACATTAGAAAGAAATGGACAACCCAAAATACATTTATATAAAAACTGAACTGAACATTATTTGTACAAGAAACTGAAATTAAAACTAAACAAACAACTCAACTGACCAAACTCGATAACCAACTAACTCCATGTGACCCTAATATTTACTCTCTAACATAATGATCACACATCGCTAAAGGTGATTGAACTCTAGCTGAAACTTGCACAAGGGATAAAAACAGAAGAATACTATAGGTGTGAGTATTAAAACTCAGTAGGTTGGCATGATATTCTATTTCCAATGAACATACTTAAAAATAAAAGAAACACCAATTTAAAGTTTTAAATAAAAATATAAAGTAATGTTTTCCAAATGAGGTCCCATGCTATGAAAAAAGTTACCGAACAAAAACATTCATGTTTTATAAACAATAATGCTAGTAAGAATTTTCAAAGAGGTGCAACTTCAAAATGAAAATAGTTTTCAAGAGAGATGCTCTAAAGAATGTAAAATTTCAAATAAATCACACACGCTACTGAATTTACCAACCAAACACACCGTATGCCGTTGGTGAGTAAAAAATATCCAATGAGAACAAGTCACGGGAACACCCCTAGGCACTAGTTAGTTGTGAGCCCCAGGTACCTCGTATTTTGGTGAAAGTAACCATAATAAATATCTGTTTCGTGCACATGAGACACTAGTAGGAAGCATACCCATAACCTAGTGGTACCCCAACATCATAATAATCATATTTTAGTTAGTTTTTTCATCATTAAACTTTCTATGTGGAACAGGTGACAAACCCCATAGGATCACTAGCATACTAGTACACATCCGCCCACCTAGATACCTGATATTACCTTTAGTGATAAATCAAGTTACACATATTATCAAATAAACTTTTCACATAAAAATTAAATTAACAAACCATAAACACACAAACATCCTAAAAAAATTATTCATATTTCTTTCACGAATCAATAAAACACTAAAAAGTTTCGTAAAACAATTTCAAGGAGTATAACGAGGCCTTTCACATAAAATCCATTCAAAAAATGATCTTTTAAGGCCAGAAACCAATCAATAACATAAAAAAATAGATTTGGAAGCCCCAAAACCAATTAATAAATCACATTCATGGACCATAAAATGTCCCCAAAAGATATAACATGAAATACATATGGAAACCATTTTTACAAAAAAAATGCTAAACAGGCCTTTAAGCATTTCTCAAAAATAACATTTGATCAAGGTATTCATTTAAATTTTATTAATTAGGTGTATAAAAACCATTTAAAGTACCAAAAAAATTTCTTAAATCCCTTAAAACACTCAGGTTACATATTCAAAACACAACCATTTTCATAAGGATGTGAAACGAGCCATTTTCCAACAACTCGGGCCAAAACATGTTGTAAACCAAAACCCATTTGTTTGTAAAACCAAATCCAAATTGGAAATACATATAAGGACCCAAAAATACCATTTATCATTCTTCTAATTCATTTATTAATCCAAACAAATAATTTTGAAATCACATATCACACATAAAAGCCAACCGAGCAATTTACCGAACACATGACAAGACCTTTTTAAACAAAATGATTTATTTTAAGAATTTGACAAGGAATAAAAAACCAATTTCATGCCATATTTTATCAGATATACTGTAACATGTTCAAAATACCATAAACAGGTTTTAAACCTCACAAAATAGTTGCTAAAGATAGCGGAACATTTAAACAAACACTTAGTGTGCACTTTTATGACAAAACAACTCTACCTTTCACAAAAAAGGCTTAAACAACCATTTTTCACACCAAGAAAATTATACGAAGAATGAAAAACAATAATAAACATATATATCATATGTGAAAAATAATAACATTATGAAACTTAAATGATAAAGGTATGTGAAAGGGATATCCTACCTCAGATCCTTGGCGTAATGGAAACGCACACCCAATATCACCATCCGAGGGTTTATAAACCCTAAACCTATGATAACTAGCCCCAAATGAAAAAAACCCCATAAAAAATCATGCGATAACATAACCCTAGGTCTAACATGACTATGGGAGAATAGAAAACCAAGAAATAATGAAATGAGGAGGAAGAGGTAGGAGAAAGGAGAAAGAATCTCACCTTGACACCTAGAAAACTCTTCGTCTTCCATTAGATCTGTACCCTTAAAAAAATGGAATGGATTGTAACTTATTGTAGAGTATCATAATGTCTAAAATAACTAGATAAATAATATTTGTGGGAAAAAGAGTATTAATTGAATGATTTATGGATGAAACAATTTACCTTTTCAATTCTGGACGTTTTGAGGAAACCTAAGAACTGTCACCTTAATATTCGATTCAAATGAGCTCCAAAGAGGTAAAATAGATACTAGGGGTGAGGATCGGTATTTTTTATTCTAATGAGATGTGGAATCACTGAAAAATATAAAAAAAGGAAAAATATATAAAAGAAACAAATTATATTTTTAAAACTGGAAATAGTCCCACCGGCTAACCCAATACCTAAATAAGTAACCCAAATTCAACATGATTATTAATTATTAATGGGTATAAAAGGATATTTAGGATTGAATATATCAAGGGAGGAAAAATAGAAAGTGTAATGAGTAAAAAATGATAAAAAATAAATGAGTTATAAAAGAAACAAAATATATTTTTAAATATGGAAATGAGCTCACAATTTGGCCCAAATCATGAAGTAACCACTATTTCTAAAAAAAATAAAAAAAAAGAATTGAGGAACCCAAATATGGATGATTAGATATAGATGAAACTTACAAACTCAAAATTAATCTCATCCAAGACCTAGGAAAAGGACCGGAATTTTCAATGAACCGGATCAAAACAAAGACATGGAAAACCAGGTGTGACACAACAATTCCCCTCAAAAGGGTGCAATGAGCCTGAAATTACTTCCTCTCAACCAATGTGAGTCCCTAATCATTTCTAGAAAATTTCCCAACAACCATATTCCTTTGGAAATTAGTTCAGAATAAGGGAACAATTGGTTGTTTCTAGCTTCACAAATGAAACCTGTTGGAAGCTGTTAGAAAATGATAAACTCGAGGTAAATGATTATGCAAAACTCAACACCTACAATCAAACATTGAGAAACTAATTTTCATCAGAAATAGTGACATAATTTTTTAGAGGATAGATAAAATGGTTTTAATGATTTTTTTGAGGAAATGAATAATTTTTTTTAAAACTTCAATGCTTGGAGAATTAAATTTATTAATAACTTTACAAGTGAAACATATGGAGAGATACATTTTCTTACCTCAGAAAAATTATTCTAGGGAAGTGTTAAAAAAAATTTGGCATGGAATATTCCAATAAATTTTCTACTCCTATTTTAGTTTGAATGAATATTATTAAAGATGATGTTTTTAAAAGTTTAAATCAAAAATATTTTTAGAAGTTGATAATAAGTTTTCTCTATCATATATCTTAAAGGATATTTTTTTTATATTGTTACTTTGTGTGAAAGATATAAAAGTGATATGAAGGAATCACATATCCTGGTAGAAAGAATAATTCTTATATATGTAAAAGGAACACTTTATTATGAGGTTTTACATAAAATAAGTTATGATATGAAAATTATTGGTTACACTAATGATGATTGGGTTAAAGATTGAAATAATAATAAATCAAACTTAGGGAGAAATTTTTTCTTGGGTGAATATTGTGTGAGATATCATAGTTAAAACAGAGTTCAATGACTTTGAGAATATTAGAAGCCAAATATATTGCCACCAACCATGATTGTATATATATTATTTGGATTAAAGTTTATTTGAAAGATTTATGAGTGAAATTTTTTAAACCAATTAAGATACATTTTGATAATCATATTTCCACTGATATTTCAAAAAATCCTATCCAAAATTCAAGATAAAAATTCATTGATATTAAGTATCATTTTATCAAGGAGAAAGTTTATGGTGGAGACTTATTTCTTGAGAAAATTTCTAAAAAATATCAAATTGCGGATGTTTTCACCAAATCTATACCAAAAGAGAGATTTGTGGAACTGAGGCTACAACTTCATGATCATCCTCTACTAAAGACTTCTTAAAATTTGTAAGGAAGTCCCCTACCATGATTTGGATTATGTTGAAAAAGGGGGGGAATATGTACAATTTTTTTTGAAAAGGGGAGAGTAAGTAAAATTCATTCAAAAAGGAATATAAATATGTGGTTATCATAATATGGGGGAGAGTGAAAAAATGATAGTTGAAAATTTGTAACAAAAATTGAGAAGATAAAAGTGAGGGGGAGTTTAATATGTTCATTAATTTTTCTTATCATCGAGGGATAAAATTTCTTCAAAAAAATTACTTTATCTAGTAATTTGGTATTATAAACTTCTCTATAAGAAAGGATGTGGTTTGATAAAAGTTAAAAAAAATTGATTGGTTAAAAAATAGAGTTGTGAACAATTTTGAGTGTTGAAAAATGATGAGTTGAAAAAGTTGTTAATGAATGTTTCCAAAAAATAAAAAGTGGAATATTGAAGATCCTTTGTGATGTTTTCCTAATAAAGTTTTGTATTTTTTGTCAAATAACTTTTGTTAATAATGTTTTTGTACAATAGGTGAAGAAGAGTTACTCAAAGTTAAAAAGTTTTTGTTATAAAGTTTCTGAAGAAGAAGAAATTCAAAAATTTAGAAAGTCAATAAGTTTGAAAGTTTACTTAAAGAAATTTATAACATAATTTGAATAATTCTAATATGATCCAAAAGTTTCCAACATTATAAATAGGATCATGATACAAGATGAAGTTTTTTGAAGAGAAGAAAACTGAAACTGAATTTTTCTGATCTAGATGAACTTTACTAGACATATAAAATGAAGGTTACCGAAAAAGGATTTTATAAGAAGAAGATGACAATGTACTTTGTTGAAATTTATACAAAGGGAAAATAGTGAAACTTTTCATTAGGAAACGAAATACAAAATTTTCTTGCGCCGAGTTTCTATATGAATTTTTTTTATGAAAATTTACACAATGTAATTAGACTTACTGAACATAGAACATAAAATGAACACAATTTTGTGAAATTTCACAAAAAATGAGAAAAAAATTAGATGTTGAAACAGAAGTAAAAAGTGGTTAAAGAAAATTTCTGATATGGAGAGTTTATATGCAACAAAATTACTTAGAAGTTATAACAATGTAGTTAACCTTCTTCAGGGGGTCAGGCGAAATAGATAGTGGTAGATAAGTTTTTAGACAACCAGTATGTATAAAGTTTATATTCATAAAGAGATCCAATGAAAAGGATGTTTGACATTTGAATTTTCAAAATTATGAAATATTATATTGAAGGTAGGGAATAGGAAAAACATTAATCGGAGAACACCCATCAGACGTATGAGAATCATATGAACATTATCGATGTTATCATATGAAACTTTTTTGAGAATGTTGATCCAAGTGGTGTATAAAGTTTGAGTTGAGGTAATTTGATCATATATAGAAATGAAAATTCATTAGAAAAATAAGATTCAAATGGATATTTTCTTATGAATTCATTGAAAAAAAAATTCATTCGGATAAAGAAAAGTGGAGAAGTTGAGTTTTTGTTCAAACGAATTGCTCTTAAAAGGTTTTTGGAATTTTTTTTTCCAGAAAAATATGTTTTAAATTCTTTAAATAAATTTGTAAATATCATATTATTGAAGTTATTATGTTGATATTTTCAAGTGGTTTTTATCTATCCACATTCAACAAATATTGAGGAAGTTCCTTAGCATATGAAATAATGGAAGTTTTAATCAAGTGGAGATACTAGATAATTCATGAAGCTTCAAGAATGTTCCTGATAGTCCTTTAAGAGATGAGAAGGTTCTATTTAATTTCATTTCATTAGGAGATTGAAAATGGTTTCCTACCTTTTACACTTCTGGAGCACCTATATAAATAGGGTTAAAAAGTAAAAATGTACTTAACACTATTCATATGTAAGAAAATCCGAATCACTATATAATTTTTATCAGAATTGAGCTTTCAACTGAGATAAGTTTTAGGTTGAAGAAAGGGTTCTAGATGTATATTTGCTTCAAAATACTAAACAAATATTTAAATCAATGACATAAGACATAGGTAGTGTTTAGATAACTATAAGTAGAGTTTTTATATCAGAAACAGAGGAAATGAATATAGTGAGGTGCAATGTTTTGATAATTATAAATATATCATTTTATATATCAAACATAGTTTTTAGTGAGGCACACCTAATGTACATTCAACAAACATAAAAAAGGAATACCGTATAAACCTTTATGATGGCGTAAATTTAATTTACATTCTGAATGAATATTTATAGAAGCTGAATTCACAAAGTTTCATATTTTTTTGTGGCTCAAGTTTTTTATGTAAAACATTGTAAATTGATGGGAGTTAGTATAATAAAACCTATTGGGATACAGAATAATTTTAACAAGAGTTGGATCAATATTTTATTCACTTATTTCTAATAGTAAATTTCTATGGACCCATGGGAGTGGCCATGGAAAGGATGTAGGTTCTCTCACTAAGGCTGAACATTATAAATCTTTCATACACTATTTAATTTATTATCTTTTCATTATTGTGGGTTTTTTTTATAAAAATTGATAAGGAATAATAACTCTAGAAAGTTAAAAGGGATAAATTTCATAAAATTGAAAATTTTAAATAAAAAACCACTGATTCAAACCCCCTTCTTAGTGGTTTAATGATCCTAAAGAACTTCAGGTTCAAATAGTTAATAAATACAAGTTTAAATATTGGCCACTCTTCATTGGTGGTTACATGTTTTGGGATATTTGGGTGTAATTGTAGCTATTTGTAGAAATTTCGTTTTTTGTTTTTATAAATGTTGGTTATAGGCCTTTATATCCTCTCACCCCATGTCCCTCAATATAATTTTTCTTTACTTTTAATAAAATGATCATGAGTTTGGTTTCCAAGATCATGATTCAAATATTTTTAATAAATACCACTAATGTTGATTAAGTGTCTGTAACTTCAATTTAAGATGTTACTACAAATAATAACAGAAATAGTTAACTGTTGATTAAAAAAATAAAAAAATAAAAAAATTATTCAATCATAAATTAAAAGATAAAATATATTTAATCGATGATGGTGATGATGTCATCATACTTAACATTCAAAAATTTTAATAGACACTCTCTTGTTTTTTATTTTTATATGGATGAAAAAATAAAAATAAAAAATAAAAAATATTAGTCAAGTAAACTATAAAAAGGAAAAAATTCATTTTTTTCCTTTATTTATTTCAAAGGAAGAGAGAGTTTTATTATTATGAGTTGTTTTAGTAAGGAGGAGAAATATTTCTAGAATACATCCTTGAATATTCTAAAAGGGAGTAAGTTTAAGATGTTTAGAATAACATGAAACATTTAATTTACTTAATTTCATTTTAACTTACCATTTTAAAGTGTTTTGTGATTATCAAAAAGGTGGATATTTCTAAACGACATATTATGAATCCTTATTTTGATGAATAACAATACAATTTATATTTTTCTTATGTTTACTTAAAGTATGTTTTACGTGTATATATAATTCTATCTTATGATTCATCATCTTCCAGACCATCTAATTCTATACATGATTTATTCCAGAACATAGTGAAGTGTCACCTAGACCTTTAATCAAATGGTAGAAGATATTAAAGTATCCAAATCGGTTATAGTGGAAAATATTTCATCGAAGAACTCAGAGAATCTGTTACAAGTTTTTTACCCCCATGACCTATAAATAAAAACCAAATACTAAAGGAATAGTTACTGGTTGACTGAATTTTGAGAGTTGTTTACTATCTTAGTGATTGAGTGATTCCATTAGTTTTAGTTATTAATGTAATCTAAGTACTTTCATCCTTTTTAGGTTTCATTGTAAAAGATCTTAGTTTTCAGTTTTAATCATTTTTATTTTAATAATATGAGATAGAATAAGTTTTGAGGATATTAACTTATGCTTCCTATATTTTCTAATATAATAATTCCAAGTATAGTATTTGACTCATTTTGATATTTTATTGAAGAATTTTTGAGAATATAAACATGGTACTATTGGTCTTCTGATTTAAGAATTATGGGGATAAGACTTGTTGCTGACTCTATCGAATGATCTATGAGGTAAGAACTTAATCTTATGATATTTGTGAATGAACATGTTTTTATTCGAGAATACATTGCTTAGAAATCAAGGATAGATCCTCTTTCCTCTTTGGGTTAAAAGAAAAGAATAATTGGGGATAGGGACTTGGTTATATCATTTAATAAAACTTCTTTATGGTTTTAAAAATTGTGATCCTAAACCTCATTATTTTGTTAAGTTATGTTTACTTTATTATATTAAAATTTTTCCATTTAGTTTATTTACTTCAGATAGTTCATAACTTCCAAATTGTTTATATATTTTTATATTTATATTTTTTGTTACATTGTTAAGTTCAAAACTTTGTATTTTCTGAACTATAACTTCTTTAAGAGGTAATTTTTTGGAAGTTTGTAAAAAATTTAATTAACCCCTCTTGAAGCCTCTATATTGGGATAATAATATTATAACACCCCAAACATTTTATGGTATGTATCTCTTAAATACTTTCTATTCATTAGATAGACTATATTTTATGAAGCACTAAGTCTTTTTTGAATAAAAAAATCATAGGAGAAAGTTATAAACTATCCATTAAACATAAATTTTCCACTTCTATGTTTTGAATTAAAAAACAGTCATCTAGAGCTGTGACCAGTAAGTCATTTGGAGTCTGATAGAACCAACTTGATTTTTTTATGAATAATAACATACCCTTATGAATAGTAATATGAATATTAATATGACCCTTATAAATAGTAAATAATGATAATATTTTATTTTCTTAAGGTAATAAGATAATGATATCTTAATTAATTTTTTAACGTGATATAGAACTAATTATACCTTTAAAATTGTTATTTTTTTGAATTAACTATGATTTTATTTAAAAATTAAATTAAAAATACTTAGAAAATTATTTTCAAAAAATGGATCTCATTTTTGAATTCTACATGTTGAAAAATGGTTAGGGTGAATTTTTGGGATTTTTCTAAAATACTTGAATTTTTCGTGAATAGTAAAAATACAGTTTTGAGTTTTCGGTAGTTTAATGAAATCACAATGATGTAATAATTAAATATAAAAGGATTTTTGACTTTTTTATAGTAACTTATGACATGAGTTGTCCCAAGTGGCTAAAACCATGGGCAAGCCCATGGTTTTGCAAAAACCACTAATGAGGTGTCCCTTTTAATTAATAAAAAACTCCCTCTTAATTACTTTAATTACCCACTCACCCCCTTTGTTTTATTTCATTACTAGCTAATTATACTCAAAGATCTGGTGTTATTACCTCCCTAGGATTCCTCCCAAGGTGTCATCAAACCCCCAAGGTCCCAACCTTCAAGTTTTGGGAGTTACTCTATAAGGTAAGAGAATCAACCACCCTTCTCTTTTCTTAAAGATTTCATTTTATGTTTTCTCTTTTATTTTCAACTGGATTATGTGGAGATATTTCATTACATATTACTCTTAATTCCCATATTATTTAATAGTGATGAGATACCCCCTTTTCTCTCATCAAACTATTTTATTAAATTTTAAGTGACGCCGTTAGGCTGTTGAATCTTCGTAAGAGGTTTCTCGATTTTTCTTTTATTTTGAGTTCCTTTATTTTATACTTATTTCCTCACCTAAATTCATCCAAATGATATGATAATTCCAGTACCTTAAATTAACTTAAATTATATTATTCTA
Organism: Viscum album; assembly: GCA_963277665.1. Classification (NCBI taxonomy): domain Eukaryota; kingdom Viridiplantae; phylum Streptophyta; class Magnoliopsida; order Santalales; family Viscaceae; genus Viscum; species Viscum album. The sequence goes on along the minus strand of OY728141.1, from coordinate 421,423,778 downwards.
ATGGAATATTTCATCATCATCTCTCTTTCCCCCTCCTCTTATACTAAAAATGAAAACACCGTCCGAGATGTGTTAATTTATCACATTCAAGGACGACAAGTTCTTTATTTTCATTACCATATTCAATTATGGTCATGAAAGAATTTTTATGGTTTAACCAGATAATAATATATTTATTTTATCTCATTAATTTTATATAATCCTTACACACTCATAATATAGAATAATAATACAAAAAAGTTCATTGTACACAAAACAGTCAAGCTAAATCCAAGCGTTTAACAATAACTTTTAACTAATGATTCATCCTAAAGTATATAAAAAATAATAATTATAAGATCATTTATATATATTTAATGTCACTAATAATATATATTAATAATTCTGTATGTTTAACCACATTTCAAACGAACTTCCATTCATGAATGCAAGTAAACGAATCATGAAAACCAAGGAAGAAAATGCTTCCAAAACAATAAAATTGAACCTCTTAAATCCATAAAAAGGGCCATGAATGAACCTAATAAGGTTATAATAAACCAATTAAATTTATAGGAGTTTATGGATTTATTAATTAATGGATCTATATTTTATTATTCAGGTCATTAAAACAAACTAAGAACACACTCGAGCATAAGGTAAGGGGTTTCTCATCTCACTTTCATTTCTGTGAGATTTCCATTGTTCGCCAATTATTTCTTATATGTGGTATATGTGTACTTAAATTTGATATATAATAACATGATTATATTTATATTCATGGTATTAAATGACTCATTTGAGGGTTATTAAGTTCTGTTCATATGATTTGACCGATTACATTGTGGTAAGAGACTTTGTCTCAACTACTATTTTGTTGTGAACTAACTTTGTATTGTGCACCTAATAATCCTTATGTGGTGAAACTATTGAACATTTGAGATAAATTTTCATTTGAAATTATATTTATATTAAATATCCATAATCTCATATCATGGATATGTTTTTTGTCTAAACCGCAAACCATTTTACATACGGTGTTTATTTGGAAAGTTATTTTAACTATGGAAATATTGATGAATCTGTATACTCTACTCTATATGGATATTGAAAAGTAATATTTATATTGTATTGAATCAATTTATAAAGAATTATTTGGACATGCAGTGGTGGGTGGGGCCCTTTATATTCCCTCGATGCATCGGTAGGTCTCATGAGACAAATTAGATGGCGACAAACCCTTCGAGTTTGTTTCCAAAAATCAGACAGGTTTCTACCCATAGAACTAAACCATTTTAATGGTATTATGGTATCATGTTTCAAATACATGAAGTCTAATTAATAAGAATTATCTATATTTATTATCAGTTATTATTATCCATAAGGTTTTCACTATGACAAAATCTATGGATGCAGTTTCATTCTCAGTTTATTAATGGCGTGAGTTTTTCATTTATTCACCATGCCATGTTGATTATGTCAAATTGTTTACAATTCAGTTATTATTGATTCATGATTCTGACATTTGTAACCCTTACTGAGAATTTTAGCTCACCCCTTTCATTTTTTACCTTCAATAGGCGATGGAGAGAAGATCATTTATTGAGTTCATGTGGATGCAGTTTTTAGTTTTTGTTATGTATTTTATTTTGTAACCTTTTACAATGTAATTTGAGTTACATTTATGTATCTAGTTTGTTCAAGACTACTAACCTGATCGTTCCTTTGGGATTTTCATTCCTTATAACAATTCCAATATAACAATTAATGCACCGACTTTGGTCTAGAGGGGTCGGGGTGTTACAAATATTAATGATCTAAAAAAATTAAATAGATATATAATAACAAAAAAATAAAATAAATAAAGCAAAATTATCATGTTTTTTCACTCTATGAATATTAAAATACCAATATCCTCTATAGAGTAAAGTTTGACTATATAAGGAGAAAGTGGGGACTGATAAGTGTCAATAACACTATATACAACATTAAATATTGATTTTTAAGAAACTTTCATTATGGGAATTTAAAGAATATTGATAACCATATTAGAAAGAGTATGATACTTTAAATTATTATCCTTCCTCCATTATAATGAATTAAAAAAATAAAAATACACTTCAAAATGAAGAAACCATTTGCTAAATAAATATCCAAATTTTATGTTCTAGGAACATCATAAGAATCAGATGGGTCATGCCCAAATTTTCTTTTTTTCATGATAAAAAATTAATATGAGATTTACATGATGATAAATGCCATACTATGGAAAAGTCTCAATGTTCCCTGCGTGTTCTCTCTTACCAAGAGACTTGGGACCCTCCTTCTAAGTTCTTCTAGATCCCTTGGGGATTCTCACTACATCATCTCAAGTTTTTAAGGTGTATTATTGTTTGGTTGTACTATCTTCTCTTCATTTCCATACAAATTCTTCATGTTAGGCTTCTCCTCTAACCCTTGACCCAATTTTTTTCCCAAGCTCTCCTCAAGATCTTGAGTGGTATGATCTTTTTTTGTAGGATATCTCTAAATCTCCAAGGGATCTCAAATCTCATGATTCTAATTCCTCATCCTCTCCTCTACTATTTTCTTCCCCATCATCCCCTAGAATTTTCAAAAGATCAAAATCCAAAGTAAGATGGGAAGGTTTGTCATCTTATCATCTTCTTCATGGAGCCAATCAGTCTAGGGCCAAAACCAGATGTTGACATGCCTAATATATTCCCTCTTTGTTTGAAATTCTTCGGGTCTAGGGGCCCAGGTGAAAACCGAATTTATTTCTTTAGAAATCAAAAAGAAAAAGTCTCTATTATTTCTATACTCGATCCGAAGTAGCATTTTTCCAAAATTTTAGAGTTTTTAAGGAGAATTAACATGAAATATTCTTTACATGAAAATCCTCTCAACACACACATATGGATTTTCTGGAATTATAATTACTCAGTGGAGTTAATTGAAGTGTCATATCAATCCATTATAATGAAGGTATCTTTTGGACCCTAAAGATATTTCATCACTTCTATCTATGGTAGTTGTGATTCTAAAATTAGGTAATCTTTATGGAACCATGTCAGAAATTTTTATCCTATGGGGTCACTATAGATGGTAGCCAATGACTTTAATATCATAGATGATCCGACTGATAAGAAACTAAGTGGCTTGTTTCCACAGAAATAAAGTCGGGAGTTCCTTTATTTCATGGATCAGAAATGTCTCTTAGACTTAGGGTTTATTAGAGACAAATTTACCTGGTGTAATAAAAAAAAAGAGCACAAAATTCTCTGTTTCACATGGATCAGGATCTTGCTCATGAAAATTCCACTTCGGATTCTCCCAACACTAAAGTACATTATCTTGTAAGTAGCCTCTCCGACATTTTACACTACTGATTATATTATCCCACAATCATGAATATCGAAGGTAGTTTTATTTCTCCCATTCACGGTATGAACATCTGGGTTATCACTAGGTGGTGGATGATTATTGGAAAAAATAAACTCAAGGGAGATCTTGGATTCATTTTCAAAACAAGCTCATAAGGCTCAAGTCTGATCTCCAAACATGGTTCAACAGTCAACCTACTCATTTTCAGGAATTAGATACAGTTAATGCTAATGTTGAGAACTTGTAGACTATTTTATAAGAGAACTGTGATGATGATCTATTTGTTAACATTGATAATAAAAAGATCATATTGCCTTAGGCAAGATCATTTTCCTTGTGAATAGGATATAAATAAATGTCTTATCAAAGGATATTGGAATACAAATTTTTTCCATGCATGTTTAAAGGAGAAAAATTATTTCATCAATCCAAGCATCCATCTTGAGGATGGATCTCACACATCGTACATAGATGAGGTAGGAGACTTGGCTGAATCTCACTTCAGGTTTCTCCTTACAGTACCCAATTCTTGCATGGTTAGTAGATACTCAAGGGAATATGAAGACATTCTCTTTGAAATTCCTCATGATGGATCCAGTAATGAAAACATATTATTAAAATCCTTTTTAGAAGAGGAATAAATCCATGAGTAAATGTGTGGTCTTAATGCTGAAAGTTCTCTAGGTATAGACTATTCTTCAGGATCCTTCTATCGAGCCTCTTGGAACTTGATCAAGTATGGATTAATGGAGGTAGTGTAAGATTTATTCTAGGGAGGGACTCTTCCTCGAGTTTCCTATGAAACCTACCTTATCCTCATCCCCAAAATTAATAACCCCACTATATTCCATCACTACTATCCCATAAGTTTATGTAATTTCCCTTATAAATTACTGAAAAGTGTTATTAACATAAGGTTATCAACCCATCTACCTTGATGAGTCTCTAAGGTGAAACATGGTTTTTTAAAAAATTGATCTATTCAAGGAGAAATCACCTTGGATGAGGAGGTGGTTAGTGACATAAATCTTAAAACACACGGATCTAACATTTCTATTAAGCTTAAAAAAGACAAAGATTTTGACAGAGTAGAATGAAACTTCATTATTAAAGTTATTTCTAGGATGAGATTTTCCTAATTGTATTTGGATCTTATTTTTAGGTGTGTTTTCTCCACATAGCTTTTAGTCTCTTTCATGGGGAAAATCATTAGCCTTTTCAAATATTGTTGCGGTATTCAACAAAGTGATCCATTATCCCATAAAATATTTATTATCACTCAAGATGTACACAAACATCTCATTAATATGATCATTATAAGGGGTGAAATTATCTATTTTCAATGCAGATTGAGTTTCTGATGTATGTATCACCTTATGTTCAAAAATTACACTATAATCTTCATGAATATAGGGAAAAAATCGGTTCACAACATTAATAAAAATTTTAATGACTCCTGCACTTGGGGTGGTCAAGTGATTAATTGAGGAAAAAGAAACTTCTATATCTTCAATAAGTTCCCTGATCAAAGGGTTTACTCTCTCAATTTCATCCTTGAAATGCATAAGAGAATATTTCCTATGGATTATCTTGATTCCCCCATATCCTCAAAAGGATCCCAATTCTTCACTTTGATCACATTGTTGGAAGAATTATTAGAAAAATCATGAACTAGAATAATCCTCATCTTTCCTTTGGGGGGAACATTACCTTGGTTAACAGTGTGATTTCCTCCATTCTGATTCATGATCTCTCTAAAATCAGGGTTCCGAAGTGATTCATACCCAACACTGACAACATCATGGCTTCTTTCATCTAGTATTCCCACTCAAATGGTAAGCACTATTGGGATTCATGGGCTTGGATGTAAAAATCCACAAGGGAAGGTGGCATCAATGCTAGAAGTACCTTAGACATAATGTATGCTATGAATGTAAAAATTTCATGGGAAATTATTGAGGAGCACACTCTCAAGGGCAGATTCATGGCTAAAAAAGTTAAAGGTGGTTTGAGTGTTACATGAGGGAATCCCTCTTCGATATTCCCCATAATTAAGTCCCACATTAATTCCCTCCCGAATCATGCCTGTTGGATTATAGGGAGGGGTTATATATCATTATGGAACCATAATTGGGTGGGTTCCATGATTGGTTTTCTTGGGTTCCCTGTTCGTAAAATATCCTTCAGTTAAGCCATAAATCATCCGAAATTCATTCATGATATTCTCAATTCTTAGCAATGAGAGAATTTTGACTTAATTGATCTGAATATAGAGATGGACATGTGTATTTTTATAGGCTAATCCTAAGGAATTTTTTTTCAAGGATTATTGTAAGGTGACTTCTATCCTAGGGAATGAGGATCCTTGGGGGGAGATTCTATAGTGTAAAGATATCTCAGAAAAATATTATTTTATCATTTAGAGAATTAGGAATCATTCTCTTTCAACCGATAATAACATTAAGCGTACAGGTATCCCACTAGTATCGGGTTTTGTGTGCTGTAGAAATCATCGAGAAGAAACCTTGGATAACCTCTTCTTTTAAAGTTATTGGTATTTCATGGTCTAGAGATTCTTTATTCATTTTTTAGGTTAAACCTTTTGAGGATCTTCTGGCCTTCCTTTTCTTGAGTGTTAGTTTTAGGGTGATGGTGTTATGGGTACTGAGCAAAAGGCTAGAGCAATGGTTTTATTTACAGGGTGCTAGTGAATTTTGTAAGGATGGAATACTGCTCGATTTTAAGAAACCCTCTCCTCAGGGAGAGCTCTAATTGTTCGCACCAAAAACATTTTGGTGGAATTTTTCATATTCTTAAAAAACTAGAATGAATCCCCAAATCTCAGACTACTTATGGTTGGTAATAATTTATATTTACCCCTCCCCAATAGATCTTCCAGCCACTGGGTTCGATGGAATCCTCATACCTTAGGTAAAAATCTTAATACTGATGGCTCATGAAATATGGGAGTCATCTTTGGTGGAGGTTTGGTTTGAGACTATAGAGGCTCAGTCATCTTTGATTTCAATATAAGATTCTAACATGGGAAATATCTCTTGGAAGATTCACTTTCTTTGATTACCGGTCTTAGTCTTTGTGAGTACTCAAGGATTAGTCTTGAAGAAATGGAAACCGACTCTTTAACTATTCATGCTTCTCTTCCCAGTTTAGGCATTACCCCTTGGTCATTTTCTTACATCGTCAGGAGGTGTATAGTACTTATCCATAACCACATTAACATACTCCACACATGGCGTAAGGGAAATAAGGTATTAGATTACTTTTCCTCCCTATAAGTATATGGGTCCAACATTACTTGCTTCACTGGTGTTGACTCTACCTATGTAAGGGAGGAACATTATTAGATGGGATACCCTTGGGCTCTATTACTTTCCCCCCCTTTATCTCTATCTTGCTCGTCCTTTCTATTTGAATTTTAGATATATACTTATTCTTTTCATTAAAATATAATGACGAGTGACTGATAAAAACGGTAGATCCTATCACTTGTGTCCTTTGCCTTTGATCTCCCTGAGAATCACTTCCAAAGGATTATCCTTGATATCTCTATATTTAAGAGTAGAAGGTGGAGGAAGATCACTCTCCATTATTGGGAGAGTTCTGGGAGAGGGATCTCTCTATGTCTTGAGAGGATTCTCTCTAAATCTCATTGTGCACAATAAAAAACGAATTGGCTCTCTTAATAAAATAATATAATTGGGTTTATATTCTTCTAGGGTAAGAAAATAATAATTTCACATACATCCTTTATTATTTACTTTATCCATATGAAACCCCATGTCTATATAATAATAATAATAATTTCTTAAAATGTTCTAAACTTGTGAATTAAATTAAATATTATTTATTAAAATAATATTCAATATATATTATTTCTCATAGGACCATTAAACTCAGTCTTCCATTCCTCCAAAATATTTATCAAGCCTTGAATAGTGGCTATTTATTTAATAAATAAATATCAATGCATTATTATCCAATAAATAAATAAATATTATATTCACTAAATATCAAATAAATATTTATTAAATATTATGTTCAAATAATATTCTCTCAAATAACTAGTGTCAGAATATATGAAATCAAGAAAACATGAATAATTATTAAACCATGTGCAGGAATAATATCTCTTCAACTTGTTAAATAATAAATAATAATAATATATTATTTAACTAGGATTCTAGATACACTTAGTGTGTGACCCTCTAGGCCTATTTTTTAGTGTCATTAGGTGAATCAGCCTAAAGTCCAAGGTTAGAATCTAAAAACAACCAAAGGAACCCATAGATAAATAATTTAATGTCACAATGAAATAATACCCCATACAGACACTTACTATGTAATATAATACTTTTATCATGATATCTCTAATCAAGAAGGTTTCATGCTAGTGTCATTAAACTATGTGCTCAATATATCTTTATTTTAATTTCTAGAAATTAAACTTGCCAATATAACACCATAAATACATATTTATTTAGTACATATCATTTATATAAAATGTAATTATATATAAACTTTCATAAAATAATACAATGGACAAATCCTTTCTCACATTACTAATTAATGAAATATTACTCATGATGCACCCAACATATCCTACCTCACTATGAATATATTTCATCATAGTTTTCTTCAATACATCAAAGTACATGAATTCTAATACTCATTAATAATTATCTTAAAGTATAAGGATCAATACACACATTGACATATAGTAACATCCAATGACACATATAAATATGGATTTCCTACTGGCGGGTCTCATTCTAATAATATCCTACATAGAATATTACCAAGGGTGTACACCATGATAAGGTGTGTCAAAATCCAATGAGTCTCAACCCCTGATAGCCTATATCATTTGTGTCCCTCAAATGATTTCATCATACTATATAAAATATATTTAAAAATATTTTCATAGAACTTATGGTTTCTTATCATAGAGGGGAACTACTATGACCTTTCAGTTTGATAACTAATCTTTAGAAATTATCAGATAATATGTTATGTTTAAGAACAATCATGATGTGATAAGTAGTGTATTAATATTAAAAAAATGAATATAGGTTACCATAAATTACACAAAAGTCAGTTCTAGGGCACCAACTCCAATAGACTCCCACTTTAAATCAAGCCAACTGCTAACAAACTTCAGCCCTCTAGCTCTCACATGATACTCATGCTTCTATTGAGATAATACTTTAGTCATGGGGCATGTCACATTTTATTCTATGGAAACTCTACTTACTATAAATTCACCTCTCTAATAAAAACCCCTCAAGGGGTGATACTTCCAGATTATGTGCTTTGTCCGTTGGTGTGACATTGACTCTTTTGTAAGATCCACCACTACTATATTGTCACAATACAATGTGATTGTGTATTTACTACTAGGTACCATATCAAGACATTGGAAAAAATTTCATATCAAAATGAATTTATTAGCTACATTAGAAGATACTATATACTTAATCTCTGCTATAGAATCAATGAAAACTGGTTTCTTTGAACTCTTCTAGCTAACAGCTCATCCGTTGAGACAAAAACATATCTTGACTACAAATTTAGATCATTCTAATCTGTTTTAATACTAGCATCATCTACTCCATACACTAGGATAATATACTTAGTTATTCTTAGATACTTAATGATATCCTTAATAGAAGACCAATGCTATTCTCCTAGATCGTCTTGATATCTACCTACTATGCTCAATGCATAGGCAACATCAATTCTAGTACATAACATGACATACATGATTGATCCTATTACTGAAGATTATAAGATCCTACTCATTCTCTATTTCTCCTATTACGTCCAAGGACACATTTTCATAGAAATATGTATACCATGGGACACTAGAACCAATTAACTCTTGGATTATACCATACTAAGATACATTAGTATTTGGTCAATGTATATACTTTGACTTAATCCAAGAAGCCTCTTGGATCTATCATGAATGATCTTGATCCCTAGAATATAAGATGATTAATTTCCTTCATGGAGAAACACTTGTTTAACCAGTAATTAACTAGATATAAGACTAATATGTCATTTAAAATAAGTAATATGTCATCAACATATACTACTAGGATAATGACCGCTTTCCTACTAAACCTCTTGTAAACAGATGGCTCACATTCATTTTTCATGAAACCAAATTCTTTTATAGCTTCATTGAATCGAATTTTCCATAACCTGGATTCTTTACTCAATCCATAAATAGATCTATGAAAATTGTAAATTTTTTTGACATCACCTGGAGTCACAAACCCTTTTAGTGTTAGTGTGTATTTTTTAGTTTGTAATGCATATCCCCCAAAGTATAATGGAAGATATTCATGAATCATCATCGGCCTTACCATATCTAACAAGGTATGGTTCCTCCTTTCACTAACACTATTCCAATGTGGTGTGTATGGTGGAGTGAGTTGAGATATAATACCAAACTTCCATATAAATTCAATGAAATCTTGGTTAAGATATTCACCACATCGATATGATCGAAGCTTCTTTATCTTCTTTCTAAGATGATTCTAAATTATTTGAATTTCTCAAAGGACTCAAACTTGTACCAAATTGAAAATTATATTTTTAGATTTTAAAAAGACACTATTTATGGTTGAGTAGTAACTAGGGATACACAAACAAATTATGCCAAATTAAAACTTCAAAATTCAAAACCACACCACAAACATAGAACCCGATGAGGAATCAAACCAAGAGTAACCCACATCAGCTAGAGATAAGATGCTCAACATCATACTTATGATTCACAACTATTGAAATTTCTATCCAATCACCACTATTGATGTCATAATCCATCACCACACTAGATCTTTATATATTACTATCCACTGGAGTCCATCGTCACTACAATAAAAACCCCATAACAGACCACCACATACCATTAAAACCATGAAGAAGATACAAAACCATCACGAAGAAATAAAAACCATACAAAAATCAACATTTCACTGAATAAGAATTGAGAAGGTCAATCTAGAACCAATAAACCTTCATGATGTATTTGAGGTAGAAACACTAAAAAACTAACAAACCAGAAGCTTCACTATTGAAATAACAGTTTCCAACTCCGAACATCACCATCATTGAATGGATCTTTCATGGAACACTAAAGATATCCAAAACACACATCCCAAAACCTCATTGTTACCACCACTCATAATCCCAATTGGAGAAAAAAATAGAACATGAGGTCATATAATTGGTTTGAAAGTCCGAGGGATCTGAACAATGGCATCATCGATGAGGTAGAAAATATAGAGCCTTTAAAATAGGAGAAAGCCAACCCAAATAGCTCCTTGAGACCCATCACTTGTTAAACTGAAAAACCAAAAACCTCTTTTAACCACCACTCCATATCTAACTTAGAGAGGTTTAGAGGAATGTGGAGTTAGAGCCACATAAAGTGCATATAAGAGATTCAATAGAACACATACATTATTTAAATGTTCCATACCATAACATATATTGTACTTATAAAAGAAATAAAATTTATTCCAAAAATTGAAAATAAAAACATATTTATCTAGGCATGTTATAGAAATTATGTTCTTAGTAAAAGTTGGTACATAATAACAATATTTTAAAACCAATATCATTCCTATTGGAAATGAAAGGTGGTAGTCACTAATGGCTAGAGCAGCCAGCCTTTCACCAATGGGATCTCACAAATCTACCTCTACACTAGGAATCTTATAGAATCTACTTGGTTCCTATACTTGGACACAAATGTGAGCACCAAAAGCTATATCTAATACCCAATGTGTAGATATTGAAAGATTACACTTGATAACGAATGAACCATTATCTTACCCCTTCTTTTGGGTGCAGTTCCTATTCCATTGTACCTACTTTCCAAAATCAAAACATACTACCTCATTTTCCTTTCCTTACCTCTAGATCTTTCTCTTTTTGAAAGGATGGTGCTCTGGAGGTTTATATTTTTTTTGAGTCTTGGGTCCCTTTCACCTTATTATTCTTTTTATTATTCACCATAAGGACCATAGTTTTTTCACGAACCATGTCTATATCCACTTGGTGAATCAGATTAAGAAGTTATGAAATACTCTTATCATTATTTCTCATGTTATAATTAACAATAAAACCAGGGAATGTCTTGGTTAGTGAGGAAATTATGAGATCTATGTGAAAATAATTCCAGTAATTTAATCCCTAACATGTCTAATCATTCAATATATTGTATAATCTTGACTATATGAGGCCAATATAGTATTTATTATCTAAAATTAGTTGTAAAACGAGAATTGTAGATCTCATATCTTTTGGAACCAAGGATGTTATTTTCTAGAAATCGAGTATGGTTTGTATTTGTTTTCAATACTCACAAGGAATATTAGGGAGTTTTCAAGGAAATGGATCTTACAGTTCAAGCAAACAATAGTTTTGAAGATGAAATAGTTTCCCAGTGTTTTCCAAATTTTTAGTGTCCAAAATTCGGAGGATGGATTTCAATGTGAAAAGTGGTTTTTCTTGAAGGCTTAATGAAAATATGGAAAAGGCATGAGTTTCATGAAGATGGGCTATGTGAGTTATGTTTCACAAAGGATTGAATATTTTTGATGGTGATCTATGCGATTACAATGAGAATTACAGACAATGGAGATTTGGAGCATCACGATTGGTGACGGAGATCTATGCGATTATGATAATTGGATAAATTGGTGGTGTGAAGGGTTTTATGGAAATATTTAAAACAATTTCAATTTTCACCGGTGCATTGAGAAGGGAGGAGCACCATGAAGATGTTTTTGAAAGATTTGGAAAATCCATAAAGAGGTGATGGAGCTTTGTGAATGGAAAGACTATAAATATGAGGATACCCCTCTTCACTTCTCATGATTTTTTCCAAGGAAAATAATAAATCACTCTGATTTGATGAATCAAATGGAGTTCTATGAAATTGGGTTTCTATGCGAGCTTAAGCATCGCAAAAAGACTTATTAAGTATTAACTGATGCTAATTATTTTGATTAAAGGGTGCTTCAACATGATAAGTTATAATAAATTGACTGATTGAGATTCACATGGGTATTTTTTCTGTGAAGGAAGGAGAGCTTCATGAAGGTGTTTGTTCCATGAAGGAAAGAGATCTTCATGAAGGAAGTTTATTCCATGAAGGCTGAGAGCTTTGTGAAGAGTGTGATCTTCATGAAGGTGCTTCATGAAAGAAAGTTTTAATTATCCGTTTTTAGTGAACAAGTATTTCAGTATGCATAAAATTAGGTCTTCGGTGCAAGAAAAGTCTCACAGTAAGCAAAGGATAAAGTAATTAATGATAATACATTGAAGTGAACTTCAAATCAATAAATAGAGTTAAACTTCTCTCAAAGCAGTGAGCAAGGGAGAGTCAATGAAAGTGATCTAAGGGATGTAGTGCACTATCCCTAAAATCTTTTAAAGGCAGTGTTCATAGCACATAGTGATTATGTATAAATTTTTATACTCTAAAAATAATGAAAATTAGTGGACTTAGGTACAACCAACACACTTTCAGCGTATTCTCCTTGGGCCATCCCTTAGTGGCGAACCAAGTAAAACTACAGTGTTATCTCTTTGCATGCGATTATTTGACATTTTTAAAATGTTCCTACCAACATGGAAAAAAGATCTGTCACTTTTGGAGAAAAATTTGACACCTTTATTCACCCTCTCCTCTCAGGGTGTTTTGGGGCCCTACAAGTGGTATTAGAGTGTAAAGGTTACCGATGTTAAGTCTATACCTCTTTACTGTCATGGAAAATTCAGTTAATGTTAGGGTAATCCCCCTCTTTGATGGAAGTAAATTTCAAATATGGAAGAAAAAAATGAGATATCATCTAAGATATCTTGGAATGGAAGTCCTATTTTTCACTACACAAGAAATACAATTCACTTATCCAACTGGGCTGTCTATAACTGATATAGACAGAAAAATTCTTGATGTAGATGCTAAAGCACATAATACCCTCAATGAAGCACTTTTTGATCAAATCTATCTAAAGGTGATGAGTTTTACTTCCATAAATTCTATATGGGAAAAACTAGATAATATATATGAAGGTGAAAAAAAATGAAGGAGGTGATACTATAAGTTTTTCACAACAAGTTTGATGATCTAAAGATGCATATGTATGAAAATGAAGATACATTTTTCAATCGAATCACTGAAGTTTTAAGAGAAATATGAGGGATTGGGGAAGAAATCAAATACACCGACATTTTAAAGAAATTATTGAGAATAATTCCACCTCTTTACAATCCAAAGTTGTCAGACCTTGAAGAAAGAGATCTTTGGAAAAAAATTTAGATGATCTACTGAGCAGCTTGGTAGTATATAAGATTCACGTCAAACCAGAGGATGCAACAAGTCATGTTAGCAAGTATATGGAATTAAAATCCATGAAAAAACATGATATTTTATGATATATTATTAATGAAGAAAATGTGGAAGATGAATTTATTTCTCTCTTTTCTAAGAAAATCAAGAGAAGAAAAGGTAGATTTGAAGGGAAGTTACCCTTGTCCTACTTTCGCTGTGGTAGAGTTGGGAACATTTCTTCTCAGTGATCAAGGAAGTTTCATGATGATTAAGGTGAAGTTGGAAACTCACATAAGCCTCGAAGAAGGTTTTCTCAAAAGGGAAACTTTAGATTTGGAAAGAAACTATAGAAAAAGAGTTTTGTCAATGAATAAGGAGATGATGATAATGAATTATTTGAGGAAGAAGAACCAGAGTTTAAATATTGATACCAAGAATCTATGATGTCTACTATTGAGAAGTCAAAACCATCAAAAGATAAAGTTAGAGATCATCAGTTGACTACTGATGCTAATCTTAAGTTTCAACTTAAGGATTCTCTTAGTAAGTTTGAGAATCAAATAAATATATGAACAAATCATAGAACTGTTGTAGAAGAATCATCAGAATATGTTGATCATATCAAAGATTAAATTGAACAACTGGAAGAAGTAGTGAAATTTCAATCAACAACCCTTAAAATCATAGAATATGTATTGTAACTCAATCTCAGAATTGAAGAACACGCAAAGGTCATCAATGAAATTACCTTCATACTGGAGGAGAATTCCAAGACTGTTGAGGGACTTGAATAAGAAGTTGTTACTCCTATGAGTAAACTTAAAAGTGGAACAAATTCAAAAGAATACAAGAATAAAATATAGTTTGGAAAAATATCAGATGCTAAGTTGCTAGAGAGAGATAAGTGTGGTTCTGATGGAGTTGAAAATATTTTTAATGATCAAAGAATTGTATGCATGGGAAATAGTAGAATTAGTTGTGATGCTGAAACATCAAATGCTACAAATAAAATTGGTCAAAATAAAGGAAAAATGAAAGCTGTATATGTTGAAAATTCACCTAAAGTGCTAAAAAACAAACCCTTAATTAAAACTGAAAGGATAACTGAAAAATATCCTTAAGAATCCAAAAATTAAAAGCAATAAAACTACCTTCCTAATAAAGGATACATGAGGAGAAATAGAAATGATAATACATTTACACTTATGAAATGTCAATTCCATGGCTATCTGGGCCATAATATGTCATACTAAAAATAAACAAGGAGCTATTTTAATGGGGAAGATCTTTGAAGTAAAAAAAGGAGAAAAAATTCATATCCTACTTCTTATAGAAGAAATAATTTCTATGGATATTGTTTTCATTGTTCTAACTTTGTCCATAAAGCTATCTATTGCAGGCAGAGGAAAGACATGAACAATTCATACAGAACTCAGAGACAAGTCAATACTCATCAACCAGATGATGTTTCTCTTAAAAATAGGTTTTCTCCTCTAGAAGAACAGTATGAGTATAAAGAACCTTCCCACATGGAAGAGAGATCTGAAATTCCATCTTTATCCTTCACTCAATCTAATATTTCATGGAAGGAAAATAAGAAAATTGAAAAGTCCAACCTTGAAGAAGTAGCTATCAAAGCTACAAAGAGAAATAACACCCGGATCCTTGATAGCTGATGTTAATCCCACATGATGGGTAATGATAAATTATTAATGAATGTTAAGAAAAGGGTTGATGGAATGGTAAGGTTTGTTAATGACAGTGCATTGAAGATCAAAGGCAGTGGAAGCACTGAACTAGCTAATGGAGAGGTGAAGAAAATTGAAGTTCTTTATCTAGATGGTTTGCATCACAATCTCCTTAGTGTGAGTCAACTCTATGACTTAAGAAATATAGTGAATTTTAATAAAAAAGGATGCAATATAAATGAAAAGACAAGAAATTCTCTCATGAAAGGATGCATAATAGATGGAAACTTATATCAGGTTGATAGTAATGAGAACATTTTCTATTTAACAATTAAAGAAGAAAACAACCTATGGAATTGAAGGTTGGGTAACATTAAAAAAAACAACATGGAAAAGATATATAATCTGAATATATTCATGGAAATCCCCAATCTGAAGTATGAATGTGAAAAGACTTGTGATGCTTGCATATGAGGGAAGTTGGTCTATAGTTCTTATCATCCAAAGAAGAAAAGGGCATCAAATATTCTTGATCTCATCCATATAGACGTATGTGGCCTGATAAATGTTGCTGGAATGCATAGAGAAAGGTACTTTGTACTTTTCATTTATTTTTATAGTAGAATGGATTGTGTGATGGTTATAAATAGAAAACAGAAAGTTCTTGATTTCATAAATACTTATCACCGAATTTCCAAGAATGACACTGGATGGACAATCAAAGTTCTATGGTCTGATAGTATAGGGGAATATACATACATTGAGTTTGAAAATTATCTAGCTAAGAATGGAATACAACATGAGGTGTCTACTATGATAACCCCACAACAAAATGGAGTTTTTGAGTGCATGAATCTATAGGTGAACAATATGTCTAGAACCATGCTAATTGAGAGTCACAATCCTCAAAATTATTGGAAAGAGTCTGTTCAATATGTGATGTATATTAGAAATCAAATATGTATTTATATGGGAGAAACAAAGACACCGTATGAGTTGTGGCATGTAAGGAAACCCTCATTCATGTATTTCCATGTCTTCAGAAGTAAATGTTTTATAAAAAAAAGAAGAAAATCGAGGAAAGTATTGTGATATGACAGATAAAGGAATATTCCTCATATATCCAATGAATGCAAAATCCTACAAGTTTTTCAATAACCATATCAGAAAAATTGTGGAAAATAGTGATGTTAATATAGTTGAAGATAAGACCAAAAATACCTTAAAGGGGTCATATGATGATGTTATTGAAGATGTAAAAGAAAATTTACATGGAACAAATTTAAATTCAGATGTAGAGTATGGAGTGAAAATCATTCAGAGGTCACAACAAGATGTTGATTCAGAAGAATAATCAAAAGACAAAATTGTGGTTGAAGAAAATTATTCTGAACCTCACATGAGAAATAGAAGAGAAAATATTGATCAATCCAACATCATTGGGGATTATACAACACCCACACAAACAAGGATAATGATGAATAATTCAAAATCTATTTTCCTATCAGTTGTGGAACCATCCTCATTTAAAGAAGATGAAAAAGATAAATCATGGGTTAAATCCATGAATGAAGAGTTGGATTAGATCGACAAGAACCAAACCTGGGATCTAGTTAAGAGATCTAAAAATCAAAATGTGATTGGTATGAAGTGGATTTTCAAGAATAAATTCAATTATCATGGTAATGTGATTAGAAAAAAATTGAGATTGGTGTGTAATGAATATTCATAGATTGAAGGTGTTGATGTTGAAGAAACATTTTCTCTGGTGGCTAAACTAGAGTCAATCAGAATTTTTCTTACCATGGAAATTCATAGAGGATACAAAGTGTATCAAATGGATTTAAAAATATCTTTCTTAATATGTGTTCAAAAATAAAAATTCTACATATAAAAACCAGTGGGTTTTCTTCTTGGTAATTATGATATGAAGGTTTATAGATTAAAGAAGTCTCTCTATAGTTTAAAATAGGCACCACGATCATGGTATTCCCAAATGGATTATTATCTAAAGAATCTGGAGTTTAAAATAGGAGGAGTGGATCAAAATATCTATGTGAATAATTCCTATAAATATCAGTTCATGGTGCTGGTGTACATAGATGATATTATATTTGGCTGCAGAAGACAGGGATCGGTGGATGAATTCTCCAATCATATAAAATCATAATTTGAAATGTATATGATTGGGGAACTCATGTATTTCTTGGGGATGAAAGTGATTAAGAGGAAAGAATACACTTTTATTTCTTAGGAAGAGTATTTAAGAAATTTTCTGAAGAAATTCAATATGCATGACTCTAAACCAATGTTGACTCCGATTGCAATTAGAACAAAACTCAGAAATCATGAGGATGGGACATTTGTAGATTCCACAATGTATAGGGGAATCATTGGAAGATTGTTGTACCTAAAAAAGACATGACCATATTTTATATTTGGAACATGATTAGTATCCCATTTTAAATGTAATCAAAAGGATTAACACATGGATATAGTGAAAATAATCATGAAGTACATTCAAGATACTCACAATTATGGATTATACTTTGTTGCAGGAAGTGATAGTGAATTGTCAGCATTTTATGATGCTGAATGGGCTAGAGATATTGTTGATATAAATTCCAAAAGTGGTGGATAATTATTTATTGGCAAGAAATATGTGGGATGGTTGAGTAAGAAACAGGAAAGTACTTCTCTTAGTATTACTAAAGCTGAGTATATCTCCACTGCAAAGGTGTGCAGAAAACTAATTTGGACTAAGAAACAAATGACTGCTATTGGTGATGAGAAGAAACAACCAATGATAATTCACCATGATAACAAGATCACAATTTATCTTACAAAGAATCCTATTCATCATTCTCGTACAAAACACATTTAAATTATATATCACTTTATCAAGGGAGAAGTTGAACAAGGCATGATTAAAATGGATCATGTTAGAACTGATGATCAAGTGGTTGACATTATGACCAAGCTTTTGTCTGCACATGTGTTAAATAATCATCAGTTGAATCTCAATGTTCAACCACCTCCCAATGCATGAGGAGGTTATGAAAATCACCTCTCCCTAATTTTATTTACTATTTTAATATATTTGTGGAAGTGATGCAGGTTTATGGGGGAGATACGATCTAGGGGAGTAGTGATTTTTGATCTACAAGTCACGATTAGGATTATTTTGGTTTATTTCCAATAGGGGAGAATAGATAAATTCAATGGTACAAAAGAGGAGAATGGTGAGTTAAAAAAGGGGAAAATGATAATTTAGTGTTATGAGGAAATAGTGCAGGTCATGTAATGCTTTTGTGACATGATCAAAGAATAGCTTGGACATATTTAAGAATTACAAGACATGAGAACCAAATTCATACTTCCCCAATTGTTTTCTACAATTATATTTTCTCCGGTAGACTTAGAGTGTTGGATGTTTTGTTTCTCACGTATTAGGTTTTGATTACGATTGGTGCTTCATTGAATTTATCTATAGATTTACAAAAAACCCAAAGGGGAAGTTTATTGGAACCAATTTTGTTATTCTCTAGAAATAGAGTATAGTTTGTGTTTTTTTTCAATCCTCACAAGGAAGACCAGGGAGTTTTCAAGGAAAGGGATCTTACAGTTTGAGTAAACAATAGTTTTTATGGCGGAGTAGTTTCCCAGTGTTTCACAAATTTTTGGGGTTCAAAATTTGGAGGATGAATTTCAATAAAAAATTGGTTTTTCTTGAAGGATTAATAAAAATATGGAAAATTCATGAGTTTCAAGAAGATAGGCTGCGCGATTTTTGTTTTAAAAAGGATTAAAGATTTATGATGGTGATCAATGTGATTACGATAAGAATCGTGAACAATGGAGGTTTGGAGAATTGCGATCGGTGATGGTGATGTCTAAGATTATGAGAATTGGAGAATCATGGAGGCCTTAAGGGTTTGGTGTAAAGCTTCATGATAATGCCAATTTTCATTGGTACATCACGAAGGGAGGAGCTCCATGAAGATTTTTTTGAAAGATCCAGAAAATTCACAAAGAGGTGATAGAGCTTCACAAACATCCAAGACTATAAATATATGGATACCCCTCTTCACTTATCATGATTTTTTCTAAGGAAAATACGAAATTTATCTAATTTCACAAAGAAAATGAATCTCCACGAAATTGGGTTTCTATGAGAGATTCAACATCATGAAAATACATATTAAGTCTTAAATGATGGCATTGATTTTGATTAAAGGGTGATTCATGATGATAAGGTTTACCACATTAACTTAGTGAGCTTTGCAAATGTGTTTAAACTGAAAAGGTAAGAGAGATCTGTGAAGGTGTTTGTTTCCTGATGGCATGAGAGATTCATGAAGGCAGTTTTCTCTGAAAAGGCAGGGAGTTTCGTAAAGAGTGTGAGCTTCGCAAAAGGTAGTTTTGAATATCAGTTTTTAGTGAATGAGGATTTTAGTGTGTATAAAATCAGTTCTTCAGTGTAAGAAGAGTCTCATTCTAATACAAGGACAAAGTATTTAATACCATTCCATTGAAGTGACCTTCAATTCAATAAAATGAGTTAGATTTTTGTCAAAGCAGTGAGTAATGGGGAGTCAAAGGAAGTGATCTGAGGGATGCAGTGTGTTATCCCTAAAATCTTGTAAAGGAAGTGTGCCTAGAACATAGCGGCTATGTCTAAATTATTGTATTCCACAACTAGATAAGATTAATGGACTTAGGTATGACTGAAACACTGTCAACATATGCTCCTTAGACTAGACTTTAGTGGTGAACCAAGTAAAACTGCTGTGTCATCCCTTTGTATGTGATTTTTTGATAGATTTTATAGGTTCCTACCAATGTGGGAACAAGATATGTCACTTTAGGAGAAAAAGATGACACCCTGATTCACCCCTCCCCTCTTAGGGTGTTCCAGGGTCCTATAATATCTCTATTATCTCGTTTTCTCTTGATAAAGATCCTGAAGGAGTGACATCATTCTATAATCATCCATGTACTCATGTTTCTTCAAAAGATCATTGGTCATGGATGATATCCTGAAACACTGAACATATTTATCATTATTCAAATTTTTCTCATAGAGAGTCAACTCTTCTCCACTATCCACATTACCAAGTGCATCAAGAATAGGTTCTTCCATCACATATAATTTTCTTTTATGGTGTAAGATAACATGTAAGATCCTTTTACACTCTTATAAATTTGTGTTATTGAGAAGGTTATACTTATCAATTATAGATTACAATGATATTCTTGAATTCATATTTATTATTGTTTGTAAAAATAATATGAGAAGTGTTTTAGTACTTCATCTGATAAAATTTAGAAAATAAATAAATATTATATTTTTTATTGAAACCTAATAGTCCCCACCATTAGATTTAGAATATCCAATTTCTTGGATATTCTAGTGGTAAGGATCTATATTACCCTTCCCATTACTCTAACTTTATCCGGTCAAGAAATTTGAAGGGTTTTAGGCTGACATTATAAACTCCAACTGTATTAACTCATAGTTCCTTGATCTGTTGAGTGGAATCCCAAATCCTAAAATCCTTAAATTGGATTTCCTTAACCTTTGTCTCTCAGTCATAGCAAGATTTCTTTAGAAATAAACCTTGTACGTGAAAAAGTTAACTCAACCCAAAACTTCAAGTTAGAATTCCATGATAATTGAAAGCTCTTGAACTTTGGCTAGTCAAGCACTTTGAACTATGGTTCAATTTTAACAGAACTAGTGGAAGTCTATATTGAATTAATATATATAATTTAGGGATTTTATATTTTATGAATAAATTTACAATTATTATCTTTATTACATGTTTTTTAATATTAAGTGGATTTTCTTAAGTGATCAACCATGTCTTAGATAATATTTACACATAAGAAAATTTATTTTAGTTCTATCTTTCATTTTTTTTAATTCATTAATTCATGAAACTATAAATAAACATCCATAATGAAATAACCATGAAACTTAAAAAATAAAATAATAAATTAGTATGATCACGAGCTTTTACTAATGTTTATGTTATCTGGAAGATGATAAAATAATCATCAAACTGGGGGAGAAATACCTTGAACCATTAATGGTTCATGTTGTGGTTTTACACCTATCCACCTATGTACCTCTCTTGCATTGGTTTTAACTCAACTCTAAAATTGAACCAACACCACTATATTTGGAGCTCCATCCAATACATATGATTTTATAGGCACACATGTGATGGGAACCAAAGTATTTTTAAGGGGTTTATATAAAAGAAACCATGGGCATGCATACCCTTATATAATGAGAGGAGAAATAACACTTAAGACAATAATTTAATTTAATAGCAAATTAAATGAATCCATTCACATACATAGGTCTGGTATAGGATCATGATTATCCATATGCATGCAATGAATTATGCATGTAATAAAATCATCATTCAATTCTAATTGTTCTTATTTAAGATAAATCATGCTTGAATTAATTAATTATCTTATTTAATTAATAAATTATTTCATCATAATTCTCATATGAATTTTCTTGATATTATCATCCATCATAGTTTTAAACAAATTAAATAAATTTATTTAAAATTATCTATGTACAAAAATGTATTTTGGAGGAAACATGGTGACCTTTTTGAACTACCTAATGTGTATTATACTTGTATACTGTTTACTCTTATGACATATGGAATACATGACTTATCATGTAATTTCATGGCATGTACTATCAACTTAATGACTACATAGACACATGGTATTTACATAGCATGTAATGCTTCAATGCATGTATATTAATAACTGTAATATTACGTCTACATGATATGTAGATCCTAGTATTATGTAGAATTTAATTAGACATTTATATATATAAAACACATCACATGGCCTGCACAATCAACTTAATTACCACATGGAAAACATTGTGATAATGTTTTCATAGTATATTAGATTAATTTAGAATTCTATTTAATTTGGTAAATGTACAAGGCATGTACATTAGAGCTACATGAATTGTATTTTTCTCACAGTCTATCTGTGACACACACCTAGGGACTTGACATGTAACCATGCGATAAAAAATGTTATAGTATAATACGTTTACATGGTCTATACAGTGTGTGGTCTCTAAGTTACACAACCACCAATCATGTAGGCTATATAAGAGAATACATATCTCATTAGTGACTAAGGGACTACACATCATGTACTCTGGATGATCATGTGTTAGGCTAGCCCGACCAACATGTGATTTATAATTAAATTCACCATGTGTAATAAATCCACACACCTTGAATTAATTATAAATTAATTCATGGTGAATTAAACACTAGTACACAACATGTACCTTCGGGTTACACATCACGTACTCTTATGTTATCTGTCAAGACTCCTCGACACCTCCAGATGAGATATTTAAATTTATTTCATTCATAAAATTAATAAAATTGATTATATTTTTGAGAAATTAAGAGGAAGAAAGTAAATCTCACATTCCAGATTAAAGAGTGATTAAAATGGAATTGAAAAATAATGAAAAATGTGTAAATCAATCAAATATATTTAAATAATTATAAATAATTATGCAACCCACTGCAATACCACTTATAGGTTCTGTGCATAGAGAAATCATTGGATAAGTCATACCCAAATTTTTTTTGTCATGATTGGTGATTAATCTGAGATTTACATTACGATAAATTCCATGATCAACAGAATTGAATCAAAGAATATAGAAAATGGATAAATTATAGAACTGAAGAATAGGGTCATCACATATTATTTATAATTAATTTAATCAATTAAATAATTACCTTTGGATAAATTCTTTATTCATTAATAGACTTGAAAATGGATTTACCTCATACCATCATTTCTTTATAAGAATTAAGAATAGATTTCATCTAGTGGTGATCCACATGTGTTCCATGAATCTTCAAACTCCTTCGTAGGAATCTTTGCGTTCTAGAACAGTAGATCCTATCACTTTTATCATTTTACTTTGATTTAATTGAGAATCACTACTAAAGGATTCTCATTAATCTCTCTAGAATCAAGAGTGGAATATATATTAAGATCACTCTCCATTCTTGGGAGTATATAAGGGGAGGGAGATCTACAGGGCTTGAGAGGATTCTCTCCAGATATCATTGTGTACAAAACAAAATGAATTGGCTCTATGAAGAAAATAATTTAATTGGGTTTATATATTGATAGGGTTGGAAAATAATAATTTCACATGTATCCTTTATATTTCCCTAATCCCTATAGAAACCCAAGTCTATAATAATAATAATAATAATAATATTTCTTGACATGTGCTAAACTTGTGAATTAAATTAAATATTATTTATTCAAATAATATTCAATATATATTATTTCTCATTGGACCGTTATCTTGGTATGCCATTCCTCCACAATATTTATCAGGACTTGAATAATGATTTTTTATTTAATAAATAAATATCATTGCATTATTCCCTAATAAATAAATAAATATTATATTTACTTAATTGAAAATAAATATTTATTAAATTTATTCTCACATAATATTCTCTTGAATTACTAGTGAAAAAATATATGTGATCAAGAAAACATGAATAATTATTAAACCACATGTGATAATAATATTTATTCAACTTGTTAAATAATAAATAATAATATATTATTTAACTGAGATTCGAGATACACTTAGTGTGTGACCCTCTAGGACTCTTTCTTATTGGCATTAAAAGATGAATCCTAAAGTCCTATTTTAGAATCTAGAAACATGCTAAATCACCCATAGAGAAATAAGTTAATTCCATAATTCCATAATACCTTGTAAATGTTCTTACCGTTTAATATAATCCCTTTATCATGATATATCTAATAAAGTAGGCTGCATACTAGTGCCATCAACCTATGTGATTGATATCTATTTCTTTGAATTTCTAGAAATAAAACATGTCTATAGAGCACTATATCCATGGATTTATTTAAGATATATCATTTCCATAAAAGGTCCTAACATATAAACTTTCATTAAAGAACTGAAGGTATAAATCATTTCTCACATTTTCATTAATGAAATATTACTCATGATGCACCTAGTGTATCCTACCATGCCATGAATATATATCATCATGTTTTTCATCAATACATAAAAGTACGTGACTTATAATACTAATTAATAATAAAATTAAATTCTAAGGATAAATACACATGTCCATAGATAGAAACATCTAATTACACATATAAATGTGAATTTCCTACTAGCGGGTCTCGTTCTTATAATATCATACACTATATATTACAAAGGGTGTAAACCATGGGGAAGTGCCTCAAAGTCCTATGAGTCTATGCCCCTGATATTCAGTATCATTTTTGTCCCTAAAATGATTTCATCTAGCTGTAGAAAAAATATTTAAGAATACTATCGGAGCACTTATGGGTTCTCATCATACCAGAGAACTACTATGATATTTTAATGTGACAACTACTCTTATGACATTATCACATACTATGTTACACAGAATAACAATCTTGATGTGATAAGAAGTTTATTAATATTCAAAGTAATGAATACAAGTTATCATAAAATATATAGAAGTTGGTTCTAGGACACCAAATCCAACAAAAATATGATTTTAATGGTTAAATAATCCCAATAGAATTTACATAGTTTGAAAATTTAGACCAACCCAAAGTAGAAGACACTTCTCTCCAACCAATAACATCACCACCCACTCTAACTATAGAAAAAATATCATTATTACACATATATTCATCAATATATTGCTCATAAATTTCATACAAAGTTTCATGAACTCAAGAAATATTTTTCCTTTATTTATTTTCTAGATACATTTGAGGAAAATAAAATACAATCGATCTCATTTTTCACTTGATAAGATAAGAAAAATCTCATTTTGCAGCGGTTTTGAAAACCATAGCTAAATGTTTCATTTTATTTTCTGATAGAGGTTTTAGGAAACTAATGCTAATTCATAGTGGTTTATTAAAAAATATCCGTAATTTAGCAGTGGTTAAAACCATCGCTAAATATGAAAATTTATTTATTATTTATTATTTATTTAATTTTAGTAACAACTTTTTAAAAAGAACTGTAAAACTAATTAATTAATTAATATTTAATAATTATAATTTAATAACTAATTTATATTATTTATAACGAATTATTATTTATTATTTTAATTTTTAATTAATTATTAACTTTTAATTATTAATTATTTAAAAAAAAATTAATTATTAATTATTATTTAGTAATTATTAACTATTCACTAATTCTTAATTATTAATTAGTAATTATTACTGATTAATTATTAATAGTTAATTATTAATTATTAATTACTTATAAATTATTAATTATTTAATATATTTTTTATTATTTATAATTATTTATTTTTTTAAATGTTAATTAATTATTAATTTCTAATGGTCAGTTATTAATTATTTATAATTATTAGTTAGTAATTATTTTAAAAATAAATTAATTATTAACTATTAATGATTCCAATATGGGATTTACGAGAGATCTCACTTTTAATGATGTCAAAGGAGAGAATGCATAGACTTCGGCTGTGGTTAAGGGTTCAGAATCTTCTAGCAATGAAGATTCCTTTCAAGATAGATCTAATGAGTCATATGATCTTCTAGCCAATGCTGTTGCTTGAGGGAATATATTAAAAAGTGGCTGTGAAGCTTCCATGAAGATTGTTAGACTTGCTGCACATGGATATGATTCAATTTCTACTATAAAGAAGATTACTATGATGGATTCTCCTACCTAGTCCATGACATCAAATAATCTATTCATGTAGGTAGAAAGCGAGGAAGCACCCGTTAAAATTTTCATTGTAATAAGACATCAATAAGTTTACATTATTACCTCATCCAAATCCAATAGGGATGAGGCATAGAAAAAGGTGACACTAGTGGTTTGTAAATACATTAAGAAAAATGAAGTGGGTATAAATACTAGGAAGGCTAATATTTCCCCTAGGCTAGTTAAACAAGCTATGGGAAAGGAATTACTTTGTGGGAAAATAACTGATAATTCCCCTCTCAAGAAATTTAATATGGGAATCTCAGAAGTGAGAACACCTATGAGAAACAAGGTTGATACCATACAAAACTTTTTTGAGATGATTGATTTTTTAGTGCCTTAGATAGTAGGGAATCATTCTCAAGGGATGCTAGGAAGGAACACACCTTCAGGTATACTAGATATTTTATGAAGGAAAATATTCCTAAGGAGAAGCATGGTGAGGTTGGGACTTCTCACATTGAGACAATAACCACCTTATATGTTACTGCATTTATAGAGATGGGCAATGAGGATCAAGGGAATACTTGGAAAACAACAAACAAGTAGAGGTGAGGATGATATCCACATGGTTAAAGCAGCTAGGGTAACCATTATAATATGGGTACTTAATCAAAAACTATGAGAAAATGATCTGATTTTGAGGTTTACAACTTGGTTTATTTTGTAGGACATTTATACTTTTTGGAAGTTAGAGGGAGTTTATTATACTAGATCATTGGAGTAATTGGTGGATTCTTAATTATAAATAATCATCTCATATCTTTGTTTTTTACATTTTGTTTAGGCTATTTTTTGCCTTTTTACTTTTCCTGATAGATCTTGGTTGCATTTCATGCTACTTTTTTTACATGTTATCTCCAAATGCATTGTTTCTTTTTTAATAAAGGGATCATGGGTTTTGTTCTAAAAAATCATGGTTCTTTACTTTCATGGTTAATTATTAATTATTTATATATGTATATATTTACATATAAACACACACAAAAACACACACATACACACTAAAATCATGGTTGAAACTTTCTCACTTAAAAATGTTGTAAGATAAGTTAAAAATCCAACTTTAGCTTCAAATGACTGTAATTTTTGACCCGAGTGTCCATTTTTACTCCAAGAACTATAAAACAAAAACTTATAGAAATATCTATGATAACAATTATTAACAATTTAGTAATAATTAATAATAATAAAATTAATATTTTTTTAAGAGAAGTTAAAAATCAGAATTCAACTTCAATCGACGATAACTTTTTTATCTAGGTATCTGTTTGGGTTATATAACCTATCAAATTAAATATTATGATGAGATATAAAATATTAAGTGTTGATAAAATCCTATACCTTATTTCTTATTGGTCAAAATTATCCCATAAGGTCTCTAAAAATTATTTTAATTTTAATGTACCCTAATTTTAGACCTATTGAGTGTATTTCTACTTAGTTTAATAGGTCCTTATTATCCTTCTTGAGTATGGTATGAATTTATTCCTTGGGTTTACATTACTATTTATATTATGGTGTTAAAATTTTAATAGTAGTCCCTATTTTTTTGACTTATTTTTAGGATGTGTTTTATTTTTGTTGACACTAGAAAATGTTCTCCATGCACTTTTCTAGAAAATCTACGATACTATTATGATTCAGATGATACAAGTTAAGTTTGATTAGAAAAATATCTCCAAAATCAAAGTGGAAACAATTTTATTTTCATGTGTTTCATGACTTCTCACACATCAAGGTATTGATATTCCTAAAAAATTCCTAATCCATTGATGTGGTGGTGATAACCTCCCTCTTGAAGCAAGTCGTGGATTTAACTAGGTGATAATAAAAAGGTTATCAAAGACTAAAATCCAATTTTTAGGTTCATATGGGAATTTTTTTCCATATAAAACATCTTTATAGGATGTATACATTGTATCCAAGGACATAGTTCACTTTTCAAGCTTCAATTTGATTAGTCTTGTAGCCAAAATAGACTTACAAATCAAAAGTTTTGGTCATCAAAATTTAGGCATTTTTCATGAAGAAATCCAAGATTGTGCTCAAATCACACACCCATATCCTTTTCCCAGCTTTTTAATCCAACCAATTCATCAAGTTAATACACCCAATCCTTCTATGTTTGAGTATACATTCATTACCAACCTATAATTCATCACTAGCACACCCCTAGCATGTGAAGCTTGCATGAACTATTTACACGCAAGTCACACCTACATGAAACACTTGTGTTCCAAAAAACCTTCCCCCAAGGTTTTGGATTTGACTATAAATAGGACACTTGGGATCCTCAATTCCACCTTTTGGAATACAAGGATACAAATAAAATCTCTGCTCGCCCAACTCTCGAATCTAAGTCTTGTGCCCATGTAATCAAATCCATTTAGGTGGCTTATTTAAGCCTAAAACCAAGGTAATTTAACCAAAATAGGGGTAATTGAGTCCACCAAGGGTTTGGAACAAATAATATTTTTTAGAACCACTTCATCCAAGTCCTTTAACACTAGGTTAAAGGGCCCTTACTTAATCCCATACTTGATTACCATCCTTATAAAAGTATCCATAGAGAACCCAAATAACTAGGGAAGAATTTCACCTATGTTCTATCTACCATAATATCAGGTCACCCTAGTAGTATTAGGGAAGCAATTTTCCCAAGTATCACATGGGAAATTCCTCTAGTTCTCCCTCCCTAGGGAGAACCACCTTAGTCACCCTCACTAGGGTAAACCACTTTTCTCACCCTAGTTTCACTTGAGTGAAACCTTCCACTCATCCTAGTATCACTTGGGTGAAATCCTATTTGATCCCATTAATATGGAAAACCACCCCTTCTTATCCCATAACAATGAATCAAGAATACTTTTGATTCAATAGTAGAACATTCCTTCACCCAAGCCTCCTACATGGGCCACCAATTACCAAGACCTCCTTCGAGACCACCATATGTTCACAATCAAGGAATTAACATCATCATGAAACCATTTTATCATGGATTCCATTGATAAAAGGAGGCTCTAGTTTGTTATCCTAGATAGGTCTAACCCTTAGGGTGACCATAATCATGGATTTCCTTGAAAAAGAGGGTCACTATATGGGAGATACCATAGAAGTTTTCCCAAGATCATAAAGAAAAGTTTAGCTGACCTAGGATAGAGCCTGATTGGACTAGGTGATTGGTAGATACCTAGGTTAAATAAATGAGTTTTGAATCCAATGATTCCATAATCCCTACATATACCCTTTAAGTCCCTTAATGGAGAGCGAGACTCTTTAATTTTCTAACCTACCAACAGGTAAGAAGATTGGAGGAAGGGAATACCTACAAGAGAAATCCTCTAGTCTTTATTATAGGATACTACACTCCTCCCACATCTATATCTCACCATGCATATCAGCTAATAGGAATATAGGGGGATGAAACTCCTCTTAGGTATAATACCCAAGATGATTCTTATTAGCAACATCACCAACTCATTAAGGATAATCACCCCAATATGGCTTAGGGTATAAGTCCCATTTATATCTAATTGTGCACTCCCATACAATACACTTGATCTTACATCATATATTGTTTCTCATATTGAGCATGACTCACACGGGCTTATAGATTTGGGTTGATCATTCCATTATCACAACTAAAATTACTCCTTATTGGGTATCCTACTCAGGTGTAATCCCCAACCACATTCATATGGATATTCTACTTGGTGTAATCCCTAACCTATCTCCTGTGTAGACTCAATGTGTAATCCCAAACACATTACCTAATATGACTGTATTCTCTAAGAGATGTATTCTTTCAAAGGGCTATATTCCTAAATAAATGGATAATAGGGAAGCACACTATGTATAAAACCTACTTGATCCTCTATTGTCACACCTTTCACAACAAAAACAAACTCAAACATGATGTTAAATTATGTATCCAATGTCTTAGTTGTATGAAATAAAATTGCATGACAACATCCTTACCACATGATGTTAAACTACACAGAATGATTTTTTCAGGTGATCTTAAACCATAAATCTCAAACAATATGAGATTTGATTCCTATAAAATGAGATATATAGGGAACTTACCTAATATTCAAAACCAACATCTAAGCCATTTATATACTTTACGTGCCTAGCTATATTCTTATGAGCTTGGAATTACTTTTCACTAGGGCCATATCCCCTAGGAAAAAACTCCATATTGGGCCATATTCCCAATTATAACATGTCCATATCTTAAAGGTATATATTCACTACAAGTCTTATCATGACCCCACCTAGAGGGCCATATTCACTCTAGGTGACCATCATATGTATAGTAGAAGGCCATATTCCATATGAGGCACAACCCATCCTCATTGGGAAATAATTTTTTTGAGGTCAACCAAAAAGGGACACTCATGCATAAGTACCACACCAACCATTACTAGGAATCTTTTATTAAGTGTCTTTTACCACATGACATTAAACTACATTGATTGACCCTTGTCACATGACCAAAAAAGGTATGACATGTCCCATTAATTGGCACATAACTATGTGGGTTATGACCCATTTTATAAGGATACATAGGAAACCCTTATTATGGGTATTATCCTAAAACTATGAACATATACCATTTTCCTGGATAGCGATAAATTCCAGAGTGACCATCTATGTGACTTTAAACCATAGTCTCTTAAAATTAAGCATCACCGAGTAAAATAAAAACATGATAGCGAACCTATGATACATACAAATGGTACCATTTATGGATAACCTCTAATACATACAAATGTTCATGTTAATGGAGAACCTCTGATATATATAGATGTTCACATTGCTACATGTTAATGACTAACTTCTAGAATGAGGGTAGCCTATTTCACACTATGATATGGTAAGGATTCATGAAATACATCTTATATCTATAAGAGAGTCTAAGGGTAGGAAAAAATCCTCTAAAAATTTACAATAAAAAAAAACCACTCACCCTCTTGAGCAATGAACAATTCAAATCATTATTGATAAAACCACTCCAACGATCGCCTTCCTTTGTAAAGTAGGTTTGTACTATCATTTATATTGAACCATCCTAACTGCAGGAGCTGTTGGGTGTTTCCAATTCAACAAACATCTTACCACCAGAAATCAAATTAAATAATGTTCCAAGGACTATCTTGGCTCGGTTAATCCAAGATACATCTTTCATGGGCATGCGAAATCCTAAATTTGAATGTAATTCATGGTTAAACCTTAGTGCCCATGAACATTCCTTATGGTGGGAAGTTCAAGGCTAAGGATTATGCATGTGTGAGTATTTATAGATATTTATATGCATGTGTGTGTATATATATAACAATATATATATATATATATTTAAATATTTATATGTATTCATGTATATCTATGTGTGTATATATATATATTTAAATAATTATATTTAATTATATATATATATGTGTGTGTGTGTGTGTATTTATATATATTTGTGCAAATTTATTTATATTTATATATATTTATAGATATTTATATGTATTTATAATATATTTACATATATTATGTGGGTGTATATATATATATGTATGTATGTATCTATGTATGTGTGTGCATGTGCGCACATATGTAGATTTACATGTGTTTATATATATATATATGTATTTATATATATTATGTGGTTGTGTGTATATATATTTATGTATATTTATATTTTAAATATATATATTTATGTATATTTATAGATATTTATATGTATTTATGCATAATTATGTATATTTATATATATTATGTGGATATATATTTATAGATATTTATATGTATATATATTTGTGTATATTTATATATGTTTATACATATATATAATTATATATAATTACACACACACACACACATGTATTTATATATATCTGTGTAAATTTATCCATATTTATATATATTTATAAATATTTATATGTATTTATGTATGTTTATATGTATTTATATTTATATATATTTATATATATTATGTGGGTATATATCTATCGACATATATATATTTTTATATATTCATACGTGTTTATATACATATAGACACACACATTTATAGAAAAATATATTTAATTATATATATATATATATATTTATGTAAGTATATTTATATTATATATATATATATATATATTTATAGATATTTATATGCATTTATGTATATTTATATATATCACGTGGGTATATATCTATATATTTATAGATATATTTATGTATATTTATATGTATATATAATTATATATTTGTATTTATATAAATTTATGTAAGTTCATGTAAATTTATATATATTTATAGATATTTATAAGTATTTATGTATATTAATAGATATTTATTCATATTTATATATAATCATGTAAATTTATTTAAATTTATATATATTTATAGATATTTATGTGTATATATAGAATAATATATATTTAGATATATTTATATATATATATATATATATGATTGAATATATTTTTATTTACATACATTTATATGTATTACTATATTAACCATTATGTCATTATAATTAACTGTTGATGAGCATAGGTAAGTGATACAGTTTCTGGAATATGAGGAAGATGTTGTGGGTTCCAATCCCAATAACTGCTAATATATGATGGAACTTGTGTGGGTCATGGGTTGTGTTGGGCTAGTTGGGCTTGGGGGGGGGGGTAGGCCATCTGACTCATTAAAATCATTTTTTTAAAATAAAAATTGTAGCTTTTTTTTTGTTTAAACAATTTTAAAAAATAAAACTAGTGCTAAAAATTAAAAACCCCTATGAAATGTTTTCATTAATTTTTTAAAAGCATCTCAAAGTAATCTCAGACACAAGAATTCAATACAATTTTTCAAAACCACTAAAAATAATTTCACTGTGGTTTAGACCACTACTAAATTCCAAAAAACCAACTATTAAATCACATTTTTGGTGTAGTGTGGGATAAGATATTGCAATAATGTACATATAAAAATTACATTCGCCCTAATATTTTTCAAATTTATTCTCTACTTTCCCAACCATTTGCAAAATAAAAATATATTCACTTGTGATTTTCTTCTTCAAAAACACCATTATTCAATATAATTTACTCAAAAACTTGTTTGAAGTTAGATAGTTACTACCAGAGATAATCATAGTATAAAAAATAAACAATTTTAAAATATAACAAAACCTTTCTAATTTTTCATAGTCATATTCACTGGAGAAACCATGGTAATGAGGCTCTCAATCCTTAAACCTTGTAAGCATCCATTTGAATTTTATTTTCACTAAAAATATTTCAAATGTTTATCACCAATGAGTCTTGTACTCAAGATTCAATTTTCTATGAAGTAATTTTAATTATTGTGCTATTTCAGAAAAAAGTTCAATCTCACCTCATTTTGATTAACGAATTTAACACTTTCATGAAAATATTCTATCACATTCTTAACCATAGAAATACTATATTGAACTATGTGATTCAATATATGAGAAAGACATTAAACATAAAAGAGTTATAAATCATAAATTAATCACCAGTTTCTTGAAAATGTATCTATGATAATTCTAATAGCAATATCATTATTTGAATAATTATCCACAAAAAGTGTAGATACTTATTTTTCAATTTTCTATTCCATAAAAATTTTAAAAATAAAATCAACAAGATCAACACCATGACTAGTAGGAGGTATGTGAAAAACTTATAATGTGTTGTTTTAATCTCCAATTAACATAAAAAAGCGTTTTGTAAGAAACATATACTTAATTTTTTGATTAGTTAACTTATATAAATTAGTTATCAAATTAATATTATCAATACTTCTCAACAATACCATGATTTTTTCCTTTATATTTCTTAAATTTTCACACAATCATTATTAATAGTATTATGTGACATTTTCTCTAACACAAACAACCTATTTATTTAAATCATATCAAATCAATCTTCTTCCATAATTGAAAATTGATTTTTAGGTATGAGTATCCATAGAGTAGTTGCTTCTCTTATTTTTTCCACATCAAATGTAACATATATTAGACCAGGAAATATTTGTACACCACCACTAATGTTAGTAGGCTATAAATTTATCCTTGTTTAGTGATTATGATAAATGTTCCATTATAAGAAATTGGATAAATACCTGTTAAATTGAGTAGTGCTTTTACTTATACTCACAATTAATTTATTCTTGCAATTAATGCACCCCCTTCATATAATCACTTATATGAACAACTTATTTGAATTCTAATAAAACAATATAATTTGTTTTAACTATTTTACCTAATAATATCTATTTGATATTTTCCCTAAAATCACAATATATATGTGATATATTTGGACCATATATGATTTACCATTGAGAATGTCATATAATATGACATGCATGGTTCCAAATACATATTGTATTCCATGATTATATATCATAAGGAATTTAATTAGGGATTTTTAAGGATTGCTATGTGATAACACGACACTACCATGGAATGGTATTGGAATTTTAAAAAATTAACACTCAGGTATTTCTATATTGGATATCATTATCGAATGTTTCATAAGATGAAACATATGGGATGATTAGTTCATTCATGAAATGAATGACTGAATAGAAAAATCCATTTAGTCATGAATTCTAACACCTGAGTAAGTACATGAAACTTAGGGGAAATCCTTGAGATATTATATAAGTTGGAAATACCATTGATAATGGGGCATGAACCTTGTGAAATATCTTGGATGATTCTCTTTTCCCTAAAGCGCTCATCATCTTGTTCTTTACTATATGAGGAACTACCATATTGTGGATTGAAGGATAGTCTCACCCATATTATGGGTGATTCGTTTCACACCATTTATAAAACATATAGTAATGATTAATTATTCTACTTATAAGGGATATTCATTAAATATTTGGTTGGATAAAGAAAGAGCATCAACCATTGACTGGTGAAATGCACACAATTTATTCATTTCAATTATACATGGATTTAGTTTCAATACATGGTAGATCTTGAGAATATAGTTTTATTATTGTTTTTGTATAATTTATTAAGTGTTAATAGATCCATATAAACCCATAAATGGTATCAAAGAAACACCATATAATTTGATTCATGAAATCTTGTTTTAAAATGAAGAAATTCAATATCGTATTGAAGTTATATTATCTATCATAAGAAGTGATATATAATTTATTATATGACTTGGTATATGATATTGGATATCATAGTCTATGGCTGGATCACTCCATATGATATGTGATATCTTAGGTTATAATCCAGTGTAATTCCTTTGGTTTTCAACATGTTGTATGGAATGACATGTGGAATTTTTAAATATGATAGTGTTGATTGCTACTATTTCATGAGATGAAAATAGAGAATCATATCATATCTACAATATACTGAATATCATAAAAATAAAACCCCAAGTTCCAAAGGGTTAAATTCACCTAATTGATTATCATAAATTGTGAAAACTGAGTACTAGTCAATCTCACATAGGTTCCCATTCACTATGTCTATATTACGGATGGAATTGTAATACATGACAATCACATGTGCTAAATTACTCTTTCATTAGCCTCCACCATTGAGATAATATCACGCATGTCACGAACCAAATCTGGTCTCCACCAAAATCGGCACCAAAACCAGCCTTTGATAAGTCCCAAAGGGCGTTCCTAATCCCCACGGGCTGGCACAAGTGCCCATGTATCATAAAATGAGAATAGGGACCGATTTACCAGAGTTTATAAATTTAAAACAACAAATGAATCTAATAAAATGAATCTGGATTTTTCAAACTAAACAATATTTTACAAAAAATCAGAACTGAATTACATAGTTTAAAACAACTCACCAATACTATAACAACGGTAAAAAACCAAAAATAAATATCCCAAGAACACTCATGGAAAGGGGCACCTCCCTCATGCCATCTCTAAAAGACTTCACCACCAAGGACTTGCTAGAAACCCGAACCACTGGCACTAAAAATTGTACCCAGCCTGTGACAAAAAAAAAAAAACCAAGTCTACTTACACCCAAGGGTGTAAGTAGGGTGTGATATAATGCCCAATAGTATACCACCACTAAGCTATTCCATGTGATAAACATTCAAAGACGAAAATCTTTTAAGTTTTCATAAACATGAAATGCTAGTTACAATTTCCAAAAGATGCAACTTAAAAATTAAAACAGTTTTCAAGTGGGATATCATTAAGAATCAACACTTTTAAAAATAATTCCAACAATAATGAATTTTCTATCCAACCACACCGTATTCTGATGTTAAGCAGAAAGTAACTAATGAGTACAAGCAATAGGAAATAACCCCTAGGCACTAGCTTATTGTGGGTCCCATGTACCTCATATCTCGGTGAGAGTAACAGTCAAAATATCCGTTCTCATGCACGAGCCACTGGTAGGGAATATACCCATAACCTAGTGGTCCCAAATAATCATCATCATCATAGTTTATTTTGTGTTTTAAGCATCAAACTTTCTATGTGAAACTGAGGCCAAACCCCACGGATTTACTAGCATACTAGTACACATCCACCCACCTAGATACCCAGGTTTTCCTCTTGTGCTCAAACAAGTTCAACAAGATAAGACATATAATTTTCACATGAAAATATCACTTCAATATCAAAAATTCACATGAAATCCCACATGTACATCACACAATTCACAAAATCCACTTTTTCATTCAAATTGATTTTGAAATCAAACTCACACCAAAATAGCCCACAACACATTTTTCACATCTTTCACAATTCAAAAAATACTTTAAAATTTTTATAAAATATTTCCCAAGATGCTAAACATCACATAACATACCACTCACTTGTTACATAATATTATTTTCATAAACAAGTCCATTTTTCACATCACACTCACACAAAACAACCCGAAAACATGTTTCACACCCATATCATGATTTCATAAATCACCTCGATAAATTGCAAAACATTACCAAAATTTTTGACATAAAAACTGACCAATTTACCTTTAAAAAAATAATTTTAATAACATAATAAAACCAAAACAGTACATAATCAACCATTTCACACTTTGTGTAACTCATTAAATCATTTACAATTTTCATAAAACCAACCCAAGGGGTATAACTATGTTTTTCCCACAAAACCCAATTCCAAATCCTATTTCAAATCCAAAATCACACCAATACCAATCCAAATCAGAATTTTAATCCCTAGCAATATTTATTTAACCACTCTAAATTATTATAAAATCAACTCAAATAATACCACAAAATATGAAAATGAAAAACACACATTTTCATAAAATGCTTTCAAGAGGAATTACATGGTTTCAAACATAAAACCCATTAAAAGACCCTCTTTTAAACCTAAAGGCACACCAAGACCCTAACAAAGAAAGATTGGAAGCCCAAAAAGATTTATTACACCAATTGCATATGTTATAAAACACACTTAAACAATACCCCAAGGGTTACACATGAAAAACATCCAATTTCAAACTAAAATGCAACTATAAAATTAAATGCTCAACCAAATCCATCATAAATTTTTTTATAACAACACCAAACATATTAAGAACATTAAAAATAATTAATTCAAGCAAACTAACTCATTTAGAAATGATCACACATGGAATCACCAACTGAAAGTGTTGAAACCCTCAAATATTGGTTCGAAACATCAACTGCACCACCGCCGCATCTCAAGGAAGTGAAAAGAAACCTAAAACCTCAATATTTTACCCATGATACAGTAATTTAGACCCTAGGTACAAACCCTAACTTATGGGAATTTTAGAACTCAATAAAGGGTTAAAGAAACCCTAATCAAAGAGAAGAAATCAAAGAGATAAAGACTTACTTGCAGAAATCTTGAAGAGATTGGCCTAAATATACCAAAATCTGAGTCTCCAAGTAACCAAAACTAGTATAGAGGCTCGAAGGAGTCATATTAGGTCATGTGGGAACTGAAATGGGGGAAAAATAATGAAGATTGAAGGAGTTATGAAAGAATAATTTTACCTCTTCAAATATGGTCGATTTGAGAAAGATTAAGAAATATCACCCTAATTCGTGGTTCAAATGAGCTCCAAAAATGAAAAACCGATAATGGGGGTGATCCTAGGGATATTGGATTTGAGAGTGAGGTGAAATAAAAAAAATAAAAATAAAAAATGAAGAAGATATTAAATAATTAAAAAAACATTTAAAGTAGAAAATGGGCTTATGGGCAGACCCAATACCTTAAATAAAAACCCAAATACACCATGATTATGAATTTATAAAGGCTCCAAATTGACATGGTGGTGTTAATAGTCTAGGAGAATCCATTTATGAATTATAATGGATGAAAATTTTTGAAAAATGAAGGAGTTATAAGTGAAAAAAAATTTATATTTAAATTTGGAATGGGCTCACGGTTTGGCCGAAATTTTGAAAACCCACAATTTCCACCAAAATGCATGGAAAACCTCCATAACAAAGAAAGGATGGAAATTAAATGAAAAATTATTTTAAAAGAAGTCATGGATGTGAAAATTATCCCCACCATAAAACTTTCTTCCCTCGGAAATCCATAACAAAGCCAAAAGAAAAAACCAAACCCAACTGATAGACCAAAAAATGTACTCCTTTACCAAGTTTGGTCTACCCCCGAAAAGAAAAAACAACTCTAGTGATCAATTAAGTAAGTAATACTCTCAAAAATCAAAAATTTCATCAATTGCCTAAAATTATCAAGAAAATTCAGACTTTAACCCCAAAAGGAAACTCATAATACACTATATGAACAAGACTCAAGTAATCTACCCAGACGAACAACAACAACAAACAAGGTTACACTTACTTTGTTTAACTAAACTATTGGGCACTCTCCAATCCCAATGTTTACCCCAAGTAGATGTTGATAGTTAGATAGCTTTGAACTAGACTACCTCTTTCCAGGCCAATACCAAGGACCAATCTGAGTTACTAGTATGGGGAGACACAAATGATCTCCCCACCATAAGAGATAACATAAATTTTCCCGAGACAGATTCAGGATACTAATAGGGGGAGGCCAGAATGGACTACCCGATTCAAGGGGTATACTTCCATCAGACCTTTACAAAAGAATTTATATAACACTCATAGTGGGTCTCCCCACCATATGAACCAACCATCTTAATCGACTGGCACAAGCCAGTACATAAAGACCCCAAAATTTAAAGAGTTGGGACGACCACACAATTAGTCCGCACAGTTTGGGAAACCATGTGCTAACCGTGGGTATCCTTCTATTCACATGGTTTTCTGGGGCATGGTCACTACTAACCATGTGAAAACCATGTGCTCAACCTGGCTATCCAAACTACAAACCTTTCTCCAAATACCCAATTTAAATCAAAGGGGGAAAGTATGGACTCAGGCTACAATAAGGAAATGAGGTCCTCCCACCTCTACCACCAAACATGAACAACTGGAACAAGATAATGACACCAAAGGTTTCAACTATTCCTATCATTCATATTGAGGATAAGAATTTGTATAAGGGTTTGAAAGAATATGGGATTTCCCCTGAATATGTTCCAACTTCTCTATGGGACCTGTGGCTGGAGCTCAAATGATTGAAGCATCTTCATCCTCATAGTTAGGCTTTGGAAACCACATGAACAGAACT
Organism: Viscum album; assembly: GCA_963277665.1. Lineage (NCBI taxonomy): Eukaryota > Viridiplantae > Streptophyta > Magnoliopsida > Santalales > Viscaceae > Viscum > Viscum album. The sequence goes on along the minus strand of OY728141.1, from coordinate 421,383,880 downwards.
TTTTATTCTGGTGATACAAACAAATACACCACAATCCCTGATAAGTTTACCAAGACATAAAACATTCCAAACTCACTTTACCCTAACCCAACATTTCACTAAAACAAGGTCTTAGAAGGTGCACACACATCAAACCTTGTTTCTTTGGGTGAGAAACAACAAAAGGAAAGGACACATATAAACACCTTCCTCTAAAACAGAGGATTTTGGAGTTTTTCCAAGGTAGACATACTATCAACATAGCAGAGACTCTTAGAGGATTGTACATCCTTCAACTTTATAGTAAAATGATCACATTAAATCACAAGGCATCACCGAAAATGACCATTACGACTGATAGAAAAAATACAGGGAACGAGACCTTATGCCAAGTCCCTAAACAACACACACGTCCAGAAAGTGGACACAATATCCTCTCATGACCAAATTCCAAAAAACTAGTGTTTTAACAAGAACTCATGCTTCAAAGAAACTATGAATAACCTAAAGGACCTCTTAGACACCATCAAGACACTCATCCACACTAACAACCCTAGACCACTTCCACCTTCGATGAATCAGGCAACTTAAGAAACTAAGGTTTCTTTCAACCTTCCACAAGCACTCTCTCACTACAAGAGGATCCAAAAATCAAAGAAAGTAATGGGTGTAGATTCAATCAACAAATATCGATAAAATATTCCTTATATTGATCAACTGGAGGATTTTCCAATAGAAAAACAATCCAGGTTGCACTTCAGTTGTACATTAACCCTTAATGGGGGCGTACCTTATCCAATGAGAGAGCCAAAGGACCCAACCAAGATGGTACATTGGTCAAAACATTCCACATAATAGATCCAAAAACATGAAGGGAACCACTATAAAGGTTTCCCAAAACATATCTCATAAGAGACTACTAATCGGTCCTTCTACCCAGCTTACCAACCAAACACAAACCCAAAACACAGTTCGAACAAGAGGGGTTCTTGGACTCAAAACATCCCACAACATCAACATTTTCCAAAAACACATAATATACACTATCCCAAAAAATTCATCAATACATCATGTTTTTATTTAAAAACATTTCTTTGAAAACAAACGGTTCAACGGTCAGCGTATCCACCAATGGTACCCCATGGGCCCCACACATGCATGTTTCTGTGCCACATCGGGCACCCTCCTCATATCTATCCTAGAACTAATCCAATCATGCCATCAACCATCCATCATCCCATATAACCCCATTCATGTTTTTTCTCATGAAAATACCAAAGGTTAAAATAAAAATTCTTTCCACTTTTCAAAACCAAAATGGTCAACCAACACATCATTTTTCTCAAAACCGCTAACCACGAGATCAAAATCCCAATTCACATCTTAAAAAACTTTTCACAAAGACACAAACATTTATATAAGAACTCACTTTCACGTTATTCACATAAATTTTAAAAAAATCTCATCCCATTAAAACGCCCTTTGATTGTTTATAAAACTCTATTGGAAACACTTTTTCAAAACCAACTTCAATATAGTTCCTAATTTCAAAAGAGGTGTAAGCACACCATTTTCCATTTAAAAACAATTCTAAAAATTAAGTTCCTCCATTTCATAAATCAAACCATTCAATCTTTATTTTGAAATCATTTTACAAAAACATTACGCTTCTTAAAACCAAGTCACTTTAAAACCAAAGTTCCAAGATTTCAAAACTAAAGAAAACAAGACAATTCAAGAGAAAACTAGTTTCAGTGGGTGACTTGGACATATGGTTGACAAACATATTCCAATCACTTCACTGCCATAGAGAGTTTTTTAGGGAATATCTCCAGCTCCACATGGATTTCCAGGCCCTGCGATCTCACTGAGACCATTGACCCAACTCTCTTTTCATTTTCCCTAATCATCATCAAACCAAGAAAACCAAAGGACTTAGATAAATACCGACTTCCCTTGGAAACTTGAATCCCATAATGAGGTGTGGTGATCAGGAACACAACCCAAAACTGTAATACCAAGTCCTGACAATCCAAACTCCAAAATATCCCGACTCTTCCCCAAATATCATTACCCAAAGATTTAACTTGAACCTCCTTTGACACCACTTTATCATGAACCAAATCTTGTCTCCACCGAAACCGGCACCAAACCCTACCCGTGACAAGTCCCGAAGGGGATTCTTGATCCCCATGGGCTGGAACAAGTTCCTGGGTATCATAAAATGTGAATTGGGAATGATTAACCCGAGTTTATAAACTTTAAACAATAAATGAATCCAATAAAATGAATCTGTATTTTTCAAACCAAACAATCTTTTACAAAAATTCATAACTAAATTACATAGTTTAAAAAAAATCACCAAGACTATAAAAAATTTACAAAACAAAAAATTAATAGCCCAAGAACCCTCATGGAAAGGGGAACCTCCGTCAAGCCATCTCCACAAGACTTCATCACCAAGGACCTGCTAGAAACCCAAACCAATGGCACTAAAAACTATACCCAACCCATGAAAACAAAAATAAATAAGTCTACTTACACCCAAGGGTGTCAGTAGGGTGTGATACAATGACCAGTAGGATACCACCACTAAGAGATTCCATGTGATAAACATTCAAAGACGAAAATCTTGCAAGTTTTCATAAACATGAAATGATAGTTACAATTTCCAAAAGATGCAACTTAAAAATTAAAACAGTTTTCAAGTGAGATATCATTAAGAATAAACACTTTTAAAAAATAATTCCAACAATATTGAATTTTCTATCCAACCATACCATATGCTGACGGTAAGCACAAAGTAACTAATGAGCAAAAGAAATAGGAAATAACCACTAGGCACTAGCTCGTTGTGGGTCCTAGGTACCTCGTATCTCGGTGAGAGTAACAGTCACAATATCCATTCTCATGTATGAGCCACTAGTAGGAAACATAATCATAACATAGTGTTCCCCAATCATCATCATCATCATAGTTTAGTTAGTTTTGTAAGTGTCAAACTTGCTACATGAAACTGATGACAAACCCCATAGATTCACTAGCATACTAGTACACGTCCACCCACCTAGATACCCAGGTTTACCTTTTGTGCTCAAAAAAGTTCAACAAGACAAGAAATATTATTTTCACATGAAAATATCACTTACACATAGAAAATTCACCAAAAATCTCACATGTACATCACACAAGTCCCAAAATCCACCTTTTCATTCAAATTGATTTTTAAATCAAACTCACACCAAAATAGCCCACAACACATTTTTCACATATTTCACAATTCAAAAAATCCTTTAAAAATTTTATAAAATCTTTCCCAAAATGATAAAAATCACATAAATTCCCACTCACATATTACATAATACTATTTTCATAAACAAGTCCATTTTTCACATCACACTCACACAAAACAACCCGAAAACATGTTTTGCACCCACATCACAATTTCATAAATCATCTTGACAAATTATAAAACATTACCAAAACGTTTGACATAAAAACTGACCACTTTACATTTAAAAAACTCATTTTAAGAACATACTACCACCAAAACAGTACATAAGAAACCATTGCACACTTTGTGTAACTCATTAAATCATTTACAATTTTCATAAAACCATCCCAAGGGGTATAACTATGTTTTGCCCACAAAACCCAATTCTAAATCCTCTTTCAAAGACAGAATCACACCAATACCAATAAAAATCAGAATTTTAAGCCATAGAAATATTTATTTAACCACTCTTAAGTATTATAAAATCAAATCAAATAATACCACAAAAGATGTAAATGAAAAACACACATTTTAATAAAACGCTTTCAAGAGGCATTACATAGTTTCACACATAAAACCCATTAAAAGACCCTATTTTAAACCCAAAGGCACAAAAATACCATACCAAAGCATAATTGGAAACCCAACAGTATTTATTACACCAATTTCATATGTTATAAAACACACCCAAACAATACCCCAAGGGTTACACATGAAAAACACCCAATTTCAAACTAAAATGCAACTATCAAATTAAATACTCAACCAAATCCATAATAAATAGTTTTCACAAAACAAAAAACATATTAGTAACATTAAAAATAAGTAATTCAATCTATATAACTCATCTATAAATGATCACACATGGAATCACTTATTGAAAGTGTCGAAACCCTCAAATATTGGTGCAAATCATCAACCGCACCACCGCTGCACTTCAAGGAAGTGAAAAGAAACCTAAAACCTCAATATTTCACCCAAAAGGCAGGAATTTATACCCTAGGTAGGAACCCTAACTTCTAGAAATTTTAGAACTCAAGAAAGGGTGAAAGAAACCTTAAGGAAAGAGAATAAATCAAAGAGAGAAAGACTTACTTGCAGAAATCTTGAAGAGATCGCCCTAAATCCACCAAAATCTGAATCTCCAAGTAACCAAGGCTAGTATGGAAGATATAAGGAGTAATATTAGGTCATTTGGGTACTAAAATGGGGGAAAAATAATGAAAATTGAAGGAGTTATGAAATAATCATTTTTCATCTTTAAATCTGGTCAATTTGAGAAAGATTAAAAAATATCGCCCTAATTCACAGTTCAAATGGGCTCCAAAAATGAGAAACTAGTAATGGGGGTGATACTAGGGATATTGGATTAGAGAGAGAGGTGGAATCACCAAAAATAAAAAAATAAAAATAAAAATATATTAAATATTTAAAGAAACATTTAAAGTAGAAAATGGGCTTACGGGAAGACCCAATACCTTAAATAAAAACCCAAATACACCATGATTATAGATTTCTTAAGGCTCCAAATTGACATGGTGGTGTTAATAGGTCATGGGAGGCCATTTATGAATTGAAATTGATGAAAATATTGAAAAATTAAGGATTTATAAATGAAACAAAATTTATATTTAAATATGGAAATGGGCTCACGGTTTGGCCTAAATTTTGAAAACCCACTATTTCCACCAAAATGCATGGAAAACCCCCATAATAATGAAAAGAAGGAAATTAAATGGAAAATTACTTTAAAAGAAGTCATGTATGTGACAACTCAACCCATATCACAACATATTTATCTTATACAAGTCCATTTATCATTGGACATATTTTCCAAACTTCATGGGTTTATCCTATTTAAGTGACCACACTTACCACAAGCCATAATTATTAATACTAAATTTTGATTGAAATCACTGAAATTTTTTTGTGTTCTATGACCTATCTATCACCCCTTATGATATCTTATATCATTAAAAATGATATAAAAGAAAAATTCGTTTTTTCTTATTTAAAATTACAAGTTGAAGTAAATAATTTATATATTTTTTTATAAATTATATAAAAATTTATTTTGTGATATTTATTTAATTTATAAAGGTGTTTTTTAAATTAACTAAATATGAATTATTTATAATTAATTAATTAATTATTTATGAAACATTTATTAAATAATTATTTCATAATATTAATTATTAATTTTAAAATACATTTTCAAATTAAATGGTATGACTTATAATTTGGATAAAAAAATTTTATATGAAAATTACAAGTGTAATTTATAAAGGGTTTATTAATTAATAAATAAGGAAAAAATAAAAATTTGTTTATATTTATTATTATGAATTCTTTATAATAATTATTTTGATAGGATTATATTTATAGGCCTTATTTGAGAAATTATTTAAACCATATGAAAAATATTTTTGGTAATTGATATGATAAAGGTTTAAATAATATTAAATAGGCGATGTTTAGATCATGTAAATTAATTACATGATATAATTGAAATATAATTTTTTTATATTTTATCTAATATCATATATTTAAGTAATATTCCATATAAAGGATAATATGAAGGAGTTCATATTAAAATTAAATATAAAATGTTTATGTTTACTTAATTATAGATTATCCATAATGAAGTTGGGGTGGTACTTGAGTGGTTAACACACCCCATAAGTCTGCATGAAATCTAGGATCAAATCCTGGTGGATGAAGATTTTTGGGTTACTATAGTAGGTATTGTAGTAGTATGGTAGAAACCAGAACTATTCATCTGTTTAGGCCTTTGGGCCACTGGTTTGGGCCTACGAGCCACAAGGGCCTTCATGACATCAAAGGGGAGTGGTGAAGTAGGACTTATGGGAATATGACGATATAGGTGTGATGAAAGTGGGGTCTTCAAGCCATCCATTGGTGGGACTACATGCCATGTAATGAGATTCATTCCCAATGGGCCTTTGAGCCATTAATTATCAATGTAATAAAGCGGCTGGTTGGGTGGATTATCCTTATGGGGGGGTATGACTTTCCTTTTCAGCCTGTGTGTGTGGTGTGTGTGTGTTTGATTATAATTATTCCCCCAAGAACCTAATATAATAATTATAGATTATCTATAATGCATAAAAAATTATAAAATGTTTAAAATTAGCTTTACTTATGAATTGTTTATTAATAGTTTACTCATGTGTAAATATATGATTTATTGACTAATTTGGTTTATTCACTTTTTTATTCATAGAATAAATTTTTTATATTATAAATATATGAATTTTTTAGTTTAAAGAGTTAAATTACTTATTTAAATGATCATATATGAATTTAAGGTGTTACATGCTATGTATGGTAATTGATTTAGTTTTTATTCTACATATTCTTTGGATTGTATTGGGTTATAAACTAAAATTTAAGAATTTACTTATAGTTTATACATATTTGGTGTTGGATTTATGATGAAATTGGAGTTCTTATCAAGTAAAGTATCCATTGGTATAGGGAATTTGGGCTGGACTACTCTCTATCATAGAGTCTTATACCTTGTTTAGAAAAGTGGGGGTTGGATATATTCCACACCAATCATACTCATATAGGGATTGTTCATTTCATATGATTCTAATCATTTACATGAAATTTGTTTTTGTACCTTGTGCATGATATGCATTTGTATTTGTATGAATATATTTTTCTTTTAGTCAGGGTTAGTAACATAGTACATGAGTTGTGTAAAGAGTTACACATCAATATGGTTTGAATATATTTATTTGGAAAAAGGAATAATATTCCACACTAATTCATTAGATGCATGTATATTTTAGGGTAATAACATGTGATTTTATGGTGATATTAAATCCCATTCTAAATACTAAGTGTTAGATTCCTTCCAAATAAAGCACTTATCAAGACCTCGATCACACAACTAGGTAGATCATGATAAATCTAGGCACCCCTAGATTATATTATATAAGTCAATAAAACAAGTGAACATAATAGGATTATGTCCCATTCTTGTCATTTTTTGGGTTACACTTAGCTAAGATACCCTAATATACTTAGGTCACTGAGGGAATAATGTTGAGTTTATCAACATAATGGATGGGGCTAAGAGTTATCCCCACAACAATCCAAGAGTAATATATGATATTATTTGGATGATGCACTATGTAGATAGCTAAGTGATGCAATAAATTCTAATTTGACCTAAATATTAGTTAAATATAGATCTTGGACCATTAATGTACATGATGGATTTTAAAAGGGGTCATCATTTTAGTGGAAGTACATTTAATAAAATTCATTATTAAATTATTTCAAAACATGATACTCATCTGATAATAGTTTCTATTATAGACTAAATGACACCATAATCATCCAACATAACTTTGAGATAATATTTTAGGAAGGATTAGCCTAATGTAAGAAACTTCTCTCTATTTGTACAAAAATTTAATAATTTTTGTTAAGCATGAGAGAAAATTTTATGTGTTTGGGACAAAACCTTATTAAGCAACCAAGCATCGAAGAGGTTTAATAGGTTGATCAAGATGATTATATGAATCAAAAAATAATTCAATCAAGGTTTATTCTAAGGTTTGTTATAGTTATGTAATTAAACCTATTAGAAATGATATAACATGATAAATGATTTCAAGAAATGTCTATCCTTTTCCCTCAAAGTGATAATTATAGATGAACTGGTTATGTGATATCTTGGTAGTACACGTGGGTAAAACTTAACACCATAAGAATAAAATCTAGTTTTAAAATCCAATAATTTTTCTTCAAATAATTATTTAAATTCATTAAAAACTAAAGGTAAAAAAATAACGACTGATAATGATTCCATAAGATGTAATTGTCTGAAATACTTAAAGGACTTTAGAAAAATCCATATAAATTATATATAAAGTATTAGTGTTATAAATATAAATTCTTTAATTTTGAAAGGTATATGATACCAAATTCATAATTTAATTTTTTTTGTAAATATATAGGAGTTTAAAATCTATGAAATAATTAATACAACTTTTAGTTTTCATTCAAATTATTGGAAAATGGTCTTTGAATCATAAATTTGAATATAAATATCTTAAGCTCACATAGACTTTGAATAAAGGATGTATATCTGTCTCTCATTTCTATTATATGATAAAAGAATTTGCTTGTTAACAAATATTTTTTATAAACAATGTTTGATGTTGGATTCAAATACACAGTTTTTTGATTCATTAGATTCTTTGAAATATTTGATATTAAAATAAGGATAAAAGAAGTTTCATCTGGGATAAAATAGTTTATCCGATTATTTTTTAAAATATAAGGGTTTTGGTCCCACCACTATTAGTGGAATATTTTAAAGATCAGTATTATTTTCAATAAAATACCCCAAAAACATAAAATAATATATAATATATGTAAATAATATTTTGATCTTTAAATATTCCCACTAAAAATAAATAAGTGTTAATTCTTATACAAAGTATTATGTATCACTTAGCATGATTTTTTGAAAAGAATATAGTGTGTAAGAGGAAAATGGTAGTATTATTAGACTTTAATAAGTTAAATTTTAAAAAATAAAATATTATTCTAGTCAAAATAAAAATTGAATGGAACTTTATATCCTAAAAGGTTTAGGGTATTTTAGTAAAATATTAATATAAATTGTTACATTAGTTAACATAAGGTTTCAATGAAAATGTTTGATGGAAAGGGTTATAAGAATGATAATGATGAACTTATAAAGAGTTATAAGTGGATAATAGAAGTTATTAACATTGAAACATTTGATTTTGTAGAGTTAAGTAGTTTGAATATGTTCAAGGGATTGAATATTAGTAATATGATTCCTAAGTCTCACTGTAACAACCCATGTCATTATGGGTTGGTCAAAATTAAATATAGTGTGTGTTTTTTGGTATTGAATAAGGGTAAATCATGATAATTGGATATTTAAATGGATTTATAAAGGTTTTAATATCTCTTTAAGATGTTTTTATATGTTTTTGAAGTCTCTAGATATGTATCAGGTTCTCAGGTGAGTGTTTGATAGGTTCAATATGGCTTTATAGTGAATCTTTTTTGCAGGTGGTAGGGAATGCTACAAACTATGAGTGCTATGGCATGAAATATTTTTTGTTTAATATTTAAAGAGTTTAAGTCTATGTTGTGCAATTAATAATGGTTTTAATTCATAATTTTTGTGATACGTAAGATCTATGATGAAGACGAGTTTATGAATAAGTTTATGTGACAAAGGTAATACGTGAGATTTTTCTAGACCTTACAGATTGGAAATTGGAAAGGAAATATGTAAAGAAAAATAATTGATATGTAAAGGTCAATTTGAATCCCCTATGAGATATTTAGGGGTACCTTTTACTCAAATGTAAGGTTCATTTAAAGTCATGGTTTGATAATTTTGAAAAGTATTGAAACTACACTATGGTCCATATGGGTTAACCTTGTGAATCATAAAGGTAAAATATAAGTTACCCTATGATATATAAGGATTAACCTAATACATTGGGGTTATAAATTGTTAAATTACTTGATATGTAATGGTTACCTAATGATATTTAAGGGTTACTCTGATATGCAAGGGTTAGAAAAAGTAGAGTAACCGATATGTAATGGTTACCCTGTAATACACAAGGGTTACTTTGATATGTGAGACTTAGAAAATTGGTAAAGTCTTTAATACTTAATTTTTATGGGATAATATAGATAATACATATGATTTTATTGGGATAATATAAATGGTTGATCCAAAATTTGAAAAAATGAGTGTGATGGACTGAAAGCTATAATGGGTTTGCTATCTAGTTTCTTTTAACCAAGGGAAGGATGATATTTTATCCTTTTAAAAAGAAAACCCCCTTTTAGATTCTTCATTTTTTGGGATGTACAAGAAAATTGGAGGTTTAGATCCTGTCACTTTCCTTTTTTACCATTTAACTTCCTTGAATTGTGGTAATTAAAGGTGAAATTCCACATCACTTAAGTTGTGAATTTATTATTCCACCTTGGTTATTCTTATATTTTGTAAGCTACTAATTTTTGATTCTCTAGGCTAGTGTTTTAGTGGAAATTATGTAAGGAACTGGTTGATTCATCTTGATATGATGAGGATTTAATGTGTTTTGGATAAAGGAGATCCCATGAGGATGAATACACTAGGTTATATGTAGATTCATTGAGGCATGGATCCTATTTGACATATTTTTGGATTTCCATTAGTTTGGGTGAAATTGATGGATGTGTGGTGATTAGAATTTTTGGATTTTGTGTGCTAGAGTTTCCAGTGGATAGTGGGGTTGGTTCACACCTCAATTCTCAATTTTTAGGCCATAGAAGATCAACTAGTGAGTCATTATTTTTTTATTACCAAATAATTAGTACATAATTAATTAAGATATTAATTGTGATATTTATTTTAATTGGTTTTATTTTGGATTAAATTATTTTTGATAGAGTTAGAGACTCATGTTTATATATATTGGTTTATGGAGATGGATTGATCTTGTTTGATGTTGGTGGAAAGAATAGCTTAAAGGGAATAAATCAAAATGATGTAGGTGGTCCCTAAACATCTCCCTAATATTTATGAATTATGTTTTATAGCATGTGATATTTGGTATTTCCACTTATGTGTAATTAAAATTAAAATGAAAAATGTTTTTTTCCTTTAAATCCCCTTGAGAAGAAGAAAAAACATTCTCAAGGAACATCATACCCTTGAACACTAAGCTTTATTTTTTGGTTTTCGCTATCATTGAGATCAACCATAAATATATTCTATGTGATATATTGACCCTATATGGGTATAAATTCAATGAGTGAAACATAGTGGACCATAGAATAGGTTCCTTTAGTTCCTTATAAGTAGGGAAGTGTTATGGATTAGGAATGATTGGCTTAGGGGTATACCATAGAGAGGATTTATATATAGGTTAGGTGGATTAGGTTCAACCTAGCCTGAATTGTAAGTGAAAGGGTTGATATGATTTATTTTATTTATTTTTCTTACATTTTACTACCTATATGGATGATTTCACCATGATTAAATAATTCCTATGTTGAAGGATTCTATTCCCTTTGAGCGACGACCCTTGAACTTAGAGTTTGGGAATGGATAATAGAACCAATGTGGGGTGTCTGAATGTTGATCAATCCTAGGGGACTATATTGGGTGCCCTAGTTTTGTATTAACTCTAAAGAGAATTAGAATGATGTGGATAACATAATTATATAATAGTATGAATGTGGTTATAAGAATAGGTTTTGTTCCTAAGAGTATAAACTAGGTAAATTATATTGGGTTATACTGGGTAGAAAATAATCCCGTTGATCATTATGATAAATGATGGTTATAATATATGGATTCTAATCCCCCTGACATGTATGATATATGGTGATTATATGGGGCATGTTCTAATCCCCTCAATGATAATGATATATAATGGTATTATGGGTGAGTGCTTATTTAACCCTTGGATTTGTTTACGTGTCATGTTCAGAGACATCCAACTTTGGATAAAGTTGGTATGGTCATACCAGAGTGACTAAGATAATACCTGTGGTCATGAGTGATATATTGTATATAGTTGTTTATTTATTCCTTCAGAGCATATAAAATTGTATATGCATTGGATATCTTTTTCATTTTAAGTAAACCATTAGTGGTAGACTACTGAATTATAATCACTCCTTGCTTGGAAATCCATAAAATATTAGTACCAAAAAAGACCTCATGATCAATGGTACAATTAGGGAAGTGGATCAGTATTGGATGAGTGAGCTAGAAAAATTGGATGGACTTAAGATATAAGACTAGGTTGGGAATCAAGATCGGGTTATAATTTTTTAGTTTTATTTAATTCTTATATTCATTTAATATAATCATACAATGATAGATCATGTTGGAATCTTCCCAAATCATGTGAAATTTGGGATAGGTCATTCTATTATATCAAGTGTTTTTTTATTCTTTTGGTTTCTTGTAGTTATGATGTTTCATTTTATTCTATTACATATCATGATGATAGATTTTATTATATGTACGCTATTTTTTTCTACTTGAATTTGTAGGTATAGTCTTCCTATGGTATCAAATTATACTATCTCTACTAGTTAGTAGCCTCTATCATATAAGGAGGTGAGATTGAGGTCACATGGCTCTCTGATCCAGTTACTATAGAGCGAGTTGAGTCTGGACATTACAAAGTGGTGTCAAATCATTCTTTTTTTGTATTATTATTTTAGATATGGAAGAACATAGATAATATTGGTAATAACTTGGGATATAAACTATTTCATATTCTTAGCTAGTACCTGAATGAGATGAAGTCTAAGTTTCTAGAGATTTGGGATTATTTTTCTTGGATTTCATTATTATATTTGATTTTATTTTTTCTAAATATCTTTCTATGAATTTTTGATTTGTGATTTATGGTTTTAACCATAGAACAAGGTGGAAAGATGTGTGTGTTCATGCATCATATCAAGCATGTAGGTTCACATGACATGTGCATGATTGTGTGTCATTGTGACCCTCATTTTAGAAAATAAAATAGTTTTAGGTTATTTAATGTTTTAATAATAACTTATTTGGTGTTTTACTAAATAAATTATTGGTGGAATTATAATCATACAAAATAAATTATTATGTTTTTCTTTGATACTGATCTTCACAGGGATGTGTTTTTAGAATGCACATGGATATGTCCATGATCAGTGAGGGGGTAGTCTGGTATGTGGATGCTAAGTGGTGGTTTGAACCTTAGAGTGGGTAGTTGGATTGAGTATGAGATTTTTAATATATATAATAACCCTATAGGGGTTTTATTGGATAGTAAGATGCGTGATGGTATTATAAATGAGAGAATGGTTATTTATTTGGGTTCTATGACATATTATGGCATAATATGGTTTAGGTGAGGGAGAATTTTTATGTTGATATGTGACTTAGGATATTTGTGAGTCAAGTGTTATAATTGAATAAAAATATGTTTTCCTATTATTACTTGAGATTTTTTTTGGTGTATAAGGATATACCAAGAGAGGGGTTATTCAAGGATTTTGGAATCCATCAGAGATGAGAAGCATGGCCAGATGCTTTGTGTTTGAGATTGGTGCAAGAAAGTTACTACTAATTATGTGGAGTAGACTTGTGGGGAATTCCTTAGTTATAATGTTGGAAATGAAATCACTTAGTATTACTTATGTGTTTTGATATTCTTAACATTCATGTGAGTTATTAATAGTTAGTTAATTATGAAATAAATCCTTGAATTTTTGTAATGACTCAAATTTATGGGTAATTGTTTTATAAGTAATTTTGAAAATATAGTCCCAATGTAGGGAAAATTTGGATAATTGGTACCCGGATTTGAATTTTGAGGGTTGAAAAATATAAAGGTGATTTTTGGATGTTTTAGATGTTTTATTGGAGTTTAAGTTTCTCAAATAAGTATTTGTGTATGGATATAGTGATTCTATTGCAAGTTTTTTCTATAGAAGGACCGTAACCTCCTGAAGGGTGAGGGTCACCTCGTGACAATTGGATTCTCAAAAAATAACGCAATATATATTAGGGGAACCATGATGTAAAGTTATAAGTAAATTCCATGACTAGTGTGTGTTACCACATGGTGTATATTATGTTTGATATTTAATGGTTGAAATATTTAAGGGTCATAAGAAGTCACATCGTGGAAGATGGTTTCATAATGTGATAATAACCCTTAACTATTAGGTATTTGGAAAGGGAAATTACCTTATGTGTTGTGTCACACCATGTAATGGGGCCTTAATATATGATGGTAACCCTTATATATAGGTTTTATGAACACTTATGCATGCCTTTGCAAAATTTCATAAGGGATGGTCACACTGTGACCCCTAGGGACATTCCACGAACCTAGGGTCATGCTGTAAACCCTAGAATTATATTGACACTCTTAAGGAAATTATATGAAGTCCTAAATTAGGGGATGGATCACAATATATATCACTAAGGACACACTGTAGAGAGTTAAGGCCATGCAATGAATGGAGGAAGCTATATAGTGAGGGCTTGGAGTGTGGGTTGTCGGCTCTTCCTGGGAGAGGTGTTCCACATTGTGTTCATAATGATCATGATATTATGAGTCCCATAAAGGGGAGGTTCATGTCATGAGGCATTGGGTGGAATCATGTAGGGGTGACTGTGAGGGGTGACATTCCACTATGTCCCCTCGGTTCATGCTAGAAACTGACCCGAGGTTGGGGAATTACATTATGACACCTAGGTTCATGCCATGACATACCATTTTTCTAGTTTTTTAAAGAAAGTACAATCCCATATTTTCTAGTTTGGACCCTTCATAATTTTGGGGAAATAGGGTGTTGGGATAGGGGAATTCATTAAAATATTCCAATACTTCTTCCTTAATTTCATCACCCTCAACAAAGGGTGGTTATTGGGAATTTTACATGGAGATTCAATGTATGGTTTTTTCCTTTTTTGAAAATTCTTGTTATACCTTGTTAGTCACTAATTTTGGTATCTCTAAGCTCAAGTTTGATGCTGATTCCACTAGAGCATTCTAGAATTGGTTTGATATTATAGATATTTTTCTCATCTTATCTAGAGGGTCCAAAGAGGGTGAACACACTAGGTTTTGTGTAGTTTTAGTGATGTGTAATTTCCTGATGAGTTTTTATAAAATTATAACTAATTGTATTAAAATTTATAATGACTTATAAATTGTTTATAATTAATTAATTTTTTATTGTGATTTGATATAGGGTAAAAAGTGTTTATGTGACTTAATAAAATCTTTGATGAGGCATGAACAAACTTGTTTGAGGATGAACTGATCATGGTAAGGGGGTAACTTCATGTTTGAGTTATATGGTCCCTATAAAACTAAACCATATTCTTATAGATTCATGATTAGGCATGACTATATGAAAATATATGTTCGATTAAAAGGGATAGGGACCAAGGGTGTCTAGGAAAAGAAATAAGGTGGCACTGATCCTCCCAAAGTTAGATCAAGTGCTCCTTGAACTTTTGGTTTTTTGGGATTGCCTAGAGATTATGCCTCTAAGGGGGAGAAGATATTAACTGATTCTAAGAGAGAACTAGGGTATGAATTGGGATTTTAGAAAAGTTGAAATCTTCTAGGTTAGACCTCATGGTGCTAATATCATAGGAATGAGAGGATTAGGCATGGGGATGAAAGGTGATATGTCTGTACGTCTCACTTATAATCAAGAATACACTATTGAGGGAGGATTTAGGACATAGTGCATAGTTTGAGTGAAATGGGTCCTATAATATTAGGTTATTGTGATTTATAGGGTTCCTCTATATGACTATCTTGAGAGCTATATTTTATGAGATTCAAGATGAGACCCCAATTTGGGTTGTGAATTTAAAGGGAATTTGGACCCTCCTCTTGAGGAAAAGGTCAGTTTGAGACTACCGTACATGTGGTAATTATTGGGAAATGAGAATGGGTTAGTATTGAAAGGTAGAGATTGAGTTAGTCTTAAATGAACCACCAGGTTACTTTATAGGTAATATGATAATTTTTATGAGGTTAGCATGTTGTTCTTATATGGATAAGACAATATTGAGGAGATTAGACCACATGGATAGTGGGATACATGGAATTATAGTGGTATGATGGCCTATCCAAGAGTTAAGTCCTTGATATTAGATTCATAGAAATCATGCAAGATGGATTCAATGCCTTATTTATTGTATGATACATGTGCCTAACTATATGTATGCCTAATACTGAGACTGGATGGATAACCTTACATTGAGTGAGAAGGTTGTGGTAGGAACCACCCTAAGTGAGTGTTAGCTGATCTCAGTTGTGCTTGTGAGACCCACTATTTTGAGGGGCGTGTTCAAGGTTATGTGGAAAAAATGTAGATATTGGCCTTCCCCTTAGAGAGAGGGTAGTGACAGGGGTTTCCCTATGTGAGAGGGTACTGCTTTTAGTTTTTCTTGTGAGACCCACCCTAAAGAGGGGATTGGTTAGTGTGAAGTGGTATGGATCTAGATGATTCCCTTACCATGACTGAGAAGGTGGTGGAAAGGATAATATTGAGTGAGAAGATATTCATCGTAGTTGTGCTTGTGAGACCCACCCTAAGAGAGGGGAGTGGCCAATGTGATATAGTATGTATGTAGATGATGGAATGACCTTACATGAGAAGGTTTTAGTAGGGACCTCAGTGAGTGAGAATGTATTTTCCTAATTATGATTATGAGTTCCACCCTAAGAGAGGATAGTGGTAATTGGGATATGAGACATGATGTGAAACCCACCCTAAGGGAGGGTATTAGTTAGGGTGATGTGGTATAATAAAGAATGTTTGCATCCACTTTAAGTGAGAAGTTGTTGTCTACGACCACCCTGACTGAGAGGGAACTAGTTCGGGATATGGTTGTGGGACCCTACTCTGAATAAGTGGGTAGGGTTCAGGATGCGGTATGAAATGGGATATGATGTCGAGGTTTTGTATGAGTCCTACCCTGAGTAAGGGGGTAGTGGTCGTGACATGATATGACACTTTACATTATATCTTTGGGTATGGGATATGATTTTTTGTGTGAGGTGACATTTCCTAGTGATGGCTGAGCCAGGCAGGGTCCGATTTCATGGTAGCTTTGTTAGAACTTGGTGACCTAACACACATGATTTTGTGTTATTCTTATGCCTGTTTACTTTCATCATGAATACAAATGTACATGATAATATATATTAGGGGCACTTGGTGAGATCTTACTGAGATATATTTCTCATACCATACATGGGTGCCTGGGTGAATGTGTATAACTTATGTCTATTATACATGTCAGAGCATAGGTTGTATAATAGACTAGGCATGATATCTGGAAAAGAATTTATAGATAGGGCGGATGTAAGGATTGGGGATGGTAGTAGATCCTCATTGTGTATGTATTATTTTTTTATTTTTTAGATGTGATCATCCTAGTGAGAGATCAGTTGTGATGTATGATTGTGTGACCATATATTCATTTTTTATAACATATTGGGTTATTATTTATGTATACTATAATTATCTATTGTTCATGTTGTTTGGTTATTTTATATGTTATTTATTGTTATGATATCTATGTCATTTACTCCCCAATGTATGATTTATATCATCACCACTAGTATTTAGTTAGATCATTATAAAGTGGTATCATAACATCTTTTATGTTATTTTACTATTTAGGGACTATTAGAGGGAGACAAGAATGCATCAAAGATTTTTAAAGACCTTATACTAGTGATTCATGAACACCTTTACATTGGAAACTCCAGGTTACCAGGGTTATGGGATTTATATTATTGGTTTTTTTTGTTATGATTGAGTTTTTTATGTTTTCTAAGTATGATGGTGAGATATTTGTTGATTTAATTTTTCTCTTGTACTGAGGTAGAAAGTGGTGTTCTATTATGAATCATTTTTGGAATATAGGATTCACAATATATTTGTAATATTATGTGTGGTTGATTTTTCTAAAGACAAAATGTTAAGGCATTTAATATGTTAACAAAAACTTATATAGTTTTTTCCTATATAACTTTTTAGTGTAATTCTTCTTAGTCGAACCATGATTTCAACTCATGAGTATTTTTATAATGATAGGTTATATGGATCCAATTGTGGGATGTTTTATAATGATAAATATATAACCCCTTAATACAAGGGATGTATAATAACCCTTGGTGGGTTAATTTTTACATCAGATGCTTTGGTTATAGTTAGAAATAAGTTAGTTATTCCTGTGATTTGGTTTATAATGGGAATACATTTACTTGGTGAGTTGGATACCCTAAATAGATTAAAGGAAAGACATTTGAGATGGCTTGTTATTTTGGGATGTAAATAACTTAAAGTGATTTTGGTATTGAGTTTGGGTTGGAGGGTAGGATCAGTTGGATGCCTAGCCATGTTTTTTTGGTATGTTTTTGAGTGGTGTAGAAGAATCATGTTAGGACTTGGCATGAGTGAGATTCCCTAATATTTTTGGAAAGTAACCACCAAGGTATATTTTGG
Source organism: Viscum album (assembly GCA_963277665.1). Lineage (NCBI taxonomy): Eukaryota > Viridiplantae > Streptophyta > Magnoliopsida > Santalales > Viscaceae > Viscum > Viscum album. The sequence goes on along the minus strand of OY728141.1, from coordinate 421,365,552 downwards.
TTATATAATATTGAAACACAATAAAGGAATAGATAGTGGTTCAGGAACATGATCTTAGGTTTGATGAGATGTGGCTCCTGAGAGAATGAGTTTAGATTTGAAACTGGGTAATACAAGAGAACACACCCATTAGGTTTGGATGAGGTCAAGGTGGATGGTGGATAAGAACTAGTGAGAGGATTATTAAAGATTAACACTGCCTTAGTAGGAGGAGAGAGAGTGTTGGTGTGAATTTTTAGGGGAAAATCATCAATACTTGAGGTTAAGTGTCCATTTGTTGTATGTGGTGCCATTTTGAGTTTAATAATTAGTGAGTGGGATATGAATGGTTTTTTGGGAATTTTTTGGGTTTTAGGGGAGCTTTAGGTATTTACTAATGATGGCATGGTGGTGAATTACCTAGTTCTCAAATTATTGAAGGAGTTTCATGGAATATTAATGGGTCTTAATTATGGGGTCAGCCTTGGAGTGTGGTAACATGGGTGATCAGTGAGATGCCCATGGAAAATGGCTAGAACTAGGATAAACCGAGTGATCAATTAGTGTAAAATGCAATGCAATGATTTCACAAATAAAAAATAAAAAGGGATGTGAGATGGTGTATTAAATATCATAGATATTATTACCTATATTTATAAATATTTTAAAAATATCATAAAATATGATTAAATTCAGAATTCACTAAATAAGGAGAAACTTACTGTCAAGTCATTCATGTGACAACGACCACTATTCCTGAGTGGGTATTTTGGTTCACTAATTACTGAGAAATGGATTAATATAATAATATATATATTTTTTGTTCTTTAGTGTTTAGATCATGAGAAATTGGTTTTAGATATTTATAATTTATAAGGTGATGAAAATCAATAGTGGAATCTCATTAATAACATAAGGAAAATGATAAATTCAATCCATGGGATGGGAGGATTTTAATAAAATATTTTTCAATAAATATTTTCCTCAAACTCTTAAAATAAAAATGGAAAGATAATTTCTTGAGTTGAAATAAAAGGAGGATTCATCCATTAGTTCCTATGAATAATTCTTCATAATACTTTTAAGGTATGCCTCTAGTTTTATCATTGATCTTGAAAAACAATTTTATCATTTCTTTAGTGTATTAAAACCAAGTCTCTAGAAATCATTAGTTATAAGGGACTTTGGTAGTTATAAAGAAATTATTCAATGTGCTATAAAGGTTTAAATGGAAATTGGAGACTAATTATTATCATGTATTTAGAGAAAATAATATGAAAATGGAGTTTCATGGAAATTAAAATGATAATCTCATAAATTAAAGATGATTCAACTTTATATATATTGAATATGTGGGAAAAAAACTTGGGAAATTGTCTCAAAAGAATTGGAAAATGATTCAAGTTCTGAAAATAAGGATATTAAGTACATGGGTGTTGGTGATAAATAAAGTTTCAAATCAACACAATGAAGGAGAATAAATTTCAGTATAATTATCCACCCATAATTTAATTTTTCAATTATAATGATTTTGGAAATTAGGAAAAAAAATGCACTAATACAAGGGTTAGTGGGGACAATAAATGTTTAAAACATATAAAAACAATAGATAAAGAGAAATATTATGAAATCACTACTATAAAAGTGGATAATGTAAACAAGTTAGTGAATGGAGCACTTATCATCCCTCAAGAACTATAAAAATACTATTTTATTTTAGTTCTATACACTTCTTCACATCTAGATAGTTTTCTAAAAGCATTGATTTACCAACCCAAATATTGGATATTGAATTATCAATGAATATACCTAGTGGTGTACTAATTTCATCTCAAGTTTATAAATATTTTACAATTTATGTTTATGGGAATATACTTCCTACAAATCATGTTATTCTTTTATTGGTTAAATTAAATGAAATATCAGGAATTGATTATCTCTCTTAATGTATAACTCAAATCAACTACTAGAATATGGAGATCTTATTTTATATCCAAAATCATCCCATAACTATATACTAATGTAAGGATGATTATGAAATCCCTATGAAACTATTTTTCTTATATGAGTTTTAATACATAACAATGAGAGATATTTGGATAAAATGATTGGGGGAGAAAATCAGTATTTAGGATATACTGATTATGAGAGAATATGTTGAAGTATTTCTCAAATAGTTGTTTTTTCTTCCCATAGATCATGAGGTTAATTCTCAATTTAACTCATAAATGGATATATTCCCATACCCAATATTCCTTATAGAATAAACCTTATTAAATTATAGGAATTGAAGAAGCAACTATAAGAAAATTTAGAGAGGGGTTTTATATGACCAAGTGATTTACCATGGGGTGAACCGATCCTATTTATTAAGAAGGATATATCAATGCACTTATTAATTGATTATCTTGATATTAACAATATCATGATCAAGAAAATTATCATCTACCCAATATTAATTACTTTTTTTATCAACTACATGGAGATCAATACTTATCAAAGGTGGACCTTAAATATAGATATCATTATTTAAGGGTGAAAAAGGACGATATAATTAAAACAAACTTCTATATAATGCATGGACACTATGAATTCACATGGATTCCTTTTGAATTTATAAACCTGTGAAATATTTATAGATTTTAGGAATAGAGTCTTTATGTATTACCTTGATCAATTTATGGTATTATTTTTAGATGATATTATCATAAATTCCAATTGAAAGTAAGACCATGAAGAATAATTTAGGATTATGTTAAAGAGATTTATAAAGGAGAAACTATATTCCAAATTCATCAAGTATGAATTTTGGTTGTAGAAATTATTATTATTGGGACATGTAATCACAAGTGAGGGTATATTTTTGTATTATTAAAATATTTAAAATATTGAACAATGTCCTAGACTAACTAATTTAATAGAGATCCATAGTTTTCTTATATTATCTAGATACTACTGATGATTTTTGAGAAATCTATAATGATTTTCAAATTCACTAACCAAGCTTACATGTAAGGGATACAATTTTATTTTGTCCAGATAATGTGAACAGAGTTTCAAAGAGGGTAAAAAAAGGTTTTCCACTGCACTTTCATTCGCACTACCCTTCAGTAGAGATGGGTTTGTGATATATAGTGATGCATAAAATAAGGGTTTGGGGTGTATCATTTGATGATCCTGTTGAGAAAATTTTGAAGAACCCTCATGAAGTTTCATTCACAAAATGGGAGCTTCATCATCTCAATTGATACATGGTTAATGGGGAATTAATCTTACACTAAGTTATGTAGTTCTCTCACAATCACCATTCTATCCTATAGTGTGGTGTTTAGATGACTGTTGTATTGAAGTAAAGTTATGAATTGATTCTTGAGGAAACTTATTCATGAGTTTAGAATGATTTTATGTTTTATTTATTTGAAACATTCTCATAGATGAGTTATAATAACTTTGGAGTTTATTAGAGATGCAAAGGAATGAAAGTAGTGGATTTATTATAAAAATTCCAAATCATGGTGTAAATGAGGTGCTCACACTGAAACACGTTTGATTTAAGATTATATAGGAAAGTATTTACTTTATGTGAGATGGATTCATTCCCCAGTTATTCCTATATAGAAATGGTTTAATCTAATGTGGGTAAATTCATATCAAGAACACTTAGGCTTCACAATGAATATACAGAATGGAAAATTAGTTAATTTAACATGAGAGTTGTTACATCACAGCTAAGAATATTTCATTTCAATAGTGCATATGAGGGAGTAATAATAATTCAACTACATCTTGAAATAACATTAGAAGAATAGTGTGAAACTTTTTGGGGGGACAAGTGGCCTCTCACAATAAGGAAATGGTTCATCCCTCAAGAGGTAGTGTAGTAAAGAAGACCATGATGAAGTAGAAGAAAACACGATGCTACCACCTAGGTGAAATAATTTTAAGGAATTAATATATCTATATATTTGTAGAATTCCATTCCATAGTTCATAAACCATGATTTAGTGAGTCTAACTAGAGGATATCATTGAATTGTTAGTTTAGGAGAATTTTAAGATTCTATGCCAAAATAAACTATTCATACCAAAAATTTAGTCAAATATATTGAAGATACTTTGGGATATTTAGGATTTAGTCTTCCTTATATTTTAGATATTAGGTTTATTCTGAAACTAGAGAGAGACATTACACAACACATGTTATGTCTATAAATAGGTAGGTTATCCACATAGAATTAGTTTTTGTGATGAAATAAAGTGATATTTTCTTATTACATAATCACTCCAAGGAATATTTAACATTATTTTGAGGAAAATAATAATGGTTCACACCAAGTATATAACTTGTAGGTTCTTGAGGTATGAGAAGAAGAGATCATAAGAATTTTCAAAGCTTTTCACTGATCTTGTAATCATATTTTAAAACTATCCTCTTGCTTGTTTTCTTATAACCTTTATAATAAATTAGAATATGGGATGTGGGATCAAAACCAATGCACACCATGGATTAACTAAATAAGGATAAGTTCATGTGAAACTTATAAAAAACCCTTGTATTTGTGTGTGTTGTTTCTTGCTCAATATCTCATCATTACATAATCACGATCAAGATCATTTCACACCAACTGATGATGATAATAATTTTTTGAAAGAAAGAGTCATTTTTTTGATCACTGCTAATTCATCTCTCCCCTCAATGGCGGTACACGCTCCCATGAGACTATCAAATAGTATCTGAGAATTATTGAAATTGGTTCTATATAAGATTATTATAGATTTGAGTTTTATTTCTAATTTTTTATATCTTTTATTGAAGCTATACATGGACTTAATGAATATTTTGAATAATAAAGAAGTTCCTATATTTGATAGAAAATTATTCCATCTATGGAGAGAGAGAGGATAATTCATAATCTTCTATAAATTATCCTAGATGTTCTTAATATTAATTGAGAACAATGTTAATATTAATAAATCTAGAATGATCTACCCAAAATTGAATAAGAATAATATTTAATCTAATGTGAGAGTGTTTAATTCATAACCCTCATAACTCTTGGAGATAGAGTTGACATGAGTTTTGGAAATTAATATAGTAAACAAAGTATGGAATAAAATCTATGATATCCATGAAGGAGACAATAAGGTTAAATATTCTTACTTATAAACCTATTAGGATCAGTTCAAAGATATTATAATAAGAGAATATGAATCTATGGATGAATTATTTATTTCAGTAAATAGGATGATAAGTTTTATTCAAAGATTTCATCTCTTGAGGATCAATAATTGTATGGGTAGACTATCAAGAAACTAATCAATTTTTTAATTTCCTATGATATTGAGAAGTGGGAAAAGTTTAGAAATAAAAGGTATAATAGAAAAGGATACCACTTTTAATACTATAAAAGGCTTAAATAATTTTGAGTCAAATAATTCTCACAAAAAATAAAATTATACTAAATATGATTCCAAAAAATTTGAATAATTTATCTCCTTATTCTCAAAAGGCATACAGTGAGTCAAAGGTAAATATAAAGGACAACTCTCATTTAAATGATTTAATATTTTTAATAGTGACCATTTTTTTGTAGGTTTCCAAGAGGATAAATAATATGATGAAAATGATAATCAATCCAAAAGATCATCTTGGAGGAACAAGATGGATATTGGATGTAATGGAGAAATATTCTTCAAAGTAAAATTAAAATAAAATACAAATAATAAGATTTTTTTTTCACATATCATGAATCCCCATATTATAAGAAAATTGGAAGGGAATAATATTACATGGGGAATGAGGGAAAAACATCCTTCATGAACAAATAAAATCATCCTAAATATACTTTAAGTGAATAAAAATAATAGAGTAGTGAAGAAGAGTGAAATAATGATGAAACACCAAAATAGTTTTAATTAAGAGTGAAGCTCATGGTGTTATTAAAATAAAAGAAAATACTTTGAATAGAAAGGAAATCGCCCGATATGGAGAATTATTCATTAAATAAATCTATTTATGTGTCAAAATCTATATACATTATAGAGATAAAAATTGAGTTCAAAATAATGATGAGATATCTTAATTAAATTATTAAATAAAGATACAAAATTCACATTATTACCACTATAAATACTATTTCCAATAATTAAGAGTTGAAATCTATTAAGTGAAATATAATCTAAGTCAAAAATTCCTTGAGAAAATAAAAACATGCAGAGTTAAAAATTATATGAATAAAGTCATTGAAAGTTCAAAAATAGTTCAATTGGTTACTAATATTATTGGGAAGCTCGATGATTGTTCCATGGTTTCAAGAACAATTGTTTTGAACACTTAAACTTCTAATTCCAGTGGTGGAAACAAAATAAAATTAAGATAAATCTGTTACTAATACATATGATAGTGATGAAAATTTAAAAGGTCAAGAGGTGTGTAAAGATAAGAATATCAAGGGTAATAAGAATATTTTGAAGGAACAAGCATATTTTGAAAATCCCATTTTCTATCTGAGGAGATTTTGGTTTTCAGTACTATTTTTATGTTGTAGAGTCTATGTATACAAATCATACACATGATGGTATAATCTATCACTCCCTAAATTTATGAGATACATTGGAATAAGAAGTAGTAAAACTTCAATTCCAAAATCCCATACAAGAAAACATCTAAAAGAGAAGGTATAATTAAAAAAGAAAATTTATTCTCTTGAAGGGTATTATAGTAGGCATGATCAACCCAGAAGCACCATAATTTTTTTACCATGCTATTAGAATAACCGAACTAAATGGAAGGTTACATATCATTTAATAATAATAATAATTAAGATCATGAAATGGTAGACGAGGTATCTTACAAGGCTATAAAATGAGAAAATTAATGGATTCTTGATAATGTTTTCTTATCATACATGAATAAAAAAATCTCTTGAAATACATCCAATGGTATGATGGAGGAACTTTCACTTTCAAAAATGATAGATTAATCAATTTAAAAGTAGTGGGTTACTAAATGATTGGTAAGAATAAATATAGATATATTATATTTATCAATGGTTTTAGGAACATTATACATAGTGTTTCTTAATTTTTTTATAATGGGAATGAGGCGATCTTTTGAAAGAATGAGTGTGTCATAAAGAGTTTTAAGGATGATATAATTATATTAAAGGGGAAGATAACAAATGATAAATTATTATAGATCTATAATGAGTTGAAATCCAACCAATTGAGATATATATTTCATGACTTTTATTTCTGATTTTAATCTTATAACTTATGTCTATATTTTGAGTAAATCTCAAGATCTTGAAAGATTTAAACACTTTCAGAGGTTTGTTGAGAATAAAATAGGGTATTTCATTAAAATATTTTGATTAAAAGATGGATCTAAATACAAGAATGAATATTTTTATTCATAACCTGATAATCACGGGATAAAAGATAAATATAATACTCCATACACACCCTAAAAAATGGGGCAACAGATAGAAATAATTGAATCATGGTGGACATGGGAAGACCAATTATTTTAGATCACATAATATCAAAATTATTTTGGATAGAAGACACAAATGTGACTGTATATATATTAAATAAATGATTACTCTTACCTAATTAGGTCAAAACACCATATGAGTTCTAGTTTATAAAGAATCCATGAACGAAGAACTTTAATGTATTCAATACCAATTCATTATCAATATTAAAGAAACACATTTGGGAAAGTTTTATAAGAGGTAAGATGAAGGAATATCTCATTTATATACACTTGGTAGAAGAATTTATCAGTGTTATTACAAGAATATGAATAAATGTTTTGAAAAATTTTATGTGGTTGTGTTGGAAAATAAAAATTCTTTACAAACATAATTTCCCTTTGATGATAACATTGAATAAACCCTTAAAGATAACAATGGAAAATATACATAGATTTTGGATATATGATATAATTTTAATACTTATCAGGATTAGTTTTAAAATTATAGTAGTGATTAAGTATTATGGAAAGTATTTTTTAAGTTCAAAATACTTGTAAAACATTTTGAGTTGAAAATATTCTTGGAGAAAACTGTAAGGGGGTATAAAACTAAGAAATCGTGAGAATTTATAATCATGCCAACTTATTTTTATTGGCTTAAACAAAGAGTGTGGATGATTAATTGTAACCTAAACATTGGATTTTAGTGATGGAAGAAGAGATAAACTAAATTGAGAGTATTTAAACTTGGTAATTGGTTCCACACATGTGGGTTGATATTTCATACTTTCTAGATATTGGGTATTACCATCAAAGCATAATAAAATTTTCAAATAATCTGATACAACATTCATAGTCAAAACATATTGAAATAATGTACCACTTCATCAAAGAAAATATGGAATGATGAGAGATTTAATTTGAATATGTTTCAACCAAGGATAAAGTCATAAATATATTTATGAATCCATTTACCAATGACACCTTCCAGTATTGAGACTGTTGATGGGAGTGTACTATTATCCAAAATCCCAATAAGTCTTTCATGATTTTTTTCACATTTTTTATTTTTTATTTTTTTGATAATATAGATAATAAAAAATGGTCTATTATTGAAAAAGGTTAGGGGATATAGTTTCTTTTGTAGGTGATCATCAAGGGGAAGAGGAGTAGATAAGTCTTCAAAGATAGGGAGAGCTTAAGGTTTTGGCAGATGGAGTTTGGAGAAGTGATCATCTGTTGATTTTTACACTACCAAAATATAAAAAGGGGGAGATTAAAGATCCCACTTATAAAAGTTTAAATAACCCTTATTAGGTTGAATTAAAAAAGGGTTAGATGAGTTATCTCAATAGAGAGAGGTCCAATATGGGATTAATCTTACACTAAGGGGTGAAGTTCTCTCACAATTACTATTCTACCCTATAGCCTGGGATGATTTAATTTTTAATTTATTGAAAATATTATCATATATTATTTGGAATTACTTTTGAGTTTATTGGAGATGTACAATTATGAAATGAGTAAAGTTATGTTACAAATTCAAAATCATGGTGTAGATTAGATGCTCATTCCACACTGGGTTTGATTTAATATCACACAGGAAATCCTTTACTTAACATGAGAGGGAATAATTTTTGAGTTATTTATATATAGAAATGGTTTAACATCATATGAGGTAAATCCAAATCAAAAGTATTAGGTTTATTCCTAAGGAACTTATTGAAGAATGAGTTAATCAGACACGAGAGGTGTTATTCCACAGTTGGTAATATTTCAATGTAATGGTGCATCCAAGGGATCAAGAATAAATCGATCATAATATGAAAAAACCCTAGGAGAGTTAAGAGTGATAATATTTTATGGATCCAAGTTACCTCACACCATAAGGAAATTATTCATTCAGAAGGTGTAATGTAGTGAATAATACCATGAAATAATAGGAGAAACCATTTGGTTTCCACCCATGCAATAACGGTTTGATTAATTGCTGCATCTAGGGATTTGAGGCATGCCACACCATAGTTTATGAAGCAAGTCACAATGAGTCTGATTGAAGGTGATCAGTGAATTTTTGGTTATGTAGAATTCAAAGACACCAAGTTGCAATAAATTGTTCATGCCACAAATATAGTAAAATATATAATGAGATACTCTAAAATATTTTGGATTTAATCTGTTACATATTTCAGATATGTGGTTTATGATTCAATTAGGGGAGTCACACTTCAGTGCACATTATGCCAATAAATAGACAATATAATTTTATAAAAAGGGTGTGTGTGAGGAAATAAGTATAGAGAGACCCATTATAGAACCATTCCAAGGTGTATTTAGAAATATTTTTAGGAGAAGAAAAAGAGTGTTCACCAAGTCCAAATTTAATAGAAACATAAGGTATGAGATGTAGTGATCATTCAATATAATGTTTCTTTTTGTTCATCTTGTAATCATAGTTCAATAAAACCCTCTTACTGATTTATTTATTTATTTGACAATAAATTATAATGTGGTAATTTGGATCACAACTATTGCACACCAAGGATTATCCATATAATAATAAGGGGTTTTAAACCTTGTAAAAAACCCTTGTGTCAATGTGTATTCTTTATCACTAAAATTATAATCATCACATCATCGCCATAAAAATAATTTTTCACTAACTGATGGTTAGAATCATATTGTGTGAAAGAGATAGTTGATTTTTTAGATCACCACTGATTCAACCCCTCTCAATGGTTGTAAAATCTCCCATATTCTTATTAATTGGAATTATAGAACTATTGAAAATTATTCCAAGAATGATTAATAAAAATATAAGTTTTATTTATAATTGATTGTATCTTTGATCAATGAGTTCCATGGAGTAAATGATTTTTATAAAAATTAAGGCAGTTCCAATGTTCGATGAAAAATTATTACATCTATATAGATAGTGTTTTGTTTTATATCTTCTATCATTCAGACATGATGTTCTTAATATCACTGAGAGTGGTGTTAATCTTCCCAAAGATGGAATGATCTATACTAATTTCAATAAGAAGAATATCTAAGCATATGGGATAGCATTTAATGTGTTACTCTCATCACTCTCATAGAATATTTGACATGATTTATGGTAATGAATACAAGAAATAGAATCTAGTGAAACTTCATTATATCCACAAAGGAGAAAAGAAGTGAAAGAGTATTAGTTAAAAACCTATTGGTATTAGTTCAAAGATATTAAAATTAGAAAATAAGAATTTTTGTATGAATTATTTATTCAATTAAATATAATTGTAAGCTCAATTCAAAGTTATGGTGAAAAACTTGAATATTATACCATTATAAATAATCATATGAGAATCCTTCTAGATAAATATAATGTAAATATTTCCACCCTTGAGGATTAATATTTGGATTAGTGAACCATCAATAAACTTAATAATGTTTTGATCTCCCATAAGATGATAAGAGGTTCAACCTTATGGAGAAAAAGGAAAAATAGAAAAGGATACCACATTGAATTATCTAAAATGAAAAAAATCATATTAATTCAAGTAAGTCTCCCAAAGAATAAACAAATGATAAATATGGTGATATAGTATTTGAAAATTTTATATCTTTATTATAGACAGGCATATAATGAGGCATAGATAAATATAGAGGAAAAGTGAAATTTAAATTATGTAATTGATTAAAGTTTAGGTACTTCTATAGGTTTAACTGATAATAAATAATAATGAAAAAATAATGACCAATACAAAATATTATCTTAGAGGAACAACATGGATAAGGGATGTAATGAAGGAAAATTATTCAAAAGAAAAGGAATATTCAATACAAAAAAGAAGAAAAATATTTTACCATATCATGAATCTATATATTATGAAAAGGAAAGTAAAATTGAATGAGTTTAATTAAGTAATAATGGGAAGTTAACCTTCATATAAAAATCAAATTGTCCCAAATTCCCCTTGAGTGGAGAATAAAAAGGGTGTAGTGAAGAAGATAGTAGTGATGAGGAAACACAAAAATAATTTCAACTAAGAGTGGAGATCATGGTGTACTTGAAAGAAAATAAAATACTTTAAATAGAAAATAAAACATTGAATAAAAAGAAAAATTTATTAATAAAATCTCTTGATGAGTCAAAATCTAAACACACTATAGAGATGAAAATTGAGTTCAAAATAAATATGGGAGATATCAATGAAATTCTTGAAGTAAGAGACAAAATTCATAAGATTTATGTTGAAAATAATATTTCTAAGAATAAAGAGGAGAAATCCCTTAATTTAAAGATAAATTAAGATACAAATTACTTGAGAAAATAAAAATTTATGGGGTTAAAAAAATCTAGTAAATGAAGTCAGTAAAAGCTCCAAAACAATAGAAAAGTTTATTAATACTACTAAGTAGCTTGAAGATTGTTCTATAATCCTGATAATAATTATTTTAGACTCTCAAGATTCTAATTAAAATAGTTAAAAAAATATTAAAAGATATAATAAGGTGATAAAATCACCTAAAAAGGAAAATACACCTACTTCCAAGATTTATGATTGCACTAGAAATTATAAAGGCAAAGAGGCATGAAAAGAGAAGAATATTGAGGCTAAGATTAATGGGAAATTCAAGGTAAGGGAGAATTATTTAAAGATTTAAATGGTTGAAAAATGGTAGTGTACATTAAATAAGAAAGAAAAATGACAAGAATATTTTGAATATATTATTTTAAATTTGAGGAGATTTCACTTTGAAGGAAGATATTGGTGTTATAAAGTCTATAGACACAAATCATATGTGTTATGGTATAATATCTCAATTAATTAATTAAAGAGAGTTATTTAATTGAGGGGGAGTAAAATTTAAATTTTAAAATTCCATAATAGATAAATTATAAAAGAGAAGTTATAATTTCAAAAATTCATTTGATTCTATTGATAATACCCGTGGGAGGTGTGATAAACCTAGATATATCACTAACAAATGTATTAGCATGTTATTAGAGAAAATAAAATAATAGTAAGGTTATAAATATTTTAAGAAAAGGAATAATCAAGATCATGAAATGGTGGTAAATGTTTATTAAAATGATGAAAATGAAAATATCCATAGATCCTTGATAGAGGTTTCTCATAATGAATGATAAAATATAATAACATCTTTAATGAAATCCAATTTCATGATGGTGGTACTTTCAGTTTCCAAAAATAAATGATCAATCATTTTGTAGGGAGGTGGATACACCAATATTGGTAAGAATAAATACAATGACGTTCTCTTTATATATGGATAAAGGTATGATATACTAAAAATTTATAAAATTTTTGATAATGAGAATGAGGTGATATTTCAAAATAATGAGTGTGTTATAAAGAGTTTAAAGGTTATCATGATTAAATTGTTGGGAAAATAAAAAAGAAAAAAATTATTTTGGTTTTTTGATAATCAAAATTCATGTTGAATGAGTATAAAGGAGGAAAAATATCCTTGGAATAGAGGATTTTTCTATTTATAAAAAAGAATATAGCTAAGATAATCATGAATGGAACCTTATATTTGGTGATAGCCAAAGGATGGTTCAATGAACTGGATAATATATTTGAAGTCATGGGTTGATTATAATATTGAAAGGTATCATTTTCTATTTATCATTTTGAAGGTAAAGCTGATTTATGGTGGTATTTGGTTAAGAATACCAAATAAATAGATGAGATTGATTCCATGGAACGAGAAAAATTTATGAATATATTCTTTGAGAAATACTTCCCTAAATTTGTTCTACCTAGGATGGAGAAATATATTTTTTGGAATTAAGGAAAAAAGATGATTTTTTTTTTGAATACGTATGGATAAAACTTCACAAGATTATCTAGTTATGTGATAGATTTTATTTAAAACACTGATAGTAAAATTAATTGACTTTACTTAGGGTTAAAACAAAGTTTACTAAGATCCTTTGATGAACTATAATTTAAAATTTATGAGAAATAGGTTCATTGTGTTGAGAAATTTGAGATGGAGTTTGTCGACACTTATGTTTCTTAAGATGAAGATAGTAATAAAAGATCAAGGTGGAAGGAAATAGAGAAGAAACCAAATAATAATTACATAGTAAATCCCCCCAATATATTATAAGTGTAGTAAATGAAATTTCATAGAATTTTTTACATAATATGGAAAGTGTTTTATGTGTGGTTAGCTTAGTCACAAGGGTCGTGACTATAAAGAAAAGATTCATAAATAATAAATAAATTAGTTAACCGGTATCCATCCACTTTTGAACTGTTTTAGTTGAAATAATTTGATTCATTATAATAAAATGTATCTATAATTAGTTTCATAGCATATAAATAAATAATATTATAAATATAAAGGTGTATCAAAATCATTCTCTACTACTACAGTTGATTTTGTATTGTCTAATATAGTTGTGAAAGATATGATACTTGTTTATTAAAATTATGCTAATTCCTGGTTTGACTGTGGATATTTGTATTGTTTCATGTTTGATAAATGTGAAATTAAAATGAGAATATAAATACATGGAAAAAAGATATAACTTTTTGTGAAAAATATGGGTGAAAATATTAAATAAACCAAGATTTATAGGAATATTCCTATTATTATAAATGGGATAGTCTCTCCTGAAAATCTTTTTGAACTTCCCATAATAGAGTTTGATATAATTTTGGGAATGGATTGAATTTTACTTTATCATGATTAGATAGATATCAGAGCTAATAATATTTTATTCAATGATTTCATACCTTTGATAAATTACCAAGAAGCTGAGAAATTTGTTATAGATGGTAGTGAAAGTTACTTAGCTCGTATTGTTGAAAATAAAGAAAATATTCAAATTAATGATGTTCATATAGTGAATAAATATATGGATGTTTTCCTGATGAATTTTCTGGTGTTATTCTAGTTTTTTAGGTTGAGTTTACTATTAACTTACTTCTTGATGAAAATACAATTTGAAAAACCCTTAACGAATGGATTAAGTAACACTTGTGGAATTAAAAATATGTTATTATAATTGCTTGATAAATGTTCCATTTATCATAGCACTTCACCATGAGGTGATTAAATTTTATTTTTTAAAAATAAATATAGTTTTATGATACTTTTTATTGATTATATATCCAAAAACAACATCCCTGTTAAGAACAAGTATCATTTTCCTCATATAGATGATTTGTTTGATTAGATCCTAGGAGTTTGGTATTTTTCAAAGGTTTATATGAGGTATAGGTACTATTAGTTGAAACAGAATTTTATTAATTTTTTTCTCAATAATCTTATATAAAAAAGAGATTAAAATTTCACTATTACTTGAAAATATAATGAATAACTAGATTATAAAAAAATATATTGGGTTTAAGATATAAATATGAAACTATTCCCCCAAGGGAGACTTAAACATAAAAAATCTCAAATATTGATGATATTGTGAAATAAACCTTTACCACTTTAGTAAATTTTGAATCATAATCCCTATTAAATAAATAAATTCAAATAAAACTTTAAATATCACGATTATAAATATATTCAAGATATAATATATCATAGTCATAATATACACCATAAAAAAGAGGTGTATACGGCATATTCCTAAGAGAGGTAAAAGTGAGATGAGAAACCCTTACCTTAAGTATGATTTATTTCATAAACTTTGAACAACATATATAATAAATATAGATTTATTATATATGCATGAATGATATTTTAATTATTTTAATGGATGGAAGGAATGAAAGGTAAATAATATTTCACCTTTATATAATAATTATTATATCACATATATTATATATATTCATAAATATATTCTTATCAATACCCCTTTCTAAACAAAACAAAAAATGTTTCACATCGTTTTGTGGAGGTGGCAGTCCACACGTATGCACGAACAACATTAAAATTTTCTAAAAGATTGGAAGGTACTAAGGTAGATGTGATATTATAATTATAGATATTTAATTATGTAAAAAATATAATATATATACAATAAATCAATCATTTTATCCAGCTATGAGAGGTGGTGATGGAAACCGAATTACATCGGTTCTAGAGGCTGTAGTTCGTTGTACAGATGATTGATAGTTTTATTTCCCATTTGTTTGAGGAGGAGATGGATATAGGTTATTTAATTAACATAATAACATCTCAGTATATATTATAATCTGGTGTTATTATTTTATCATAGTTTAATAATATTTGAAGGAGTTAAAGGAAGAAATAAAATGAAAACACATGGTTAATAACTATACCACATCTTTGGGAAACCTCTTTAAGTTCATTCATAAAGAATTACTAGATTAGTTTTATAATAAAGTAAGTTATTTGGGTAGGTATTTTTTGAACCAAAGGTCTTTTTAAATGTAAATAGGATAGGATAAGGGGTGACCTTTTATAAGTATGGGGAATAACACTTGAAATTTTTGAAAAAAGAAATTGTACCCACATTTTCCACATGCCCAAGGGATCCAAAATGGATCATTATCAAACCTTAAATTTTATAAGGTCTCAATATATCCATAAAATATTAATTTTAAAAAATTTTAATCAATTTTAACCCTTATATTACTAGTCTAACCCACGGTAAACCCGTTTTACTCTTAACCGTGATAATTAATTTTTACTATTTTTATAATTAATTATGAAAAAAATTAACTTAACCTTAATATATAATATTAATTATGATTATTGAAATTACTGAATATATTTTACCAAATTAAATTTACAAAATTGGAAAAATTTAATTTAAAATTAAACCCGCAAACACGATGACAAAATGATTTTCCAAAGGAAACATTTTCAAAAGTATAAAAAAATTTTTATATAAAAATTGAAAATATAATTGATTAAATGAAATAAATTGGTTTAATTATAATATAATTTAATTGATTTTACTTTTAAAAAATTAAAAAAATTTAAATTTTAAATGCTTTAAATGAAAAGGCAGTTTTTAATAAAAAAGAAGTATTTTTCACTATTCCTTGAAAAATTAATCTTTTCAGATTATTCAAAAAAAAATAAATATAATATAATTTTTAAATTATGATTTAAAAAATTGGATTCATTTTTTAAAATAAATATTCCAAAATTAGAAAAAATTATTTTTAACATAAGCCTGGAAAACGTGATGAAACCCTTTTTTAGAAAAATACAGTTTTAAGAATAAAAATGGATTTATTTTTATCCAATGCCTAACAAAAATATTAGACGAATGATTAATTTTTTTATTGAATATATAATATATAAATTTCATTAAAATTATTCACCAATACTAATTAATTTAATTTATTAAGATAAAAACACATTGTATGCATAAAAACAGTTTTTTAGAAAAATATTTCTTTTACTTTCAAATGAATTTTATTTTAATTATAATAAATTGATAACCAATGAATTTTTCTGAACATGTGTTAAAATATATAATTTTCATAATTTATTTATTTCTATTCATACCCATCAATTTAATGACTAGGTTATAATGATCATATTTAAATAATATATTTCAAGGCTCATTTTCTCTGTGTTGTATGTTGTATCTACCATCAAACATAATCTTATTTTTTTTAAAATTTCAAGGTGTTACATTCTACCCAAATTCAATAAATTGTGTCCTCAAAATTTGAACTTGTTCTAAAAAATAATGGCTTTCTATCTAAAACCACATTTTTTGAAACCCCACATCGTAAAAAGGGTTAATAAAACTCCCTCTTAATAAAAGAGGAAAAGAAGTATAAAGGTTATCTAGAATAAAAACTAAATTGGTTCCCAAGTTGGATATTTTAAGTGGGAAGTGAAAATATATATATTTAAGAAAAATTAAATAATTATGGAAAGTGATAGAGATCATTGATTAATATAAAGTTAATAATCAAGAGAAAGTTAATGACTATAAAACCATAAACCGATGTGGTTTGAAAAGACCTTTTTATTCATAAAAAATGAAGGTAAATGTATAAAAGATTTATTTCAGTATACTTTTACAAAATTTAAGGTATTAATTTACTATCAAGATAGAAAACACCAGAAAATATAATTACTTGATATATTTTTATTTCATAATCAGGATTTCCTTCTTTGGTTGTGTATACTTATTTTCTCACTCCAATAAATGAATATCCAAGATGATTTTTTATACCAGAAGAATTGAATTTAACTTTTAATATTTATTAAGATCCATAAAGAGTCAAACGACCATATTTATGTCTCTAAATATTTACCATAATAAAAAATGGTTAGAACATGTTATCTAATATAATACATTAATCTCTAAACCTCAACAATAATAGTAAATGCTCAACTCAATCTATTCCATATGTATTTATCCCTAATAAACTTTAGTTTAAATATCAAAAAATGTAATATAATTCTTACCAAATAATCCATTATGATAAAAGTAATGGTTATATATGTATCTCAACCTCATAAAAAATCTCCCTAAATATAATTAATAACCTCAAAATCATAAAAATCAAAAGGATTTTATCAAATTAATATTTATCCATCAAGTCATTTAAGTAAAAACAATGTCATATTTACTAGTATATCACATAGGATAGTGGTAGACACTGCATCCCTTTTTCTCTTTAGTTGTGGTTTTAATCCTCATGACCTTTTCGAATGTGACAAGTTATCCATTTTCTAAAACTATATTAATATAATTCCTAAAACATTCCCAAAAAAACGGATAAAAATCCTAAGAAATAAAATTAGTAATCAAATCAATTTTTAACCAAAAATATTTTCTATATGAATTATTTTTTATAAAAAATATGAAAATCTTAACTGATTATTATTACCATAACATAAATGATCATATTAACCCCATTTGTTATCAATACCTTTAAACTTATGTATAAAAAATGTAAAGGCATTCTTCGTCAAATAAAATTTTCACTAAAACTCATAATAATCTCATGGGTTATATTACCATAATTTTCCCCAAAAAATACTAATCATAATGTAATTACATCACTTAAAATGTAATGCTCTATGTTTTTTTATGAGTGTAAATTATATTTGATAGTGTATGTGATATGCATCATCGAACCCAAACAAACCATAATTATTTAAACTCGACCATTATAACCTAACCATTAAATTTTTAGGTACGAATAGGATAAAACAATTTAATATATATATATATATATATATTTCATACTCATAATAAATTTATTTATAAATACTAACTAAATAATCACTCAAATTTTGTTAATGACTTTTGTTCCTTAAAATGTTTTTTCATCAAAAAAGCCTTTTATTTCTTTTTGTAAAAAAATAATAGTATAATTATATTATAGAACATTTATAAAATTTATTTTATTAAATTAAATCCATTTTTTACATCATCATATCCAAATTAAATTAGGGTTAAATTTTGGGATTTTTCAGAAAATATTGTTTTTTAGTGAGTAGTGAAAAATCCCCATTTTTTAAATCCACCATTTCTTTTTATAAATTAAGTAATTTAGAAGTCCCTTTATTCTTTTAATTTTATTTCAAAGTAATATAAAAATTATTGAGTTATATTTAATTAAATTAATTACATTTATATCATCTTTATACCAAATTTTAAAATAAGTTTATTTTTTAGGATTAAAAACACATTTTTCGGAAAAAATGGGTTTAAAATGCATAATGTTTATCTAATTAAAATAAACCCAAATAAGGAATAATTTAAATTAAATTTATAGATATATATTGATAATTTTTAATTTAAATTCCCATAATGAATATTATTCGTTATAGAGTTAAAGTAAAATAACAGTTTCCTTAAAAATTGCATTTTTTAGAAAACTGCTTAACATCTCTCTTACAAGTTTTTTATATATTAAATTAAATTATTTAAACTATGTGAATGTGTTTTAAAAAAATTTATTTCAAATTTTGAATCATAATAATTAATATTTGTTAATAATTTCAACATAATTTTTTGGCAATATAAATAAAAACCATTGTAAATATTTATTACCACGGTAAAAGGAAAATTGATCATTTAAGGGTAAAAATAATTTAACAAGGACTAGAAATGAAGTAACCCTAATATTATGAATAGTTATATTTTATTTTCAATATAATAAGGGTTATATTTACTTCTTTTTATTGTAACATTATAGATGATTTTGATTTTCACTCGATAAACACAAATTATATTTTTCGGTAATATGTAATTTCAATTAATACATTCCTTTTGATGAATTAAAGTATTTTTTTAAATAAATTATATTTTAATAAAATATTATTATTAAATAATATTAATTAATTATATTTGATAATATAATTTTATAAATTCAAAAATAGTTTTTATAAGGGTTCAAGAACTATTATTGTAAAAAAACCCAACATGTCTTAATAAATATCAATTATTTTTTTAAAAGTGAACATTACAATATTTAAAAAATTATTTGGATAAAATAAATATTATTTTTAGAATCACAATATCAAAATTATCCAATGGTTAATTTTTCATAATTTTCTGAGACAATCAAATTTTCGAGTAAAAATTAAATACGGTATAAATATATAGTGTGTGTTATGACATTATAATGACCCAAAAGTGTTGTAATAAATTATATAAAAGGTCTCCATGACCTAATATATTTTTAAAATTTAAATTAATTTTATTTCTAGGTTATTTTATTAATTTTATAAATCCTTTATGAATACTCTAAAACCTATATTATATTTTAAGGTTCTAAATTAATTTCTTTAATAACATGACTCACTTACACATGACCAAGGGTAATATTTTAATGATTTGGGATCTTGGACTTATAAATTAATAAAAAAATATACTATTTGGATTATTTTTTTTGAAAAAAATATGGAAAGGTTTGTGGTTTTTATTATTTTATTACTTAGAGTCCAAAACTTATGCTTGGGAAATAATAAAGAACTCCCCTATCTTTTCCTATATAAACCTACGTAATATCCCATTAAAATTTTGTAAAAAATCCTATAGGACATACTTACTCTTTACTACCCTATATAGATTCCTCTCAAGGGCCCCCCAATCTCTTAATAATCTCCTACTAAGATTTTGAAATAACCCTCTCAAGGTAAGGGATCCCCCTCTTCTTTTTATTCAAGCACCTCTTTTTATGCTATACCACTTAATATCTATTTTCTCTTGTTTAATTATGTTTTTATACATACCTATTACTTCTATTTTAATTTAAATGTGATGATATACCCCTTTTATTCTCATCAATACCTCTTATAAAACTTTATGTACACCCGTTATGCTGTTGAAATTGTCTTGTGATTTTCCACACTGAAAGTGAGGGACCTCCCCGTATTCTTTAAAATTCAAGAACCATTATTATATTTAACCTCTTTAATATCAATTGGTTATGTTTTCATGAAATTATAAATATCCCTATAATTTAAAATTTATGTCCTAACAATTAGATATCATTTTCCCCCTATCATTATATCATTTACCGAAGCCGTTACTATGTTGAAATCCTCTCATTATCCTATTTATTCACGCATCTTATTCATTTTATGTATTTTATTTCCAATTTATAAAATTGGGATATGAATTTTCACACCCCTATTACTATCCATTTGATTTCCAAAGGTCCAGATACCCCTTTCTCTCTCATTATACCATTTTATGAACCTTTATGTACTACCATTATGCTTCCAAAATTTCATTGTGATTTTTACATGCCAAAACTTTTTGTTGCGAATACCATAATTATTTACACTCAATGGTATTCACCTAGAAATACCTATAATTATTTTATTAGGTAATTACACTTATTTATTCCATAATCCTTGATTATGGAATCAAATGTAATGAAATATGTTCTTATGATATAAGGTCTATGTGGAACACTTATGAATGTACATGATATGATTATGATGTGTACACCTAAATAACACTCCAATACATTGGATAATGTTTTAGTCTCCTGACATTCCATGTATAGTGTATGGTAGGTTATACTAAACACATTATGTTATGATGTATTGGTGTTTAACCTTAATCTATGTTTATAATATAATGTTCAAAATCATTCTCAAATTCCCATGTTGCCTTTATGTTATCATGTTATATAATGACTAATTGTTCATGTTTATCATTATCACACTTTTTATGTCCCATTGAAATTCCTATTTTCAAAAATGTAATACCATCTTAATTTTATGATTTGTTTATTCCCTTATAGGGATTTATATCTCACCAAATTTCTTATGTATGTCCCCATGATATCCCATACAGATTTAAGAATGATGGAAAATTATGAGCATGTTCACAAATATTTTAGTAGTGATGGTGTACCCCCTATTTAAGTTGTTACATGATGTACATAATTACCCAAATACACTAGACTCATCAAAATTCTAGGATATACTAAGTTTTTTCTTATGTAATAAATCACAGATTAATATGTAATAAAGACACAATTTTTTATAGTTGGTATTAAAGGAAAGTCTAGTTATTTTTGGGATTAGGATTACAAAATTCTATAGAATGCCTTAGGGATAAGATTAAACATTATAAAAAATCCCCAAATATTTATTAAAGTATAAAGTAAGTGGTTTCCAAGTAAATACCTCCATGTATAGATATTATAAGTGGATGTGTCTCTAGTACAGATGTACCTATGAGTAAAACCCGAAAGCTCCGTATTAAGGTAGAATTTATTGGGAGCTGGTGCATGACAATATGACTTTCTTCACTCATAGTTTAATTCTCCCAGAGGATATGATTTGGTAAATTCAAAATCTCATTAATAATTTTTATTAAGTGAAAAAAATTCCTATAAGAGTCTATGTTAGGTGATAGATCATGGATAACTTAGATTGAATCCTATAAATTCATAACTTAAGGAAATAAATATCATTTATATGTTATCACTTTAATGTTATTTTCTTCCCAGTTATGTGTTTAATAGTTAAAAATTACTCATCCCTAAATTTTACTATATTTTAATCAATGGATAGAAATAGGAAGAATTGAGTCAGAAACCAATGTGATGGGTAATGTGATGATTACCCAAATGATACACCTAACTTTGTGAGAGATCAAGTAAGACATAATGTGATTATACCAAACAATATTTCAAAAATCATAATTAAAAAATGGAACATAAGTGAACGTCAAAATAAATAAAATAAGAGGAGGATGATGTCTCAAGGATTTCAATATTAAAATGTAATAAAAAAAATAGGATACAATTTACTACATGTCAAAAATGTGGAAAGGGACACTAAGGGAAATTCCAAAAAGTAACTCTAATGTATTTTAAGTGTGAAAAAATATTAAATAAAATAGATATTTTCCATAAAAAATGAAGAGTACGATGGAAGTAAATAAATTAAATCCCACGAAACCCTTTTTTGTTCCATGTATTATGTGTGGAAAATGTGGGAATTATCCAATTCAATTCCATAATCCAAGGGTTAAATCCTAGATGAAGGAAGGACCTATGCAATTAAAATCATTTATGTGTAAGTATTGAAGATCTTATATATTAGTATTTTATAATTATGTTGTATAAGTAGTATATAAATGAAATTTTGGATATAATAATCATGAAACATCTATGTATTGTTTAATAATAGTTTTTCTTTAAGGATTTGAAACATATGTTGAATGGTGTCGATAACCTATAAAAGTGATAATGTGATATTTTGGAAAACACATGATTTAGCGGTTGATATCCCTTAATATGTGTTTGATGTTGGGATAAACCTAAAGATTCTTGTGATGATATGTCTAAGTATAATATTATGTTTAAAATCATTGATATGAATTTTATAGATTTATGTAATCGAAGTTAAGAATGATTAAGGATATTTTTAGAAACATATTAAAAGATAAAATTATTTTGATTTTGAGGTGATTAATGAAATTTTGGGAAATTTTTTATTTAGGATGAGGTATTTATACTCATTAGGTCTAATATAAAGGATTATTTGATAATAATGGTATTATATTTTTAGAGGTGTAAGCTGATAGGTATGAGACAAACTTTGAGGTTAAAACATTCTTTAATGTTGTGGTTATTAGTGTTATTTGGGATATATGGGTGTTTATTTAAGGTATTATCTATGTAAAACCTTTGATATTTTTTTTTTGAATTTTGGATATTAATATATTAAAGTTTATTAATTTTCAGTATTATCTTACTTTATGATAACCATTTTTGATTTAGTAATGATAATAGTAATAACTTGTTATTCTTTGGTGGATTATGTGATCCGTTAGAATATTATTCTAGTGATTATGGAATAAAAAATTGATCTTTAGTACTCATAATTTGGATAAAAATATGATATTATAGTATAAATTTAGTAAAAGATTAAATTATAGTTGTCGAGAAAGTATATTTACTTATGTTTTGAGTCTAGATGGTAAAAGAATTCCCTAAATCAAAGAAAATAATCTTGAAACAAAAATGTTGTTATATTATGATCTTTTTTTGATAAATTGATGGAATTTTAACCCATAATAGATTTATGGTTTTGTGAGCGTTAACTTTATCTTAACCATGTTCTCTATCACTCACTATTAGTCCTTGATCAATAGTCATTTTTATTTTATTTCTATATTTTCACTTCCTAATAATTTTATCTTACTTGGAAACCTAATTATGTGATTACCTCCATACTTCCCTTTATCTCTTTTCAAGTGGATGTTTTATTAACCCTTTTTACGATGTGAGTTTTAAATGAAGATATTTTAAAGTGACAAAACATCAACTAACTAGATCAAGTTCAAATTGCGAGGACGTAATTTATTAAAGGGGTGAAGAATATAACACCCATTGTTTTTTTAAAAGAGAAAAGTATGTTTGATAGTGTATATGATATATATCACCAAACCCAAACAAACCATGATTATTTAAACATGACCATTATAATCTAGCTTGTAATATCTAGCGTTTTAATATAAGAATTATATATATTATTATAATATTTATTAAAATATTAATTCAATAATAGTAATAGTAATAATAATAAATGGTAATTAATATTAAAATAAGGAAAGTAAATAAATAAATAAAGAAAATTATAATGAAAATATTAAATGAAAATTTATTAATAAATAACACTTAAATTACTATTTATTTATATTAGTTAATTTTATCAAATAATTATATCTACTTACGTTGACATGTTATAAATAGATAAAATATATTTTAATATAATAAAATGATTTTCATTAATCAATTTTGGTTATAAGTTAATATATAAATTTATAAATAATATTTTTATCGAATTATTCTTTATGAAATAATAATTTTTTAATAAATAAATTATAGGAATTATAATTGAACCTTAAAAATTGATTTATAGCTTATAAATACTTAAATTTATATAAATTAATTATAACAAGTAATCTAAAAAAAATTATAATAATTTTCAACTAAATATAATGTTATAAATTATGTTTTTATTTGATATTAAAGTAAAACTTTGTAAAGGAAATAAAAAATATAATAAAAAGGTGAGAAATATTATTTTAAAATATATGTATTCATATATTAATGAAATTATGAAAATATGATTATTATTTATATTTAATTTTAAAATATTAATTATGAATATTAAATGAAATGTACAAAATATGAAAATAATTAAAAACAAAAAAATTAATTGTAAAGAATATATTCATTTTTATTGAAATATTAAAATGTATTAATTATATATATATATATATTTATATGAATTATGTTTTCTAAAATATGGATATATTTAAAAAAAATTAGTAAATAAAAAATAAGAATATATTTTGATAAGAGGGATTTTGGGGGTTCAATTTTCAGTTGGGCTTCATTTCACTATGATGAGAGATGATGGATTCTAGAGAAACCAAAAGGGGATCTCGATCGGGCTTTAGATGTGGATTGAGGAGTCGAGCTTAGTCGAAGGGGATGTACCATTGGCGTGGGATTCATTAGTTGGGAGAGTGCAGATTTGGGGTTAGAGTTGGGATCAACTTCTAAAGTGAGATCTGAGTAAGGATAAAGGGTTTGTTCATGAGATCGGCTATCGAAGGAGGTTCAATTTTCTGAAAGGGATATGATTCCATATCTAGTGAAGCATTTTGCAGATCTTCCGAGGTTGGTGTTTGTGGTTTTATTTTGTTTTTAGGTATTTGAATTCTTTTGAAAATCCTCTTTTTAGAGTCATTTTCAGCTATCCCTATTGGTTTTCAATATGGATTCTTCTTTTCCACATTGTATTTGTAGGCTATATTCAATGATTTTAAATAAAAATCATTTTTTTGATCGATTTTGGCAGGATTTGGCTATTTTACAAAGCTTATTGAAGAAATACTCCATCGAAACTAAGATAAAAAAATTATAATATATATATCTATATTTAATAAAAAAATTATAATATATATATATCTATATTTAATCGATATAAATGTATCTGCATCTGTTTTTAATTTCTTATTTGTTCATTTTTAGTGGTATATATTATATATATATAGTTTCCATCATTTTTAATGCATAAAACATCTATGATTATCACTCTTTGTGCATTATTTTAATTTTTGTTAATATACAGGAAGGTGAGGAATTAATGGTTATTTTGTCATCTTCTAAACCAAATAGAAATCATTTTTTTACGTGATAAAATTTTTATTCTACACTTATATTGGAAGAATGTTGTTTATTTTCTTAATAGGAAGTGTATAATAAAACTTATATAAATAGAAAATAGTTCCAATATCAGAAACTTGATTCTCATTTTTCAAAACTATTTTGCTTTTCTGTATTATGTTTTATGTGTTAAAAGTTTATCAAACCACATTTTATCCATTCTATTTGTCTAATCACCAATATAAGACTACCTAGGTTATTTTTAGATCTATCAGTAGGCTTTTTAGTCTAATTCAAGTTAAGGGATTTTGATTAGTTTATTTTAAAATTTTTTATTTTATATATTATGAATAGAAACTAATATTTTTCTATATATATGTACTAAATTTAAATTCAAATTATAAAGGGATTAATTTTCTAAAAAAATGTATGTAATTTTATTTTTTGAATTTATATGTAGGGGAGTGAATTTTAATTAGCAATTTATTTTATGATTCAATGTTTTATAAAATACTTATTCTAAGTAATAATTTTATTTTTAAAATTTATAATCATATTTATTTAGAATTATAATTTTCAAGGGATTATTTATTTTATGTGAAAATGATTATTTTTTTAAAAAAATTATGATTTTGTGTTTTTAAAATATATGTAAAGAATTAATATAGATAAACTCAATTCTGTAAGGGATTTATATTTTAAATTTTATTTAAGGATTTTAATTATTTTTATTTTAAACTCCTATAATCAAAAAATATAATGTTTTTTTATAAAAATTTATTATTTTAAAAATCAAATTATGTTTTCAAATTAGAAGTTCATATTTTATATATAATTTTTTAAAAATTTTAAACAAGGAGAATTTATCAAATAAAAATTTCCCCTATGAATTTCCAAAGAGATTTTTATTAGAAAATTAAGAATATTTTAAATTGCCATTTTATGTGAATTGAAATTATGGATCTTTCACATGCATATAGAGGTGACCGTACATTATGCATATCATTGATATCCTATGAATTTTATATTAAACTTATGTATTCAATATAATTTTAAGGCATGACTTAGAATTTATCAAATACAAATTTCTCCTATGAATTTTCAAAAAAGGGATTTATCAATCTTGTAATTTTAAAGCTATTTTCTATTTTGAAAATTATTCAAGTATATATTTTGATTTTTTTAATGAGTTATTTATGATAAGCCGAATCTTCATATTTTTTTTTCTTATCATGAAATTTGGCCCTTTCATATCAAATGAGATAATGGGGAATGATGAGTGAACCCATAACCTCAATGATACATTATCCTACTAGTGAGAATACTAAGTGACCACAAGGTTTTTATAAGATCTGTTAAGTATCGTTTTAACGCATAAATTATGGTTATTTTCAATTTTTTTTCAAGTAAAAATACAATTGTTTCTAAAATATTATTTTTGAAATTAATTCTTGAAATGATCAGTACTTTTGAAAATTATTTTATATATCAAATATTTATATTTGATATAAAATGTTTTAAGTGTTTTTAAATAAGTATTTATTAAATTATTTTTCACTATTTTTAAAACTCATTACTAGTAAATTTTATACTCATCCCAAGATTGAAATTATTTTTCACAGGTCTTTTAGAAGTTCTAAGAAAAATGGATTCATTTAAGGAGTTAATACATTAAAATCTAGTTAGATATTTTATGATTATTTTTGTAAACTATGATTTTATATAAGGTATTTTAATAATTATACAGAATATAGTTTAGAAAATATCCTTGGTTGTATAATGTACTGTGTATCTTTCAATTACTTTTTAATGAAAATAAAATACAAAACATGTTTTTGGTATCGAATCTGGAAGTGTGTGTTCAGGACATTACAGTTTGTATCAGAGAAATGGTCTAAAAAACTTTATAGATTAAGTGTTTTTGAGAAATTTTAAGTGATATATTTTTCTTTTGATCTTCTAGGTAAATAAGTACCCTTAAAACTATATAAATTCTAGTTTTTCTTAGTTCTAAAGATGGAAATTCAGATTTTCCTTAAGTAAAATGAATGAATTGAGAGGTCACGGTTATTTTAGGGTGGGATAAGAATCTAACATCCCGAGTTTTAATATAAGAATTATTTCTTTTATTAGTAACTTTATTAAAATATTAATTTAATAAAATTAAAAAAAATAATAATAAATGGTAATGAGTCTTAAAATAAAAAAGTTAATAAATAAATAAATAAAATTATAATTACACTCTTAAATGAAAAATTATTAACAAATAACACTTAAATTATTATTAATTTTATCAAATAATTATATCAACTTACTTGACATGTTATAAACAACTAAAATATGTTTCAATATAATAAAATTATTTTCTTTAATCAAATTTAGTTATAAGTTAACATATAAATTGATAAATAATATTTTTTTTGAATTTTTATTCATTAAATAATATTTTTTATTTAATAAATAAATTTTAGAAATTATAATTTAACACTTAAAACTGATTTATAACTTATAAATTATTAAATTTATAAAAAATTAATTATAACAAGTAATTTTAAGAAAAATTGATAATGATTTATAACTAAATATAATCTTATAAATTATGTTTTTAGTTGATATTAATGGTAAAACTTTTTAAAAATAATAATAATATAATAAAAGGGTAATAAATATTATTATAAAATACATGAAACTATAAATTAATGAAATTATGAAAATTATGAAATTATGAAAATTTTAATAAATTAAATTATGAAAATATTAGTATTATTAATATTTTTTTTTCAAATCTGAATTATGAATATTAAAATAAATGTATAAATTGTAAAAATAAAAAAAAACAATTTTTTTGGTAAGGAATATATTCATTTTTATGAAATATTAAATTTAATTAATTTTATGTATACGAATTATGTTTTAAAAAATATGAATATAATTAAAAAATGAATAAATAAAAAATAGAAAAAGATATTCAAATACGGGGTATTTTGGGGGTTCTATTTTTAGTAGAGATTTTCTTCACTGTGAGGCTTGGCGAGGGCTTTAGGAGAAACCAAAAGGGGACCTCGGGCAGGCTTCAGATGCAAACTAAGGGGTTGAGCTCTGTCAAAGGGGATCGACTAATGGTGAGGGATTCATTATCTAGGGGAATGAAATGTGGATTTGGGGTTAGAGTTGGGATATATTTCCAAAGGGAGATCTAAGTAAAGATAAAGGGTTTGTGCACGAGATTAAATATAGAAGGAGGTTTGATTTTCTAAAAGGGAGACAATTCCATCTCTGGTGAAACATTTTCAGATCTTTGGAGGGTGGTGTTTGTCTTTTTATTTTTTTATTACTCCAAACTGATTTTTTTGGTATTTTTTAAAATAAAATACTTTTAATGTGGAAAGTGGGAACCCACGTGCCTTTCACATAGAAAAAAACCCCCAAAAAACTGATTACATGAAGAGACCCCATCAACCCAATTTCAAAATTCAAACTTTCAAAATTCAAACATTCAAAATTAAAAATTCAAAGACAAAAGCATCGCCGTTACCCGAAATTGATATTGATGTCTTGATCCAATCACATGACCTATATCACCACTGTCACTGCAACCCATCAATCACCACTGTCCCATAGAAACTAGAATGTGGGATGGAAACCACCACAAAAAACCAACCACCAACGGATCCCCCAATCGTGCTGCCATATGAGAAGACACCTGCACCATCCAAATCATCGAGGAAACAATCGAAGAAAACCAAAATGGAGTGTCACGCAATGGATAAATGAGATGCCGGAGGAGGGAAGAACATGTAAGGGTACGCCGCTAGGCCCGAGCGTTCCTGAGGATTCCCTCTGTGACCTCATAATAACTCAGGAAGAAGATGAAAGCCTTGCCTCGTTCCAGCTCGAGAAGACCAACCATCAATCAGAGGCGCCAATAAAGCTAGACCAGAAATGAGCGATGCCATAGCGGATGTCCCTATTGTTTGTTAATCTGTATTATTTTTCACCCCAACATCATTGTTGGCTATATTCAATGCTTTTTTAAATAAAAATCCTTATTATAAATGATTTTGGTAGTCTTTGGCTATTTTGTGATGCTTGTTAAAGAAATCCTCCACCAAAACTAAGTTGAATAGATTATAATATACACATATATCTAATCGATATAAATGTATCTTCATATATTTTCAATTTCATCATGGTCCAGTTTTAGCGGTATATTATATATATATATAGTTTCCATCATTTTGAATGTTCCCAACCTCTCTGATTATCACTTAGTGTGCATCGTTTTAGTTTTTGTTGACATCTAGGAAAGAGAGTAATTAATGGCTGAGCTCTTATCTTTAAAACCAAACAAAAATCATTTTTTATGTGATTAAATTTGTCTACTTAACTTATATTGGAAGTATGCTTTATATATTCTTAATAGGTAATCAACAACAAAACTACTATAAATAGATAATAGTTTCAATCTTGAAAACTCAATTATCATTATTCAAACCTTTTTCTCTTTTTTCTATTCTATTTTGTGTATTAAAAGTTTAGGCGACCTAATCACATCTATTTTATTTTTCCAAGAACTAACAGAAGACTGCCTATATTCTGTTTATCTCCAGAAGTAGGATTCATTGGTTTAATTCAAGGTAATGGATTTTTATTAGTTAGTTTAGAAATTTTTTTTTCATATTATAAATAAAAAATAATATTTTTATAGATATATGAATTAAATTTAATTTCAAATTAGTAAGGGATTTGTTTTAAAAAAAGAAAATATGTATATAATTTTTTGTTTTGAATTTATATGTAAGGGAGATAATTTTAATTAGAAATTTATTATATGATCTTATGTTTTATAAAATTCTTATTCTAAGTGTTTTTTTTCGAAATTTATAATTATATATGTTTATAATTATAATTTTGAAATGATTATTTATTTTATGTGAAAAGGATTTTTTTAAAAAAATAATGATTTTATGTTTTTAAAATATATTCAAAGAATTTATATCTAAAAATTTATTTTTGTAAGATATTTATATTTTAAATTTTATATAATGATTTTTATTATTTTTATTTCAATATTCTATATTCTGAAAATATGATGTTTAAAAAAATTATTTTTCAAAAGAAAATTCTATTTTAAAATTCTATTTTAATATTTTATAAATAATTTTGTTAAAATTATAAGAAAGAGGAATATTATTATTATTATTATAAAAATAATATTATCTTCTAATTATAACTTTATGTATAAATATTATTTCTAAAAGAATATATATATATAATTAATCATATTCTACATTATCATTTTATGTGAAATAAAATTATAGATGTTTAATATGCATATAGACGTTGCCATAAATTATGCATATTATTAACATCCAATGAATTTTATATCAAAATTTTGTATTCAATTTAATTTTAAGGCATTTTTTTAGAATATATCAAACACTGATTTCTCCTATGAATTTTATGAAAACGGATTTATCAAACTTGGATTTTTTAATATTATTTTATATTTTGAAAATAACTCAAGTATATATATTTGTACAAGTTTTTAGTGGTTTATTTATGAAAAATACAGATCTTGAGATTTGTTTTCTTAAAATGAAATTTGTAACTTGCCTATCAAATTAGATAACGAGGAATGAGGTGTGAACCCACAACCTCAATGAGATGTTGTCCTACCAGTGATACTGCTAAGTGGACATAAGCATTTTATAAGATATTTCAAGTATCATTTTACCCCCTAAAATTATTATTATTTTCAAATAATTTTAAATGGAAAATCCAATTGTTTTTCGAATATTATTTTTGAAATGAATTCTCAAAATGATAAGTATTTTTGAAATTTATTTTATATATCAAATATTTCTATTTAATATAAAATGTTTTAATAATTTTTAAACATGTATTTATTAAATTATTTTCACTAGTTTTAAAACCCCTTACTAGGATATTTTATTCTCATCCCCTATTTTAAAATATTTTTCACAAGTCTTTTAAAAGTTCTAAGATGTATGGCTTTATTTAAGGAGTTAGCGCATATATAGCCAGTTATATATTTTATGATTATTTTTGTAAAATATAATTTTATGCAAGGTGTTTTACTAATTCTCTAGATCCTTGAATGAAAAATATTCTTGTTTATATATTGTACTTTTTATTTTTCAATTACTTTTTAATGAATATAAGATACATATAAGGTTTTTGGTATTGAATATAGAAGTACAGGGTCGAGACATTACATAGCTGTTAAATTTTTTGGTATGAATAAGATTAACTAATTTATAATATATATATATATATATATTTCCAACTCAACATAATTTTATTGACATTTCTTAGTAAATAATTACTCAATTTTTGGTAATGTCTTTTGTTCTTCAAAATACGTTTTCATCAAAAAATATTTTTTATTTATTTTTGAAAAAGAAACATTATAATTATTTTATAGAAAATTTAGAAAATTTATTTGATAAAATTTAATCAATTTTTATATCAGCATATCAAAATTAACTTATGGTGATTTTTTTTGTGATTTTTTGAAAAATATTGGTTTTTTAGTGAGTAGTGAAAAATACTCATTTTTTTAAATCCATCATTTATTATGATAAATTAATTAATTTAAAATTAAAATCATTATTTTAATTTGATTTAAAAGTAACATAATAATTATTTATTTATATTTAATCCAATTAATTACATTTAAATCATATTTATACCATATTTTAGAATAAGTTTATTTTTATGCTTAAAAATGCATTTTTTTGAAAAAAACTGTTTTTAAATGCATATTGTTTATATAATTAAAATAAACCATAAGAGGTAATGATTTAAATTAAATTTATATATTATAATATATAATTATTAATTTAAATTCATATAATTAATATTACTAGTTATAGAGTTAATGTAAAATAACCGTTGCCTTGAAAAATATATTTTTTAGAATACTACTTTTCATCACTCCTACAGGTTTTTTATATACTAAATTAAAATCTTCCACCTTTTTGAATTGATTTTGATAAAATGAATTCTATATTTGGAATTAAAATAATTAATATTTGGTAATAAGGTCAGCATAATTTTTGGGTAATATGAATAGTAACTGTACTAAATATTTATTACAATGGTAGAAGAAAAATTGGTTATTTATGGGTAAAAATTTTTTAATAAATAATAAAAACAAAGTAACACTAATATTATGAGTATTAATACTTTATTTTAAGTAGAATAAGGGTTATATTTACTTCTTATTATTTTTACATTATAAATTATTTTGATTTGTATTCGATAAAACATAAATTATATTTTTGTGTAACATGTGATTTTAATTAATATATTCCATTTTATTAATTAATGATTTATTGAAATAAATTATAATTTTTATAAATATTATTATTAAATTATATTTATTAATTATAGTTGATAATATAATTTTATAAAGTCCAAAATAATTTTATAAGGGTCTAAAAACTATTATTGTAAAAAAAATCTAGCATTTCTAAAAAAATACCGATTCTTATTTTAAAAGTAAAAAATCACATATTTAGAAAACTAATTTTTTAAAATAAATATTATTTTTGGAATCATAATTTCAAAATTATCCAATGATAAATTTTTCATAATTTTCTAAGAGTGTCATTTTTTTTGGTAAAAATTAAATGCAATATAAATATAAGGCGTGTATTATGACCTCATAATGACCGAAAAGTGATGTAATAAATGATATAAAAGGTATCCATGACCAAATATATGTTTCTAATTTAAATTAATCTATTTTTGAGGTTATTTGATTAATTTTATAAAGCCTTTATGAATCCTTCATAACCTATAATATATTTTTAGGTTTTAAAAACATTTCTTTAAAAACACAACTACTAACAGATCACCAAGGTTAATATTTTTTTGATTTTGGACCCTATACTTATAAAATAATTAAAAAAAACTTATATTTGGAAGATATAATGGGAAAAAACCATGTAAAGGATTGTGGTTTTGAATAGTTTATTGTATAGAGTCGAAAACCTAAGTTTGAGAAATAATAAACCCCCTCTATTTTCTTTTGTAAACCTACCCAATATCCAATTAATCTTCACTAAAAAACCTTGGATAATTCTTTTAACCTTACCTATCATCTCTAGAGTCCTCCCAAAGTTCTGAAAATCTCTCAAGAAGACCCTCCCGAGCTTTTGGAATCACCCTCATAAGGTAAGGGATCTCCATCTCTTCTTTTTATTCAAGCGCCTTTTCTATGTTATTCCTATTAATTTAAATTTATTATTGTTTGGGTATATTTTTATACATAACTCTTAATTACATTTTTTATTTCCATGTTATACGATACCCCTTTTACTCTTATTAATTCCTCCCATTAACCTTTATATACACCCCTTATGCTGTCGAAATTGTCCTGCAATATTCCGAACAAAAAATGCAGTACCTCTCCCTCTTCTTTTCAATTCAAGAACCTTAATTATATTTATCCTCTTGAATATAAATTTTTTATGTTTATATGACCTTATAAATATCCCTTTACTTTCCAATTTATTTCTTAACAATGAGATATCATTTTCCCCTCTCATTATAGTTTTTACCTAAGCCATTACTATGCAGAAATCATCTCATTCTCCTATTTACTCATGAAATTCTTCATTTTATACTTATTATTTCCAATGATTAATGTTTGGATATGTCTTTACACATCTTTATTACTTTCCATTTTATTTAAAAATTATGATATACCCCTTTCTCTCTCATTTAACCATTTTATGAACCTTTATATACTTTTATTATGCTATTAAAATTTCACAATGATTTCTAGATACCAAACCTTTTTATAGTGAATACCATCACTATTTACAATCAAGGGTATTCAAATAGACATACCAATACTTATTTTATTAGGTAATTCTCTATATTTATTCTACCCTTCTTTATCATGGAATTAAATGTAATGAAACATATTCTTATGATATATGATTGATGTTATTAATATTTTCATGACTTATTATATACTCCCTTTACTTATTTTATATGAAATGTGCATAATTTGTGTAAAATATTAATGTTTAAATATTAAGTATAATTTTTGAGCATTTTTTGAAGTAGTCCAATTGAGCCAGTTTACTGTTTTAATTATAACTATCACTATACTGATCCAAATTGTATGGTTCTTGTTTTCTAGGATTCTCCTTTAAATATACAACATTTCATTAGAAGGTACCATGAGCCAATTCCGCCATTTGAAGGGTCATATGGTCCTCACAAACAAGACCAAAGAAGCTGTGAAGAAAATGGACTATTCATGAAACTTGAATTACTAGGATCAATAAAGAAGTAAAAATATCTTAATTCTCCTCCCAAGTTAGGATTACATTTCAAGGAGTCCATGTAAAAAATTTCAGAACCCAATCACAAATACAAGAGGCCCAACTGATGCATTGAAGTCCAGCCCACCATTCTGGCCAGGAATTAAAAACAACACACTAATTTTGCAATTTCTCCTGATGTAGACATCCTTACGAGCTGATATTTTTTAGTGTGAAATAGGATATTAGGATGGCCAACTTTGGTGAATAAATGATTTTTATTTGAGGGAATATTCCTATTCAAAAACCCATTCACATTATAAACTTTGAAAAAGTCTGTATTGAAATGGAGAGATCGGAATTGTTTACTAAAACCACCATAAATTTGGCTCAATAAGTCCAATGGCCTCCAAATTGTCACAGTAGATAGAAGAAATTTTTATCTACAACTTTGAAGAAGTATATTTCTCAATATTCAGCTGTCTATATATACATATCGGCGAGCCATGTGGAGGGGCATTTATGGAATGTAAACAGTCCACCACCTTGGGCTATAAATACATACCCTCCTCTCCTTTCAAAAGGGTTGGAATTTCAGAAGAGAGGAGATCATATTGGCATGAACAAATCTTTTCCAAAGTCTTGGGAGGATCTACCATACACAAGTTTTCATTCGAGAGACCTTTCCTCCTCTCTTTGTTTTCACTTACTTTCGTGTTCTTCGTTTTTGTAATTTTGTAAGTCCTTTCTTTTGTAATTCTGTTTTAATGCAAGTTTCTTCTTCAATATATATTATTATTCTCCACCTTCTGAGGTTTAATATTAATTTTCTTAAAATAGTTTAAATTCAGTTGAATCCCCTTCCCTTATTTTGCTTCCTCATTCAATTGAAAATCCATTTTTAATTATCATCATTGTTCGTGTGTGTCTGTTCGACATACCACTCTTTTCTAATCCATTTCTTTTTCTTCTATTCTTAATTTATCATCATAATTATTATAAACAAAATATTAAAAACCCAAATGGCTGAGTAAATATATCATTGGGGTGAGTTATAATTTAGGGATGTTAAGTGATTGAGAGTATTTGCTCGATGAGTATTCGCTAATTTAACATTGTGTATGTTGGACTTAATATGTCATGGATTAATGACATATTTTGTTTAGAATGTGGTTTCCATGGATTATTGGAACCAAAAATACACTACCATAAATATGTACTGATTGATATTCGAATTCTAATTAAGTTAAGGCTTGGATTAAAGCTTTAACACTTAGGAATTCTAATCTACGTCAACTTGTGAAGTGGGTGTTAATTTACATGCAATATAAAGCAAAGCTCAAGGATATCACAAGCTTAACTACCTAATGATGAACTCACCCCAATATTTATAAATTTGTTAAATCAATTATATACAATCAATCATT
This sequence comes from Viscum album, assembly GCA_963277665.1. NCBI lineage: Eukaryota > Viridiplantae > Streptophyta > Magnoliopsida > Santalales > Viscaceae > Viscum > Viscum album. Next base: position 421,328,790 of record OY728141.1, on the reverse strand, counting down.
TCAATTAATCTCTACAAACAAACCCCCCTAATCAAAATACAATCAACTAAAAACAAACGACTATTTCAAAGTATCATCGCCGAGGATTCGAGCCGAGTTCTACTATACACATTAGCAGAGCACCAGAAATTTGACCGGCCAATAGGCGATAATAGACTGTGCATTTCAAATGGCACCGTTTACGGGGATGGTGCTTTAATTATTCATTAGTTTCTGGTTATTGTAATAAAAAATCAAAAAAAAAAACAAAAAACAAAATTTTAAAAAGGAATGAAAAAAATAAAAAGAAAACCCCATCTTCCTCTTTCTTCAAAAATATCTCTGAATGACCCATAGCCTCCCAAACAATCCCTCGGATTTTTTTGACCCTGGAATTGAGTGAACACTTCGCCAAATTAGGAGGAACATAAGAGATAATCAACTCATTCAAGAACCAGTCCTCATCCAACCAGTTGAATTTGAAATGGAAAATGCTAGGGAACAAACCCTTAAAGAACTCGCTGCCCCTAATATTAATTACCAACCTCTTGGTATTCAATATCCAAACATAGAAGCTGAATTCGAACTCAAATCGGGTTTGATTCATATTCTCCCTCATTTTCACGGGCTAGCCGGTGAGGATCCACATCTCCACCTTAAAGAGTTCCAAGTAGTGTGATATACCATGAAGCCTAAAGGGGTTTCTGAAGAACAAATCAAAATTCAAGCATTCCATTTCTGCCTAGATGACATTGCTAAGTCATGGATCTACTACCTTCCTCCTGGTTCCATAACCACATGGAATGACATGAATAGACTCTTCTTAGAGAAATTCTTTCCTGCTTCTCGTACTGCTTCTATCTGAAAGGAAATAAGTGGTATCCGTCAGTTCCCAAGTGAATCACTCCATGAGTACTGGGAGAGGTTCAAAAAGCTTGTTTCATCCTACCCACACCATCAAATCCCTGACCAAATATTTATCCAATACTTCTATGAGGGGTTACTGGCTATGGAGAGAACTCTCATTGATGCCGCAAGTGGCGTTGCTCTTGTTGATAAAACTCCTCCAGATGCAAGAGATCTCATAAGTAACATGGCTGCAAACACACAACAATTCCATACTCGAGCACATTCTCAAGTCAAACAAGCCCAATATAATCAATCAATTGAGCCGAATAAGATGACCGAGTGGATGAGTGAACTTACAGGTCTTGTGCGACAGCTAGCTATGGCTAACAAATCCCCAACCTCGTCTTCTTCGCAATCAATGTTTCCTGGACCTGTCAAAAACTGTGGAATCTGCAACTCTCCATCTCATCCAACTGACACATGTCAACAAATTCAAGAGGATCAATCCGATTCATCTAGACCAATGGAGCTCAATGCAACATATGCTCAGCGGAACACCAATCCTCAACTATCAGGTCAATTTGTTAGAAACTTCAACCAACCTCACTCTGAGCCCTTCTCTTATTTTTATAACCAAGGCCTTAGGTATGGTAATCCCATATCTCATCCCCCTCAATTCCCTCCTCAAAACCCAAACCAGTTCCAATATGGTCAAGGTGTTGGTAACTTCCAACAACCTTATCCTTTTCTTCCTCAACCTCAAAGGAACAATCCTCCTCCTGGATTCCATTATCCTAGTGAGCCTTCCCAATTCCAAAACCAATACAATCACTTTCCCAAGAACCAAAATCCAGGAAATCCCAATCCGGGATAAGCCTCTTCTTCCAAGAAACCATGGGAAAGTACTGTTGAAGATCTTTCCTCCTTCACCCGTTCTAGTCTGAAGAACATTGAAACCCAAATCGGTCAACTTGCATCCCACCTTAGTCAGCAGCAACCATCCAATTCTTCCCAACTCCCAGCTCAACCATTACCCAACCCCAAGGGTAATGTAAGTGCAATTACACTTAGAACAGGAAAGAAACTTGCTATGCCTCAAGATAAGTCCTCTAGACCTCCTTTGAATGTTGACTGAGAAAATGAAAAGAAAAAGAAACATGAAAAGGAACCTGAAACCATTCCCTCAGATCCTTCAATTCCACTTAGGAACCCAATTCCTTTTCCTCAAGCCGTTTCTAAACCAAGAAAGTCCTTTGAACCTAATCCTGAAATGCTCGACATGTTTAGACTTGTTGAAGTCAACATTCCCCTCTTAGATTCCATAAAACAAATTCCTAAGTATGCCAAGTTTCTCAAGGAGTTGTGTACCCACAAGAGGCAACTTAGGACCTTTGAAAATGTTTCCACCCAGCAGTCTATTCTCATAAAGTGAAAAGATCCAGGGACCTTTACAGTTCCATTCCAAATTGGATGTTTGAACTTTGATGATGCACTCATAGACCTAGGAGACTCAATTAATGCATGCCAAAATCCATATTATCCAACCTTGTTCTAGGTCCCTTACATCTAACAGGTGTTGTCATTCAGTTAACCAATCGAAGCACAACCAGTCCTGAGGGAATAATTAAGGATGTCCTTGTCCAAGTCAATGATCTTATCTTCCCTGCTGATTTCTATGTCCTTGACATGGAAGGTGAGATGAACTCTTCTCGATCTCCCCTAATTCTAGGAAGACCATTCCTCATGACTGCGAGAACCAAGATTGATGTCCATTCAGGCATCCTATCCATGGAATTAGGTGACCAACTGGTCAAGTTCAACATTTTCCAAGCCATGCGATACCCATCTAAGGATCACTCTGCATTCTGTATCCATTCTTCCGAAAGTCTCTCTGAGAGTGTGTTTAATCCCAATCCAACATGTTATTCATGTTCTACTAATATATAATTTTGTGAATATTTCATCCTCATTAACCAAGTCATAAATGAAGAAATTAATGTTGACATTACAAATGAAAACTCTATTGATCTAAAGGATCTTGAAAACTCTTTGGAATCTCATCTCACCTATGACCTCAAATGATCCAACATGAATGGTAATAAAGAAAATGAACTTGAACGCTCATTTATTGATTCAAATATGATTATCCCACATTCATCCTTTCCTATCCATGATTCTAAAAATTCTGTTATATGTGAAGTGAACCCTGAACCAATGTGTTTATATTGTCCTAATGGTAGTGAAGGTTGTGACATTTGTTCCATAATTAATAAAGTGATCACTGGTGAGGTTGAAATTGACCATTATTTGGCGAACAACATTGAAATAAAGGATATTGAAAATTTTATTCAGTCTTATGACTCCACTGATCCCCAATACTCTACATCGGTAAGTGATGAAATAAACGAGTCAAAAACAATTGGGATCTCATACTGTGGTTTTGTGTTATCTGATCCTTACATAAATGAACCATCAGAATTGAGACATCTTCCTAAATTTCTAAGCATAGAAAACGAGCAAATTGTGGATAACATCATTCCTCAGGTTGAATACCAAATTGAGGATATAAACATTCTATTTCCACCCCCATTGATTTGCAAGAGCACCAACAAGGATGAGAAGAAATTATCCAATGAATCATCAGGCCTCCCAAAGGAAATGTTTTTCTGGAAGTACACTGGAGTTGAGAAAATACGATGGCCACCGTCAGACTATGGGTAGTCCACTGCAACTGTCTAGCTGTAGACAAATAAATGCATCGCTTCTTGGGAGGCAACCCATGTTTTCTTTTAATTTTGTGAAATTTCAATTTCTTTTTAGTTTTTCATTATTTGAATAATGAATTTTCTTTTTTAGGTAACATCCCACAATCTTGGATCAACATAGACTTCCATTGGATCCCCAACTTCTGTACTCGACCCACCACTAGATGGAGATGGCGACCCGCCAAATCCAAACCAGGGGGCACCTCTTTCCCTTTAACTCTCTTTCTTCTTCTTCCTCTATCTTTCATTTTTTTTTACCACTTTCTTTATAAAAACCTCTCTGTTTCACTTTCTCTTTTGTGTGGGTGTATCTTTATAAAAAAACAAAAAAATATAAGAACCTAAAAAACTAAAAAACACCAAGAAAACAATCACTTAAAAAAATATAAAAAAATTAAAGAGTCATGCTTACTCACCATCGAGTTTTGAAATTTTGTCCAACTATTTTGGGGAGTTAACAGACATGTTTTCATCTCAATTTTTTTTATTTTCATCATGACTTTGGATAAAGAATTTTGTGTTAAAATCAAAAAATTTTGAATGCTCAATTTTTGATTTGGAAAATGCTTTTCCCGAACTGTGAGGAACAACATTTTCTTTCATGCCAAGGCCACCTATTTCCATCTTTTCAAAATGTGTGTTTTCACCCCCATTTGTGAGTCTTGAGTTTGTGGACCATCAATCAGAATTTCACACCTTAGTGTGCATTAATATGATAGAGGAATTTTCTGAACCACATGAGATTCACAATAGCCAAATAGCCTCCCATTTCCCTTACATTAATCCTCCTTTTGAAAGCCCCTTCGAGCCTATGAAAACCTTTTCTTTGATAGACACATTACAAGCCCAATACCTTATCCCAGCTAATATCAACATGGATTTTCATTGCATAAGTTTTTGAAATTTAAGTGTGGGGGGGAATGAATTTCATTTTTGGGTATCATTTCCTTACTTTCCGGTGTGTTATCATATTCTTGAGGGCAAGCATACATTTTAGTGTGGGGGGGAGGTTGTCATTCAGTGGGCTTTGGGAATGTATTATAAAAATGATATTGAAAAGTGTTAAAAAAAAATCAAAAAAAAATGAATATAAGAATGGGTTGTGTCTTGGATGGGTCAAAAATCACTCTTACTCAACCTTTGATCTTGTTATAACTTTTACAATTATTATCGTGAGGAGATCAAACATGGGTTGGGAGATGAGTGTGAGATCTGTTTCAAGTTTAACTTTCGAAAAAATACAAAAAAAACAACACTTTCCATATATATTCTTATGTCATTGGGAGAAGTTGTTGTGTTTTGTAGATATTACATCTTCACATTCCCATCACATTTGTTTCCCCTCTTTTGTGTCTTTATTCACACAATCATGCCCTTGTAAATATGTGTTTTCATTTCCTTTCATGTTTTATTTCAAAATAATGTGCATTGATTTTTCTATGTTGGTATTTTAACCCTCTTCTTGTCTCTCTTGGACATTATATTCCTACCATACCATAGCCACAGAAGAACCCCTTAAAAAGACCTCTCGATTATTGTGCACTTTGGATAGGTATTGTAAGCTGAGAGCTCTTACAAACTCTATGATTTTCACTTTTGGTTGGTGAAAGAGTGAACCTCCACAAATGAATTTTATCATCTTGAGAGGTGTGAGTTTTGAGTGTCCACATTTTCCATTTCTAAATTTGAGCATGAAAAAATGAATTAGTTTTGGAACATTGTTTCTATAACAACTTGTGGTGGATTTCAAAATAGATGAGTGAAATAGTCTAAACCTCCCCTGATTGAAGAAAACAAAATTTTAATATTTGTTGGTGAGTAAAAATGATTTTGTCATGTTTTTATATTTGTTGCACATGAGGACATGCACAAGACTAAGTGTGGGGGAGTTGATGTTATTAATATTTTCATGACTTATTATATACTCCATTTACTTATTTTATATGAAATGTGCATAATTTGTGTAAAATATTAATGTTTAAATATTAAGTATAATTTTTGAGCATTTTTTGAAGTAGTCCAATTGAGTCAGTTTACTGTTTTAATTATAACTATCACTATAATGATCCAAATTGTATAGTTCTTGTTTTTTAGGATTATACTTTAAATATAAAACATTTTATTAGAAGGTACCATGAGACAATTCTTCCATTTGAAGGGTCATATGGTCCTCACAAACAAGAACAAAGAAGCTGTGAAGAAACTGGACTATTCATGAAACTTTTATTACTGGGCTCAATAAAGAAGTCCAAATACCTTAATTCTCCTCCCACGTTCGTATTACATTTCAAGGAGTCCATGATAAAAATTTCAGAACCCAATCACAAATACAAGGGGCCCAACTGATGCATTAAAATATAGCCCACCATTCTGTCCGAGAATTAAAAACAGTACACTAATTTTGTAATTTCTCTTGATGTAGACATCCATTGGAGCTGAGATTTTGCAGTGTGAAATAGGATATTCGGGTGGAAAACTTTGTTGAAGAAATGATTTTTATTTTAGGGAATCTTCTTATTCAAAAACCCATTCACATTATGGACTTCGAAAAAGTCTGTATTGAAATGCACAGATCAGAATTGTTTACTAAAACCGCCATAACTTTGGCTCAATAAGTCCAATGGCCGAAAAATTGTCACAGTAGACAAAAGAAATTTTTATATACAACTTTGAATAAGGAGATTTCTCAATATTCTGCTGTCTAGATGTACATATCGGCAAGCCAAGTGGAGGGGTATTTCTGGAATGTAAACAGTCCACCACCTTGGGCTATAAATACATCCCCTCCTCTCCTTTCAAAAGGGTTGGCAATTCAGAAGAGAGGCGATCATATTGGAACAACCAAAGCCTTGAAAAAGGCTTGGGAGGATCTTCCATACTCAAGTTTTTACTTGAGAGACCTTTCCTCCTCTCTTTGTTTTCACTTACTTTTGTGTTCTTCGTTTTTGTAATTTTGTAAGTCATTTCTTTTGTAATTCTGTTTTAATGCAAGTTTCTTCTTCAATATATATTCTTCTTCTCCACCTTCTGTAGTTTAATATTAACGTTCTTAAAATATTTTAAATTCAGTTGAATCCCCTTCCCTTATTTTTCTTCCTCATTCAATCGAAAATCCGTTTTTAATTATCATCATTGTTCGTGTGTGTGTGTTTGACGTACCACTCTTTTCTAATCCCTTTCTTTTTCTTCTATTATTAATTTATCATCATAATTATTATAACCAGAATATTAAAAACCCAAATGGATGATTAAATATCTCATTAGGGTGAGTTATAATTTAGGGATGTTAAGTGATTGAGAGTATTTTCTCGACGAGTATTCGTTAATTTAACATTGTGTATGTTGAACTTAATATGTCATGGATTAATGACATATTTTGTTTAGCATATGGTTTCCATAGATTATTGGAATCAAAAATACACTACCATAAACATGTACTGATTGAGATTATAATCCTAATTAATTTAATGCTTGTATTAAAGCTTTAACACTTAGGAATTCCAATCGACATGAACTTGTGAAGTGGGTGTTAATTTAAATGCAATATAAAGCAAAGCTTAAGGATATCACAAGATTAACTACCTAATGATGAACTCACCCCAATATTTATCAATTTGTTAAATCAATTATATACAATCAATCATTTCAATTAAGCTCTTCAAACAAACCCCCTAATCAAAATACAATCAACTAAAAACAAACGACTATTTCAAAGTATCATCGCTGAGGATTCGACCCGAGTGCTGCTATACGCATTAGAAAAGCACCAAAACTTTGACTGGTCAGTAGGTGACAATTGGCCGTGTGTTTCAATGATCCATATGGAACATTTATGCAAATACGTGATATGATTATGATGGGTGCACCCATATAGCGCTTGAATGATTTTTGTAATGTTTTAGTCTCATGAGATTCCATGTATAGTGTACGGAAGGTTATCCTAATCACATTATGTTATTATTTCTTGGTCATTAACCTTGAACCATGTTTATAATGTCTTGTTTAAATTTTATCCCACATTCCCATGTTGCCTTTATATTATCATGATATATTATGCCTCATTGTTCATGTTTATTATTATTACCCCTTTCATGTCCCAATGAAATTACTATTTTCTAACATGTAATAACTTCTTCATGTTATTCTTTGTTTATTACCTTACTAAGATTTATAGCTCACCCCTTTCTTATGTATGTCCCCAGGTTATCCTATGCAGTTTTAAGAATGATGGAAAATTATGAGCATGTTAAGGAATTTTTAAATAGTGATTATGTACTCCCCTATTAAAGTTTTTATATAATGTACCTAATTAACCAAAGATGATAGACTCCTCAATCTTCTGAGTTATAATAATCATGTTTTTATGTAATAAATCATGAATTAATTTATAATAAAGACATAGGATTTCATATAAATCCTCAAATGGGGTTTTTAAAACTTTAAACTTATGATCAACCTTAAACTCATAAACCCATGATGGTATTTATAAATATTAAATTAATCTTAGATAAAGAGATATATACTTCTAAAAATTTACCAAATCCTAAAATGTTTCATGATTATTAGAAGTAAAATACCATTGATAAAAATAATTATACAATATAATTATAGAATCCCAATACATAAATACTTCTACCCTTTTACTTCAATGGCAGGTCCTTACTTGGTCTAGTAGTTATCCTTTAAAAGAGTTAGTTGACTCAGATAATTCCTAGGTTCCCTAAATTTAAGACAATGAACTATTAATAGATCCTAGGTTCCCAAAATTTATTTCTATACACTGAACTAATCACTTTTCCTTAGCAATTTTTTACTATATGACCTTATTTTTCACACATAAAACATTTTCCCATTTCATTGAAACATTCTATAGGGTGTCTATTTCCACTTTTTTTATATAAAGGAAATTAATCCTTGTTTCATCCTTAGTCTCCACCACCAGAAATATTATCAGGATCCATCCTTCTCTTATTTAGTGAGTACGAGAGTTGGTTAAGGTATTAGTTATTAATCATATATTGGGATAAATGATTAGGTATAATCATGATATCTTTTTCTTTTGTCATCATACCATTTAGTTTCTTAGAATGAATATATTTTTCATCACATTCTATGTTAACATCAATTCTCCCAGTTCAATCCATTGAATTAAACAAAAAATCATGGTGCAAACAAAAATAATTATAATTATAAAAAATAACCTATAGGATTCCAAAATAATGACACCTTATTTTAAATCTATGATACCTTAGGGTTAACCTAGGTCATTCATTTTCATCATATATTCAAATCCTTCATAATTATTTGTAAATAAAATGTGATGTAACCCAAACATATCTGAAGGGAGTGTCAAACATGGTATGCATCAAGACCCATTATCATTCACCAGGTGGTTATTTCACCTAGTTACAACTGCTCTTGATCCATATCCAATTATAGTATTTATACATGGATATATTTATAGGAAAAACACATAATATCCACCTTAACAAAACTTTAGGAAATTAGATTTTACTTAGACTTATCATGAAACCCAGTCATAGGGTTCTGTTATTTAATCTATGTTTCCCTAAATCTAATTCCCAAGGTTTCTAATAAAATATATTTAATATGAAGTATAAATAACCTAACCCTAGTAGACCAGATTCAATGACTACTTTATTATATTGGTGTTATATTCAAGTGATTTCATCTCAAAGGATTGAATAGTTTAGTAGTCTTGAAAAACTATATACATACTTGAAATTCCAAATAAATTTGAAAAATTAAAATAAAACATATAATTTTATTTGAGAACACTATCATTCATGTTGGAAAAAATCCTTCAAGGTGTCCTACTGGTATATTTTGTGTGTGATTCTATTTTTTGACAAGTCCAGATGACAGTTAATGAGTATGAATGGTGTTTTCCGAAGCATGTGTTTAAGGTTGCACTGTTTCCCAGTGTTTTCCAAATTTTTGGGTCTCAAAATTGGGAGTTTTGTTTTTGGAAAAGGAAGAGTTCCACATAAGAGTACATAATACATGGACTATGAATCATGGTTTGTATATTGAAAAGGAGGCATGAAAAATAGTATTCAGTAGGAGGAACGATTTTCGGAAGGAAAAATAGTTCACAAGGAGGCTTGAGGTTTGTGGATGGAGAAAAGTTTGCGAAATCAGTTCGCAGGATGGCATGCGGTATGCAGAAGGATTGCAGTATGTGTGATGGATTTTCATTCATGGAAATGAGGAAGTGATTTGAGAATATGTGAAGGGAGTCGGTGACGGTTATTTTGGCCAGCGTGAATGAAAATAGGCAGCACGTGGATTGTGTAGAGAAAATGGTTCGCAGGAAAATTGTGGTTCATGGAAGATGCATAGTATGCGGTGAAGGCGGTACCACACTAAAGATTTGAGAAATCTCTAATTAGTGTATTTTTTGGATCTATTTTCCTATATAAAGAGTAATAATTCCATCATTAAGGAAAAGTGATTTTTATAAGAAACATCTTTGATCTGGGAATTTAGCTAAGTCTGAATGTGGTTCGTGAGGAAGGATTCTACGAAGGGTGAAACTATTCATGGAAGGGATTTTGTGAAAGGGTGTTTTTAGAGAAATATAGTTTGAAAAGGAAGAAGGTGGTCCATGGAAGAATAAGTTCATGGAAGAAGTAATTCCATAAAAGTGGAAGTGGTACATGAAGCAATACGTGGAAGCAGTACATGAATGCAGTACGTAGAGGTAGTTTGTGAAGGATATTTGCAGAGGCAGTACACAGTGGTGATAAACAGTAGTGGAAGTGGAGGTAGTTTATGAGAGAGGTGATCTGCGAATTATACCAACTGAACAGTATGTAAAATAGGTAAGGTGGTTCGCAGAAGACTCAAGGAATCCTGTAAAAGCAATAAAATAGTTTGCAAAAGTAATTTCTGCTAACTAATAGTACATGAAAAAATGGACTTCATCTATAAGTGAAAAATGGACTTCAATATAGAATCTACCTAAAACTGAGGATGTGTGCTTTTATGAAAATCAAGGTACCTACAGGTCCATAAATTGTGGGTGAATCCCTTCTAAGAGAAGTGAGTGAAGGAAGAGGAAGATGATGATCCTTTCCACTGGTAATGAGCCAGAGGAAGAGACATAGGGAGTGACCATTGAGAATGTAGTGAGAAGAACCTAAACCTTGTAAAGGTAGTGAGGCTAGTCATATAAGATCTATCCCAAACCTTGTAATTGGTAGTGATCTTTAGTGGATTTGGTATATTGGCACATTTTCATTATATGCTCTTTGGACCTAGCCCAATGAGGGTAAATCAAGTAAAATAATTGTGTCCGGTGCATGATTTCATTTATGTTCATATATTCCTACAGAAGAAAGAGAGAAGTGTGTTTTTTAATGATAAAATAAGATCAGAAGGGGCAGTAGTTTTAACCTATCATACATTGATTCACCCCCCTCTTAGGGTATTTTAACTAGTGGATATAACAATTCCCTTTAGTATATCAATGAATATCAATCATAATACACTTACTGGTATCCTGGAGAAGGGAGAAATAATAAATGGGTGAAATATAATGTTCATTAAGGGTATTTGTATAATAGAAGATATCATGAAAAAATAAGGCGTAATTAATATGGAAAGGTAAATAACTAAAAAAATATTTTATTTAATCACTAAATTGAGCTTGAAGAATAATATGTTTGGAATAAATGATGATAAAAATAATTTTATATAAATAATCACATGGGTTTTTTGTGTTTGACTTAGTGGTAAGCACCCTGTAATACTAAATCAAGGATTGGGTTCAAAACCCATTGAGAGTAGGTTACTATAGTAGCATTATAAAGGTACTATAGTAGAACTGTAGTAGTGGTGGGACTATAGCACTAATAATAATGTAGTAGTGGTAGACACTTTAATAAGAACTGTAGTTGAGACAATACTATAGCAGGTAATATAACAACCTGAGTATTGTAGCGGAACTATTAATCAAAGGGGCTTTGAAAAAAAAATATGGGTCTTTGGGGAAATATAATGGGATTTAATTTCTAATGGGCATAATAGCCATGTAATGGGTCTCCTCTTCCAAAAAATAGGTTCTTTCTTTTGATTCAATTATAAATAGCCTCTAGCCCTAATTGTTTTGTAAAAAATAATCACATGAGCTTGAAACTTATCCATGGATATTATAAGTAATCGAAAAATCACATGGACATCAATAAATAATGTCATAATTAGAAAATTCATAATTTCAAATATCATCATCACATCTTCAAGTCCTTTGGACAAAACATATTATATAAATGGGTAAGGCCTCATCAAAATACCCAAACTAGTTTTTATTATTAGACCTTCTAATGTATTAATGGGTTATAGTGGCCCCTGGCTGTCACTTACTATGTCCAATTAATTTCTCATATGAAATCAGAGAAACTTAATCAATGTAAACATTTATATTGATAAACTATCATATTAAATATTAACACTTTCCCCAATCAATAAACAAAATCATAAAACATCCCAAGTAATATAGAGAACGATATCAAAATAGTAAATATCTATTCAAATTGATCATGAAACATCCAAATAAATAATAAGTATAGTTTTATTGTAGCATATCCTCAATGAATTATAATTAAGATAAGTATTTTTATCATTAATGAATATAAATACCATAAAAATTTCATAAAAACATTCTTAAGGAAAATAAACTTTTCACTTTGATTTTTTTTTCAAAAACTAAAAATTTCTAGAATATTAGGACTAATATTTTTTTTAAAAAAGAACACTATAAAATTGTGAAGGAAGATTCAAAAATTTGAGTGGTCAAGATGATGGGTAATTCTATATATTTCGTATAAGTTAAAAAAACATTTCTTTCACACTGTTGTAAAAAGGTTGAAAAACACCTCATTTGAAAAATGATAATAAGATTCTTAAATTTTTTTATAAAAATTAAAACATGGGTAAACATTTCTTTAATAAATTATTTAGATAATGTTAAAAATATTTTTTATTTAAAAAAAACATGGATATGGAAGAAAAAAGATTTTCGATCGAAGAGAGAAATAAAGTTGTCTTTTATTAAAAATATTTTATCAATAATTTTAAGTAACAAAGATAGAAAAATGGTATTATTTCTTAAAAATATAATGAATAACTATAGGATAAGAAAATATATGGCGTTTAAGGTATAAATATCAAAATATTCACCCATGGGATACTTCAATATAAAAAATCCCAAATATTGATTAGATTATGAAATAAACCCTTAGCACTTTAGTATCTTTTGAATTGTAATCCCCATTAAAGAATAAGAATTCAAATTAAAAATTAAATAAATTTAAGATAAATATATTTATAATATAAAATATTAAAGTGTAAGTATATACACCACACAAAATAAATAAGTAGTGTATATGACATATGTCTCACTAAAGTAAAAGTGAGATGAGAAACCCTAACCTTAAGTATGGTTTACATCATACATGTATGATTATACTAAATAATAAACATATATTTATTGTAAATCTATTAAAGAACCATAATTATATATTTTATGCCATATATAATTTTCTTATAACCTTTTTCACCTTTTTATTATCAATTCTTTGTTAAAATCACCGTTTTGTGTAATACTGCTTCATTTTTCATGTATGTTTTGGTTTAGTAGTTTTAGTAAATGTACTTTGATAATAGTTAAATCATCTAAATAATTATGAAAATTATATAAATATCATATATTTTCATTATATAATTATTTATAATAGTCCATAAAAGTTATATATAGAAAAATGAGTTACACAGTTCTTGGAGACGGTAGGTCGTACATACACACAAACACTATTATTATTAATTTTTGACGGATATGAGGAAATAAAGGAAAATAATATTTAAAATTTAAAGAATAATTATTATATCATATATATAATATATATTCATTAAATCTATTTTTATCACTATTCTTGTCAAAATAAAATGAAAAACATTTCACATCGCTTTGTGGAGGTGGTAGTCCACACATACATACGAGTGATGTTTTAATCTTCCAATGGATTGTAAGTTAAGAAGTTAGATGCTAAATTATAATTAAATAAGTTTAATTATGTCATAAATATAATATATATAGATTAAATACACCATTATATCCATCCTTGATAGGTGACGATGGAAGACGAATTATATCGATTTACATGACGATTTTCCTCTATACACATGATCAAAAATTTCATTTCCATTTGATGAAGGATGATATAAATATATTTTATTCAATTAATATAATAACATATAATTATATAATATATACTGTTGGTATAATTTTATCATATTTTAATAATATTTTATGGAGTTAAAGGAATTAATAAAATGAAAATGCATGGTTATGAAATGTACCTCTTATTTGGACAAGATCATTAGGTTTGTTCCAAAAACATTCATAGATTTTATGATAAAAAAATTAATCTAGTTATTTGGTAAGGATTTAAGGAAGATATTTGTTCTGGGATTTTCTGAACCAAATTGATTTGAAAGTGTGAAGAGGAGAGGAGAGGGGGTTCCCTTTATAAGTGGGGGGAAGAACGCACTTGGAATTTTTGAAAAGAACAAATTTTACTCTAAATTTTCACATAAAAAAGAGATAAAAAATGTATAATTATTGAAAAATATATGAGATAAGGTTTATATATTAGCATTAATTTTTAATTGGATAATTTTAGGTCATTTTAACCCTTATCTTCTTAGTTTAACCCCGATAAACCGTTTTACCATTAATTGCAATAATTAATTTTTAAAATTCTTACTATTCCTTAAGACAAAAAATTAAGTTTGAAATTATTATATAAAATAAATTATTCTTATTAAAAAATATGTAATCTATTTTACCAAATTCAATTCACAGAAGTGGAGAATTTTTATTTAAAATTAAACCCATAGACACGATGACAAAACCGTTTTCCAAAGGAAATGTTTTCAAAATTTAAAAATGTTTTTATAAAATAAGTGAACATATAACTATTTAAAATGACCTAAATTGGATTAATTATAATATAGTTTAATTAATTCTACATTATTTTTTTTAAAATTAAAATGAAACTTTTAAACATTTTATTAAGATGAAAACACATTTCATGCATAACAATAAATTTTTATAAAAATACTTATTTTACTTTGAAATGATAATTTTTATTCTAATAAATTAATATCCTATTAATTTATTTAAAAATGTGTTAAACCATATAATTTTTAAAATTTAGTTAGACTTATTCATACCCTCTAATTTAATGGCTAGGTTATAATGGTCTAAATTAAATAATATATTTCACATGTTGTTTAAGATCAGTGTTTCATGTCATATACACTATCAAACACAATATTATTCTTTTAAAATTTCAAGTTGTTTCAAAAATTAAATTATATTATTAGGATTTATGATAATAAATAAGATATTGATTTTACTTTTAGTATATGAGATGAAACCAGATTCATAACATGCGAGTCTTACAAAATTTGATTTATAATTTCCAATAGATTAATCCAATTTTTGCTTCAATTCCAAGAATTTATGCTATATTTTGTATGGAGTTTGAGGAAAATTCTTAGTGAAATATATCTTCTTGAAATATTATTATTCTATATATTATACTTCCACTTTTTCCATGGTATTTATAATGATAGTATACCACTCGTAAATATAATCTTGAAAATTATATATGGCTAAAATGACTTTCTAATTTCCAAATAACTAGAGAATGGAAAATATATTTTCCATCATAATGACCCACTTCTCAATAACCATTGGATTAGAAGAACCACTAAAATAGGGTGGGTGTTTTTTAATGAACGACTTGATAGTGATATGTTTATTACTTAGTGTTTTTAGGAGCTTAACACAATTTATGTTTTTTCTAACAGCTTGAGATAGTTGGGTGAGCATTGCCATGAGGTTTTAAATCCCAACCCCAATATAATTGGGTTTCCCATTGGGAAAATCTCAACATTTTCCATTACACCCAATTTTAACTCGGTTCTTTTGAGTTTTATCTATTACCTTGAATAAAGAAAAATTGGGATTTATTTCACTTAAATTAATGAATGTACATATAAGGAAGCTGTATACTTAGAAGGCGGTTTTCATAAATAACATTTATACATTAACCTATGAATCTATATGTTTCAATCTAGGTTATCCATGGTTCATTTTCTAACCAATATAGTTATGTTCTTAAATCCTACATGTTGTTTCATAAATGGAATGTGAATTAACCAAAGAATATCCCACAAGAGTATCCAAAAAGGTGTACAGTTAGGCCTCTTTATTGTGCACTGGGTGAAAATTGAGTTAATAACCAATACACATCTTTTAGAGTTAATACCCTAGGTAAATATTTTCTAGATCCTACATCCACTTGTAGTATCCATACAAGAATGTTATTTGCAGGAAAATCACAAAACATATACTTTACTAAAATTTCAGGATGTTATCCTATACTTAGAGTTATCCCCATGTTTTCACTAATGTCATCTAAAATAATCCAAAAAATAAATAATCCCTCATCTGATAGAACAAAAGTGACCCAAGACAAACATAAATCAAATAATATACTGATTTCAGGATTTAAATAATACGTCTCACAAATGGTCACAACCCAAGGGCCGAAAGATTTGGTGTCTTGGAGATTAGCTACTTAAACATCCTATTTTGAAAAAATTTGAAAATTTTACCCATTATATCACTCATATAGTATATTTTTATAGAAATATCACATGAAATAATCATCTTCAAAACCCAGGGAATGGATACATAAGAAATGAGTGAGTTTATATGCTCAGGAAAGAAAATACATATCATAAGGTATGAGATCTTAAACATAAGTAATAGATAAAAATATTAATAAAATATCATGAGACCATATATGATAATCATAAAACATTATATAGAATCATAATATCCTAAAAATATCACTATGGAATAATAAAAGATATTAAATGAATAAAAATACATCTCAATAACCAGAAAACAAGCGAGAATAACATAAGAGTGTATAATAATATAAAAAAGGCAGTAACATGAAAACATGACATATCATGAAAATGAAATTAATATTTTAAATGTAGAATAACTTAATAAAAAACTTGGGAATGTGTCATGACCATAATAATAGTAAAATTTTTGTTAGAAAAATCATTATTCATATACCTATGTGAACAAACTCAATATGTACAAGCCTGAAAATGTGAGAAAACTCATTATTCCCATACTTGTGTGAACAAACTCATTATGTAAAAAATATTCTATTTCATGGTATATAAAAATAAACTAATGAATTAGAGGGTAATATAGGACCCCAAACTTCATCATCCTTACATATGTTTTCCATTTTAAATCAATCATCATTATATCCCAAAGAACCCATGGAAAAAGAATGTGTTTCTTAATCTATTCAAAAATATCACATAACATGAAATTAAGATATAATAATATGTCAACATCATAGTTTAAAAATTAAATCATATAATTCCAACATATTTAGAGTGATTAAAACATCACTTCATAATAGAAAATCCTTGGAGGAGAAATTAAAGTGAAAATAGAAAAGTTTTCACAAAACCTTTGAAACATTGTTATAAATGATGTAGTGAAAATTAATTTCAATTTATTTTGAGAAGAAAATGAAAATAATTTTTAAAAACATATTATGAAGAGTTATAAATAAATTATCCTTTAAAATAAACAAAAAATTAAACCTAATAAATCCATGCGGTAAATAGTGAAAAGAAATGCCCTTATTATTCTTTTTAGGATGTTTTATAGAAAAAACCACATCGAAGAAATGTTGAAAGAATTTTATTTTATAAATGAGTTAAAATAAAATATGATAATTATAAGAGATAAAATTTATTTTTATTTCATTAATGAAAATAATTTTAATGGAAAAAACATAGAGATGGAATAAAAGATTCATTGGTAATAATGAGAGTTATTCTTATAAAAATCATACATTTATTTTAGGAAAAAGTTTATCATAGAAGTAGTTATTAATGATGAGAAGTATTTTAACTAGATAAAAAGTGGAAATAACATATAAAATAGAGAAATTATAGTATTAGTGAAATATTTAAGAGTATATTCAAGTAATAAAGACTATGACCCAATGAATCATAAATTATGTTAATGAAACCTTTATGATATTGGTAACATATGAATCAAAGGATATTGAGAGGAATGTCATAAAATGATAATTAAAATCTCATGAAATTTAATATATTTTCATATGTAAAATAAATAGGTTATTTAATACACCATATAAAATAAATTATGGTTCACAATATAAAACATATCCCTTGGAGTTGAAAACGAGACAAATAAAACCATACCTTGAATTCTCTCTTAGTTGATCACACTCTAACCTCCTATATAAAAAACATAACCATTATAATAACCTATTTTTTTAAACTTATTCATGTATATAACCTTTTATAAACCTCATTTTCTATTATTATGTACATATATATTAGTTATTTATTATATATTTTAAATATCAAGTGTGGATAATCTTGTTGATTTTTAACTAGTTTCGTAATATCAGTATTGTTCTTCATTTTTATCCTAAATATAATCATTATTAGGTCATAAAAGGTATTTTTAGTGATGTTTTTAATATTTAATCTATTAATAATTTTATTATATGATAGTATTAGGTATGGTTCTTATATATGAAATTGGATACAAGCATGTTTAGGCGATTTTTAATAAATAAATGATGGTAACTTAATTAATAATTTAAATATTTATATTAAAAATTAGTAACCCAAAAAATAATTATTTAATGGTTAATATATAATATCATTTTTTCAATTTCATACTTCATATAAATTCATAGTGTTTTTATATAGGTGGTTAAACAAACCCAACAAAGATATGCTACAATCTATGTGTGAGTATGGATATGGAAGAGATATTTTTATAATATCATTATTAAAAAATATAATTATATTATTTATATGTTATTATGGTTATTAATAATAATTGGTAATATTTATAAGAATAAGTAAAATGAAAAATAAATTTTATATTAATAGAATATAAATCAAGGAATAAATAATATATCTATTAAATAAACCCATTTATATAACCATCCTTGAAATTTGGTGATGAAAATGAAACGTGTCATTCATGGAGGTGGTAGTTTGTACATGTGCATGAGAAACAATTTCATTTTTTTCATTTAATGGGAGGGGAATATATAATGGCTATACCATAAATAAAATTTCAAAAAATTATTTACATTGGTTTCATTATACACATATAATTATAATGGGTTTGGAGGAGGGTGTATGGGTAGGATAAAAAAAGAAAGTTAAAGGGTAAGAAATACTTACGTTAATAATTTGGACCATCTCTTGAATATTCCCTTGAGAATTAAGGTCTTGCGGTGATTTGTTGAGTATTTATGATATAAAACATGTATATAGTCTCTATAATAAGTATATTGGTCAAAATTATATGGTAATTTTATACTAGGAGTGTGGATTGAAAAGGGTGGAAGCAATTTCATTTTATAGGTGAAAAAGAGGGGAAATCATTGGAAAAGAATGTTAGATAAGAGGTAACAACAAAATTGTGTGAGAGTTAGGCGAGTCAGGTGGGGAAATGATGGAAATATATATAATTATGAATTTATAAACTAAAAAATTATTTTATAAGATATATGTGTCAAATTTATTTAGTAAAATTCGATCCACATTAGATTACCCATTTTAACACATATTAATCTTGATTAAATGTTAATCATGGTTATTTTTATCACTAAAAATATAGGATAACCATTATTACCAAATTTATATGTGGTGAATTTAAATTTAAACTCCATTTAATCTAATTAAATTTCTCAATATGAGAAAATTATCTTTTAAATTGAAACATATAATGTTTTGAAAAACAGTTTTTTGTAGAAAAAATATCATTTCAAATATTAAGTATTCTTAAGTTTTTTTTAATATTTATTAATAATTAAATGAGTGTTAATTCATTTTTATAAATTTTTTAAATTTATATTAGAGTATTAATTTAAAATAAATCCATTTATTTAAATAATTTTTTTAGAAAATTATCATACTTTTAAAAATAGCCATTTTATAATGGTAACTAATATTTACCTTAGTAACTTAATTTTATGCCTTAAAATGAAATTTAAAACATTAAATAATTTTAAAATACTGATTACAAATATTAAATTAATTTTATATGCGTGACTCTCAAACCCAAATCACTCAGTTTATGATGGAGTTCCACATGATTTCATGCACACCTCCCCATATACAAGTGGTTGCTGACTAATAGCAAGAGTCCAAATTATACAATGGGGAGACTATACCCTTAGTATCAATGGATATAAATCTATATGTTATGTTTCATCATTCCAACTACTTCACTACCACTGTCTCCATGAAATAAAATAATCACTATGCTTTAGAATCTAATTCCACTTAAAAATCATATAAACTCCCCTATTTATTTTGAGAAACTAACTCTAAGATATTACTTAAAATATGAGGGTGTCATAAATATCCCCCTTTCATAACTTCCTATCCTTGAGAAGTACCACTAGTGGTCTTCCTCAAACAACTATGGCTATTGAGATGGAATTCCAGACTCCTACTCCCATGCATCCTCTTAGATCCATCCATTCTTCCATAAGATTTTAATAAGTTGTGCCATATTCTCCCTTAATGCCTTAATGCTATAGTCTATAATCTAAACTAAGAACTCCCCAAAAGATTAATATGGTTACAACTCAATATCCTCATAGTTAAACACATTCATAGGATTCATCTCATAACTCTAAAGATGAGAGATGTGGAACTTGTTATTCATACCTTGATATCATATAAGAAGGTCTAGTGGTAAGACACTACTAGGATATGATCTATGATCTTGAAAAGTTATAGAAAACATGGTTCCATTTTTCATTACCTCTAAAAATGATGATTCCTCAACCAAGGTGACACTTGTAAGAAAACCCAGTCACCCACATCAAACTCCAAAGGTCATATCCTATGACCAACATATAATCATTATCTACTCAGACTGGTAATCTTCCAATTCCTAATGAACTATACCCTCTTAGAGGTCTCTTGAACCATACTCATCCCAATAATAACTTCCTTACCCACCTAATTCCAACATAATGGTGGTAAACACAAGTGAATGTAAAGAAACTCAAAAGGCACCATTTGAATTTAATCTTGGAAACTTTTATATTACATAAACTCCACCAAGGATAGATGATCATCCCAATACCCATTGAAGTTTAAGACATATACCCAAATAATATCATATAATATCTAGATCCTCTTGTTTGACTATCTATCGGTCTTTGGATGACATGCCATACTCAGTTTTAATTGTTCCCCAAAACTCTTCTACAATCCAAACCAAATCCATAAAGTAGAACATGTATCTCTGTCCGTTATGAAACTTTAATACACTCTATATAGACATAAAATCTCTTGAATATAAATCTTTCCCAACTCATCAAAAAAGTGAGACTCTTGAATCAATAAGAAGTGCGCAAATTTCTTTATCTAATCAACTATTACCCAAATGACATCATGAATTCTTAGAGTCTTGGGAAACTCCATCACAAAGCCCATCATCACATCATCCCACTTCCACACAATAATGAGATGTAGATCAAGTAATCCTCCTGGTCATAGGTGATCTATCTTGATCTTATGACTGGTTAGCCAATGAGATAGGAAGCTTGAGATGTCTCTCTTCATTACCTAACAACATAATTGTTTCCTAATATCCCAATACATATTTGATGAAACTAGGGGCACTACCCAATAAGAGGCATGATATTCCCTCATCAGCTCCTCCCTTATGGATGCATGAACCAAAACTCTCCTATAGAAATAAATTATGCTATCACCATCCATCAACTATCCTAAAACTCTATCACTTCCATCCATCTATTCCCATATCAAAAATAATTCATCATTTTATTCTTAGCTATACTTTACTCGGTCCACCAATATCTATATGATAAACAATGGAGAAAATTTCATCATCCCTCAGTCCTCATATGCATCTAATAACCATTTAGCTAACATGACCACCAACCATCATTCCTATTATGAAGGAAACTCTTCACACTCTTTTATTTTTCTACTAAGAGTATCTATAAAAAAATTACCTTTCCTAGGAGCATAATCCATATCAAATTTAAATGATTGTAGATAATCCACCCAATACCTCTATCTAAGATTCATTTTCTATTACGAGAAGTTATATCATAAGATATTATGGTTTTTATGAATGAAAAACCTCACACTAAAGATATAATTTCTCCAAAACATCATGAAATGGTCTAAAAATATTGAATCCAAGTCATACATAGGGTATTTCCACTTATTGGGTCATAACTAGATAGAACTATAAGCCACTACCTGATCCCTCTATATCAACATAGCTCCTAAACTAACTCACAAGGCATCAAATTAAACTGCATATCCAATCCATGTTTTTGGAAATACTCGGATCATACCTATATTTAGTATTTTATTTATCTCTAAGAAGGCCTCTTCAAATAGGTCTATCCACTCAAACTCACTCCCGTTTTGGTAATCTTAGTCATATATGTTTCCAAATGAAAGAAGTATCATATGAAATGTGTATAATACCTAGCTAAATCAAGAAATAGCATGATTTCAAACACATTCCTAGGGTGTTACCAAGACATGAAAACCTATACCTTCTCTAGGAAAATATAAATTTCAACCTCAGTGATTAAATACCCAAGAAATCATATAACTTGTATCTATAAGTGACACATAGAGATCTTATCATAGAGACAATGTGCTCAAAGTGTATTGGACACAATATCCAGGTATATAGCATGCATATCTAAGGTCCATGTGTATATGAGGATATCATAAATAAAAACCACAATGAATAAGTTGATATTTTTATATAATATCTTGTTCATGATATTTATTTTCACTACTTGTGCATTTTTCAACCTGAAAGTAATAAAAAAAACTCATATAGTCCGTATGAACTCTTGAATTCCATGCTAGGAATATCCCCATATTTGAACTGATATTAATGGTAGTTTAATCATAGATTAATCTTATAGAACCATTGAGATCCCTATAAATAATCAAACAAGTCATCAATACTAAATAATGTATATCTATTATTAATAGTCACTTGATTTAGTTTCCTTTAGTCTACACACAACCAAATACTACCATCTACCTTATTTGCAAAGAACACTAGATCACCCCATGGAGATGTACTTTGTTTAATAAAACCTATAACCTATAAAAACTAAAGCTATATATTGAGTTCCTTAAACTCATACAAAAACATATGATATGTAGGAATCAATATAGGTTTCACTCTTGGTAAAAGTTTTATATTAAAGTCAATCCCTCTTTCAAGAGGGAGTCCTAAGAAATATTCTAGAAAAAATCCTGATATAAGTCCACCATTGGAGTAAAGAGTAGATAGATACTATAATATCTAATATATAATCTATTTATCTATTCTATAATAGCACCAATTTTTCTTAGGTCTAGTCACATTATTCATACTTAAATATCCCATTTACCGATCATAAAAATGTATGTCCCTTAAGCATAGTAAATGATACTCATCTCTAATAGTAGACAATGTGTGCCTAATAACTGGTTATCCAATCTCTTCAAAATACAAAAAAAAAACCTATTCATATCAATAATCATGGAATCCCACATATTTTTATATATAAAAACTACCATGGGACATGCTAAGTATCTTTGGAGATGATTCAATTTCTTTCCTAGGGGTGCATCATGTGAGTGAAACTTAAAAGACAACATGATCAGAAAGTAAAGTCCAAAAATATATTTAGTAAAAATAAACAAATGAGAAACTACTGTATCAAAAAAGTTATAATATAACTTAAATGTGATCATGAATATACCTCGAATAATTGATTGTGCCTCTCCAACATCAGCTGGAACCTGGTCTACTACACAAATGTTGCCTGCCTTATCTCTATGGGAATAACCCCAAGGCGTATAACTTGCCTGTGTATCCTATGTAACACCTAAATATTTTATGATAAATTTCTCTTTAAATAAATTTAATTTCATTGATATTTTTTTTACATGGGACACTGTGTTTAAACGAACCACGATATACTATTAAAATATTATTATTTAATGTGAAAGTTATCACATAAACCTTAAATTAGTAAGTATGAATAGGAATAACTAATTTATTATAATTTTAAATATTTATAAAATGTATTTAGTGGTTATATATTGTTTCTAAATGAAAATAAAGGCATTTATAGGTAAATGGAGACGTTTTTCAAAATAAATTTTTTTATACGAATAATGAATTTTTATAAAAAAATAGATAAATATATATTTATGAAGGATTTTAATGAAATTTATAGAACATATATTAAATAAAATTTTTAACATTCATCTAATATTTTTTACTAGGCATGTAATAATATTAAATTTACTTTTATGTTTAAAAATGTTTTTTTTCTAAAAACAGTTTTCATTTCATTTTGTGTGATTATTTTAAATGAATTTATGCCACTTATATAAATTGAATTTGATAAAATTTATTCACTATTTATAATAATAATTTGATTTTTAAATAGTTCAAATTTATTGTTGGCCATAATGAATAGTAATTTTGGTAAATATTTTTCACCCTGGTATGTGTAAATCGGGTAAATACGGTAAAAAATAATATGACATGGATTTAAAAACTTATAGAAAACATGAAATATTTATATTTTATGTGTTTAATACATTTTAAGATTCCATAAATTCTTCCTAGATCCCTTATCATTCTTCTAAGACCAATCTATCAAGGCTTAAGGTGTAATGCAATGGAGGTCTCTCAATGAAGAGGTAATAGCCTTTACCAACCCTTTCATGTTTATTTTGTATTAAAATTCATATAAATTTATTTTAACCATCCTAAAATAATGATTCTAATAACATAAATACACTAACACATTATAATTATTAGGGTACAATCATTTTACACCTATTTTCCATCCTATGGAAAGTGAAACATCGCTCGTGCGTACGTAAGACATACTATCTCTACTTAGTGGTGTAATTTGTTTTTCATTGTAATTTTAATTAGGGGGATATAAAATGGAAACAATTAATATATATTATATTTTTTAAATAATTATGTTTCTGAAAATATAATATATTATATATCTTTTTACCCTTGAACTTGTTAAAAAATGATAACTCTGGTTGTGTGTATGTGTGGATTTCCACCTCCATGAAGTGATGTGATTCATTTTTCATGTCTGAATTTAATGTATGATTATAAATATGAATATAATGAATATATATGCTATTTATACTATTATTAACATTCTAGATATTATGAAACCATGAGAATGATTCAATGATAAAAACTACCAAACCAAAACTTACATGAAAAATGGAATAATTAACACTTGGAAATGACAATTTAATTAAAAAATTATTAATAAAAGGGTGTTGAAATATTGTAAGTGTATCACATATGAAATTATAAATTTTTAAACTGTTATGGTATAGAATTATAATACATTTAAATTTATTATACTGGATGTTAAAATCACTTACGAAGAAAGTTGGACTAGAGGTAAGAGTTTATTTCACATTCTCACCCTTATTCATCATTGTTTATGTTTAAGTTCCCTTTTGGGGAATTATATGATATTTATTTATTAAAACCCATAAATTTTATAATCCCATATTTATTTTTATGGTTTTATATTATTATTTCCTATTTTACCTTCTTTGGAACTCAAAAATACTAAAATAATGTTTAAAAGGAAACTTAATTTGTTTTTTTATTCAGTTAGAAAAACTTTTATTCAATGTTAATATTTTATTTAAAATATTTTCAAGAATGGTTTTAGTATTATGAAATTATTACTTAAATTCATTTTTATCCATTATTAAATTTTTATAAAAATGTTTAAAATGATTCTTCTTATCACTTGTTGAATGAGGCATTTTTTACCTAAGATTGAAAAGAATATTTATTTTAATGTATACCAAAGAAATTAATTTTATTTCCACCATGAATAATTTTTTTTGAATATTCCTTTAATATTTTCCACGGTTCCTTCCAAAGAAAATATTTTGGAAAATTTTATATTTTATAAAAGTAATTTTAAAATTAAAAGGGTATTTTCCTCAAGAAATATTTCAACAACCTTTTAAAAGTTTTTTCATCTATGTCAACCTAATTTGATGAATATTATTATTTAATAATGATTTAATCTAATTATATCATCAAAAATATTTCTATGGATGGATTATGATCATTTTGAATTGAGAAATTATTGGCATTCCATATGCTAGTTCTTATAATATGGAGAATTATTGATTATTAATGCAAGCTAATTAAATTTTATTATTTATTCATTTAATGAATGTATTTGACTTATTAAGAGATGGATGGGTCCCAAAATTACATATCCTCTTTATACATTAGTATTTTTCATGATAAAAAACATTTTGGGTATTTTTTCATGTACTTACCCATTTATGTAAGATGTCTTTGCATGAGGCCTGATCGGTATGTTTAAAATATCTTACATTATGCATTCCATCATTATGAAATTAGTTCTTAATATCCATGTTATTATTCAAATATTTATGATATCCCTGGATAAGTTTCAATCTAATGCAATTATTTATATGGAATTATTAGACCATCATTTATTCCTTCCATATTATTTATTCCATATTTATTCAATGATAGCTTATCATGTACACATTGCCTTACTGATCATTTGAGATCACCAATTTTATATGTTTCCTTTACAAAGTATTCCTCAAAGTGTAATATAAATTATATTCAAGGTTATTTTATAGGTAATTATAATTTTCGTAGATAAAATAACATGTTGTATTTTATTTTTTCAAATGTAATCTGAGATTCAATAATGTATCAAGTTTTCCAAGACCATAAAACTAATTGATCCATTAGGATACGATTGTATGTATCTAGAGACAATTTAATAATGTAACAAGTGTATATGAGCTACTCGATTTTGGTTTTTTATAGTTAGTATTATATAAATTTTATTATAAACTATGGGAATTATATTTAGAAGTACAAATATTATAGAAAATAATCCTATGACAATCTATAGGGATAAGTCTAAGTATAGGATAACGTCATAAAGTTTTTCTAAGGTAGATAATTTTTGGTTTTATAGAACATATATACCTATATGGATACTGTAATGTGTATGTAGATGTGTTACATAAAAATTTTGGGGCAATAACTTTGAAAGAGTTAGATTGGGTATTTACTTGATAATCACCAGTGTATGATGAGTGTGCTAAGACTGCACAACTAGCTAGAAAATTCCAGGGGATATACTTTGGTTAATTCAAATACTATCTAGAAACCATTATAAAATATTATAAAATATTTTTATGATTTAAAGATATTCCTAATGATACTAAGATTATGATTTTGAGATTAGCTGTGCATAAATTTTCAATTTATGTTAAGTGTTTCACTAGTTTCAAAAAATATGAATTATGATTTATAATGTTATAATATAATATATTATATTCCATTATTAATAAATGGAAATTATAGAAAGTAATAGAAACTATATCAATGCATGAAATATACATAGGTATTTCCTCTAAGTAAATATAATAAATCTAGAGCTAGATTTGGAGTTAGATCTAGATATGGAGCATGAGTTAAAACAATTATAACTATATTGGGGTTTATTACTCAGGTTATAACTAATAAACTTACCCATATAGAGAAGATTATTTGTCTGTAAAATGGTGTAATAATTTTAGACCATTTCATGAAACAAAAAACACTATCATTAAATGAAACCATAAATCTAGTAGTAGCTAAATAGTGGATAAGTTCCTTAGAAAATATATTTCTCACTTTGGGATATAATGAAAGAGAGAAGGTTTTCATGGAATTTTATCATCTCAATAGGGATATGGATCAGTGGTGGCAATTGATTCAAAACATTAAGGATGTGGAGGTAATATCAATCATGCAATGGAAGGATTAAAAAGATAATTTTCATGGAAAAATATTTTCCTCATGAGTGATGAGAAGTTACGGAGAGAAAATTATTGAGTTTAAGATAAAAGTAAGTGGAAAATGTTTCTATGTATGAATCCAATATTACAAGTTTAGCAGGGAATGATTTGGACTATGTATGTAATCCAAAGAGTAATATTGACCATTTCATTGATGGGAAATAGTCAACCCTTCAAAGGGGACTAGTCACATAACAATTACGATCATATTAAGATACATTATCATGTGTGTCAGGACCCGTCCCCTACGTCCCGTACCGTGACTACCCCAAGGCCACCTTCCATAGGCCAGGGGATAGCGACTAGCACCGAAGGAGTATTCCCTAAAACTAGGAAGCCATTTCCTTTATAACCTGTAAGCACACGTAACCAAGTACACAACAAGATAGGAACACAAGTAAGCCGAACTGTAAACAGAGTGAGTGCAGTAAGTAAAATGGGCCAGAATAAAAGCCCAACTGGAAAGTACAAGTACATCTGTGATACAATACAAGTGAAGAAAAAAATGTCAGCTACTGGGTCATCCTCCGAGGTTCCTACCTGAAGGGTAGGTACAGATCGCCTCCTCAGCACTCCTCATCCATCTGTCTCCTCCATGTATCGACTTGTTGTAATGTCCACCTCCAGGTACCGTCCAGTCCTGGTACTCTCAGCCTTAGTCAGTGTTGTCCATCGTCTGCATCCAACACAACAAGGTACGGGCATAACCCGTGCAGGGGTGAGTATAACGATACTCAGTAGGGACCCCAAGACCCTCTGGGTCTCACAAAATACATCAAGGATAAACCACAAATTATGAAATCAACAGATAACCTTACATAGGTATATTCCCATACATATACCTAAGTTATCAAGTAATCCATCTCAATCATGAGGAAAACACAGAAAAACTGACTCAGCTCAAACCGGGATTTATTCTAGGGGTAGTAACATTTAGAACCCTCAGCTGCTGAAGAAATCCTCCTCTATCGAGTATAGTGGGCCTGTAGCGACACCAATGTGCTTCCCACTAACCTTGGACTGCTGAGGTACTCCTCCTGCCGAGTACCGTGGATCTGCAGCGTCACCAAGCACGCTCCCCACCGTGGGTCTGCTGCGTCACCAAGCGCACTCCCCCTGAAATCCCATTGAGGTACTCTTCCTATCGAGTACCATGGGTCTACTGCGTCACATAGAGGCGCTCCCCACTGTGGGTCTGCTGCGTCACCAAGGCTCTCTCCACTAGGATTGTTGAGTCACTACGAGTCAAAATGGTCAGCATTCGTTAGGTCTCTGCCAACTACTAGGTTCCCGCACAAATTCTCACTCATCTCCAGAAGATCCACTCCACAAGCTACTGGTCGATGCTCTAACTACCACAAAGTCCCACAAAGAAGTATCTCAAAAGTCATCTTGTCATAGGGGTCTCAATGCAACTGATGACACGTCAATTGGATTCCCAGTCTGTAGTTGGATTCATGCTCGATCCAACCTAACCATTTCCCATATCAAACCAAAACTCTAGTGGATTATACTCAAAGGGACTGTCTTTCTCCAAGATTTCCAGCGCTGCTGACAGTTCGTCAAACGGACATCCGGTGCCAAAGATATGGCGAAAATAAAGTAAAGGGGGTAGTGGGCCCGGGTCTGGTCCGACCTGGTGGGACCAACCTAGCCCGACTCGGTTCAGGTCGACCCAGACCGACTCACTGGGTCAGGCCTGGTCTGCTGGAAGGTCGAGCAGGCCGCGAGGGCCGTGAGGGGATGTGGAGCCAGTTGGGCCAGGGCGCCATGATGGGTGAGGGCCGATTCAGACAGGGCGCCGTGAGGGGCCTAGGCCGGTTCGGCTGGGGCACGACAAGGGGCGCGAGTCACGGTTGGGGTGGCTCAGCCATCGGGCGGCGCGACTGGGGTGGCTCAACCAGCGGGTGGCGCAGACGTCGATTGCGGCGTGGCCGGCGCATGGCGCGACCTGGGTGACCCGGCCAGTGAGTGGCGCGAGCCGGGGTGGCTCAGCCAGCAGGCGACACAGCCGGGGTGGCTCGGCTAGCGGGCGGCGCAGCCGGGGAGGGAGGCGTGGCCGGTGGGTGGCGTGGGTCACGGTGGCCGTGGGTGGCGGCGCCGTTGCCTTCATCCCCTTCATCATCTTCCTCCATTTCGAAGTGTACACCAAAGAAGAACGACAGAGGGGTTGAGCCATGTTGGTTTGGCCCGCACCATCTGCGTTTAGGGTGATAGAATTTGGCTCAACAAGAAAGAATAATGATGAACTTCAAAATTTACAACCTCCGCAATGATTCTTTCCCAAACCGAAAAAGAAATCAAGGAAAGTATTATCTTACAAATAAACCCCCTACATTGTATAGTAAATTGATGATGATGAGGAGGGAAGGTTGGTCGTCGAATATGTCCCTCATTGGTTGCCTCCGCAAGGTGCCTCCAAGGAAGAAGTCGAAGACGTTCCTCACCTACATTCTTCGTTGGTGGAGTGTTCTTCGTTGGTGGAGCGTTCTTCGTTAGTAGAACGTTCTTTGTTGGATATTTTTCTTTCAAAGCTCCTCCTCTACCCAATTCCACCAGAATGAAAGGGTGTGACAAAATAATATATTTTGAAATCTATTATTTTGTTGGAAAAATTCAAAAAGTTTATTAAGTATGATGGGAGGAATAATTAAAGCATGAGGGTTGGCACAATTAATTGTGGAGGAAGCCCAAGATGCTCCTCCATATTAATGATGGAGTTGAGTGGTTTTTCTCTCCCCCTATTAATAGGGGTCAAGTTGTCCCCACAAAAATAAATCTAGAAGAGGAGGTTTAGTTCTAGTGGACCCCACCCCCGATCATCCACATGGGAGGGTGGTTAAAAAAACATGTGTTTATTTTATTTTATTATTTCCACGAAAAACCCAAAATTTATCTTTCACCCTCATCCAACTACCATTGAGGTGAAAGTATTCTTAAGCAAATACCAGCGCTTTGAGTTCAATTGTGTGCTCATATTTCAATTCTGATAACCGGTTCAAAATTTATAAAAACCCGCTTGCACGTTTACTGAACGTACCCAAAAAAAAGTTCAGAAATTCATTCTGGGCACTCCGGACCTCAGAATCACACGCCGTCAATTTTCATAGACTCGTAAAATCCCCATTTATTTAAAAAAAAATTACATGGAAATTTTGGGTCTTTAAAATGTGTTATAAAGTTAGAGATATAATTTTACAAGTCATATAGATTTGAATGAAAATAAAAGAATAATAGGATGGATGAACACATCATGAAGAAAAAATTGGATAATGGTAATAACAGAAGGAAATTTCCAAAATATTATACTTGTAGAAGGAAATAACTTAGTACATTATTAAATGGGGTAAGTGTCCAATTCAAGTGTGGAGAGAAAGTCCATTGTGTTCAAAAATTCAAGGGTAAGGGAGAATCCTTCAAATTAAAATGACTTAACTTTAAGAATATGGGGAATTGGGCCAATAAATTCCCCAAACATCAAGGGAACTTACGATAGAAGAGGCCAAGAGGATAATTCAAATATTATAAAATTACTATAATTGAAGTTGAGGCTATTAGAAATATGGTGAAAGGTACACTTATCATCAAATCTATAATTTCTAATTTTTTACTTGATTTAGGTTTTACCCACTCTTTCATACTTGAATAATTTTATAAGGTCACCACATCACTACCTCAATGATTATATGTTGACATGTGAGTGAAAACTTATTATAGTATGATTGTCTTATCTCATGTTTATAGCTTAACTCTGATAGAAGTTTGTGGGAATATTCTTCCTGCCAATATTTTTATTCTTCCTATCATTTAATTTGATGTCATTTTGGGCATGTATTTTATCTCTCAGTATAGATTCCAAATAAATTGTTAGGTAATGGAATTTATATTCAATATTCCAAATCAACCTAAAATTTTATATTGGTGAGTGGATGAACCAAAAATATGAATGGAAATTTATTCCATCATATGGTATTTACTACCTATTAAGGTGGGATATTTATCTCAACTGGTTGGGGAGAAACTCAACATTAATTTTTTTTATTATTTAGGAATATTATTCTCTATTTCTTAAGGAATTTCCAAATCTTCCCTAAAATCACGAAGTTGAGTTTTCAATATAACTCATATCTAGTTCTATAACTATTTTAAAGACACCATATAGAATGGACTTGATTGATTTAGAAAAATTGAATAAGAAACACTAGAAGAATACCGATAAGCGATTGATTTGGACTAGTACTTCACTATGGGGTTCAACTATTCTTTTTGTTAAGAATAAATATGGTTCAATGCATATTTTATTTGATTATTAGGAACATAATATGATAATTATTAAGAATAAGTATCATATACCACATATTGATGATATGTTTGATCAATTATGAGGATCTTAATATTTTTCTAAGACTGATCTTCGATATGGATATCATCAGCTAAGGTTTGATAAGGAGAATATACCTAAGAAAACCTTCCATACGAGGTATGGTCATTATGAATTTATAGTATTTTTTTGGACTAACTATTTTTATATCTATATTCATAAATTTAGTGAATATAGTCTTTAGAGACAACCTTTATCAGTTTTTGGTAGTCTTTATAGATGATATTCTTCTATATTTGAAGAGAAAATAAGAGCATGAAGAATATTTCAAGATTATGGTGATGACCATGAGTAAGTAGAATATATATAAAAAATTTAACAAGGGTAAATTTTTTCTATATAAAGACTCATTATTGGGTTATATAATTTCAAGTGAGGGTATATTACTAGATCATTCAAAAATAGAAGTTATTGAAAAATGTCTTAGACCAACCACGGTGATCGAGATCCATAATTTCCATGGGTTATAAGGATACTATTTATTTTTTTCAAGAAAGTTCTAATGGATATCAAATATGACAACCAAGTTGACTTTGAAGGGTTCCAAGTTTATGTGGATAGAGGAATATAATTATAATTTCAAAGAACTAAAGATAAGGTTGGTCAACATGCCTATGATTGTACTACCCTATAGTGGATAAGGGTTTTTTATATATATAGTGATACATTGGATAAGGTAATGGGATGTGTTCTCATTCAGAATGATATGTTGACAACTTATGCCTCTCACCAATTGAAAATTCATGAGAAAAATTACCTGAATCATGATTTTGAGTTGTTCTTGGTAAAATTTTCATTGAATATAAAGATGCCTTATATATAAGTTGAAAGGTGTGATATATATATATAGATCATAAAATATTTAATTAAATATTTACAAAAAATTAGTTGGATATGAGCCATGTAAAATGGTTAGAGTTGATCAAAGATCATTATTACTCATACATTACCACCCTGGGAAGGCGAACAAGGTGGTTGATGCCATGAGTTACAAAGAAAATTCTAGTTTTTCAAAGATAAATATTTAAAGAGATCCAAAATTTATGGATTTTAAGAATATGGATCTTGAAATATTGAGGAAAAGAGAAAATCATATCTTTATTAGATGAATGTTTAACTATCCATCCATGAGAGGATTAAGACAGTGTATAAGGAATATGTAGAATTGAAGAATAAGGTGAGGAATGTTTCTAAGTATAACCATGATAATTATGGAATGATAAGTTTTAGAAACCAATTACATGTACCTTTAATACAATACTTGAAGAACGAAGTATTTGATGAAGCTCATAATTCATCATTCTCTATCCACCTCAAAAGTGAGATGATGTATGAGGAAATAAAAGAGTATTTCTGATGGGATAACATAAAAAGGTTTATCACATAGTATGTATCCAAATGATTACTATGTTAGAAATTTAATGTTAAGAGAAAAATTTATAAGGGTATTTTCTAACTATTAACCATAATAGAATGTAAATTGAAAAACATTACCATGGATTTCATAGTTGGACTACCCAACACATCAAAAGGCTACAATTTTATTTGGGTTGTAGTAGAACACCTTACAAAATCATAAAATTTTATTACAATTAGATATAGTTTATATATTTATTAACTTACTCGATTATACGTTAAATAAGTGGTAAGATTTCATGGAGAACCACTCTTAGTTGTATCTGATTAGGATTTTAGGTTTACCACAATGTTTTGAGAATGTCTTCTATAAGATCTAAATACATAGTTTAATTTTAGTATTACTTATCATCCTCATATATATGGTTTTTCTAAGAGGACCATTAAAACTATAGAAGTCATTTTGTGATCATACTGTATGGATTTCAAAGGTTTTTGGGATTAACACCCTCATTTGGTGTAATTTTCTTACAACAATATATTTCACTCGATCATTTAGATTGCTCTATATGAATCCATATATGTTAGGAAGTGAAAAAAAACTAATGTGATGGGATGAAGTTGGATAATAAATTCTATTATAATTAAATCTAGATCTGGGAATTATTTATAAGTTTAGATAAAATTAACAGTACATCTGGTACTCTTAGAGTCAATATAAAAGTTATGCTGACAATCATCATGGAGATCTAGAATTTAAAGTTCATGAAAATGTATTCTTATGAATATCAACTTGGAAAAAGGTTATAATATTTAGAATGAAGGGAATTCCAAGGCATAGATATATCATTTCTTTTATAATTATTGATCATAATGGTACAATATCATATCACTTTGTGCTTCCATTGAATCTCTCTCAATTCCATGACGTGTTCCTTATATCCCTCTCAAGGAAGTACATATTTGATCCTTTACATGCACTAAACCTAGAGGTCTTACCACTATATAAGGATATCTATTATGAGGAAAAAACTATAAATATTCTTAATTAAAGAGAGAAAGTGATGTGAAATAATTCCACTAACTTAGTCAATGTTTTTTTATGGAACCATATACTTGAGGAAGATATGTGGGAACCTAGAGACGTGATAAAGTAGAAGTATCCTAAGTTTTTTATATTAGAGTGATGGAATTTTGTGGGATAAATTCTTATAATGTGGATTGAATTAAACTCCCATATATTTTATGATATATTATTTTTAAATAAATTCAAATTCTTTTATAGCTTTCTTTATATACAACACCATGTTTAAAAAAACCATGATATGCTATTAAAATATTATTTTTTAATGTGATAGTTATCACCTAGCCATTAAATTGTAAGGTATTAATAGAAATAAATAAATTATTAAAAATTATTTTTTATATATGTATAAAATTAATTCATTGGTTATTAATTAGTTATAAATGAAAATAAAATCATTTAAATGTAAATAGAGATGTTTATATGAAAAATAGTTTTTTGCACACAATGTGTTTTTATCAAAAAAAATTAGATTAGTATATATTGATTTATGATTTTAATTAAATTTATATATTATATATTCAATCAAATATTTTATCATTCATCTAATAGTTTTTAATAGGCATGAAATAAGAATAAATTTAGTTTTATGCTTAAAAATTCGTTTTTTATAAATATAGTTTTCATTGAATTTTTCATGATTATTTTAAAATAACTTTATTCCACTTATAGAAAATAAATTTTATAAAATAGATTCAATATTTTTTACCAAACTGTCCAAATTTGGTAACTAGGAAAACTTTATTTTTTATCATAATGAATAATAACCATGATGAATATTTGTTAACTTGGTACGGGTAAATCGAGTAATTATGGTTAA
Organism: Viscum album; assembly: GCA_963277665.1. NCBI lineage: Eukaryota > Viridiplantae > Streptophyta > Magnoliopsida > Santalales > Viscaceae > Viscum > Viscum album. Next base: position 421,293,448 of record OY728141.1, on the reverse strand, counting down.
CATATAAAATTAGTATAACACCAAAACTATTTCTATTGGATGATTTTATTTCAAATAATTTCATCCAATATTTGAAGATATGAATACTTGGTTCCATTTTTCATTAATAGTGACCTTAATATTATTTTAAGTAAAGAATAAATATACTCACTCTCTTTGTTTTAATATATCTAATATTTTTTCATAGGAATAAAATAATTTTATGTTCATTTATAATTTTTTATTTTAAATATCAATGATTTATTTATCATGGTAATTTATTTTTAATTTTAATGAAGGAATAATGACCATAAATGCTTAGGTAACACCAACACAATAACTGTTCAAGTATTAGGAAAATAAAATAAATGATTTTAAAAATATTAAAAGTAATAAAATTTGGATGAATTATTATTTTAAATGAATTTTATGGATAAATATAACATATTATTTATTTTTTAAAACTTTATATTCAAATTCCATTTCAATTTTTTTTGTTTTTAAATTTCAACAATGTTAATAGTGTTTAAAATGACTTTAATGATATCTTATGTTAAATAATATTTCATTAAATTAATTAAAATTCATAAAAGTCTTGTTTTAAATCATGTTAATGTTATATGGTTTATAATTAAACCATTATCCACTTATGGGTCAATTTTCCATTTATAATAACATTTTTGACCCCTAAAGTATAAAAAACATTGGTATCATGGTAATGCTCAAAAGGGTTAACATGGGGTTAAAACTAAGAGATAAGGGTTAAAAAAATCACATAAAATGTTCTAAATAATATTGTATGAGGGTATTTCATCTTAAAATAATCCCATATTCAAAATATACCAATTTTAATCCACTTAAAACTTAAAATTAATTTATATTAATTTAATACATTAATCCATTCAAAGGGTGCCCCTCCCCTCAATTATAAAAGGTAACTTCTTCTCCTCCCTTATTCAAAAATTTTCAGAACTCTAGATTAGATATTACCTAACACAATACATTATTAGATTCACTTAATTTTTCCTAGATACCGTAGTCTTCTTCTAATACCAATCGTTCATGGATTAAGGTGTAAGGAAAGGGAGGTCTATCAAAGAAGAGGTAATCATCTTTACTAACTCTTTCAAGTTTATTACTTTTTATACTTTCTCTAAATCTATTATACCCATCATAAAATAATTATTATAGTATAATAAATAGGATGATATGTTATTATTATTTGAAAACCATTTTAAACCTCTTTTTTTCCCATTGAAATAAAAAATAAAACACATTCATGCATAGAAAACTACTATAAAAAGGCCTTTAACAACACTAGAATATGCCTTTATCAGTATTAAAAAGAACTGATAATCTGAGTAAGGTTAAAATTCAGAAACCATTATTATCGATAATTGTTAAAAGGGTTCTTTTTAATCCCTTTTTAACGCTATTATAGGGCCCTTTTAATAGCTCCTTTTTAGCGCTATTAAAGGGTGCCTTTAACATTTCTTTTTTAGCACTGATAAAAGTAGTGATATTAAAGGGTATCTTTATCAGTACTTCCACGACCCCTTTAATAGCGATCCACCCCCTTTATTAGTGCTTTTCACCTCCCCCATTATCAGCACTTTTCACTACCCTTTATCAGTGCTTTGAGAATTTCCAGCCTCATGCGTGTCTACCTGGATTCGAACCCTACACCTATCCTTTGAAGATCAAATGCCTTTACCACTACAACATGTTGTTTTTCTATCTGTTTAATGATATATTTATTATATATATATATATTTACATATATTAATATAAATATTTTTAAATATATTTATATAATATATGTGGGTTTGTGTGATATATATATACTTATATTTATTTAAATATATTATATATTATATATATTTACATATACTAGAATATAATATAAATATATATCTATTTATTAATACACACACATATATATATATATGTATATATAATGTAAAAAATGGTTATATATTGTTTTAAATACATTTTTAGAATATGTATTTATTTACATATATTAGAATATATATTTTTTCATAAATATGTTGATATATGTCTTTATATGAGTGATTTATTATAAGTAAATATAAGAAAACATGCATATATTTAATTATAAATAAAATTACGTTGTAAAAAATGATAAAAATTATAAAACATAATATCAATATGAATGTAATACATTTAAATAAACTCAATCTCTATCAAAAAAATGAAATAATACCCCCTTAAAAGATCCTGAAAATCCGTTAAATGTTAAAAAATCAGGGTTCCCCGACTAAAAGTTCAGTTTTAGAGTTCTTTTGGCCTTTTTTTGGCCAAAAAATGTAATAAAGGTGTACCTATGTCACTAATGACGTAGATATCATCTCATGATTCAATTTGATATGTGGTAGATCCCAAACAGACACTCGGAGCAAAAGTTAGGGCCGTTTGAAGTTCGAGTTAAGTTTTCAACTTATTTTAGATCTTTTATTAATTTCTTGACCTTTGTTATCTTTAAATTCATATTAAATGACTATTAATCAGTAATAATAATTAAATTATTAATTAAAAAATATTTTTTAAATTATTTTATAATCCATTTTCACTAAATATCTTATATATTAAGTTTAAATTACTATTTACCTTATCCAAAAAATATTTTAAAAAATATATATTATTTTAATATTAGTATAAATATATTTATATATTAATACATATTTTTAATGAAATATAATTTTTTTTGAAATATAATTTTATCAAATCTTGTAAAAAAGTGATGATAAAGGGGGGTCTTTATCAGTGTTTTTTACAAGCATTAATAAATAACCCCATTTATCAACCATTTTTTAAAAGCACAGATAAAGGGTGGGCCTTTATCAGCGATTGTAAAAAAGAGATGATAATGGAACCCTTTAAAAATCAATTCTTTAGCACTGTTAAAGAAGCTATTTAATAATACTTTTTTTAGCACTGACAAATGGGGTCTTTAACAATATTTTTAGCTTGTGTTGTTAAACCCCTAACGCTGGATAAACCCAGTTCTATAGTAGTGAGACTTACCATCTCTATATAGTAGTGTAAGTTGTTTTTCACAATCATTTTACTTGGTTGGTTATAAATATGGAACTAATTAATATATATTATATTTGTAAAATATTTATATTTATAGAAATATTATGTATCATTTACCTTCTTACCCTTACAACCATTAGAAAATGACAACGTCTCTCGTGCGCACGTGCAGATTACACCTTCATGAAGCGATGTGCTTTATTTTTCAGGTCAGTATTTCATGTATGATTATAAATATGTATATAATTAATACATATTATTTTTATATTATTATTAACAATCTAGAGATTATGAAATCATGAGTATAATTTGGGGACCAAAACTACTAAACCGAAATTTACATGAAAAATGAAACATTTAACACTAAGAAATGGAAATTTTAATAAAGTATTATTAATAAATGAGTGTTGAAATATTGTAAGTAGATCATATATATTATTATAAGTATATATATTGATTTTTTATATAATTATAATAAATTTAAATTTATTATACCGGAGGTCAAAAATCACTTACAAGGAAAGTTGGACATGAGGTAAGAGTTTATTTCACAATCTCATCCTTATTCAGGATTGTTATGATTAATTTTTTTGGTAGAGTTATAAGACATTTCTATCTTTTACCCCTTATATTTTATTTTCCTAAGTTTATTTTTGGGGGTTTTTAAGCATTAGTTCCATTTTTACCTTTTTTGGAACTCAAAAGACAAAAATAATGTTTTAAAGAAAAACTTTGTTTTTTTGGTTTGGTTAGGAATATTTTTCTTCCTTTCCCAAATTTTCTATTATTTTATTAAATAATTTTTTTTAATATTCTATAATGAATAATTAAGTTATTTTTTCTGGTATTTTATTATTTATAAAATGTTTTAAAATAAATCTTCTTGTTGTTTTCTTATTTAGGAACTTTTTACCGAAGGTTTGAACAAAATATTTGTTTTAATGTACATTGTATGAATGAATATTCCCATAATCATGACTAATATTTTCTTAGATGATTCATTTATAAGTTTCCATGGTTCTTTCCAAAGATATTTTTTCCTTAATATTTTATAAATTTTTAGATTTTGAATAATTGATTTCAAAACGAAAAGGGTATTCTCCTCAATAAATATTCTAGTGATATTTTAAAAGAATTTTCATTGATGCTACCATCCTTTGAGGAATCTTAAGTTTTAATGAGGATATACTCTATTAATACTATCTATATTTCTATAGATAGATTATTATATTTTTTAATAAGGAAATCACTGGAATTTTGTATTCTAGTTCTTCTTATATATATTGTTATTAATGATTAAGGAATTTTGATATAGTTATATTGTTTATTCATACGACGAATGAATTGGAATTATTAAGTGATGGATGGGGCCCAAAATTACATTTCCCATTGATTCATTGGTAGGTCTCATTATACAAAAGAGGTAGGGTATTTTTCCAAGGCCTTTCCCATTTATAAAAGATATCTTGGTATGAGGCCTTGATGATAAGTTTAAGATGTCCAACATTATAGATTCCATCATTATGAAATTAGTTATTGATAACCATGTGATTATTAAAATAGTTATTATATCCATGGATAATTTTAAATATCATGTGATTATTTCTATGGTATTATTATATCATTAGTTATTCCTTCTATGTTATTCATTCCCTACTTATTTAGTGATAGCTTATTCTATACACGTTCCATTATTGAGAATCTGATCTCACACATTTATTATGTTTGCTTTCCCTAGGATTATATTAATTGTAATATTATTTATATGTAAGGATATTCTATAATAAATAATAAATTTCTTAAAGAAAATACTATGTTGTATTTTATGTTTTCAACTGCAATGTGAGATTCAAGAATGTATCTAGTTTTCCAATACTATGAAACTAATCGATCCTTTGGGATGAAATCACTTATATCTAGTGACAATGTAATAATGTAACCACCAAATTCAGTCTACTAGGGTTAGGGTTGTTAAATACAAAGCCTATGAGCTCAAAGTTTTCTATTGAGGACCTAGACTAGATCCATGGGTCACAGTCTATGTCTACCCTAAAACACTATAAGAACCTATTTGTTACAACATCAAAAAGAAATATTGAATATACCCCATGTTTCCACACCAATGAAACTTATTTTGATTCCATGGGGAAATTTTGTGATAATAACAACTCTATTCATAGTTGAAACACTAGGGATCTACACCTCATATTGAGGGGGAACAAGAAAATTTACTCTACTCAAATTTCCTACCACTTATCTACTAGAACTCATTAACCTTCATCTTTTTATTACAAGAAGAGGCACCCACTGTAGCACTGAGAATTCTACTAACTGATCCACGATAATTTGAAAGGATACATGTAATTTTTTCCTCTTTTATACCTTTCTTGATCATCAAGGCCTTTCTAAGATCCTCTGGATATTTTTTCGGTAAAATCTCATGACCTAATACCTTTTCTTTGATCATAGGCTAATCTAAAATGTTCATTCCTTATAAACCTCATTCTAAACCAAGAGAGGAGCAAAGTGAAGAGACTCCATGAAATGATTAGATAAAGTAGACACTAAAATTGTTCCCTAATAAAACTCAATAAACTTCTGAGCATGGTCCAAATTCACATTATCCAAGAAGAACTCCTTAAAGAATATGTCCTTAAAGGTCACACATGTAAGACAATAAAATATTACTACCTGGTTAATGACACCTCATCACCTCCTAGTTGGTCCCTGAAGCATGAAATTTGAAAAATTTAAATATCAATCCTCTGGGGTCTCCACTAGATCAAATATCCCCTCAGAGACACCAATTTAGTCCTCAACGTATTGAAGGCCTCATATTCCTTATAATGATGGAGTATGATGGAGTTTTAAGTCTCAAGCATAATTGACCATTATCTTGGGAGATCATTCTAATTGAACATTCACTAATAAAAAAACTTCATGTAGTATCTGGTTTTCCACTGGAACCACTGAATCATGTAAATGAATGGCTTCCCTAGTGGGAACATTCTAACTTTCTTCCCTTAGTGGTCCCCTCATACATATTCTATGTGGGATTATCTATAATTCAAAAAACCCACATAGTAAATTGATAATAAATTACTTCAGATAACAATATAAGAAGTTTATAGGAACACATAAGGTATTTATATAGAAAAACTATCCTGGGAGGCTACCGATAACAGAAGGCATAACCCTCCGAGTACTACCCAAGGATCAAGCCCAGTTCTAAATACCTACATGTTAGTCATAGGTATATTCATATAATAACAAGGATTATTAATTTTAAATAATCTAATTGCAAGAATAGTGTAACAAAGAAGCACAAAACATAGATCAATACATTTACTTACAAGAACTAAAATTCATAGGAAGAAACAAGTATATTTTTAATATGATACCACATGCCTAGTCATGATGCATGAATATACCCAAATCCCATAAACTATAATAGAAAAAGACACTCATGATCAACATGAAACTATAAAACCACAACTATAATAAAAATTCCATTAATGATAACTTAGAGGTTTGTCATAAAAGAGCTAGCTAAACACTTATGTGAATCCCATACTCGAGTTCTGCACAACCTAACTCCTTTCTACCATACCCCAAAATAACCAAGAAGAAGAGAAAAGGAAAAAAATCCTTTGATACCACTTTGTAACGCCTTGACCCAAATCAGCCAATCCGGAAAGGAGTTCCACATTACATCATGTGAACCTCCCCATAGGCAAGAGGCTTACAAATAGAAGTGAGAGTCCAAATTGTACAATGGAGAGACTATACCCTCAATATCAATGTCCATACTCCACAATAATAACAAAGAAAAATTATAACGCAAAAAGTGGAAACTGAACAAGGTAAGAACAATGCAATAACATATGACATGACTGGTATAAAAATTCATTCCAAGTAGAAAACCAAGGACCCTTAAAGTGGTAGGTTAAACCAATGTCTAAGAAAAATAAAGTAAGTAAATAAATACATTATGAAAACAATCCTGAGTCTATATTGGTACCACCTTAGAACACTAATCTCTATATCCTCATCTCCCTGTCATTGAGACCTTTCCCTTTCCTAGGCCCATAATCATGAAGTCTGCACACACATTGAGATGCTCATATAGGGTGTAAGTATAAACCCAGCAGGACACAAACAATGCATCTTTAACACAAGTTCACATGCATAAGATGTGTACACCATGATCATAAATAAATCAAATGAAATAAGTAATCAAATATTTATATGAATTTTCCTTCACTAACCAAGCTGCCACAAACCCTAGCCATACCTACTTTGGATCCTTGTCGGAAGAACAATCATAATGGAAGTTGTGATCATGGGTCATCCATAAGGACATCACATTTATATTCTTGAGTATCCAAAAGGCCAACCAATATCAGGTTGGGCCATAAGTCTATCATTCCTCATCTCTATCAATGGTAAGGCCATAAAGCCATCATAACCCATCTCCCCCTAGTTCAACCCACATGATCATCATATACCACCACTACTTGTGATCAGGCTTAAAGAACATCAATCCCCTACCATATTTCATGGTCCATCATCATCATTATCAAATTTATCATATTCTATCCCACTAAGGTATAACTAATCCACGATGACCCACATATAATTTTCTATCTAGAGAAAAACCTCTAAAGACTATACAATCACATAAAATATGTCATCACACATATAGAAACAACATATCATATCAAGAATGAGTCTCATCATCCACCTAGACACACATGTGATCAATATCAAATATGGGTATCATGGGCTACACACGCACACACATGTGATCGATATCAAACATGGGTCACATATGCTACACACACATGCATTAATTATCAAGAAAAAACTTTACAAAATGTGTGAAAAAAATTACCCCTATATCCTAGAGCCAATGGTTACCTTATTCCATTGGAATTTGATACAAATGATCACATGAAAAATGGATGGATAATTTATTAGTCCTGGAAAAATAGATAAATACTTGAATATCACATTACATTTGAAAACATAAAATAAAGAATTATATTTTCTTTGAGAACACTATTATTTCCTTTAGCATATCCATACATATAAATCATAATACACTTCTTGAAAACTTGGGGAAAGAAAATATAAGAAAGGGGTGGTCTCATATTCTTAATAAAGGTATTCGTACAAAAATAGATAACTCAAGGTAAATAAAACATGAATAATTTTGAAAATATAAACAATAAACAAACATTCTATATAACTAATACCATTAAACATGGACTAAATCTATGGATAACATAACAACATGAATAATCACATGGATAGTAATAAATTGTTTCATAATGAATGAATGTATAATTCTGGGAATCATAAACTTACCATCAAGGCCATTTTATAAGACATCATACATAAATGGATAAGGTCTCATCCAAACACCCAAACTAGTTTGTCTCATGAGACCCACTGATTCATCGAGGGGTCATAGAAGGCCCCATCAATCACTTACTAAGTCCAATTCATTCATCATATAAAAGGGGTTAAAACTAGTCAATTTAAACATTCGTATTCAAAACTATCATATGAAATGTTAATAATTACCCCAATCAATAAGCATAATCACAAACCATCCAGAGTAATACATAAAATTTTATCATAATAATATTTCTGAGTAAAGCATAATATTCACCAAATAATGTTGACATAAATGAATGAAATTTAAAAAGAAAACCATAATATTTCATAAGAAAAAAATTTCCAAAATGTTAAGGAAAACATTTTATTTGATCTGTCATGATGGTGAAAAATTCAATTCATACTATATAAGTTAAAAAACATTCCTTATACACATTTATAAAAATTTAAAAAGTACCTCATTCAGAAAATGATAAGAATATTACTTTGAAACATTTTTATAGAAAATAAAACATGGTAAAAACATATAATTTTCATAAATAACCAAAGGATAAAAAATATATTATATTTAAGATATAATGATAAAATAATTTCCCTAATGGTGACATAAACATAAATAATACTGAATAATGATTTGATTGTGAAATAAACCCTTACCACAGGTTTGACTTCCTGTTTATGTGTCTAAACATCCTGTATAATAAATATATATTTATTATATATGTTTTACAAAACCATACTAATATATATAATACCATATAAAATTTACTTATATTCTTTTATCACTAGGTGATTAACAATTCTTCATTAAAAACACTATTCTAGGTAAAAATACTTCATTTTTCATGTATATTTTGGTTCGGTAGTTTTAGTCCTTATCTTTTTTCACTGTTAAAAAATTTATAAAATTTTAATCATAATATAAATATAATATATATTAATTATATACATATTTATTTACAAATATAAATTTTATAGATATAAAAATGATTTACACCGTTCATAGATATGGTATGACTATTGTACGCATGAACATTACTTTTATTTTTTAACGGATTTGATAAGTTAAAGGAAAATAACAATTAATATATATAGAATAATTATTATATCATATAAATAATTAATATTAATTAAAAATACCCATATTACCATCCAAGTAAAATGAAAATGAAAAGGCTTACATCGATTCGTGGATGTGGTAGTCTATACGTACACATGAGTGACATTGTTTTTTTCCAATAGATTGGAAGGTAAGAAGTTATATGTGATATTTTAATTATAGAAGTAATTTTTTTTCATAATTATCATATATAAAAATTAAATCCATAACAATAACAATTCATGAAATATTGTGGTGGAAAATAAATTAGATTGCTATATGGAGAAGGTAAGTCGTATGTGAGCGATACTTTCACTTATCATTTGATAAGAAAAGGTGGATAATTGTGATTTCATAATCATAACAACATTTAATTATATTAAGTATATTTAATTTATTATTTTATGATAATTAATATATATTTATAATAGGTAAATAATAAGTAAAAATAAAGTGATTGGTTATGGTGATTTACTATTCTTTGAAAGAACTCATTTAGATCTCCTCTAAAGGATCATAGGGTTGGTCTTCTAGGAAGAACATAACCTATAGTATATGGATAAGGAATTTTATAAGAGAAATTTGTAGGGATTGGTTGATATAGGTTTCTCAAATTGGTGTAAATAAGTAAAGTAAGGGGTTTCATTTTATTAGACTGGGAGAGGACACATTTGGAATTTCTTAAAAGATTAAAATATAACAGTCATTATCTAGTGAAAATGACTCAAAAGGCCAGTAATTATAATATAGGATAGTATGGGGTTGAAATATCATCAAAAAAATAAAATTTGGATAGGTTTAAGTGATGTTTTAAACCACAACTTTTTGGTTAACCCCTTAGTTAACATATTTTAACCTTAATATTTCTAACATCTTTTTCATTATTGATTAGTTAAAATATAAATATAATGTTAAAATTGACTAATAAATGGATAAATATTGAAAATTTTGACCATATATTATCCACCATGTCCTATTTTAATATTTATTTATTTTTAAATAATTTAATAAAATATTATTTCCCTAAAATATCATTATTTTAATTTCTAACACCATTCAATTATTTTGAAATGAAATACATCAAAAAATTTTGTAATTAGAATTTAATAATTTTAAACATTATGAATTTTCTATATTTGTCTAAAAATATAATGGAACACTATAACTCACTCAAATTATATTACTTTTAATATATTTTATATATTTTATTTTATTTTATCAATTAATTTAAGAAATACAATGTTGACGTTGCATAAGAATTTAAGTTAATTATAAAACCAATAAAAGTTATAAATAAATATTAAATGTTAAAATAATTTTATTATTCGGAAAATATAAATTTATATTCATTCATAACTTACTATTTTCCCTATGTGGACACATAAGGGATATTTAAAATGAAGAGAGTGACACTTTGTAACTTTATTTACTTTAAATATTACATTGGTAATTTTCATGGAAAAGTGTCTCTTAAAAAATAAAATTTCAAGAATAAGGTGATAAGGGTATAATTAACTTCAAATAAGAATTTATTTGAGAAATGATGACTTAAAATTTTGTTTTAACCTATTTTAACCTAATTTACCCTTTACCGAGGTGATAAATTTTACTAAGGTAACTATTCATATTGACCAAAAATAAAAGGGACCTATTTACTAAATTTGAACCTCCTAATTAAAAATATTTAATCCATTTTATCAAATTTAATTTTTATGAATGGAATAAATTAATTTTAAAATATTCATTCAAAATGTGATGACAACCTCTTTTTAGAAAAATTCATCTTTAAGCTTAAAATTGGATTTATGCTTATCCCATTCCCAGAAAAAATATTAGATGAATATTAAAAAAATTGAATGGATATATAATATACAAATTTTATTAAAATCATTCAAAAAATAGTGATTAATTTAATTTATTATGATAAAAACACATTGTTTACATAAAAATAGTTTTTTTTTCATAAAATAATTCTTTTTTTTTACTTTCAAATGTTTTTTATTTTTATTTCTAATCAACTGAATACTAATGAATTTATTTTATACACGTATAAACCATATAATTTTCACAATTTAGTTATTACTATTCATACTTACCAATTTAATGACTAGGTTATAATGATATATTATATCACAGTTCATTTAGACTCGAGATTGCATGTATCATAAGCTATTGAAAAGATTAAATTTATTTAACAAGAAATATACCATAAATTATCTGGGTGATAATTTTCCCCTATAAAAAATATCATCCTTGAAATTTATATAATATTAACCCATGAACATATTTGAGTGGTTTTTCATCATAGTTTATTTAGGTTACCATATTGCCTCTTCTATCTTATGATTTCTTCAAAGTACATTTACCAATTGAGCTATCAAATATCTCTACACTTGTTCTCTAGTGTATAGAATTTTGATAGGATATTCACAAAAATATAGATTAGGTTCTAATTCTATTTCCTTAGAAGTAATCACATGCATTGATTCTGGTATGTACTGCCTTAATAATGATATATGTAACACATCATATACTTTTGAGAGGCTTGTTGGAATTTCTAAATAGTAATCCACAACCCCAATTATTTATAAGATTTCAAAAGGTATTGTGTACCTCAGAATTTGCTTCCCTTTATTACCAAATCCTATAAAACCCTTCCATGTACACACTTTAAAGAAAATTTGGTCTCCCACTTTAAATTCCAAATCATTAATTTGGTTATCGACATAACTATTTTAACTTCTTTGATATTTATTAATATGATTCTGAATAGACTTTACCTTTATCATTATTCCTAAAAAATTTCCGGGCCTACAAGCTTCCTTTCACTAACTTTATCCCAAAAAGTTTGAGAATGAAATCTCTTTCCAAATAATGATTTACATGATGCCATCTGAATACTTGAATGGAATCTATTATTATAGGAGAACTCTACCAAAGGTAAATACAGATCCCATATACCTTGAAAGTCAAGTAAGCATGACCTAAATGTATATTCTAAAGTTGGATAATATTTTCAGGATACCCATTATTTTGATGATGATTAGAAGTGCTCAAATAATGATCATTATAATGATCCTTTAAAATAATTTTTGATAATTTTAATGTCAATTGTGGATCATGATCATCGAAAAATGAAATAGGTTCACTATAAAGTCTTATAACTTCATTAATATATAGTCTTGCAAGGCACTCTAGAGGTAAATCTACACTTATAGTGGAGAAATGTACATATTTTGTAAGGAGAACAATAATAACCCATATTTTATCATTATTTCTAAGATTTTTTGGTAATACAGTGACAAAGTTCATGGTAATGTCATCTAATTTACATGTAGGAATATATATTGGTTACATGATTCCTCTAAGATGTTGCATCTTACCCTTAACATGTTTTAAAACCAAATATCTTGACACAAAATCAGCAATTTCTGCTTCATATTATCCCACTAAAAATATTCCTTTAAATATCTATACATATTGGTGATACCTAGGTGTATAAATTTTTTTTTATCTATGACTATTTTCTAATAATTAACTTTTTTTCTTATGTATATATGGAACAAATAGCCTCTTTCAAAATTTCAAAACGCCACCTTCATATACAAAGTCTTACAATTTCCCATCATTAACAACATTAATTTTCTTTTGAAAATTCTCATCATCATGTTGAGAACCTTTTATCTTTTATATATCAATGCATCCACTACCTTATTTTTCTTTACTGGATGGTATTATACTGATAAATCCTAATATTTATGTATCTTGACCCATTGTATTTGCATCATGTTGAGATATTTCTATGAAATTAAGTATTTTAGACTCTTATGATCTGTGTATATTTCAAATCTTTCACCATAGAGACAATGTGTCCATACCTTATAAGAAAATATTATGTATTACAAATCAAGATCATGAGTTGGATAGTTTTTTTAATAACTCTCTAACTTCTTTTATGCATAGGTAATAACATTATCATTTTTATTAAGGAAAAAACCAAGTCCCTTACTCTATGTATCACTATATATCACAAATCAATCATTTCCTTTTGGTTGAGTCAAAACATAGAATTAAAGAATATCTTATTAAAGTATTTAAAAAATTATTCACATTACTTTTTATATATAAATCAACACCTTTACAAGTAATCATATTTAACAGGTTATCCAATTAGGATTTTTTTTGAAAAAATTGCTGATAGTAACCTACCAAACCAATGAAACTATATACCTGGTTTTGTTTACTGGTGTAGGCCATTATTTTAATTCCATTTTCTTTGTAGGATCAAGTGACATTACATCCTTGAAGGGAAAATGTCCAAGAAAAGAAACTTTTTGAAGCTATAATTCACACTTGCTAAATTTTCCATATAAATATTTCTTCTAAGAGTAAAAAGAATGATTCTAAATCAATTATCATGGTCCTAAAAAAATTTATAATACATCAATATATTATAAATAAATACCACAAAAAAATCATTAGGATGTTTCTTGAATAATTTATTCATTAGATACACAAAACAGTGGGTGAATTAGTCAATCCAAATGGAATTATTGTAAACTCATAAAGTCCATACATAATTCAAAATGTTATTTTCAGAATATATAATGTTATCTTAAAAATATATTACTTCTTTATTCATAATTTATGATACCTATAAGGAAGGATAATCTGTGAAAAAATATTGATCTTCATGAATTTGATCAAATAAATCCTCAATATGATGTATAATTTTTATTTATCTTAACATCATTGATTTAACTATAATAAATGAACATACTTATAAATCCATATTTCTTATTAATGAAAAGAATAGGGGATCTCCAAAGACAAACAAAAGGGAATACAAATCTATTATTAATAAAATAATCTATTTGTTTCTTTAATTCCACTAATCCCACATTAGATATTCTTTTCAGAGTATTTGATATAGTACTTTTATTAGGGATTAAATCAATGGAAAACTCAACTTCATGCTCTAGTGGATATACATGTAATTCCTCAAGAAATACATCAATGTATTCCTGTATAATAGGTACATCCTCAATGAAAAGATTTCATTTTCCATATATAGATTGTCACTTTTCTTCTTCCTCAAGGATCTCATTCAGAAGGGCTACTAGGGTTAGATCTAGACATGACATAAATGATTATGACACCCATATAAATATATGAAATTCTACTTCTTCAATACAAATCATAATTTCTTTCTACTTACAGTAAATTTTTTCTTCATATTTTGGAAGCTAATGCATACCAAGGGTTATATAAAAATCCACCATAGGTATATTAATAAATTCTAAAATTAGGGAATGTTTATGTGTCATAATGAGAATCGAATGACACATCTATGTTATGGTGATACTTCCACTTGGAGTATTAGATGATTAATCCCTTATTGAGGTTATAGGGAAATATCTATTTTTCTTAGAAAACATGGAATATATAAGAGAGTGTGAATATCTAGAATCAAATAAATAATTTCATTACATGCTCACTATTTCTTCCTTATCCATTACTCAACTACAAATGTATTTTTAGCCCCATTTAATGCTAGAAGTTGTTGATGCATGAATTATAATAGCATTATTAAATCACATTATGGATTAGTAAGCTTCCCTATATCGGAAAGGTTATTGGTCATAAACTAATTAATCTTCCCCAAAATAGTTATACTTTGTTTAGATCTAACTACAACACCAGATCCGGCTTCATTATCTTTCCCAATAGAAAGATCCCTAAATTGATTATGTGAATTGGTATAGTTTTCATTCCTTCCACTAGGATCCATTTCTGAACAATATAATACACTATATTAGATGATAACATTATGAATAATATGGTATAATTTCAATACCAATGAAACACTTAGTATAAATTGAAAATTTATGTATAACTAATCTCAAAATCATAATCTTGGTTTGTTTGGGTATATTCTCAAAGTCCGTTGTAGGGTTATTTTATCTAATGTATATTTTTCCAAATCCAGTTCCCAAGGTTTCTACTAAATTTGATCTGATACAAGTTATAAATACCCCTACCCTAGTAGCTCAGAGCCATTGGTTACTTTATTACATTATCACTAGATATAAGTGATTACATCCCAAAGGACCGAAAAGTTTAATAGTTTTGGAAAACTAGATACATACTTGAATCTCATGTTACATTTGAAAAATTAAAATAAAACACAATATTTTCTTCGAGAACAACATTATTACCTTTAGAATATGTAACACCCAGATGTTTTATGAAATATTTTATTTAAATAATATTAATTCTTTAATAGATTACATTATACACAACTGTGAGTTTAAAAAAACAATGACACACCCTTAGTATAAAATGACCATTATAACTAAGCTATTAGGTTAGTGGTAATAAATATAACTAACTTATGAAAATGTATGGTGAAGTCATTCGCTAACAATTATTCATGAAAAATATAAATCAATTATAAATTTGTATTTTATTGAATAAATTGAGTGAATTAATATTAGTAAATGAAATTAATTAAATTTATATGTTATATAATTAATAAATTATTTTTCATATTCATTATATATATATTTTTCTCATAGTACATAAATAAACCCTATTTGATGTATAAAAACCTATTTTTTTCAAAAGGATAATTTTACGCCTTTTAATGGTGAACCCATTTTAAATGAAGATTTTGAAAAATTAATAATTTTTATATTATGATGTAAACATGTTATTTAGAAGTAATATATAAAAAGTTATTTTTATTTTTTGATATTTTCTGACAACTTTCATGTTTTGATGAATAGTAAAAATACACAAAATTTAAATTAAAAACAACTTTTTTCATAAAAATAATTTATACGGTTAAGTTATAATATTGAATAGTTTAAAAGTATAAATATAATATATTTTTATCATTAAATATAATTTATTTCATTATCATTATTTTTAAATTGAATTTAGATGTAAAAACATTTCAATCTTTTGTAATGTTTTAACATTAAAAAATTGTTCTCTATTTCCAACAATGGGATTAATTTTAAATTAATTACTTAAACTTATATGATTTTAGTTTTAAAAACTTATTCCATATTTTGAATCAGTATTTCCAAATTATTAAAATAGATTACTTTTAATTTTGGGTATTATGAATAGTAACTTCGGTAATTTTTATTAATATGGTAAAAGGGTAAATCAGTTAATTAAGTGTAAAAATAATATTTTTAAATTACCCTAAAACTTGTACTAATATCATTTTATTAGTTTTTTTTTGACCTATATCATACTTGGGTTGAAATGGTGTTCTATGGAAGCCACTTGGATGAGATTAGGACATTTAATTTATTTTATTTAAAGAAAAGTTAAATTTGTCCTACTCAAATTTTAATAACTATATCATTTCTAAAATAAGGTTATATATAAGATAAATTAAATTACAAATACTAATTTTAATGATAATTTTATTCTTTTTCATGATAATTTATTTTAAATTTTTAAAAAATAAATAATTACCTTAAATACTTATACTTTAATAATGCATAAATTACTTAATTGATGAAAAATTAATAAAATAATACTTATTAAAATGATAATAACAAATAAAAGAACAAAAAACTTAACCAAATATTATTGTTCAAGTATATATCAACTGTATCCATCCAAGGGTCAAGTTATTTACCATTTTTAGCCTTATAGAAGAGATTATGACACATATAATATTTTATTTAAAGTGATGTTAAAGTTTTCATATTCATGTTTTAATTAATATGACATTTTTAATGTATTATTTTAAAGAAGATATATTCAATTATAAGTATTAATATGAAATATAGAGGATTTATATTTGTTATATTATTTTTTTAATTTTTATTCAATAAATAAGAATATTAAATAATTACACAAAACTATTTTAATAGTTATTTAATTAAGGGAAATATCAAATAAATGTTATTAAAAATATTAAAATAAATATAATTTTGGATAATTAATATGTAAAATTAATTTTATATATTAAATTGACCTCTTAGGAATATAATAAAATAGTTATTTGAAAGTTAACTTATTATCTGAATATTTTTAAAAAACAATGAATTGAATTGTGTCAAAATTGACACTATTGATTGTTTATCAAAATAATATTGTATTAAATTATTTAAAAATAATAGATTTTTTTTGAAAAAAATATATAATAATTATTATATAGTCTAAAATTTTATAAGGTATTTATTTATGGTTTAATTGATATGAAATAAGTAAATATTCCACCCTTTTAATATTGAAATATTTTTTTACCCTAGTTAAAAATTAAATAGAATAACTCAGTTTTAATTAAAAATATAAGGTTTAAATTGATATAAAAACATGTATATAATATATTTTTGACGATATTACAATTTTATATCATCTCATATTCTAAATTGGGACATTTTGGATGTTTTTTGATGGGGTTTGATTTTTAATATTTTTGGAGATCCCAAAAGTTCCTCTCACCTCAATTATAAAAGGGAATCTCCTATCTCACCTATTCACTTTACTTTGAGCCTTAAAGCTCATCCATAACCTGACATTTTCCCTTATCAACTTACCTTGTTACATTATAGAGGATCTAGTATTCTTTAAATATCATACCTAGTGCTTTAAGATGTGATTTATAGGGAGCACATCGAATAAGAGGTAATCTCCTATACCGATTATTTCAAATTTATTTCTTCTTTTACTTACTCTTGATGAGTTGTTTCATTATAAAGTAATAAATAAAATATCAATTAAATAATTATATGGTATTATTATTATTAAACCACCATATTACACCTTCTATCCATCCTATAAAAAATGAAATCACCATGTGTGCGTATGTACGACTTACCGTCTCCACGATGTGGTGTAATCTTTTTTTCACCACAAACTTACTTGGAAGGGAATAATAATGGAAATAATAACTATATATGGTTATTATATCATGATATTGATTCTAAAATATTTTACACCATCCAATTCAATACCATTGAACAATTATGGGATTGATATCGTCGCTCGTGCGTACGTACAACCTATCGTCTCTGTGATGCGATGCGATTAATTCTACATGATCTTCATTAAAGAATGATTATATAAATGAATGGAATGAATAAATATGATATATATTATAATAATATTATTATTTAAATGATATAACTATAACCTAAGAATTGGAACAAGAACTTATCTGAAAAAACATGCGTAAGAAAATAAAGAAGTTGACACCTAATGGACGAGTAATAATGTTACTAATAAATGAATGATAATATGATCATATATTATATAATAAAAATGAATATGATTCTAAAATATTTCAATTAAATTATTTAAATCATTATATAGGAGTTTCAAATACATAAAAAGGAAATCCAACCCAAGGTAAGAGATAATTTCTCAATCTCATTATTATCTCAGATTGTTTGTACTTAAGTATTTACTTGGGTATATTTATCATCCACATCCATGATTCCTAATTACATATTCAAAAATTTTCTTTCTAGACTTGGTTATATTTATCATCCACATCCATGATTCCTAATTATATATTCAAAAATGTTCGTTCTATTATTATAAAATTTTATAGATTCAATTTTACCCATTGGTTAATTTTTATTAAATGGTATGAAATGAATATTTTTTCATTTTCGATACGATATACGTTTTGAATTTTCCAGCAGAAGTATGAGGATAATTTTTTTTAACTTATACAATATGAATTTTTTTTACATTTTCATAACAAATTATTTCCATGAAGCTTTCTCTACATGATTTCAAGTTTATTTTCAAATAAATTCGTTTCTTTTATAATCGTATGACATTTTGATAAAATAAAACGTTTTTGAAAAAGAAAATATATCATTCTCAAGAATTAATTTCAAGTGTTATATCAAAATTATTTTCCATCTAAGATAGAGTTATTTAATAGAATTATGTTTCAAGTATAATATCCTTATTATTAATATTATTTTATTGTGTTTATAATGGGATTCTATTTATGAAATCCTTTTTTAAATGGATTATGTTATGGTGGAATGATGTTTAAAGAAACCCATTTTATTGCTTGGGTTATAATGAATGATTTCTGTTTTTGTGACACATTTAAGAATGATTTATTTATGATATGGGTGTGACATATATCTCCCTCTAATTCATTTGGTAAAGATTTATTTATTATGAGATAGACCTGGATGGAATGGGAAATGATCTCGGTTCAGTAGTACATGTTTGGAATGAGAAGTGAACTCGGTTTAATAATGGACTTTATCTACTATGATGGTCTTGGAAATAAGACTTGAATATTATAAAATGATTTTATATGCTAATGTGTATGATAAAAAATTTCATGTCTTAGGTTATGACTTTTCAGATTACTTTCATTGATTCTTATAAACTCTTATGATTTATCCCATGGCATGATATCATGATCTTTCATATACAGGATAAGATTTTCAAATGCTATGTTCTTATGAATTATTATTATGATATGATTGCTATATCTGTTGTTTACCCTTACTGAGAATTTTATCTCACCCTTTCATATGATTATTTTCCCCAGGTCACAATGAAGGGTATTAAGTGTGATATGTCAGAAGGGGTCTAGTTATGATGAAATAAGTGGGAGACAATGAACATGTCTTATGAACTAATTATTTATGTTTCCTAGTTTATAAAGATAATATACCTATATGATCCAATCCTAAATTTCTTTTATTTAGTAATTAATATTCATTAATTTTGAAGTAATATCAATGTATGTAAATTATGGATCATTATATTTGGTATCATAGGAAAGGTATAGTTAAAAATTAGAAACTAGGATGATAAATCCTTAGTAAGAACCCAATAGAAATGTAAATGTATTGGTTACAATCATAGTGTTTTATAAATGATCATGAATGAACTAGGATAAAACCTAAGGTGTCCTAAATTGAAATTTTATTCTTTATTATAAAGTTTTTCCATTATGATTAGTATTGTTCACATTATGATTCTTGGTTTTAGTCAATGGATGGAACCCAGAGGAACCCGGTTAATGCTTAATGTGATGGGAAATACAATGATTGTCCTCCTCAACAACCAAATGTTATGGCATATGGAATGAAAAATATTGTATCTATGCTCACACAACTTTATCAAGATATGAATCACAAAGGAATTCAAAATAAGAAAAATAGGGAATAACATTCTGCTGATT
This sequence comes from Viscum album, assembly GCA_963277665.1. Classification (NCBI taxonomy): domain Eukaryota; kingdom Viridiplantae; phylum Streptophyta; class Magnoliopsida; order Santalales; family Viscaceae; genus Viscum; species Viscum album. The sequence continues at coordinate 421,272,716 of OY728141.1, read as the reverse complement.
CCTTCCTGAGGTATCATCCACTTTATTTCTGTGGGTCTTCTAATCCATTAGTTGTTGAACAGTGTATTAGTACCACTAAAAAGATATTTTATGTTCTCCAATTCCCATACATGAAAACAGCATCTTAGTAGTCTATCGTTTGGAAGGTAAAGTTGGTCAATGGTGGAACCTTATCAAGAATATGAGGTAGAGATTTGTAATTGAATCCATGGAATGGGATGAGTTCAAGAACATGTTTATCCATTAGTACTTTCCTTTAAAATTTTAATTAAATATGGAGAAATATTTCCTGGAGCATAATCAAAATGATGAAAAATCAATTTGTACTTATGAAGAAAATTTTACAAGACTTGCAAAGTATGATTATTGAATTATTTTTTCAACCCAAGATTAAAATTTATCGATTATTTATTAGATTAAAACCTAGTCTCGAAAGGCCATTATCTGAAATAGACTTCAATTTATATGAGGAAATAATTCTATGTGCTCTCAAGGTTGAGATAGATATTGGATATACCTATCAGTACTGTGGATTTGATAAGAAGAGAAAAATGGATTTCAAGGGAAAATCTAAAGACCCCACTGAAAAGATGATGATTTTTTCCTTATTCTCAAAGTGTAGAAAGAAACATGGATTAAATTTTCTTAAATTTACTAGTAAATTTATTAAGTGTGGAAAATATGATCATCAAGAAGTTGAATGTCGAAGTGATTGTCACGACCCCTCCTCGGGGCCCGTGCCGTGACTACCCCAAGCCCGCCTTCCATAGGCCAGAGGCTGGCGACTAGCACCAAGGCATAAATACCAACAAAAGGGAAGGCATTGCCTTTGAAAAGTAAACAAGCACCATAGAGTAAGCAAGCGGAAAAGTAAACACTAAGTAAAAACAGTACAAGCTGTGCTGAAAGTAAAAGGGGCCGGAAATACAAGCCCAACTGTAAAGTACAACTGAAAGGAAAAACATCAACTGAAAGGAAAAGCTGCAGCGTCGAGACGTCCTCTGGAAGTCCCACCTGAAGGGTGGGTACAGATAGCCTCCACTGCTCCTCGGGTCCACCTGACCGCTCCGAGTACGTCCCGCCCAGTGGTCCACCTCCAGGTACCGTCCTGCTCCGCACGCCTCCACCACGATCAGCGCTGTCCGTCGTCTGCAACCAACACAACGTAGTGCGGGCATAGCCCGTGAAGGGGTGAGTATAAGCTACTCAGTAGGGACCCCGAGACCCCCGAAGGTCTCTTGAAATCCACAAAGGATAAACCAAAAGGGAAATATACAATCACGAAGTAACAACCGACACTGCTTAGGTATATACCCATACATATACCTAAGTCATCAATTCCTGTTCGGCTCCAACGTCCGAGCCCAAGCACAACCCAGTCCACACAGGAAAGCAAAACGTATACCCACACAGGATAGCTCAACACAATCCACAAAGGAGAGTAAACAGTAAATCCACACAGGATAGCTCAACACAATTCACAAAGGAGAGTAACACAAGATTCAGCTCACACAGGTATACTTCTTCGGATGATGATAAAGATGATCACTGATCCATCTAAGTCGTCGGACCCACGAAGGATTGATAGGTAACTAACCCCCGCAAGGACCCACACAGGATCATGCCCAAACAGGACCTGTAGGCGCTGGCTCACACAGAACCGCTGAGCGCTGACCCACATATGATCAGACCCACACATGATCGGACCCACATAGGACCTATAACATTGATCCACTGAGGATCTCTGCACAGTCGTCGGCGCAGTCCACTGAGGATCTCTGCACAGTCGTCGCCGCAGTCCACTGAGGATCTCTGCACGGTCGTCGCCGTAGTCCACTGAGGATCTCTGCACGGTCGTCGCCGCAGTCCACTGAGGATCTCTGCACGGTCGTCGCCGCAGTCCACTGAGGATCTATGCACAGTCGTCGCTGTCGAAGTAGCAGTCACAGCCAGCTCTAGGGTTCCCGCACACAGAAAGCTCGTTCAGGAGGGTCCGCTCCACGAGCCGAGAGGCTGATACATGAACTGACACAAAGTCCAAAGTTGATGTATCCAAAAGTTCCTTATCGTCAACAGGAACTCAACGTCGCAGACGGTGCGTCAATTCGACGCCCGGTCTGAGAGATATTGGCTTTTTCGTCCCAGGGGCCCTGTTGGTTTTTATGGAAAAACCAACCCGACTATACTCCAACTACGTCCAAACCTCGGGCGGAGTGATCCAAAAGATCCGTCTCACTTAGAGGAAATCAACAAAGTTGACGGCATGTCAATCGGACGTCCGTAGCTCAAGATATGAGTGTTTCCGCTCCGAAGGCCCGGTTGGTTTCGTGTACGAACCAACCCGGACGAACTCAAAGTATTCCAAAACCTTAAGTGCGATATACCGAAACGACCGTCTCGATCCAAGGATCGTGTTGCCGCTGACGGAGAGTCGTTTGGAGTCCCGTAGCTCAAGTTACGAGCATTTGAACGAAAACCGTCCGAAGACGGGGGGTCTGGGCCCGGGACGAGCCGGCCCGACCCCCCCCCCCCCCCCCTTGGGTCGGCCGAACCGGGTCGACCTGGTCCGGCCTGGCTCGGCCAGCCCGGCTCGGCTCAGCCGGGCGACGCGGGGGGGGGGGGGGGGGGGAGCCGCCACCCCCGCGTGACACCCCCGCGGCACCCGCAGGGTGTCGCCCTGGTCAACCGAGCAACGCGGGGGGGGAGCCGCCGCGCCCGCGGCACCCGCAGGGTGTCGCTCGGACAACCAGACGCGGCTTCAGCCGCGTCCCGCGCGCGCCGGACCCGCGCGGCCGCGGGTCCGCGAGCGCCGCCGCTCCCGGCTGCCGGCGCCGCCGCGCCGCCGCTCCCGGCTGCCGGCGCCGCCGCGCCGCGCGACCCGCGCCGCCGGCGGCTTCTGCGGGCCCCCGGAGTCGCTCCGGTGGTCCGATTCTGTTCCCGTCTGCGCCGCTGCTCCTCCCAAGACTCGTTCTTCACTGCGGAACCATCAAACTTCCGTTGCGACACGTTCCGTCGTCGCCCGTCAAATCTATTCATCAACGAAGAACGACAGAGGGTTGTCGGGCCGTGTTCATTTGGCCCGCACCCTCCGCGTTATAGATAAACAACGGGAGAAACAAAATTCAACACATGAATCAACAATTTTTAATGGAATAAAAATTGTTTATGAATCGGGTTCTTCATTCTTGAACAGAAACAACACGGGAAAGTAAGGGCAATTCCAGAAATAAAATCCCTACATCGTAGTCGTTGTCGAATGCACGTTCTTCGTGGATTTGTTCATCACGGAAGGAGGGGATCATCGTGTCATCGCGGAAAGGAGTCACGTCGTCGCGGAATCCGGCGTTGAGTTGGCGAACTCAAGCAGCCGATCGAAGATCCCTCGCGGAGGAAGAGACGTCGCAGAAGAACGTTGCAGGAAGGGAACGTCGGCGTCGCGGATCACGGCGTCGCATCGTCGATTTCCGGGTTCGGCGTTCTTCGCGTTCTTTGCATTTTTCGTGTTCTTCGTGAAGAAGGATAAAGTCACGAGAACTCTGTCAAACCTCTCAACGAGTAATCCTTCAAAAGACCTTGTTGGTCTTATTTTATTATTACACCAACAAACGAAAAAGGGTAAGTAACGACCCATCAATTCGTTGTATTAATTCAACGAAAGTAACAGCTCATTTAATTAATGAAGAAAACCGCCCAATTAAATGGTCTGTTAAGAATTTAAGAAAACGCGTCAGTTGACTTTCATAATGACGGGTTTTCACGAGTGCGTTACTTAGCGAAAAGAAATGGAGGGGCTCGTGCGGGCCCCACCTCACAAATATCCTACCAATGGGGTAGGATATTTCTGGATAGCATCCTATCTGGATCAACTCAGTTTAAGCCGTCTTTAAGTGGCTTCAAGTGGCTTCCAAGTGGCTTAAGTGAAATAAAATAAAGTTGTCGTAAAATTATTTTATTTCTTAACTTTAAGACCAAAAATTAAAAACCACACCCGAGCAAACGCAACTCCGGAAGAGGCGTTTCTAAGAGAATACCGGCGTTGTGATTTCATCGGTGCCCTCAGAATTCGATTCCAGGCACCGGTTCAAAATTTAGAAAAACCCGCTCGTCCGTTCACTGAACGTACCCGAGCCAAACTTCGAAAAATGATTCTGGGCACACCGGGCCTCAGAATCAGGTGCCGTTAGAGACTGCGCTCTCGTAAAATTTTCCAAGAAAATTAAGAAAAAAATTTCCTTGAAATTTATGGGTCTTTACATTACTCCCACCTCAGGGCTTTACATCCCCGTAAAGATACATCATAAACTAGGGAAACAAATATGGGTACTGAGCACGCATCTGAGCCTCCCGCTCCCATGTTCTCTCCTGGAGGTTCCCGTGCTGCCATCTGATTCGCACAAGAGGAATCGATCACCCACGTAGGACCCGCTCCTGTCGATCCTATATCTCCACCGGGACCTCCGCAAAAGTCTCCCCATCATCCACATCTAGCTTCCCATGGTCAATGATGTGCGTCGGGTCGTGCACATATCTCTTCAGCTGAGATACGTGGAAGACGTCGTGCACCCGGTGCAACTGAGGTGGCAGAGCCAGGCGATAAGCCACCTCGCCAATCCTACTGAGGACCTGGAAAGGCCCGATGAAGTGTGGAGACAACTTGCCGCCTTAGCCAAATCTCCACAAACCACGTCGAGGTGAGACCCGCAAGAAGACGTGGTCGCCATCCTCGAACTCTAGTGGCCTCCGCCTCCTGTCAGCATATGACTTCTACCGACTCTGAGCTGTACTCATCCACTCCTGGATGACCTGGACCTTCTCTATCGTGGCCCGGACCATCTCTAGTCCCACGGGTGCTGACTCCCCAGGGTCTGTCCAGCACAAAGGAGATCTGCAAGGCCTGCCGTACAACGCCTCGTATGGTGCCATCCCGATGGGGGAGTGGTAGCTGTTGTTGTACGCGAACTCCACCAAGGGTAGGTGGTCCTCCCAGCTACGACCAAAGTCGAGGACACATGCGCGGAGCATGTCCTCGAGTGTCTGAATGGTCCTCTCCGTCTGACCATCCGTTTGAGGGTGGAAGGCGGTGCTCAGACGTAGCTGCGTCCCGAACGCCTCCTGCAACCCCTTCCAAAGCTGGGAAGTAAAATGAGCGTCCCGTTCAGAGACGATAGTCGATGGCACACCGTGAAGCTGTACAATCTCCTGAACGTAGAGATGCCCCAAGCTCTCCACTGAGCCCTGCTCTCGGATGGGTAAGAAGTGTGCCAACTTGGTGAGTCGGTCAACAATCACCCAAATAGAGTCGTGACCTCTGGAAGTGCGTGGAAGTCCAGTCACGAAGTCCATAGATATGTCGTCCCACTTCCACTCCGGGACCTCCAAGGGATGTACCAAGCCTGCTGGTACCTGATGCTCTACCTTCACCTGCTGGCAGGTGAGGCACCGTGAAATGAACTCTGCCACAACCTTCTTCATGCCCGGCCACCAGTGCTGTCGCCTGAGATCCTGGTACATCTTCGCCACTCCAGGATGTACCGCCAAAGGAGAAGGGTGAAACTCTCTCAGCACCTCCTCCCGTAAAGAGACTGGTACCAGGGTACATCCTCTAAAAAGGACGTCGTGATCTTCTCCAAGGGAGAAACCATCAGGTGCCTGCCCCGAGGATATCTGTTCTCACCGTATCTCACAGTCAGCGTCCCCACGCTGAGCCTCTCTGACCCGCTGTAGGAGTGGAGGAGAGATGGTGAGAGACTGAAGGAAGGCTGCTCCGTCTCTATTCACGAAGGATATCTGCAAAGCGGCTAGCTGCTCTGTCGCCTCCTCAAGTAGCTGGATGCCCGTCCTCCTGCTGAGGGCATCGTCTACCACGTTCCCCTTTCTAGGAGTATAGACTATCCCAAAGTCATAGTCCTGGAGGAACTCGAGCCATCGCCGCTGTCTCAGGTTCAGATCCTTTTGAGAGAAGATGTACTTGAGACTCTGGTGGTCAGAAAAGACTGTAAAGCGCTCGCCCATCAGATAGTGCCACCATGTATTTAGGGCGAAGACCACTGCTGTTAACTCCAGGTCATGGTTAGTGTAGTTCTGCTCATGAGGCCTCAACTGACGTGATCCATAGGCAATCACGGCCCGCTCCTGCATCAGGACACACCCGAGTCCAGTCCCTGATGCATCGCAGTAGACTACGTATCCAACTCCCTCCTCAGGCAACCTCAAGATAGGTGCGCTGGTCAATCTCTGCCTTAGCTCCTGGAAGCTCTGCTGACATCTGTCTGACCACACAAAGGGTTTCCCCTTCTTCGTCAAGGCTGAGAGTGGTGCCGCAACTCTGGAGAAGTCCGGCACGAATCTCCGATAGTATCGGGCTAGACCCAAGAAACTCCGCACCTCTGTCACGCTCCTGGGTGGCTCCCAAGCTAGCACTGCCTCGATCTTCGCGGGATCCACTGCAACTCCCGCCTCAGAAATGACGTGCCCCAAGAAGTGGACCTCACGTAACCAGAAATGGCACTTCTAGAGCTTTCCATAAAGCTGGTGCTCTCGGAGTGTGTCTAGTACAACCCGCAAGTGGTAGGCGTGCTCCTCCTCGGTGGTCGAGTACACCAAGATGTCTTCGATGAAGACCACGACAAATCGATCGAGGTATGGCTGGAAGATCCTGTTCATGAGGCTCATGAACAATACTGGAGAATTGGTTATGCCAAAAGGCATAACCAAGAACTCATAGTGGCCATACCGACACCTGAAGGCCGTCTTCTTCACATCCTCATCTCGAACTCTGAGCTGATGATAGCCTGACCTGAGGTCTATCTTCGAGAACCACCGTGATCCCTTGAGCTGGTCGAAGAGATCATCAATCCTGGGTAGTGGATACTTGTTCCTCACTGTCACCTGGTTCAGGCGACGATAATCGACACACAGTCGCAAGCTCCCGTTCGCCTTCTTGGCGAACAAAATCGGGGAAGCCCAGGGTGAAACACTGGGTCGGATGAACCCCTTGCCCTGCAAGTCCTCCAACTGTACCCGTAGCTCTCGATGCTCGGCGGGGGCCATCCGATATACTAGAGTGGATATCGGGGCTGTCCCGGGGTACATATCAATATAAAAGTCTACCTCTCTGCGAGGAGGTAGCCCTGGAACGTCTTCGGGGAAGACGTTCACATACTGATCCACCACTACAGGAAAACTAGGACTCTGCACGTCAACTGATCCAAGGATGAGGCTAGCCAACTGATGAGTGATGGGCTGCCCTCTCCTCTGCGTGAGTCCATCCTGTGCTGCAAAGGCTCCCTTCTTGCCGGTGAAGGTGAACCTGCTCCCATTGGTGCGCACACATCGCACCTTGCGCCTAATGCAGTCAATCTGTGCATGGACTGTAGATAACCAATCCATGCCCAAAATGACGTTGTAAGGCCTCGACGCCGCTACAAGAGGATCCCAGCCGAAGCTCTCACCTCCTAGAGTAATGTCACACTGTCGGCACCAGTGCGTAATCGTCGAGTCTGCTCCCGTAGGAGTCTCTAGCCGTAAGGATCGAGCCAACAGCTCTGTCGGAATCTCCGAGCTCCGAACAAGGGAAGTGGCTATGAAAGAGTGACTCGCTCCTGTGTCTATAAGAACTGCAGCAAGGGTGGAATAGACACAGATCTTACCTCGAATCATCTCTGGTGCACCGTGGTCGTAGGCCTCTGCTGCCTGGAGTTGAGCCTGTCTCTGCCCGCCAGCTCCCTGTGGTCCGGGCGGACCTCCTGGTGGTGGTGGTGGAAGAGCCTCAAAGCGTCGCCCACCACCTGCTGCTCGGCCAGATCCTCTGCCTCGTCCGCCTCCTCCCTGCGGACCTCCATGGTCGACCCTCTGCCTCTGCTTGGGTGGCCCCTCCACCGTCTGTTTCTCCTCGGTACGGCGGGTCGGGAAGTCACGAGCCATGTGGCCCTGCCCGCCGTACGCGTAGCACTGCCTGCCCCTCGGAAGACTGGCCCCGCGCTGTGTGCCCCGTACTGCTGAGCCAGTGTCCCGAGGTTGTCTGCCGGAATGTCTGGTCTGCCTGGAACCCTGAGTCATCCGTCGGCTACCCGGTGCCGAAGACTCTACTACCTGCCACCCTGCGGTAGGTCTCGCTGTGGACTCAGCCAGAAAGCTCTCGATCAGAAGGGCTCGCTCTAGCACTCCTGCCTGGGTCGGGATGCTGAGGGAGATCAGCGATGCCCTGATCTCGTGTCTCAAACCCTGCTCGAAAGTCCGGCCCCAGAATAAGGGGTCCCGTACCATGTCTGTCGAGTAGCGAGAAAGGTCGGTGAACCTCGCCGCGTACTGGGCGACCGTCAAGCTGCCCTGCCGCAGCTGAAGAAGCTCCTGAATGCGCACCGCACGGAGGGTGTCCGGGATGAACTCTGAGCGGAAGAGGCTCTTGAAGTCCGTCCAGATGAGGGAGGCCTCATCGTGCACCTAGAGCATCAGGCTTCACCATCGTCCTGCTGCTACGTGCAGTAGGCTCGCCGCGAGGATCACCATGAGGTCTGCTGGTGTCCTCACTAGACTGAAAACTCGGACGACTACCTCCAGCCAGTCCTCGGCTGCCTGGGGGTCCATCTCCCCACAGAACCTGGGTGGTTGCTGGCGCTGGAACTTGTGCAGAGCTCCGAGGCATCGTGCATCGTCAGCGATCGACGCTGGAAGCATCGGGGGCTCGGCGGGCAAAGGTACTGCCGGTGCCTCTGCTGTCAACGGGCCCTGTACCGAGGCCTCATCGCTCGGAGGGCTGTCGTCGCACTCTACTCTCGGAACCATAGCTGGCTGCCATCGTGGGGCCATCCTGAAAAGGAAACAAGTGCGCCATGGTCAGAACAGTATACCTAGTGAGCTAACACAAGTAATCACATAGAAAACTTGAAACACACATGCAATCAATGTTTTCGTTCATTAAGTCAGAAATCAGAAGTCAGGGTCCTGGTGTACGGATACGTCGGCCGCCGCACCAACACTGGACTCTCTGGACTGATAACCACACTCAATACGCTAAACACTATTGCTTCACATAGAAGAAAGATCATAGTCTGCGGTAGAACCAACCACCTTTGATACCAATTTGTCACGACCCGTCCTCGGGGCCCGTGCCGTGACTACCCCAAGACCGCCTTCCATAGGCCAGGGGCTGGCGACTAGCCTCCCAACAAAAGGGAAGGAATTGCCTTTGAAAAGTAAACAAGCACCACATAGTAAGAAAGCGGAAAAGTAAACACTAAGTAAAAACTGTACAAGATGTACTGAAAGTAAAAGGGGCTGGAAATACAAGCCCAACTGTAAAGTACAACTGAAAGGAAAAACAACAACTGAAAGGAAAAGCTGCAGCGTCGAGCCATCCTCTGGAAGTCCCACCTGAAGGGTGGGTACAGATAGCCTCCACTGCTCCTTGGGTCCACCTGACCGCTCCGAGTACGTCCCTTCCAGTGGTCCACCTCCAGGTACCGTCCTGCTCCGCACGCCTCCACCACGATCAGCGTTGTCCGTCGTCTGCAACCAACACAACGTAGTGCGGGCATAGCCCGTGCAGGGGTGAGTATAAGCTACTCAGTAGGGACCCCGAGACCCCCGAAGGTCTCCCGAAATCCACAAAGGATAAACCACAAGGGAAAGATACAATCACGAAGTAACAACCGACACTGCTTAGGTATATACCCATACATATACCTAAGTCATCAATTCCCGTTCGGCTCCAACGTCCGAGCCCAAGCACAACCCAGTCCACACAGGAAAGCAAAACGTATACCCACACAGGATAGCTCAACACAATCCACAAAGGAGAGTAAACAGTAAATCCACACAGGATAGCTCAACACAATCCACAAAGGAGAGTAACACAAGATTCAGCTCACACAGGTATACTTCTTCGGATGATGATAAAGATGATCACTGATCCATCTAAGTCATCAGACCCACGAAGGATCGATAGATAACTAACCCCCGCAATGACCCACACAGGATCGGGCCCACACAGGACCTGTAGGCGCTGGCTCACACAGAACCGCTGAGCGCTGACCCACACAGGATCAGACCCACACAGGATCGGGCCCACACAGGACCTGTAGCAGTGATCCACGTAGGATCACTGAGTTCTGTAGTCGTCGCAGTCCACTAAGGATATCTACACAGTTGTCGCCGTAGTCCACTGAGGATCTCTGCACGGTCGTCGCCGCATTCCACTGAGGATCTCTGCACGGTCGTCGCCGCAGTCCACTGAGGATCTCTGCACGGTCGTCGCTGTCGAAGTAGTAGTCGCAGCCAGCTCTAGGGTTCTCGCAGATAGCAAGCTTGTTCGGGAGGGTCCACTCCATGAGCCGAGAGACTGATACATCAATTGACACAAAGTCCGAAGTTGATGTATCCAAAAGTTCCGTATCGTCAACAGGAACTCAACGTCGCAGACGGCGCGTCAATCGGACGCTCGGTCTGAGAGATATTGGCCTTTTCGTCCCAGGGTCCCGGTTGGTTTTTAAGGAAAAACCAACCCAACCATACTCCACCTACATCCAAACCTCGGGTGGAGTGAGCCAAAAGATCCATCTCACTTAGAGGAAATCAACAAAGCTAACGGCACGTCAATCGGACGTCCGTAGCTCAAGATATGAGCGTTTCCGCTCCGAAGGCCCGGTTGGTTTCGTGTACGAACCAACCCGGCCGAACTGAAAGTATTCCGAAACCTTGAGTGCGATATACCGAAACGACCGTCTCGATCCAAGGATCGTGTTGCCGCTGATGGAGAGTCATTTGGAGGCCCGTAGCTCAAGTTACGGGCATTTGAACGAAAACCGTCCGAAGATGGGGGGTCCGGGCCCGGGCCGAGCCGGCCCGACCCCCCCCCCCCCCCCCCTGGGTCTGCCGAACCGGGTCGACCCGGTCCGACCCGTCCGGTCGGACCGGCCTGGCTCGGCTCGGCCGAGCGACGCGGGGGGGGGGGGGGCACCCCCGCGTGACACCCCCGCGGCACCCGCGCGACCGCGGGTCTGCGAGCGCCGCTGCCGCGGATTCTACCACGACGCCCTTGTTCGGCGGCGCGCCGGGGCGCCGCCGTGCCGGCGTCCCACGCCGCCGGCGGCTTCCGCGGGCCACCAGTGTCGCTCCGGTGGTCCGATTCTGTTTCCGTCTGCGCTGCTGCTCCTCCCGGGACTCGTTCTTCACTGCGGAACCATCAAACTTCCGTTGCGGCACGTTCCGTCGTCACCCGTCAAATCCGTTCATCAACGAAGAACGACAGAGGGTTGTCGGGCCGTGTTCGTTTGCCCTACACCCTCCGCGTTAGAGATAAACAATGGGAGAAACAAAATTCAACACATGAATCAGTAATTTTTAATGGAATAAAAATTGTTTATGAATCGGGTTCTTCATTCTTGAACGGAAAAAACACGGGAAAGTAAGAGAAATTCCAGAAATAAAATCCCTACCTCGTAGTCGTCGTCGAACGCACGTTCTTCGCAGATTTGTTCGTCGCGGAAGGAGGGGATCGTCGCGTCGTCGCGGAAAGGCATCGCATTGTCGTGAAATCCGGCGTTGAGTCGACGAACTCAAGAAGCGGATCGAAGATCCGTTGCAGAGGAAGAGACGTCACAGAAGAACATTGCAGGAAGGGAACGTCGGCATTGCGGATCACGGCGTCGCGTCGTCGATTTCTGGGTTCGGCGTTCTTCGCGTCTTCCCGTTCTTCGCATTCTTCTCGTTCTTCGCGAAGAAGGATAAAGGCAAGAGAACTCTGTCAAACCTCTCAACGAGTAATCCTTCAAAATAACTTGTTGGTCTTATTTTATTATTACGCCAACAAACGAAAAAGGGTAAGTAACGACCCATCAATTCGTTGTATCAATTCAACGAAAGTAACAACTCATTTAATTCACGAAGAAAACTGCCCAAATAAATGGTCTGTTAAGAATTTAAGAAAACGCGTCAGTTGACTTTCATAATGACGGGTTTTCGAGGGTGCGTTACTTAGCGGAAAGAAACGGTGGGGCTCGTGCGGGCCCCACCTCACAAATATCCTACCAAGGGGGTAGGATATTTCTGGATAGCATCCTATCCGGATCAACTCAGTTTAAACCGTCTTTAAGTGGCTTCAAGTGGCTTCCAAGTGTCTTAAGTGAAATAAAATAAAGTTGTCGTAAAATTATTTTATTTCTTAACTTTAAGCCCAAAAATTAAAAACCACACCTGAGCAAATGCAACTCCGGAAGAAGCGTTTCTAAGCGAATACCGGCACTGCGTTTTTATCGATGCCCTCAAAATTCGATTCCGGGCACCGGTTCAAAAGTTAGAAAAACCCGCTCGTCCGTTCACTAAACGTACCCGAGCCAAACTTCGGAAAATGATTCCGGGCACACCGGGCCTCGGAATCAGGTGCCGTCAGAGACTGCGCTCTTTTAAAATTCCCAATAAAATTAAGAAAAAAATTTCCTTGAAATCTACGGGTCTTTACAGTGATGGAAAAAATATTTCTAATGATGCGAATAGAGAAAAGACAACCCAGAATGCACCTCCTACAGTTAAATGTTACTAGTGCAAGGAAATAGGGAATTATAATAATAAATTCCTTAATCAAACTTTAATTGATGATTATCAATGTTAGCAAACTCTTAAGGCCAAAGAAAATGGCAATTCACATGTGATCACTATCAGCGATGTGGAGTACGATAATGAAGTGGTGAAAGGTACACTTACCATCCACTCTAAATTAAAAAATGTTTTATTTGATTTTGGATTTACCCACTCATTTATTTTTGAATAATTTTCTAAGACGATATCCATATTACCACAACAATTAGAGTTTCAGTTAGCTTTGACAACTCCTAATGCCACAACAGTCACGTAAAAGTTTTTATTATCCAATTGAAGTTTGTGGGAAAGTGCTTCATAAAAATCTTGTGATCCTTCTTATAGTATAATTTGATGTGATTCATGCACTGGATTTTATTTATCTATATGGATCTCATATCAATTACCAATGAAGGGAAGTCACATTTCATATTCCAGATCAATCTATGATCATCTATTGATGCAAGGATGAATATGAGCTTCCATTAGAAATTTATTCCATATTATGGGTCTTAATTACTATATATGAATGTTATATATCTCAAATTATTGGGGAGAAACTCACCATTAAGAATAAAACTATTTTATAATATTTTGATGATGTCTTTTCAGAAGAATTTCCAGGCCTTCCACCAAATTGTGAGGTTTATTTTTCAATAGAACTGATACCGAGTGATATTCCTATTTCAAAGAAACCTTATATAATGACCCCAATTGAGTTGAAAGAATTAAATAAGAAAATACAAGAGAATATTGAAAAGGGATTCATATTCCCTAGTGAGTCACATTGGGGAGCACCTGTTCCCTTTGTTAAGAATAAAGATGGATCAATTAGACTCAGCATTGATTATTGAGAACTTAACAAGATCACTATAAAAAAATATCCTCTTTCCTGCATTAATGAATTATTTGAAAAACTATACAGAGATCAATACTTTTATAAGATTTATCTTTTTTTAGGATATCATCAACTAAGGGTAAAGGAAGAGGATATACCAAGTACATCATTCTGTATAAGGTATAGACACTATGAATTTATAGTGATGAATTTTGGTCTTACTAATTCCCATGATATCTTCATGGATCTACTAAATAGAGTCTTTATAGACTATCTTGATCATTTTTTGGTAGTATTTATAGATTATATTCTTTTATATTTTAAGAGAAAATAAGAACATGAAGATCACTTGAGAATTGTACTGAAGACCCTGAGAAATGAGAAGCTTTAGGAAAAATTTACCAAGTGTACATTTTGGATTCACAAAGTTTCATTTTTGGGTCACATGATCTCAAGAGAGGGGATATATGTGGATCTTTCAAAAACAAAAGTAATTGAAAGTTGAATGAGATTAAAAATAGTAACTGAGATTCAAAGTTTTCTTTATTTGGATGGATATTATCGACGTTTTGTGAAATATTTTTCATGATTTGTATAACCCACTCACCAATTAAGCTCGAAAAGGATTTAAGTTTGTGGGGACAGACGAATGTGATAAGAATTTCAAAGAGCTCAAAATAAGGTTATTCATCGCACATGTGCTCACACTGCCTTGTAGTGGAGAAATGTTTATGATCTATAGTGATTAATCCAAGAAGGTTCTGGGTTGTGTTCTCATGTAAAATGATATGGTGATAGCTTATGACTCATGAAAATTTAAAATCCATGAGAAAAATTACCCAACTCATGATTTGGAGTTAGCTACGGTAATCATTTCACTAAATATATAGAGGCGTTGTCTTTATGGGGAAATGTGTGATATTTATACAAATTATAAAAGTTTAAAGTATATTTTTACACAAAAGGAGATGAATATATGTCAAAGAATATGGTTGGAGTTGATTAAATATTATGACTACTCAACACATTACCACCTCGAGAAAGAGAAAAAGGTGGCTGATGCTTTAATTCAAAAGAACCATGCTAGCCTATCCATGATGAGGATCACAATAGATCCATTATATATAGATTTTCAAAGGATAAATATTGAAATATTAATGGAAGGGTATAAATATTATCTTTCTCAATTTAATGGTTAACCATATATACAAGTGAAGATTAAGGAGGCACAAAAGGAAGATGTAGAGCTACAAAATAAGGTGAGAAATGTTCCTGAATGCAACCTTGATTATGATGGTATAATAAGGTTCATGAACTGGGATTGTATTCCTCCCATACTAGAATTAAAGAAGGATCTATTGGATGAGGCTCATAATTATTCATTCTATATTCATCAAGGAAAAAAAGATGTACATAGATTGAAAAGAGTATATTTGGTGAGATGAAATGAAAATATTTGTTGCCGAATATGTCTCTTGGTGCTTGGTTTTTCAGAAGTTAAGGTTAAGAGACAGAAGTCTAATGGGATGTTACAACCATTACCCATACCAAAATGGAAATGGGAAAACATCACTATGGAATTTTTCATCGGCCTTCCCAAAAAATCTAAAGTCCACAATTATATATGGGCTATAATTGATCACTTTATGAGGTCATCACACTTTATTTATATTAGTGAATATTTCTATCTTGATTGGATTTCCAGGATATATGTTATGGAAGTGGTAAGATTTCATGTAGAACTACTTTCTAATATATCTAATAGGGACATGAGGTTTACCTCAAAGTTCTAGTCAAGTATTCAGTAGGATTCGGATATAGAGATAAGTTTCAGCACTGCTTAACATCTTCAGACATATAGTCAATCTGATAAGACAATTCAAAATCTAGAAGACATGTCGAGAGCTTTCTTAATAGATTTCAAAGGTGGTTGGGGTCAACAACTACCTTTGGTGGAATTTTATTATAATAATAACTTTCAATTTAGTATTCATATGGATCCTTATAAATTATTATGTGAAAGAAATTACAGAACTCCAACTTTCTAGGATGAAGTTGGGGAAAGAAATCTATTAGGACATGATCTGGCTGATGAGATGGAAGAAATGGGTAGATCTATTCAACAACACATAAGATAAGCTTAGAGTTGAAAACAAAGTTATGATAAAAACTGAAGAAAAGAACTATAGTTTGAAGTGGGTGATAATATGTTTCTATGAATATCTCCCTAAAAGTGATTAATGAGATTTGGAAAGAAGGGAAAGCTGATCCCTTGGTATATCAGTCCTTTTTAAATTCTAGATTGTGTTGAGAAGGTAGATTACTGATTGGAGCTTACACCAAATCTCTCTCAAGTTCAGGATGTGTTACTTGTATCTCTCTATAGATAGTACATACCTGATCCTTTAAATGTACTAAACTCAGAAGTTGTATTGTTGGAGTAAGATCTTTCATATTAAGAACAATTTATAGAGATTCTGGATCATATTGAAAAAGTTTTACGAAAGAATACCACTCGCTTAGTTAATGTTTTATAATGGAACCACCAATTTGAGGAAGCTATATGGGAACTTGAGGATGTGATGAGGAATAGGTATCCTCATCTATTTTTTTCTTCCCAAATTATGAATTTTTAGGATGAAATTCGGTTTAAGGGTGGTAGAATGTAACATCTAGATTTTTTATGAAATATTTTCTTTAAATAATTTTAATTCTCCAATATATTGAATTATATTAAAGAATGAGTTTTAAAAAACCATGATACAACCTTAGTATAAAATTACCATTATAACCTACCCACTATTTTAGTGGGAATAAATACAACTGACTTATAAAAATATATGGTGAATTCTTTCTCTACTAATTATTTATGAAAAATATAAAGCAATTATATATTTGTATTTTTTGAATAAATTTATATTAGTAAATGAAATTAATAAAATATATATGTTATATACTTAATAAAATATTTTTGATATTCATTCAATAGATATTTTTGTCATAGGGTATGAATAAACCCTATTTGATATATAATTTTTTTTTCAAAGAGATAATTTTTCACCTTTTAATGGAGAACCCATTTTAAATTAATATTTTGACACATTAATAATTTTTATATGAAAAAATAAACATTTTATTTTTAATTGTTATATAAAAATTTACTTTTTATGAATTTTTAATATTTTCTGGTAACTTTCATATTTTGATGAATTATAAAAATACACGAAATTTTAATTGAAAACAAATTTTTTCATAAAAATAATTTATGTGGTTAAATTATAATATTGAATGGCTTTAAAGTATATATATAATATGTTTTTATCATTCAATATAATGGATGTCATTAGAATTGCTTTTACATTGAATTCAAATGTAAAAACAGTTCAATCTTCTGCAATGTTTTAACTTTTAAAACCCGCTTTCTCTTTTCGAAAATGTGATTAATTTTAAATTAATTAATGAAAATTATGTGTTTTGAATATTGAAAAATTTATTCCATATTTGGAATCAGTAAGTCCAAATTATTTAAGTAGCTTACTTTTATTTTTGGGCATTATGAGTAATAACTTTGGTAATTTTTGTTAATATGGTAAAAGGGTAAATAAGGCAATTAATGATAAAAATAATATTATGAAATTACCCTAACATGTTTTTTAATATCACTAGATGAGTTTTCTTCGACCTAAATTATCCTTGGGTCGAAATTGTGACTTTTGGAAGCCATTTTGATGAGATTAGGACATTTAATTTATTTTATTTTAAGAAAAGTTAAATTTGTCTTATTCAAATTTTAATAACTATATATTTTTTAAAATAAGGTTATACAGAAGATAAATTAAATTATAAATACTGATTTGGGAGATAAGTTTTTTTATTTATCAGGATAATTTTTTTTAATTTTTAGGAAGTAAATAATTAACTTAAAGTCTTATACATTAATGATGTAGAAATTACTTAATTGATGAGAAATCAATAAAATAATAATAACCATTAAATGGACCAAACACATCAGAAAATATTATTTTTCGAGTATATATTGACAATAACCATCCAATGGTCGAGTTATTGACCTTTTGGAGCCTTATAGAAGAGATTATAAAACTTATAATATTTTATTTAAAGTGGTGTTAAAGTTGTCACATTCATGTATTAGTTAATATAACATTTTTAATATAGGATTTTATAGAAGATATATATTTTTTATATTTATTATTATAAAATCTATAGGATTTATATATTTCAAATTATTTTATTTTTAATTTTTACTCAACAAATAATCATATTAAATAATTACAAAAAAGTCTTGTAATAGTTATTTTATTAAAGGTAATATCAAATAAATGTTATTAAAAATATTAAAATAAATATAATTGGATATAATTAATATTTATAGTTAATTTTATATATTACCTTGACCTATTAGGAATATAATAAAATAGTTTTTTCGAAGTTAACTTGTTATATTAATATTTTTAAAAATCAATGAATTCAATAGTGTCAAAATTGACACTATTGATTGTTTATCAAAATAATGTTTTATTAAATTATTTAAAAATAATATTTAAAAAAAAAATATGTAATAATTATGATATGGTCTAAAATGTTCTAATATATTTATTTATGGTTTAATTTAAATAAAATAAGTAAATATTACCCCGTTTTAATATTGAAATATTTGATACCCTAGTTCAAAATTAAATAGAATAACTAAGTGTTAATTAAAATGATAAGGTTTAATTTGATAAAAAAAATTGTATAAAATTTATTTTTTTATGATAATACTACCCAATCTCATCTCATATTCTAAATTGGTACATTTTGGTGGTTTTTGGATGGGGATTGATATTTTAATATTTTCGGAGATCCCAAAAAGTGCCCCTCACCTCAATTATGGAAGGGAACCTCCTCCCTCACCTCTTCACTTCACTTGAAGCCTTCAATATTTAACATACCATGAAATTTTCCCTTATAAACTTCCCAATTTACATTATATTTTTTATGTTTTTCTTCAAATACCAAATCTAGTACTTTAAGAGGAGATTTAGAGGGAGCACGTCGAAGAAGAGGTAATCTCCACTACCGATTCTTTCAAAATTATTTCTTATTCTAATTCCCTATTCATGAGTTAATTAATTATAAAGTAATAAATCCAATTTAAATTATATACTAATATGTTATTATGATTATTAAACAACCATATTCTACCTTCTATAAATCCTACGAAAAATGAAATCACCACACGTGCTTACATACGGCTTACCATCTCCATGCTGGGGTGTAATCTATTTTTCACCACAACCTTAATTGGATGGGTATAATGATGAAAATAATAAATATATATTATTATCATAACATTATATTGATTCTGAAATATTATACACCATCCACATTAATACCATTTAACAATTATAGTAATGATATCCTCACTCATACATACGTACAACCTACCATCTCCACGATGCGATGTGGTTCATTCCACAAGATCTTTATTAAAGAAATATTATATAAATGAATGGAATGAATAAATATGATATATATTATACTAATATCATTCTATAAATTATATAACTATAACCTAAGAATAATAATAATAAATTATCTGACAAAACACGTGTAAGAAAATAAAGAAGTTAACATGTGATGGACGAGTAATAATGGTACTAAAAAATGGATGATAATATGATCATATATGATATCATAAAAATTAATATGATTATAAATAAGTCAATGAAATTATTTAAATCATTTTATATGAGGTTCAAATATATACAAAGTAAATCAGACCTAAGGTAAGTTATAATTTCACAATCTCATTATTATTTGAGATTGTTTGTACGTAAGTATTTACTGGGGTATATTTATCATCCATGTACACGTTTACTAATTATGTATTCCAAAATATTATTTCTATGCTTGTACACTTTTTTATATTCAATTTTACCCATTGATGAATTTTTATTAAATGGTATGAAAGGAATATTTTTTTTATTTTTGATACGAGGTACTTTATGAATTTTTTGAAAAAAGTACGAGGAAAATATTTTTTTAATTTATACGACATGAAAAAATTTTACATTTTCATTAGTCATTATTTACATGAATATTATTCTACACAATTTCAATTATATTTTTAAATAAATTTTATTCTTTTAATTTTTTTTACATTTTGAGAAAATAAAATGTTTTTCAAGAAGAAAGGATATTTTCCTCAAGAATTAATTTCAAGTGTTATATCAAAATTATTTTCCATATAATATGGAATTAACTAATAGGGTTATGTTTAAAAAATAATATACTTATTGTTCTTATAATTTTATTGTGTTTATGATTTAATGATATTTATTAAATCCATTTGTTTTACAAGGATTATGTTATGGAGGAATGATGTTGAAAGAAACCCATTTTATTACTTGGGTTGTGATGAATGATTTATGTTTTTATGGAACATTTAAGAATGATTTATTTATGAGATGGGTGTGACCTATATATCCTTCCAATGAATTTAGTAATGATTTATATCTTAGGATATAGACATGGCCGGAATGGGAAATGATCTCGGTTCTGTAGTACAACGTCAGAACGAGGAATGAACTCAGTTTAGTAATGGATTTTTTCCACTATGATGGTCTTTAAAATGATCCTTGACTAATATGAAATGATTTTCTATGCTTATGTGTATGACACAAAATTTCTTGTCTAATGTTATGACTTTTGGGATTACGTTCATTGATTCTTATGAACTTTTATGATTTACCCCATGACATGATATCACACTCTTTCATATACTGGATATGATTTTTAAATGTTATTTTCTTATGTCTTATGATTATGATATGATTCATATTTGTCTTATTTACCATTACTAATAATTTTATCTCACCTTTTCATATATTTCTTTTCCCCAGTTCATGAATAAGGTTATTAAGTAAGATTTGTCAAAAAGGGGTCTAGTTATGAAGAAATAAGTGGGAGAAAATGAAGATGTCTTATGAATTAGTTGTTTATGTTTTCTTGTTTCTAAAGACGCTATAACTATATGGTCCTGTCAGGGATTTTTTATATTTTGTAATGAATATTCTTCAATTTTGAAGTAATATCATTGTTTTTAAAGTATGGGTTGTTATAGAATATCCCTACATATAAAACAGAATACACTTCCAGGAAACCTGGATAAAAGAAACATAAGAAAGGGGTGAGATCATATTCTCAGTAAGGGTATGCATACAATGTAAGAAACCTCAATGTAAAAAATAAATGGATAATATATACAAGATAAACAATAATAAATCATTACACTAATATCATAATGTGGGACTAAATCTATAGATAAAATTACAATATAAATAATCATATGGATAATAATAATTAGTTCAATAATGACTGAATTCATAATGCTAGACATCATAAACTTAAAATTAAGGCCTCATACCGAGACATCATCCATATATGAGTAAGGCCTCAACAAATACCTAAAATAGTTCATCTCATGAGACCTACTGATGTATCGAGGGGATATGAAATGCCCCTACCATCATTTACTAAGTATAATGCATTAATCATATAAATGTGGTTAAACATAATTAAACAAAATTTATATTGAGAACTAGAATATGAAATGTTAATAATTCTACCAATAGAAGAAGATAATAATAAACCATGTAGAGTAATATTGTGAATGGTATCATAATAATACATCTCAGTAAATCATAATATTCCCCAAATAATTTTTGAAATATAAAAATATACTTTAGAAATACTACTTGAAGATTTCTTGAAGAAAATAACCTTTTTAAATTGAAATCACTTAATTAAAAATTTAAAATTTTCCAAAATGTTAAGGAAAATATTTTATTTTAAAGGATCATTGAAAAACTATAAAGGAAGATTCAAAGCATTTATCTTTCATGATGGAATGAAACTCTATTATTTTCATGTAATTTAGAAGAAAAAATGTCTTTAAAACTTTAATAAAATTCAAAAATACCTTGATCATAAAATATTAATAAGATTCCTTTACATAAACATAAATAATCTTGAATAATAATGAGATAGTAAAATAAACCCTTACCTTAGGATCAAATTACTTTATATGTGTCTGAACCTATTTTATAATAAATTTATATTTATTATATATATAAATATATATTCTATAACTATACTCATATATATATAATACCATATATTATTTACTTATAATCATTTATCACCCATTTATTAATTTTTTTGTTGAAAACCCTTTTTTGGGTAATACCTGCTTTGTTTTTCATGTATTTTATGGTTCAACAATTTCAGTACTTGTACTTTGATCATGGTTACATAATATAAAGAATTTTAATAATGATATAAATTTAATATATATTTATTTTATACAAATTTTTATTCTCCCATAACATTAAAAAATAGAAAAATGAATTACAACATCCTTGGAGATGGTAGACCGTATGTACAAATAGCCACTATTTTCATTTCTTGAAAAATGAAATGATAGAAAGTAAAATAATAATTAAAATTTATAGAATCATTTTCATATTATATAAACCATTTATATTAGTTAAATATATTGTAACACCCCGAGATTTTATAAGATATATTATTTTTACTTTATTTCATATCTTCTGTTGTACGCTACAGCAAGATTATCTTGCGCTATACGCAACACCATATTAGCTTGCAGTATACGCAACACTAATCTTGGATCGTGTTACAAACAATTTCAAGTTTGTTTGATAGTAGTTATTCTATGAAACAATGAGTATATATATATATATATATTCAATTTATAAATGAAATATGGTTGGATTTTGTTATACACAACAACAAAGGAGTCTTGCACAACACGCAACCATGACTTGGCTTGCATTACACGCAATCGTGACTTTCCTCGATAGCGTGTGTTGTATGCAATATCAGGTTTCACTAAACAATGATATATGGTTATAATATTATTATGAACTAGCCATTATGAATAGTATTAAATAAATTTTGAATGTTATAACACTATTATTTCATGTTACACATTTTCTAGAATATGGTATGTGAACAAAATAAATTTTCGGGTAAAATAAGTATTTTTCAAAAAATGCAGTTTTGCCACCTTTTAATGGCGCACCAACATTAAATCTAGTTTTTGACATGTTTATAAGTTCAATTTTACAAAATAAACTTCTTCTTTTGAATCAGGATATAAAAATTTACATTGGATAATGTTTTGATATTTTTCTGATAACTTTCATATTTTAATGAATAGTAAAAACATGCTATATTTTAATTAAAAACAAATTTTTTCATCGTAATAATTTATATGGTTAAATTATAATATTTAATGGTTTTAAAGTATAAATAGAATATATTTTTACCATTTAATATAATTTATTTCATTATCATTGATTTTACCTTGAATTCATAGGTTAAATCAATTCAATCTTTTGCAATGTTTTATACAAAAACCCGTTTTCTTTCGACAACGAGATTGATTTTAATTTAATTTCTTCAAATTATGTGTTTTGAATTTTGAAAAATGGATTCCATATTTGTAATAAGAGGGTCCAAATTATGTTAATAAACTACTTTTTATTTTTGGGTATTATGAATAGTAACTACGGTATATTTCATTTACCATAGTAAAAGGTAAATCGAGTAATTAAGGGTAAATTTAATATTATACAATTATCCTAACAATTGTCTTAATATAATTGGATGCTTATATTTTGTCCTAAGGCATATTTGGGTCGAAATAGAATCCATTGGAACCCACTTGGAGGTGATTAATAAATTTAGTTTATTTTATTTAAAGGAAAGTGAAATATGTCTCACTCAACTTTAATAATTAAAGTATTTTTAATATAAATTTATACATAATATAAATTCGGTTATAAATACTCATTTGAAAGTTAAATTTTTTTTTATTTATCATGGTAATTTATTTGTAATTTTTAAGAGTTATTTAATTACCTTATTATCTTATACATTAATGATGCAGAAATTATTTATTTAGTGAAAAATCAATAATATAGTTTTTATTGAAATAGTAATACATATAAAAAGGAACAAAAATCTGAAAAAAACTTATTATTAGTGTATATATACACCATAATCATCCTCTGGCCTAATTTTTGACCATTTGGATCCTTATTAAGGCGATTATGACACTTATATTATTTTATTTTAAATGATGCCAAAGTTGTCACCTTCATAATTTAATAAATATAACAATTTAAATATTGTGATTTTAAGATGATAGATTCGAGTAAAATTATTATTGTGAATGTTGATAGATTTATCTTCATCATAGGATTTTATTTTTAATTTTTATGAAACAAATAAGTATATTAAATAATTATACAAAAATGTTGTAGTAATTATTTTATTAAGAGATAAACCAAATAAATGGTTTTAAAAATAATAAAATAAATATTATATGAACTATTTAATGTTCTCCAATAATTTTCTAGATACATATGACCTTTTATGAATCTATTAAAGCTTTTAGTTAGAACATATCTTCTGTATATAGTTTATTTAAATTCAAATAAATGAATAGTGTCAAAATTGACACTATTGTTATTTTATAAAAATAACATATTATAAAATTGTTTAAAAATTACAAAATTATTTAAAAATTATAAATTTAAATTTATATGGTATAAAATGTTATAAAGTATCCAATTATAGAAAATTAAAATCAAATAAGTAATTATTTGTTATAATTTAAAATTTAGAATGTTATTACCACAAATAAAATTAAATTGATTAAATAAGGATAAATCAAGTTGATAATGTTTAAAATAAATTCCTAACATGTCTAAATTTTATTGGTTTATGAGATTACAACCCTATCTCATCTAATATTTGGATATGAGTAATTTTGGAAGTTTTTAAGTGGGGTTTGGATTTAATATAAACTAATATTTCTTATATTTCCAAAGGTGCCCCTCTCCTCCCTTATAAAAGGGAACCTCCTCCCTCTCCTCCTCACACCAATTTGAACCTTCAATCTCGGCCAAAACCTGGCCATTTAACTTTACCACATCCTTATAAAACTACTAGAGGTACTGGTCATCTCAAATGACCAACTCTAGTGCCCTAAGAGATAGTTTAAAGGAGGCACTTTGAGAAAGAGGTAATACCTTCTACCGTTTTCTTCAAGTTCCATTCTTCTTCTACTCCCTCTTCTTTAGTTTTTTAATTATGAAGTAATAACATCATTATACCTCATATACTGATATGTTATTATAAATATTAAACAACCCTATTTAACCTTCTATCCATCCTACGGAAAACAAAATCACCGCGCGTGCGTACGTACGTAATACCGTCTCCATGCCGTGGTGTAATCTATTTTTCCACCAACACCTTACATGGAAGAGTATAATGGTGTAAAAAATAACTATATATGGTTATTATAAAATAATAATGAATCTAATATATTATACCATCCACTCCAATTCTATTCAATAATTATGAAAATGATATAATCGCTCGTGCGTACGTACGAACTACCGTCTCCACGACGCGATGCGAATCATTATCCATGTTAACCATACACGAATGATCATAAAGTTTATATAATTAATAATAATGAAATATATGAAATAATAATGCTACTGGATTTATGTATATATATATATGTATGTCATCTATTTAGTTTCATTCAATTCAATAAGGATTCGAAAATAGCGTTCATGCGTACGTACAACCTACCGTCTCCATGAACAGTGTATTTTATTCCTTTTATCGATCTATAATATAAATGTATATGATGAATATATATTATATATAAATCATGTTTTACATTATGCAATTATGTAAATCAGGATATAAGTAATAATATCAAGAATGACAAGTCGAAACACATATGATAAAAGAAATGATTTTACCCAAAACACTGCTTTAACATGGAATTTACAAAAGAACGGGTAATATAAAGTCATAAGTGAAACATATATGATATCATAACAATTAATATGATTATGTAATAAGTCAATGACATTATTTAAATCATTATACATGAGTTTTAGATCCATACGAAGCATATCAGACCTAAGGTAAGGGATAACTTTTCCAATCTCGTTTTTATCCAAGATTGTTTATTCGTAAGTATTTACTGGGGTTATATTTATCATCCATGTCCTTGTCTATAAAAATGTTTTCATGTATATTTAATGTCCTTTTTACCCATTTTTGACTATTACTATATGGTATGTATGGAATCTTTCTTTTACGAGGTACTTTTTGACTTTTTCAGAAAAAGTATGAGAATAATGTTTTTTTTAAAATTATACGGCATGATAGGATTTTTTTACGGTTTTATAAAGCCTTATTTTCATGAAGCTTCCTCCAAAATATTTCATGACTATTTTCAACAGAATCTATTTCTTTTAAAATTTCATGACGTTTTGTGAAAAGAAATTGAATTTTGAAGAAGAAAGGATATTTTCCTCAAGAATTCATTTCAAGTGTTTTATCAAAACCATTTTTTCATCTAAGATGACATTATTTCATATGTGTATGTTTCAAGTATAATGTACCTATAATTTACATGGTTTCACTTTTCTTATTATGAAATGATATCCATTTCTTTTATATGGATTATGTGATGATGGGATGATGTTTATGAAACCCATTTTATTCGTTGGGTTATTATGAATGATGTATGTTTATTTTGTGTCACAAGTAAGAATGATTTCATTATGAGATGGGTGGGACCTATATCTCCCTCCAATGTATTGGGTAAATATTTATATCTCATGAGATAGACATGGCTAGAACGGTAAGTTAATCTGGTTCAGTGTTACAGGACTGAAACAAGGAGTGAACTCAATTCAGAAAGGGACTTTGTCCACTAAGATGGTCTTGGAAGCAATGCCTTGGCTACCATGGAAATCATATCATGTGATTAAGGTTTTTCCAAAATTACAATTTTTATTCCGAAGATATTTTATCATGATTGATGTTCTATTACGATCTATGCCTTATGTACTGCCATGTTTTATGTCATTGCTCATGATTTTGATGTTTAAACATTATGTTCATGTTTTTATGTTCAAATGTATATAGTTTGTTTTATGTTCTCCATGCTTACCCTTACTAATCATTTGAGCTCACCCTTTATATGTTTTCTTTTCCCCAGGATTTGAAGAAAGGATTTAGGTAAGAAAACAAAAGGGGAAGATCTTTATGGGATATGTTGAAGATCTTTCACCACGATTAGAATATTATTTTCTAAGTTTCCAAAGACACTAAACTATTAAGGTCCTTTGGTGTCTGTTTTTGTTATGTATTAAGTATTCCTGAAAAGTAATGTAATGTCCATGTACGTCAAGCTTCAGGTCTTTACAGTTGGTATCAGAGGAAAGGTTTAGTCAACCTTTGGAAACTAGGATGTGAAAAAGTTAGTGAGATCCCTAGAGATATTTCTAAGGCATGTCTAGGGATGTCCCTAAGGATAAGTATACATATAGGATATAGTCCTAGAACTGCAGTAACGATCTTAGAATTTAACCTAAGATGTTAGATGTTGAAGGTACTCCCCCTTTATTATGTTGTTTTCCCTAGCATGGTATTTTCCTCTCACACTATTATTTTTCGGTTTTAGACGATGGCTGGAACCCGAAGGAACCGTGTTGATCAATGTAATGGAAAATGGAATTATTGTCCTCCTAACCAAACCAATTTCATGGGAGATGGAGTGCACAATCTTATTTCTATACTTACATAAGCTATGAATCATTCTGGATTTCAAAATGAGTAGATAAAGGAGCAGCATTCTGTTGAGTCCTTCATGAGGCAGCGTCCACCTTCATTCAGCAGGTCTTCTGATCCCTTAGTGGCTGAACAATGGATTAGTAATACTGAAAAGATATTTTCAGTTCTACAATGTTCTGAGCATGATAAAGTCATCTTAGCAGTATATCGTTTGGAAGGTGATGCTGATCAATGGTGGAATCTTATCCAGAATACGAGGCAAAGTGATGAAATTGAGTCCATGGAATGAGATGAGTTCATGAACTTGTTTTTTAGTAAGTACTTCCCTCGTATTCTTCGAAAAAAGATGGAATAGGAATTTATTGAGCTTAAGCAGAAGGATGATGAATATTTTGGTATATACGAAGCGAATTTTACAAGACTTGAAAGGTATGTATCTGGCTTTATCATCCAACCTGAAAGTAAAGTTGATCGATTTTTCAGTGGATTAAAACCAAGTCTTCTAAGGGCATTAGCTATAAAAGACTTTAGTAGCTATGAAGAAATTGTGCGTTGTGCTATCAAGGTAGAACTGGAAGTTGGTGTAACATATCCATCTCATGGTTTTGACAAGAAACTAAATATGGAGTTCAAGGAGAAATCTCAGAACAATGGTGAAAAGAAGATGAATGTTTATTTATGCTCAAAGTGTGGAATGAAGCATGGTGGAGATTTCCTAAAAGGTACTAGAAAATGTTTTAAGTGTGGAAAATAAGGTCATCAAGTAGTTGATTGTCGAAGTAATGGGAAAAAGGTTGCTAATGATGTGAATAGAGAAAAGACTACATAGAACTCTCCACCAACACTTCAATGCTTCAAGTGCATGGAAATGGGGCATTATGATAATAAATGCCCTAATCCACGGGTTAATGATGATCAACGTGAGAAACCTCTTAAGGAAAAGGATAAAGGGAAGTCTCATGCGATCACTATTTGTGATGTTGAGTATGAAAATGATGTTTTGTAGTGATTAAGTAATGGGATTTCAAAATAGTATCATGGAATCTCATTTATGGTATTGTGGAATTTTGAAATATCTATGTATTGGTTTTCAATAATTATATGGTACTGGTAACCATGAAAAGGTGATTGAAATATTTTTAGAAAGCAGATGAAATGTGCATAATGAAGGGATAAGGAGAAAATAATATGATAGTAATCATGAGCTCATGACTGATATAAGGACTAAGTGATATTATGGTTTGATTATATAGATTTTTTTGGGATTTTGGTATGTGGAAAGAGTTACCTTTTGACAGTATTCATGTTTTCACTAAGGTTCTATGGTAATTTATGTTTTAAGAGAATATATGACTAAGGTATTCATGTGTTTGGAATGGAACCAACAAGATATATCTTATGATATATGTGAGATAAATGCTTGTATTCACATTCTTGGTAGATAACCTTTATAGTAATTGTTTTTTTATACTATGAGCTTGGACAGAAGTATTTTAGATAAGCCTAAATATTGTAATGAATTATGTTAGATAGAAGTTAGTATTGTTTAAGGCTAGAAATTTTTTTCCATATTATTCCTAGAATGTTATAATAGTACAGTTTTAGAAAAAGGACAACCTGCAAGACGGGTGAAAACCCATTGCGTCAGACAAGGCTATGGGAATCGAACCCACAACCGAAATGCGACTAGACTTTATTGCCTACCACTGGCCTACATGAAGTCCTTGGTTAGTAGAAACTAGTTTTATTTTATTAAGCAGTATGATATATGAAGTATAAGTTCATTTTTAGAATCGTATATTATTAACCTCACCATAGATGGACTTATGTATATTTGATAACTTTTGATAACATTTTGTTTGAAATAGATGGAATGACCCATCATTCTATCACATGATCTTTTAAAACTTCACAAATAACAAATTCAACTTCATTTATTTAAGAGATGGAGTGGAAATTGTTCAAAGCACAAACAACAGTGAGATTGTACCAAAATTAAGAAAGTATTTATTCTAATTCAAAATTTTCAACTTTAGGGAAATGATATTGAAAACCAAAAATGTTGTCCTAGTGCTCTTATATCCGATGAATCAGATGGTACCTTAGATCATCACAAATTTTTGGCTTTGTGATTGATGTATTTTTCATATCCATGTTCTCTACCACTCTCTATCAGAACTAGATGGTTAGATTTCTCTTCCATATCCATATTTTTTCACCTATGTTCTCCTATGTGGAAACCCAGTGATTATTTAATTTGGGTAACCATTAAATTTCATACTTGAGTTTTTAAAGATAGGTTTTGGTATTCCCTTTTTATGATGTGGGTTTCTACTAAAGAAACTTTCAAGTATTAAACCATTTATAACCCCAACGAATTTCTAGGGCGAAATTCATTTTAAGGGGGGTAGAATGTAACACCCTGAGATTTTATAAGATATATTCTTTTTAATTTATTTCATATATTCTGTTGTATGCTACACCAAGATTATCTTGCTCTATACGGAACACCGTATTAGCTTGAAGTATATGCAACACTAATCTTGGATCATGTTACAAACAATTTCAAGTTTGTTTGATAGTAGTTATTCTACGCAACATTGAGGTTGTGTATATATATATATATATTCAATGTATAAATGAAATATGCTTGGATTTTGTTATATTCAACAACAAAGGAGTCTTTCACAACACACAACCCTGACTTGGCTTGCATTACACGCAATCACGACTTTCCTCGATAGTGCGTGTTGTACGCAATATCAGGTTTCACTAAACAATGATATATGGTTATAATATTATTATGAACTAGCCATTATGAATAGTATTAACTAAATTTTTAATGTTATAACATTATTATTTCATGTTACACATTTTCTAGAACATGGTATGTGAACAAAATAAATTTTTTGGGTAAAATAAGTATTTTTCAAAAAATGCAGTTTTGCCACCTTTTAATGGAGCACCCACATTAAATCTAGTTTTTGACATGTTTATAAGTTAAATTTTAAAAAATAAACTTCTTCTTTTGAATCAGGATATAAAAATTTACATTGGATAAAGTTTTGATATTTTTCTGATAACTTTCATATTTTAATGAATAGTAAAAACGCGCTATATTTTAATTAAAAACAACTTTTTTCATCGTAAAAATTTATATGGTAAAATTATACTATTTAATGGTTTTAAACTATAAATAGAATATATTTTTACCATTTAATATAATGTATGTCATTAGAATTTATTTTACCTTGAATTCGTAGGTTAAATCAATTCAATCTTTTGCAATGTTTTAAACAAAAACCCGTTTTCTTTCGACAACAGGATTAATTTTAATTTAATTTCTTCAAATTATGTGTCTTGACTTTTTAAAAATGGATTCCATATTTGGAATCACAGGGTCCAAATTATGTTAATAAGATACTTTTTTATTTTTGGGCATTATGAATAGTAACTACGGTAAATTTCATTTACCATAGTAAAAGGTAAATCGAGTAATTAAGGGTAAATATAATATTATAAAATTAACCTAACACTTGTCTTAATATAATTGTATGGTTATATTTTGTCCTAAGGCATATTTCAGTCAAAATGGAATCTATTAGAACCCACTTGGAAGTGATTAAGACCTTTAATTTATTTTATTTAAAGGAAAGTGAAATATGTCTAACTCAACTTTAATAATTAAAGTATTTTTAATATAAATTTATGCAGAATATAAATTCGGTTATAAATACTCATTTGGAAGATAAATTTTTTTTATTTATCATGGTAATTTATTTTTAATTTTAAGAGTTATTTAATTACCTTATTATCTTATACATTAATGATGCAGAAATTATTTATTTAGTGAAAAATCAATAATATAGTTTTTATTGAAATAGTAATACATATAAAAAGGCACAAAAAATCAGAAAAAACGTATTATTAGTGTATATATAAACCCTAATCATCCAGTGGCCGAATTGTTTACCATTTGGATCCTTATTAAGATGATTATGACACTTATATTATTTTATTTTAAATGATGCCAAAGTTGTCACCTTCATAATTTAATAAATATAAAAATTTAAATATTGTGATTTAAAGATGATAGATTAGATTAAAAGTATTATTGTGAAAGTTAATAGATTTATCTTCATCATAGTATGTTATTTTTAATTTTTATGCAACAAATAAGTATATTAAATAATTATACAAAAATGTTGTAGTAATTATTTTATTAAGAGATAAACCAAATAAATGGTTTTAAAAATAATAAAATAAATATTATATGAACTATTTAATGTTCTCCACTAATTTTCTAGACACATATGACCTTTTATGAATCTATTAAAAATTTTATTTCGAACATATCTTCTGTATATATTTTATTTAAATTAAAATAAATGAATAGTGTCAAAATTGACACTATTGTTATTTTATAAAAATAACATATTATAAAATTGTTTAAAAATCACAAAAATATTTAAAAATTATAAATTTAAATTTATATGGTCTAAAATGTTATAAAGTATCAAATTATGGACAATTCACAACAAATAAGTAAATATTTTTTATAATTTAAAATTTAGAATGTTATTACCACAAATAAAATTAAATTGATTAAATAAAGATAAATCAAGATGATAATGTTTAAAATAAATTTATAACATGTCTAAATTTTATTGGTTGATGATATTACAACCCTATCTCATATAATATTTGGATATGAGTCATTTTGGAAGTTTTTATGTGGGGTTTGGATTTAATATAAACTAATATTTCTTATATTTCCAAAGGTGCCCCTCTCCTCCCTTATAAAAGGGAACCTCCTCCCTCTTCTCCTCACACCAATTTGAGCCTTCAATCTCAGACAAAACCTGACCATTTCACTTCACCACTTCCTTATAAACCTACTATAGGTACTTGTATTCTCAAAATACCAACTCTAGTTCCCTAAGAGATAGTTTAAAGGAGGCACTTCGAGAAAGAGGTAATACCTTCTACCGTTTTCTTCAAGTTCCATTCTTCTTCTACTCCCTCTTCTTTATTTGTTTCATTATTAAGTAATAACATAATTATCCCAAATATACTGATATGTTATTATAATTATGAAACAACCCTATTTCACCTTCTATCCATCCTACGGAAAACAAAATCACCGCGCGTGCGTACGTACGGAATACCGTCTCCACGCCGTGGTGTAATCTGTTTTTCCACCAACACCTTACATGGATGAGTATAATGGTGTAAATAATAACTATATATGGTTATTATAAAATCATACTGATTCTAATATATTATATCATTCACTCCAATTCTATTAAATAATTATGGGAACGATATAATTGCTCGTGCGTACGTACGGACTATCGTCTCCACGACGCGACGAGATTCATTCTCCATGTTAACCATACATGAATGATCCTAAAGTTTTTATAATGAATAATAATGAAATATATGAAATAATAATGCTACTGGATTTATGTATATATATATTTATTTCATATATTTATTTTCATTCAATTCAATAAGGAAACGAAAACAGCGTTCATGCGTACGTACGACCTACCGTCTCCATGAACGGTGTATTTTATTCCTTTTATCGATCTATAATATAAATGTATATGATGAATATATATTATATATCAATCATTTTTTACATTATGGAATTATTTAAATCCAGATATAAGTAATAATATCAAGAACGACAAGTCGAAACACATACGATAAATGAAATGATTTTACCCAAAACGCTGCTTTAACATGGAATTTACAAAAGAACGGGTAATATAAAGTCATAAGTGAAACATATATGATATAATAAAAATGAATATGATTATTTAATAATTAAATGACATTATTTAAATCATTATACATGATGTTTAGATCCATACGAAGCATATCAGACATAAGGTAAGGGATAACTTTTCCAATCTTGTTTTTATCCGAGATTGTTTATTCATAAGTATTTACTGGGGTTATATTTATCATCCATTTCCTTGTTTCTAATTTTTTTTTTCATGTATGTTTAATTTCCTTTTTACCCTTTTTTTACTTTTAATACATGGTATGTATGGAATCTTTCTTTTACGAGGTACTTTTTGACTTTTCCGGCAAAAGTACGAGAAGAATGTTTTTTTAACTTATATGGAATGAAAGGATTTTTTACAGTTTTATAAAGACTTATTTTCATGAATCTTCCTCCAAAATATTTCATGACTATTTTCAAAAAAATCTCTTTATTTTAAAATTGAATGACGTTTTGTGAAAAGAAATTGAATTTTGAAGAAGAAATGATATTTTCCTCAAGAATTCATTTCAAGTGTTTTATCAAAACCAGTTTTTCATCTAAGATGACATTATTTAATATGTGTATGTTTCAAGTATAATGTCTCTATGATTTACATGGTTTCACTTTTCTTATTATGAAATTATCTCCATTTCTTTTATATTGATTATGTGATGATGTTTATGAAACCCATTTTATTTGTTGGGTTATTATGAATGATGTATGTTTATTTTGTGGCACATGTAAGAATGATTTCATTATGAGATGGGTGGGACCTATATCTCCCTCCAATGAATTGGGTAAATATTTATATCTCATGAGATAGACATGGCTGGAATGGTAAGTTAATCCGGTTCAGTGTTACAGGACTGAAATGAGGATTGAACTCGATTCAAAAAGGGACTTTGTCCACTAAGATGGTCTTGGAAGCAATGCCTTGGGTACCATGGAAATCATATCATGTGATTAATGTTTTTCCACAATTAAAATTTTTATTCCCAAGATATTTTATCATGATTGATGTTCTATTATGATCCATGCCTTATGTACTGCCATGTTTTATATCATTTCTCATGATTTCGATATT
Organism: Viscum album; assembly: GCA_963277665.1. NCBI lineage: Eukaryota > Viridiplantae > Streptophyta > Magnoliopsida > Santalales > Viscaceae > Viscum > Viscum album. The sequence continues at coordinate 421,238,741 of OY728141.1, read as the reverse complement.
TAAACATTATGTTCATGTTTTTATGTTAAAATGTATATAGTTTGTTTCATTTTCTCCATGCTTACCCTTAATTTGCATTTTAGCTCACCCTTTATATGTTTTCTTTTCCCCAGGATTGAAAGAATGGTTTCAGGTAAGAAAACAAAAGGGGAAGATCTTTATGGGAGATGTTGAAGATCTTTTCCCACAATTAGAAGATTATTTTCCGAGTTTCCAAAGACACTAAACTATTACGGTCCTTTGGTGTCTGTTTTTGTTATGTATTAAGTATTCCTCAAAAGTAATGTAATTTCCATGTACTTCAAGATTTGCGTCTCTACATATATCATTATTACCATCCAATTAAAATGGAAATGGAAAAAACTTAGCTCACTTAGTGGAGGTGGTATTCCACACGTACGCCTGAGCAACATTATTGTTTTCCAACAGATTAGAATGTAAGAAGTTTGATATGATATTATAATTACATAAGATTAATTATGTCCTAAATATCATATATAAATTTTAAAATAATCATAATAACCATCCATGAAATATTGTGGTGGAAAATGAATTGTATCGCTATGTGGATATGATAAACCATAATTATGAATGAGAGATACTTTCACTTCCCATTTGATGAAAAATTAGTATAATATAGATTTAATAATCATAATAAAAGTTAATAATATTTACTATACTTAATTTATTATTTTATGATAAATACCATAGATTTATAGGATGTAAATAAGAAGTAAAAAGAAAGTGATCGGTTAAAGTGATTACCTCTTCTTTAAAAGAACTCCTTTATATCTCCTCTTAAGGATCATAGGGTTGGTCTTTTGGGAATAATTAGACCAATATAATGTGTTTTGGGAAGTTTATAATAGTAATTAATAGTGATTTTTTAGCTAGTTTTCTCAATGTGGTGTAAAAAAGTGAAGTAATTGGGGTCCTTTTATAAGGGAGAGAGAGGACGTGGTTTGAATTTATTAAAATATTAAAATATAATAAAGTCAATAACTAGTCTAAATTCATAAATAATACCATGTATTCGAATATAAGATAGTATTTGGTTGAAATATCATCAACCAATAAATTTTTTGTTAGTTATATTGTTGCTTTATACCTTATCATTTGGTTTAACCCCTTAGTTAACCTATTTTAACCTTAAAGACAATAACATTTTTTTTTCACTCTTGAAGGGTTATAATTTTAAATATAAGGTGAAAATTGACTCATAAATTGGAAATTAATTAAATTTTAAACCATATATTATCCAAAATTTTCTCTTTCACAATTTTTAAAAAATTTAATAAAATATAATTTTCATAAAATGTTATTATTTAAAATTTTGACACTCTTCATTTATTTTGACTTAAAATACATCAAGAAGAAGCATTAATTTAAATTTAATAATTTTATAAATCATTAATATGTTATATTTATCTTAAAAATTCATATAAAACAATAAATCACTCAAAATATATTACTTTTAATATTTTAAAAATCATTTATTTTATTTTTATATTAATTGAAGTAATATTGTGTCGGAGTTTCATAAGAATTTAGTGTAATTATTTAATTGCTAAAAATTATAAATAAATATACATATAGAAAAAATTTAATTATTCTCAATATACATATATATATATTCATTCATAACTTACTTTTTTCCCTATGTGGACACATAAGAGATATTTTAAACTAAAAGAGTGAAACATTGCATATTTTTTTGATTTAAATATTATATAGGAAATTTTCATGGAACATATTAACATAAATAATAAAATTTATATCCTAATGTGATAATAGTCTAATTACCTTCATCTCATATGAATTTATATAAAAAAATATGACTTACATTTAGTTTTAACCTTGTTTAACTGGATTTAGCCTTTACCAAGGTGGTAAATTTTACTAAGGTTAGATTCACATTGATCAAAACTTAAATGGATTTATTTACCAAATTTGAACATAATAATTCCAAATATGTAATAAATTATATCAAATTCAATTTTTATAAGTGTAAGGAGTTAATTTTTATATAAGAGTGAAAAACGTAAGGAAACCCGCTTTTTCAAAAAATACATTTGTAAGCATAAAACTAGATTTATTATTATCCCATGCCTTGAAATAAAATATTATATGAACGTTAAATTTTTTTATTGAATATATAATATATAAATTTTATTTTTCTAATTCACCAATAGTGATTAATTTAATTCATTAAGAAAAAACATATTTTTTTCCTAAAAATAGTTTTTCAAAAACAATTATTTTACTTTAAAATGATTTTTATTTTTATTTATAATAAATTGATAACCAAGGAATTTATTTTATAAATTTATAAACCATATACTTTTCAAAATTTTGTTAATACTATTCATACCATGAAATTTAACTGCTAATTTATAATGGTATATTATATTATAGTTCATTTAACATGTTTTTGGGTGTATCACAAGATATCGAAAAGATTAAAATTATTTAAAAAGAAATATATCATAAAATATTAAATTATTACATAATTTATTTGAATTTTTAGGAAATTACAACTTCAAGCATGTTTATATCAACATCAATAATTACTAAGAGTCTAGTTCCACTAAGGGGGTTATCACTCGTATCACATCCACACACCAACTAGAACAATCCCGTTCACTAAGGATTATTTTTGATCCAATTTGAATCCATCAAAAAAGAGTTCTATAATGATATTAAATAATGTAACCATGATAAGAGGGTAATACCACATTAACTTTCCCAATGAGATCTTCCGTAAAAAGTGGACCTATATTCTATTCAAGGAAGGGTCACCAACAATATAGATCCATTATAATCTATAAATGAGAAAAGAATACATTATTAGATCATGAAAAAACTCACAGATCTATCAAACATAGGTTATATCTATGGAAAATTCTAGAATAAGAAGAGGATTCATGAAAAAATGGATGAATATTACCTCATGGAATCCAATAGATCGATCACCTAAGGATAGTGATGTAATCTAATGAAAGAGGGATTAAATACCTAGAAGGGATGTACCTAGGTATATAAATAATTGATGGGGAAGTCTATGAGATGGTTGGGTTTGAGTGGTCTAGGAAATTTATTGGGAAAACTAGGAAACATAACACCACAGCTAAATCCCCGCACCTTGTCACAAAGGGGACTAACAAAGAAAAAATATGGTTCAAGGTAAGGGACTATGCCGAAATGGTTCTAGTCAAAACTGCATTCAAGAACTATAATGTTGTCCATGAAGAGTTTTTATAAACCTATAAAGGATACTATGCCATAATAGAACTACCACATTACATAATTATAATGCTAAAAAGAATACCATGCCATAGCCTAGCTCCATGACTTAGTGACCCTAAAATTGGTAGAACCTCCCAAACACCACCTTTTATGCCTCCATTCCTCAATCAAATATCTATTTCACAATGAAGAAAAAAAAGGAAGGACCCCCAAATATAACTACTAGGTTTTAGTTCTCCAATCACGATGAAGCCATATTCCCCATGTCACAAAATAATAACTATGTTATAGAATCCAGTTCCACCAAAAAAATTAGATCAAATTCCCCTTTCTCCTAAAAAACTAACCCTATCATATTCCTTAAAATCCTAGGGTGTCACAATATGATTCAATTTCTAAATTTTATAAAAATGAATTTTAATATAAGCAAACATAACATATATAATCATTTTTAAGAAATATGTATCTTCAAAGCATAAAAAAACCTTTATTTTATTATAAATTTTTATATAGTTATTATAAAGTGGTTTCTTATATTTATAGCCACCAATTTCATAGTTATAATATAACATAAATTTTTAATTATTTTGTTAAGTTAATACAGTTCTTATTTTATTTCAATACTGTATGCAAGATAAAATACTCACATTTTATTTCATTAAGGAAAATAATTTACTAAAATCATGGGCCGTTACAATGAAATAAAAATATGGTATGTCATTAAAATATTTAGATATAATAATGGATAAAAATGTAAGAATTTAGAGTTTGATTCATATCTTGAGAATCATTATATAAGAAATAAATATAGTGAACCATACACATCCCACAAAAATTTATTTTCTAAGATGAATAATCAAATACAGGTTGACATATGATGAAAAATGATTTTGGATAATTAAACGTATATTTTATTTGAGACAAGAAACACCATGTATTTCTACATCTTTAATCGATACTTACTTTGACCCAATTCAGTAAAAATACCATATGAGTTTTGGTTTGAAAATAATCCATGCTTGAAGAAATTAATATTATTTAGAAACACATTATTTATCATGATTAAAGGAAAACATTTGAGAAAGTTTGTTGTGAGGTAAGAAAAAGGCATATTTCTTGGGTATAACCTTAGTGGAATAAGTTACTAGTTGTATAACAAGAATCTAAAGAAGGCTATTGAAAACTTTTTTGGGGTTGCGTTGTAAAATCAAAAGTACCAAAAAAATACTTTCCCTTTGATTATAAAATTGAAGAAACCCTTTAATAGATAAATAAGCAACATAATAATATTTTGGATATATGAGTTTATTTTAATACTTATCTGGGTTATTCAAAAAATTATAGCTGTGAGGAAGGCCCAAAGAAAATAGGTTTTAGATTTAAAAGGCTTAAAAACAGGTTGAGATTATAAATATTCTTGAAGATAGTAGAAAGGGGTACAAACCTGAAGAAACTTGAGTATTTATAATCACACCATATTTATTTCATAATTTAACTAAGTATTTTGGATAAGGACATATAATATGAGCATTGGATTTTAGAAATAGAAGAAGTGTTGAACCAAATTGAGAAGACTGAAACTAAATAATTGGTGTCATATACTAGGGTTGATTTTACATACCAATTGGTTATTGGGTGTGACAATAAAATAATAATAATCATTTCAAAGAATCTAGTATAATATTCATCATAAAAACATATTGAAATCAGGTACCACTTCATTAAGAAAATGTTTTATAGATTATATATTTCTTGAAATATGTTTCAATAAAGAATAAAGTTACATATAATTTTATGAATCCCTTTACAAAGGATTATTTCCATAACTTATGAAGGTTTTTGGGAGTTAATTATTCTTTAAAATACTTGTAAGTATTTTTTGCCTATTTTCATCTTTTAATCCTTTATATTTTTTGAGAAAGAAATAGAATAAAAAATGATCTCTTATTATAAAGGGGGAGAGAATCTAGTTTTTTTTCTAGTGATCATTAAGGGTGATAGGAGTTGAGAAGCCTTCAAACTTAGGGAGGGATTGATGTGTTAGTATCTTGATTTTAGAGAATAGATCATGTGCTAATTTTCATGTTTCCAAAAAATAAAAAGTGGGATATTGAAGAGAACATTGAGAGAAGTTTGAAGAGACCTCATGAAGATGAATTAAAAAAGGAGGATCAAATTTATCTCAATTGAGACATGTTTAATATGTCATTGATCTTACATAGAGTTATTATGTTCTCTTAAAATCACCATTATATCCTATAGTGAGGTGTTTATATGAAATTCATATTTAAGGTATGCTATGTATTGTTTCTTGTGGAAATTTATTCATGATTTTGGAATGATTTCACTTTGGGCTTGAGTGGAGATGCAAAGGAATAAAATGAGTTAATATCTGCTATAGATGCCAAATCAGGACATAGAGGAGATGCTTACACAATAATAGGTTTGAGTTAATCTCACATAAGAAATACTTTACCTTATAAAAAGGGAAAATATATTTTTTTTATTTCTATAGAGAAATAATTAAATATTATTTGAGATAAATAATTAAATATTATTTGAGATAAATAAAAATACAAACACTTAGGTTGTTCCATGAGGATAAAAATCATAGAATGAGTTAATCTGATACAGGAGTCATTTTTATATACCTGAAAATATTATTCTACAATGATTTATATGAGGGATCAAGAAGAAATAAAATTCACTATGGAATAACCCTAGAATATTTAAGTATCATGAGTTTTTCCGGATCTAAGTGTCCTCACACCCTAAGGTGATGGATTAGATCATAAGGGTAGTGAAATAAAGAAGAATGTGATGTATTAGGAGGGACCACATCATTACCACTTTGATGATAATGGTTTTAGGAATTGATGGTTCATGAAATTTAAGGCATTCCATGCGGCAGTTCATGAACCATGCCGTAATGTGTTTAACTGGATGAGATTAATGAATTATTGGTTTCAAATAATTTTAAGATGTCACCGAATAATAAATTAGTCACACGAATAATCTAGTCCAAGATATTATAAGATACTCTGTAATATTTGGGATTAGTCTTCTATATCTTTTGAATCTGTAGTTTGTGTTGCAAGAAGGGGAGTCACACTGTAACACTTGTTATGTTTATAAATATATAATCAAACCACCTTGAATGGGTGTGTGAAATAAAACAAATATAAAGATGCCTATTTCAAGATAATTACAAGGAGGATGTAGTGGGATTTTGAGGAGAAGAAAAAGGGTGCTCACCAAGTCCAAATATAGGAAACACTTGAGGTATCAGAAGTTGAAATCATTTAACCCATTGGATATTTCTGTTTATATTTTAATCAGAGTTCAAGATAGTGTACTTTTTTTCTTTCCTTGTTCCTTTGATAATAAATTGGAACATGGGTATCGTGATCATAACTATTAAAAACTTGGGGTTAACAAACTTATAATAAGGTTGCGCAAACCTTGTATAAGACCCTTGTGTTTGTGTGTGCTCTTTCCTGGTCAACCTATCATCATCACATCTTCACCATCAAGAATATATCATCTTTACTAGTGACAAGAAAAACATTGTTTAAAAGATAGAGTTAGTATTTTTGATCACCACTAATCCCCTCACTTAGTGGTGATGCATTCTCCCTAATTTCTATCATCCATATCCAAAATGACATGGTGGTATCTTATTCCTCCCATAAATTAAATATCCAGGAGTAAAATTATCTAATTCATGACCACAATATTGAAATAGTAATATTTTAATTAATGATTTGGATTAATTATCTATATATATAGATATGTGATATATATGTTGATCATAAGAGTTTATAGTATATATTCACATAGAAGGATCTAAACACGGACTAAAAGAGATGGTTATAGTTGATCGAAGATTTTAATTTCTAAATAAATTAACACTTTTTAAAAGAAAAAACAGTGGATGATATTATTATTAGAAAGGATTATGTTACCTTATATATTATTAGGATTGAAAGAGACCCAATATCCACATATTTACAAAGGATTGACATGGAAATATTTAGGGAAGGTATAAAATGATACCTTTAAGAGATGATTTCTCAATTATCTATTCATGTGAAGATTAAGGGGGCACATAATATTGATATGACTCTAAAAAAGAAGGTCATAAATAATCCATAGTTCATCCATGATAATGAAATAATTATAAAATTTGAAAAATTATTTTGTGTTCATCTATACTGGATCTAATGAAATAGATTTTGGATGATGCACATAGCTTATCATTATCTATTTATACTAGAAACAAAAATATGTATAGATATGGAAAATATAATTACCTGTGAGGTGAAATGAATAAGAATATTCTAGAGTATACATCATGATTCTTGGTATATCAGAAAGTTAAGGTTGGACATCAAAAGTATAAGGGGATGATACAACTATTACCCATACCTATATGAAAATATGATTACATTTCTATATTTTTCCTCATAGTTATTCCTAATATATCTAAAGGAAATAATTCGATTTGGGTTATGGTTGATCGAAATAAAATGTAAACACATTTCATTGTTATTTGAGTGTCTTCCTTACTTGATAAACTTTCTAAGAGATATATATAAAATAGGTGGTAATGTTTCATGGTGTACTAAATTTAATTGTATTTGATTGATATCTAAGATTTATCTCAATTTTTTGAATGAATTCTCAACAAAAATTGTATATAGAGATAAAATTTAATGGAACTTATCATCATTTAACCGATTATCAATTTTAAAGGACCATTGAACCTTTGGAAGATATACTAAGAAATTTCTCGATTGGCTTCAAAGGATGTTTGATCAACATCTTCCATTGGTAGAGTTATTGTACCACAATAATTTTCACTATAGAATTAAAATGGAACCATGTGAGGATCTAAATGGAAAGAGATACATAAATATTTTTTGTTGAATTTAATCTAGAAAAAAATCTATTTGGAACAAATATCCCTCAAGAGATGTAATAGAATATTAATTCCATTCCCTAGTACACTAAAGAAATACAATGTTAGTATAAGATAAATGAATATAATTATTGATTAGATTTTTTCTATGAGTTAAGAGAAAAAGATTTATTTTAAAATAACTATGGAAGAGGGTTATGATATTCCCTAATAAAGGAAATTAGGTCCCTAGATACGTCATCCTTTTTTATATTCTTGATCATTTGGGGACTCTATAATATCAATTGGTTCTTCCACCAAGCCTCTCATAAGTGAAAAACATATCCCATAAATCATTTTAGAGGAAGGATATACCCAATCCATCACATGTAGAAAATTTAGATTTTGTACAACTATAATATTATCTCTCTTATGAGGAATAACCAGTAGAGTTATTGGATCATAGAGATAAAAGTTCTATGAAACAAGACCACTCACCTGGTAAAATTTATATGGAAGAATCATAAGTTAAGAAAGTGACATGGGAACTTTAAGATGAAATTACAAATATGTACCCCATATATTCTCATATGATTAATTAAATTTTAGAGGGATTTTTAATGGGGTAGAATGTAAAAACATATATTGTTTTTACTTGAATATGTTAAAAAACTTGTTTCACGCACATCATTGAACCAAAATGAATAAATAATATATTTTATAAGATAAAATATATCAATACAAGATAAACATTAATACATTAAGATAAACCAATAAGAAACATAATTATGAAATTTATATGAGGAATTTAACCATAATTAAATAAACATAGTACAATATTTAAATATTTATACCCACAATTTTCATTGAAGATCATACTATCTATTATAAATATAAAAAGAAGGAAAAATATTAGAAATATGATCATAAATTTTTAAAAAAAATGAAAGAGTAGGATAAATTAATTATAGAGGCGTATTTAAAGTTATATATAGGAATAAAAATGGGAATCATAACAATTATATACTTATTTTAAATATGATATTCATACATATGGCTGTTAGAAAAATTTCTTTGGAAATATGAGCATTACATATAGCTAATGGGTATATTAAAAATGATGTAATAGGCATAAAATATTTTTTCGAAATGAATAATTTATTATAAACCATATATTTAACAAGAATAACAAAAAAAATTATACCAATAAAATAATTAAGGTATGATATTATAATTTATTATATAAAAATTGTTTTTATTTATGAAAAATTATGTTGTCAAATTATTATATATTTTTTATTTACAAGTTAAAATTAAAAAATTTATAAAATTAATTTGATAAAATGAATTTAATACTTGGAATAAATCCATGAAATTTATTTAATAGTTCTAATTTTATTTTTAGTGAAAAATAAGTTACTGGGGTTATGTTAGTAAATAGTAAAAAGATAAAATATATTATATGGTTAAAATGAAGTATAAAATTATATAAATAATAAAAACATGTTAATAATGTAGTTAATATCTAGATTAATTTTTTTTATACTCATGGGACACCTATAATATTAAAATGGCATTCCTTAACCATTGAGGAATGATAAATTGAAAACATACCACTCAAAATCATCTATAAAATGTTCATTTCTCTACTGATATCAAACAACTCTGATCCTTTAGTTTTATTTAAATACCTATAAATATTTCCTCCCCTAAATTCCTCTCCTATATTGTGTATCTTCTAGTTGCAAGAAGGAGCCTGAATTTTTTCATTATGGAAGAATATTTTTTTTAAAAAGAGAATTCTATTAAAGTAACAATATCTTCTTCATATCATTAATTTATCTTCTATTGAAACTCTTCTTAAACCAAATAAAACACTCAAATGATATGTTATTAAAATTAGTATGTTTCTTTAAAAATTATATTACTATAATATAACTTCATATTCAAAATCCCTCATTCATAGAAAATATTATTATTTGGGTCATTACAACCATCTACACGAACTATGATATACTATATATATCATTTCCATTATAAATGAGTATCAATAAATAAATAGTAGTTATATATAATATCAATTGTTAAATTATATCATGGATATGATTCTTAAATTGTGGAAAATAAATTAACAATCCTTATAAAGTAACTCATTATTATTATTAAAGTCACCTAAAACACACATATTGTGAATTCCATTCTTTTGAACCATACCCATATCTTACATCAGAAAAAAATTGTAATTTATAAATTATTTTAAAAATATTATTCCACATCCTGGACTAATTTATTAATTTTTAACTTAATAAAATTGAACAATGATTGAAATCAACATACCAAAAATAATATGAAATAATCAAAATTAATAAAATCTGATTATGAAAATAAACTATAACTAACTAAGATATATGTAAAAAATAAATTAAATTAATTTTTATAAAAAACAATGGATTTGAATAAGGTTCTAAAATACATGATTAAAAATTATATGTTTATTTATTTCTTTTATTTATTAGAACCTTTCTATTCCTTGTCAATGTTATTTATGATGTTCATTGACCTATTTTATATCTTTATATTTACTAATATTTTTGATTAAGGTTTACTTACAATGGTTTTGAATTATTTAAAATGGTCCAAAGAGAATATTCTAATCTCTATTCCTTTATGTTTTTGTCCTGATAACTTTCTCCCACCACATTCTTATAACTTTTTTACAAATATTTCTTTAAAATTTTATTTTTCAAAGATTCTATATAAATTTTTTATTTAATTTATCCTACATTTTAAACCATATTATATTTGTTTTAAAATAAAATATGTTAAAATTCAAAGAATATTTCTACTTTATTTTTATATGATTTCTTATCTTCTTCAAAATATTTTTTATCTGTGTCAATACCCTTATATTTTATTCTCCTTAAATGTTTATTATGTTTTCACTAGGGAATCTGATTTCATGGAATCATCTTATTTCTTCCCTTGGATGATTTTTGTTTTTCATTTTAAAGCTTTATATAACATGTTATACTCTCATAGGTTAATCATGTCATGTTTTTAGAGATTTATGATCATTTCATGATTATGTGGAACACATATAAATGGTTTATAATTATGTGATGGGTGGGATTAGAATTATATATCTATCCAATGCATTGAGTAAATATTATATATCATTAAATGTTATATAATGGGACATGGGAGATTATCCTAGTCCACTATGTTACGATACATGTTTGTTCACTATGTGATGATGGTCTTGGAAGAGATATTTTTTATAAGTTATGATTTTATATTCCTATGTTTATGCCACATTACAATTCTTATGGGAAAAATTTATATCAAATTCAATGGTTCTTGTTTCCTAAATTATGATTTTATGATTATTTTATCATACTAATATATTTGTTTCATGCTTAATCCTTTATGAACTTCTTTATAATAACCTATATTTATTTGATTATTATCTATTACGTTTTATCCCTTATAGAGCATATGAGCTCACCTTTTTCTTTTATTGTCCATTCAAAATGTAATTAAGAAGTTTATTATATATAATATATCTATTAAGGAGTAGAATGAGATGGGATTGTGTAATAAATGAAAATTGTGTTGTAAAATAATATTTTTATGTATCTAATATCACAAGGAACTAAACCTTTAGGAACTTTGGGTGTGATTTATTATGATCTATAAGGGATAATCAAGTATAATGATATAATATGTATACATTTTAATTTTGTTTCATATAAAGGAAATAAGAGAATAAATAAAGATGAATATAGGAAAATTAAATATTCACTGAGAGATATATTTGGAGGAGGGATTTATTAAAACTAGGGGAACATCAAGGGTCTTGGGTCGGGGCTTGAGGAATTGAAACTGTGGGAGGGGTGGGAGAGTGAAAATGGATGAATGAAACTTTGGAGATTTAAATTGGATAGTTAAGGGGTGGGGGTGGGGTGGAGGGAAGGGAAGGGGATATTATGGTGGTATAAGATACAAAGGTGGTGGATGAGGAAGGGGGAGGAAGGTGTGATGCTGATAGGTTTTCAAATGCAGAAGAGGCCAATAGAGGAGGAGGAAACACCATCCAGTGTGACTGAGGAGGTTATGGTGATTGAGGAAAGTGGTGAGTGAGTAGTGGATAGAGTGGGTTATAAAGTGGAAAGGGGAAGTTGAGTATGTTGAGGTTTCTGAGATTTGAAGGTTTAGGGAGGAGGGAGTTGTGTTAGAGGAAGTGGGTGGGTGAGGAAGGGAGGGGGGGAGGGGGAATCATATTGAAGTGATAATTAGAGTTACATTATTTTCTATACTATATATATAAAAATAAAAAGATAATTAATTAGTTTTAACTAAAAAATATATATAGGAATGTATTTATATATTAATATTATAATTACATGATTAAGATCACGATACACCTGATTATATTATTTAAATACTTATAATTGACTTGGTAAAGTACTCAAATAGATCAACCTCAAGATGAACTATAAAAATTGAGTCAAATTATATTATTTTTTGATTTTATCTTTGGTGTATTTCATGTACCTCTATATCATTTACACCCATAGATATTATGTCATGGGGAGGAAAAATATAGTATAAATAATGGATAGGATCTCTATGTTCGATATATACTTGATCTCCATGGGGAGCACCTCTATGTTCAATCTCTATATCATCATAGGGAGGATCTCAACAACAAGTACCATGGGTTGTACCTATGTGTTTTTTTTATTGGTATTCATCATGGGGAGAACCTATATATTGGCTTGATATTTCATCATGGTGAATACCTCTATGGAAATCACTATAGAGAAGACTTTCAAAGTTGAAAAATTCTTGATCTCCATGGGTAGGACCTCTTTGGTGGATCTTTGTGTCATAAAATGGATGGCCTCCATGTTGGGTACCATGGGGAAGACATCCATAATTTAAAATTTATTTTTTATTGTAATGTGTATAATCATTGTATCAATAAGTTACTTTATTGTGGTTTGGACCTCAATAATGAGTAACATGGGAAAGACCTCTATGGTTGCTGCATTCTTGGTTTTGAAAATACAAAGGAACTTTATTTGGTCCAATTATTTCATTATAGGAGAAACACCATAATAATCATAATGGGGAACACCTTCATGGTGGGAACCATATGGAGGAAATTCATGGTTTCAATATTCTTGGTTATCAGCATGGGGAGAGGGGACTCTATGTTGGGACATTATTTTATCATGGGGAGGATTTTCTAATACAGATATTCCCTATAGAAAATATAAATAATATAATGTTTTTGTCTATATCATATTATGAATCATAAATTATGACACACATATATTTAAAATGAAATATTATAATCCATTAGGGATATAATTTAATATAGTATGATTATATCATATAACACTATATATGTTGTTTTTTTGTCTGATATGGTCATATCATAATTCATTGAATCATAATTTATGGTCCATGTAGTATCCTACAATTGATGAGGTAACTTGAAATTAATTTTAAAACGTTCATATATTCTTCCACATAAGCTATCATTGAATAAGTGTTTCAAAAATGAAATGCATGGTAGAGTTTAGGTATGATGTTTATAAATAGTTGTGACTACTTAAATTTACTCATACATTTATTAACTTATGAGTAAAAGCATATAAAGTCTTGAGAGTGTCTAATAAACTCTAGAAGGAGGCAATATCTATTGAGATTCTGCCAAGTGATATTAGTCTGCTAGAGACTCTCCCTTTGGATATATATCCCCTTAAACTCAGAGTTAAACTATATCATGGGATTTATGTATAATCCTACCCAGGTGTTGGGTGGTTTAGATCATCCAATGGATACACCATAGAGGGAGGAACCTGAAGTACCCAAATAGAGTGTGATGAAGAGTGTTGTATTTTTTTATCCATGTGAAAATAAAGTAAATATATGGATGGGAAGTACCAATTAAATGATTATAATAAGTTTATTTTAATATATAAATTATATATTGGAAGATAACATACCAGATACAAGTAAATTCCATATCTACTTTTGGATAGGAATAATACAGAAGATTATGTTTCTGAATGATAAAAGAGTGGGTTTCTTGATGTAATGGAGTTAATAATACTACCATATAAAGATGGAAATTTTAGGTAGAAATATAAATATATGATAATAATTTATATGTACTTAATGTGAATAATTATGTAACTCTGTATGTCATTATGGGTTGGTGAAAATTAAGATAGATCTAAATATTTGGTCCTAGAGAAGGTATTTTTTTGAGATTTGGGATTTAGATCAAGATTTTTATGGTTGGAATATATTTAAGATATTTTTTTGGATGTGTTTATAGGACCAAGAGATGTTTAAGGTTCTTGAGTGAATTTGGGAGAAGCATCAAGGTGGTATTACTATGAATTATAGTTGTGCATAGAAGGTTATAATGCAACTAGTGGGTGTTGCGTCATGGAATATTTTTTTTGTGTGATATTTAAAGTGTTGGAGTCTAAGGTTTGTGATGTGCAAGGGTTATCTAATTCATTTTTATAGATACCTAATGAATTTTTTTATTTGTTCCTATACTTAATGATTGGGAGTCTAAAAAAGTGTTGATTTACCCTAAATATGTAAGAGTTAACCCTATGTTGCATAAGGGATACCCTGGAATATGTAAGTTATGATCCATGGTAAATGAAATACATAAATTTTGATACATAAATGTTAACTTCAAGTCATGTTATGATGTATAATATTCAGATAAATGGTAAAGTATAGAATTTATAAGGGTCACCCATAAGTGTTCACTGGATATGTAATGATTATTAGAGGGAAATTAGATTTGAAAAATTACTTGAGTCACCCAGTGATACATAATATTTATCTAGGTGATATGTAAGGTTTAATGGGTTACCCTCTGAGGTGTAATGGTTTATATATAAGGTTTACTATGATGTATATGGGTATGAAAAATTAGTATTCATTTGTATGTAAGGGTTACTTTGATGATATATAAGGGTTTGTTTATATGATAAGTAATGGATCTATACTTTTTCCAAATTGATAGTGAAAAACTGAACACTGTTGGGATGATGGATATGAAATGAGGGGTTTATGGGGGAAATATCATGCCACAATACGTGTTATACACTGAGGAGGTTCTTTAGGAGGTAGTATCATTAGGGTTATCCTAGTGATTGTTACACCATGAAAGACAAGGTCACACTGTAATGTGACCCTAGGAAATAAGGCCTATATTTTTAGTTTTTTACAAGGAAGTTTTTTCACACCATGGATATATGGGACATGCCTTCATGAGGATTTTTTCAAGTTTATTTTTAATCTGAGGGAATAATAGTCTTTTGGGATTTTAAATTAGAAACTTCCTTTAGGGTTCTTTATTTTTCCAGGATGTGTGAGAAAGGGGAGTCCAATATACTCTTAAATATCTCTTATCCCTTTCATCCTCATTGATCTATAGAAACTAGATGTGATTTCTCTCACCACTTAAGGTAATACTTTATCCTCTTTCCTTAATTTTTTATCTTATTAATTTTTTATTACTTTATTTAAATTTTAGTTAAGGATTAATGTTGGGTACACCAAATATTTGTGTAAGGGGTCTATTATTATGATATATATGTTTTTGTTCACTAAATAAATATTAGGTGTATGAAAAAACTATGTTTTTTGTATATTCAGTGAGTTATGACACCAATTTTATTTATTTATGGTTTCGACTAGTTTGTGTGAATTTTATGGATGTTATAGAAATTTTCTCTCACGGTTTATCCCTAGGGGACCCCCTGATTAAATATTTGATTTGACCAATGAATTAGTGTGAAATTAATTATGTAATTGATTGTGATATTGATTATAATTGGTTTTATAATTGACCAAAATGTTTATTTAGCGAGTTAAGTCCTTTCATTCATAGGTGGTGCATAGTTTAGGTTGGATGAATTTGATGGATGAGTTTCTATTAATGGATATAGCTCTAAATGAGGTTGGAGGATTTTAATTTATTGAGTATCTTAGTTAGTGGATTATATTATTTTGTGTGATCATAATTATAATTATTTTTAGAATGTTCTCATGACTCTTGGGAGCTTGTGTCATAAATTTGGATAGGACTGTGTTAGAGAAAAAGTCAAAAAGGACTGTATAATATAATAACTATTTCATTGGTGATGATTTAGTTAAAAAAGTTATAGTGGCTGTCTTTATGGATTGTTTAGTGGAATGAGTGAATTATCAAGGTAAATGAATTTTATTTTAAAATTTATATTTTAGAAGGATTTTTTTAGATAAAAAAATATATTTTAAAATTAAATTTTAAAAAAATTTAATTTCAAAGTGAAAACAGTGATTTCAAGTGACAATTTTTAAATTAAATCTTAAAAAAATATAGGTTTTCAAAAGAAAAATTTCATTGAATGTTTTTCCAAATGAATAAAATGAGTAAAAATAGAATTATCTTACTTTTAAAATGGTTTATAAATAAGGTTTTTCTTGGTTTTAAGTGAAATATCATAGATGCTAAGTTGAGATTTTCTTTGGCCTTTTTGACCTCTTGTAGGCAATGCCCTGTTTTCTAAAGTTTGGTTGTATTTGTTTATTTTTATTGATTATGATTTACTAGCATTTTATTCCTATTTCATGATGATCGATGATTTTATAGGAATTTATTACCATGTTATCACACTTATATGAAATAGTATGATTTAACTTGTATACAGGTTCATGAGTTGGCCTGATAATTTTCTATTTTTGGTATAAAAGTTTTCAATTCTGTCTAAATTGAGGTAATTTATCCTTCATAGAGTATTTATTATAATTTTTTTTGGGTTTTATAAAAAATTTCCATATTTTATGCATAGATGTAGGGATATCCTCTTGGGTTATTTGGGATTATAGTGAGCTATTTATGCTCATTTAAGGCTTGGGTGACTTACTATGTTATTATTTATACATGAGTGATGATTCCTTCAATTGAAGAGTCATTAGGTATAAAACAATGACTAGTTTGGGTAACCAAAATGGGCTGGTTTTAGAGAATCATATTGTTTATCCATGTCATGTTTTGTACATTTGATATTTCATTAAGCTAGTGGTTGGTCTATTTCCATTTCATGATTATTTTATGTTTTTGCTTCTTGTTAATTTTTATGTCACCAATGATGGTTGTGAGCACATCCTAAGTGAGAGGATGACGAGTGGTAATGTGATGGAATGAGATCATGGATATTGGTTCCACCATAAGTGAGAGGGTTAAGCCTGAAATATTTTTATGTATCCTTCCTTAAGTGATAGAGGAAGGTCCAAGATGTTAATGTATGACCTCCTATGAGTGAGAGGGGAAGGTTTGAGATAATGATGTGCGGAATTCCCTGAGTGATAAGAGATATTATAATAAATTTATATTCAGACTCCTTTGAGTGAGATGTGGTAGTATGAGATGTTGGCATTTTTCCTCCCTTGTATGAGAGGGGATGATCCAATACATTGATGTGTGGCCTCTATTGAGTGAGAGGTGATGGTTTAGAACTTGATGTGTGACAAAAAATGAGTGATAGGGTGTAGTCAAGGAATTTTAAATGATATAATGTGATACCTCACCCTGAGTGTGATAGTCGAAGTATGATATTGGACATGAGATCAAAACATAGTACAAGACCCTACCTTGAATGATAGGGTACTAGTCCAGACTTAGCTATGGGTCCTTTCTCATAGTGATGGGACAAGTGTGGGGTTATGTTGTGGGAAGTCTCTTTCCATTAGATTTGGTTGAATTGGATAGTGTTAGGTATCATGGTGGCTTGATTATCACATTATGACATAATTTTTTTATCTTATATGTGCATGAGAGGGTGTGTTTCATGAAAATGATTCACACTCTTCCTAGATTTTCATATACATTAACTTGATTATAGAAACACCCAATGCATTGAGGCGAGTCATGTAATCCTATTAAGACCTTATAATCAACCCCTAATTATGTACATCTTCTGAGCTTCTATGTATGAGGGTCAAAATTTATTCCACCTCTCAGGAATAGGTATCACTTAGATCTGGACACATGATTCGACTCTAGTGGATATTGGTGGTTGAAGATTCAATAGGATGATAATGTGAGTTGTAATGGAGTCCATTTCTGTTTACATTTTAGTTTTTGTACTATAACTATGATAGCTAGTGTGCCAGTATGTCTATTTATATTGATGATTCTTGTTATATTTTTATACTACTTCTCCTCTATTTATATTTATTCATCACATAGATTGTTTACTGATTTTCTATTCTAGATTGTGGGGGCTCTATTGGATACCTATTTATATCTATAGGTTTTGGATTTTTCCACCACATGAACATACCTAGATAAATTTTTATGAGATTCATACATGGCCTCGAGACATTACCATTTGATAGAATAATCTCCTCATAACTAATTTAGGCCCTTGTCGCTAGTCAACTGCCTTTGGAATACAATGAGGCACACCTTGGGTAATGTGATGACCCCTTCTCAGGTTATGTTTTGGAAATCCATGTTGGGGTTTTATAAAATTTTATAATAATGTGTATTTGGTTTGGATAACGTTAATTATAGGTGGATTTAGGTTGTTTGGACTTAAGAGGTTGAATGATATCATGCTTTAACAACATGTAATCAGTTGAAACCCATGTTTTTAGGGTATATATAATATTAATTATTAGGTCCTATTAGACGATTGAGGTTTTGTTTTATATCCAAACAAGGGATGTATGAGGGTCAAGATGAGACATATACATTAATTGAGATAAAAAAATATTCATGTATCACGATAATGGCACACTTAGGGCATGGTACGCATGCCTATTGGAGGTGTTGTTTGAAAAAAATTCTCATTGGAACAAGCAGAAATTTTGGCTATATCCACAACAAAAAATCATAGATATAGGGTTCAAAACCATGTTTATAAGATATATCCACATTTACAACTGTATGTGGATCATATTGACGTGATTGTAGGTCCGGTTTTAAGAGGCTATTGTCACAGTTTCCATTGTGGAAATATAGAACCTATAGCCATGGTTTTGGAAACTACAGTTATAGATCACATGGTTTTACATCATGGATATAATTATATAGCCAAAATTTAAATTATGGCCATAGGGTATATTTCCATGGTTGAAAATAGTGGCTACATATTTAAAATAGATTGATAGCAGCCAGATTTGATATCCTTACCTCCTATATCACCGACTTGAAAACTTAACACAACATTGTGGATATATTTTGGTATATATATATATATATTTATATATATACCATTATAAATTGTTTCAATGGAATAAAACACTTTGGCTATATATCTTCCCACCACATCCCCACATAAAAAATTTTCCCCGCAGTAATACGGGAAACCTATTGCACCATTTCAGAGAACCATGCCAATATCCTTTGAAAAACACCTTATAACCACGTTTTAAGAAAAACTTGACTATAGGGTTAGTTTATAAACACATTTTTAAAAAAACCATGGCTATAGCCTTAGTGTAAATACCCATAGCCATGGTTTTGGAAATCTATGGCCATTGATATAGCCCAGTTTTCTAGTTGTGTGGGATCCACTATGAATTAAATAAACCTATAATATATTTTATTCTTTATTGAATACATAATAAGGTATGATTATATTAATATATATATAAGGGTCTTGTTTTATTTATGGCATATTGTAATTGTTTAGATACCATAGAACAATGATTTTTGGAATGTATAGTTTTTTAGAAAAACTTTATTTTAAAAAATAAAACTCATATAGTAGAGTGAGGAATAAATAAAGTGGTTTCATAAGTTGATTATAATTAAAATATATAGTAGTGAAGGTGATTTTGAAATCGTTGATTTTTTCTGGTTTTGAGAAGATAAATAAAATTCTTTAAAGCTAGGTTCAAAAGTGGCTATTTAAAATGAGATCATTTTCATGAAAAATAATTATTAGGTAGGTGATTTTAAGTTTTCAATATTGGAGAAAAAATTGGATTCTAAGGGTTGTTTTGAAAACTCAGGCGAGTTTTATTGTATGTAAAATGACCGAATGGGTTTTTGAAATAAGTATTGGTACTAGTGTATGTCATGTTGTTTATATTTGAATGTCTTGATCAGGTGTGACCCATATGTTTGAATTTTTTTAATGTATAGTGTATAATGATTGTTTAGGAATATCCATGTGTGTTTGGTAGGTGTGTAATGTTTTGTCTTGGTAATGGGGAAGTGGAAACGAGTGTCTGTGTAGACTGAGTTTACTTAGTTTTTAGTGATTAACTAAGAATTAACTGGGTGGTTTAATTTTGTGTTCTTTTGGTCTGTTGTGGTTTTTAAGAATTTTTTTAAGATCATGGGATGGATATTAGATGTTAAGGTTGAGTATTAAAATGTGGGTCTTGATTTTTTTTGAATTAGACTACTTGAAGTGAATTTTTTGTAAGTAAATCCTTTGATGGGGATCACCATTACTTTGAATAATAGTTTTTTAGTAGATTCTTATGGTGAGGATAAATATAATCCAAAATATGAATCATGCATCATCAATTTAATTTTTTTGGATCTATGGTTAAAATTGAGCATTGTATTAGGGTTTGGTGATGGTGATAAATGAAGTGATCCTACAATTTGTTTTGATATTTTAGAGTGTTTATAGTTATATTGAGGTGAAAAAATTCTAGTGTTATAAAAAATATCATGGTTTGATCAATGGAATTGTGGGTGCTTGAGTAATGGGGCATTTTATGAATAAAACATTTTGGTGTTTGGAATTGTATAATAGAAGAATGTTCAACATTCATGGACAAAAAATGGAAATTTATTAGTGAATTTACGACTGATGTGGGTTACTATTTATGTTTTAATAGTCATCCTAGATTCTTGAGGATTATAAGTGTTATATTGGAGAGTTTGTAATGACGAAAATCATTTTGGGATGGTGAAAATTAGGGATATTTTTGAATTTTTAGTCTTGGACCACGGGATGTTTTTAGATCTGGGAATAAAATTAGGATTATAGGGTTGGAAAATATCTAGGAGATGTTTTTGGATGTTTTTAGAGGCTAATAATATGTTTCTATTTATCATGTGAATGTTGGTGTATGGTTAGGGTTGTTGTACTATAAATTCCATCTACATGTAGTAAGTCACGCTGTAACCACTGGGTGTTGTGGCATGATTTATTGAGTGTGTGTGATTAAAAGTTCTTGTTTTTAGGGTATGTTATGTATAAGGGTTCACTAATGCATGTGTATAGGTACCCAAGTCAATAAATAAGGGTTTAAAAAACCATGAATATTGATAATTTGGAAAATTATTGATTTACTCTGAATACATAAAGTTTAAAACTATGATGTGTAAGGGATACCCTATAATATGTAAGGGTTGATCCGTAATAAAGGAAATACATTAAGGTTGGAATTTAATGGTAAAATATGGGTCCCCCTATGGATATTAAGGGTTATAAAAATGTTAAATTATGTAATTCTTAAGGTTTGTATATAAGGCTTCCTTGGATACGTAAGGGTTCTTAGAGGGTAGTTATATTTGAAAAAGTACCAAAGTCACTTTATAATACATAAGGGTTATCCAGGTGATATATAAGGGTTGTTGGGTTACTTTTTGGTACATATGGGTTGATATGCAAGGGTTAATATGATGCATAAGGTTATGAAAAATTATTATTTATTGATATGTAAAGGTTACTTTGTTGATACATGAGTGTTGGTTTAGATAATGCATAAGGGTTTTAGAGTTTTTAAATTGAGAGTGATATTATAAACATTATAGGGATAATAGATACACCTTGAGGGGTGTTCAGGGGAAAAACTCACACTATAGTAGGTGGGATTCACCATAGAGGGTCCTTAAGAGGTAGTATCATTGAGATACTCTTTATGGTTGGTTATATTGTGAAGGAAAAGGTTATACTATAATGTAACACTAGGTAGTGAGATAAAGTTTTTGGGATATAGTTGAGGAAGTCCCAACACACCATAGAGCTAGGGGTTATTTCATGATGGCACCTTTTTCCAATTTCTTTATAATCCTAGGTTAGAATGGTCTTTTTGGATTTTAAATTAGAAACCCCATTTGGGTTTATTTATAATTCTAATAAGTTCAAGAAAGGGTAGGCTGAGCTTCTCTTCCCTTCCTCTTACTCATATTGACTCTATTGATCCATGGTGATTGTAGGTGGTTTACCTTATCACATAAGGTAATATTATATCATCCTTCATCGATTTTTACTACTCATGGTTTTCCACTAATATTTTATAATTTAGGTTAGGTTTTAATTCTGATTCTGAAAGATCATCGTGGAATGGTGTTTGATATGATGAAACCTTCATTTATTTAACTGAAGGGGATCCCAACAGGATTTAAACTCATGGTTTTTTATATATTAAATGATGTATGAAACTTATTAAATTTATGTATGGATTTCTACTAGTTTGAGTAAAATTTATGAATAAATTAAAATTAAAATTTTGTGATTTTTTATTTTATTATTTTGGGTGGATACTAGGAAGGGGGTGTTGACCCAATTACTCAAGGTATAGACACAACAAATTATTCATTGATTAATTCATTGATTACTCCAAAATGATCAGTTTGGAATTGATTATGAAATTGACTATGTTATTGATCATAATCAGTTTTAAAATTAACTAAAATGGTTATTGATGGAGTTAGGGTCTTATGTTGATGGGTGGTGGCCAGTTGGTCTTGGTTGACCAGGGTGGTAGAGTTTCACTTAATGAAAATAAATTTTAATGAGGCAGCTAGATTTAAATTACAAAGCCTTTTGGTCAAAAAAATTAATTATGTTTGTGTGATAATTATTATGACTATTTTTGGAATTTTTGAAATAATAATGTGATATTTCCCTATCAACTAGGATGGGATCTTGTCAATCTAATATTCAACAAGGATTACATAACGTGCTAAGTGGTTCATTAGTCGTTCCTTGGTTGAATGAGTCATAGTGGCCCAATTTATAGATTATTTAATGGATTGAGTGGTGATAAATCTCATATTTTCATACATTTTATAATTTTATTCATTTTTTAATCCAATAAGTTTTTTATTTTAATGGTTACTATCACATTTTTAGGTTTTAGGAATATTTTTGACTTAATTGTGAAAATGGATTATTTTTTATAATTCCATGACAGAACTTAAGTGTGGTAAATAAAATTTTATAAACTAAACCACATTGAGAAGTTATATTTTTTAGTATAAAATAGTTAATGGGATACATTTAATCTAGTTAGACCAAGAGTTGAATCCCACAATTTGAGGCCCAAATAAAGCTTACTAGTGGAGCCTTTAAATATATGCATAGTTTTGGATAATTTTACTTTTGGGCCCATATATAAAAAATTACAAGTCCAAATATTCTTAAATATTTCATGAAGATAAATTACATCCCTAGAAACAAATTAAACAACTATTTATTCTCAATATTAATATATTTTTATGAACATAAATTCATTAGAAAACAAATAATGGGAATATTAAGAGTCTAAGAGGACAAAACAATTTTATTTAGTAATTAAATGACAACATTATCTAAACAATACAAATGAGCCTATATTTTGTGGTTATATATATAAGATATATTTTTTAATAACTTTATAGAAGACCACATTTATATATTCTTCCATTTAATATGAATAACATGATCTAACATTTAAAATAATGATTTAGAGGGAAACCATCCACTTATCTTTGTTATAAAAATATACACCCACTTACCTTCAAAAGAGTTATACATTTTTAGGAGATAAATAGTGTTTTTATTTTTTAATATTATTATAATTTTTCAATATATATTACTTTCTCAATATCTTTTTTTCAATTTTTTTTCTTCTTACATGATTCTCATTTCCATGAAAATGGATAACTAACATTGATTATTGTTCGAAGGGAGGGACTTGTGTTATTATTATTTTTAACTTAAATGGAACTCTTTATTTTATTATAATATTTTTTAGTATTTAAACATATTAGTTTATATAGTCACCTCCTTTACCCTTCTGTCAAATTCTTATTCATGTTCAAATTTATTCCTTTCCTTTATCATCACAATGCTACATATGGTAGAGTATCATTATAGTGATGATGTGTAAGAGATTATCCACTATGTATAAATTTGGTGTAGTATATTCACAATTAGAATAAGATGGTGTTGAGTAATAGGGTTGATCACAAAATCAGATAGAATATTTATAATTAATATTTTTAATTGACAATAATTTATTTACCATGAACTCTTCAGATCAACAGTTTCTTCTTCAATAACATTTTTCTTCGTGTCATAATATTTTTGTTTTTTATTCATATATTAAAATATTTATTTCATATTAATTTCATATAACCCATAGTCTATAAGAATATATTAGTTTTGTATACTTTAGTAATAAATAGTGATAATAGAGAAATAGTGTAGTGTGAGTGGCCTCCTCAAGAGATCGAGCCTAGGGTGTGCAATATACTTCATTTTTAGGTAATACAAATTTATTTATTAGGGATTCATGGAAAATATACCTTATTAAGTGGATTCTAAAGGTAAATATATTTACTATTTAAATATGGATGAAAAATTTTCTTTTAAATGAAAATGTATTTCTAAAGTTAATTATTTAAAAATGGAATTTCATGGTGAAAAGGGTGATTCAAAGTGATGATTTTAAAATGGAATCTCAGAAAAATATGGGGTTTTCTAAATAGAAAATTCATTGGTATTTTGGTGAAGGGCCTAGAATGAGTAAATATAGTGTGATATTTCTTTTCTAAATGGTTTATAATTATGTTTTTCACATGTTTTTAAGGTAAATATAGTAGGTATTGGGTCAAGATTTTATTTTATTTGTTATGCCTCATGTAGGCAATGACCTGTTTTCTAAATCTTGGTTTCTTTTATATGATATTTCTATTTTGATTAAATAGTCTATTGTTTCTATTTCATGATTGTTGGAGTTTTTTTCATATAAAAACTTCTAATTAGTTTATTATTATTTATATTCATGTATTTTCATATTACTTAAAGTTCTTATCACATCAAGATTGTTCTTCTATGTAACATAATATGTGATAATGTGTAAGGGTACTTGTTGCACTAATAGGTCATAACAGTTACCCTCTATGATGAGAACCTAGAAGTTCCATGTTAGTATTCTTAAATATAAATTCTATAACTAGATGTTATCATTTTTAGAAATAAAAATGATTCATACCATCAGGGGTGGAGACTCATAGGACTTTGAGACACTCTCATGATCTATACCCTTGATAATCTTCAGTGCAAGAGATTATGTGAACATGACTAACCAATATGAAATCTATATTTATATGTTTCATTGGATATTACTATCCACAGGTAGCTTTAATGATCCTTATAATTTAATATTGTTATTAAAACATGTCACAAGCCACATACTTTGTTGTATTGATGAAAACTATGATGACATATGGTTTTAGAGATGTAGGATATGTTGGGTGCATTATGAGCGATGTGGTAATAATGAATAATTCCTGAAAACGATTTACCTATTCTTTTCTTATATAGTAGTTGATAACTTAATACCTTCGATGAGATTTAACTACCTGATTAAGTCCATATTTCTAATGATGTTGTTGTAAAGTTTTTTTTCAAAAATTCAAATAAATAGGCATCGAGCACAGAGGTTGATGACACTAGAATGAAACCTTTTCTATTATATATATCAAGATAAAGGGATTATATTACACAATGTACATTCATAGGTATTTACATGTCATTGTAACATTAAATTCATTCTCTATAGGGGACTCAAAATGCTTCTAAATGATAACATTGGACTTTAGGAAATGTAGCCTAATGTCACTTAAAAAAGGGTCTTGAGGGTCACACACTAAGTTTATTTGGAACCTTAGTTAATTTCCATATGAATTGAAAATGTTGAATAAATATTATTCTCATACACAGTTTAATAATTATTTATGTTGATTTGATTAAAAAATTTCAATCATGGGAAAATATTTATTTATCAGTTAATTATTTTTTTAATTACATGAATATAAAATATTTATTTAATTATGTTTATTCACTAGGTAAAAATATCTATTCATTTAGTTACATGAATATTTAATAAATATTCATTCACTAATTTGGTGGTTATAATACTTATATATTCATAAATGAATAATGTAGTGGTATTTATTTAATTAAATAAATAGTCATTATTCAATACTTGATAAATATTAAAGAGGATTTATGGAATGAGTTTAATGGTCTGATGGTAAATATGAAATTAAATATTATTTTAATATGTACTAATTTATTTACTCAATAAAAACAATATTTATTTTATATTTAATTTTAGATCATGTCATGTAAATAATAATACTACTATTATTATTATACATGGGGTTCTCCAAGACTTAAGAAAAATAATAAGGTCCTTATGAAATTATTATTTTGAAACCCATGAATTATTTAAAATTGGTTATGAAATTCTCCAAGTGAGAGAGCCACATTCTATCATTGTACAAAAAGATCTCTAAAAAGGATTCTCTCAATCCCTAGAGAGATCTCCCCTAGAATGCTCTAAAGAAAATAGATATCTTCTCTTCTTCCACTATAGAAAATCCATTTTCCCATGAAGGATTCAATTTCAATCAATATATATCACCACAAGTATTAGAACCAACCACGCTAGCACCTTAAGGATTCTACAATGACGATCGAAGGTTTGAAATTCACATGTGTATCATCACTAGAGGAAATATATACTTGATTCCTCTGACACAATGATGGTATGAAAAGAGTGGTATACTAATTCATCGACTTCAATTAAATAATTTAATGAAAGGTAATTATTAATTAACTAAATTTATTATAAATTATATGTGAAATGATACTATCTTCTTGGTTTTGAGTTCTTATCAATTAATATTTGCATTAATTATATTGGTCATAATGATTTTTCATCATGTACATCATATATTATTCATTTATTATGACCAATATCAAAGTTTTCCATGCACCAAAAGAACTTATACTATACCCATAACCTTCAAGTCTTATCCGAGGGAGGTAATATAATGATTAATAATTATTTATTATTCATTGATCGATTGTACATAATTTTTGTTCTTTCACTTTTAGTTTATTTGTTCTTTAATTAAATGTTTAATTAACATGTTTTAAACATATTAATATGATTCATTCATGTTTTATATCATCTTAAGTGTATTAAAAACATATGACGAATGATCAGAGATACTATTGGGAGGTGTTAAGGATCCTGACCGGTTGACATGGATACATGACGTCTGAACGAAAGTACATGTCGTGTACCTAAGTTCACTACACCTATATGTATCATAGTATACATGATGTGTAGAGAAGTAATAAAACATGGATCATTTAATTCACATCGTATGTTGATCGAGCTATCCTGACACATGATCTGTCAGACCACATGGCGTGTAGATGGCATACACAATTTGTAGTCTTCAGGGTTTAGCAGAAAACGTTACACTAACCAAGTGATAAAAAATGTGGAATGTGACATGTTAAGTAGAAATTCTATATAATTAATGAGATACACAATGTTTAATTGTTATACATACTATGAGACTCATTAATTCCCACATCTGATGAATATGTCGAATCCACAAGATCATTACACAGACACATGAAAAGTGGAACACATGACATATTTATTATTAGTATACACCGTGTAACCCAAATGAGATACACATTGAGTCCCAAAGTATTTATCCTATATTCACAAAAATTGATGAACATAGTGTGCATCTTGTTAGTATATGTCGTGTAGAAACATAGTAATGAAAAAAATTTGAATTTCATAAAGAATATTTAATTTAAGCATTAAACACCTAATTACACTTTTGATATATGATTCAATACACCGGAAATCCATGTTTTTTTGAAAATTAAATGGGATTATTTTGAGACCAGGCTCTGAGATGGCACATAATTTCGAGGCCCGTAGTGGCCAGAACATATTTTTGAACTATTTTTGAGATTCGTTAAATAATCATACGCGTGGGTTTTTCTAACATTTAAACCAGTGCCCAGATAAAAAATATGAGGGCACTGTTGAACTCAGAGTGTTGAGATTTTCCTAGAAAGTGCCTAACATTGGCCGGTGCGAGCCAACAATAGAAGTTAGTTTTTTTCTGTAAATGAAATAAATAAGTAAAAATTATTTTATTTTCAAATCCTTATAACTCCTAAATGGTAACTTGGATTGGAAATCCATGAGTACCATTGAGTTTGTGAGGGAATTTTTCCCTTATCCAGAGCTAAACCTTGATCGGTGCGACTTGAGTTTGAAAGATAGTTTTCAGACTTCTTTTAAGAAAAAATAAATTAAAATAAACTTGATTATTATATTTTTATTTTGAACTTTCAAAATTGTTGTAGTGAAACAAAATTTTTAACTCAATGAAACCAAAATTCTATTTCAAAAATGAAACAACCTAATGGAATTGTAATGAAATGGTAATGAATTTTTTTCCTCCATTAATGTTTTAACCGGGGGTGCATCTTTGACACGTTGGGAGAAACACTCTGAATCTTTGAAGGATCTCCATTTAAGAATGAATAATGATGATCTCTAATGACTTGATCACACACCATCCTCTTTGAGAGATCCCTCTTTTGACAATGGACCGAGGACCTCCATAGATGGATCACTTTTAGCAACAGATTCTTCCTGTGATCGAATTCCAACCAGGTAGGGTGTCTAGTGATCGATAGTTGTTTCCATGTTCTTTATTTCTAAACAATGAACGTGGGTAAACCCATGAATAGATTGATCAACATGTCATTTTTTCTTGTGGTAGGGTTGTTTTATCTCAAATATTGCATGAGGGTTATTTGTGGATAGAACCTTAATCTCCTCTTCCCATGTTTCAAAAACTCTAACACGGAGGAATAAGGCCAACATGAATATGGACCTGATTCCATTGTATTTGTGCATTCTTGTGATCTTCGTGACCTAACCTTGGAATCGATGGAAGGACAACCTGAAGTCCATTGCAGGGAAGATGGTGTCCTGAGAAGTTTGGGGGCACAAATGATTTGATAAACGAACCACCGGAGCAGATCCAGTGGTCCACAGAAGATACCACTGATGCTCAGGCATCGGTGACCCATGGTGGTGGCCATGGGAGGGTGGTTGCACACCACAACGATGCGACATGGTGGAGGATGCGACCAGAGAGGTGCGGAAGGGGCCGAAGAGGCGCGGTAGGGTCCAACGGTATGCAAGATGGTGGCTGGAGAAGATGGACATAACCCATAGATGTGGGCCACGACGTGCACTGGCACGCGGTCCGGTGGGGACTACATACATGATAGGGGGTGTCCGACCTCATCTGGCTACGTGGCGGCATAAGCTGGAAACCTCCTGGAATCCAGGCTAGAGGAGATATAGACTTCACAATGGGCTAGAAGGAGGTGGGCTAGACCACTTAGAGGGCCAGACCCATGGCCCAACGGGTTGGGTCAGACCCGACCAACCCCTTTTAAGACAAATGGTCATAACTTTCAAACTGTATGCCTGATTGATGATCCTTTTACAACATTATAACCATTTAAATGAGGTGGTTATTTTGGAATGATCTATATAGGCATTCATGGAAGTTGAAATTTTATGAATGGCTTGAGGAGTGGATTATACCATAATAAAGTGCACTACGTGTGTGAATCATATGACTAGATGAAACTCGAAGACTGCTGTGGGGTGAGACTAAGTGACCCTATAGGCCTCAATGATAAGTGACCCTATTTTGACCAGCTATAAGTGGCTCTGTGTGAACCAACTACAAGTGGATTTGTGTGAAACAGTTATTAGTGGCCCTGTGTGGACCAATAATAAGTGGTCGTGTGTGGAACAACAATGATGGCCTAAGTGCGGAGAAACTCATTGTGTCCTGGAAGAACCATGGTGGGGAGTGGATCTATTTGACCCAACAGACCCACGGTACTCATCAGAAATGAGTACCTTAGTTGTCCAAGGTGTTCAGTGAAACAATTGATAGTCTTGCTTTCCATACTTTATATTACACCTATGTGATCTGACTGTACCTTGTGAATACTCTCCTTTGAGGTCTTTCCCTTGTGTTTCAAGGTCTTTCCCTTGTGTTTCAAGGTCCTTACTAAGTATTGTGTTACTCACCCATGCACGGGCTCTGCCTGCATGTGTTGTGTATGGTGAAGATGACAGGTTCTTGGATAGAGACCTTGGTGGCCCCAGACCAAGTGATGTCCTGGGAGATATGATTGGAAGGACACACTTTTATAGCTTCTGGTATCCACTCCTTACCTAACCTATAGGTGGGATTCTTCTGCCAACGAACTTTTATAGATCTTTTGTATTATTCTATTTTTTACTTTGTATTTTCTTGGGTTACTATTCTGACCCATTTAACATACAACTTGTAACTTTACTTAGTGGTTGTTTTAGTAGAATTCAAGTTTTTTCCTTTAAATATTTTTGGGATGTGGTTATGTGTGCATTTGTATAGGTACTCAGGAAAATGAATCCCACTCATGGAATAATGCCTCCGGTGCTTGTTGCTTTCCCCTGGCCTTTGGGAGGTGGGCTTGGGGTAGTCACAACATGGGACCCAAGGGGATGGGTCATGAAAAAGTGGTATAAAAGGTTGTTTGTTCTACCTTAAAGACTAAGAGTATATGGTTTTGTTTTAGAGAAATAGTGTTGAATGTTTCGAGTTTGATGTTCAGGTTTGGGGAGTCAAATTTTGGTACGAATACCGATGTATCCATACACCAGGACCCGGAATTATACTTTTCGACTCGTTACATGAAACCACTAGTTGCATGCATCATATAATAATTGATTGTTTCCTCATGTTCTTCTTGAATCAGAGTCATCTCATCAGATATAATCTATTGACTATGGTACAACTTGATCTGTTTCAGGATGCCTCCACATAGACAGTCAGCTAGGATTCCGATGCGTGACCGTGAGGAAAGCCTGCCTAGTGATGAGGCATCAGTTCAAGGACTAGTGCTAGAGATGGGCCCACCATGTGGTACGCTAGTGTTACCACCACCCGTTGATCAGCAGTTACTATCAGAACTACCGGTAGAGGTCGCACACATGCTCAGTTCATTGCATGAGTTCTAGAGGTAAAGAACTCGCAAGTTCAGGGGAGAGGTTGACCACCTGGTGTTAGAGGATTGTCTTGAGGAAGTTACGTGGGTCTTATAACTAGTGAGGATGCCTATCGACCAGAAGGTGATCTTAGCTGTGATCATTCTTCAGGGATCGATAGGGAGATGGTGGAGTTTGATGATTCAGACACATGATAATGAAACCCTCATCTAGATAGACTTTGAGTGCCTCTTCAAGGAGGATTTATTCCCAAAGACTATGTGTTTTGTGTGCATACAGGAGCTACTACACCTACAAAAGGGTAGCATGATAGTAGTAGAGTACTCAACAAGATTCACCGAACATTCTCGATACTCTACAGACATGGTGCAAGATTTTTTCTCGAGGGATCGAGCCTTTGAGATAGGAATGCACTGGGAGATCAGGGAATCCATGGTGTCTCTAAGTATCCCTACTCTCATTGGGATGATGGAGTGAGGCCTACTTTTAGAGAGCTTCCTAGAAGAGCAGGTTTCAACAACTGGAGCCAATTGTTGACACAAGGCAGTGGAGTCTTTAGTGGTGGGAAATAGGTAGCAGACACAAAGACCCAAGTTAGTCAGGCCTTTCAAGGGACAACCCCAAGACTCAGGGTTAGTATTGCAGGGCTCCCAAAGTAGAGGGAGTCAGCATAGGGCCAGGCTGTGCTTCTTATGCAGCGAACATGGACACATGGCTCAGGATTGCCCGAATCGCCAGGTAGAAAATACATATATGGTCGAGGGACCACCGAGGAATAGGTAGAGGTTCGATCAAGGAGGTATGAAGGGGGGTGTAAGTGGAATAGGAGTTGGCTGAATAGAAAGCAGTGGGAGAATGTTCGAGGTTTTACCACCACCACCCCCAGGTTGTCCGCCACAGGCTCCGGGAGCCAGTGGACAAGGGTGGGATCATCTTCAGGTGATGGATACCTATGGCCACATCACTCCGAAGATGATTAGAGGTACAATATGTGTCTTCTCCACCTTATCTTAATTTCTTATAGACATAGGTTCTAGTCACTCTTTCTTTGCCAGAGACCTTGTTCGGAGATCGAAGATTCTGGTGGAGCCATTGGCTTGATCCTTATGATTAGAGACTCCTATGAGAGGGGATTCGATGAAAACACATTGGTGACAATAATGGGAGATTACCCTTGGAATTAAGAGATTCAGATGGGATCTACTAGTATCAATGTTGAGGCCTTATGATGTCATTCTGGGGATGGACTGGTTATCCACACTCCATGCTCATATTGACTGTTTTAGGCATAGAGTGTGGTGTATCCACAAAGATGGAACTAGGTTCAACTTTACTAGTGAAAGGGGGTATTTGAAACATAGGATAATCTTTCTTATAGTATAGTGAATTCAATCACTCACAAGTTGGAAAGCCTCACCCTTGGTTCCGTTGAAGAAGAGAGTCCTTGGTTCCCTATAGTGGTGGATGAGTATGAGGATGTCTCCCCCGAGTATGTTCTAGGATTAACTCCTCACAAGAAGGTTGACTTCTATATCGACCTGTATCCCAGGATGAAACTGATATATACACATGAATATTGGATGGCTCCCACAGAGATCTTGGAGTTGAGGGTGAATTTGGAGGACATGTAGAGGAAGGGGTTCGTAAGGCCCAATGTTTCACCATGGGTAGGACCAATGTTTTTTTCTAAGAAGGAAGATGGAATCTTGAGTATATGCGTGGAATATCAATGCCTTAATCAAGTGACCATGAAGAATAAGTATCCACTATAGAGGATTGATTACCTCTTCGATCAGCTGATGGGGCAAGGTGGTTCTCGAAGATAGACCTCAGTTCTGGCTATCATTAGCTTCAGGTACAAGATGAGGATGTAACGAAAACAAACTTTAGATATTGATATGGACACTATGAGTTCCTGGTGATTCTGTTCAACATGACAAATGACCCATCTATGTCCATGGGACTCATGAAAATGATATTCCAGTCATACTTAGACCGATTTGTAGTGGTCTTCATTAATGACATATTAGTGTATTAAGCGTTAGAGGAGGATCACATGATATACCTGATAATGGTTCTGGACACACATTGAGAGAACTATATCTATGGTAAGATCTCAAAGTGTGAGTTTCAGATATGAAAGGTCCACTTCCTGGGACATGTCATATCAAAGGATGGAGTTTTAGTGGATCCAGTGAAGATCAAGGCAGTGCTTTCTTGGGAGCCACCCTAGAGCGTTACTAAGGCGAAAAGTTTCATTGGGTTGTATGGGTACTATTAGAGGGTTGTACCTGGCTTATTTAGAGTGGAGGCACCCATGAACACATTAATGATGAAGGGAAAACCCTTCATATGGATAGAAGGATTCCATAAGAGATTTCAATAGCTAAGGTAGAGTTGGACAAGTGCTCTTATCTTGAGGCTTCCAGAGGAGGGCACTGGTTATGTGGTGTACTATGAAACTTCCAGAACTGGGCTTGGTTGAGTCCTGATATAGGAGAAATCAGTAATTTTTTATGGCTCATGATAGTTGAGACCACATGAGAATAACTAGGTGACTCATGAACTTGATTTGGCAGGAGTAGTCTTCCCTCTGAAGACATAGAGACACTACTTGATGGGTAAGCAGTTTACAGTCTACTCTGGCCATAAAATCCTTAGGTATATCTTCTCCCAGAAGGAAATCAAATTGAGGAAGCGAAGATGGATAGAGTTCCTCTATAACTATGACTTCGAGATAGTCTACACTTTTGGGAAGGGGAATGTGGTTGAAGACACACTCAGTAAGAGATCTGGGTTGCAGTTGCTGAGTGAGGCGTCAGATCAGTTGGATGTGATGAGGATATCTGTTATGAATGATGATAGAACAACATACCTTTAGTCGATGGTTGTCACTCCCCCACTCATATAATGAGTTAGGGAGGCCCGACTCATAAATGTCGGCTATGAGGTCTGATGTGCTCAGTTGCCCATAAGACAAGCTCTTGATGGATTTTGATAGGTGGGGAGAACATCATCCTTATAAAAGGGTGCATAGTAGTACTAGTGGAATTGAGAGAGGAGGTTCGAGGGAGTTCCATACCTCCCCTTTGGAGGTACATCCTGGAGTTGAAAAGATGTACCGGGATCTCCAATGTCAGTACTGGTGGCTAGGGATGCAGAAATTGATGGTAGAGTTTGTGTCACGGTGCCTCACTTGTTAGGAAATGAAGGCTATACATCAGGTTTCAGCAGGCTTGGCCCAACCACTTGAGGTACTAGAGTGGAAGTGGGATGGTATCTCGATGGACTTAATGAAGGAATTACCACACATTTCTAGTGTCCAGGATACTATCTAGGTGATCATTGACCGACTCATCAAGTCGGCTCACTTCCTATCCATTCTAGATCAGGGTTAGGTAAAGATCTTGGGATGCCTATACATGTAGAAGATAATTCGACTCCATGGAGTCCCATATATGATAGTATCAGATTGCGATGCACGCTTTACATGCTAGTTGTGGGAGGGATTCCATGAGGCTTTTGGGACTCACCTATGCTTGAGAACAACCTTTAATACATAGACTGATGGTAAGACATAGTATACCATATAGACATTGTAGGGCATGCTTCGTGCTTGTATCCTTGATTTTGGTCACAGTTTGGAGGACCACCTACCACTGGTGGAGTTTGCGTACAAAAAAACTACCACTCCACCATCAATGTGGAACCATTCGAGGCACTATAAAAACAACCATGTAGGGACATTGTTATGATTGACATACCCAGGGGAGTCATCACTCATGGGTCCAGAGATGGTATAGGCTACCATTGACAAGGTGCAGGTCATCTGGGAGCGGATGAAGTCTACAACGAGCTGAAAAGAAGTCCTATGTTGATAGGAGATAGAGACCCTTTGAGTTCAAGGAGGGGAACCAAATATTCCTACGAGTCTCTCCTCGATGAGGGATACATATATTTGGTTGGGGCAGTAATTTATCTCCATGTTTCATCATACCATTCCTAATACTGCATAAAGTGGGTGAGGTGGCGTACCTCTTGTCTTTACCTACATAGTTAGGGAGGGTGTATGGTGTCCTCTACGTATCCTAGCTGAGGAGATACATGCACAACCCTTCTCATGTCATCGACCATGGAGAGAAGGAGATTGATGACAGGGTGACATTCATAGAGTACCTAGTAGAGATAGAGGATTTACAGGAGAGAATCCTTCATGGATAGTCGATTCCTCTGGTGCATGTTTGTTGGAAGCATGAGAATCTCCAGGAGAGTACAAGGGAGCAGGAGGCTCAGATTCATGCTCAGTACCCACATTTATTTGATTAGCCTTCATTTTGGATTATGAGGACGTAAAACCCAAAATGAAGGGAGTAATGTAATACCCCATAATTCCATGTAAATTTTTATGAAAATTAAATGGGATTATTTCGATACCAGGCTCTAAGATGACACTTAATTCCAAGGCTTGGATTGTATGGAACACATTTTTGAACTATTTTTAGTTTTATTAAATAATCATGTGAGTGAGTTTTTATAACATTTAAAACAGTTCCAAGATCAAAAATATGAGGGCACCGTTGAACTCAGAGCATTGGGATTCGCCTAGAAAGGGCCTAATGTTGGCCAGCATGGGAAAAAAGTGGAAGTTAGTTTTTATCTATAAATAAAATAATTAAATAACAATTATTTTATTTTTAAATCCTTATAACTCCTAAATTGGAACTTGAATTGGAAATCTGAGAGTGCCGTTGAGCTCGTGATGACGTGTTTCCCTTAGGTAGAGCTTAACCTCGACCGGTGTGGGTTTTGGTTGAAATATAGTTTTCGGAATTTTTTTGAAGAAAAATTAAATTAAAATAAACTTGATTATTTTATTTTTATTTTGAACTTTAGAAATTGTTGCAGTGAAACAAAGTTGTAACTCAACACAACCAAAATGTTGTTTTATAAATTTAACAGTGTAACGGAACATCAACACAATGGTAATAGAAAATCATTTCATCCTTTAATGTTTTAACTAGGGGTGTGTCTTTGACATGTTTGGAGAAACACTCTAAATATCTAATGGATCACCATTGATGAATGACAAACGATGATCACCAATGAATTAAGAACTCACCCTCTTATTCGAGAGATCCCTCCCTCGACGACGGATTGAGAAACTTCACAAAGGATCAACTTCAGCAACAAATTATTCCTATGATCAAACTCCAACCAGGTAAGGTGTCTTGTGATTGATACTTGTTTCCCATTTAATTCTTTCTAAAAAATGAACACCAGTCAACCCACGAATAGGTTTATCCATGATTAGTTTGTTCTTGTCGGTGGGTTGTTTTATTGCGGAGATTGAATCAAGGTTATTTGTTTATAGAACCATAATCCCCACTTCCCATGTTTCAGAAACTATAATGTTGAGGAATAGGACTGACATGAACTAGGCACCGATTCCTCTATCTTTGGGCATTCTTGTGATCTTCATGACCTCACCTCCAAATAGGTAGTAAAGAAACCTTGAGACCATATTAGGGAAGACGACAACCCAAGAAGTCCAGGGGGATAGATGGTTTGAGAAATAGTCCACCGAAGCAGACTCAGTGGTCTGCTGAAGATACTGTGGGCGCACCGGTGTCAGTGGCTGTAGCTGCAAGTGGGTGGCGGTGCACCCCAATGATGCACTGAGGAAGAGTTCATGACCAGTTGGGGCTGAAAAATTGATGAAGGGGATACCGATAGATAGGAAAAAATCTGGATGAGATAGAAACGACCACCCGACATCATAGGAGGAGCTTCCCACAGTGCGCACTGGCACGCGGTCCAGCAGGGACCGCGTACAGGACAAGGGGTGGCCGATCTCAGTTGGTCGCATGGTAGCACAAGCTGGATGCTTTATGGAGTTTGGGATAGAGGAGAGTC
Organism: Viscum album; assembly: GCA_963277665.1. Lineage (NCBI taxonomy): Eukaryota > Viridiplantae > Streptophyta > Magnoliopsida > Santalales > Viscaceae > Viscum > Viscum album. Next base: position 421,201,498 of record OY728141.1, on the reverse strand, counting down.
ATACAACACCACATGCTAGATCCACGACCCAACGGGTCAGGATGGATCTGGACCAGGTTGGACAAGAGTTGGGTCGACAGACCCAGGTCAGACCCGAGTTGGGTCGGCGGACCCGGGTCAGACCTAAGTTGGGTTGGCGGACTTGGGTCAGACTAGACCCAAAGTCAACCATACCCATTTAAGAAAAATGATCATAAATTTTAGACCATATTCCTAATTGACGATATTTTTATGGTGTTGAAACACTCACAACGAGGCGGGTCTTTTGGAATTCACTAAGGAGGCTTTTATGGAAGTAGAAATTCGATGAATGGCTTGAGGAGTGGATTCTCCTAGAATAAAAAACACTACATGTGGGAAACCTGCAGCTAGTTAAGACCAGAAAACTACTGACGAGTGGGTATAAGTGACCCAACAATCCTAGATGATAAGTGGCCCTGTGTGGACCGGATACAAGAAGATCTGTGTGAACCAGCTACAAGCGACTCTGTGTGAACCAGGTATAAGCGGACCTGTGTGGACCATTTATAAGTGGCCCTTTAGGGATAAACTATGATGGCCTAAGTGGGGATGAGATCTATGTGACCCAATAGATCCATAGTGGAAAGCGACTCTGTGTGACCCAGCAGACCCACGGTACTAATCAGGGATGAGTACCTTAGTGGTCCAAGGTGTTTAGTGTTACGATTGTTAGTATTTCTTTCCATACTTTAGATTATGCCTGCGTGAACTGAAATCACCTTGTGCATACTATCCTCCATGGTCTTTCCCTTGTGTTTCAGGGTCCTTATTGAGTATTTTTTTACTCACCCCTACACGGGCTCCGCTCACACGTGCTCTGTATGGTGAAGAAGATAGCCGCTTATATAGAGACCTTGGTGGCTTGGGACCAGGTGATGTCCAGTGAGATACGACAGGTGGGAAACAATTATACCACTTCCGTTATCTACTCCTTGAATACCATATAGGTGGGGTTCTTATACGGATAACCTTTCATACACCTTTTGTACTTTTTTATTTTCATTTTTTCTTTTATTGGGTTTGTATTTTGGCCCATTTTACTTACATCTTGTACCTTTACCCAATGATTTTTATAGTTTCATGAATGTTTTTACTTTCCAGCTTTTTGGGATGTGGTTATGTGTGCTTGCATATAGGTACTTAGGAAAATGCCTCCCACTCCTCAGATAATGCCTTCAGTGCGAGTTTCCAGCCCCTAGCCTTTGAAAGGTGGGTTTGGGGTAGTCACTACATGGGCCCCGGGGGGATGGGTCGTGACATATTATGTGTTGGATATATAATAAGTGTTTTTATAATTAATAAATTCTTATTTAATTCCATGAAATTATCTATAATTACTATTCAAGTCGATTATTTTATATATTCCCTTTATGATGGGTATCTCCAAGAGACTTCATATGGTAATTAAGTTGAAGGAAATTAATTAACTAATTAATTTTAATTTATTCTATCAAATTTATCTTAATAATATATAATTTATTGAAGGGAATGGTAGCTATTCTAATATTATGTATTTAATTCATACTAACTAAATGACCATGGGATTATAATAGCATGTGTATATGATTGGTTTATTTAATTTATTATAACTTTGTTTTTTAATAATTTATTAAATTAAATAATTTTATGTGAGTCATTCCTCTCCTCTCATTATGTAAAGGACTATCTGCCCATAGTTTAATTTATATAAACACATATTAACCAATACTTTGGTTCCATTTAACTTCATGTAAGTAAAATTATTTAATGTATGGAACTCTTAGGTGAGTGGATGCGATTCAAGTTCAGAGTCAAGGGAAATCTAATTGAGCTGGTATATAGGCACAAAGGTGGAATTATTTAACTCAAAGCATGATTGGTTCTAGGAGTTAATTCCCTTGTCCCACGAGTTGGTTTATAATTTTATAGATAAAATAATCATAATAAAATCTCATGGTGATACCACTTTATTTATTTAATTTCTATTAGTTTCATGGTTAGTTATTTATGGATGTTTAAATCATTAAATAAATTAACTAATATGAATGAAATATGGAGTTAAAATAAATATTATAATATGTGTGAATTTTATCTAAACATTGATGATCACTTAAGTAATATCCACTTAATATTAATAGGCATTTAGTAAGATAAAATGAGCAGTTTACATATAAAGATAAAAATTATTTAAATAAAATATTAAGTTGGTATAGAGTTCAACTATTTGGTTAGAAATCGAACCATAGATCAAAGTGATTGACTAAACTCTATTGGGGTTCTTTAAATTATCATGGAATTTCTATTTTGACTTATGAAATGACTTAATCTAGCTTTCATTAAGGGTTGATTTCCTATGAGATACTTAGTGAAACTAGTAGGAAAAGTGTTGAGGAAATCATAATGAAGTATTTCAAGATTGGGGAGTCCACTCAATGGATTAAAGAGTTAGGAGTTAATGCAGTTTGTAAATTGTTCCTACCTAAATATCTTTGAGTTGCTTTACATACTTATATCTTGGTTATGAGAATGGAAATATAGTCCTATTCCACTAGGATTTTCATGTGATATGATATCCTGACACCAATGATGAGGGTATTGGGTTTCCATAAAATAGTTTTATATTAATAAATTAAATTTAAATTATTATCTAATATGTAATCTAGATAAAGTAATAAAATCATGATCTTATTTATTGTAGAAATAGTAACCCACATGAATTCAACTATATAATTTAGATCCATATTAAAGAAGGATAACCTTATCACATGCTTCAATTTATAGGTATATTGTAGGTGTTTATGCATTATACTACTCCATGAATGAAAATTATATGTGATGAAAAAACACTATTCATGGGGGGTCTACCAATGTGGCCAATAAGAAATAATATTCTCTATTTATAAATAATTTTTATGATACCATATATGTCCAATGTTCCATACTATAATTCTTTTCCACTAAGATTTTAAATAAACACAAGGATATGGATGCATATAACATTATGTCTCACTTTTGGGATCTTCATCAAGATAATTCAAGATAAGAGAGATATGACATCTCCAAATCATTTTTTGCATTAAAACATATAGATTCAGCACAATTTGTGCCACATGTTGTGAAGATGATTGGATATATTGAGCTCTTGGAAATATTAGGATTTAAGATCCCTAATGATCTATACAAATATATCATTAGATTCTCACTACCATAGAGCTTATCCAATTTCATTGTTAATAGTGATAATTCCCTCTTGGAACTCCTTTCATTGATTTTCCATGTTGACAAAGACATGGGGTATAAAAATCCTATAGTCCTTATGGTGAATAATAGGAAGACCAAAGATAAGGGGACAAAAACTCATTCCAAGTATAAGGATCTCGATAACCATATTTCCATTAAAAAGAATATCCAAATATAAGAAAATGAAAAACATGAAGTATATTTTTCATTTGAAAAGTTAGGTCATTGGGAGAAGAACAACACTCACTTAAAGGAGCATTGGGAGATTCATGTACATTTATTATCAAGTAAAATATTTTTTATCTAAAAATTCAGAATTAGATGTAGCTCATGGTGCTCACATATGTATTCAAATATGGGAACCATGTATATTTAAAAATATTTCCATAGGAGAGGTGAATTTATGAGCTTCCAATGGACTGAGGAATATTGATCTACCCATTGGAGACTACCACGTACCATTTCTAACTCAGATGGTCTTGGTTTTAAATGATTGGCATTATGTACCAATAATTACCAACAACATAATTTCTATATCCTTACTAGATACATATAGTTTTATTTTCACGTTCAAAAAATTTAATATTCTTTTTTTATAAAGATAATTTATGTTATAGAATTAATCATTTAAATAATGGTCTTTATAGATTAAATTTTTAAAACCAAGTTTTAGAAATTGATAATGAATAAAGTTATCCTGACTTATTTCACACCCAGCTATGACATCACTTTCTTGGTCATGTAAACAAGAATCATTTGACAAAGATATATCAAGATGGTTACTTGGACCCTTTTGAGATAAAACTAATTGACAGATATCACTCTTACATACATGAAAAAATAACTAATAAACTTTTTTTTAAAAGGTGAAAGAACTATAGATATTATAGAATTAGTACACATTTATGTGTTTGTACCATTTTCAGTAGAATCTAGAGGTGGGTATTCTTATTTCATTACATTTATCAATGACTTGAGTAGATATGGATATGTATACTTGATTAGGTATAAGTATAAATACTTTTTGAAATTATAATTTTTCATGAATGAAGTAGACAATCAACATGGTAAGAAGATAAATAAGAATTTATCTGATCGAGGTGGTGAATATCATAATTGAGAATTCATGGATTTTTTTGGGAGTGTGTGATATTATCCCATATCACTCCCCAGTATACATCATAGTGGAATAGTATTAATGAAATGAGGAACCATACTTTTCTTGACATGGTAAGGTTGATTATGAGCCATGAAATTATTCCATTATCCTTTTTAAGATATGCATTACATGCTACAAAATACAATCTAAACTAATTACTAACTTAGGTAGAAGATGAGATTCCATATGAGTGAATTCATGGAAATAAATTTTTATCATCAAATACTCCTGTACAAGTTAGTGATGGGTTAGTAAAGGATACATCTGGTCACAAACTAGAACCTTGATGTGTGAAATGTATCATTATAGTTCATTTTTAAGAAACAAGGTGATACTATCTATAAAACCCCCAAAATAAGAAGATGACTGTAAAAAGTTAATCCATTTTTATTGAGAGGGAGTTCATCTCCAAGAAGGATAGTGGGAGAAATATTGACTTAGATCATGTTGATACTCAATATACACAAGTGTTAGTAAAGGAACATGTTCTATATGTCCCCATGGAAGATTTTGTTCCAGAAACACAAGTAATACATAGGAACAGTAGATAGGTTAAAGAACCCAAAAAATATGGGTTTATAGTCATTAAAGATGGTGACTCATTGTTGGTTGATAATAATAGTCTTCTTTACTTCAAGGAGTTAGTAGAGATATTATAAGCTACAATATGGAAAAAATAAATGGATTATGAGATAGATTCCATGTATTAAAACCTAGTCTAGGTTTTGGTCAATCCTCCAGTTGATGTAAAGATAGTTATGTGTAAATGGGTATTCAAGAGAAAACTATACATGGAACCTAAAGCAAGTACCTATAAAGAAAATCTTGTGGATAAAGGTTTTAAAAAATTTAATGGTATTTACCGTGACAAAAAATTCTCCAGTTGTCATGTTTAAATCTAATAGAATTATACTTGACATATTATATTTCCATTACCATGATGTTTCCTAGATAGATGTCAAAATAACTTTTTGTAATAGAAAACTTTAAGAAGATGTCTCAATGAAACAACCTAAATGGTTTGTGACTCTAAGAAATTTCAACAAGGTATACAAGTTACAAAGATCCATTTATGGGTTAGAGAGTATATTTAGGTCATGGAACATTCATTTTGATGAAGGCTTAAGAGAATTTGGTTTCATAAAAAATGAATGTGATCCATGTGTTTAAAACTAGTTTAGTTGGAGTTTGATTATATTATTAATAGTATTTGTTGATGACATATTACTTATAAGAAGTGACATACCGGTCTTACAGTCAGTTAATGACTATTTGAACAAGTGCTTCTCCACGAAAGACTTAGGTGAAATGATATATATCCTTATAATCAAGATAATTCATGATAGATCCAAACAAATTATTGGATGAAGTCAAATTATATACATTGACCAGATAATAAATATATTTATTATGTAAAAATCCAAGAGTGGATTGGTTCTAGTGCCACATGGTATACATATCTCTATGAAAATGTGTCCTAAAAAATAGAGAGAGATAGAGAGAGATAATGTGTAGGATCCTATATGTATCTATGATATGGTATATCATATATTACATATTATGTAATATGGTTGATGTTTCCAATACTTTAGGTATGGTAGTTAGATATCAAATTGATCAAGTAGAATAAAATTGGTATGTTGTTAATGTTATCTTTAAGTATCTGAGGCATACTAAGGATATGTTACTAGTATATGGAGTAGATGAGGAACTAATCATACAAGGATATATAGATGCTAGTTTACAAATTTACTAGAATGGTTTGAAGTTGTAGTAAGTATATTCGTTATGTCTGAACAAAGGATTTGTGAGCTAGAAGAGTTTAAAACAGTCATTCTTCAATAATCCTACACTGAAGTATGAGTATATAGTGACTTCTAATGCATCCAAATTAACCGTTTTAATTATAATTTCTTCCAATAGATTTATGCAGTTCCTAGTAGTAGATATCCCATCACATTATATTGTGATAATACAATAGTGGTGGATCTCATAAAGTTTCAAAGGCTATTTAAATAAATAAAGACAATACTATATAAATATCACCTCTTAAGGGATTATTCTCAAAGAGGGGTGTAATTGTGATATAGATTTACATGAAATAAAATGTGGTGGACCCCTTAACTAAAGAATTATATTAGAAGAAGCATTAACATCATGTCAGAGTTAACATATTAGTGGTTGTTTGTAGTTGGAATTAGTGTAAGTGGGAGTCTATTAAAGATGGTTCCCTAGAACGAACATACCAATACACTAAGATTACCTATATTCATGTATTTGAATATTAATACAATTTTAAATCTCTATATTTTTTTTTCTATGTGATATAGTATTTGATAATGTCTTAAGGTTTCTTTTTTCACTAAAAGGTTATAGTAGTTTCCCACTATTATGTGAACCTAGTATTGAAATGAAAATATTCTTGTATATAAGTTTTATAGAAAAATGATATGGTTTTATAGGACATAAATGATACAAGATATCATGGGTTGAGACTCATAGGACTTTACAAACTTTATCATGGTGTATACCCTTTTCAATCTTATGTGTAAGAGATTATGAGAACCTGATTGGCCAATAGAAAATCCATATTTATGTGTCAATAGATATTTTTATTTTTAGACATTTGTAATG